>JAVQMG010000126.1:26724166-28090833 GCA_032878915.1 Castanopsis chinensis
GCAGTCTCTAGGAACATCACCAAGCCCAAGTCCAATGGTGGGTCCCTTTCGTTTTGAATGCATGGTAGACAAGCCCATACCGATCAGATATGACTTGGTCGGGAATACATTTACTCGGAACAGTCCATGACCTCTGCAGCTCAGTATTGCCTTGGGGAGTATCACTGCCGAGCAACCTTTTGGAGGCTAGAATTAATCCCAATGTCATTACCATTGTTCCCCATAAAGCATATTCCTTGGCAGGAATAATTAAATCGGATTCCACCCACACGAGTGAGGCCAAAACGCAATCATGACCACTCTACCAACCTCAAGCTATAAATAGTAGGAGGGAGTAGAGAGAGGGGGTTGGCAATTTTGAGTAAAAAGTAGAAAGTGAAAGAGAGAGTAAGTATTATCGAAATAGAGAAGAACTTAGAAAGGAAAGAGAAGAAATTCGTGAGAGTTAAAAGGTGTCACTAAGATACTTGGTAAAGAGCTACCCTTAGTAGGAAACACTAAACCCACTATATAAATAAATTGTGAGCCCAATCTTAAGCCTTTTCCATTGAGGAAAATTTAGGTACACAAAATTGGCACCGTCTATGAGAATCTCTTACGTAGTTGTAGTTTTGCCGAGACCTACATAAGGAAAATGTCTGAAAGGCAATCAGGAAGTTATGCTGAACATGGATCTGGAAGATCTTCTCGGAGATCTAGTTGGCGACAAAGAAGGCAGAAGAGGCGAGAAGATAAGGGCATGAGCAAGGGGAAAAGCAGTCTGGTATTGGAAAGGGGTCATTTCCAACACACTGAACAATATTCGGCACATCCGGACACAAATGTCCTAACAAAAGGGATGAAGAGCTTGAACGTCTGCAAAGATTAGTCAGAGAGCTAGAGTTAGAGGCAGACGTTGAAGAAGAGACCACAGAGAGCATGCAGAAGGGTCAATGAGTATATGAAATGGTCACGGGGAGGCATCCTATCAATATGGTTTCCATCGACATCGGGAATGTTCTCGGGAGTATATGGATAAGGACTCAATTTCCTCAGAGGGGCGACGACCCAGAAATGCTGCAATGGATGCCATGAGCCGAGCTTTGCGTAAAGTTGCTCGATCACCTTTTTTAGAAGAGATTAAAAGGGCGCCAATGCCGAGCAGATTTACCAGACCCCTGTTCAACTCTTTTGATGGAAAGACTGACCCTATAGAACACGTAAGTCATTACATTCAGATGATGTCTTTGCATAGTCATAATGATGCATTAAATGTAAGGTGTTCCCCTCGAGCCTCGGACCTACTACTTTGAGATGGTTCAATAAGTTGAAGAAAGGTTTCATACGCAGCTTTGAACAGATAATTGAAGAATTTGGAATTCGATTTATGACATGCAATCGTGTACCCCAGCCCATGGGTGCACTGTTGTCCATGAAGATGGGAGCCGGGGAAACCTTCTAGAGCTATGCCAGTAGGTATTGGGAATTGTACAAAGAAATTGGTGGGGGTAATGAGAAAGTGGCATCAAGTACGTTTCGGATGGGGTTGCCTAAGGACTCCGAATTGGGGGAATCATTGACAATGAGGCCTCTTGAGGATATAAGGCAGTTTATGAGGCGTATAGAAGAGTACAAGAGATTAGAGGATGATCGGCAATAGAGCAAAGGCAAGGCCCTGGTCACGAGTCAGCCCAAGCAAGAGGGATTCCAGTCAAGACCCAAAAGAGATTTGAGAATCCAGGAGCTGAGCACTCAAGCCAGGGAAGTAAACGTGATGTTTAAGGAACCAGTGCACAGAATTGTGGATCAAATTAAAAGTGAGCCATATTTTTGGTGGCCGAATAAGATGGGGGGGAGATCTCACGAGAAGAAATCAGAATTTATACTACAATTATCACAAAGATAAAGGACATACCACTGAGTAATGTAGGGTGTTGAAAGATCATCTGGAGCAATTGGCAAGGGCGGGGAATTTGAAAGAGTTCATTGTAGAGCCAAGAGACCGGACAAGGTACCCGACCCCAAGGGAATCCTCTTCCACCCCCCTTAGGAGTGATAGAGGTCATTTATGCTACTTCGAGGGGTACCCTGGTGACTCGAAAGAAAGGGGTGTTGAAAATGGTTCCGGTGGAAAGTAGCTAGGACAAGCAACCCTCTGAAAAGAAGATGAAGTATACTCGAGAGCCCATCGCTTTCAATGCTGATGATCTAGAAGGAATGACTTAGCCACACGATGACGCGTTGCTAGTCACAGCACAAATAAATGGTTTTATAGTGAAGAGGGTGTTGGTAGACCAAGGAAGTGGCGCTAAGATAATATATCTTGACTTATTTAAAGGGCTAAGTTTGAAGAATGAAGATTTGTCGAAGTATGATACGCCATTGGGTAGGTTCAATGGTCGAATGGTGATCTCGGAGGGGTAGATTTCGCTCCCCGTGAACATGGAAGGCAAGGAAGTAATGGTGACCTTTATAGCGATCAATTCATTCTCCCCATATACGGAAATTTTCAGAAGGCTGTGGATTCATGCAATGGAAGCAGTTCCATCTACATTGCATGTAAATGTCAAATTCCATATCGATCACGATATTGCTACAGTAAGGGGAAATTAGCAAGTGGCCAGACAATGCTTGGTGGCCGCTGTTAATTCGGAGATTAAGCAGAAGGAACCCGCTGAGGAGGTTCCCTTGTAGCAATTATAGGAACCTCAGGAGAAAAAGGGGCCTAGCTATGCTGAGGATTTAGATGCGTGTAGGAGTTTTTAGATAGGTGTAGGAATGACAGACAAAGATAGGGTGGATATGTTGTTAATTGCTTGTACAGAATGTAAATGTATTTGCTTGGAGCCCATACGAAGTGCCCAGGTTAGACCCCAAGTTTATAGTTCACAGGCTCAATGTGGATCCGTTATCTCCTCCGAAGAAGCAGAAGTCAATGAGGTCGGCTAAAAAGCACGTTGAGGCAGTGAAACAAGAAGTTAAAAGGTTGAAAGCAGCAGGGGCAATAAAGGAGGTTTTCTTCCCAGAGTGGCTTGCAAATACGGTGATGGTGAAGAAGAAGAATGGGAAATGGAGGGTTTATGTAGATTTTACTAATTTGAACCGAGCATATCTAAAAGGCCCTTACCCTGTGCTGAAGATTGATCAGCTAGTAGATGCAACGTACAGACATCCGAGGATGAGTTTCCTAGATGCTTTCCAAGGCTACAATCAAATTGTCCTGGCTACTTAGGATCAAGAAAAAACAGCGTTCAACTCACCTGATGCTAATTACCACTATACTGTGATGCAGTTTGGTCTAAAGAATGCTGGGGCCACCTATCAACGAATGATGACAAGGATGTTTAGGGATAAAATTGAGCTTATGGCAGAGGTATATATTGATGATATGGTGGTCAAGAGTAAAAAGGAGTGGGGGCATATTGATGATCTTAGGGACGTGTTTGAAGTACTCAGACGACATAAGCTGCGTCTCAAGGCTGACAAGTGTGCTTTTGGAGTGGGGGCTGGTAAGTTCCTCGAGTATATGATCATTCACCGAGGAATAGAAGTTAATCCTAATCAAATCAAATCTATAGAGCGCCTCAAGTCGTTGAACAATCCAAAGGAAGTCCAGGTGCTAACTAGCATACTAGCTGCACTAAACCGATTCATTTCTAAGTTTGCAAATCGGTGTCATCCATTCTATTAGCTTCTGAAAAATGGAAGGGATCTTGTGGACCGAAGAGTGTGAAAAGGATTTTCAGGATTTAAAGGAATATTTAATGTGAGCACCTATGTTGTCAGTTCCAGAGTTCGGTGAGGATTTATTTATGTATCTTTTGGTGTCCAAGCATGTTGTAAGTGCCGTGTTATTGAGGGATCAAGGTGTACAGTAGGCTGTATATTATGCCAGCAAAACTCTGGTCGATGTCAAGACAAGATATTTGCCCTAAATGAAGTTGGTTTTAGCACTAATACATGCCACGAGGAAGTTACCCCATTATTTTCAAGCTCATACTGTCTACGTGTTAACCGAGTATCCTCTGCAATCATTATTAAAGAGGTCTAATTTCATGGGCAAGATAGCTAAGTGGGGAACCCGGTTGGGCTTTTTTGACATAAGGTACCGACCCAAGAGTTCAGTGAAGGGTCAAGTTCTTGCTGACTTCGTTGCAAAATTTTCCCCGAGAAGGGCGATGGATGTTGTTTGCCATTTGGAAGTTCATCCATGGAGAGTATTTGTAGACGGTGTGTCTAATGCACTAAGGGCTAGGGCAATAATCTTTTTCATCACCCCGAAAGGGATAAGGCTGGAATATTCCTTTAGGTTGGGTTTTAAGGCTTCCAACAATGACGCTGAGTATGAAGCCTTACTTTCCAGATTGAGAGCTGTTTTGAATTTGGGTGCCTAGAAAGTAGAGGTTTACTCGGATTCTTGGTTGGTAGTTAATCAAGTGCAGGGAAGCTTTGAGGCCAAGGATCTCCGGATGATCGACTACTTGCGGTTGGTAAAGAAAACTATGAACCAATTTCAAAAAGTGACAGTTGTTCAAATTGCTAGGGGGCGGAACTAGCATGCCGACTCTTCCGCCACCTTGGCATCATCGCTAACCAAAGAGGTGCCCCGGCTACTCAAGTGGAAGTTGTAACAGAACCAAGTATTGACTACCAGCCATGGTGGCAGTATCCGAGCCATGTTGAATGGATCCAATCATTGACTTTTTGGTCGAGGATCGACCACCAACCGATGGAAAAAAAGTAGACAGAGTGCGTCGAATGGCTGCTCGGTATTGGTTATCAACAGACCGTAAACTATACCGAAGGTCTTTTGGGGGATCGTATCTACAGTGTTTTCACTCCGGCCAAGTTGAGGAGCTCTTAACTAAGCTCCACGAGGGGGTATGCAGTAGTCATATTAGAGGACGTTCACTAGCCCACCGAGTAATGACCCAGGGATTCTAGTGGCTACAAATGCACAAGGATGCTGTCGAATACGTCCAAAAATGCGAGCAATGTCAGAAGCATGCCCCTTTGATACATCAATTGGCAGGAAGTTTGAACCCTATCATTAGCCCATGGCCCTTTGCATAGTGGGGTCTAGATATTATTGGTCCATTTCCCCAGGCTATAGGAAATTGAAGGTTTGTTTTAGTAGTTGTGGACTATTTCACAAAGTGGGACAAAGCCAACGTCCGGGATGTAAACATTAAGAAGTTTGCTTGGAAGAATATTGTAACAAGATTTGGAGTGCCAAAATATCTAGTGTCTGACAATGGATTGCAATTTGACAATAAAGTTTTCCGAAAGTTTTATAGTGACCTCGGTATTAAGAACAAATATTCCACCCTAACGTATCCGCAGAGTAATGGCCAGGCTGAGACTACTAACAAGGCGATTATGAGTGGATTGAAGAAAAGATTGGAAGGCATAAAAGGAATGTGGGCCGAGGAGTTACTAAATGTATTGTGGGCATACCAAACAACCCCTAGAAGATCCATGAGAGAAACCTCGTTTTCACTGACATACGGAAGAGAAGCAATGATACCAACTGAAGTAAGCTTATGCAGTGCTCGGGTCTCAAGATTTGTCCCTACCAAAAATGAGGAGCTTATGGTAAAGTAGCTAGACTCACTAAAAAAGCACCGGGAATCAGCAACTATAAGGTTGGCCGAGTATCAACAAAAGCTAGCTCGTCGATACAACCAGGATGTCAAGAGTAGGGAATTCAGTACCGAAGACTTAGTGCTAAGGAAAGCAGTAGGGAACACTCAGGATGCCAATGCAGGAAAGTTATCTCCAAATTGGGAGGGTCCGTACAGGGTTACTGCTATTGCTAGAGCTAGAGCGTTACTTGGAGCATATGGATGAGAGACCATTCCCCCGGCCATGGAATGTTCAAAATTTACAAAGGTTTTATCACTAACTTTAGGAGGAATTTCAAGTTGTTAAGACATGTGAATGATGTTAGGAATATATGTCATTTAGAATTGGCTAATCCATTGACAAAACGCACTTTACTTGTAATTGGGTAGATCTAGAATATGTTTAATACTTCAAGGAACAAGAGTTCAAGTCCAAGTATTGAAACCATGCAAATCTATCCAAGAAACAAGTGAAGAAGTGCTAGATTTTAAAACTCGACAGTTAGCTCGACAGATAGCATTTATTGAGGTTTAAAAGGTTGTTTTAGTCCGATGCTCAACAGCCACTCAATAGATACCCAATCTATCGAGAATTACGAAAATCAATTTTTCATATCTGATTTCACTCCAATCTGTGTGTACATGTTTAGGCTTTTTTTTCTCACAACACTAAACATATATAAAGATTATTTTAAGGGCCGTCAAAGGTTCACGAGTGTAGAGCAAATTTTTGTTCATGCAAATTATGACCGGAAATAGAATTTACCTTAGTTTATCCTTCTCTTGAAGAAGCTACTGCGTTTGTACCCAGTTGGGTTTTATAACCAGGGAAATTTCGTGATCTTCATCATGTTAATGAACTGAAGAACTTTGCAGCCAATATCTTTCTTGAGTTGAGATGTTGTCACTACAGAACAAGTCCAATTGTGTATTGGGGTAAGCGTTCAATTGTAAGTTGGTATAAGGTACTGGGATTCATTTACTTGTAACTGCTTGTTGTGATAATAGTAGATTCTCAGGACTGGTGACCTTAAATTCACCCGATAAGGTTTTGCCTTAGTAGTTTTCCTCATTTGTAAACAAATTACCGTGTCAACTTTATTTTCCGCTGCATATTAACTTAGTTGATGAATTGTTTATACTACCACATGTTTTGCATGTTAATTGGATTAATTAATTAACTTGGCTAATTAATCAATTAATTTATCACAATAGGTCAATACATTCTTAGCCTATCACAAGTTACATACAACTGTTGTGTAAAGAACAATGTTTATACGTGTAATGTACAGAGGTTGAATTACATTTCTTGTCTTTCTAATCGCTATTTTTTATAAGGACAGAAGCCTGATCTCAGTTTGATCCCAATCACAGAATAGGTGGAAACCTAATCACTATTCTTTCTAAGGACAGAAGTATGTTCTCAGTTTTATCCCGGTCATCGAACAGGTGGAAACTTAATCGCTATTTTTTCTAAGGACAGAAGCCTATTCTCCATTTGATCCGAGTCACCGAACAAGTGAAAACCTAATCGCTGTTTTTTCTAACAGAAGCCTGTTCTCAGTTCAATCCCGATCACCAAACAGGTGAAAACCTAATCGCTATTTTTTCTAAGGACAAAAGTCTGTTCTCGGTTCAATGCCGGTCACCGAATAGGTGGAAACCTTATCGCTATTTTTTCTAACGACAGTAGCCTGTTCCCAATCACCGAACAGGTGGAAACCTAATCCTTGGCTTTTCTAAGGACAGAACAATTCTCCAAACAGGTAAAGTCCTTACCTCTGTTTTACTTAAGGCAAATGTGCTCGGTTAAGGCAACCTTTGATTGATTTAACCCTTATCATAGACCAAGAGCAAATCTTAATTTGGTAACACAAAAACTACAAATGCACAAGAGTAAAATATAGCAAAATTAATTTAACAGAAACGCAAAAATTATTCATAAATATGGCCAAAATAGATGTCCTGTCAACATATCATGGTGACTAAATAAACCAAATAAAATAAGCATAAACCAAACTAAAATCAGTGTTCTGTCACCACATCTCGGTGACCATAAGCAAACTGAGCAAAGGAAAAAAATAATAAATAAAGAAAAGAAAAGGCAAAATAGTAAGTTAAACATTTTCTTTGGGCTTAAGCAGTAGATAAGTGGGCTAAGATGGAACAGTGTCCACGGCAAGCTGAACTGAGATATCCCTGGCATGTTGAGCAGCAGAGCATGACTGAGCTTGAACATCCCCGGCAGGCTGGGCACCAAAATCTGGAGGTGGCAATGAAGCTATGTGTAGTGCATTATCAAAATTTCTAGTGACTTCAAGTTTAACTAACTCCACATGAGAGTCAATTTCTTGCACCAGCTCCTTCATGCTGGGAGTGTCCTCTTCATCATTAGTGCCAGAGGGATTTTGAACGAGGGGAGGAAGCCCCAAAAAAGGAATTTGCTTTGGATTCCTCAGTGGGGAATCATCGAGCACCCCCATAGCTTGTAAAGCGACTGTCCATCCTTCCTCGAATCCATTCCTCGATGCTTGATAGACAATTGGTTCCATGAAGCTCTCAGCATCCGCGAAGCCCGCGTTGTACCAATTGTCTTCACAAGCTTCAAGGGCTGCCTTTAGATCGGCAATCTCATTGGCCTGTGCCAAATTCAAACTCTTTGCTTCGGCCAATTTTGCTCTGTTCCCCCCAGCTTCACGTCTATCTCTATCAGCCTCTGCTGTGCCAAAATCTAGGATTTCTCAAACACCTGTGCCCTCTTCTCGGCAGCCTCAGCAGCCTTGCCCTTATCCTTTGCGGTGGCTACAGCAACATCTTTCAAAGCCTTTTCTTGGTCAGCGTCATTAGCAGCCTCCTTCAACCGGTCTTTAATGACATAAGCCAATTATGCGACCTAATAATACTAACGATAAACATGAAAAGAAAAAAGAATACAAGTACATTTGTGCAAGAGAAAAAGAGTAGTGTATTACAGCTATTGTATGCCACTGTAACCGGGCAGCTAAAGATTCGTTGGTGCCACCCGAGAAAAAATGCACATCCTCAGGAAGTTAAAGGCCCTGCGCCAGGCTTTGGGCGATTCGGCCACCCTCACCTTATGCCCAGGTCCTAACAATGGCTGTCATAGGAAGAGGCTCATTCCTGAGCCTGAAAATGGTCTACCAACCCACATCTGAGAGGGAAGAGGATGCCACACTAGGCCCGACTTGTGCGGCTGAGCAGGTGCCACCAACAAGTTCCCGGATGACTATGCCCCCTGATGCTCAGGGTGGTGGGGTTTTCAAACGAGCATCCCCAAAACTCTTGGTAGTTGATCAGTTGTACGCTGCCTCTTTCGGGTGCATGCAAGAGGAGTAGGAGGGGGAGTCTGACTCCTACCTTGAGTTTGTTGTTGTTATGCCACTAGACAGGCACCAAGCAAAAAATGGTCAAGGGTCATTGTCCGTTTGACCACCATCTTGCCCTTACCTTGATCAGTTTCTACTTTGGGGGAGTTTACTAATTCGACTGCTGCCTCCTCGACAGACTGAACTTGGGCTTGGGGCTCCTCAACAGGTCTGTGGACGATACGATTTTGAGAGATGAAATTTGCCGAATCGTCTCTCACAAGTACTAGTGACTCTGCTCTAACTAGCTGGGGACCAAAGTCCCGAGCTTTAGCTACAATGAGGGTAGGGGGAAGGAAATTAGATGCCGCACGTCAATATACGACAATAAAGGGCTATCCACTAAGAGGGCTTGTTCGAAAGGCTGCCAGGTGGAGTAGACTAGATTACAATCGAGTATGAGATAAGATGCCCAGAGCTGCCCGTCAGAATTCACAAATATCTCTAATCAGAGCACAAAATTCAGATCTCTCACGCGCATAACTCTAATTTCCGACTTAAACCTTTTGCCGTCTGCACCAAAATAAAACGAAAATGGGTTAATACTAGTTTTAACAAAATATGAGCCAAACACACTAAAATGATCACAGTTAAATGTGCACGATACCGACCAACATCAAGAGGCGAAGTTGGGTAGGTGAGCTCGTCGACAAGCCAATTTTCGCTCACCTGGACATATTCTCCAGTCGAGTTTCTATTAGAATCGGGAAGGCATGATATAAGTCGTACCCGTACATCCGTAACCTTAAGGTAGTAGTCAAATCTAACGTTACCGCATAAACTATACGTAAAGTTTATATCATGGTGGTTTAGTTGAAGCCCGTATAATTGGTTTAATCTACTGACACAACTTACTACTCGGTAAAAATTAGGGGGAAGTTGGTCAGAACACAAACCGTAAAATCGAAGGGTGCTGAGTATTAGAGGGTCCACAGGAAATCTAACCTCTCCTTCTAAAATGGTCATTAAAGGAAAAAACACCACATGAGGGCGTCGCTGAAGAGCAATGTCACCCTCATGGCAATAAGTAACATCTACGTCCCTAAGAATATCATAAACTACCCTAAAATTAGCCAAAGATGCTTCAGTGTTAAGAAGATGTGAGTAACCCATTCCTGATCCTAGAGTGAGAAAAAGAAATTGAAGAAAAAGAAGGAAGAAACAAGGAAACTTACTGTGGGCTCTAGAAATTGGTGATCCTGGTTGAAGAACCTATGCACGGAGGAATATGCTCGACAGAGAGAAAGTTGAAGGAGTAAGGGCGTGAAAAAATAGTATAAAGGGTCAAAGGTATCTATTTATAGGGGAAAAGCATTTAATGAAAAAGGAGCAGGAAAACTCTTTTAAATTCTTTTTCGTAACTCCCACACGTGTGGCCTCAGTTCACGAACCGTCAGGTCATAATGGTGGTTAGACTTGACAGCCTGACATAACGCTCCTTTTTAGAAAGCATTAATAATCATCATAGTCTTCATTTAATGACTGACGGTTAGGCTTCCCAAGGAATCTTCAGCCTGTTAGATGGTCCTTGATTCATTCCTAGTAGCCAGACACAAATCGACTGGGGGCTATTGTATGGGACATGACCCCAGGCCCATTGGGCCTTGGCTCGAATAGTCTCTAGGAACATCACCAAGCCCAAGTCCAATGGTGGGTCCATTTCGTTTTGAATGCATGGTAGACAAGCCCATACCAATCAGATATGACTTGGTTGAGAACACATTTACCCAAAATAGTCCATGACCTCGGCAGCTCGGTATTGCCTTGGGGAGTATCGACTGTATCGCTGCCGAGCAACCTTTTGGATGCTAGAACCAGTTCCCATGCCATTGCCATTGTTCCCAATGAAGCATATTCCTTGGTAGGAATAATTAATCGGACCTCACCCACATGAGTGAAGCCAGAACGCAATCATGACCACTCCACCAAGCTCAAGCTATAAATAGTAGGAGGGAGTAGAGAGAGGGGGTTGGCAATTCTAAGGAAAAAATAAAGAGTGAGTACTATCAAAATAGAGAAGAACTTAGAAAGGAAAGAGGAGAAATTCATGAGGACTAAAAGGTGTTACTAAGATACTTGATAAAGAGCTACCCTTATTAGGAAACACTAAACCCACTATACAAATAAATTGTGAGCTCAATCCTAAGCCTTGTTAATTGAGGAAATTTTGGGTACGCACGAAAGTCAATATAGTTAATTTTTTTTTTTTTCCTGTTTTTCTAAGCAAAAAAACAAATATTTATTGTAATATTATATACTCAATAGATTACCACAAATAAACTACACATCACACAAAACTATCACAATAATAACATCTCTCTTTTTGTACTGACTGTTAAACTGAAGAAAGTATCTCTTACATCAGTTTCATGAGACCTATGTCTTACTGACATGTGAGTCCCTCGCATGTGGAACCCACATGTCAGTGAGACATGGGTCTCTTGAGACCGTCACATACAAGATTTTTCCTTCAAACTAATATCATTGTCTAGCACACCAATTATTGAGTTTTCTAGAAAACATTTGGAGACCCTTAATTTTTTAGAATTGTCTAGTATACCAATTATCAATGTATGCAATATGATATGTTATCAAAAAGACATAATAAATTTACAAAAACACGACCCCTTAAATTTTTTTTTTTTTTTTTTCCTTTGCAATCAATATTTAAATAGAGAATCACACAAAAAAAAAAAAAAAAAAAAAAAAAAAAAAAAAACTTAAATAGAGAAGAGGATTTGAACTTAGGGGTAAACACTTAACAGGTTCTTCACAACAGAAAATTTTGATAATGCCACCGACTATAAGGCTCTATATGGAACCCAAATTTAAGAAGAAAAAAAAAAAAAAAAAAGAACCCAAATAAATATAAAAATAAGTTTAATCAAATAATTATCTTGCATATCTGTCCTATAAAATTATTGAGTTATATCAGCATTTCAAATTAAAATGGATCAAGAAGTGCAAGTTGACAAAATCTCCATTGTGCATGGAACGGGAACCCAATTATAAGGCTGTCTTGTACAATCAATTTAGTGGTGTTCGGAGTTGTATACGAACTGCAACGAATTTGGTCCTCATTAGAAATTAAAACTGCTTAGTACTTATATCTATTGTCTTCCTAGCTAGCCCAGCATATTTCTCTCACTAGCACACGCTCGCTGCACTATAACAGCGACAAATTAAACGTGTTACATGAGAAGTGAGAAGGTAAACCAACCCATCCGTGTGATCCGGGCATGCCTCTAGAGCCTGCCTTCATGAACCTTCCCAATATTGTGTCTATAAAACCGAAGCTTCTATGTACCTTAAGCTTACTAAGAAAACAGCAAAGATGGGAAGTCGAGAAAAGAATGGTGTTAGTTTCTTTCAGATGCCTCTTCACTACCCAAGGTACAGCAAGAAAGAATACTTGGACATGCCTGAGTGGAAGCTCGACCAGCTTCTTGCTGAGTATGGTTTGTCTACGCATGGTGACTTGGATTACAAGAGAGAGTTTGCAATGGGTGCCTTTCTCTGGCCTGATTTACACCACCGTTCTAACTCTTCTCCTTATCATCATTATAGCTTTAAACATACTTCATCTTCTTCCAACAAGAAATTTAAATAGTTGTTGTTTTTCACATTCCAATATGATATATATATATATATATATATATATCATCTCGATGTTGACATGCCTTCTCAAAAGTCAAAACCCAAGTCTTGTACTTGTTGAAAGTCTTAAACGGTCCTAAGAGGGCTGGATAGTGACCGAAGGTTTTTTTTTTTTTTTTTTCTATATTAAGACGTTCTTGTTACTCCGTTAAATGCATTTTATATTATGTTTCAGCTGCAATATTAAAATGGGATGACATCTGTTTTTCTTTCTTTCATTCAAACATGCTTGAGATATATAATATTTATTTATTTCATATAACAGGTACTACGCCCACAAGTAAAAATGAGCCTAAAATACTCTTTAAAAAAGCCCAAATTGATCGACTTACTTGGGCCTTAAACCTCTGAGTCGCTGAGCTGTTGCTGCTCTGTCTCTTTCTTTTTCTCAACCCCATCCCAGGTTTTTTTTTTTTTTTTTTAATGGTTGGTTGCCTTAGAGTAGAGGGTAGGATTGAGAGCAATTCCACGAGAAATATAGAACTAAAACACTTGTCCCCCCAACTTCTAAAGATCACCCCCGCCGGCTAAAGTTCCATTAGTAGGACTCGCGAATTCTGTATCTTAGAATGGAGGATGAAGGGACCAAAATTGATGTAGTTTTTTTCATATTAAAATATGTAGTATTCAAAGAAAAAGAATCATCATCATCAACTATAATAGGAGTCATTGAAGGACCAATATGGGTAAACAATAGAGAATGGCCCATAGAATGTGATCCGTTATCAAAATCAATCCCACCAACCTCCACCTCCCACATGGTTTGTACTTGTTGGATTGCTATATACTTATATGGATTATTTAATATGCTTGTCACAAGAAATACTCTCACATTGTAAAGATGGAGGAAAATTATTAATACTCCTGGAGTACCATAAATGCGTACTCCCCTCTCTCACATGAATAGTAAATTCCACCATGAATTTAATTAGTGAGACCCACTATTCATATGAGAGAAAGAAATATGCATTTATAATGCTCCGAAAGTACACAATAATTTCACGAAGAATTAAAAATGGGTATAGTTGTTAGGATTTGCTTGGTACAAAATTATTTGGATAATTACCCTCTTTTATAATGACATTTCATTAATTAATAGTTTACACTTTCACATCCCACAGGCAAAAATAAAAAAATCGGCAAGGCCATTCAAGTCCCTTGTAAAGTTCAGTGATACTCAAAGTAATTAACTCGATAATGTGGAAGTTTGGGACAAATTTCACGTTTCGGAACCTAAAACTTTGTACAGGAACTAACTCAGAGGAACATAATGAGTGACTAGAATGTTATACATAACTAAAGTTCTGTTTATGAGACAACTTCTAGGATTAATGGTTCTGAGCACTAAAGTTTACTAAACAGACTACAATCGCCTCCTCAAGCGCCTGCCATTAGGATTCACTGATTCCGCTTCGGCACCATCTCCTGCTAGATCTAGCCCAAATACACTGCTGCTACTCCTCTTCCTACTCAATGGAGAATTTGGGTTCTCATCCATTGATGCAAATGTTGCCAGCAGCTCTGACAACAATGAGGGGCAGCTCTCCTCCAAGTGCCCAAAAGCTTCTGACTTCATTACCGCTACAAACATGAAAGGATATGATTACTTCAACATACAGCACAACTCTTACCCTCAAAACGAGGGAGTTCTCCCGTCACAAAAGATTGTGAAACATGCGTCCTTTCTTTGGCAAAGATCATGTATAACAAAATTATAAATTTGGATAAACAACACAAAAAAGTGAAGACGCACTCAAATAATACGTTCAAGACAACATAAAGTCATGCATACAAGGAATATTTTTTTCATACAAACAAATTTTGCAAACGTGCGATCCTAAATGATGCGAGAACTCATACATCAAAGACGTGTGTGAAACACGGCCTCATCCTCGCACATTTGACCTATAAAGCATGCAGCCAAGTCGATTAGAAAATTTTGTAGGCTTCATTTCTATATAATTACTCAAAATATTCAATAATATAAATTTTATATAAAAAAAAATATTTTAAAAGTTCTAACTTCATTTCTATATAATTACTCAAAATATTCAATAATATAAATTTTATATAAAAAAAAATATTTTAAAAGTTCTAAGAGGATGGGGGAGACGGGGATGTGGGGAAGGCAATGCCCTAGTACGTAGGATATATACAGAAGAGAAGGCAAGCCAGCTATTTAAACAAGCTTTAACTTCTTTCAATAAAATTTTGCACTGAAAACTAAATTTGATTGCTTTATTCATACACTTGTGAAGACAGCCTAATGAGTTCACACTTTTAAACTGGTATTTTACAGTTGCACAATATGTAAAAAACTTTTTTCGTACTGCCTTTGCAAGAAAGAAACAATTGGAAAACTGGACCATCATAAATGAGTAATATATCTTGAAAATATTTGACAAGGTACCTATGCATGATGAAGCCTCAATATTCTAGATTAAGCAGAACATAATAAAAGACTGACATAACCAGAGACGTTGCACATCACTACTATGGGTAATACACACCTCCCAAGTTTGCTGGATTTGCTGTGAACTTTAAACAGATGTCCTTGAGCTGTGGACAGTGGTGTTGCTCCGCTAAGGCAAGTATTGTCGCCACAGTGTCAATATTGATTGCTTTACACAATTCTGATTCACATAATAATTTCAGTCGATCCAGATTATATAGGTCAGCAGCAGCCAACAGATGCTGAACCATGACAGTGGATGAGCACATGGTAACTGTGCTCTCAACTTCGTCTACATCAGGAAGTTTGTCGGTGTAGATAAAAAGAAGCATCGCCTGAAAAAACAGATAAAGGTCCATGCAACTCAATATAAATGCTCTAAACAAAAGCATTTCATACTTTGATAACATTTATGGTTTAACTTTTCAGGAAAAAATAGGCTTCAAGACATCCTTTTTTCTTTTTTTCTGAGAGACGAAGACGTCCATTTTAAAATGCAGCTAAGCCACATAACAAAATAACAGCAGAGCAACTTAATCTTACAAATCTTTTTACCTTTTTCTAACCATTAAAGAATCACTGCTAGTAATTTCAAAGCACAACACAGATTATAGGTTTTAATCATTAGCTTTCTTCTATCTTTTTTATATTTTACACTAAACTTTAATTCTTTCAAGTACAGAATTTAGTAGGGCTGAACCCAGGTTGGTGCGGACAGTGTGGAGAAGGG
Source organism: Castanopsis chinensis (assembly GCA_032878915.1). Lineage (NCBI taxonomy): Eukaryota > Viridiplantae > Streptophyta > Magnoliopsida > Fagales > Fagaceae > Castanopsis > Castanopsis chinensis. The sequence goes on from JAVQMG010000126.1 coordinate 26,739,995, forward strand.
ATTTGGCATTGAACTGAGGGTTTCAGTTTTGCCATTCTGGGAACTGAGACTGATCAAGAAACCCCCAAAACAGCACCATACTCACCCAAACAGAAATGGTACAGTTTGGCCACTCTTCTAGCTCAGTTTTCCTTTATTTTCTGCCAGCATTCATACGCAGCAAAGGATCTAAATCATTAATCAACCAGTGCCCATGTGATAATTGCCACTCTTGGTGGGGCTTTAACCTTCCAAATTCTCCTCCAAGGAGACGAAACATCACCATGTGATTGTAAAGCCAAGTAGAAAGTTTTAAACTCAAAACTGACTGCTTGAAAGGACCATATCATTTTATCATCAGTAATCCACAAATGTTGGTAGGTAATATAATCAAGAAAAAAGACCAAAGATTCTAACTCCTAGTCTTGCACTGCCCAAGTGAAACTTAGATTCCAATGGAAATTACCATTTCACCAGCCCATATAGTTCACCACTGTACACAATATGTAAAGCCAAATTCCAGCATATTAAAAAACACAGAAAATGCAGTGTTTAAAATTCTATTTACTTTCATTCACTTTTTCATACAACAGTTATTGGTCAATTTTATTCTAACTTCAAATCGAACTACATCCCATGACTCCTTCCCCCACCCCCAAAAAGAAAAATATCCATATGCACGCTCAGACATTGGGAAGCCTTTTATTTTATATATTTTCCAAGGTTTCATATTAAGTTTTGGGATTAGGAGTATTTCAAGTTATTTGCAATTAGTTTTTCTAAGCTCTTCACATACTAGTGGTATCAAGCCATATAGATCATAGATCATCAAAAATTACAGAATACATGTGCTAGAGGCTGATATACGAAGACTGCATCAATGTCAATACCTCAAACATTATAGCCAAGACTCTCTCTCTCTCTCTCTCTCAAAGAGCAATAACATCCACACCAAATTTTTCTTATTTGTGTCCACGATTCTGCAGCTACTCAATTAACAATATACATCTTAACAGCATAATGCAAAATAGTATAGCAATTGCAGTAAAGAACACATTTCCAATCTACCAAAGTGCAACACAGAAGAATCTTAAAAGATGTTCACATGATCAAGTCATTTCTCTTCCTTAGAATTGTAACAAAAGGGAGCAATATGATCAAGAGGCATTACCTTGAAGATGAAGGGGTCAATATCCTTTACTACTACTTTATCTATGTTAGGATTCCCAACAAGTCCAAAAAATTGGGCTCTAAATACAGGAGAACGAGCAGCAAGTATCAACTTATGAGCTTTGAACATTTCATTGCCAACCTCGAAAACTATGTCACACCCAACTTCAGAGTCTAGCAAGTCCTTAAAACCTTGACCCATATCTGACGGGGGTACAGAAATAGTACGCAGTTTAGGGCACTCAAGATGATTTCTGACAACTCCAACCTTACAGTACATGACAAGGCAATCATCCTTTAAATAGTCAGAAGCTTCTAAAAGATTTCTTCTGTAAAATCGCTTGTAACCCCTGAAATGCATGTGCAACAGCCAAATTAGTACAACACATAAATCTCACGCCCCCCCCCCCCCCCAATATACATGTATATATATGAAAAGGCACAACGGTCGAGCAGAAGGACAAAGATTACTCAAAATATAATTTTTGTAGAATAATTTGTAAATATGAACAAGTATGAAAGCTTGATGATGATTATCCCATGACAGGCAGCTCAGCGGGCATAATGCAAGAATTAAAAAAACCGTTAAATAACTTTTTTTTTTTTTAATTTTGATAATTCAATTATTACAACAAGCAGGGAAGGGGTGATTCAAACTTGGTTCTCCTTATAAAGCTTCATGGTGTCAAAAAATTAGGTCAGTAGATTTGATTTATATCCAGAAAATTTTAATAAATCATAAACCTACATAGCGTGTCTTCAAATGAAAATTAGTAGATCCAACTCTAATAACAATTGAATGCTTCAACTTCTTATAAATGTGTCCTAGAACTAGAAAGCTTAAAAATCTAAATTTCACCTGTGGCCACGATAGAGCATTTAGCTAGAAAATATAAACGAAAACTATATGGGAAATTTATAAATGATAAAATCCACCATCATCTCAAATCATATCATACATAGAAAATGAGGAAAATGGAACTTCTTAGTAGTTATACTCTATTTCTGGCAATATGTCCTTTTTTCATAACTAGGCTTTCAGATCCAGATTTTCCTGAAATTCCATTACTATCTCTTCCTATTTTTCTTCCAAGGCTCCTCTTTAAATTTAGCATTCCTATCAACCAATGCACCGCTCATAAGCTAGTCTAATAGAAGTCCAACAAAGGAGAGCATAACTGGTTCCTCCACTTATAACAAATATAGTGATTTTTTCTTTTCTGGTTTTCCCATCAATTTCCTCCTAGCTCTCCCATTGATATTATTAATAAGCAATATCCTAATGATTTTCCCAACCAGAATGGTCATGATGTACATGCACGAATAGCTGCTTCTTCCATTTTAAAATAGCCTTCTTCAAAGCTTTATATGGAACCTCATCCCTTGTAAAAATAAGGTGGAAGGTGAGGTCGTGGGTTCAAGACCCATCAAGTGCGTGTGCCTAACTTACCAATAATAAAATAAAATAAGCACACCCTTCTTCAATATATAACATCCATACAAAATTGACAACATAAAATCACTCACAATTGTTAATGAAGACCATCACAATTGTTAATGAAGACCATTAAGTTACTAAATTAGCTACTGAATTACACACACTTCTCCCACATCAAATCATTCCTCCTCTCACACTCAAATATCATTTGCATGCCATAATCCACCTCAAAAGCTTACTAAATTATCAAACTAAATTAAAACTTACCATTCTTTTTAGATTAAAACTGACCATAAACACACACAAACATCCCTTAAACCTTTCAATTCAATTAAATTGAATTCAAGCCACTGGAAAAACCATAATAATTCCCAATTCCCCCCAAATCCCCAGCTCTAAAACCCTAATTCCAAAAACCACAATGCAAAACAAATTCAACAACAAACAAATCCACGAAATCAAGAAAAAACATCACATACCACATGCTGCCTCTGTATTTAAGCGTATACGGACCACTCTCAAGCGCGCGTTGAAAATGGCTATGCACCTTGTTATTCCCATTCCCACTCTGATCCACCATCGACAACTCGAACAAGGCCCTCACGTCCGTACCATCGCTCGCGAGCGCGATGAACACCGAGACGTACATCGAATTGTCCTCGGGGTTTTTACCGTCGGGGTAAAAGTAAATCGCCCAGTCGTAACCGCCCACCGTGAACGTGTCGCTCATTATGTATTTACCCACGCCCATCCCTTTCGCCAGCGAGTAACCTTGCACCGTGAAACGGTGCGTCCCGTTCACCGTCTCGCTGATGAAGCTGGAAGACGAGCCATTGTCGGTGCCGGGCTTGGGATTCGCCATGGGTTCGCTTGATTCGGCGATTCCCGGAGGCTTGCGGTTCATCGGAGAGTAATTCGCCGCATGAATTGGGGGCAATTTGGGAATTTTCGGCGGAGAAATTGGACGGAATGCAGAGAAATTAGGGTTTTGCCGTGGCGGAGAGAAGGAGCAGTAAGAGTTGGGGATGTAAATGAAAAAAAAAAGTGTGTGGTTGTGAGAGAGAATTGGGAAAAGTAAGTGAGGGCGCTTTTTATATATAACGGGACCTAATTGTGGGCGGTCTAGAAATAGAAATTAAAATAGAAATAGAAATAGAAATAGAAGGGTCTTCAAAGCCTCGTGATGTGTAAAATGTTGTGTGTTTTTTCTTGGTACGGGTCTGAAAAGTCGGTAGTACTCCTTACTGCGTGGTGGTGAGCTGGGGATTAGAGTGACGTGTAAACTCAGAAATGCTGCGTAATTTGCTATAGCAACCAAAAATTTTAACTTTTTTCTGTTGACTAGGAAGCGGCGGATTCTCTTTCACGTTTGTTGTAAGAAACTTTTCCAAAAATAAATAAATAAAATTGGTGTGATCAGTGTGACATCTCTTTCACATAATTTTTCGCTAAATTTAAAATGAGATGTCTCCATTAAAACCATACCTAAATGTTCAATTAGACACTACTTTTTGTTGTGAAATTTTAGTTTATTTTACTAAAGAAAAGAAAATTATTCAACACAAATAATTTGTGATTCGTATACCTACATCAACAAGAGTAAGTGACTAGTAATTAATTATATAAGAAGATAATATTACAAAAACATGTTATATATTGTGTGCGCCAAAAACTAGCGGCCCAACCTAAAGGAGATATTCTGGTGCTATATCATGACCCGATACAATTAATTTATAGAAGTAGGTTATCAAGGTTCAACCTTTCAAACTTAATTCAATATGTCATATGATTAAGAGAGGGTAGTGCGTTCAATGAAAGATTTCCAAAGGAAAAAAAGAAGGGAACAATAGGAAAATATAGGTATAATTGCTTCCTCAAGATGGTTCGATGAGTTTCTGATAGTTTGAATACACTTCTTACTTGGTTACAAAGTTTTTAATTACATTTGATCTCTTCTTTCTCCCTTGCTTTCCATACCCTTTTTTGGAGGAGTTTATTTTCATATATAGCTACCTGGAATGCATCCCAACTCTCCACTTGGACAATCACCATTTCTCATTTGGATGCTTGTCCTATCAAGGCCTTGTGGGAGGTGGTGGAATGTGCTATTAGTTGTGGGGACACTGTTTAGGGGTCATTCTACCATCAATGCGGCTAGTTGTGTTTGTGCAGTGCATTGAATACAGAAGTGATAGGTACTTATCTCAAAACTTCCCCTCTTCTTTAATTGCACATCTCCACTTTTTTCCTTGCTCATAATCTCCTAGCCCAAGTGGCTTATCTACAGTCCTCTGAGGAGTGTTTGCTCTTTGAGCTCTTCGGGCAAGCCGATTCCTTGGTTTCCATATTGGGGCACTTATCAATGTGTTGGGCCTGGTGAGAAGCCGAGTCCATTTTCTCCTCGAGTCGAGACTGCTTGGTAATATTCCACACACGCGCGCACGCGCGCGCACACACACACTTAAGAAATGTGAGATAGTTAAATTTAAGTACATCTATTGAGTGTAGTCCAGTTAAATTCAACTATGTGAGCTCGAATACTAAAATTATTTATGACGAAATGTATTGGCCAATAAGTCACATTGATAAAATTATTTGAAGAATTTAAGATATAATACCTAAAGAGCAATACCTATATTAAATCTATTATGAAAAGAGGAAAATATAAAGTGTGAAATTTGTTAGACAACTAGAAAAGGGACTAGGAAGCATAGTTTGACTAAATGCGGCGGATTCTTTTTTACATGGCAAAAAAACTCATTTTAGTCTCTACATTTTTACACGATTCCCACTTTGGTCACTAACTTTTTTTCCACCAATTTTAGTCCTTATCCTGAAAAACGCGTCCTGTTTTTGTCCCTGACGTTACATCAAAGACGAAAATTACAAAGCTGGCACACGAAATAAATTAAAAATATTAAAATAATACTCACAAATGCCATGTCATTTTTTAAAAACAAAAAATTAATTTATAAAATTTAACTGAATGAAAAAAAAAACTAAAATAATAAAAAAAAAACCTAGAAAACCTAGAAATTTCAAGATTGAACAATAACAAAAACCTAGAAAATTCAAAACCCAAAAACATCTAGTGGATTTTAGAATCGTATGATCTTATTCAATTATTTGTTAATCTGATTAAAGAACACAAAAGTAAGAAAAGAAGAAGAAAAAAAACGGTGGCTAAGTTCTAAACACACAGATTCAAACACACAGATCTAACACACTTCTTCATCATCAAACCCAGATCTAACACACTTCTTCATCATCAAATTCAACCATGCCGCTGCTCTTTCATCTACTACTCTTTCTCACCGCCACCGCCATATCTGCTAGAGACCTCCCTCGCTGGATAACCAGTCGATGATCCACATCGTGATGACGCCATAAGAGACCTACCTAGATGGCTCTGTCACTGGAGTATTCTCTGTCCTCAAACATGCCTCTTGTCCGAAAAACATCGTCTTCCACTTCATTGCCTCTCGCCTATATAGCCACAACAACAACCTCCTCCACGTCATCACTTCAACGTTTCCATACTTGAGTTTCCACCTCTACCTCTTCGACTCCAACTTAGTCAAAGGCAAGACCTCCTACTCCATTCTACGCGCTCTCGATCAGCCTCTCAACTACGCTTGGATCTACCAAATCAGAGATCTATGGGTCCTTGGGTCGAACCTGGTCCAGGAAGACCCGGAATGAGGCTGTGGCAACCAATAGAGCCAAGAAATTGAAGAAGTCAGATCTGAAGGACGCCGAGAACAACAAGGTTATGGATCAGAAGGCGAAGGATTTGGGAGATTCGGGTGATTCGATGAGCAAGGAGGAAGCGAAAAGCAACTTGGTGGACCTAACGAGCGACGACGAGCCGAAGGGTCACGTTGGAGAGTTGGAATCGGTCAGAGCCAGGAGTCGAGAAAATGAATGAGGATTTGGTTAAGGATTAGAAGATTGAGGGGGTTTTGATTAACGAAGATATTAAGCCAAAGAATGTGGTTTTAGAGACGCCTTCAAGGAGGTTTACTCGTTCAGGAGTGGGTTTGTTCAAATACTAATTTGGTTTTTATTTTTCTGCTCAATCTGGGTTTTTTCTCTCATCTCAAATTTTGGTTTTTATTTCTGTTTTTTCCTCTCTCTTTTTCATTTAGTTAAAATTCATAAATTGATTTTTTTTTAAAGGTAACGTGACATTTGTGGGCATTATTTTAATATTTTTAATTTATTCCGTTTGTCAGTTATGCAATTTTCATCTCTGATGTAATGTCAGGAACAAAAACGAAACGCGTTTTTCAAGATAGAGACTAAAATCGATGGGAAAAAAAAAATTAGAGACCAAAGTGAGAATCACGTGAAAATATAGGGACTAAAATGAGTTTTTCACTTTTTTACATTTGCGGTAAGAAACTTGTCAAACTAAAAAAAAAAACATTTGTTGTAAGAAAAAACAAATTGTTGTGATTAATGTAGCATATTTTTCACGTAATTCTTTCACCAATCTAAAAAGACCATCTCCATTGAAATTAAAAAAAAAAAAAGTTTACTTGATTAAAAAAAATAGAGAAATAACTCAAATAATTTACGTCGTTATGTAGTATGCCTGCATCCACAAGGATGACTCGCTAATAATCAATTATATAATAAAATAAGATTACAATAGTATATGTTATATATATTATAATAATTTTAGTATATATTATATGCCATTTTCAACAAGTGTGAGATGGTTCTATATAAGTATATCCCTTTTAAGTGTAGCCCAATTAAATTCAGGTAAGTGAGTTGGATGGTAAAATTATACATGACAAAGTTTATTGGCCAATTAAGTCAAATGGTTATATTGTATCGCCCAATAAGTCACATAGTTAAATTTAATTGGAGAATTTTAGATATACCAAAGGAACAATGCATAGAAAAATATTGTTAGAAACTGAAAAGAATATGGATGGATACCTAAAGTGGGCATGTCCTTCTGTATACCCCATCAAGAGTTATGGAGTAATGATTTGGATCGTTACTCTATCCCACTAAGTCCATTATCCCACTCAATATTAATGGAGTGATGTGTATATAAACACCAAGAGTGGTATCCATTGAATAGTGAACTTATTCTGCATTTCTCATAGTGTTTACAGAGTGTTGTGAGGCTTTTAGGTTGTGGGTTATGTTTGCATCACTCTAGTAGTTTGCAACACCGTCAGAGAAACCCTTTTAGTTCGTAGGTTATACAAACTGGAATTTAGAACGTGTTTGAATAGCTGATCTGCGTGGAAGTTGGCTCTAGACAGCGTAGAACAATCTCAAAACTCTTGTGTGATCATTGATTTAGGCTTAAGGGAGGTATGCCGAAAAACCAATTGCTTATATTCCGCTGCAAGTTTCTATTTCTTACAAAAATAAACTGTGAAATTTGCTAGACGACTATAAAAGGAACTAGGAAGGTAGAAGTCCTTGCATGAATGCTACAAATGTGGCCTTTTCATCCACATCATTGGCCATAATGATCTTCTTATTGAATAACGCCCATGTACAACCTCAATGTTTCACTTGACCTTCTCATTGCTTGACATTCAAACTGTAGGTGGGCAACTTCTTGTACCTCCTACCACCAGAGGGGGGGCAAGAGGGGCACCTGCCCTTCTTGACTCCTCCTAAAAAGTCTATTACATATGCTTATGTAAAGTTGAGTTAACTCCTGACATAGAATAGAAAAATAAAGAATCAATTTCTTTAAACAAGCTGTAGATGACATGAAATAAATAATAAAATAACAAATCTTTCAATTGAGGAAATCTAGAGACACAATAAAATATTATAACATTTTCACAATACTCTTGTTTTTAGTTGAGATGAATCTCAAAATATTTTATTTTATTTTATTTTGATCAAGATGTACTAACAGCTCAATTTATTGTAAAAATATTATAAATTTTGTGGTGTTATTAAAAGACTAAAACATCTCCTCCAACTTTAAACAATCTGGCACTAAATAAATGCTACCAAACAAAACTTGTATATTAACTCCTTTTATCTTTTTCTTTTTTCACTTACCTAAATTTCCTTCTTTTCATTTGAAGTTCAGCTCGTGGAGCTCTAATTACACATAATAATAATAATAATAATAATGTCTTGTATGGTACTAAAGCATTAAAATGTCCATTGCTTTTTTCTCCTTCATCTCTTGCATTTTCATAGTTTCAAAATTTGAATTTCTACCATGAATCCAAAATTTTAAATAATTAAAAGAATAAAGAAAATTTGAAATTTATTTTCTCAATTTATTTTGAGGAATCAAATTAGATCTCTAAACTTTATTGTAAGGGCACGGATCGAGCTTTATATTGAATTGAGCCTATGAGCCCTAAACAATGAATTTATAGAGAGCAGGATTCTAATCCAGGGATTTGGGCGGTAAATAACATCAAGGTTTGGTTTGATCACAGAACATATATATATACTTATCAATCATGGACGAAATATTACTTTGTACATTTTCATAGTTTCAAAATTTACGAACCTTTTATACCATGAATCCATCATCCCTTTTTACTTAGGTCTCTGGTGGTGAAGATAAGGTTCAAACCCAACGTTCAGGCGTCACTTCTTCATTAATGCGGCCAGAGAAGCAGGTGTAGAGCTTTAAATGCGGTGATAGCAGTTTTTTTATGGATGTTCTCCTACCCCTCCCATTTATTCCTTATCTTTATCTCATTAATTCTAGCACCAAAGGTTTCCGTCAGGGGAGCTGTTGGACTGTTAAATCTATCACGTCATCCTCGGCAACCCTTGCCGAGGACTATGCTGTCCTCGAACGTCATATTCCTTGGTATTTTGATCATGCATGACACCCCTTCTTATCACATGTCTTTGTAGGTTGGACTGATTACGTCCTCGGATCATTTCAAGAGATTTCTAAACTTTATGTATATAGATTAATCTCTTACTTTGATGATTGATCATCAATAACTATGAATTAGATGTTTTACAGCTGTTTATTTATTGTACAATTGTTTAATTTTAATAAGCTTTGTATAACAATTATTGTTTGTTTATAATTTTATTATTAATATCAATTAATAATTTTAGGTTATTTTTTTTTTATTATTATCTTTTGATCTTGCCCCCCCTAAACTAAAATCCCGTCTTTGCCATTGCCTACCACTTATGAAGTGGATGACAAATAATTTATTGAATGGCTATATTATGTATGTCGCATGCATGCCATAGAGCTATCAACTTCCTCTTATAGTTCAAGCGCACTTGCTCGTCACTTTGTGGAAAGGATCTACCTCGTCAGTGTTGTTGCCAAGGATACGGCTTGTGTCCAATGCATTAGTACACTGAACATGATATGATAAATTAAAAATTGTGTCCACATTCTAACGTATAGGATACAACTAATGCACTAGACACAATGCATGCCAATCCTGTTTCCAAAACATCTCTACACGAGCTTACAATTTTGTTGTGCAAGCTCTATATCCACACTCTCTTCTAGGCTCCACATTCACTATTTTATGGCTATCATAATTGGCAATGGAGATTGGTGGGATTTAGTTTAGACCTTGGGGTGGTTCGATTTACTTCTTAATTTTTACAATTATCTTGATTATGTTAGATGACACTAACCATGCATTTTATGGGCGTAATCTTTACTGGTGGCAGAAATCCTGACCTCTAGATCTTTGTTTCTATGGCTATAGATAATGTGCTATGAGAACCTTGCATTACTATTCTGATGTTGTCCTCATCCAGGTTGTTCTTGTAACAAGCCTGGGCATTGAGGTGCTTATCCTTGATTGTTCATTTAGATTGAGAGGGAGGGAATGAGAGTAGAATAGAATAAAATTGGCCCAAAATTAGCCTATTTTCAGTTAACTCTACTTTACTCCCCTCCATTCCACTCCCACTTCTTCTCCCTTCAATCTAAACAGCCCTTGAGGCTATTCTTGGAGGGAGGGGATACCTCTGACTCTTTAAAAATACCCTCCTCTCTCTTGTAATGTTTAGCAAAAAAATAAAAAAATAAAAATTAAAACATTTTACTAGAATGATACTAGAAAATAATATTACTAATTTCATCACATAAAATTTGCAAACTAAATTATCACCAAACAATAAAAATACGATTTAAGCATTCAATTATTAAATAGTTAAAGCACATCAACTTATTATATGATATTTTAAGTTTTATATAAAATAAAATGGTCATGTTAACACATAATGGATGCAGGCTTATAACATTTGTTAATGGACAATTTTAAGAAAAAATTTAATATTACTTTTATGAAAAATATAAAAAAGTTGTAATTTATTTATTTATTTTTTATAAAAAGTTTCAAAAGATATTTCGTGCACCTTAACTTTTCTAAATAAAATTTATGATAACAATAACAGTTTTGTGTTTGTCCCTAAAATAACTCAACCATTAGTTTACAAACGTTGGTTTATATCAAATCGATAAATAAGGACCCTACATGATCTCGTGCTTATCAATACTCGCAATCGAACTTACATCTAATAAGTCCATAGCCAATACTTTTGAAGGTTCCTTTCAAATGATGAGATTTCAACTTCAATTAACCGGAAACTCAAGTCAAAATTCCCGGGGAGATTTTACACGAATGGCTATCAATTTCCCGCTAAATTCCAACCGTAACGACCACTCATGCCCGCCGATCAATCCCACTCATTATAGCCTCCAATAAAACCAAACTTCCATACTCCCCACCCCAAATCCCACCACGTGTATAATAAAAACAAACCTCACGTCCTGATATGATATCCATCACCCATGCCACCCTAACAAGTCCCACAATTCCTCAAAATCGCCACTGTCTCACTCTCACAACATAGTCACTCCAAAAGCTCGCATTTCTTCAGCCACACGGATCATCTACAACTTTTTTTTTTATTCTATAACTCTGTTTTCAAGTTGATACAAACACAAATCATAGAAAGAAAGAAATGAAAGCCCTTGTAAATGGGGAATGGTTAAAAACACAGGTAGTGTTGAAAATCTCAGCTTTCTTTGTAATTTCGATCACATTCTTTTACTTAGGCAAGCACTGGTCCGATGGGTACCAACAACTCATTTTCTTCAACACCTCGCGCCAAAACCCTTCTTCTTCCTCCGTCGTCGCGCTCTCTCCCAACAACGACAGGTCGTTTAATCTCTCCGCTCTCATTGGCCAAAACGACACCCAATCCATCGTCACCGACAAAACCCTAGACCAAGCCCAAGTCCCGGCCTCGATCGCGATCTCGGCCCAGCCGCCGCCGCCTCCTCCGAGTCCGCCGCCGGCGTTTCAGCGATACGGGATCGTGAACGACAATGGGACGATGTCGGAGGAGTTCGAGGTCGGTGGGTTCGGCGAAGGCGATTTGGTGGAGGGGTGGAGGAACGAGACAAAGGTTGGCGATGGAGATTCGGATAGGGATAAGGGGAGTAGGGTTAGGGTTAGGGTTACGAAGTTTAGGATGTGTCCGACGAGAATGAGTGAGTATATTCCGTGTTTAGACAATGTGGAGGCGATTAAGAAGCTGGAATCGACAGAGAGAGGGGAGCGATTCGAGCGGCATTGCCCCGAGGAAGATCGTGGATTGGATTGCTTGGTTCCGGCGCCCAGTAAGTACCGGACTCCGATTCCGTGGCCGAAAAGCCGGGACGAGGTATCGGTTTTGTTTCTCTACCTTCACGTTTTTTCGGTTTGATTGGTTTTTGCTTGGTTCATTTGCAATTATATGATGAAAATGCGTGGAATTTAATCTGGGTTTTGATCAAAATGGGTAACTAGTTAGATTTACATGCTGATTGAGTAACACTGCATTGTCGACAAATATTACATTGCTTAATATCTTATTGGTTACCAATACTAAACTTTGTTGGACTGCACCTGATGAAGCAGAGGTCACTAATTAGAATAACAACACAAATGTATTTTGTTAATTCAGATGCTGGGTTTTGTTGTAGGTTTGGTTCGACAATGTTCCTCATACTCGTCTAGTCAAGGATAAAGGGGGTCAAAACTGGATTACAAGAGAGAAGGACAAGTTTAAGTTTCCTGGAGGTGGTACACAGTTTATACATGGGGCAGATGAGTACTTGGATCATATTAATAAGGTAATTATATTTTTATTTATTATTATTTTTTAAATTCTGGGATAAAATCTAGGAATTGGGTATTGTATCTTGTTTTTAATGTTTAAATTTCTCATCTGTATGTGTAGATGGTCCCTGAAATTGCTTTTGGTCATCATACCCGAGTTGTTTTAGATGTTGGGTGTGGTGTAGCTAGTTTTGGAGCCTATTTGCTGTCACGGGATGTCATCACCATGTCTGTTGCGCCCAAGGATGTTCATGAAAACCAGATTCAATTTGCACTTGAGCGTGGCGTACCAGCAATGGTGGCAGCATTTGCCACTCGACGCTTATTGTATCCAAGCCAAGCTTTTGACTTGATACACTGTTCACGATGTAGAATCAATTGGACTCGTGATGGTATGTCCTTTTTGTTTGCATATTGGTTTTATCCTTGTTAGATAAGAAGAAGGAAAATTGATCAAGCATTAGTGTTTATAAGGTTCTTATTTTTTGGCGCCATTTTGTTGTGCTCACTCACTCTTTTTTACTTACTAGTAAAATGGATTAGTTTTTCCTATTGTTTGAAAACCTGCTCCTGGTGAACTTTTGACACAAGTGTTCTCCAATATTGGTGTTTTAATCCTCCTAAAAAAATTATTTAAATTTGGTTTAATTTTTTTTTAATCATATCCTTTCATTGCTTTTTTTTATTGGTATGCTGCACACACACCAAATGGGTTTTTTGAACCCCAAGCTCATCCTTCCATTACTTTGTGATGAAGATGGAATATTACTTCTTGAGGTCAATAGGATGCTCCGCGCAGGAGGATACTTTGTTTGGGCAGCTCAGCCTGTTTATAAGCATGAAGAAATCCTGGAAGAACAATGGAAAGGTATTACTACCAGCAATTTTTTTTTTCATGGTATTCTTGTTTAAAGTGGTAGTGTTCAGTTCTAACATTAGAACTAGAGAGAGTTCAGATTTTGGGATAGAAGTGCATAGGAACAGTTCTAAAACTGTCTCATGTCTATTTCTTCTGACTGCTATAATTAGTTTTACAGATTTTACTTTGCTGGTCTTTCTGACCTGAACATTTATTTGAGTTGGTTGTTGTCTGTATTAATCACGCATGTTTATTTGCCTCTATATTTCAGAGATGCTTAACCTTACTGCTCGTCTCTGCTGGGACTTTGTGAAAAAGGATGGATATGTTGCAATATGGCAGAAGCCATTTAACAACAGCTGTTATTTAAACCGTGAGGCAGGAACTGTACCTCCACTGTGTGATCAAGATGATGACCCAGACAATGTTTGGTGTGTTTGCAATTCTGCCTTTCATCACCTACTTTTCTTTTTAAGAAGTCTGTCAAACCTAAGATATTTTGTTAGTAAATATTGTGGCTCTTGTTTGATTAAGTAGAGCTTTCCCATATATAAAAAGTAAATATAATGGTTGCTTTGTATTTTAAAACAAACTTCTTGAATTAAGAACAAGAGATTATCATTTTTTGACTCATCATCTTTCAGCCGTCCTTTGATTCTTTTTCTTTCAGACCATCAAAGTCAGCATGCTTTGGTGCTCTATCATTCATTGGCCCCCCTTACCATGATGCTTTTCAATTCCAATACACTACTTAACCCCTGTACACTGCCTGTGTACTGTGGTTGTGTTGTATTTATTTATGAATAAAATTTGCTTTTACTGATCAAAATACAAAAAGATCCAATTCACTTCTTAGACCTTTCTACTTGTCCCTACAAAAAGGCTGTGCAGGTTTTTCTTTGTTATTTTCTCCGGTGGAAAAGATCTGAGAACACATGCTTGAAAGATGTTGATGGTATTTTTAAAATATAAATCATTTGTCCTACTTGTAGTGTTCCACTTAATGCTCCACCAACTGCAGTATGCCACGTGTCTGGTTTATTTTCTTTCTCCCTTCTCATTTTAAACTTTGATTAATAACAAAAAAAGAAGAAGATGCATGTGCCAGACTATGATTGGTGGAACATAAAGTGGACACAGACAGTGTGGGATAGAGGATTTTTATTCATTTTCAGACAGTTAAGATAAATTTGCTGATAATTTGATGATTTTGTTTTGAAAAAGATTTTCAGTCATGCACAATGAAGTTTTTTCTTTTTGTTATGACTTATGAGGTATTTTAGTTGTCAGTAATAGTATTCTTTGCATAACCATGTTAGGTATGTTGATCTGAAGGCATGCATCACTGGACTTCCTGAGAATGGATATGGAGCAAATATTTCCACATGGCCTGCACGTTTGCAAACTCCACCTGATAGGCTTCAGAGCATACAAATGGATGCCTTGTTATCTAGAAATGAACTTTTCAAGGCAGAGTCAAGATACTGGAATGAGATAATAGAAAGCTATGTTCGTGCTTTACATTGGAAGAAGATTAGATTAAGAAATGTAATGGACATGAGAGCTGGCTTTGGAGGGTATTATATTAATGTCATATTTTACTCTTCCATTTTATATTTGTATACATCTCTCATCATTAATGGCCTATAAACTGGAATTGGCAGATTTGCGACGGCATTAAAGCAACAAAATCTTGATTCTTGGGTTATGAATGTTGTCCCTGTTAGCGGGTTCAACACCTTACCTGTTATATATGACCGAGGGCTTATCGGAGTTATGCATGATTGGTACTTTCCAAAACTTTTTCTTATCATATTTCACCTTAAATACGTACATATATGGATACCGTAGTTGATTAGATTACATAATCTTATTAGTCGTGTGTTTGACGTGGATATTATGGTGGGAGTGTAATCGTCTTACATTTGAGCATTTCGAAATTTCAGGGACACATTTGATAGAATTGTTTGCTAGATTGTTGTTTTATTGGTCTCAGGTGTGGGGTTTTACTAATTGTAACTTCATTCTTGTGTTTTTAGAGTAATTTTCCTTCTGTACATAACATTTTGTAAGTCTTTAGACTCTTTTATGTTCATTTCCATGTTCACGAAGTATTAAATTTCAATAAAATACTCATTTACTTTTCCCAAAAAAGAAAAAAAAAATCTTATTGGTCATATGCACCTCAAATATCTACATTATTGGAGTAATCCAGTTGGTCATTTTTATTTGGATACTGTAATTGATGGTTCTGATTACTTGATATTTGACATAATGATATGTATCCTTCCTTTGTCTAAGTAGTTTTTTTTTTCCTCTCTCTGTGGTTTACTTTTTAAAAGTTTGGGATAGGTTGCACTTAAATTCTGGTTCTGGTTATATTATAAATTGATGGTGTGTGCATACATTGTTGCATCAAAATTAATTATGAGTTATTGGTTACTGTTGCTTTGTGGCTGAAATATTGGTGCATATTATTGTCCAGGTGTGAGCCATTTGATACATACCCAAGAACCTATGATTTTTTGCATGCAGCTGGCCTCTTCTCTATCGAGAAAAAAAGGTACACCCAGCACTCTTTAAAAAATTCCTAGGTAGTCAATGCCCATATTAAAGTTGTTACGTGCTTTTGTTTTTCTTCATCTGACTTGTTCTTTTAGAGAGATAACTGATGGATAGGCATAGTGGCATGTAGGGTTGACAAATTGGGCCTGGCTAAGAATTTCACAGTTTCTTGGTTATAATCAACAGCTCTACTTTACTAAGATTTAAAGTGGGGAAGTTGTATTATTGCTTTTAAATATGATTTTATTCAAATAATGTTTGAATTTACTTGATATAAGGAGCACCAAATTATGTCGAATAATGTGGGTTTAGAAAGGTTGATTAGGCCTACATTTACTTGTTATCAGGGTTTTTGCTCATGATGTGGGCTTGGGATCCCCCTTGGGGTATTTTAGTGGTTTTCCTTAATTTGTTTGATTTCTTTGTATCAGGTGCAATATTTCTTCAATCATGCTTGAGATGGATCGGATACTGAGACCTGGTGGGCGTGTATATATTCGTGACACTCTTGCCATAATGGATGAACTTCAAGAGATTGCAAAGGCCATGGACTGGCATATAGCTATGCGTGATACATCAGAGGGCCCTCATGCAAGTTATAGGATCTTGACTGCTGATAAACACCTTTTGCGAGGTTGAAGTTATGGAAATCACGAACTGTATTGTTTTTCCCAAATTGAAGATCCGCAAACCAGGCTATTTTTCTCTAACAGGACAGTTCTAAGAGCAATTGAAAAGGTCACTGAAAATGACAATCATGCAGAGAGAGAATTGCTTTTATTGTGTAGTGATTTGACTATTGACATCTGGTACACTGAGATTGCATTGTGATCTTGGAGACTTAACCTTTGGTTTTTGGGGGGGTGGGGCACACGCTGGAAACAATAAGTTTCTATATACAGGCCCAATTGATTGCAGCACGTCATCTAACTTACCTGTAATATACCACGTCATAGTACAACCAAGATTTTTAAACTAGAATTTTATTACATTGTTTACCCAGATGTAAGAGATCAATAAAAACCATATTTTATTTGTTCATTTTTTATGCCCCCCCGTGTTGATTATTGTGTACCACCGTTCAGAATTCTTTAGTTTGAAACTAAGCCTGGTCTGATCATTAGGTGCAAGTGCAGCTATACCTGGTGAACATTCATTTTGTAGAAACCAATAATGTTTGGATGGAGGGAGTTGAAGAAGGGGGAGAAGAAGAAAGGAGAATGAAAGATGATTAGATTATACAAATTTGATCCTCAAGAAACTGCTAATGTATCACAAAACTCAATCAGCTTCTCAATTGATTTGGCAACGGTCAACATATACCATTCAACAATTATTCTCTTGGCAGACATCAAAACAACTGGGCGATATTAAAGTTTCAAGAGAAACGATGTACTGTGCGGTAAAAAGCCAATTGAATAATCAAAAACAGGTGACGCCTATCTATCAGATCTTGCTCTCCATCTCTGCTGTCCTTGATTGTGATTTGCCTGCACAGGTCTTGTCATAGTTGAATAGTTGGACCGGGACTCAACCCTCATGTTCTGAAATTGATGCTGTGTTTGTGGGGTCTCAAGCCTTATGTTCTGAAATTGATGCTGTGGATGCTGTGTTTGTGGGGTCTCAAGCCTCATGTTCTGAAATTGATGCTGTGTTTGTGTGGGTGTGTGCATGTTCCTGTGCATTTGTGGACAAGTCGGTTGGGGATGGTAGCGTCTACCATTGTAAGTTGGGCTCCGAAGGGGTGCTGCTCTCTCAATATACTGTGATACCTGTGGTGGGACGAGTGTGGCGAGGAGAGAACCCTGATTCTGATCAGCTGAACCAAGTCTATGGTGGCTTCTCTCAAATGCTTCAGATATCCTTGTCAAGTTACCCATACTAACAGTCCTTGCGGAATTTTCTGGCTGCTCAAAAGGATCCTCAATCTAACCAGACATCAACAGTACCAATAACAGAATCAGTAGCCATGGAGCCCTAATAATTTTATCATTGAAGAGAGAGAGAGAGAGAGAGAGAGAGAGAGAGTACGAATATGGCATAAGTTTTGGGCAACCATCTCATATTGCTCCTTATGAACTCCCACTTTCCTGTGTAGGGACAAATTCCTTGTTCTGAGGCCCTTGAACCAATGTTAGAAAACTGCCAAAAAAAAAAATAAAACCTTAATCAGCACCATAGCAACCATCCTAAGATTGGGGAAGATAATAGGCAAACTTCAACAAACTAATATAAAGAAAGGTACTTTCCAAAGCATATAATTTATATGCTACATATCGCATTGTCATTTGACTTGAAACATTTTTAATGAATTTATAATCTAGGTATATTGAGTTAGTGGGGGAAATTACATTTTACCCCCCCCCCCTTTCTAAACCCTTAAACTATACCCTCTTTTACACTTAACCCCCAAAATAATTACTTGTGTAACACTTGCCCCCCTAAACTATGAGAATGCACACTTATCCCCCTAAACTATTACCCATGTAACACTTTGCACCCCATCCTCTGGGTAATTGTTTAGGAAAGTGTGTATTCTCATAGTGTAGAGGGTAAGTGTTACACGGGTAATAGTTTAGGAGGATAAGTGTTACACAGGTAATAGTTTAGGGGGTTAAGTATGTATTCTCATAATTTAGGAGGGCAAGTGTAAAAGAGGGTAAAGTTTGTTAGGGGGGGCGGGGGGAGTAAGTGTGCATTTTCATAGTTTAGAGGGGTAAGTGTAAAATGAGGTATAGTTTAGGGGGGTGAAGTGTAATTTTTCCAATTAATGGAGTAATACAGAGGTGTACTATATCCTGAAATTTGATGAACACATCATATAAATCTCTAAAACCAATATTTTTCATTATCTATCAAGGTAGAAGGCATGACATCGATGATTACCTTAGCAAGGAATGACCTGAAAAGCTCAGACAAAGAACTGCGATTAACTTTTCGGGATCTGTTTTGCTTGAACCTGTCTATGTTGGCAGCACATGTTTCTGCAATATGTCTCTCTACATTAGCTCTCACACCTGCATGAAGCATGTTGTAATACAGTTTCCATGACAATTTGTCTTCTGAAGTAGCTAACTGATATTTGATTCAGCAGATATTTCAACAGGTACTCCTAAGCATTTTCAGTAATAGTGTAGAGTTCTAGAAACCATCATGATTAACCAAAAAAGAAAGGGTTAAAACCATCAATGCAAATTAGTGTCAAAAGTGTCATGTAGAATCTGTAATGAACTCAAAAGAATGATCTATCCTGTACATCCATTACAATCAAGTTGACCAACCCTCTAATAAATCAAAATCCTTCTATCTTAAGTAAAAGGGAGAAATAACCATCTTTGTAATTGACCTCAGATTTTTCACTCTTTCATTTTTGGCTAAAATACTATTTACACCCTTCAAATTTGAGGTTGCTTCTAGAACGGTCCTTTGACTATGAAAACTTGCAATTCACACACTCAAGTATACAACAGTGTAAAAGTGTCCCTTCTGACAACATCTGTTAGAATCTTGCAGTTAACCAACCCAAAAATGATGTCGTTTTGAGCAAAAATATAAAAAGGCAATGTCATTTACAGACAGGTTAATATCAACAATGTCACAGAGCATAATGGAAGGGGTACATTGACATCATTATAATAGTCGAGGGTGTAAATTGCAAGTTTTGAAAGTCGAGAAACTGATTTAGAAGCAACGCCAAACTTAGAGAGTGTGAATTGCATTTTAGCCTTCATTTTTTAATGTTTTGTTAGGCAGGTCACTAATCTCAAACACCATATTTAAATTCCATCATTGACATATGTAGACAATCTGATAGTTTAACCTTTTATCCCATCTACAAAGTACAGACATGGATTTTCTCTAAGGAAGAAAGTCTGTGTGAATCAGTTCTGATTCTGAGCCATCATTATAATGTTTATCTTGATCCTTTTAACTTCAACTGAAATTGCCCTTGAACCACATTCTCAATTAGAAATATAAGCACAGAGAGAGAGAAAGAGAACATGAGTCCAATTAACCTTGTACAATCTAAAAGAAAAGTACCTTGAAGATCATCAGCAACATTTCCTCTGTATATATCTCTAAGAGGAGGTAAAATTGCAGGCTCACATGTCTGAATAAAAACAGTAAAGAAGAAAATTAAATCTTCACATCACTTGTCAGAGCTGAATCAGTAAATTTCAAAATGCATGGAGGCAGAGACAGGAAACCAGACCACTTCAAGAATTTATATAAATAAATCAAAATATGTAAGTGAGAAAAAGATTATATCCTGGAGTCTCAAAAGTCAAAAACAGTCCAAAAATATATTTTATCTATACATATATAATTCAGAAAACCAGGTCTAAAGTAAACATATTGGATTCATTTCATGGAGCAGCAAGAAAATCTAATTTAAATTTTAACATTTAAAAAAAAAAAAATCAACAGTAATAATTATGAAGAATTACCTGGAAATGGAAGATCACAAGCAGACTAAGAGAGTATGAGTTGAAAGTTCCACTTTTTGGATTATTTATATCATGTGCTTTCGCCCATTCTTTTACCTACGCAAAAACTAGAACGAATGCATCAAATACCGGAACTTTTTCCCACAACAGCAAGTATTAGATTGCTATGAAAATGTACCAGTAAAACCATGTCACGAAAACGCTCATCTATCTCACTAATCCAAAATAATAGTTTGGATTTCATTTGGCCCTGCAGGTTATCAATCGATATATCACAAGAGATGCTCTGGCGGCTACTCTCAAACTTTAGAATTGGAACTCTTGCATTGGGGATATATTTTATCCTGCGCCATCCACCTGCAGAATAACAATGTTAAGAAATGAAGAAAGAGACATCATAATGAAGAACAATCAAACAAAAAAGAACAATGTCAAACCCTTTTAAAACTTAGGTAAGCTTGCATTACATAATGCAATTATGCTCCTTATTGCTTTTCCATTTTAACAAAGTATTACTGAATTAAAACTTTATAGGGAAAATCACTGGAATTTAAATAAAACAATACATATGGAACAGAAGGATTCAATTTCTAAAAGATTATCAGAAGGCCACTTTGATTAAGAATTAAACCTAAACCCAACAATAACAACAACCAAGCCATAGTTCCAAAATTTTGGGATCAGCTACTGATCCCCAACATACTAGTTAGGACTGGTGACATATATTCTTTTTCTCCATCCTACTCCATATGAAGTCATACTCTCCATTACTTCCTTCATTGGACATGTCCTTTTCTAATTTTTACTACTTCTACTAATGTTATTTTAGGTCTTCCTCTACCTTTTGTTGTTCCCTGGACTTGAATCAACTCATTCTTCCTCACTCATGTATTAATTGCTCTCCAATGCAAATGACAAAGGATCACAAGCTACCCTCACTCATCTTTTCATCAATGGGAGTCATCTCATTTTGAATCCTATCTTTCCTTGTATCTTCACTTACTTAACATTCTCATTTTGACTACACTTATTTTATGAACATGTTGCTTCTTAGCAACTCAACATTCAACACAATAGAGTATATCAGGTCTTATAACAATCTTATAAAATTTCACTTGAACTTATTAAAGTAACAATCCTTATAATCTGTTTTAATCTTGATATTCAGACTCAACCTATAGATTATGATCCTTGTTTTCAAGGTTTCTAAAACACTTTTTCAAAAAAAATTTTATTTTAAAGATGGACTCAATGAAGACATAAACACACACATGACGAATTAACCAAAATGATGAGGAAAAAAAAAGAAGAAGAGAAAAATCATTTTTTGAGTCCCAACTCCCAACACTGATCGTATAGATGCAATTAATCTACTCTTTTACAGATGCAATGTCCAATATAATGAATGATGCATTTGCAGCATTTCCAATGTCATATTAAAGCCACCTATAGAATCTTAACCATTTTTTATTACAGCTTGGGAAAATGGCCATGAGTCTATTCAGTATAGCATATTACAAACTACAAAGGCTATAAACTTTCACAACTGACCTGCATGCTTACTAAATTGGGAAGGGGGGGGGGGGAATGCAACTGGTGAAGATGGTACAATGACTGAAATTCCTACTCTGCATTTAATATATATTACAGTTCACTTCCGGCTTCATACATCTCTTTTTTTTTTTTTCTTTTTCATTTTTCTTTTTTTCTAATGACAAGTTCCATATCATAAAATGTCCCAATTGTGAGAACATGTGTCAACACATGCACTAGAGAAGCAATTACAATGCAATACTTGAAGTTAACACACTGCTCACAGGCCCCATGTAAGGAGGGGGAGAGATTGCCCAAAAATAAGAAAAATGAGTTCTCTGAAGCTTCTATGCTTAAGTCATGAGGCAAGACAGAATACAAGCATCCAAGAGAGAAAAAGCTTGAACTCAAAGTAAATTACCCATCTTTCTCAAAGCTTTTTGGAAATCAACTAGTAAATTTTGTTTGCGCTTCTTTCCAGCTGATGAAATATATGCACCATTGGGTAAGTCGATAGAAATATCCAAATCACCCCATCTTGTGAACAGATTGGACACAAATGAACCAAACGGCTCCACTGTTGCACCTGTTTGAGCCAAGTAATGAGTTCATAAAACATTTTACCTAATTTCAAGCATTATTCATTATGTAATAAGACATAAAATTACATGATGAATAAACAAATGATACATGGGGAAAAAAGAAGTGGATAATGAAAATTCACTTAATGTGATGTATCTTTATTTATTTATTTTTGATGGGTAATGAGACGTGTTATGGTTACTTGTCTCTTTCTGCTTGAAGAGACTCAAAGGAAAAAGACACAGAGAAGACATAAAGGTTAATATGGCGTTAAAAAACTACAGAACTAAAAATTTCAGTCCTTGTAGCACACGCATGAATCTCCTTTTTTTTCTCTCGCTCTCTAGGGACCAAAGCACAATAACCCCCACCTAGCCACCCCATCAACTCAGAAAATATGGATTCCCATAATGTGCAGGGGAGGGGGGGGTGGTCATGCATCTGTAGACATAGTGGACGATTGTGACTCCAATAGTGTGCCAATCAGCTAAGAAGTTCCTATCTCTATGCACATGGAGGTGAAGCTTCCTCACCAAATACAACACTCATAAGAACTTTAAATCCTTCAAGAAACAAAAATGTCATAGAGTCAAAACCTCTCATTCAAACTCAATTCTATGTATGCAATTTAGCACAATAAGTTCCAAGAACCAGAAGAAGTAGCCCAATTTTCCAAATAAACAGAAAAGTCATCTAATTGTTTTATACAACAACTAATCACTCATGCTCAAAACAGAGAACTTCCTATTGACCACTCCACCTGCACAATTATCATGCCAGCTGCTAGCTCCCTCTTTACATTCTAAGATCCAACTGAGGATCCAACAAATACGGGCCACAAGGTATGCAAACATGTAAACGTTATTGGATTAAAAACTAAAAAATTTCAACATCTTATAGAAACCCATGGCCACTATATAGTCTTGGCCCAGTGTTGCTATATAGCCACCTTGGAGCAAATACCATAGGTTCAATTCTATCAAATGATCCCCCTCCCTCTCCAAGGGGCCTGCAATCCAAACAGGTTGATCAATGATCAGCAGTCACAATTCTTTGGCTGGCTTTTTTACTAATTTTAATTTATAATCAAAGATCACTTAAGGGCAACCAGAAAACCTTAATTTCCACTTAACAGCCCATGGAATTGGAACCCTCTTGTTTTACTAGTATACTCTGTCTTCAGGCACAATAGGGAAGTATACCAGTTTCAGGGATTTCCTGGGATGCAAAAGTTTCCTTTTATTAACATGATCCATTCAAGTGGATGGATCTGGGATTAAAAATTTATGGAATATAGAGAGGAATCTTTCCATCCCCACAAACTTATATATTCATAAATTCTAATGCAAATCATGGAATTTTTACTGATTCTAAGTATTTTTCAACTGAAAGTTGGCAAGTTTTAACGACATAAGTAATAATCCTTCAACAGAATCATGAAATTGCAAATTACCTCTCAAGCTTTCCACAGATTCGACGACTCCTTCTAATTCATTAATGACTTGCAACCGCGTCGACCTATCTCCCTGCCGAGGTTTGACCACTTGAAGTATCTCCTTGAGAGTATGCTCCAATTCCAATGTAATATAGGCACTCATTTTATTTCTGGATGACATTTGAGACACAGTTCAGTGTCAAAACTCAAGCGCAACAATGGCATCCAGTGCTAATTAAAATCAACCACAGCACAAGGTATAAACTATTTAAGTCACACCTACAATTGCTAATACCTTATTCCAATAAGAAGAACTTCATCAAATCAAAGCCACAGAGCCCTTAGTTCACCCACCATAACCTGAGCTTTGAGTATTGTTCACAAAATAAAGATGATATTCATATATCATGCAGTCACTACAATATAGTTCATTCCATTTAATGTATACTTAGATGCAGAGGTAAGGATTTATTGAATGAAACATAACACTAAACAAAAATTTAGGGATTAGTCTAGCAAGCCTGATGAAGTAAAACAAATATGATAAAAGTTTAAATAATGAAGACATATGAACCAAGAAGAATTTTCACAGAAGCACCCTTATTTCCTGATTTTCAATTCATATACAAAAAACCCATTACTCAAAACCCCATAAACAAACAAAACCAAACAACTTTACCCAAAAAGAGAACAACCCACAAGGAAATTTTGGTCAGTCTTTCAGATTTTAACAATAGATTATCAAAATAACAACAAATATATACTCAGACTGTTAAAAAAAAAACTAGAGCAAAAAACATATATCAGAATCATCGTCAACAAAAAACATTACCAGAAGCATAACTGAGAGACACTTTTCATCCACCTTTTCTAGGACTCCAATCAATCCAAGGTACCCAATCACATTGCCTTTATAAGGGCAACCAAGTTGATAACTTTCTTAAACAGCAATACAAATAATATTATCGGTATATAGTATATACCATGACAGAGTTGTATAGTGTAGAGTAGAGCTGTAGAGTCTAGCTTTGCTTAGAGGAAGGGGTTTTCTTTGGCTTCTGTGGCGAGGTACGAAAAGTTTGGAAAAGCGTAAAAAAGCAAAAGAGAAAAAAAAGGGAAAGGGTGGGTCTGAATTGGGTAGTCACAGAGGTTGAATCTTTGTTGGGGAAATTGTGAATTCTCTCATGCGTGTTTCACCAGTACTCCAGAGTTCAGACCCTCCTCAGTTTGTGCTTGGCTTTGGTGGACCATTGCTAGTTATAGGAGGCATAAAAGCGATGGAGTCAATGATCAAACAAAGACTTTGATTTTTAAAAAAAAATTGTTATTTTGAAAAAAAAAACACTCGTTTGATGTGGGGTTTTCTTGGGAGGGAAAAATATTCGATGCAATATGTGTACGAGACTTGCTCCTTATAAGTAGATTAATCCACAAAATCTTTCATGCACCAGAACTATGAGTCTTGTCTCTTACATGCATGTGAGCCCAACACATGACGATAAAGGGCACATTTTATCACAGGTTCAAACTCTATAAATAAATAAACAATTGATTTTTTTTTTTTTTAACCTTCAACGATTCATTAAATTCAAACATAAGCTAAAGACCATTAGGTTGAAATTCTAAAACCAATATTAGGTTTTCCAAATTTCAAATAATTTGTTGCATTAACCAATAAAATACAAACAATATTATCTATTAATATTAATATACAAAAAAATCCAATATTTTGTAGCTAAGATATTGTAGTTAAGTTTTACTTTTATCCATGTAATGAATTTTTATAAAATGAAGCTTTCTTTTCTTATCCTTTTTTGAAAAGTTTAAGGGAACCAAATTTAAATAAGTAAATAAATAAACTAATAATTATAGACATGGAATAGATGACTTATTAAAAAGTCACATTTATATCGTGACAATAACAACCATAAGTAACCTAGGGGGTTGGCCGAGTTGGTTGGGTTTTCGGTCTCAAGATGCTTGTACTAGGCTTGACTGGGTGTGCTCCGCAATTCGAGTCCTGCTATCTGTACTTTGAAAAGAATACACTGTGCGAGAGCAAAAAAATAATAATAATAATAATAATAACAACCATAAAGTGGAAATATTAATATGAATTTACACCATCAACATTTGATGAAGTTACTTGTAAATTAGGTTAGCAAAAAAGTTTTATAAATTAGTTTCTAGTTTCTAGTTTCTCAACTTTCAAAACTTCTAATATATATCTTCGACTATTATAACAATGTCAATGTTCCTTTCCGTAATAGTTGATCACATTTTCACCTTTAGGGTGCGTCCGTTTGGAGAAAAAATAAGGAGGATAGAAAACTAAGGGAGAAAAATAGATATTTTTCGCTGTTCATTTAAAGAGAAAATGGATGAAGGATGGAAAATCAGAAGGAAAATTTTCCTCCAGGGCCCACAAAAATGGGAGGAAAATAAAGGGGAGAAAACAAAAGGATGGGGGCATTTACTAAAATAACCCCATCCCACCTGAAGGGCATTTACTAAAATAACCCCTTCTTCTTCTTCTTCTTCTTCTTCTTCTTTTTCAACGTTAACGTTGAACCTTTTTTTTTTTTTTTTCTTTTTTCATTTCAATTTCAACATTGAACTTCTTTTCTTTTTTATTTATTTTTTTCATTTTAACTTTACTATTAACAATGGTATAATAGTCAATTTATACCCTCCCACTTTTCTACCCTTCCACTTTTCCACCCCTCCAACCGGACACACAAGAGTTTTTTCATCCTTCCACAATTTTCCATCCTCCCACTTTTCCACTTCTCCAACTGAACAAACCTTTAATTTAATCCAAGAAGCAATATCATTTTATGTTCTATTCAAAATGACATTGCTTTTGAATGGATTGACAACAAAAATCTAACAGATGATACGAGGGGGCCATATTAATATCGTTGCAATATTTGATGGTGTAAATTACATGTTTTTATAAGATTTCTTAAACGTTTATTATTTTCTTCATACAACAAAGAATCAAAGAACTTGCTCTATATTTTCTTTCTTTACCAAAAACACTGTTTTCACCAGATCAAGTCAATATTCCATGCTTTCATACTATCCCTACTCGCTTTTATCCATGCCGGGGATTACAAGATATAACGTAACGTATGAGGTTCAATATGAATCCCACCTTATAATTAAGGGATTATTTTAAGGGATTTGTTAATTAAACATTGGAATTTTATGTTTGTATCAATTGATACTTTTTTTTGTTTGAGAAAGGAAAAAAAAAAAAAAAAAAAGAAGTATGAACATTAGATTTGTTCTAAATAAAACATTATACTTGTATTTTTTTTTTTTTATATGGATATACTTGTATTATTTTCTATCAATCAGACCAAGACATCAAATCAATTTTTGACATAAGCGGTGATTGAACTCTAAATTTTTTATTTAACTATCAGAGACTTTATCAATTGAGCTAACTGAAATCCACCAGTCAAATGCATTTAATTGCATGATATATACATGATTTTTGTTACTTTGTTTATGAATTTTAAAATATCATTATTATTTTCATATCATAAAATAAAAGTTGTTAAGCTTGCTCAAAAAATATTTATAAACTTTTTAATTTGTCAAAAATCTGAAGTGTGTACATTAAATATTCAAACTGAAAGTTTAAAGACGAAATTGAGGCTCGTGTGTTTTTGTGACTAATTAACTTATAGGTTCGCTATTTAGTGTTTAGCTTTTATATCTAACTTTTTAGAATCTAATTTTTTAAAGAATAATATTTATTTTGAGGTGCAAAAGAACCCAAAATATAAATAAAAACATGTCACCCTACTCAAAATTGCAAATGCATATGATAAATGCCTACATTTTTTTTTTTTGAGAATCAAATGCCTACCTTTAAATTGTCCCCACCATCATATTTTTGTAACATAAATGCAATTATATCATTTCATATCAATATGATGGAGCTCCATGTTCCCTTATTTTAATTGGTAAATGCAACTGTGCAAGTTTGTCTCTTTCGAATTATTAAAAAAAAGAAAAAAGAAAAAAAAAAGGGTAAACTTCGCATGCAAGATTCGCTGGCAACGGTTTCATTGATAGGATTTTTATGGTAGTTTTTTGCAGCCGTACCATGGCCCATTGACTCATGAGTCAACAGCCTCACCAGATTTATGTCTCAATGACACGTGGCTTTTACATGCATAAAATCTACATGTTATTGAAATATAAGTCTCATACAAAAATTTTCCGATTCAAATATATATATATATATATATATATTTATGTCTCACCAGATTTGTCTCATTTGAACCCCCCTAACTTGAAAAAAAAATAATTTATATATTCATATTATGTGCACTCAGATATGGTTGATGAGCCTGAAGGTATTTGGGCTTACAATTTATTTGTATTGTAGATTTTTGGATTTCCTACAATGGACGGTCCTATGTTCGGCAACTCAAGTACCCAAGTTCCCTCTGTTCTTACAATCACTCTCCCTTTCTTTCTCAAGAGCTTCTCCTCTCCCTCCTCTTTCCTCTCCACAATCGCCAACCCCTCTAACTGAATCTCCCTTGCTTATTTATAGTCAAAGTTAGTGGGATGGCAATGATCTTTTTCTTGGTCAGTGGAGGTAGAGGTCCAATACTGTTTCTTCTAAGTGAGTGCTTAATTGCGAGTGGGAGAAGGTAATGGTGGCATTAGAACTAGTTCTACTGTTAGATTTGATACCCGGCAAAGCCATTCCTTAGGCAACAGGAGGGAGGTCCAATACCGTTACTCTTGAGTGGAAGTTTGGTGTTGAATGGGAGATGGTAGTAGTGGCATTGGAGCTGGCTCTATTGGTAGATTCGATGCTAGGCAGTGGTGTTCCCTAGTGATGCCATGCACTCCGAGTTCCACCTGCTCGGGGGGCTTATTCCTCGGAGGTGGTATGATTTCACCTTTGTTGATCAAGCTGTTAATGATTTCATTCCTAAGCCTCGGGCTATTGGTAAGCACCGAAACTTGCCTGAAATGAGTCCCGATGTTTAATCAGTGTGAGGATCTACACGTGACGATGGTGCAATGGGCTTCTATAGACAAATGGACTTGGGGGAGGGTATTGCCCATACAATAGCCCCCCCCCCCCCTTGATTCATGTTAGGCTCTCGGTAATGAATCAAGGACCCTAACCAGATCACGATGAAGGATCCCTAAAGATACCGAATGCCCTTTACATGTGGTCAGAGTGACTATCGTGGGCCACTTTAAAAGCAGCGCCTTGTCAGGTTGTCATGTCTGTAATTAGGACTTGGTAGTTGGTAAACCGTCCGACGGTTGGCAAACTGTCTGACGGTTTACGAGCTGTTTGATGGTTCGTAAACCACACCCACACGCGTGGGGGGTTTACCCAAAAGGGATTTGGAGGGTTTTTTCCCACTCCACACCACATTAAATGCCTTGATTCCTATATATATAGCCCCTGATGGGTTCCCATTTCACTTTTTGCGTCCCTTTCACTTTGAATTTCCTCTTTGTCGAGCATCCCTCTTCTGCACATAAACACTCCTCCAGTTCCTCACTCCCTAGAGCCCAACGTAAGTTTTCTCTACCTCTTTCTCTTTTTCGATTCTTCTTTGTTTCCCACTTTAAGAATGGTGTATTCTCATCTTCTCAACCCTGGGGCTGCCTTGGCTAGTTTTAGAGAGACCTTCGGTGTCCCAAGGGATGTTGACATTGCGTATTGCAATGTGGGTGATATTGAACTTGCGAGGGCTGCTGATTCGAACGCAGCATTTTTTCCGTTGATGTCCATACTTGAAGGTGGGGTTAGGTTTCTTGTAGACCCTCTCATCATAAGCACCCTAGGGTTCTACGGTTTGTGCCTCGACCAGTTTCCCCCTAATTCTTATAGAGTTGTTAGTTGTGTTAACCGATTGAATCAGTTGTTCGGGCTACAACTAAACTATCATGACATCAATTTTATATATAAACTGTGTGGCAATTTTTCAAGTGATTATTACTTAAAAACTAGAGATATGGGAGTCCGGCTTATCTCTTGTCTGCCCAACTTAAATAGAAACTCGGCTGGCGAATTCGTTCGGTGCACAGCAACTGGCTCGCCAGTAAGCTTCTTTGCCTGCTTTCACCAAGTGAAGTTGGTCGGTATCGAGAATCTCCACTCGCCCTATTCTTGCATCTTTTTATTATTTGTGCGATTAATTGATCAGTTTATTCTCGGATTTGCTACAGAATTAAAAAGGTTCCTGCCGGACTCTCGAGTCATCCACGAGCGCGATCTCAACTTTGTCCTGAGGTCAGAGATTTTCGTGTACGACGACGGGCAACTACGGGCATCTCATTTGATTCTCGACGTTAACCCAATGTACACCACTTGGCAAAACTTCAGCCAGGCGCTTTTTGTAGACAGTCTGCTTTTGTCATACATAGACGTCTGACACAAAAAAATTCCTCCCTCTCTCACTTACCATTGGCGAAGTGCGTGACCTTGGCCCCTGTTATACCACCGCAGA
This sequence comes from Castanopsis chinensis, assembly GCA_032878915.1. Taxonomy (NCBI): domain Eukaryota; kingdom Viridiplantae; phylum Streptophyta; class Magnoliopsida; order Fagales; family Fagaceae; genus Castanopsis; species Castanopsis chinensis. The sequence continues at coordinate 26,770,613 of JAVQMG010000126.1, forward strand.
CAACATCGGGTCTGTAAGGGACGAGTTTGCCGAGTGTGTGTCCCAAAATCAAAAGAGACACGAAGCTATCGAATAGCCAGAAATCGTTGTCCCAGCAGCTGAGAAAGAAACCTCCGGACCTGTAGGTACTTTGGGTGCTAAATCTGACCAAGCGGAAAAGATGGTGAAGAAGAGAGAGATGACCCTTGCTCAGTTCATACTCAGGGCCGGCCTTGTGGCTCAACCTCGATCCCCCCAAAGGGTAGGTCAGGCTCTTCCCGTTGGTGAAACTAGAAAGAGGAAATGAGCCACTGAGAAGAATACTCTCATCCCAGGTGATGCCTTATCGAAGACCCCACCTCGCACAAGGGGCGTGCCGAGGATCCAGGAGATGTCGGTCGTTACTCCACCAGCGGCTTAGGTCGGGGCCAACGTGACGTCTTCTTCTTAACCCGAGGTTGGTTGGCAGCACATTTTTCTGTTGGCTGATAAGCCTTTACTGGCAACTGCCAGCGTTCGGCTATGGGACAAAGGAGAAGGGGGGCGGGTAGCTCAAAGCTTGACGCAAGGCCTCCTGCTGCCCGAGGATGTTCACGTTTATTTTGACGGTGACGATGAGACTTTTGCTAGACGGCTGCAATGGCATACCATCGCTGTAATCTCCTATTCCCTCTATTTCGTATGTTGTTACAAGTAGCCATATTCCCGGTTTAACCATTTTGTTACTGCGATGTTTTTAGGCCGCACAGCTGACTAGTGTTATGGACGGAAGATTAAAGGAAGCAGTTGAGGTCATTGATTGGGAGAAGGTGTTGAAAGCCGTTGTTGAGGTCACTGCCCAAGAGAAGGGAGAAGCCGCTGCAGCGCCGGAGAGGAAAGCAATAGATGAAGAGAAGGCCCGGTTGGCTGCTGAAAACAAGCTAACCATCATGGAAAAGGACCTAGGTGAGACAGAGCTCAAGCTAGCAATAGTAAATAGCCTGAACCTGGCCCAAGCTGATCAAATTGCTGATCTAAAGGAATCCCTCGAAGTCTGTGAGGATAAGTGGTATAATCCAGGTTTCTTGGCAGCTAAAGACTCTGTGGAACCGATTGTCCACCAAGCTCAGCGCCACGGGTTCGGGGAAGGATGGTTAGATGCTCTTCAAGCCATGGGAGTGGTTGAGGACTCCCCACTGTGGAATCCGATGCAGATCCCCTACCCGTCCCCTCCTCTTCCTGTTCAGAGTCGAGCTGATGCCACGGATGAAGAGGAAACTCCGAGTATGAAGGATCTCGTACGGGATATCGATGCTTATGTGGAAACAGCCGACCCGGAAGTTACTAGCAATATCCGTACTGGGAATGAGGCTGTTCGAGATCATACCCCTCCAATAATTCAGAGAGCTAGAAATGAAGCCGAGCAACCTGCTACTTCCCCCACTCCGACCGACCTTGCCGTTTGAAAAACTAGTTCTCTCTCTTTTTTTTTTTTTTTTTTTTTTTTTTTTTTTTTTTTTTTTTTGCGCTTGATGAGCCTAAATCGCCCAGCTATGGCGATCGAACAATTTCTCTGTCTCTTGGTTGGGTTTTAATTAATACCGTTTAGATATAAATTTGTGTTGATTATTTGATAACTGCTAACTTTGCACATAGTTAGGGCTAACCCACTCATCATACCTTACTTTCTCACTTACGGTGGCTAGGAGCAACTTTTCTACCCTTGGGATCTTTTGTTTTAGGTTTTCATTGCTCTGTTCAGAAGGTCGAACCTAGGACAGGTTTCCGCTCTCAAAGAACGATAGTTTAAGGCTCGTACCTGTTCAGTGACGAAAGTCGAACCGAGGGCAAGTCTTTGTCCTTAGAAAACGATGTCTTAAGGTTTCCACCTGTTCGGTGATGGGAATCGAACGGAGGACAGGTTTCTGTCCTTAAAAAATGATGTCTTAAAATTTTCACCTATTCGGTGATGGGAATTGAACCAAGGACATGTTTCTGTCCTTAGAAAATGATGTCTTAAGGTTTTCAACTGCTCGGTGATAGGAATCGAACTGAGGACAGGTTTCTGTTCTTAAAAAATGATGTCCTAAAGTTTCCACCTGCTTGGTGATAGGAATCGAATCGAGGACAGGTTTCTGTCCTTAGGAAATGATGTCCTAAGGTTTCCACTTGCTCGGTGATAGGAATCGAACTGAGGATAGGCTTCTGTCCTTAGGAAATGATGTCCTAAGGTTTCTACCTTCTTGGTGATAGGAATCAAATCGAGGACAGAAATTAGAGCTCTAGGTTTCTATATGATTCTCTCCGTATTTGTTGACCGGCAACAATCAATAAACAGTAATGGAGTTAAATACACTTGCAAGAGTAAACCTCGTCATATTAACATGTAATACGTGTATTGAAAAATGACATCCCATTTACACACTAAAGTATATTCGGTCAGGGATAAAACTTTTTTAAGTTGTGAACGTTCCACAGCCGGTGAAGAGGTTTTTCTTCCAAGTCTTCTAAGTAGTATGCTCCTACACCTGCAATGGCAGTTACTTTGTAGGGCCCCTCCCAGGTCGGGGCTAGCTTCCCTGCATTAACGTCACGTGTATTCCCCACGATCTTACGAAAGTACCAGATCTCCCGTTGCAAATTCCCTTTTCCTCATGCTCCTATCATACCTCTGGGTGAGCTTTTGCTGATATTCTACCAGTCGGATGGTAGCTACTTCACGGTGTTCTTCTAATAAGTTTAGCTGCTTGCACATCAGCTTCTCATTCTCGGCTGGAGTGAATCCCGCAACCCGGGCGCTGCACAGGTTCACTTTTGTGGGGATGACAGCCTCCGCCCCGTAAGTTAGAGAGAATGGCGTTTCTCCTGTAGACCTTCTCGGAGTTGTCCGGTAAGCCCATAGGATGCTTGGCAGTTTCTCGGCCCACCTACCTTTTGCGCCCTCCAACCTCTTCTTCAATCCACTTATGATGGCCTTGTTAGTAGCTTTTGCCTGGCTTTTGCTTTCTGGGTATATCGGCGTTGAATACCAGTTTCTGATCCTGAGATTATTGCAAAACTCCCAAAAAGCTTTGTTGTCGAACTGTAAACCATTGTCCAACACAAGAGACTCTGGTACGCCGAATCTTGTTACAATATTTCTCCATACAAACCTCTTGACATCAACATCTCGGATGTTTGCTAGTGCCTCCGCTTCCGCCCATTTAGTGAAAAGTCTACCGCGACCAACACGAATCTTCGATTGCCTGATACCAAAGGAAAAGCCCCGGTCATAAATTATCCTCGGAATATTGGTTTCCAGCCTAAACCCCGGAAGGATCTGAGGATTTAAGAGCCCGGGCCAGGAGCGGGAGGAGTGAACGTAGCGTTTAAGGAACCAGTGCATAGGATTGTTGATCGAATAAAAAATGAACCGTACTTTAAGTGGCCAAACAAGATGGCAGGTGACCCGTTGAGGAGAAACTAGAATTTGTACTGTATGTACCACAAGGACAAGGGGCACACCACCAAGCAATGCAGGGTATTGAAAGACCATTTGGAACAGTTGGTGAAGACTAGGCATCTGAAAGAGTTCGTGGTAGCAACAAGGGATCTTGAGGCAAGGCAGGCTGATCGGCCGCATGGGAATCCTTTCCCACCCCCTTTAGGAGTAATAGAAGTCATCCATGCAATTCCAAGGGGCGTTTTAGCCTCCGAAACGAGGGGAGTATTGACCGTGGAACCAGAAAAAATCCCGCGGATGAGCATTCTCTTGGGAAAAAGATGAGGTACACAAAGCAACCCATTGCATTTGATGATGATGATATGAAAGGCACCATTCAACCGCACGGTGATGCTTTGGTCATCACGGTCTGTGTAAGGGGGTTTGTAGTAAAAAGGATAATGATAGATCAAGGGAGCGGTGCGGATGTAATGTACCCCGACTTGTGCAAGGGGCTCGGGCTGAAGAAAGAAGATTTGTCCAAGTATGATTCACCTTTGATGGGGTTTGACGACCATATGGTGATCCCGAAGGGGAAGATTTCACTCCCTGTCATCATAGGGGGAAAGGAGGTAAGTGTGACATTTATTGTGGTTGCCTCTTTCTCACCATACACTACAATCCTTAGAAGGCCATTGATTCATGACATTGGAGCCGTACCTTCCACCCTGCATGTGAAGGTCAAATTCCGCGCTGAGGACGGAATCGTAGTGATAAGGGGCAGTCAGTAGGTAGCCAGATGATGTCTAGTGGCCGCAGCCACCCGAGAAGTCAGACAAAGGGAGACCATTGGGGAAACCCCCTTGTAGCAATTACAGCAACCCCGGGAAGGAGTAAGGGCCAGCTGTGCCAAGGACGTGGTGAAAGTAGAAATTTTTCCAGATTTTGAGAGGAGTTTCATGATAGGGGCTAGCTTAAAGGACGAGGAGAAGGTGGAGTTATTGTTATTTCTTATACAAAGCGTGGACGTATTCGCTTGGAGTCCCTTTGAGGTACCCGAGGTTGACCCAGAGTTTATAGTCCACAAGCTTAACGTGGACTCTTTGTGCCCTCCTAAGAAGCAGAGGCCGAGGAGATCGGCTAAAGAGCATGCCGAAGCCGTCAGACAGAAGGTCGGGAAGCTGAAAGAAGCAGGGGCTATAAAGGAAGCGTTCTTTCCAAAATGGCTAGCAAACACTATGGTAGTAGGGAAAAAGAACGATAAGTGGAGGGTTTGTGTTGACTTTACCAATCTAAACCGAGCCTGCCCAAAGGATCCATTCCCAATGCCGAAGATTGATCAGTTGGTAGACGTGGCCTACGGGTACCCAAGGATGAGTTTTCTAGTTGAGTTTTAGGGTTACCACCAAATTGCCCTAGCTACCGAGGATCAGGAAAAAACTGCGTTCATATCACCGGATGCTAATTATCATTACACGGTGATGCCGTTCGGATTGAAAAATGTGGGAGCCACTTACCAATGAATGATGACAAGGATGTTTAGGGATAAAATTGGGTGTATGGTCGATGTGTACATTGATGACATGATGATAAAAAACAATCAGGAAGGGCATCATATTGACAATCTTAAAGAAGTGTTTGAAATACTCCGGTGACACCGGTTACAGCTCAATGCTGATAAGTGCACTTTTAGGGTAGGGACAAGCAAGTTCCTGAGCTATTTAATCACCAAATGAGGAATCGAAATAAACCCCGATCAAATTGAAGTCGTGAAGCATTTAAAACCTCCGAGCAATCCAAAAAAGGTTAAAAAATTGACCGGTATGTTGGCTGCCCTTAACCGATTTATCTCCAAATTCGCCGACAGGTGTCGACCATTTTATCGGCTGTTGAAGAAATGGAAAGGGTTCCAGTGGGACGAGGAGTGTGATAGAGCTTTCCAGGAACTAAAGGAATATCTGGGGTGGGCTCCAATGTTAACGGCCCCGGAACCCGGAGAAGATTTATATATGTACCTTTCGGTATTCGAGCATGCTGCTAGTGCAGTGCTGTTGAAGGATGATGGTATACAACTGCCAATTTACTACATAAGCAAGATATTGGTTGACGCCGAGACAAGGTATTTGCCGCTAGGAAAATTGGTGTTGGCGCTCGTGCACTCTACCCGGAAACTGTCCCATTACTTTCAGGCACACACCGTCCACGTTCTCACAGAGTATCCTCTGCAGTCATTATTGAGGGGATTTGACTTTACCGAAAGAATAGCTAAGTGGGGGACTCGGCTGGGTTCTTTTGACATAAGATACAAGCCAAGGAACTCAGTGAAGGGCCAAATACTCGCAGACTTCATTGCCGAGTTTTCACCAAGAAGTACAGAGATGATCAATGTTGTAGGGACCAACCTATGGAAAATGTTTGTGGACGGCACCTCTAATGAGGCGAGAGCAGGAGTCGAGATTGTGATTGTCACCTCGGAGGGAATAAAGACGGAACATTCATTCAAATTGGGTTTCAAAGCCTTCAATAATGGGGCCGAGTATGAGGCCCTGCTAGTCGGGTTGAGAGTGGTTTTGGATTTAGGAGCAAAGGAGGTGGAAATTTATTCAGATTCCCTGCTCGTAATCAACCAAGTATTGGGGAGTTTCAAGGCAAAGGATCCTTGGATGGCTAAGTACCTGCGAGTGGTGAAACAGGCCATGGGCCATTTCTCAAGTGTGAAAGTAGAATAAGTTACCAGAGGGCAGAACTGCCATGCCGACTCCCTAGCCCCATTAGTATCGTCGATAGCTAGTGAAGTACCTCGGTTAATCAGGGTGGAATTGGTGAACGAACCGAGCATCAATGCAAGAATGGAGGTGTTGCAAGCCGTCACGGCCGAGAAGTCTTGGATGGATCCTATAGTCGAATTCTTAGCCGAAAACTGCTTACCGGAAGACGAAAAAAAGGCGGCCAAATTACGATGGATTGCTTCTCAGTATTGGTTATCTGCTGATCGAAAGTTATATCAAAGGTCATTTGAAGGACCATACCTGCAGTGTCTTCGCCCTAACCAAGCTAGAGAACTCCTTGCTGAACTGCATGAAGGTTTGTGCGGTAGTCACGTGGGAGGACGGTCATTGGCTCACTGAGCAATGACTCAAGGTTTTTTGTGGCCACGGATGGGGAAAGAGGCCTCTGAGCACGCATGAAGGTGCCAGCAGTGTCAAATACACGCCCCGATAATCCATCAGCTTGCCGGGAGTCTAAACACAGTAAGTAGCCCGTGGCCATTCGCCCAGCAGGGTTGTACGGGCAATACCCTCCTCCAAGTCCATTTGTCTATAGAAGCCCATTGCATCGAGCCACTGACGCCATGTGTAGATCCTCACACTGATCAGATGCCCGGGCTCATTTCAGGCAAGTTTCGGTGCTTACCAAAAGCTCGAGGCTTAGGAATGAAATCATTAACAGCGTGATCAACAAAGGTGAAGTCACACCACCTCCGAGGAATACACCCCCCGGGCAGGTGGAACTCGGAGTGCATGACATCACTAGGGAACACCCTTGCCTAGCATCGAATCTACCAGTGGAGCCAGCTCCAATGACACTACTACCTTCTCCCATTCAACACCAAACTTCCACTCAAGATTAACAGTATTGGACCTCCCTCCCGTTGCCTAGGGAATGGCTTTGCCGGGTATCAGATCTAACAGTGGAGCTAGTTCCAATGCCACCATTACCTTCTCCCACTCACAATTTAGTTCCCACTTAGAAGAAACAGTATTGGACCTCTACCTCTACTGACCAAGAAAACGATCATTGCCATCCCACTAACTTTGACTATAAATAAGCAAGGGGGATTCAGTTGGAAGGGTTGGCGATTATGGAGAAGGAAGACGAGGGAGAGGAGAAGCTCTTGAGAAAGAGAGGGAGAATGATTGTAAGAATAGAGGGAGCTTTGGTACTGGGTTGCCGAACATAGGACTGCCCATTGTAGGAAATCCAAAAGCCCACAATACAAATAGATTATGAGCCCAAATACCTTTCAGGCCCATTAGCCATATCTGGGTGCACACACATACACACACATATATATTATTGCTTTACTAATTTAAATCTTGGTTTAAATTTTGCATACCCTGATCACATATCAGTTTATTTCACAATCAAACAACAATTTAGTGTATTATTTATGTATGGATGAGTGTGGTTGTGTGAGTTTAATAATTATATAGTGCAAGTGGAGTTAAGTTTTTTCATTTAGTTTAAAATATTTTTATAAAAAAAATGACAAATATATAACCACAATTTCATAAAACAAAAATATTATACAAACTTAACAAAATAAAATGGTCATACTAACATGGACAATAGATAATGAAAACTGATAAAAACTATCATGAAATGATTTCAAAATATGAAAACTCATAAAAAGAAATTGTAAAATTTTATGTATTTGTGTGTTTTTTTTTTCCGATAATTCAATATATTCAAATTCTTTTTATTTTTAATTAAATTTTTGTTTAATTTAAGTTTCTTAATGATCCACTTAGAAAAAATTCCTAGATCCGCTGCTAGTTCCAAACATATTGTATTGAGTTAATGAGGGACTTTTGGTTGCTGATTTTGGTAGATAATTGCTATATGGTGTACTGTGAATTGAAATTAGGTGCAATAACCAATTGGTATAAATAGTTGAGATTTAAAGTTGCTTTTTTTGCAACTTTAAATCTCAACTATTAAATATAACAAATGAGTAAAAATAAAAAAAGTAAAAAAATGTTGTAAGTAGATTAGGGTGAATTGCATGGAGCAATTGCTTTCTCAATCCGGTGTACTATGGTCTATGGGTATTCCTGGTTTACTTCACTAATCAAGTATAGTATTTAGACTATAAATAAGAGATAACATGTTTGGATTTATAGATGTGTTAGTGTCAAAATGTAATAAATTTGGGTTATATCAATAGAATTGTGTTATGATTAAGTCAAATTAGAACCTACTCAAATATGATGAGGTTATAACACTCAAAGATGATGAAATGATGATTTTATGCTCATGTCTTTTACAACATAACAAATGTTCGAACGAAAACTTGTTTCACTAGAAAGTACCTTGGTGTCAAAATTATGTAAATCGGGTAAAATGAGGGCTGAACCCATTCAGGAGACCTGATCTCTTTTTTCCTTTTTTTGGTGTGGAGGAAATGAGACTTGATCTTTGTCATTCTTTCTCAAACCCTGAGTACAGTGTTTAGATTGTCACAGTAATTCATGTTCCTAAGCTACCGATACCAATGCATATTCTCTACTCTACTCACTCATGTTCAGCCATGGTATATTTTATACTTCAACTTCATGCAAGTCAACTGTTAATTTGCAGCATTTCCACCAAAATTATGCCAACCTCAGGGCCACAACAAAAATGGGTAACCTCTGCAGAGCATAAAGAGACTAGATTCTCAATTTAAATACAACCAGGCTTCATGCCTAGGCCTTGAACACCAGTCTGACAAACTGAATACAACCAGGCTTGACACCTAGGCTCTGAGCACCATCTGACATAATGTATTAAGGCATGCATCAGTACCATTTCAGTTTAAAATTCCTGGTTAAAATGATGCCCATATATATATTCTGCATCCTTCAATCTCCAACCTAATTACACATCATTTCTGTTTCACTAATATATAGGGGAAACTACATTTACCTTCTCTAACATATATAGGGCAATAAATTACATTTACTTTCAAAGAGGTTCGAACAATTGTGACAGTTTTAATAGCTGATACAGTCTTCCACAATCAACCTGAATCTATAACTAAAAGAAAATCAAAATGAATTAAAAGATTCCAAACACTGTTTTTCCAGTACTAATCACACAAAAGTAGTAATAATTAATATGACAATTTCAACAAAATATTCTGTGACGTTAAAGCTACAGCTTTTATCTGAATTCACTGGAGCTCCATTAGGGGCATCATCTCCACAAAGCTGAGCAGAAACATCATTTATGGCGAAATTCAACTGCAAATGCTTCTCAGTTTAATGGTTCCTGTATTAATAAATCACACAACCAATGCAGTATCAATGCATTGTAAACATCATAAATGACCCAACTAAAACAATATCAATCACAATTAAAAGATGACGAAAATACAAGTTAACATAAACTATTGTAAAGTGTTACTTTTCTTGAAGGTTCCAATGCAGCAAAGATACTAATCCTAAAGCTTATTTATGCATAATGAATCATACAAATCAAGCCTTGCACAGGCCCTAGAATGTGATGCCTAAAAACCTAAGAGAGAGAATTATACATTTCTTTTATTCTTGTTTTTCTAAGGAAACCAACCTTGAGTAGTCCTCTTGTTTAAACTAAAAGACTATACTTTCAAACACCAAACACATTAACAAACATGCAAACACAGATAACGAGCAACTTTTAAGGATTGCAATTGCGAAAACAAGTTCTCACATCTGAATCATCATCAGAATTATCAAAAAACTTCTTCAGACCATCAGCTGCCTTGCTTATCTGCAAAAAGTAAAAACACGATATATCAGTTGGTGTCATCAGAACTTTGGCCAAATATATTAGTGGGAAAAAAAAAGAAAGCCTCTGAGCTGTTGCTTAGATAAGCAGTACATTAACCACGTCATAGCCTAAAAGTGAACTTCTAGCAAGGTCCAATCCATTAATTACTGATATATCACATGTTTAATTAAACCAAATAACTATATGCATTAACCCATCTTGTGAAAGTAAAACTTAATTGAAAAATCTTTAACCTGTAGGCTCAAAAATAAGATTAGTAACATCAATGTGTCGAAAAACATATACACCACTCTACCTAATTTGAACTTAAAGGAAACAAAGACACCCAATACAAAACTATCAAAAAAGATGCACTATTTGGTCTTCCACCAAATAAATCAAGTCTAAATCACTAATGTGATGAAACAAACATATACACCACTCCACTAATTAATTGATAACCTTAGGAAACATAGACATCCAACACCAAATAGGTTGGGTTTTAGTAAGATATATAAACCTAGTCCAACAATACTTGCGTGCATGCATGTAGCCTAGTCCAAGGGGATATTTGCAGACTAACATAGGGACTGGATCTAATATAGTAAGTTAAAATGTGTTTGAAAGAAATTTGGAAACTAGCATCTTGAGTTTTAGAAACTTGAGTTCCATATAAAACTCGAGCCTTAAAAACTCGTTTTCTACTTGCTGAGTTGGACACTATTTTGCACTATCATGCCACATAGATCTCGAGTCTATAAGACTTGAGTTCCACAAACCAAAACCGAGTCTTTCAGACTCGATTTTCTTCGGAAAATGCCACTGATCTCAAGTCTGCAAGACTCGATTTCTACCGAAATAAACCTCTCTAAGTGTTTTCTGGCTTGGGGTTATCTGGAAATGAGGGAAAAACAAAATTCTCAGTGGACGAGAGTGCGAGACAGTGAGAGACGGTGCGAGACAGTGAGAGAGCTGAGTGAGAGGTTGCCGATGAGAGGAGAGTTTTCTGCCGTTGATGGGTTTTCTGTCGCCGTGCGAGACAGTGAGAGAGCTGAGTGAGAGGTCGCCGATGAGAGAAGATGAGAATTATCTGCTGCCGATGGGTTTTCTGCCGCCGATGAGATGCACTTGTCTCTGCCAATGGGTTTGCCGATGGGTTTGGGGTTTGAAGGAGAGTGAGTGTTCTAGAGTCTAGGTGTGAAGGATAGTGAAAGTGTTTTGGATGCTGGGTGAAATATGATCACAAATCGAGTATTAGAAACTCGATTTCAATGTGGCTCCACCTAGAAAAAAGTCCACGCCAAATATTTGTAGCTGAGGATCTCGAGTACTAGAAACTCAATTTCTACCTGGAACTCGAGTTTTTGAAACTCGAGATGTTACTTTCCCACTTTGTTTTGAAATCGGGCAACTAATGAAATTCTTAGCAATCTAATGTTAAATGGAAAAAAAATTCCCTAATCCAGCTACCAAACCTCCCAACCAAAGGTCACCAACGGAGAGATTTGATTTTCCAGCATCTCCACTGTACTTGCACAGAATAGCAAGTGCTTAGAAAAAAGATCTCTTTCCAACATGAGAAGTAGCTAAGATTCTTTTAACAGGGATAAAACAGAAACCTCAACAAAAAGTGAAAGAAGATTAACTGTTAATTGCATCAAATGTAAATGGTTCAAGTCTTCGGCTGCAACATGTTTAAAACTTTTTCATTTTTTAAATTAACATATCACACAAACTCATTTTTAAATTTCTTCTACTTTCATCTGCTTTTTCAGCAACCAAAAAAATAAATAGCCTACAAACAACAACCACCCAGGTCCCAGAATTAACAGAATAAAGAAGCAATTAACATTATTCCCAAGATGCCCCTTCAAACCCAACAAATCTGTTCCCCATCTCCCAAAAAATGGTAAATTACAGCTATATCACCCCAATGGTATACCTTTAAAACAAGGAACTACCATGTGCTTTATTTTGTGATACTTACCTTACCTCCTTAGTAGTTTGCTCCGTGAAGCATTTTTGTTGCTTTAGAATTTGATGATGTGGCAAGTGCCTACATCACCTATTGGGAAGAATTGAAGGAAAAGAATGTTCTACCCTTTTACACCATTTGAATTGAGAGAAACCAAATCAGGATCTGAGGAGAAAATTCAAGAGAAATCAGAAATATGAGTGTAGAACGATCTGTTTCTTCAGTTCTCATAATATGCAATGTTGCCACTTGCCACATCAATGATTCCATTTAATGGGCATACTTCATACAGCTAACCACAGGGGATGTAAGTGTCACAATTCACAAATAGAGCACATGGTAGTTCCATGCTTTAACATTTGTAATTTACCCAACAGGAAAAAAGAAAAACCCAAACAGAGGAGTATACCCCATCCCTTTTCCTCCTCCCCACCCCTCATTCCCATCTGGACACAGTAAACCAATGATGACCCCAAAACATATCTTAAATTCATGCAAAAAATATTGTCCTTGTATGCTTTAAACTTGATGTGGATCTTAAAAATATGCCACAACAAAAAATGCATTAAAATGGTTAATAGAAACATAATTTTGTCAAAGCATCAATAAACATTACAAATCTTTCCATGTTTTCAAGATCCAAAATAGGCCAAAATCAATGTGGGTGCCCACATTTGTTCATTTTGTGATTTGCATATCAATATGTGTGTGCCTGTGTTCCATAGCCCATCAGGAGTCTCAATGCACTTAGATTATTGCATTTTTGGAAAAACCTTTACCCGTTAAGGATTGATAACCTTAGTAAGAAACCGGAAATAAGTCACATATGTCAATCTGCTTCTCTGAGTTGATTTGGCAGGGGGCAGCATATAATATTCAACAACTTATTCGGGGAAACATCAAAATACCCGGGTGCCACTAAACTTTCAAAAGATACAATGAACTATACTGTAAAAAGCCATTTGAATAATCAAAAACTGGTGAAACCTATCCATCAGATTTTAGTCTTCACCTGTGCTGGCCTTGATTGTGACGAGCTTTAATTTCCAGGGATACTTGTGGTCGAACAAGTGTGGCAAGCAGAGAATCTTGAATCTGATCAGCTGAACTAAGCCTACGGCGGCTGATCCCAATTGCTTCAGATATCCTTGTCAACCCACTCATGCTAACAGCCCTCGCAGAATTTTCTGGCTGCTCAAAAGGATCCTCAATCTTACCGGCCATCAACAGTGCCAATAACAAAATCAGTAGCAGTGGCAGCAGTAATAATAGTATTGTTGAAATGTCAAAGTGAGAGCTGACAATAATGTACATGTGTGTAGAGAGAACGAGAGGGTTACCAATATTGGATCAGTTTCCCCCGACCATCTTATGTTGCTCCTTCTGCACACCCACTCTCCAGTTTTGGTACAAATTCCTTGCTCTGAGGCCTTGACACCGATGTTAGAAAACTGCCCCCCACCCCCCAAAAAAAAAAAAAAAAAATTTCTAATCAATAGCATTAGGAAGCGCATATGATACCATAGCAGCCATCCCTTAAGATACTGGGAAGATACCAGGCAAACTTGAACAAACTATTATAAGAAAAGGGCACTTTGCGACGATATAAACATCTGGTACATAACCAACATTAAACTTGAACAAACTATTATAAGAAAAGGGCACTTTGCGACGATATAAACATCTGGTACATAACCAACATTTAAAAAAAAAATTATAATCCAGATGTATAGCGTTAATTGCATAATGCACAGGTCAAATATATCTTGAAATTTGATAAACACCATATAAATGTCTACAACCAACCAAGATTATTCATTAAGGTAGAAAATGTCAGAAATGATTACCTTCGCAAGGAACGAAATGAAAAGTTCAGACAAAGAACTGTGATTAACTCGTCTGAATATGTCTTGTCTGAACCTTCTTATGTTAGCAGCACAAGCTTCAGCAATATTTCTCTCTGCAACAGTTCTCAGACCTGCATGAGGCATGTTGAAATACAGGTTCCATGACTATATGCCTCCTTAGTCAACTGCTACTTTGACTCTAACAGATTATTTCAATAGGTAAGATTTTTTAGTGATAGTCTCGAGTTCTACGGACAAACATGATTTAAACCAAAAAAGAAAGCGCTCAACCCAGCAATGCAAATTAAAGACAAAAGGCATAAGAGAATAGGATCCCTTGAAATAACATTCACCCCACCCCAAAAAAGCAAGGTTGCAATCCAATACTGTGGTGGTGTGTCCCACAACAATGTTGGGATTGTTAGGCCTGAACCCCAATTAATTTGTGTGCTGGTTAAGGGTATAGCCCACAATAGGAGGTCCAAGGAGGAATCTAATTGGCGTCTGGCAGAGGAAGGTTATTGAACAGTGGTTGATGACTGAATGCCTAATTACCTGAGGAGGGTCTTAGGTGGCCGAGGTGTCCTGACTAAGAATGTCTCTCCTTTTCTCTCCCCTGAAAAATATTCCAACCCCTTTTCCTATGAATCCCTGTCCTTTTATACTCTTCCATCAATGGAAATATATTCCACCTGTGCATGGGTCTCGCCATTCGCCAGGTTTAAGGGGCCCTTTGAGTTTAAGCCCCTCTTCCAGCCTGTCTAATCCCACACCAGGGAGTGGGTCTCCTTTGGCTCCATTACCGCGATGATTCCCTTGTAACTTGAACTAAGCATCAAGGCCCGTGCTCGGCTGGCAGATTCCTTAATGGTGAGCTGATAGCTTACGCGTTAGTTCAGCTCGGACCTATCACCCGTGGGCCGGGCTAGGGATCAATAGTCCTCGGCCCAAGCCTAGTACGGGCTGAACTTGGTCCACTCACAATACCATTAATTGATCACCTATTTTTCCCTATTTCATTTTCCAAATGTTTTGCTCTGCTAGGTAGATGATTTCTCTCAAACACTTTGTTTCAATTACATCATTGGCACATGTATATAATCAGTTTGATTTATCCCATCTAAATCCATTCTAGAAGAAAGAAAAAGAGAGTATGACTTGGTGCCATTTTGTGCTCCCAACAACCATCACATGGGTCATATAATTAACACAATCTTTGTTTATAAATTCTGCTACCAAAGAACATTAAATTTAACTAAAAATTCAAATTAAATTGAGATGAGATATCTGCTTTCACAAACCTATTTGGTATTTAATATAACTTCAATATCTATGTTATGACAAGACAATCTAATGCTAGATGGCTCCTCCTCCAAGTAAACTGCACCGTTGAATAGCCATTTAGGTATCTTTTAGGAATACTAGCATTAACATTATTATCAAAGCCTCAGTTACCCTAGTTCTCAGCCAAACCAATCACATGGCTTTGATAATAGAAGAGGAAACAAACCCCCGGTTCCATGACCTTTGGACCACACCAGTAAAGTGTAAATGTGGCGGTATAAAATTTAGAAACACCAAACCCAAACATAGGGAGAAAGAAAATAATCCATATGAACCTGGGACATGGGAATATGTACCTTAGAACCTAGTTGACCTGATCCTGTGCCATGTCTTTAAACAATATTACTATAAGTGTGAGGCAATAATGTTTTCAGAGAAAAGAGTATGACTCAGCTTATGTCTCCACCACTGTAAGATTCCAAAACAACAAAGATATTTTGTGCTTAAGATTAAAGATGAAAATTACCTTGAAGATCATCAGCAACATTTCCAGCGTATATATCTTTAAGAGGTGGAAAAATTGCAGGTTCACATGTCTGAAAGAAAATTAAATCTTCCTACCTCTTGTCAGAACTGAATCAGTAAATTCAAAATGCATGGAAGCGAAGACAGGAAACCAGACCAACTCAAGAATATATATACATAAATCAAAATATGTAGGTAGGAAGAAGAACATATCGTAGTGTCTCATAACATGACAACATATTTTAATCATAAAAGGAACAAGACTAATGCAACAGTAAAATACTTTTTTTTTTTAATAACATTAAGCAAACCAAGTCCAAAGCAAACATTTTGGATGCATGACATGGAGCAACAAGCAAATCTCTTCGAATTTTAACCCTTTCATAAATTATACGAGAAATAATTATAAAGAATTACCTGAAAATGGAATATCACGAGCAAACTGAGAGAGTATGAGTTGATAGTCCCACTACTTGCATCATTTATCTCATGTGCCTTTGCCCATTCCTTGACCTACACAAACTAGAAACAATGCATCATATGCCAAACAATGGAAAATATCAGATTGCTACAAGAACATACCAGTAAAATCATGTCACGAAAGCGCCCATCTATCTCACTGATCCACAAAAAGAGTTTGGACTTCATTTGGCCCTTCAAGTTATCAATTGATATATCACAAGAGAAGATCTTATGGCTACTCTTGCATTTTAGAATTGGAACTTTTGCAGGGATTAATTGCATCATCTGCCATTGACCTGTAGATCAAAATTGTTATGAAATGAAGAAAGAGGCATCGTAATGAAGAATAATCAAACAAAGAAGAACAATGTTGAACCCGTAAAAATTAAGTAAGCTTGCATTACATCATGCATTATGCTCTTATCACTTTCTGTTGGGAAATAAACACCATGGGAACCTCCAATTGAGTAATTAAGGAAACATACAGGGATGCCACTTAACCTAAAAGCTTAAACTTATGAGTTTAAGGTCAACTATGTTATATTAACCACTCACTCTTTTCATTATTATTCAATACAAGACTTCACTCACATGTTTATGCCCAGCACTTTCATAACAAAAAAGTAAAACCTTGGGGTCTAAATTTTCAAAGATTATTGACACCATCCACAGATTATGTGTCCTTGTCTTCACAGTTTCCAAAAGCTTTTTTTTTTTTTCAAACATGGATACAATAAAGACTTAAGCACGTGCATGAGGAATGAAACAAATTGATGAAAACAGCCACTCAAAGAATCTCGCACATTTTTCTTAAAAAAAAAAAAAAAGAATCTTGCACATTTTCTATTACAAACTGGAAAAATGACCATGAATGTCTGCTGTACAACATAATTACAAACTACAGGGACACTAAACTTTCAGAACTGGTCTGCAAACTAAATAAAGTTTTACTAAATTCTGTAAGAAAAAATTGCAAAACGTGAAGATTGTACACTGACTGAAGTTTCCCAATTTGCACTTTATATAAATTACAGTTCATATCCAGCTTTATACATAATCTTCTTCCTTTTTTTTTTTTTTAAGATATGTTCCAGGATTCATAAATACTTTTGGCTCATATCATTAAGTGTCCAATTGCAAGAACATGTATTTCAAGACATGCACTGGAGAATGGCAATTACAATAAAGCAAAAATTAAAGTTAATAAACGTGCAAGAGAGATTGTCAAAATATAAGAACAATGGATTTTCTGAAACTTCTGTGCCTAAGTGACAGAAAACAAGCATCTAAGAGAGAGAGAGAGAGAAAGAGAGAGAGAGAGAGACAGAGGTGGGGGAAACAAAAAATGCTTGAACTCAAAGCAATTTACCTCTCAAAGGATTTTGCAAATCTACAAGTAATCTTTGTTTGTCACTTTCGACATATGAAATATATCCACCCTCCATGGGTAAATTGATGGAGATATCCACGTCACCCCATTTTGTGAATAGATTGGACACAAATGACCCAAATGGCTCCACTGCTGCCCCTGTTTGAGCCAAGTCATTAATTTATGTTTTTAATCATAAAATTTTTTAACTAATGGCAAGAATTATTCCTCATGTAAATAAGACATAAAAGTTCATGATGACTTTTTCTCAAAAAAAAAAGTTCATGATGACTCAACAAATGAAATGCAGAGAAAGAAGAAACCAGAAAGAAAATTCGCTTAATCTGATGATCTTTACCATGGGTTACTTGTCTTGGATTGAGGAAAAAAAAAGGAAAGCAATGAAGACAAATATTTATATGGTGCTAAAAACCTACAGAAGTCTTTGTTGCATGAAACATCATCTTTCCCTTTTTTCTATGGGGACCAAACTACAACAACTCTAGCCCTGCCATCCTGTATCAAGTCAGAAAAGATGGATCCCTGTAAGGAATTCCTATCTCTATGCAAATTGAGATGAAGCTTCCTCACCAAGACCAACATTCAAAAGAACTTAGGTTCCATAAAAAATAAAAAATGTCATCAATACAGAATCTCACCGCAGTAGACATATAGGTTGGGAATTCAAAATATGCAACTTAAGTTCCTTGGGGACTTTCAAGATTGGGAGCTAGAAGGGGTGAGGGAGACTTTTTAGGCTCAAAGGATGAAATGCAGGCAACAATGAACTACAGAAAGCAAATAAATTATATTCTAAGGAACTATGTACAAGGACAAAACTTTTAGTAAAATCAGGTGCCATTGGATTCCAAGTAACTAGGCTATTCATGATCACACTAAACCCAATTCCAAATAGAGCAATTCGAAGTCTAATCAGGCTAAGCAGTAAACATTTTGAAGGTAAAATATGCAAAGCAGTGAACATATCATAACCTAAGTAAACATTCTAAACATCCAATCAAATTGAAGCTAATGCATTGTGGATAAAACAGAACTAAGAACTAAAAACTTGAATCTAACTAAAATAAACTTGCATAAACAAGATTAAATTGAGTAACAAGATTACAGGAAAGTGCTTACAAGCATGAACACCTTCTAAGCCCTATGAACTATGAGGGAATCTCCTAAGGAACTAATATTACAAGAGAATGATATGATCTCTGTATAAACAAGTTTGTCAGTGAAGAACGGTGTCCTTTTCTAGAGAATCAGCCCTCATTGATACTTGAGGGCCTGATGAAAATCGACAATTGTTCCTTCCACCTTTCTTTCTTTCCCTGGCTTGAAAGACGCTTGTCGCGATATTGGATGCTACTTTGTAACTTTTAAAAACTGCATCAATGCCACCTGTCTCTATTGCATACACTTTATATGGGTTAACAACTGCCATGGGATCTGCTACACTTGACCCAGGTCATTTTCCACGTACCCATAAATTTACAGGTTTAACTTCCCTGTTGTGCCATTTGGAATGTCCTTAGCAAGCCAGGAAATTTCAGATTAATACAAACAAGGCGGTCTAGTGTATGATCCTATTATGAGAGTTTGAAACATGTGCATCTGCATTCTAAGTGGGGTAGCAAGGTACCTCATAAGGTGGCTTTCTTTGTGTGGACAACAACATTGGATAATCTTGTTAAAAGGAAGATGGTGGTTGTCAATGAGTGTATTATGTGCAAGTGAAGTTGTGAAACAATCGAGCATCTACATATTGTCCTATAGCACAAGAGTTGTGGTAATTTGCATTTTTATCATTTGGAGTGATATGGGTGATGCCAAGGTGGGTGATAGACTTGATGTTTTCATGGAGACGAGCTTTTGGTTGATCAAAACTGGGCTGTGTGGCAAGCTAGTCCTCATTATATAATGTGGACCATTTGAAGAGCGAGAAACCATAGGACTTCTGAAGATGAAGAGAAATCGCCTTAGGATATTAAGAGTAGTTTTATGAGAACTTTGTTTGAATATCACACTATGATTGAGGGAGTTACATGTAACTATCTAGGTTTTTTTTGGACCATATGGCTGTCCATTTGAAATTTTTTAATGAAGCTCTTCATTATGAGCGCTCTTTTCTTATAATAAAATATCTTATTTATTGAAAAATAAAAAGTTCTAAGAGCCAGGAGAAGAAGGTGCTTAATTTTCCAAATAAAAAGAAAAGTCAATTAATTATTAGTTGCCTAAAACCAATCACTCATGCTCAAAAAACCCTCCAATTTATCACGCCACCTGCAGAACTATATTGCCAGCTCCCTCTTCACATTCTAAAAGACCCAACTGAGTACCCAATAGATATGGGCCAAACGGTAAGTGCTCATGTAAATATTAGTGAATTGAAAACTACAGCATTTCAAACATCATAAAGAAAACCATGGCCACTAGGTTAAATTTTATCAAAAAACCCTCCAATGTACCATGGCCAGCGATGATACATAGTCATCTCAGAGCAAATAGGATAGGTTAAATTTTATCAAATGCTCCTGCTTGGGCATATAGAATGGAATCCTTCCATTCCCACCAACTTATATCTTCAATTGCAAATCATGGAAATTTTACAGATTTTAAGTACATAAAAAAAAAAATTTAAAAATTCTTTTGACAGAACCATGAAAGTACAAATTACCTCTCAAACTTTGCACAGATTCAACAACTCTTCGTAGTTCATCAATGACTTGAGCCCGTGTTGCCAAATCCTCCTGCTTTGGCTTGAGCACTTCGAGTATTTCCTTGAGTATAGGCTCCAATGTACTATTGGCACGCCAATTCTGTGTAAAATTCCTGGTTAAAATGATGCCCATATACATATTCTGCATCCTCTAACCTCCAACCTAATTACACATCAGTTTTGTTTCACTAATATAGAGGGGAAATCACATTTGCCTTCTCTAACATATAGGGGAATAAATTACATTTACTTGCAAAGAGGTTCGAACAATTGTGACAGTTTTAATGGCTATGACAGTTTTAATGGCTAATACAGTCTTCGACAATCAACCTGAATCCATAACTAAGAGAAGATCAAAATGGATTAAAAGATCCAAAACACTTTTTCCAGTACTAATCACACAATAGCAGTAATAATTTATATGGCAATTTCAACAAAATATTCTGCAACATTCAAGCTACAATTTTTATCTGAACTCACTGCAGCTCCACTGGGGGCACCATCTCCACAAAGCTGAGCAGAAACATCATTTATGGCAGAATTCAACTACAAATGCTTCTCAGTTTTCTGGTTCATGTATTCATGAATCACACGACCAATGCAGTATCAATGCATTGTAAACATCATAAATGACACAACTAAAACAATATCAATCACAGTTAAAAGACGCTGAAAATACAAGTTAACATAAACAATTGTAAATTGTTTACTTTTCTTGGAGGTTCCAACGCAGAAAAGATACAAATCCAAAAGCTTATTCATGCACAATAATCATACAACTCAAGCCTAGCCCAGGCCCTAGAATGTGTTGCCTAAGAACCTAAGAGAGAGAATTATACATTTCTTTTATTCTTGTTTTTCTAATGAAACCAACCTTGAGTAGTCCTCTTGTTAAACTAAAAAACTTTACTTTCAAACACCAAACACATTAACAAGCATGCAGACACTGATAATGAGCAACTTTTAAGGATTGCAAATGCAGAAACAGGTTCTCACATCTGAATCATCATAGGAATCATCAAAAAACTTCCTCCTCAGATAGCCAGCTGCCTTGCTTAACTGCAAAAAGTAAAATCTGGATATATCAGTTCGTGTCATCAGAACTTTGGCCAAATATATTAGTGAAAAAAAATGCCTCTGAGCTGTTTCTTGGATAAGCAGTATATAAACCACGTCATAGCCGAAAAGTGAACTTCTAGCAAGGTCCAATCCATTAATTACTGATATATCACATGCTTAATTGGACCAAATAACTATATACATTAACCCATCTTGTGAAAGTAAAACTTAAGTGAAAAATATTTACCCCATAGGCTCAAAAATAAGATTAGTAACATTAATGTGTCAAAAAACATATACACCACTCTGCTTAATTCAAACCTAATGGAAACACAGACACCCAATACTCCCAATACAGAACTATCAACAAATATACTTGCACTATTTGGTCTTCCACCAAATAAATCATATTTTAAATCACATAAATTGACAAGGAAACATAGACACCCAACACCAAATAGGTTGGGTTTTAGTAAGATATATAAAGCTAAATAATCCAACAATACCTGGGGTGCAAACATGTAGCCTAGTGTCCCAGCTACCAAGCCTCCCAACAAAAGGCCACTAACTAAGGCACTTGATGTTCCAGTATCTCCACTGCACTTGCACAAAATAGAAAGTAATTAGAAAAAAAGATATCTTTCCAAAATGAGAAGTAGCTAAGATTCTTTACCAGGAAAAAACAGGACCCTCAACAGGAAGCGAAAGAAGATTAACTGTTAACTACATCAAATGTAAGTGTTGGAGCTGCGACGTGTTTAAATCTTTTTCTTTTGTTTTTTAAGTTAACATATAACACAGAAACTCATTTTTAAATTTCTTCTCCTTTCATCTACTTTCTCAGCAACCAAACAAATACATAGCCTACAAACAACAACCACCCAGGTCCCAAAATCAACAGAACAAAGAAGCAATTAACAATACTCCCAAGATTCCCCCTTCAAACCCAACAAATCTGTTCCCCATCTCCCAAAAAATAATTAAATTAGAGGTATCACCCTGATGGTATACCTTTTAAACAAGGAACTACTATGTGCTATATTTTGTGACACTTACCTTCTTTGTAGTTAGCTCCGTGAAGCATTTTTGCTACCTCAGAATTTGATGAAGTGGCAAGTGCCTACATCACCTATTGGGAAGAATTGAAGGAAAAGAATGTTCTACCCTTTGACACCATTTGAATGGAGAGAAACCAAATAAGGATTGAAGGAGAAAATTTGAGAGAAATCAGAAATATGAGCGTAGCACGATCTGTTTCTTCAATTCTCATAATAAGCAATGTTGCCACATCAATGGTTCCTTTCAACGGACATACCTCATACAGCTAACCAGAAGGGATGTAAGTGTCACAATTCACAAATAGAGCACATGGTAGTTCCATATTAACATTTGTAATTTACCCCAACGAAAAAAAAAAAAAAAAAAGAAGAAAAATCCAAAAAAAGGACTATATCCCCATCCCTTTGCCTCCTCCCCCCATCACCACCTGAACGCAGTAAACCATTCATTTCCCAAAAACAGATCTTCAAGTCATGCAGAAATGTCCCTGTATGCTTTAAACTTTACGTGGTTCTTAAAAATATGCCACAACAAAAAATGCATCAAAATGGTTAATAGAAACATAATTCTGTCAAAGCATCAAAAATCATTACAAATCTTTCCATGTTTTCAAGATCCAATATAGAAAAATCAATGTGCGTGCCCACATTTGTCCATTTTGAGATTTGCGTATCGATATGTGTGTGTCTGTGTTCCACAGCCCATCGGGAGTTACAATGCACTTAGATTATTCATTATTGCAATTTTAGAATAACCTTTACCAGTTAAGGATTGATAACCTCAGTAAGAAACTGTAAATAAATCACATAAGTCAATCTGCTTCTCTAAGTTGATTTCGCAGGGGGCAGCATATAATATTCAACAATTTATTCTGAAAAATATCAAAATACCTGGGCGCCATCGAACTTTCAAAAGAAATAACAAACTATACTGTAAAAAACCATTTGAATAATCAAAAACTGGTGAAACCTATCCATCAGATTTTGGTCTTCACCTGTGCTGGCCTTGATTGTGACGTGCATTAATTTCCAGGGATACTTGTGGTCGAACAAGTGTGGCAAGCAGAGAATCCAGATTCTGATCTGCTGAAATAACCCTACTCATCTCAAATGCTTCAGATATCCTTTTCAATCCACTCCTGCTAACAGCCCTTGCAGAATTTTCTGTCTGCTCAAAAGGATCCTCAATCTAACCGGCCATCAAAAGTGCCAATAACAAAATCAGTAGCAGTGGCAGCAGCAATAATAGTACTGTTGTAGTGTCAAAGTGAGAGCTGACAATAATGTGCGTGTGTGTAGAGAAAGAGAGAAAGAGAGTTACCAATATCGCATCATCATTGTCTGACCATCTTATATTGCCCCTTCTGGACTCAAACTTTCCTGTATAGGTAAAAATTCCTAATGTTGAGTCCTCGAATTCTTTGCCAGAAAACTGCACCCCCCCGCCCACCAAAAAAGAAAAGAAAAAACTCCAATCAATAGCATAAGGTAGTACATATGATGCCATAGCAGCCATCCCTTAAGATATAGGGAAGATAGCAGGCAAACTTCAACAAACTATTATAAGAAAAGGGCAGTATATAAACATCTGGTACATAATCACATTTTAAAATAAATTTACGATCCACATATATAGTGTTAATCGCATAATTCACAGGTCAAATATATCATGAAATTTGATGAACACCATATAAATGTCTACAACCAAGATTATTTATTAAGATAGAAAGCATGACAGAAATGATTACCTTTGCAAGGAATGAAATGAAAATTTCAGACAAAGAACTGTGATTAACTCGTCTGAATTTGTCTTGTCTGAACCTTCTTATGTTAGCAGCACATGCTTCAGCAATATTTCTCTGTGTTCTCAGACCTGCATGAGGCATGTTGAAATCCAGGTTCCATGACTATATGCCTCCTTAGTCAACGGCTATTTTGATTCAACAGATTATTTAGATAGGTAAGTTTTTTTAGTGATAGTCTCGAGTTCTACAGACAAACATGATTAACCCAAAAACGAAAGCGCTCAAACCAGCAATGCAAATCAAAGACTAAAGGCATAAGAGTATAGGATCCCCCTCCTCCAACCCCCCCCCCCCCCCCCCCCCCCCCCAAAAAAAAAAAAAAAAAAAATTGTTTTAGAGAACCAGTCATGAACTCAAAATAATGCATCTATCCCACGCATCTATTACAACCAAGTTGGTAAATCGTCCAATAAATCAGAATCTTCCTATTTTGGATTCAGAGCTAGGTCACTATAACTTACAGAAACCCCAAAAAAGAATGGTTGCAATCCAATACCATTAATTGAACTCATATTTTTACCTCTTTCATTTTCCAAATGTTTTGTTCTGCTACATAGATGATTTCTCTCAAACACTATGTTTCAATTACATCTTTGGCACATGTAGATAATCAGTTTGATTTATGCCGTCTACATATATTCTAGAAGAAAGAATCGACATTGGTTAATCAGTGTTTTCATTAATTCCTCATGATTTGGTGCCATTCTGTACTCACAACAACCGTCACATGGATCATATGGTTAAC
This sequence comes from Castanopsis chinensis, assembly GCA_032878915.1. Classification (NCBI taxonomy): domain Eukaryota; kingdom Viridiplantae; phylum Streptophyta; class Magnoliopsida; order Fagales; family Fagaceae; genus Castanopsis; species Castanopsis chinensis. The sequence continues at coordinate 26,795,365 of JAVQMG010000126.1, forward strand.
ACAATCTTTACAACTACATATTTTGTTACCTAAGTACATTAAATTTAACTAAAAATTCAAATTCAATAGAGATGAGATTTATGACAAGACAATCTAATGCTAGATGGCTCCTCTTCCAAGTAAACTGCACCGTTGAATTACCATTTGCCTCTCTTTCAAGAATACTAGCATTATTATTATTATTATTATTATTATTATTATCTGAGCCTCGGTTACCCTATTATTCTGCCAAACCAACCATATGGCTTTGATAATAGAAGAGGAAACAAAAACCCCGGTTCCATGACCTTTGGACCACACCACTAAAGTGTAAACGTGGCAGTATAAAATTTAGAAACACCAAACCCAAACATAGAGAGAAAGAACATGATTCATATGAACCAGGGACATAGGAATATTTTCCTTATAACCTAGTTGACCTGATCCTGTGTCATGTCTTTAGACAATGCTACTATAAGTGTGAGGCAAACAAAATAGTCTTTTAAAAGACAAAAAAAAAATTTATAATAATAATAATAAGAACTGCAAATTGGCATTCTAAATCACCCCCCAATAAATTAACCAGCATACAAAATAGAAAAATGATTAATATTTTTGGAAAAAAGAGTACAACTCAGCTTATGTCTCAACCACTGTAAGAATCCAAAACGACATAGATGTTTTGTGCTAAAGATTAAAGATGAAAATTACCTTGAAGATCTTCAGCAACATTTCCAGCATATATATCTTTAAGAGGTGGAAAAATTGCAGGCTCACATGTCTGAAAGAAAACAGTGAGACAGAAAATTAAATCTTCTTACCACTTTTCAGAATTTAATCAGTAAATTTCAAAATGCATGGAAGCAAAGACATGAAACCAGACCAACTCAAGAATATATATACATAAATCAAAATATATAGGTAGGAAGAAGAACATATCCTGGCATCTCATAACGTGACAACATATTTTAATCATAAAAGGAACAAGACTGATACCACAGTATAATACTCCTTTTTTTTTTTTAATTAGTATTAAGCAAACCAAGTCCAAAGCAAACATCTTGTATGCATGACATGGAGCAGCAAGCAAATCTCCTCGAAATTTAACCATTTTATAATTTATACGAGAAATAATTGTAAGGAATTACTTGAAAATGGAATATCACAAGCAAAGTAAGAGAGTATGAAGTGAAAGTCCCACTCATTGGAGTTGCATCATTTATCTCATGTGCTTTCGCCCATTCCTTGACCTACACATACTAGAAAGAATGCATCAAATACCATAACTTATCCCACAACAGCAAGTATCAGATTGCCACAAGAACATACCAGTAAAACCATGTCACGAAAGCGCTCATCTATCTCACTGATCCACAAAAGGAGTTTGGACTTTATTGGGCCTATCAAGTTATCAATTGATATATCACAAGAGAGGATATTGTCGCTACTCTCACATTTTAGAATTGGAACTCTTGCAGGGATTAATTGCACCATCTGCCATTGACCTGCAGATCAAAACTGTTATGAAATGAAGAAAGAGGCATCATAATGAAGAATAATCAAACGAAGAAGAGCAATGTTGAACCCGTAAAAATTAAGTAAGCTTGCATTACATCATGCATTATGCTCCTTTCTCCTTTTGTTGGGGAGTAAACACCTTGGGAAACCTCCAATTAAGTAATTAATATAACATATAAGGAGACCACTCAACCCAAAAGCTTAAACTTATGAGTTTGGGCCTAACTATATTATATTAACTACTCACTCTTCTTATTATTATTTAATGTGAGACTTCACTCACACGTATATATCCAACACTTTCATAATAAAAAGGTAAAACTGCATTTAAAACTTCAAAGAAAACTTCTAGAGTTTGAAAAGGCAATACAAATAGAGAAGGCCAATTTGATTAAGCATACATTAACCCAGGGGTCTGAATTCTCAAAGGTTATAGAGAGACCACTCTGACACCATCAGTCCTTGTCTTCACAATTTCCAAAAGCATTTTCTTTTTCAAAGATGGATACAATAAAGACATAAGAAAGCACATGAGGATTGAGGAATGATATAAATTTTGAAAAAAATAAGAAAGTTAGTTTACTATTTACGGCTGCAATGTCCAATATAATGGAATGATATATTTCCAAATTTCATATAACAGCCACTCATAGAATCTTGCACATTTTTCTTTTCAAAAAAGAATTTTGCACATTTTCGATTAAACACTTGAAAACGGCCATGAGTGTCTGCTGTATAACATAATTACAAACTACAGAGACACTAAACTTTCAAAACTGGTCTGCACACTAAATAAAGTTTTACTAAATTCCGGAAGAGAAAAATAGCAATAGGTGAAGATGCTGCACTGAATGAAGTTTCCCAATTTGCACTTTATATAAACTAGTCGTAGACCTGCCCATTACGTGTGATAATATTATTGTTTTAGTTATTATTGGTTAATAGTTGGTTTTTCATTTTCTTTCAAGTTAATATATTGACTTTTAAAAAATATACAATCTAATATATCGACAACAATGTTGAATAAAATAATATGAGCGGAAAAAAAGTAAAAATAAAAGATATAACAATAAACACCAAATTAATTATCTCTAAATAAATACCAAATCATTGAATCATATTATGTAATATTATAGTATTACATTCTTATATACTATCTATAATTCTTTACAATGCAATATGATAAAATTTAACAACCAAAGTGGGAAAAAAAAAAAATTTAAAACACAATTGAATCGCATCAACTTAAAGTAGAGTTCTAAAAAACACAAATTTCTCAAATTTAATGGAAAAGAGAATGCCAAATTTATACTAAAAGGATAACAATAAGAAGAAACAAAATAAAGGGAAAGATGAAGAGTGATATTAAGAGAGGGGGTAGTGGGGAGATGAAAATGTAAATGAAAATAGAGGTTGGACAAAGTGTAAATGTTAAAAAAAGTGAGTACGATTTAATTTATTTAAATTTAAATAAAATACTATATGTTTAATTAAAAAAAGAAAATATAAATAATTTAATTATATGGAGGATGTGACTAAGTTTAAATATTGAATAAAATAAGATGAAAAGATTAAAAAAGTAAATATATATATATATATATATATATGTATATAGCAATAAACACCAAATTACTCAAATCATTTTATGTAATAGAATAATATATATTATATTCTTATATATATATATATATATATATTTTTTTATAACGCAATAGTATAATATTTAACAATTAGAGAAAAAAAAAAAAAAAAACTTAAAACACAAAACTAAATCATACCAACCCAACGTAGAGTTATAACAAACACAAAAATTTATCAACTTAAGTAGAGATGCAGGAAAATAAAAAAAAAATACTCCAAAAATTATGTGTGTGTGTGTGTGAGAGAGAGAGAGAGAGAGAGAGAGAGAGAGAGAAAGAGGGAGGGAGAAATAAAATTTCTGTGATGAAAAACTATGCATAAAATGGAAGAGAGAATAACAAATTTATAGAAGATGGCGAGACATTAATGTTGAGGATAGCGGGGAGATAAGAAAAGGTAAGGGAGGGAAAGATGAAGAGACAAAATAAAGAAAGATGAAAAGTAATATTAAGGCTGAGGGTAGTGGAGAGATGAAAAGGTAAAGGCATAAGAAAAGATAGAGAAAGTGCAATTATTAAAAAAAAGTAAATGTTAAAAAACAATTATAGAAAAATTGAAAAAAAAAAAATAATGACGTGAATACTGACGTGGCTCAACGTGAGTATAGTAATATTAAATGCTACGTTTAAGGTTGGAGAGAGTATAAATGTTAAAAAAGTGAGTATAATTTAATTTATTTAAATTTAAATAAAATATTATATGTTTAATTAAAAAAAAAGAAAAAATAAATAATTTAATTATATGGAGGATGTGATTGAGTTTAAATATTTCAAAAAATAAGATGAAAAGATTAAAAAAGTAAATATATATATATATATAACAATAAACACCAAATTACCCAAATCATGTTATGCAATAGAATAATATACATTATACTCTTATATATTATCTTTTTTAATTTTTTTATAACACAATAGTATAACATTTAACAATCAAAGAGAACAAAAAAAAAACTTAAAACATAAAATTAAATTGTACCAACCCAATGTAGAGTTATAACAAACACAAAAATTTACCAACTTAAGCGGAGATGTAGAAAAAAAAATAAAAATAAAAATAAAGAACTCCAAAAGTTATTTTGTGTGTGAGAGAAAGAGAGAGAGAGAGAGAGAGAGAGAGAGAGAGAGAGGGAGAAACAACCTTTCTGTGATGGAAAACTATGCAAAGAATGGAAGAGAGAATAACAAATTTATAGAAAATTGTGTGAATATGAAGAGACAAAATAAAGAAAAATGAATGGAAAGATGAATAGTAATATTAAGGTTGAGAGTAGTAGGGCGATGAAAAGGTAAGGGAGGGAAAGATGAAGAGACAAAAAAAAAAAGTGATATTAAGGTTGAGGGTAGTGAGGAGATGAAAAGGTACAGGCATGAGAAATGTTGGAAAAAGTGCAATTATTAAAAAAAAAGTAAATGTTAAAAAAATTATAGAAAAATTGAAAAGAAAAAAAATAATGACGTGGATGCTGATGTGGCTCAATGTGAGCATAGTAATATTAAACGCTACGCTTCAGCTTTTAGTAATATATAAGTTAAACAGTTCATGTCCAGCTTTATGCATGCATGCATACACACACACACATATATATATATATATATATATATAGACACACACACGTATTGTTTTAGATAAGTTCTAGGATCATAAATACTTTTGGTCCATATCATTAAATGTCCCAATTGCGAGAACATGTCTTTCAAGACATGCACTGGAAACAAACAATTACAATAAAGCAATAATAAAAGTTAACAAACGGGCGAGTGAGATTGTAGAATATAAGAACCATGCATTTTCTGAAACTTCTATGCCTAAGTGACAGAATACCAGCATCCAAGAGAGAGAAGGAAAAAAATTCTCAAACTCAAAGCAAATTACCTGTCAAAGATTTTTTCAAATCTCGAAGTACTTCTATTTTGCGGTCATATTCAACATGTGAAATATATCCACCCTTGGTTAAATTGATGGAAATATCCACGTCACCCCATTTTGTGAACAGATTAGATACAAATGATCCAAATGGCTCCACTGCTGCACCTGTTTGAGCCAGGACATTAATTTATGTTGTTAATAATAATAAAAAATTAACTAATGGCAAGCATTATTCCTCATGTAAATAAAACATAAAAATTCATGATGGCTGAACAAATGAAATGCTGAGGGAAAAAAAAAACCAGAAAGAAAATTTACATAATCAGATGATCTTTATTATAGGTTACTTCTCTCGGATTGAGGAAATAAAAAGAAAACAATGAGGACAAATATTTATATGGTGCTAAAAACCTAATGAAGTCATTGTAGAATGAAACTTCCTTTTTTTCTTTTTGTTGGGTTAAGATAGCTTGACCCAGTAAATTAATTTGATTTACCCAAGCTGATTAATTAGGTTCAATTGTATGCAAATTGTGGAGGCACAACAAATAACCAAATAAACTAATATGCAACGGAAAATAAATTAATACGGTGATTTATTGATAAATGGGGAAAATCTCTCGCAAGGCAAAAACCTCATCGGGTGATTTTAAGGTCACAATTCCCAAGAATCTACTAATCAATAATTAAGTGGTTACAAATATAAGGAATCTTACCACTACTCTGACCTATCCTAAAATACCAATCTACAATTGAACCTTCATTTCAATACCCAATCGAACTTGATCTTATATTAGGTTTCTTTCCCTTAATGCACAAATCTCCAATCTTTGATTAACCTTTAACATGAATTCAGTACGTGACTAACTCTAGCAACTTAAATGATGTTGTTGGTAGTAAAGTTCTTCACTTCATTAACAATGAAGATCATAAAGCATTTGGTTACAAAACTCTATGGCGTACAAATGCAGTAGCTTTTCACAGAGAAAATAAATCTCTTTGTCTCTGTATTCATATGTGATGACTCTTAAAATAAGTCTTATATATGTCTAGGGTTGTGAGAAAAGAAACCCTAAACAAATACATAATCTTTGGCCAAATTTCAGACCTGAAAATTCTGAAATCGTAATTCTCGATAGATTGAGGATGTTTTGAGCCATCTATCGAGCTTTATATTAAATCTCGATAGCAGTCATCTGTCGAGCTATTTATCGAGACTTAATGAACAGCTTTTCTTCACTTGTTTCTTGGACCAATCTTCATGTCTTTTAATACGAACACTTGATATGCTTGAAAAACATATTTCTTGATGTATTAAACCCAACTTAGATCTACCCAATTACAAGTAAAGTGCATTTTATTAAATTAGCCAATTACATAAAATATGACACTAACACTTTTTTTCTATGGGGACCAAACGACAACAACTCCAGCCCAGCCATCTCGTATCACGTCAGAAAGGATGGATCCCGTTTAAGCAATTCCTATCTCTATGCACATGGAGATGAAGCTTCCTCACTAAGACTGATGATGCTCGAAAATCGTCAGTTAGTCACACGGTCCTCACGTGCTCCCGATGACGTACCTGCACAACAAAGAGAGTGAAGACCTTTGAAAGGGCACCGGCGTGGTACCGGCCAAATACCCTCCGAAGGTTAAGTTAGAAATCTTCACTTTACAACACTAGAGCGCTAGAGTTGAGTTATTTGTGCGTACCTTGTTTCGAGAGGGTCTTGGGGTATTTATAGTAGCGTTGGGCCGAAATCCATGCCTTGACCGAGGAGTTCTTTTCCTTTTAGGATAGTGATACTTGGATCTCACGTATCTCCTAGAATCCTTGTCCTTGTAGGGGTCTCCTTACTTAGACGTATTGTTCAAGAATTGTTTATGTATGCGTGTCAGTCAAGTAAGATTGCAAATGGAGCTGAAACTGACCTCGTCAGCCTTCTCCCGTCAGCTACGCTATTCAATAGGATTATTGGTGGAGGCCGTCAGTCTTAGGTCTCCATACGTCAAAGGTCGTCAGCTTCAGGTAGCTCAAGAGTTGAGGTCGTCAGCAATGGGGTCGTCAGCCCCAGGCTCGTCAGCTTTATGTCATTTAGTGATAACCCTTATCAGCTGCCCCCTACTCCATAGCCTCGTCATCTTATCCTGACGAGCTATGGAGTATATACCTAAAACCTCGCGCGGCTTTCATTAAATGCGAGGACACGTGGCTTAGCTTGATTCGCCTCGTTCTGCGACGAGCGTGTCGCTTCGTCTTTCGTGCCCCTTGTTTCCTATATATATGTCCTACTTTCCTCATTTCAAACTTTCCAGCACTTGTATTCTTTTGAGAGCCAAAGCGTCAAGCGCAAGATTCCCGTCCGTCTGTTTGCTAGCTTCGTCTTCCTTGAACCGTCAACTTACGCCAGACGACATTTTTACTTGTAAGTTTTTTCTTTCAATTCTTTTTATTTTTCCACCCTGTAACTTTAGCGAAGCCGTTGGCCTAGGTTCTTAGAACAACAACCATCGTTTGTAGGTAGTCAGATGTCGAGTGAGCAGTCGTCAGTCCGCGAAGGAGCGGGTTATGACGAAGTCTTTCCGTCAGGTCTTCAGCCCGAGGAGGGCTTGTCCTGGTCGTCAGAGAGGGACACATCGGCCCATTCTTCTGACGAAGTGGATAGAAATGGTAGAGAAAGTGAGGACGGGGGTGGTAGTGAGAAAGAGGGAAGTGGCGACGAGAGTGAGGATGAAGGTGACGAGGAGACTTTAGAGAGCACCTCTGGAGCTCCAGGTGATGACCGCCCCTTCATCCTTCCCCTTGAATGGTCCGTCAATAGTTTTCTGCCGACGATGTCAGAAAATGTTTTTAACACTTTACGAGCCCGCTACCAGATCCCAGACGACGTCCCAATCCGTCTCCCTTTGGATGGTGAACGGTGTTATTCAGGTCGAACAGCCGACGTGGGCATGTATGACGCCATGTTTGCAGCGGGCTTCAGATTACCACTGACGGGCTTGTACCGTCAGTTAACTAACTTTTTGGGGATCTCCGTCAGCCAGATTGCCCCCAATGCGTGGAGGACTTTTATCGGCGCGGAAATTTTGTGGGGTCGTCTCAGCGGCGGGCACCGTCAGCTAACTTTAGATGAATTCTTTTGGTGCTACCGTCCACAACATATTTCCTCGTCCAAGGGGTTTTATCATTTCTCCCTAAGGTCGAAAGAGTTAAAATTGGTGTCCGACATGCCTGACTCCAATAGAAATTGGAAAGGAAGGTACTTTTTCGTTAAAGGGACGAACTGGGTGTGTCGTGAAGAAGAGTGGGAGTCCATGCCTTATGGTTTTTTCGATAACACTTGGGCGCACGTTAGGGATTCAGGTTTATCCCGTCGGCCTCTCTTTGCTTTTCACCTAATTGGTTTCTAACTCCGTCTATTTTTCTTTCAGCCAACGTCCGTCCACGTATAACCGCGGAGCAAGAGGAGTTCATCCGCCGAGTGACGTCAATTCCTCTGGACGAAAGGAGGTGTCGGGACCTAATTACCCTAGACACTTTGCACCTATATTGCGGTGGTCCCGAACCGTCAGACGAGGCTCGTAGACTAAACGAATTATCCCGTCGACGTGAGTATCTCGTAGTTACCTCCGTCACTTTCCTTACCTTTTTGTTGTTTCTATTCACTTTTTATCTTTACCAGAAATGGAGACGGCAAAGCAAAGAATCCGCGCCGCCGCGGCTAAGAAGAAGCAGGAGGAGGAGAGGGCCAGAGGTGAAGCGACGCCGTCAACAGCTCCTAAGCCCGTCGGGAAGAAGGGCGTCAAGAGAAAGGCTGACGGGGCTGACGACCGGTCCGGGAAGAAAGTGGTTTCTTCCTCGGGGGACAAGACCACCAAGAGGCCGTCGCCTCCAAGAGCTTCTTACGGGTCTGGCAAAGGCCTGATGACGGCCTCAGGGGTCGTTACTCCTGATTCTTCCCGTCGCCTCCTCACCCACAAGGACTATGCCGTGGAGGTAGCGGAGTCCATCCTAAAGGAAGAGGAGATGGAGCTGTGTGACGACCACCCGACGGACGAGATAGGGTCGTCGGGGCTGTTCGACCTTGCAAGGGTATGACTGCCTTCGCCGTATTTTTGTTTTTATTATTATTTTTCGTAGACGTTGTAGAGTATTGACGGCATTTCTGTGACTGACGACCTTTTGTGCCCCATAGGCCATGATTCGAATGAAGGCCCTACGGGACCGATGTGCTGCGAAGGAGGGGGTGGTCTCTCGTCTGCACAAGCGCCTCAAGACGTCGGCAGACGCTCAGCAGCAGTATAGGGACGCCAACATCACCCTGGCCAAAGAGGTGAAGAGACTGACGGATGAACTGGCGGAGGAAACCCGTCAACGGGGCCTGGCCGACGATGCAAAGCTGACGGCGGAGAAAGAACTTCAAGGGCTGATGGGTCAGGTGGAGACGGCCAGGAGTGACGCCGTGGCGGAATTCAAAGATTCCCAACAATTCATTGACTCCTGTGCCGTCTACTACTCTGAAGGTTTCGAGGATTGCTTAAAGCAAATGAAGCGTGCCCATCCTGACTTGGACTTGTCGGGGATAAGCATGGATGAGCCTATACCGTCAACCCCGGCAGGTGACTCCATTCTCGAGGAGGATGACGAGGCTACCGAGCCTATGGTAGATTCGAGGGACGGCAGCTTTGTCCTCGCCCAACCGGCCTTGGAGAGGTCCGTCACTTGGACCGTCAGCAGGTCTTGAAGCGGAGAAGTTTAATGCTGAGGATCCTTCAACTCCGGCTGTCGTCCTGCCTTCGTCGACTGCCCCGTCTGCTTCGTAGACCCTTCTATTGTAAACACTTTGTTTTTGTTTTGTAATGAACTTTAATGTTTGACGCTCGTTGTTTTGAGCTTTTGTAAAGACAATCTTAACGTTTATTGCTTCCAAAGTGTTATTTTCATTTTGTTGCTTTCGTACCGTCGATCTAAATTCTTTAATGTCTTCTGTATTTTGTTCTGACGAGGCTGCTTGCTTTTTATACCTTTTCTTTGTGGGGTCGTCAGCTTTGTCCATTTTGTGGACCTGATGCTGACTTTGCCTATTTCGTGGGTGGGACGCCCATTTTTTATCGTCAGTGTATAAGTTCGTTACTTATGTTAGTTCTGCGGGCATTTTAGCTCCGTCTATTGTGTGGGCGAGATCGTCCACTTCGAGGACTTTTAGATTGCCGTCTACTTCGTGGACTTTGAGATCGTCCGTCGAACTAATTTTGCCTTTTGATGTATTTAAGGCCGTCACCTTCGTGGACTTTGGGGCGTCCACTTTTTAGGGTCGTTCATGTTTGTGGACTAAGGTCGTCCACTTTGTGATTTATGGATCGTCCATTTCGTGGACTTGGTAGCTTCGTCCACTTTTGTGGGACTAAGGTCGTCCACTGCGTGGACTTAGTAGTTCCGTCCACTTTGTGGACTTGGCAGTTCTGTCCACTTTGTGGATTTAAGGTCGTCCACTGCGTGGACTTAGTAGTTCCGTCTGCTTAACAAATACATCAGTTACTTCTGAATAAACTCCTCTTATTGTGATGAATGCATACATACGTAGAAAATTGTTCCCAGAAAGGACAAATTTTAGCCCTTTGGTGAATGTTTTAAAAGTAAACTAAAACAAATGATTTAAAATAAATGACTGACAGAAATAGATTGGAAATGAGGAGTAGCGTCCGTTGTTTCTCTACTGGTAGTACTTTCTGAGGTGCTCGGCGTTCCATGGATGGCGTAGTTGTAGTCCGTCCAGGGTCCCCAGGTGGTAGGTGCCCTTCCTTAGCCACGATGTTATTCTATAGGGCCCTTCCCAGTTTGGGCCGAGTTTTCCTTGCGTAGGGTCTTTGGTGGTGCCCATTACTTTCCTTAGGACGAGGTCTCCAACTTCGAAGTCCCTGTGCTTGACTCGGGAGTTGTAGTATTTAGCCATGAGGTTCTGGTATCGCGCGAGCCTTTGTTCAGCCGTCGCTCTAACTTCGTCAGCTAGGTCAAGTTCTAGACGCATGGCTTCGTCATTCCTTCCTTCGTCGTGGTTGTCCACTCTGTAGCTCGTGAGTCCGACCTCGGCTGGTATAACTGCTTCAGTGCCGTATGTTAGCCGGAACGGAGTTTCTCCTGTGGGGGTCCTGACGGTTGTTCTGTATGCCCATAGTACGCTGGGTAGTTCCTCCGGCCATATGCCTTTTGCCCCCTCGAGCCGAGTTTTGATTATCCGAAGCAAGGATCGGTTCGTGACTTCAACTTGTCCATTGGCTTGGGGATGAGCAGGGGAAGAGTAATGATTTTTGATTCCTAATTGTGAGCAAAAATCCCGGAAGGCGTTATTGTCGAACTGTTTGCCATTGTCCGAGATCAGGACTCTTGGAATTCCAAACCTGCAAATAATGTTCTTCCAGACAAAACTTCGCACGTTCTTCTCGGTGATAGTGGCTAAGGCTTCTGCTTCCACCCATTTGGTGAAGTAGTCGATTCCGACTATTAGGAACTTTAGTTGTCTTGCTGCCGTTGGGAATGGGCCCATGATATCCAACCCCCACTGGGCGAACGGCCACGGAGCAGTGATCGGGTTTAGTTCTTCAGCTGGCCGCTTGATGAAGTTACTGAACCGTTGGCACTTGTCGCATGTCTTGACATATGTCTGGGTGTCTTTCAGCATTGTCGGCCAATAGTACCCGGCCCGGATCAGTTTGTGGACCAGCGACCGTGATCCTGAATGGTTGCCGCAGATTCCTTCATGTACCTCTCTCATAACGTAATCCGCTTCTTCAGGTCCTAGACACCTTAAGTACGGCCGGGAGAAACTCCTCTTGTATAAGACGTCCTTTATTAAGATGAATCTCGCTGCACGGACCTTCAGCTTCCTCGCGGCTTCCTTTTCTTCAGGTAGGATGCCTTCTTTCAAATAGGCGACCAGAGGGTTGGTCCAATCGTTTTCGGATCTTACCTCCTGCATGCTGAGGACATCTATCAGTGGTGCGATTTGAGTAAAAGATAGAGCCTTACCGGGGATGATCATATGCTCTGCGGATGCAGCTTTTGCAAGGCGGTCGGCCTGCTCGTTGTCCCCTCTTGGAATTTTAACAACTTTTGCCTGGAGCTCGTCCACCTTTCTCTTTGCTTGTTCCAAGTACATCTTCATTCTTTCTCCCTTACATTCGTAGTCACCGTTGATCTGACTGGTGATTACCTGAGAGTCACAATGGACCACCGCACCTACGACTCCTACGGCTTTTGTCAGATCTAAACCTGCTATGAGGGCTTCATACTCCGCTTCGTTGTTGGTCGTAGGGAAATCAAGTCGAATCATGCATTCGACCTCGTCACCTTCGGGAGAACGAAGTACGACTCCTGCTCCGCCAGCTTTTTTGTTTGACGAACCGTCAGTGAAAACGTTCCATTGGGAACTCCCTGCCCTCTGATCTTCTTGATACGCGAACTCCGCAATAAAGTCGGCGAGTACTTGCCCTTTGATGGCAGTGCGGGGGCGATATTTTATGTCAAACTCGCTCAATTCTACTGCCCATAAGGCCATACGTCCCGCGGCATCAGGGCTACTCATCGCTCGTCGTATGGGCTTGTCAGTTAGTACGACCACCGTATGAGCTTGGAAGTATGGCTTTAGCTTGCGCGCTGCCGTAACTAGAGCGAAGGCCAGCTTTTCCAGTGGCGAGTATCTTCCTTCTGCCCCGTGGAGTGCCCGGCTGGCGTAGTATACCGGCCTTTGTACCTTGTTGTCTTCCCTCACTAGGGCTGCGCTGACGGCGGCTGGAGAAACGGCCAAATAGAGGAATAGTTCTTCGCCCGGTTGGGAGGGGGTTAATAGTGGTGGCGACGATAGGTAGGTCTTGAGGTCTTCAAATGCTTGTTGGCATTCGTCCGTCCATTCGAAGGACTTCTTTAGTGTGCGGAAGAACGGGAGGCATCTATCCGTCGCCCTGGATACGAATCTGCTAAGTGCGGCGATCTTGCCGTTAAGGCTTTGTACTTCCTTCACGTTTTTGGGAGGTGTCATCTCCATTATGGCTCGGATTTTGTCTGGGTTGGCTTCGATACCCCGTTGGGACACCATGTATCCCAGGAATTTTCCGGCCGTTACTCCGAAGGCACACTTGGCGGGGTTTAGCTTCATGTTGTAGGAGCGAAGGGTATCGAAGGTTTCCTTCAGGTCTTTCAAATGATCCTCCTTTCTTCGACTCTTTACCAGCATGTCGTCGACATACACCTGGACATTTCTCCCGATCTGCTCCGCGAACATCTTGTTCATAAGCCTCTGGTATGTTGCGCCTGCATTTTTCAAGCCGAACGGCATGACCTTGTAGCAAAAAAGGCCTTGACTTGTTACGAACGAAGTTTTTTCTCGGTCAGCTTCGTCCATTAGGATCTGGTTGTATCCCGAGAACGCGTCCATGAAACTTAATAGTTGGTGTTGGGCCGTAGAATCCACCAGCAGGTCGACCCTTGGCAGAGGATAGCTGTCCTTGGGGCACGCCTTGTTTAGATCGGTAAAATCTACGCACATCCTCCACTTTCCGCTACTCTTTTTCACCATGACGACGTTCGCTAACCACTCGGGATAGTAAACCTCCTGAATGAAGCCCGCCTCCCGCAATTTGCGGACCTCCTCCGCTACTGCCCGATCTCTCTCCGGGGCGAAGGCTCTCTTCTTTTGTCGAATCGGCGGAAAAGACGGTGACACGTTTAATTTGTGTACTATGACTGACGGGTCAATGCCCGGCATATCTTCGTGACTCCATGCGAACACGTCTCGGTTTTCTTTGAGGAAGACCGCAAGTTCCTGTCGTATCGTCGAGTCGGTAAGAGTACCGATCTTGGTTGTCCGCCCTGGCTGAGAGTCGTCGAGAAGCATGTCTTCTAGTTTTCTGTGGGCTCCGCTGATGCCTGCTGTTCTATGCTCATGGTTTGCTGGTGGTCGTCCATCTCCATCATCGCTACGTAACATTCGCGTGCGGCCACCTGGTCCCCTCTGAGTTCTCCCACTCCATAGTCCGTTGGGAATTTTATCATCAAGTGGTAGGTTGAGGTTACAGCCTTCCATGAGTTAAGCGTGGGACGTCCTATGATGGCGTTGTAGGCTGATGAGCAGTCGACCACGAGGAATGCTACATTCTTGGTGACCTGTTGCGGGTAGTCTCCAATAGTTACCGCGAGGGTGATAACACCGAGGGGAAATACCTTTGTTCCTCCGAAGCCGACTAGTGGGGCGTTAGCCGGAGTCAGTCGTTCTCTATCAATTTCCATCTGTTGGAACGCAGGGTAGTAGAGGATGTCCGCCGAGCTCCCATTGTCGACAAGAACTCGATGCATGTTGAAGTCTCCTGCTCGTATGGTGACGACGAGTGCGTCGTCATGGGGGTGATGGAGGCGTCGCGCGTCTTCTTCCGAGAATCCGATGAGGGGGTTATTAGCCCGTGGCATCTGAGGTGCGGTCCCCGTCAGCTGGATGTTCTGCACCATTCTGAGATACGTCTTTCGAGCTTTTTTCGACGATCCAGCGGTCGTCGTCCCTCCTACAATCATCCGGATGTCGCCTAAGGGCTGTCTGGGGCGTTCGTTTTCCCGTCTTGGGGCCGGGCCTTGCGGTGGTTCTGCTCGTTCTTTGCTAACGAACCTCTGCAGCTTTCCTTGCCTGATTAAAGCTTCTATCTGTTGCTTTAGGTCGTAGCAATCAGCCGTGTCATGTCCATGGTCTCGATGGAAGCGGCAATATTTGTCCCTTGGCCTTTTGTTGGGATCTCCCTTCAATTTGCCGGGAAAAGTCAGAGTCCCCTCGTCCTTGATTTGCATTAGAACCTGATCGATAGGGGCGGTCAATGGTGTGAAGCTCGTGAATCTCCCTGGGAGTGGCTTGGAGCGGCGGTCATCCCGTCGCTCTTCAGTCCTGGCTTTCTTTTGCCCCCTATCCGTTCGAGTATCTTCTTGCCTTTCCCTCTTCTTAGGCTTGTCTTCCCTTGCAATCAGCGCGTCTTCCGCGTTCATGTATTCGTTGCCCTGTAAAGTACTTCGGACATGGTCTTTGGATCGTTCTTGTATAGGGAGAAGAGGAACTTCCCTTTTCGCAGCCCGTTGGTGAAGGCTGCTACTTGTATCTTGTCGTCCGCCTCATCTATCGAGAGAGCTTCTTTGTTGAATCGCGTTATGTAGGACCTTAGAGTCTCGTCTTCCCTCTGCCTGATGCTCATCAAGCATGCCGTGGATTTTTTGTACCGGTGGCCTCCGATAAAGTGCGACACGAACTGGGCGCCTAGCTCTTTAAAGGTGCCTATTGAGTTGGGCGTCAACCTGCTATACCAGACCCTTGCGGACCCTTTCAAGGTGGTTGGGAAAGCCCTGCACATAATCTCGTCGGGCACTCCTTGAAGGTGCATTATAGTTTTGAAGGACTCTAAGTGGTCCAGGGGGGTCCTTGTTTCCGTCGTAGCTTTCCACCTGCGGCATACGAAACTTTGGGGGAAGTGGGCACGACGTAACACGTGCCGTGAAAGGTGAATCGGTCCGCTGTACCAAGTCGTCGAGATCGTTAGACACTCGTCCTTTGAGGGCGTTCATCATTACGTCTATTCGTTCACGCATCTCCTGCATCTCGGCTGCGATGTGAGGGGGTATGGCTTCAGAAGGGGTAGTCAGGTTGGTATCCCGCCTCTCCGGCCTGCTCGGGGCGTTGCTGCCTTCAGGTGCTTCGGGATCCCTTCTCTCAGCGCTTGTCTCCTCCTGATTTTCCTCTTGTATTCTGGGACGCGTGTTTCTCTGACGTAGCTGCTCCTCCAAGTCGTTATTCTCTTTGGTCAGGCGCTCGACGGCTGCTGCGAGCGTTTGGACTTGCTTTTCCAGAACGGTTGCGCGCGGTTCGTTTTCCTGAATGTTGTTGGTGGTAGCCATTGAGCGGGTGAGTACCATGCAACTTTTGTCCGGGAAGCGATAGTGTGGCGTTACCACCCTCGTTTCCCACAGACGGCGCCAACTGATGATGCTCGAAAATCGTCAGTTAGTCACACGGTCCTCACGTGCTCCCGATGACGTACCTGCACAACAAAGAGAGTGAAGACCTTTGAAAGGGCACCGGCGTGGTACCGGCCAAATACCCTCCGAAGGTTAAGTTAGAAATCTTCACTTTACAACACTAGAGCGCTAGAGTTGAGTTATTTGTGCGTACCTTGTTTCGAGAGGGTCTTGGGGTATTTATAGTAGCGTTGGGCCGAAATCCATGCCTTGACCGAGGAGTTCTTTTCCTTTTAGGATAGTGATACTTGGATCTCACGTATCTCCTAGAATCCTTGTCCTTGTAGGGGTCTCCTTACTTAGACGTATTGTTCAAGAATTGTTTATGTATGCGTGTCAGTCAAGTAAGATTGCAAATGGAGCTGAAACTGACCTCGTCAGCCTTCTCCCGTCAGCTACGCTATTCAATAGGATTATTGGTGGAGGCCGTCAGTCTTAGGTCTCCATACGTCAAAGGTCGTCAGCTTCAGGTAGCTCAAGAGTTGAGGTCGTCAGCAATGGGGTCGTCAGCCCCAGGCTCGTCAGCTTTATGTCATTTAGTGATAACCCTTATCAAAGACCAACATTCAAAAGAACTCAGGTTCCAAGGAAAAAAAAATGTCATCGAGACAGAATTTCAAGATAATTTGAAACAAGTTTTGTTTATAACACAGTAGACATATAGGTCGGGAATTCTAAATATGCAACTTAAGTTCCTCAGGGACTTTCAAGTTTGGGAGCGAGAAGGGGTGAAGGATAAAAAGATTGCTTATTTTGGACTCCAAATGGGAAAGGGTGTATTTGAGAGTGTTTTAACTTTGACCTATTTGAAGTATAATATGTGGTTTGATACCTATTGCCAAATTTAGAATTGATTGAATTTGACGTGGGATAAATTATTTGACTTCATGTTTAAAGGGGAATGGTTTGGCATTGCCTCAATTAAGAACACTTTTTATGCTTGAAGGATGAAATGCAGGTAATAATGAACTACAAAAAACAAATAAATTACAATCTAAGGAACTACGTACAAGGACAAAACTTTTAGTAGAATCAGATGCCATTGGATTCCAAGTAACTAGGCTATTCATGATCACACTAAACCTGATTCCAAACAAAGCAATTCAAAGTCTAATTATACAGAGCAGTGAACATATCATAGTCTAAGTAAACATTCTAAACATCCAATCAAATCAAAGAAAATGCATTATGGATCAAACAGAACTGACAACTAAAAAATTGAATCAAACTAAAATAAACTTGCGTAAACAAGATTAAATTGAGTAACAAGATTACAAGAAAGCCCTTACAAGCATGAAAACCTTCTAAGCCCTATGAACTACGAGAGAATCTCCTAAGGAACTAATATTACAAGGAATGATATGGCCTCTGTATAAGCAGGTTTGTTAGTGAACAATGGTGTCCTTTTCTAGAGAATCAGCCCTCATTTATACTCGAGGCTTGATCAAAATTGACAGTTGTTCCTTCCAAGTGTCTTTCTTTCCCCGGGCTTGAAAAACACTTGTCGCAATATTGGAAGCGACTTTGTAACTTTTAAAACCTGCATCTATGCCACTTGCCTCTATTTCATACACTTTATATGGGTCAATAACTACCATGGGATCTGCTACATATGCCCCCAGGTCATTTTCCATGTACCCGTGCCTTCACAGGTTTAACTTCCCTGTTGTGCCCCTTGGAACGTCCTTAGCAAGCCAGGAAATTTTGGATTAATACCAACAAGGAGGTTTAGTGTATGATCCTATTATGAGAGTTTGAGATGTGCATCTGCAATCCCTTGGAAAGGTGTGTGGGTAGCAAGGTACCTCATAAGGTGGCTTTCTTTGTGTGGACAACAACCTGGGATAATCATGTTAAAAGGAAGATGGTGGTTGTTAATCAGTGTATAATGTGCAAGTGTAGTTGTGGTACTTTGCATTTTTAGCATTTGGAGTGATATGGGCGATGCCAAGGTGGGTGATAGACTTGATGTTTTCATGGAGACGAGTGTTTGGTTGATTAAAACTGGCTCTGTGGCAAGCTAGTCCTCATTATATTATGTGGACCATTTGGAGAGAGAGAACCAATAGGACTTTTGAGGATTAAGAGAAATCGACGCAGGATATTAAGAGTAGTTTTATGAGAACTTTGTTTGAATATCGCACTATGACTGAGGGGGTTTCATGTAAATATATAGTTGATTTTTTGGACCATATGGCTGTCCATTTGTAATTTTTTTAAAGAAGCTCGTAATTATGAGCTCTTCTTTCTTTTAATAAAATATCTTATTTATTGAAAAATAAAAAGTTTGAAGAGCCAAGAGAAGAAGGTGCTTAATTTTCCAAATAAAAAGAAAAGTCATTTAATTATTAATCGCATAAAACCAATCACATGCTCAAAAAAACCTCCAATGTGTGTGCCACGCCACCTGCAGAACTATATTGCCAGCTGCCAGCTCCCTCGTCACATTCTAAGACCCAACCTAGTATCCAATAGATATGGGCCAAACGGTATGTGCTAGTGTAAATATTAGTGAATTCAAAACTACAGCATTTCAACATCTTAAAGAAAACCATGGCCACTAGGTTAAATTTGATCAAAAATCCCTCCAATGTACCATGGTCAGTGATGATATATGGTCATCTCAGAGCAAATACCATAGGTTAAATTTTATCAAATGCTCCCCCCGCCCTCTACACAAAGCCCGCAACCCAAACAGGTTGAACAGCAGCCATTATTCTTTTGCATGCTTTCTTACTAAATATATATCGTAGATCAATTATTGGCAACTAGAACACACCTCAAATGCCACCTAACAGATCATTGAATCGGAAATGTTTTTTACAAGTCAACTATATGTTTTTTCATCGACCAGTATCACAATTCCAGAGATCAAAAAGCTTCCCTTTTGTAACATGAGTGGTGAACCCTTCCATTGGATGGATCTGTGCATAAATTTTTGTGGGATATAGAATGGAATCCTTCCATTCCCACCAACTTATATCTTCAATTGCAAATCATGGAAGTTTTACTGATTTTAATTATAAAATAATAAAAAAAATCTTTTGACAGAACCATGAAAGTACAAATTACCTCTCAAACTTGGCACAGATTCAACAACTCTTCGTAGTTCATTAATGACTTGATCCCGTGTCGCCAAATCCTCCTGCTTGGGCTTGAGGACTTCAAGTATTTCCTCGAGTATATGCTCCAATGTACTATTGGCACTCATTTTTATTTCTGAAAAAACATTAGTGATGCAGATCAATGTGTCAAAATTCAAGTGCAGTAATGGCAAATAACACAAGGTAGAAACCGTTAAAGACACACCTGAAAATGGTAACACCTTATTCCAATATAAGAATTTCATCAAAGCAAAGACTCAAAGTCCCTTGGTGCCAACCATAAATTAAGCTTTGAGTATTGCTCATAAAGTTAAGATGTAAGTCGTACATCACTTTGTCACTATAGCAAAGTTCATTGCACCTAACATATACTTAAGATTTATAGAATGAAAAATAACATTACACATAGATTTGGGGATGATCATACTAAGTCTGATCATGTAAAACATATGCTGAGGACAAATGAACTAACAAGAATTTTTACGCAAGGACTCCTAATTTCCTCATTTTCAATTCATCAACTAAAAACACTTACTTTAAAACCCATAAATTGTACCAAAAACAAAACAAAACCCCACATCAAAAAATTGCTTATTCATATCCAAATTCATTAAACTAACAACAAATTGATACACAAATCTTTCAGATTGTTATATACACCAGAGCAAAAATATATATACTATATCAGAATCATCATCAACAAAACCATTACCTGAAAGCTTGACTGAGACTTTTTTCTACCACCTTTACTAGGAATAGGTCTAGGACTCCCAAGGAATCCTAAGCTACGCTATCAGATTGCCTTTTATAAGGCAAACTAAGTTGAGAACTTTATTTAC
Organism: Castanopsis chinensis; assembly: GCA_032878915.1. Classification (NCBI taxonomy): domain Eukaryota; kingdom Viridiplantae; phylum Streptophyta; class Magnoliopsida; order Fagales; family Fagaceae; genus Castanopsis; species Castanopsis chinensis. The sequence continues at coordinate 26,815,359 of JAVQMG010000126.1, forward strand.
AATAAGGTGTCCATGCACTTTTAGTCTCTACATCTTGACCTTTTTTATTTTAGTCTCTATATTTTATTTTTATCACTTTTAGTCCCTAGATCAATTAACGCGTGTTATTTTTGTCCTTTCCGTCAGTCAACTAACGGAAATCGCTGACGTGCCAGTCGCAGACATTAAAATATTATTAAAAATGTCACGTCAGCACTTTTTTAAAAAAAAAAAAATTCAATTTTAATTAAATAAAAAACAGAATTAAAATAAAAAATCACTAAACTCAAATGGCTATAAACATAAGAACACAATCCAAAAAATCAAAGGTCACAAACCTAGAAAATCAAACCCCATAAACAAACCCAGAAACCATCACAGCCACCACTACCCGCGATCCCAACCGCCACCCCAGCTGGCTCACAACCCACCCCAACCGAGCTCAACCCCAACCACCCTACCCCCACCCCGATCTGAACCCAGCCACCCCCCTCCCGACCCCGATCTCAACCTACCACAGCTACCACGAGCTACTGCACCACTAGTTACCACGAGTGAGAAACAGGAGAGAGAGAGAGAGAGAGAGAGAGAGAGAGAGAGAGAGAGAGAGAGAGAGAGAGAGAGAGAAGAAAATGAGAAAATTTGAGAGAAAATGAGAGACGGTTGAGACAGAGAGAAGAAAAACCAATTTTACAAAATGAAACGGAGGAGAAAACACAAAGAGAGTTTTTTTATCTTAATTTTAGTGAATTTTGATTTTATTTTTGTTTTTTATTTAATTAAAATATTTTATTTAATTTTAGTTTTTTGATTGTATTCAATTAAAATTGAATTTTTTTTTTAAAGATGCTGACGTGGCATTTTTAATAATATTTTAATGTCTCCGGCCGTCACGTCAGCTATTTCCATCGATTAACTGACAGAAAGGACGAAAATAACACGCGTTAATTGGTTTAGGAACTAAAAGTGATAAAAATTAAATATAAAGACTAAAATAAAAAAAACGTCAAAATGTTGAGAGTAAAAGTATATTTACGCCTGACAATAATATGTTAGTACAATGTACATACTACATACCATGATATAGTTGGAGTGTAGAGTAGAAGGGCTTTGCTTAGTGAGAGGGGTTTTTTTTTCCAGCTTTTGTGGGAACTTTAATGAGGTACGGAAAAAGAAAAGGCGCGTAACAAAGAAGAATATTTGTTGGGTTGTCCACACTCTCCTCCTCAGTCATTGGTGGACTTGAAAATAATGACTTTGATCAAACAAAGACTTCGATTTTGATGATGGTAGGAGATTTGGGAGTGAAGTCTTGGTCTTCACCACCCCTCATCTCATTGTACTAACCTTGCCTTTTCTTTTGCATGGCATTTGATAATAATGTCGGTGCAAAATCAAGTAGCCAGTAGCTACTTGCCATGCCTATTTCCCTCTTTTTTTCTTTTTTTTCAAGCTTTTGGGGGAACTTTAACAAAGAAGAATATTTGTTGGGTTGTCCACACTCTCCTCCTCAGTCATTGGTGGGCTTGAAAATAATGACTTTGATCAAACAAAGACTTCGATTTTGATGATGGTAAGAGAGTTGGGAGTGAAGTCTTGGTCTTCACCACCCCTCATCTCATTGTACTAACCTTGCCTTTTCTTTTGCATGGCATTTGATAATAATGTCGGTGCAGAATCAAGTAGCCAGTAGCTACTTGCCATGCCTATTTCCCTCTTTTTTTCTTTTTTTTCAAGCTTTTGTGGGAACTTTAACAAAGAAGAATATTTGTTGGGTTGTCCACACTCTCCTCCTCAGTCATTGGTGGACTTGAAAATAATGACTTTGATCAAACAAAGACTTCGATTTTGATGATGGCAAGAGAGTTGGGAGTGAAGTCTTGGTCTTCACCACCCCTCATCTCATTGTACTAACCTTGCCTTTTCTTTTGCATGGCATTTGATAATAATGTCGGTGCAGAATCAAGTAGCCAGTAGCTACTTGCCATGCCTATTTCCCTTTTTTTTTCTTTTTTCTTTTTTTATACAAGATAGAAATTCTGTTCTAGCCTAGTATAAGTCTATATGCGTGTAAAGTTCTCGACTTGAACCCTGACGCTTACCCCTTACATTCCATAAGCATTTATACTTATGGAATGACTATTACACCAAAGGTGTGCTGAGATCCCCTTTCTCTATTAGTACTCCTAAGTTTGCACAATCTAAAGAAAAACAGAGACGTGGGAATATGAAGGAGAATTTTCCTAGTCCTAGTAAAACACACTTCTCATTTAGGGTGCGTCCGTTTGGAGAGAAAATAGGGAGGATGAAAAATTAATGAAGGAAAATGAGCATTTTCTACTGTTCGTTTGGAGAGAAAATGAAGGAGGGGTGGAAAACCAGGAGGAAAATTTTTCTCTTGGGTCCACAAAAATTTTCCTCCCAAATTGGGAGGAAAATGAGAGGGGAGAAAACATAAGATGGAAGCATTTACTAAAATGCCCCCATCCCACTTGATGGCTTGGTTTTTTTTTTTTTTTTTTTTTTTTAAATGTTACTGAACAGTAACGTTCCACTTTTTTTTTTTTTTTTTTTTTTTTTTTTTTTTTTTTTTTTCGTTTTTCATTTCAATGTTAACATTGAGTTTTTTTTTTTTTTCTTTTTCTTTTTCTTCAGTTCAACGTTAAAGTTGAATTTTTTTTTTTTTTTCATTTCAATTTCAACGTTGTACTTCTTTTTCTTTTTCTTTTTCTTTTTTTCATTTCAACATTACTATTAACAAGGGTATAATAGTCAATTTATACCCTCCCACTTTTCCACACTCCCACTTTTCCACCCCTCCAACCGGACACACAAGAGAGAAAACTAAATATTTTCCATCCTCCCAAAATTTTTCATCCTCCCACTTCACTCTTCCAACCGAACAGACCCTTAATGTTTTTTTTTTTTTTGTTGGGACACATGATTTCACGTTTATTACTGTCTATAGAAGTGTGGGAATGAATTCCCTCACTATCTCCAAGAGGCTAAATTGTCATTGTGCCACCTTCTTTAATTTACAACTGAGGCTTTTAGGATCAAATCTTCACTCTCCCTACTAAAAAAATAAATAAAAATACCATCACCTGTCAAAGAGAAAACTGCCAGTTGTGCATCTAATATCGGTAGACTCGCCATGACATCCAAGGTTTAAGTGTTTGTTTGGGACTGCAGTTTGGAATAACTTATTTGCATATATAATTATTTTTTTAATATTCTAAAAAAAAGTTAAAAGGTAAATTATTTTTAATAAAGTTTTGTTAAATTAATATATATATATATATATGCTAGTTTTGTTGATTTCTTTTTCTTTTTCTTTTTTTTTTTTAAAAAAGAAAGCTGAATTTTTTTTTTCAAGCATATACTAAATCCCCACCACCAACTATTTGAATTATCAAAGAAAAAATCATCAAAAAAATATATATGTCACTCGACTCATTTTTATTTCGAAAAAAAAAACACTTTCCTCCTTTATGTTTGAGGTGATTCATAATTTCCAAGGGAATTTGCAGGATAGCATTAGTGAGGGAAAGAATATAATAAGTTGACATGGGTGAGGATGAATACTGCAAACTAGCATATCGTGTTTTAGAGGATCGATTTCAATCTAAATATCGAGTTTCAAATACTTGAATTCTACTTGCTAATTTGGGTAGGTTTTGCCACATAGATCTCGAGTCTTAGAGACTTGAGTTCTAAAAAGCAAAACCGAGTCTTTAAGACTTGATTTTGGAGAAGAATAGACTGAGAATGATCTAAAGAGGAACAGAGGAAGAACAAATCTGAAGACGCACGATTTAGAACTTCGAAGAACCTGGCACCATCTCAAAAGGCATGATCTGGGTGAGCCGATATACAACGTCGAAGAACGAAGAAAAAGAAGGAAAAAACAAAATGCAAGCGAGGAAGAAGAACGCGTAGAGGAAGAAGGAAAAAATAAAATGGTGAACCTCGAGTCTTAAAAACTCGAGTTCCACGTGGACATCTTTCCACGTCAGACGCCACCACTTATAAATCGAGACTCAGAAACTCAAGTTTTATCTTGGAACTCGAGTTTTAAACACTTAAGATGCTAGCTTCCCACATTGTTTTAAAATGTGACAACTAACGAAATAATTTGATATTTAAGTTTATTTGGAAAAAAAATTCCATAATTTCCTGCCATTATCTTTGAAACCTACTAATTTCCCCATTTATGTTTTCAAAATGAGCAAATACCCTCATTTCATTTCTCTTTCAGTTAAATTTAATGAAATTTTTTAATACCTAGAATATTTTATTATGTAAACTATAAAGTCTAAAATACCCCCAAATAAATAAATAAATAAATTCCTAAAAATACTGTCCAATATTTTCACCCCACGGACCACCGCCTTCAGGCAAAATTTGCTCTATGGCACAATTTTAGAAAATTATTAAGAGAATAGCACACACAAAGTTATTTGGTTATTAAGAACATTTTTGGAACTCGAGTTTGTCAAACTTGAGTTCTAGCCCAAATACAAGTTCTAAAAAATACATTCCCAAAAAAAAAAAAAAAAATTCTATAAAAAGTGCCACATAACTAAATAACTTCGTCTGTGTACCATTCTCTTAATTTTTATTTATTTATAAAAACATGCTATATGGCAAATTTAGCCACTGCCATCACCACCACAATTCCTCACGTTCCTCCACCTCTCTAAAGCAAAAACTCGAGTCCTCGGCTATGACATCACAGCAGGAAGAGCACAAGGTGATTGCAACCTCCAGATGGTACCCGTGGCTCAAAAGGTCAGATCTTTGACGTGAATTTAGCTTTAAAAATTAAAAAAAAAAAATTAAAAATAATAATAATAATAATAATAATAATTGGGCAGTGAAGTGAATGATTTGGGCACACGAATCCCAGGTATTCCGAACTGAGACTTTAACAAGAGTAAGAGTTGGTTAATTAAACAAAATCAAACCGTGAAATTCTATTAAACCATTCGTTGTACCATCGTAGAAGTAAATCTCCTTCAAATTTTAACCATTACGAGATCATGTAACACCCCACAATTTAATCATTTTACATCAGTACCATTTCTGTGTAAAATTCCTGGTTAAAATGATGCCCATATACATATTCTGCATCCTTCAATCTCCAATCCAATTACACATCATTTCTGTTTCACTAATATATAAGGGAAATTACATTTACCTTCTCTAACATATAGGGAAATATATCACATTTACTTGCAAAGAGGTTCGAACAATTGTGACAATTTTAATAGCTGATACAGTCTTCCACAATCAACCTGAATCCATAATTAAAAGAAAATCAAAATGGATTACATGATTCCAAACACCGTTTTTCCAGTACTAATCACACAAAAGTAGTAATAATTTATATGGCAATTTCAACAAAATATTCTGCGACGTTAAAGCTACAGCTTTTATCTGAATTCACTGCAGCTCCATTAGGGCCATCATCTCCACAAAGCTGAGCAGAAACATCATTTATGGCAGAATTCAACTGCAAATGCTTCTCAGTTTTTTGGTTCCTGTATTCATAAATCACACGACCAATGCAGTATCAATGCATTGTAAACATCATAAATGACCCAACTAAAACAATATTAATCACAGTTAAAAGACGATGAAAATACAAGTTGACATAAACTATTGTGAAGTGTTTACTTTTCTTGAAGGTTCCAATGCAGCAAAGATACAAATCCTAAAGCTAATTTATGCACAATGAATCATACAAATCAAGCCTTGCCCAGGCCCTAGAATGTGATGCCTAAAAACCTAAGAGAGAAAATTATACATTTCTTTTACTCTTGTTTTTCTAATGAAACCAACCTTGAGTAGTCCTCTTGTTTAAACTAAAAGACTTTACTTTCAAACACCAAACACATTAACAAACATGCAAACACAGATAACAACCAACTTTTAAGGATTGCAATTGCAGAAACAAGTTCTCACATCTGAATCATCATCAGATTTATCTAAAAACTTCTTCAGACCATCAGCTGCCTTGCTTATCTGCAAAAAGTAAAATCACGATATATCAGTTGGTGTCATCAGAACTTTCGCCAAATATATTAGTGGCGGGAAAAAAAAGCCTCTGAGCTGTTGCTTAGATAAGCAGTACATTAACCACGTCATAGCCTAAAAGTGAACTTCTAGCAAGGTCCAATCCATTAATTACTAATATATCACATGCTTAATTGGACCAAATAACTATATACATTATCCCATCCTGTGAAAGTAAACCTTAAGTGAAAAATCTTTACCCAGTAGGCTCAAAAATAAGATTAGTAACATCAATGTGTCAAAAAACATATACACCACTCTACCTAATTTGAACTTGAAGGAAACACAGACACACAATACTCCCAATACAAAACTATCAAAAAAGATACTTGCACTGTTTGGTCTTCCACCAAATAAATCATATTTTAAATCATTAATGTGATGAAACAAACATATACACCACTCCACTAATTAATTGATAACCTTAGGAAACATAGACACCCAACACCAAACAGGTTGGGTTTTAGTAAGATATATAAAGCTAAATAATCCAACAATACCTCGGGTGCATACATGTAGCTTAGTCCAGCTACCAAGCCTCCCAATAAAAGGCCACCAATGGAGAGACTTGATTTTCCAGCATCTCCACTGCACTTACACAAAATAGCAAGTGCTTAGAAAAAAGATATCTTTCCAACATGAGAAGTAGCTAAGATTCTTTTAACTGGAAAAAGCAGAAACCTCAACAGGAAGTGAAAGAAGATTAACCGTTAACTGCATCAAATGTAAATGGTTCAAGTCTTGCGGCTGCAACATGTTTAAAACTTTTTCTTTCGTTTTTTAAATTAACATATCACACAAACTCATTTTTAAATTTCTTCTACTTTCATCTGCTTTCTCAGCAACCAAAAAAATAGATTGCCTACAAACAACCACCACCCAGGTCCCAGAATTAACAGAATAAAGAAGCAATTAACAATATTCCCAAGATGCCCCTTCAAACCCAACAAATCTGTTCCCCATCTCCCAAAAAATGGTATATTACAGCTATCACCCCAATGGTATACCTTTAAAACAAGGAACTACTATGTGCTTTATTTTTTGACACTTACCTTACCTCCTTAGTAGTTAGCTCCGTGAAGCATTGTTGTTACTTTAGAATTTGATGATGTGGCAAGTGCCTACATCACCTATTGGGAAGAATTGAAGGAAAAGAATGTTCTACCCTTTTACACCATTTGAATTGAGAGAAACCAAATCAGGATTTAAGGAGAAAATTCAAGAGAAATCAGAAATATGAGTGTAGGACGATCTGCTTCTTCAATTCTCATAATATGCAATGTTGCCACTTGCCACATCAATGATTCCATTTAAAGGACATACTTCATACAGCTAACCACAGGGGTTGTGAGTGTCACAATTCACAAATAGAGCACATGGTAGTTCCATGTTTTAACATTTGTAATTTACCCCAACAGGAAAAAAGAAAAACCCAAACAGAGGAGTATACCCCCATCCCTTTTCCTCCTCCCCACCCCTCTTCCCCATCTGGACACAGTAAACCATTGATGACCCCAAAACAGATCTTAAAGTCATGCAAAAAATATTGTCCCTGTATGCTTTAAACTTTATGTGGATCTTAAAAATATGCCACAACAAAAAATGCATCAAAATGGTTAATAGAAACATAATTTTGTCAAAGCATCAATAAACATTACAAATCTTTCCATGTTTTCAAGATCCAAAATAGTCAAAATCAATGTGGGTGCCCACATTTGTTTATTTTGTGATTTGCATACCAATATGTGTGCGCCATTAAACTTTCAAAAGAAACAACGAACTATACTGTAAAAAGCCATTTGAATAATCAAAAACTGGTGAAACCTATCCATCAGATTTTGGTCTTCACCTGTGCTGGCCTTGACTTTGTGCCTGCACAATTTCTGTCATGCTTGGATTGTAAGAACAGCTTTCTAACCTCGAGTTCTGAAATTGGTTCTGAGTTTCTGCCTGTAAGTTCACATTCCTGTGCACATGCGGATGTGTTAGGTGGGGCTGGTAGCCCCCACCGTAAGAAACTGGATTCCTAAGACGTGCTCTAATTTCCTGGGATACTTGTGATCGAACAAGCGTGACAAGCAGAGAATCCTGATTCTGATCAGCTGAACTAAGCCTACGGCGGCTGATCTCAAATGCTTCAGATATCCATGTCAACTCACTTATTTTAACAGCCCTCGCAGAATTTTCTGGCTGCTCAAAAGGATCCTCAATCTTACCGGCCATCAACAGTGCCAATAACAAAATCAGTAGCAGTGGCAGCAGTAATAATAGTATTGTTGAAATGTCAAAGTGAGAGCTGACAATAATGTACATGTGTGTAGAGAGAGAGAGAGAGTTACCAATATTGGATCAGTTTTCCGCGACCATCTTATATTGCTCCTTCTGCACACCCACTCTCCAGTTTTGGTACAAATTCCTTGCTCTGAGGCCTTGACACCGATGTTAGAAAACTGCACCCCCCCCCCCCCCCCCCCCACCCCCAAAAAAAAAAAAAAAATTTGTTATCAATAGCATTAGGAAGCGCATATGATGCCATAGCAGCCATCCCTTAAGATACTGGGAAGATACCAGGCAAACTTCAACAAAATATTATAAGAAAAGGGCACTTTCCGAGTATATAAACATCTGGTACATAATCAACATTTAAAAAAAAAATTTATAGTCCAGATATATAGCATTAATTGCATAATCAGGTCAAATATATCTTGAAATTTGATGAACACCACATAAATGTCTACAACCAAGATTCTTCATTAAGGTAGAAAGCATGATAGAAATGAATACCTTTGCAAGGAATGAAATGAAAAGTTCAGACAAAGAACTATGATTAACTCGTCTGACTTTGTTTTGTCTGAACCTTCTTATGTTAGCAGCACAAGCTTCAGCAATATTTCTCTCTGCAACAGTCCTCAGACCTGCATGAGGCATGTTGAAACAGGTTCCATGACTATATGCGTCCTTAGTCAACTGCTACTTTGATTCAACAGATTATTTCAATAGGTGAGTTTTTTTAGTGATAGTCTCGAGTTCTACAGACAAACATGATTCAACCAAAAAAAAAAGCGCTCAACCCAGCAATGCAAATTAAAGACAAAAGGCATAAGAGATTAGGATCCCTTGAAATTACATTCAACCCCACCCCCCCCCCCTTCCCCAAAAAAAAGTTGTTTTAGAGAACCTATCATGAACTCAAAATAATGCATCTATCCCACAAATCCATTACAACCAAGTTGGTCAATCCTCCAATAAATCAAAATCCTCCTACCAAAAACCCCAAAAAAGTAAGGTTGCAATCTGTTAGAGATATATTAAACATATTAGCCCAATATAATAGGCCGAAGCCCACTCCTACTTGTACTAGTAGTCTAGGGTTTAGTCGCCTATATATACACATGTTAGGGTTCATCGTAACACAGATTATTGTACTACACTCTTACACAATAAAGATGCAACTCTTAAAGGATTCCTCCATGGATGTAGGCCGACAAGGTTGAACTATGTTAACCTCGTGTTCTTGATGTCTCTGTTTTATGCTTCTCCTTCCGTGTCTACTTTAGTATATACAACATAGTATAACACATTGCATTGCTAATAACGTTATTTCACTTGGTATCAGGGCCAAACTTCGTTCTTGGCATCAAACAAACACTCTAGCAAGCAAAGAAGATTATCACGTACACACCATCATCTAAAGTCACACATGCTTGCCTGCTGGATCTAGACTCCACGGCATCTCGCAGCCACCATGGCTCTGTGCGGTGTCAAAACCCAACAATCAAGCAAGCGTGTGACATCAATCTCAGATTTGTGCAAAACAAGCCTTCCTTTCGAGAAACCAACTGAACACCATGCTCCTCGGCCTCCTGTGTGGAAAACCCAGAACTCCGGTCACTCGAAGCCACCGCACGCACCCACACGCGCTACCTGAACTTAGGACACAGTCCCACGTGCCGCCGAAAGTTCTCTACTACTAGATCGGAATTTGGCTACACGCGCCGCCATGAAAGCCTTGTAGTCCGCCGATCTACATAGCTCGAGAATTTGGGTCTTACACGATTTTACACGTGCCCTCACGCACCACCCGATTTTCTGGTTTCTCCTCCACGCGTCGGAGGACATTTCACACTCCAGCCATGCGCCGAAAACACTTGTTGATATCATCTGACGTCATCACTCCACGTCAACAGCCACGCAAGCACGCCCTATCGGCTTGATCCATGTCAGCTCTAGCTATGTCATCAGCCACATAGCTCGCCACATCTGCAGTGTCGTCTTGTTAGCACCACGTCACCTAGCTGACCGTTGACCTAGACCGACCCGACCCGACCCGGATTTGACCAGTGAGCACTAACCACTGACTTTGACCAGGATCCGTGAACTTTGCATTGACTTTGACTGTGCGTTGACTTTGACTTTTGCGTTGCCCTTTGACTAAAAGTTAAAATTTTCGAAAAGGCCTATCTTGCTCAGTTTTTTGCGTAGATTCCAATTTTGGACTCCGTTTCTTCATTTGAAGCTCCGAAATTGGTCAATTGGCCTATTATTCATTGTGGTTTCTTCAAAGGCATTCTTTAAGAGATCTTCTCATGCTTATCCAACCTCAAGCCTTCATCAAGCTTCTGCCTTGAGTTTGAGGGAGGGTGTTAGAGATATATTAGACATATTAGCCCAATGGAATAGGCCCAAGCCCACTCCTACTTGTACTAGTACTCTAGGGTTTAGCCGCCTATATATACACATGTTAGGGTTCATTGTAACACAGGTTATTGTACTACACTCTTACGCAATAAAGATGTAACCCTTAAGGGATTCCTCCGCGGATGTAGGCCGACAAGGCTGAACCACATAAACCTCGTGTTCTTGATGCCCTTGTTTTATGCTTCTCTAGCCGCATCTACTCTAGCATATACAACATGGTATAACATATTGCGTTGCTAATAACGTATTTAACTTAAGCATAGCTCTCTCTCTCAAATACAAATGCCAAGAAAGAGATTCCTTGGATAAGTGGAAAAATGCCTTTCATTTCTCTTTTAAGGCGTTTGTCCTACTTATAGTATCAGTCCTCCGGCCTATCGAAATTCGTGTTTTTATTAACCAACAACACATGCACTTTGTTGGAACTAAAAAAAGGTTATTCAATCCACTAGTGCAACTAAAAGCGCACCTATTGTTACTAGAAGTCTAGTCCCTCTCAGGTATAGTTTCGATCTTGAACTAACTTACTTTACTTAATATATGGATATTCGGCGTTTAATGAGATAGTAAAGTTCTAGACTCAAGCAAGCAAAAAACAAGACTGAGGTGGATAGGGGCATTACTGGTAATTGCTAAGGTGCTTTCTAAAGTATTAACCATTGGCTAGCGCTCATCTCCAGCTCTGTTTCCAGCCTTTCATTTCATATACCATTCCCGTATGCCATACATCCAAGCCTTCTCCCATCAGTAGTTGGAAGCAGAACTGGGACTACTGTGGTGGTGTGGCCCACAACGATGTTGGGATCATTGGGCCTGGACCCCAATTAATTTATGTACTGGTTAAGGGTATAGCCCACAATGGGAGGTCCAAGGAGGAATCTAGTTGGTGTCTAGTAGAGGAAGGTTATTGAACGGTGGTTGATGACTGAATGCCTGACTGAGGAGGATCTCAGGTGGCCGAGGTGTCCTTTAGGTGTCCTGAGCTAGATCACATTTTCCCAATTCTGGTTAAGAATGTCTCTCCTTTTCTCTCGTGTTTCTCTCACGTAAAAATATTCGAACCCCTTTTTCTTTGAATCCCTGTCCTTTTATACTCTTCCATCAGTGGGATAGTAATCATAGAAAGATATTCCACTTGTGCATGAGTCTCACCTTCGCCAGGTTTAAGTGGCCCTTTGAGTTTAAGCTGTTGTTCCAACTTGTCTAATCCCACCCCAGGGAGTGGGTCCACTTTGGCTTCGTTGCCACGATGATTCCCTTGTAACTTGAACTAAGCATCAAGGCTCGTGCTTGGCTGGCAAATTCCTTAATGGTAAGTTGAAGGCTTACGCGCTGGTTCAGCTCGAAACTATCACCTGTAGGCCAGGCCAAGGATCAATAGTCCTCGGCCCGAGCCCAGTATGGGTCGAACTTGGTCCACTCACATTACCATTAATTGAACTCATATTTTTTCCTATTTCATTTTCCAAATGTTTTATTCTGCTAGGTAGATGATTTCTCTCAAACACTTTGTTTCAATTACGTCATTGGCATATGTATATAATCAGTTTGATTTATCCCATCTAAATCCATTCTAGAAGAAAGAAAGAGAGAATGATTTGTTGCCATTTTGTACTCCCAACAACCGTCACATTGGTCATATAATTAACACAATATTTATCTACAAATTCTACTACCAAAGAACATTAAATTTAACTAAAAACTCAAATTAAATTGAGACGAGATATCTGCTTTCATAAACCTATATGATGTTTATTATAACTTCAATATCTATGTTATGACAAGACAATCTAATGCTACATGGCTCCTCTTTCAAGTAAACTGCACCGTAGAATTACCATCTAGGTATCTCTTAAGAATACTAGCGTTAATATTATTATCTAAGCCTCAGTTACCCTAGTACTCAGCCAAACCAATCATATGGCTTTGATAATAGAAGAGGAAACAAAAACCCTCGTTCCATGACCTTTGGACCACACCACTAAAGAGTAAATGTGGCGGTATAAAATTTGGAAACACCAAACCCAAATATAGAGAGAAAGAAAATGATTCATATGAACCTGGGACATAGGAATATGTTCCTTAGAACCTAGTTGATCTGTTCCTGTCCCAAACAAAATAGCCTTTTAAAAAAAAAACTGCAATTGGCCTTCTAAATCACCCATCCACCCCCCCCCCCCCTTCCCAAAGAAATAACAGTATGCAAAATAGTAAAAAATTAATGTTTTCAGAGAAAAGAGTACGACTCAGCTTATGTCTCCACCACTGTAAGATTCCAAAACAACATAGATGTTTTGTGCTTAAGATTAAAGATGAAAATTACCTTGAAGATCATCAGCAACATTTCCAGTGTATATATCTTTAAGAGGTGGAAAAATTGCAGGTTCACATGTCTGAAAGAAAATTAAATCTTCCTACCTCTTGTCAGAACTGAATCAATAAATTTCAAAATGCATGGAAGCGAAGACAGGAAACCAAACCAATTCAAGAATATATATACATAAATCAAAATATGTAGGTAGGAAGAACATATTCTAGCGTCTCATAACATGACAACATATTTTAATCATAAAAGGAACAAGACTGATGCAACAGTATAATACTTTTTTTTTTTTAATAACATTAAGCAATCCAAGTCCAAAGCAAACATTTTGGATGCATGACATGGAGCAACAAGTAAATCTCTTTGAATTTTAACCCTTTCATAAATTATACAGGAAATAATTATAAAGAATTACCTGAAAATGGAATATCACAAGCAAACTGAGAGAGTATGAGTTGAGAGTCCCACTATATGGATCATTTATGTCATATGCCTTTGCCCATTCCTTGACCTACACAAACTAGAAACAATGCATCATATGCCAAACAATGGCAAATATCAGATTGCTACAAGCACATACCAGTAAAATCATGTCACGAAAGCGTCCATCTATCTCACTGATCCACAATAAGAGTTTGGACTTCATTTGGCCCTTCAAGTTATCAATTGATATATCACAAAAGATCTTAAGGGTACTCTCGCATTTTAGAATTGGAACTGTTGCAGGGATTAATTGCACCATCGGCCATTGACCTGTAGATCAAAACTGTTATGAAATGAAGAAAGAGGCATCGTAATGAAGAATAATCAAACAAAGAAGAACAATGTTGAACCTGTAAAAATTAAGTAAGCATGCATTACATCATGCATTATGCTCTTATCATTTTCTGTTGGAAAATCAACACCATGGGAACCTCCAATTGAGCAATTAATGAAACATATAGGGACGCCACTTAGCCTAAAAGCTTAAACTTATGAGTTTGGGGCCAACTATGTTATATTAACCACTCATTCTTTTCATTATTATTCAATACAGGACTTCACTCACATGTGTATGCCTAGCACTTTCATAACATAAAAATAAAACCTTGGGGTCTAAATTTTCAAAGATTATTGACACCATCCACAGATTATGTGTCCTTGTCTTCACAATTTCCATAGGCCCTTTTTTTTCAAACATGGATACAATAAAGACTTAAGCACGTGCATGAGGAATGAAACAAATTGATGAAAACAGCCACTCAAAGAATCTTGCACATTTTTCTTAAAAAAAAAAAAAAGAATATTGCACATTTTCTATTACAAACTGGAAAAATGACCTTGAATGTCTGCTGTACAACATAATTACAAACTACAGAGACACTAAACTTTCAGAACTGGTCTGCACGCTAAATAAAGTTTTACTAAATTCTGTAAGAAAAAATTGCAAAAGGTGAAGATGGTACACTGACTGAAGTTTCCCAATTTGCACTTTATATAAATTACAGTTCACATCCAGCTTTATACATAATTTTTTTTTTTTTTTTTTTTAAATAAGTTCCAGGATTCATAAATACTTTTGGCCCATATCATTAAGTGTCCCAATTGCGAGAACATGTATTTCGAGACTTGCACTGGAGACAAGCAATTATAATAAAGCAAAAACTTCAGTTAACAAACGTGCAAGAGAGATTGTCAAAATATAAGAAAAATGGATTTTCTGAAACTTCTATGCCTTAGTGACAGAATACAAGCATCTAAGAGAGAGAGAGAGAGAGAGAGAGAGAGAGGTGGGGGAAATTAAAAATGCTTGAACTCAAAGAAAATTACCTCTCAAAGGGTTTAGCAAATCCGCAAGTAATCTTTGTTTGCGGTCCTTTTCAACATATGAAATATATCCACCCTCCTTGGGTAAATTGATAGAGATATCCACGTCACCCCATTTTGTGAACAGATTGGACACAAATGACCCAAATGGCTCCACTGCTGCCCCTGTTTGAGCCAGGTCATTAATTTATGCTGTTAATCATAAATTTTTTTAACTAATGGCAAGAATTATTCCTCATGTAAATAAGACATAAAAGATCATGATGACTTATTCTCCCAAAAAAAAAAAAAAAATTCATGATGACTCAACAAATGAAATGCAGAGAAAGAAGAAACCAGAAAGAAAATTCGCTTAATCTGATGATCTTTACTATAGGTTACTTGTCTTGGATTGAGGGAAAAAAAGGAAAAAAATGAAGACAAATATTTATACGGTGCTAAAAACCTACAGAAGTCTTTGTAGCATGAAACATCATCTTTACCTTTTTTCTATGGGGACCAAACTACAACAACTCTAGCCCAGCCATCCTGTATCAAGTCAGAAAAGATGGATCCCCTTTAAGGAATTCCTATCTCTATGCACATGGATATGAAGCTTCCTCACCAAGACCAACATTCAAAAGAACTTAGGTTCCAGAAAAATCAAAAAATGTCATTGAGACAGAATCTCAAGATAATTTGAAACTAGTTTCATCTATAACACGGTAGACATATAGGTCGGGAATTCTAAATATGCAACTTTCAAGATTGGGAGCTAGAAGGGGTGAGGGAGACTTTTTAGGCTCGAAGGATGAAATGCAGGTAACAATGAACTACAGAAAGTAAATAAATTATATTCTAAGGAACTATGTACAAGGACAAAAATAAAGACAAATATTTATACTGTGCTAAAAACCTACAGAAGTCTTTGTAGCATGAAACATCATCTTTACCTTTTTTCTATGGGGACCAAACTACAACAACTCTAGCCCAGCCATCCTGTATCAAGTCAGAAAAGATGGATCCCCTTTAAGGAATTCCTATCTCTATGCACATGGAGATGAAGCTTCCTCACCAAGACCAACATTCAAAAGAACTTAGGTTCCAGAAAAATCAAAAAATGTCATTGAGACAGAATCTCAAGATAATTTGAAACTAGTTTCGTCTATAACACAGCAGACATATAGGTCGGGAATTCTAAATATGCAACTTTCAAGATTGGGAGCTAGAAGGGGTGAGGGAGACTTTTTAGGCTCAAAGGATGAAATGCAGGTAACAATGAACTGCAGAAAGTAAATAAATTATATTCTAAGGAACTATGTACAAGGACAAAACTTTTAGTAAAATCAGGTGCCATTGGATTCCAAGGAACTAGGCTATTCATGATCACACTAAACCCAATTCCAAACAGAGCAATTGGAAGTCTAATCAATCTAAGCAGTAAACAGTATGAAGGTAAAATATGCAAAGCAGTGAACATATCATAACCTAAGTAAACATTCTAAACATCCAATCAAATTGAAGATAATGCATTGTGGATGAAACAGAACTAACAACTAAAAACTTGAATCTAACTAAAATAAACTTGCATAAACAAGATTAAATTGAGTAACAAGATTACAAGAAAGCGCTTACAAGCATGAACACCTTTTAAGCCCTATGAACTACGAGAGAATCTCCTAAGGAACTAATATTACAAGGAATGATATGTTCTCCGTATAAGCAAGTTTGTCAGTGATTAATGGTGTCCTTTTCTAGAGAATCAGCCCTCATTTATACTTGAGGCTAGATGAAAATTGACAGTTGTTCCTTCCAAGTGTCTTTCTTTCCCTGAGCTTGAAAAACACTTGTCGCAATATTGGATGCTACTTTGTATCTTTTAAAAACTGCATCTATGTTGTCTCTATTTCATACACTTATATGGGTCAATTACTGCCATGGGATCTGCTACATTTGCCCCCAGGTCATTTTCCATGTACCCGTGCCTTCACAGGTTTAACTTCCCTGTTGTGCCAATTGGAATGTCCTTAGCAAGCCAGGAAATTTTGGATTAATACCAACAAGGAGGTCTAGTGTATGATTCTATCATGAGGGTTTGAGACATGTGCATCTGCATATCCTTAGAAAGGTGTGTGGGGTAGCAAGGTACCTCATAAGGTGGCTTTCTTTGTGTGGACAACAGCCTGGGATAATCATGTTAAGAGGAAGATGGTGGCTGTTAATGAGTGTATAATGTGCAATTGTAGTTGTGGTACTTTGCATTTTTAGCATTTGGAGTGATATGGGTGATGCCAAGGTGGGTGATAGACTTGATGTTTTCATGGAGACGAGCGTTTGGTTGGTCAAAACTGGCTGTCTGGCAAGCTAGTCCTCATTATATTATGTGGACCACTTGGAGAGAGAGAAACTATAGGACTTTTGAAGATGAAGAGAAATTGATGCAGGATATTAAGAGTAGTTTTATGAGAACTTTGTTTGAATATCGCACTATGATTGAGGGGGTTTCATGTAACTATTTAGTTGAGTTTTTGGACCATATGGCTGTCCATTTGTAATTTTTTTAATGAAGCTTGTCATTATGAGCTCTCCTTTCATATAATAAAATATCTTATTTATCGGAAAATAAAAAGTTTGAAGAGTCAAGAGAAGAAGGTGCTTAATTTTCCAAATAAAAAGAAAAGTCACTTAATTATTAATCGCATAAAACCAGTCACTCATGCTCAAAAAACCCTCCAATGTGCCACGCCACCTGCAGAACTATATTGCCAGCTGCCAGCTCCCTCTTCACATTCTAAGACCCAACCAAGTATCCAACAGATATGGGTCAAACGGTTTGTGCTCATGTAAATATTAGTGAATTCAAAACTACAGCATTTCAACATCTTAAAGAAAACCATTGCCACAAGGTTAAATTTGATCACAAATCCCTCCAATGTACTGGCCAGTGATGATATATAGTCATCTCAGAGCAAATACCATAGGTTAAATTTTATCAAATGCTCCCCCCGCCCTCTACACAAAGCCCACGACCCAAACGGGTTGAACAGCAGCCACGATTCTTTGGCAGGCTTTCTTACTAAATATATATCAAAGATCAATTAATGGCAACTAGAACACACCTTAAATGCCACCTAACAGCCCATTGAATTGGAAATTTTTTTTACAAGTCAACTACATGTTTTTTCATAGTATGAAAGTCAACCAGTATCACAATTCCAGAGATCAAGAAGCTTCCCTCTTTTAACATGAGCAGTGAACCCTTCCAATGGATGGATCTGTGCAAAAATTTTTATGGGATATAGAATGGAATCCTACCATTTCCACCAACTTATATCTTCAATTGCAAATCATGGAAGTTTTACTGATTATAATTATAAAAAAAAATTCTTTTGACAGAACCATGAAAGTACAAATTACCTCTCAAACTTTGCACAGATTCAACAACTCTTCGTAGTTCACTAATGACTTGAGCCCGTGTCGCCAAATCCTCCTGCTTGGGCTTGAGCACTTCAAGTATTTCCCTGAGTATATGCTCCAATGTACTATTGGCACTCATTTTTATTTCTGAAAAAACATTAGCGATGCAGATCAATGTGTCAAAATTCAAGTGCAATAATGGCAAATAACACAAGGTAGAAACCATTAAAGACACACCTGAAAATGGTAACACCTTATTCCAATATGAAGAATTTCATCAAACCAAAGACTCAAAGTCCCTTGGTGCCAACCATAAATTAAGCTTTGAGTATTGCTCACAAAGTTAAGATGTAAGTCATCTATCACTTTGTCACTATAGAAAAGTTCATTGCATCTAACATATACTTTAGATTTATAGAATGAAAAATAACATTACACATAGATTTGGATATGATCATACTAAGTCTGATCATGTAAAACATAAACTGAGGACAAATGACTAACAAGAATTTTTACGCAAGGACCCCTATTTTCTCATTTTCAATTCATCAACTAAAAACACATTACTTAAAAACCGATAAACAAATCAAATCAAATAACTGTACCAAAAAAAAAACAAAACCCCACATCAAAAAATTGCTTATTCATATAAAAAATAATTAAACTAACAACAAATAGATAAACAAATCTTTCAGATTGTTATATACACCAGAGCAAAAATATATATACTACATCAGAATCATCATCAACAAAACCATTACCTGAAAGCTTGACTGGACTTTTTTCTACCACCTTTACTAGGAATAGGTCTAGAACTCCCAAGGAATCCTAAGCTAAGCTACGCTATCACATTGCCTTTTATAAGGCAAACCAAGTTGAGAATTTTATTTAAAGTAATATATTAGTACATAGTACATACCATGATAGAGTTGTAGAGTGAATAGTAGAAGGGCTTTGCTTAGTGAGAGGGGTTTTCTCTTTTCCAGCTTTTGTGGGGCCTTTAACGAGGTACGGAAAAGGAAAAGGTGGGTAACAAAGAAGAATATTTGTTGGGTTGTCCACCCTCTCCTCCTCAGTCATTGGTGGACTTGGAAATAATGACTTTGATTAAACAAAGACTTTTGATTTTGATGATGGTAGGAGACTTGGCAGTGAAGTCTTGGTCTTCACCACCCCTCATTCTAATTTTACTAAAACCTTGCTTTTTCTTGTGCATTGCATTTGTTAATAATGCCTGTGCAGAATCAAGCAGCCAGTAGCTACTAGCCATGCCTATTTCCCTTCCTTCCATTAGTACTCCTCAGTCCTCACACTCTGAAGAAAAACAGGGACGTGGGAATATGGAGGAGAATTTTCTTATCTAGTAAAACAGACACTTCTCAGTTCTCATTTAATGCCATTTTTTTTTGTTGGTACACATGATTTTGCATTAATTACTGTCGATAGAAGTGTGGGAATGAATACCATCCCTATCTCCAAGAGGCTCACTGTCACAGTGCCACCTTCTTGAATTTAGGACTAAATGGTCTAGGTTCAAATCTTCTCTGCCCACTAAAAAAAAAAATTACCATCACATGTCAAAGAGAAAACTGCCAGTTGCGCATCTAATATTGGTAGACGCCATAAGTGTTTCTTTGGGACCGTAGTTTCGAATAACTTATTTGCATATTATTTATCAAAAAATATAGTTTTGATTTTTTTTAATATTCTAAAAAAAGCTAAAAGGTAAATTATTTTTAAGAAAGTTTTGTTAAATATAATATATATATATATATTACTCGAATGGCATTTTGTATTTCTAACTTTGGTCCATTTTTTTGGCATAAAAAAATATAATTAAAAATAAGATTTTTTTTATGGATTTAAAAATAAGAATCGTTTCTACTTTAACTAAACAACACCCCCCCCCCCTAAAAGAGGAACCAAGTTAGGAATACAACATGTGACGTAGTGGGAAGAAGAAAGAAGCTTGGTTTTTTTTTTTTTGGATGGAAGAGGGGGGGGGGGGGGGATTGTTGAACTTACATTTGCATTTAATAAAGTCCTCCTTTAAATTGATCCCACAATCATAATTTTGCACAATAATATCAATATGATGGGGCACCATGTTGCCTTAAATTGGTTAGTCTCTCCTTTTTCTTTTTCAATTGATAAGGTGATTGAACCCCAGGATGTTTTCATTGAATATTTCATAAGGTGCTAAGTGCCAGCCAATTGAATTATAAGAATCTTGACAAATATGTTTCTATTAGTTTAAAGAGGTCCCACCTTTTCCATTAAATAATAATAATAATGGTCGAATATATGAAAACATTTATAAATAGGCAATCAATCCTGTTAGAATTATGGTTAAGTGATTAAACTCATCAATTCCTAATAGCTTAAGCTTTTGGGACAATCGATAATTTAACATGGTATCAGAGCAGCTGTAAAAATCCATTTACATAATCAAAAGCTGGAGAAACCTATCTATCAGATTTTGGTCTCCACCTGTGCTGGCCTTGTTGGTGATGTGCCGTGGCAATTCCTGTCAAGTTTGGATTGTTAGAACAGCTAACCTCAAGTTCTGAAATCAGTTCCAAGTTTTTGACTGATATTGTTCATTCATGTTCAAAGTTTCTGTCTTGATTGGATTGTAAGAACAGCTTTCTAGCCTCAAGTTCTGAAATTGGGTCTGAGTTTCTGACTGTAATTTCACATTCCTGTACACTTGTGGACGTGTTAGGTGGGTATGGTAGCCCCCAACACTAGAAGCTGGATTCCTAAGACCTGCCCTGGCAATAATATCCTGTGATATTTGTGGTCGAAAAAGTCTGGCAAGCAGAAAATCCTCATTCTGAGAAGCTGAAATAACCAAACTCATCTCAAATGCTTTAGTTATCCTTGCCAATCCACTTTTGCAAACAGCCCTCGCGGAATTTTCTTGCTGATCAAAAGGATCCTCAATCTAGCCAGCCATCCAATAATTAAATCAGTAGCAGTGGCAGCAGTAATAATAGTATTGTATGAAGTGTGAGAGTTGACAATAATGTGCATGTGTAGAGAGAGAGAGAGAGAGAGTTACCAATATTGGCCTAGTTTTGCGCAAACATCTTGAATTGCCCCTGAGCTCCCACTTTCCTGTATAGGTACGAATTCCTTCATTTGAGGCCTTGAAACCTATGTTAGAAAACTTCCCCCCCAAAAAAATTATAATCAATACCATTAGGAAGTACATATAATGCCATAGCAGCCATTCTAACCTCAGTATCAGATATGGGGAAGATACCAAGGAAACTTCAACAAACTATTATAGAAAAGGGCACTTCCCAAGTATATAAACATCTGGATTCTGGGGCATAATGATGCAGGAAAATCAAGAGGAAAATAAAAGAATAAAAAATTAAAAGGATATGATGCAGGAGACGCAAGAAGATTTTTATTTAGTATTATTTATATTTGCAAGTCAATTGTATTTTTATGTTTTAGGTCCTAGTAGTTTATTAAGCTATTAATATTTTAATTTGGAAGTAAGGTTATTTTCGTAATAAGGCAATTAGGGTTTTCTAGCCAATTAGAACTAGGGTTTAGTAATCATTTATAAGCAACCTATTGTACTCTTTGAGAAGTTAGTTGATATTTTGATGAATGAAAAAAATGACGGTTTGGTCTTTCTTTAGTCTGGTGCTGACTCCAGGTCTATCCTAGGTGCTGACTCCTAGTGGTTTCCCGCTTGGTGCTGACTCCTAAGTCATATCCTTTATTTTTCCGTTATTTTCAGTTTTGTTCTGATTGTCCTGCATCAGGATAACCCTATGAATCAACACTTGGGGTTGCCTAGAATCAGCACCAAGCAAGAAAACTTAGGCATCAGTACCTAAGCTGTTAGGAATCAGCACACAACAATTTGGAAATCTCCAAACTGAAATTTTATTGATCAATCGTCACAATATAAAATAAACCACCTGAAGTCTTTTTATAGAGCTTCCAAGAATAAAAGATCATGTCCATAAAACTCAACAGATAACAATCTAAAATACTAATCCCTTGTTAGAATTATGTGGTTAAATGATTAAATTTATCATATCCCAATAGCTTAAGCTTTTGGGACAATTGGTAATTTAACGTTCCTATTTGAACTCAAACTAAAATGAAATCCTAAACTATTCCAACTACATAAGAAACCCAATCCAATAAGGTGTGTTGCCCGAAACACATAATCAGCATTTTAAAATGAATTTATGCTCTATATGTATACCGTTAATCAAATATATCTCAAACCATATCAATATCTACAACCAAGATTCTTCATTAAGTTAGAAAGCATGACAGAAATTATCACCTTTTCAAGGAATGAAGTGAAAAGTTCAGACAAAGAACTGTGATTAACTCGTCTGACTTGTCTGAACCTTCTTATGTTAGCAGCACATGCTTCTTCCATATGTCTCTCCTCAACAGTTCTCTCGCCTGCACAAAGCATGTTGAAATGCAGCAATGCATTGCAAATTGGTGACAAGAGGCATTGAATATAAATGGTATGAAGAGAATTGGATCCCTTGATCCATAACATCACTCCCCCCCCACCCCAAAAAAAGAAATAGTTGTTTTAAAGAACATGTAATGAACTCAAAATAATGCATCTATCCCGCACATCCATTATAGCCAAGTTGGTCTATCCTCCAATTTTGATAAGGAAAGAAATAACCCATAGCTATGTCACTGTAACTTCCAGAAACCCCCCAAAAAGCAAGGAAGCAATCCAATACCATTAATTGAACTCAGACTTTTCCCTCTTTCATTTTCCAAATGTTTCATTCTGCTAGGTAGGTGACTTCTCTCTAACACCATGTTTCAATTCCATCATTGACAAATGCAGATAATCAGTTTGACTCATCCCATCTACAGATATGGATATTTTTGAAGAAAAATGAACACCGGCTAATCAGTGTTTTCATTATATTGTAAATATTTTTTCTAATCTATTCCTAATTAATCATGACATGGTGCCATTTGGTACTCCCAACAACCATCACATGGGTTTAAACCTACAAATTCTATTACCAAAGAACATTAAAGTTAAGTTAAATATCAATTAAATTGAGACAAGATTTCTGCTTTCATAAACCAATATGGTGATTAATTTAACTTCAATATCTATGTTAGGACAAAACAATCTGATTCTAGATGGCTCCTCTTCTACGTAAACTGCCCCTTTTAGATTACCATTTACCTCTCTTTCAAGAATGCTAGCACTAGTTTTATTACCTATGCCTCACTTACCCTAGTACTTTGCCAAACCAATCGTATGGATTTGATAATAGAAGAGTAAGCAAAAACCCCAGTTCCATGACCTTTTGACCACACCACTAAAGTGCAAATGTGGCAGTATAACAATTAGAAACACCAAACCCAAAGCACAGAGAGAAAGAACGTGAGTCATATGAACCTTGGACATAAATACATGTTCCTTAGGACCTATTTGACCTGATCATGTCTCCTGTCTTTAGAAAATCCTATTATAAGTGAGGCAAACAAAATAGTCTTTTCCTTTTCTTTTTTAATTTTCGAAATGGCCTTCTAAAACACCCCCCCTAAAAAACAACATTAGCAGCACACAAAATAGAAAAAGAAATTAATGTTTTCAGAGAAAAGAGTATAACCCAGCTTACATCTCCACCACTATAAGAATCCAGAATGACATCGATGTTTTGTGCTTAAGATTAAAGATGAAAGATACCTCGAAGATCATCAGCAACATTTCCTTCGTATATATCTTTAAGAGGTGGTAAAATCGCAGGCTCACATGTCTAAAAGAAAACAGTGATAAAGAAAATTAAATCTTCCTACCAATTGTCAGAACTCAGAACTGAATAAGTAAATTTCAAAATGCATGGAACCAAAGACAGGAAACTAAACCAACTCAAGAATATATATACATAAATAAAAATATGTAAGTAGGAAGAAGAATATATTGGCATCTCAAAACATGACAAGACGTTTTAATCATAAAAGGAATAAGTTTGATGCAACAGCATGATATCCCAAAAGTTTTTGGCAAACCAGGTCCAAAGCAAACATCTTAAATGCATTCCACAGAGAGGCAGGTAAATCTCCTTCAAATCTTAAGCATTACAAGATAAGGTAACACCCTGCAATTTAATCATCTTAATCAATTATCAATATTAAGTGGTGCACACCCTAATGAGAGAAATTATAATTTTATGAACATGTTAAGAAGCCTACATGCACAATGACCAAAAAAAGAGGTTATGTATAAAAAATAAAATGTTTTCCTGAAGTTCATTTCGTATTTACATGGGTAAGGAAATTGGATGGGATAATTAGCCCAAAGGACCAGTAGACAAGGGGGAAAGTTATTTAAGTGGGCTTATAGAGATAGAAAGTGAGAATGATCTTAGGCAATTTTAGCAATGGAACCAAACACTAGTTATCATATTATTTTTCCTCTACCTGGTGTCACCAGATTGTTTTCCCTTCCCTCTGTAGCCAACACAACTTCCCCACACTTGTCACCACATTTGTTCTCCTTCACTCTATAACCAACACAACCTTTACCTCAGTTCAGAATCTATAAAACATGTGACCCAACCAAATGCCTAGCTGAATCTTGGAGAAATAAGAAAGGTTGACGTCATTGAGGCAAGTCAATTGAAGTTTTCTAGCAATGCTTTTATAGCCTTGTCTTTGGGAAAGTTAGAAATCATTTGATGTTAGTTCCGTTGGGGTAAGTCAATGGAATCTAATGTTAGTCTCTTGGGCATCTTTGATTTAGAATAGTTTCTGTTGGGTGATGTTCATAGATGTATGGGTGGGTCCATGGAGATGAGAAATCCACTTTCATACTTAAATATAAGATATGGGAATCATGTGTTTGAGGCTTTCAGCTTTTATATTAAACACTGACCTTTAAATCAGATTTGTAATTGCTCTAGGAATTACAATTATCTACTGCAGGTTGCACATGATAAGGGCTGTATTATATTTGGTATGTTATGGGTAAGAAATACTAATCTTGTATACTAACTGATGAGAATGTGTGGTTAGTTCGAAATTGTCGTTGTGTAATCAACTAAAGTGCCTAATGTTGTTATGTAATTGGACTTGTCTATTGAATATATATCAGCAGAAGGTTCTCTACACAAACATATTTGGTTCAAGATTCCACTTTATCAATTTATCAACTATATTAAGTGGTGCAAGGGGAGTATAAGATTTCAAGGGTCAGAGTTGATTGGCTGTTTAAGCACTAACCAACCAGCCTTGGGCTGGTTTTGCAATTTCTCTTGAAGTTAAATTGGTTAAATTTTAATGTAGAGGGCTTGGTTTTGAGAAGTCTTAAGATGGGATTGTGAAACCTAGACTTAGTGGTGAATTTTAGAGTTCAATTAGTTGTTTGGGTTTGTTAAAGGAATATGGATAAAAGGAAAATTGGAGGAACTATTTTCATAATGTAATTAGGACCATGAGAATTACAGTATAACTTGATTCTCATTTATAGCAGAAAAATCAGCACTAGGTGACTAGGTTGCCTTAGTTACTAGCACACTATTTCATGGTAGTAGTTAATATTACAATGCTTTGTCATGTATGTTAAAGTACCTTTGAATTCAACCTTATAGGCTCTAGCCAGTGACTTTTGGTGCACTCAGTTGTTGGTTTTGTAGGAAGCTTAAGGTAAGCAATATTTCTTAATGTGGGCGTCATCCCAAAAATAGTTTTGACTATCAAACTATGGTTATAATGAAGAAATATTTATGTTTATGTATACAACTTGTTTCTTACTCTCTAAATATGTGATGTGGATATTATTAAAAGTCTTGATTCCTTGTTTGTTTGAAAATATTGTGGGACGAGCTAAATTTTATATAATTATGTATGTGTGGATGAGACATTTTAAAAGTGTGAAATTTTATAAAATCATATATTCATATGGTTTAAGTTTCCTTTGCATTTCCTTGAGAAATATTTTGCTCAATTTTACTCATGATATTTTGAGAAAAATGATTATAAATTCTTTGCAAAATTTCGTTGAAACGTTGTCTTGAGAACTTACTATTGCACAACCCTGTTAAGGGGGTGTAAACATTGACCACAAGTAGAAAGGCCTAGGGAGGAATTTTTAATGTGATTATATTTGATATGTCATGATGTTACTGCTCACAGTAGAATTGTATTGTTATATGACACATGTTTGTGATCATTTTGAAGCAATGAGATATGTTTTCCCACTATTATTTTATGAAATAATCGCTTTTGAAAGTTTGACTGATTGAAAAGTTGTGATTTGTTAAAAAGGTACTATTTTTGGAAATGGCTCATCCCCATGCCTCATGTTAGTAAATTCCATTTATTGAGTTATCTCACCCCTTTTTATCCCCTCATTTCAGATACTTAGAGGCACTCACAGATTAGAGGTTCCCTGGATGAAGGCAGTTGCAGTCTATTTTTATTGATCTTGAGGGTTTTATATGTTGACGGTTTTAAATTATGAACTTGAGGATTATTTCCTTCAGATTTTCGAGGATATCATATTTTGGGATTTGATATAATACTGGTCCATGACTAATTTGGACTCTAGGGAGTCTGTCTTTTGTTGATGAAGCTTTCTTTTTGTTAGTCTGATGTTTTGTAATTGGGATTAGAGCTCTGACAGTTGGGACATGAATTTTGGAGTAATGGTTCAATTTTTATTTTATTTCGTTATGGATTGTCTCCAATTGAACAGACTAATATTTATGGATTTGATAATTTGAAAAATTATATAGACACAGATACTTATACAGATTGGCCAAGTAGCTATCTCATGCTCTCTAGACCCTGATCAGGTTTGGGACTTGACAAATAATGATCAAGATTCAAGATTTACCTGAAAATGGAAGATCACAAGCAAACAAAGAGAGTATGAATTGAAAGTTCCACTTATTGGAGTCGCATCATTTATCTCATGTGCCTTCGCCCATTCCTTGACCTACACACACTAGAAGAACACATCAAATACTATAACTAATCCCACAACAGCAAGTATCAGATTGCTTCAAGAACATACCAGTAAAACCGTGTCACAAAAGCGCCCATCTATCTCACTGATCCACAACAAGAGTTTTGACTTCATTTGGCTCTCCAGGTTATCAATTGATATATCACAAGAGAAGCCATAGTGGCTAATCTTGCATTTTAGAATTGGAACGCTCCCACGGATTAATTGAACCATCTGCCATTGACCTGCAGATCAAAACTGTTATGAGTGAAGAAAGAGGCACTGTAATGAAGAATAATCAAACAAAGAAGAACAATGTTGAACCCGTGAAAATCTTGTAAGCTTGCATTACATCATGCATTTATGCTCCTTTCACTTTCCCATAACAAAAAAGTAGTACTGAGTTTAAAATTTTAAAGAAAACCTCTGGAGTTTGAAAAGGTAATACAAATGGAATTGAAGCATCCAATTTCGAAAAGATTATTAGAAGGCCACTTTTATTAAGCATCAATGCATCATGCACAAACCCTGGTCCCTAGGTTCTAAATTTTCAAAGATTATAGAGTGACCACTCTGACACCATTCACAGATTTGTCTTCACAGTTTCCAAAAGAACTTTTGGATTTTACTAACGTGTGCCCTAAGGGCACACAATAACATACCATTTTTAGAAAAAAATTCATCAGAAATTGAAAAGGTTTTATAGCTTTTTCAATTCCCCATAAAATATTTCCAAAAATGGATGGCTTAGGGCACATTAACTGGACCCTTTTTTAAAAGACGGCTACAACAAAGACATAAGCACATGCATGAGGAATGAAAAAAAATGATGAAAAAATAAAAAAGTCATTTCTTTAAGTTCCAACTCCCAACAATGATCCTTTAGATGCAATTAGTTTACTAGTTAAATGCAATGTCCAATACAATGAAATGATAAGTTTCCAATGTCATATAAAAGCCACTCATAGAATCTTGCACATTTTCAATTACAACCTGGAAAAATGGCCATCAGTGTCTACTGTATAACATTATTACAAACTACACAGAAACTAAACTTTCACAACTGGACTGACATGCTAAATAAAGTTTTACTGAATTCTGGAAGAAAAAATTGCAAAAGGTGAAGATAGTACAAGGACTGAAGTTCTCCAATTTGCACTTTATGTTACAGTTCATACATAATTTTCTTTTTTATAATTTCCAGGATTCATAAATACCTTCTGCCCTGATCATAAATTGTCCTGATTACACGAGCATGTGTTTGGATACATGCACTAGAGATAAGTAATTACAATAAAGAAATAATTAAAGTTGACAAACAAACAAGAGAGATTGTCAAGATATAAGAAACATGGATTTTCTGAAACTTCTATGCTAAAGTAATGAGGCAATACAGAATACAAGCATTCAAGAGAAAGAGAGAAAGGGGGAGGGGGGCAAAACGAAAAATACTTGAACTCAAAAGTAAATTACCTCCCAGCATAGCTTTTTGTAAATCTTCTAGTAAAAAAATTTTGCAGTCTTTTTCTTCTTCTTTTTCTTTTTTTGATAAGCTTTGTTTGCGGCCATTTTCAACATATGAAATATATCCACCCTTGGGTAAATTGATAGAAATATCCATGTCACTCCATCTTGTGAAGAGATTAGACACAAATGACCCAAACGGTTCCACTGCTGCACCTGTTTGAGCCAAGTCATTAATTTAAGTTGTTAATCATAAAATTTTTACCTAATGGCAAGCATTATTCTTTATATAGATAAGACTTAAAAATTCATGATGAGTCAACAAATGAAATGTAGTGAAAAAAGAAACCAAAAAGAAAATTTATTTAATTTGATGATATTTACTATAGGTTAGATGTCTCTTTCGGCTTAAGGAGACAAAGCAAACAATGAAGACAAAGATTTATATGGTGCTAAAAACCTACAGAACTCATGAAAATATGCTTAATTTGACGATCTTTGTAGCATGAATCTTCCTCTTTTCTTTTTTCTCTGGGGACCAAACTACATCGACCCTAACCCAGCCATCCTGTTTCAAGTTAGAAAAGATAGATCCTCTTAATGCCCCGCCTGCATATAGGGAGATAATTTTTTTTGCGTGGGGGTATTAGCGTGCCAGGCAGCTAAGAATTTCCTATCTGTATGCACATGGAGGTGAAGCTTCCTCACCAAGACCAACATTCAAAAGAACCTCAAGATAATTTGAGATAAGTTTTGTCTATAACACAGTAGATACATAGGTTGGGAATTCTACATATGCAACTTAAGTTCCTTAGGGACTTTCTAGTTTGGGAGATAGGAGTGCTTGAATCAATGGGTCTACTTTATTCCAGGAAGATTTCAAAAGAAATGAAGATTGCTTATTTTGGACTCCAGATGAGAAAGGGCATGTTTGAGATTATTTTAATTTTGACCTATTTGAAGTGATTTCAGGTAGTTCAATGCCTTTTTCCAAGTGTCAAATTGATTGATTATGAATTTTGATGGATTATTTAACTTCGTGTTTAAAGGGATGTGGTTCGGTATTTTCTCAATTAAGAGGAATGTCCATGCTTGAAGGAGGAAATGCAAGTAAATAAAATTATAAGTTACCATACTAAGCTTCTAAGTAAGATCAAATGCCATTGGATTCCATGTTACTAAGTTATTCAGGATCACACTAAATCTGATTGTAAACAGAGCAATTCAAAGCCTAATCAATCTAAGCCGTAAACATTTTCAAGGTAAAATATACGAAGCAGTGAACAGATCACAGTGTAAGTAAAGATTCTAAACATCAAATCAGATAATGCAATATGGATCAAACAAGACTATCAACTAAAAACATGAATCCAAGTAAAATAAACTTGTATAAACAATATAAACAGTGTAACAAGATTACAAGGAAGCAGTTACAAGCATGAACACATTCTAAAGCCCTATGATCTACGAGAGAATATCCTAAGTAACAATTCAAGAGAAGAATATGATCTCTGTATTAGCAAGTTTGTCAGTAGAGAATGGTGTCATTTTCTTAATAATGAGCTCTATTATACTTGAGGTTCGATGGTTATTGACTGTTGTTCCTTCCACTTGTCTCTTTTTCCTTGGTCCTGTATGACAGTTTGTCACAATGTTGGATTCTGCTTTGTAACTTCTAAAAACTGCCTCAATCCCACACACCAGTGCCTTTACAGGTATAACTACCCTTGTGCCACTTGGAATGTCCTTAGCAGGTCATGAAATTTTGGACTAGTACCACTAGGGCAGTTTACTGTATGATCCTATTATGAGTGTTTGAGACATGCCTGTATCTGCATTCCCTTAGAAAGGTGGGTGGGGGGGGGGGGGGGGGGGGTAGCAAGGTATCTCCTATGGTGGCTTTCTTTGCGTGGACAACAACCTTGGATAATCATATTGAGAGGAAGATGGTGGTTGTTAATAAATGTATAACATGCAAGTGTAGTAAGAGCATCTGCTTCTTCATTGTCCTATAGCTCGTTGTGGTCTGTTGCGTTTACAGCTTTTGGAGTGATATGGGTAATGCCAAGGCAGGTGATAGACTTGATGTTTTCATGGAGAGGTCAGAGAGTAGCATTTGGCTGTCATCGAAACCAGGTTGTGTGGCAAGCAACTCCTCATTGTATCATGTGGAACATTTGGAGACAGAGTATTCATAGGACTTTTTGAAGATGACGAGAAATTGTGCAAGATATAAAGAGAACTTTGTTTGAATATTGCATTACGATTCAAGGGGTTTCATGTAGCTATTTAGTTGACCTCTTTGGACCATATGTATGTTCATTTATAATTCTTTAAGCAAGCTTGAGCTCTCCTTTTTTTATAATAAATAAAATATCTTATTAATTAAAGAAAAAGTTCTAAGAGCAAGAAGAAGATGGTGCTCAATTTTCCAAATAAAAAGAAAAGTAATTTAATTATTAGTCACACAAAACCAATCACGCATGCTTTAAAGAAAAACAAACAAACAAAAATAAAAGTCCTATTTTTACCACACCATCTACTCAACTATAATGTCAGCTGCCAGCCCCCTCTTCACATTCAAAGGTCCAACTGAGTATTGATTATCCAATAAATATGGGCCAAAAGGTATGTGCTGATGTAAACATTAGTAAATTCAAAACTAACATTTTCAACATCTTAAAGAAAACCATGGCCACTACATAGTCATGGCTCAGTGGTGATACATAGCCATCTTGGATCAAACAACATAGGTTATTTTATCAAATGATCCCCCGTCCTCTACACACAGCTCACAAGCCAAACAGGTTCAACAGCAGCCCCAGCCATGATTCTTTGGCAGGCTTTCTTGCTAATATTATCATAAGATCAATTAATGGCAACTAGAGCACACCTTAAATGCCACCTGAAAACCCTTTCAATTGGAACTTTTTTTTACAAGCCAACTGTGTGTTCTTTCACAGCATGAAGGTCCAGCAGTCTTAGGATTCCTGAGATCAAGAAGCTTCCTTTTTTAACATGAACCATTCTAGTGGATGGATCTGTGCATAAAAATTTTATGGGATATAGAATGGAATCTTTCCATTCCCACCAATTGTATCTTCAATTGCAAATCCTGGAAGATTTATTGATTCTAAGTATGTTTCAAAAGTTGGCAAACACCATAAGCAACAGTCTTTAACAGAATCTTATCCCCAAAAAAATAATAATAATCTATTGAAAGACCATGAAACTGTGAAAGCACAAATTACCTCTCAAACTTTCCACAGATTCAACGACCCCTCGCAATTCCTTAATGAATTGAGATCTTGTCACCCAATCCTCCTGCAGAGTCTTGAGCACTTCAAGTACTTCCCTTAGAATATGCTCCAATGATTTGCAGGCACTCATTTTTATTTCTGAAAAACATTAGAGATGCAGTTCAATGTGTTAAATATCAAGTGCAAAAATGGCACACAAAAAAAGGTAGAAACTGTTTTAAGTCGCCTCTGAAAATGCAAATACCCAATATGAAGAATTTCATCAAATAAAAACCTCAAAGTCCCTTAATTCACCAACCATAAATTGAGCTTTGAGTATTGCTCACAAAGTTTAGATGAAAATCATATATCATTTGAGTTCACTGCATCCAACACATACTTAATTTACAACAACAACAAATCCTTAGTCTCAAAAAATTAGTTAGAATTGGCCGCAATTATTCTTTTACTTCATTCTATTCTATCTAAAATCATATACTTTGTTTCATTTGTTGAATGAAAAATAACATTACAAATCAATTTTTTAGAGTATAATGATGTAAAACATAAACTGAGGACAAATGAACCAACAAGAATTTTTCACATAAGGACCCTATTTCCTTAATTTCGATATATCAACAAAAACACATTACTTAAAAACCTATAAACAAATAAAAGCAAATAACTATACCCAAAAAAAAAAAGACAAAACCCCACATCAAAAATTTGCTTAATCATATCAATAGTCATCATACTGACAACAAATAGACACATAATCTTTCAGATTGTTATAAACACCAGAGCAAAAATAGCTTATATCAGAATCATCATCAACAACAAATGCATTACCTGAAGCTTAGCTGAGACCCTTTTCATCCACCGTTTACTAGTTCCAAGTAAGTCAAGGCACCCTATCACAATGCCTTTTATAATATAGGTCAAGTTGAAAACTTTCTTAACTGTAATCCCATAATATACTAGTACTGTTACAGACACAACAATACTTCACAACAATTTTATAACATTTCTAAATTAACACCCTTAAATATTTAAATAAAAATTATGGTGGGTCGTGTGAATTCACATATTAATTTAAAATTATTGTGACATTTTTTTCGTATCCTGCTCGTAATATATCAGTACATACATGATGACGGTGTTGAGAGAGTACAGTAGAGGGGCTGTGCTCGAAGAGAGTTTTTCTTTTTCTCGTCCTTTGTGGGGCACCAATACCATTGACGAGGTACTGGAAAGTTTGGAAAAGCAAGAAAGGAAAAGAAAAAGGTGGGTCTATCTTAGAATTGTCCACAGTCCACACTCTCCTCCTCCTCGCTTCAGTCATTGTCTTTGATCAAACAATTACTATGATTTTTATGACGATTGGAGGAGTGGGGTCCTGGTACTCAGAATTTTTTTTCCATTTAACATTAATTTTTTAAGAATATAGTTAATTGTCGGTTAAAAAATAATGTGAAAAACTGACATTTCGAGTTTTAAAAACTCGAGATTAATGGTGGAACTCGAGTTTTAAAACTCGAGACCCAAGCTGAGCAAGCTGATGTGGAAAGAAATTCCACGTGGAAATCGAGTTTTGAAAACTCGAGTTCCACCATTTTTCCCTTTCACCTGAACCTTCATCGTCTTCTTCTTCTACCCCTGCATTTTCAGTGGATCTCAAATGAAGGCAACCCATTTCTCCAAAATCAGTCCCATTTCCTCCAGCCTCCTCAATTTGTTTCCCAAAACCGAAATCAACATCGTCGACCGTCCAGTTTTCTCCTCCGCCGTCGCCGAACCCAAGAAGATCGTCGAGAAACAGTTTGCTTTTCCCGACCTTATCGACTCCGGAGTCACTGGCTACTACGACCGTCCAGGTTTCTCCTCCGCCGCCACTGAACCCAAGAAGATCGTTGAGAAACGGTTCGCTTTTCCCGACCTCGTCGGCTCCGGAGTCACTGGCTACTACGATATCGAGCATTCCCATGTCACTAGCTCAATCTTCGAAAACCCTAAATTTTTCGTAACAATTTCTGATTGGTATTTTCATCTTCGTTTTTACTAGGTTTCTCTGTATTTTCTGCTAGGTTTATCATCTTTGTTTCTTCCCCTATCTTCATCATCTACTGGGTTTTGTTTTTCTTCTACTGGGTTTTCTTCTTCAACGTTTTGCTGTGGAAAGTTCATCCGCTAAGAAAATCGAGTCTGTGAGACTCGACTTTGGTTTTCTAGAACTCGAGTCTTACAGACTCGAGAACTATGTGGCATTTTCTGGAATTTACTGTCCACATCACCAACCATAAAGCGAGTGTGTGGGACTCGAGTTTAAAATGGAACTTGAGTTTCTAAAACTCGAGATGCTATTTCCTCAATTACATTCAGGAGTGTGTTAACTTACTATATTGCTCTCCACTATACTGCTAATCTGAAAATTGCCTCCTGGTACTCATCACTCGTCGTTCTCATTGTACTAGGTACTAACCTTGCTTGTCTTATGCGTAGCATTTGATAATGATAAGGTCTGTGCAGAAATGAAGGCAAAATTTGCCAAACAGTACAAGTTGAGAAAAATTTCAAGGCAATAGCATCGTTCAAACTTAATTTGTTAGGTGGACTCTTTTTAGAAGTCAATTTTAACGTACTCGACTTCCTATTGAAAAATAGTTCTGACGTAGATTAAAAAACGAGAGGAAAAAGTCACATAGAACTACTAAAAATCGAGTATACTATACTCGACTTTCATTAAAAGTCGAGTATAGTATACTCGACTTCCATTGTGGTTAAACATAAGCTGGAACGGTAAAATTTTGGGTAAAATAGCATGGAAGTTGAGTATACCATACTCGACTTCCATTTTGTGCCTTTCACCTCTTACGGTAAAACATCAATCCGATCATCTTGTGCCCTTCTCTCTCTCCGGGTGTCTCTCTCTTTCTACACCGTTCTTATCTCTCTCTCTCTCTCTCTCTCTCTCTCTCTCTCTCTCTCTCTCTCTCTCCGGTGTCTCTCTCTTCCTACACCGTCTCCGTCCATCATCAACCAGCAGGTTCATTCTCTCTCTCTCTCTAATGTGATTTCTTTCTCTTTGTTATTGGCTAAAATGGGTTTTGATTTGCTTTTTAGGTTTAGTGATTTGGAGATTTGGGTTTAGTTATAATTTGTTTTTGTGTTTTTGTTTACTGTGTTGTTTCAATTTTACTGTGCTATTTCAATTTTACTGTGCATTTGCTAAATTTGGTGCATTTGTTTATCATGCTAGATCTTAACATATTGATAAATCATGTGAAATGATGTTTGTTCACAAAATGTCATGCTTGTAATCATGTTTAATCTTTTTTTTATCTTGTTAGATCTTTGATACATGATAAATCATTCTCAAAACATGTTTTTCCTTTAAGTGTGTTTCTATGTATGTATGCATGCTAATTGTTGGTCATCTTGTTACTCTTGTAAAACACATCATTTCCAAAACATAAGCACAGCACACCCAACAACGACACCATTTGCCTTCTCTTTTTCAGCTTCTTTGGCAGCTTAGCCTGGACTAAACTAATATCACCAAGCTCCCCAAAACTGCTCTCCATGTTCAACCACTCTTCCAGTAGCATTGCTCTTTCCTATTTTAACTCATGTGCAGATGTTCTATAGTAGTTAATGGCTTTCTCAAAAACCCTTGATTCATAGAAAACAAAAGAAAAGGGTTAGAGGTTGTTTTATTTGTGATGAGATTTAAAACACAATCGAATTATAAATTTAAAGAAATAAACAATATGATTTCACCAAAAATTCCTTACTTCTAGCATGCTGAATGCATTGCAGAAACTGCATTTGCAGAAATGGCATATGCATATGTAGAAACTGCATATGCAGAACCTGGTGCTGCATTTGCTGAATTGGCAGAACTTGGTGCTGCAGTTGTGGAATTGGTAGAACTTGGTGAAGTTGAAGAATTTGCTGCCTTGAATGATTCAATATATTTTCCACACCACTTGACTAACTCAAATCCTGTCATAAACTGTTTGCCATTTCTTTTCTCATTTTGCCTAGTCCACAAAGCCCAAGCAATGGTCATAGCTAATGAGAGTACTTCCTCCCTAGCTAATTATTTGTCAGGAGGGGGGGAATCTGAAAATTTTCCATAAATCCTACTAAGCTAATAACAAACTAAAGATTGTTGGAAACAATACCTATCTCCATAACAAACTAGATATGGTGTAAGTCTCTTTCTATTCAATGTCACTAACCAATATTGCACATTACACAAACCTATTATTTATAGCTGATATGACACAAAAAATTTTTGCAGCATGACGATAGATCTTGGACCCATTGATCGTAGTGTATTGACGGAATAAGTTAAACATCGATCTGAGTTACTGTGGAACCCTAGGGGGACAGGTAATTGCATGAGTTTTCTTGTACTATGCATTCATGTCACAACTCTAATTAGCCATAAATACTAAATATTTGCATAAGATTTTTATTTATTGTTATAATATTTGCAAGATCCTCTTGACACACTGGATTGTCGAAGTCGCCATGAAGAATTGACACTTTGAGATCCTATGGTAGATGATCATGTCATTGCCATTGTGAGGTTACTTGATCTAGAGGGTCTGCACTTAGTCCCATCCATCCAGCTTGACCATGCACTGATCACTACATTTGTAGAGCGATGGCGCCTAAAGACCCATACATTCCACCTACCACATGGTGAGATGACGATCACATTGCAAGATGTGGAAATTATCATGGGGTTGCCCATCGAGGGTGAGGCAATGGTTGGGCCCACTAAAAGAACTTGGGAAGACATGTGTGCTGAAATGCTTGGAATTCAAATTCCAAATGGCCCTCAAACTGTGCTAAAAGGTCAAAGGATTCTGATACTCGCACTTGTTGAAAGAATCAGACAACCACTGCCTCCGGATGCTAATGAGCTTCAAGTTCATCAGTATGCTCGCTGCTATATGCTAGCCCTACTAGGGGACATGATATTTCTTGACAAGTCCGGAGATAGGTCTCATGTGGTTAGAGTTCATGCAGAACCTTCGTAATCCACGCAAGTATAGTTGGGGTAGTGCAGCCTTATCATGGTTGTATAGACAACTGTGCAATGCAACCGACAAGAAGGCAAAGCAGATTGGCGGAACCATTGATTTTGGTCCAATTGTGGATATATGTTAGGTTCCCACATATGTCCCCACAGATGGTGCCCCAACCCAAGGGTATTTATGGTTCACCACTACCACCAATTCCTCTTGCTATGAAATAAGTATATATTGCATAATTAGTGTGCTATCATGTATTATGCCACATTTTTATACGTAAATGGCTAATAACCATGCGATGTTACCTGCTTGTAGGTGGGCAAGGGCGATGTGTACAAAGAATGCTCCCACGCACGTGCTTTCCACATATCGTAATCAAATTGCCACGACACGGCCCAATCAAGTATAATACTTGTATTTATACGTCCATAACATCTTATGTGCTTCAAAAAGTTTTTCATTGCCCACTATTGTGCTACTTGTTATGCAAATTATGGGAAATTATCTGAATGTGGTTGCTTTACTTGGTGGCTTTTGTAGGTTAAGTGGGAGCCATATGGAAATGACTTGAGCCACCTTCCTCCTAGTTTTCGCATCGAGGGAAGTAACGTGTGGAAGTTGACCGTTCCACTTACTGTTTTTGGCTTGTAGAGTTCCACCTACTCAATCGTGTCCTACGACAGTTTGGGCTAAAGCAGGAACAACCCATAAATGCTAATACCAATTGCAATTTGCACAAAATAGATACGAGGGGCAAGGTAGAGAAAAATTGGTCGGTGGAACATGCAGTCCATATTCAGAAGTGGAATGACCATGATGAGTACGTTTGTAATGCACCCATGATGGAAGAGGTGATGTCACGTCATCATCCATATATGGTGTGGTATCGTAGGATCACTCGACTGTATATCGACTGCGCTAGCGTTAAGATGGACATTTTGGTAATGTGCATAAATTTTCTTTGTTTTGCATGTTGTGTTTGATGTTATGTATGTATTATACTTAATTTATGCCCGGGATTTAATGACAGCTTGCAACCCAACTGGCTGTCTTCAACTGGTTCAATGAAAAATCTTACGAATATAAGTTCATTAAGAAGGCCCTTGAGGATGTGGATGAGGTTGATCGTATCGATGTGCCAGCCAATGATGAAGCAGTAAACCAGACTGAAATACCAGATATAGGGCTTAGTACAAGCTCAGCTGCTCCAATGACACGTCATCGACCTGCCCCCATCCCTCCTCTGGCCACTGTGACCCCTGTACCACATATGTCCACCCCTGAGGACACAATTGACCCTCCTATGCCACCCATCCGTCCCATTGACATCGGATCTCCCTCGTGGTTTACTCATGCTGAATTTGAGTCCTCTTCACACACCACCACCACCGTTGACCACAACTCACCCATGGCCCCATCCTATAGCTCCCCCTAGATAGTTATACCTACCCCTAGCCTTCAAACACCCCACGTTGAGCTTATGTCTACCAACCCAAGTCAGACACAATCACCTCCTACCTCCTTATGTATACCAGAACATAATTTTTGGGCCACTGTGCAATGGATGATATTATACTTTTATGTCAGTTTGATATTATGCAAATGCTGGAATCGAGTACCACATCCCATATCGCAGTCCACAGGCATTCTAAAAACTATCCCCAACTGGCCCCCCGTCTCATCATCCACAACCGCAAAGGCAAGCGGAAAAATCTCATTATTAGCATCAGTACCCATTGCAATCAACAACTTTCCTCTATATTTTCCATAAAGATGAGTTCCATCAATACGAATCACTGGCCTACAATGTACGGATCCAGCAGTGGAAGGAGCAAAAGCCCAAAACACATACTTGAATATAATAGCACCCGGTATGTCCCCGTTGATCAACCGAAACTTTATGTGTGTACCTAGATCGCTATCCTTATATGTCAGCAAAAACTTCTGCAACTTTTGGTACGACTCTTCCTAATTCTCGTGTATGTTTGCAACGGCCTTTTGTTTCGCATCCCATATCTTGTAGTACGATATATCGTGGTTAAACCTTTCCTTCATCAGATTTTGGAGATCCTTTATTTTGCTGGTGTGATCATCAAGTACATATTTATGAAGTTCCTTTGCAAGAAAATTCAAATCCATCATTCTGCCATCTTTGTTCACCCCAACTGATGGACAAGTGTGAGGACCGCCGAATACTTTGACAGCCCATAATCCGTTAAGCTTCGGTTGCGAGAATGCTCAGACTTTTCATGCACATGACTCATCTAAGCACTTCACACACAATATTTTCTGGTTGGACCTCTCAGTTATATAATTCTTGTTGTTGTCCAAATAGTAAACTATTAATGCCTGTTTCACAACCTCTTTATTAGGGAAAATCAACCCTTTGCTAAAATTCATTCCCTGCCCCCAACTTGATGAAAATGGTATCTCAACATTTGAAGAATCAACTATATTATCCTAAGTGTTTGCATGAAATGACGGGCCATGAGCTTCATATGCAGCGACTGTAGCATTATCACCATCGCCTATATCATCTTGAAACTCTATAGCATCATCATCATGATCATCCACGACATCATGACAGACATTTTCAGCATTTTCATAGTTTATAGTATTCTCATGAAAGTCATCTCTCCCAATCATCTTTTCATACTCATCTCTACCATGATCAACATCGTCTTCGTCTTTGTCTTCGTCTTTGTCTTCGCCTTCCCCCCTAGAGATTCAATATATTCTTGTTGATAACTAGTTCTGCAAGCCTCCATTGGATTTGGTGTCTCTTGACATGGTAATGTATAACCCCCAACTATAGTGCATGGGGTAAGAGTCGGATGATTATCTGCATGAAATGATTGGAATTCTTCCCCGCCCCCACCCTCCAAAGTTGGTTGTTGCACATCTTCATCGCCAACTTCTATACGAGGCTCCACACTTATATACAACTTAGCAGCTTTTAATTGGGGAGTAGAGTTTATCTTGTCAAACATAATCTTAACATGCTTGTCTCCTTTTATTTCAATAGGCGTGAAAACAATATGGTCACTGAATACTGCAAGAGGAGCACGATATGTAATTTTTATGTCATGCAACAGACGGTCCAAATCCAGCTCTTTCATAATTTTCTTTTTCAACTTTTTCAAATTGATTTCCCGCAGTTTATTTTAGCTGAATAATCTCTAACTTTTTACTAGCCCCTTCATATGTCATTCCATAAGTTACATCACTGCAGGGCTCCCTACCATAATATAGATATAAATCAATCAAACTCATTACAAGCCTATCAAATAAGTTTACTGAAAGTTAGTGACAAATATAACACCTTTATTCGATATGAACTACAAAATATTGCCTCAAGGCAAATATAAAGATAACATTGTATAGTCCACCAAACAACTATAAACAAATTTTTAAACTCAAACAAATTCGTACATGATCGCTAACCTTAAAAAATTAATACATTACACCTTAAAACTAACAAACCATTACACATTACAACACATTGCAAATAAATAACATGTTACCCATTCATTCGCATTATACATAACAACACATTACAACAAAAAACCCATTGCATATTTCAAATAACAACCCATTACAAAGCACAAATGCCAACAAACAACACATCATAATAATAAAATAACAACCCATTGCCGTTAACTATTAATAATAATATAATAGCACATCATAATAATAATAATGATAATAAATTACCATTACAAACAGCACAGCATTAGCAATTTATTAAAAAAATTGAAGAAAGTTTGAATAACCAGGTCTAACAAAAAAAAAATTAAAAGGTTTGAATAAATTACCTACAAATTGAAGAAGAAGAAGAAGAAGAAGAAGAAGAGCCTTTTAATTTGTAGAATGATCAATGTGTGGTGAAAGGGGGAATTTGGGCATAGGAGAGAGCTGGGAGAAGTGAGAGTTGTGGGAATAAAAATTTTAATTTGAGAATAAGAGGACAGTGTATTAATCTGAGACAGTTGAGGGGTTGTTAACATTAATTGGAAATCGAGTTTATCAAACTCGATTTCCATTTAAAAATTTTTTTAACCGTGCGTGATAACTGACTTAGGTGGGGTAGGTGGGGTGAGTAGCCTGGAAATCGAGTACAGTATACTCGACTTATAGTAAAAGTCGAGTATACTATACTCGATTTGCTATAGGAGAAAAAGTTTCACGCAAGCTTGAAGTCGAGTTCAATGTACTCGACTTTTAATGGAAGTCAAGTTCAGCAAACTCGACTTCCACATGGTGTTTTTTCCTTTTATAAATCCACGTCAGACTTCTATATTCGGTGGGGGTGGACTAAAGTTGCCCGGAAGTCGAGTTTACTAAAATCAACTTCCAAAAAGAGTCCAACTAACAAATTAAGTTTGAACGAATGCCATCACCGTGAAATTTTTCCCTTCTTGTACTGTTTGGCAAATTTTGCCATTCTTAAGTAGACGGTAGCCATGCTTATATTTTCCCTTCCTCCATTAGTACTCCTAACACTCTGAAGAAAAAGAGAGAAGTAAGAACGTGAAGGAAAATTTTTCCTAGTCCTAGTAAAAAGTACAGACAATTCTCATTTACATTTTTGGTGGGAGGATGAACTCAATGGCGTGTGTTTATATATATACATATTGTGGTGCCCGTGGGCCCAAGACACATGCTGGGCCGGCCCAAAGGCTCCCATAAGGAAGAAAGTCCAACCCAACAACACGAAATGGTCCGAGGACATAACAACTCCCGCCTACGAGGCCACGTGACCCAGGGAGGGGCCATACATGAGCAGAACGCCATAATACATGACGTCCAAGGATAGTCTTGTCCTCGGCAATATGCTGCCGAGGACGATATTGCTAATAGAGCGATTCAAGGAGTTTTGCACTAAGGACCTTATGTACAAATAACTAAGAGAGTGAGGATAAAGGAAAAAGGAAGTTGATAGACAAATATCAAAGAAAAGGCTGCCACCACCGCATTAAAGGCATTATACCTACCTCTCTAGCCGCGTTAATGAAGAAGGGACATCTAAATATTGAAATTCAGCCCTACCTTCACCGCCAGAGATTGGAATAAGGGGGGATGATGGGACAAGTATCCAGGAAGGAAACACCTGGACTACACGTGGAAGAAAAAAGAAAGAGAGGGAGAGGCCTATAAAAGGAAAGGGAAGAAGAAAAAAATGGGGAGGACGAAACCCTAGGAGTTGTCCATGGCTTCAATGTACACAGCTGAATACTACATCTTTGTGTAAAACCAGTGCATCAATTATACGATTTAATCCAGCCTTTGTGTTATCTACCGTATAAATAACCTAGATTCAGAGCCCACTCTCTAAAAATTCATTGTTTAGGGCTTATTAGTCTGGTCAGAAAGTCTAACCCTGGTTCAGTATAACTTGTGCCCTTACACATATGATTACATTATCTTAGTACTGTTAACTATGTTCACTTTTTAAAATTCAATCACGTGGCTACTTAATTAAAAAAATATATATTTTCATCCTATGATATCTTTATCCTATCAAATTATTGATGCGTTTAAAATTTTTTTTTATATAGGAATTTATTTAAAATATTATTATATGTGCATATTGTCTAATTAAACTCCTAAATACTTAAAAATATTTTAATTTATCATAAACCTAAATTAATTATTCAAATTGAAAGTTAAGGAGGAAATTGAAACTCATCCAAAAATTCAATGATTTTTTTAAAATAAGGTGTAAAATTAACAAAAAAAATTTCTCAACCTCTCTCTTTTACCTATCATGGGTGGTCAAAAATTGAGTAAGAGCATTGAAGTAATTTCATGTAGTGAGATCCACACAAAGGATACTACTGATCATAATGTGGATAGTCAATAAAAGAGTAAGGGGTATTAAAATTATTTCACATTATAAGATTGCACAAAATACTACTAATCAAAATGGTGGTACCATCTCCTCATCATTATCTAAAAGGTTGCACTAAGGTTCACATCAATCATAATAGTATTAATCACTCCACCAACCTCCACTAAGATTTTACTACTTATCATTTTAATGCGATGCGACCTATTTCTTGGTAAGGTTTCAAACAATGGAAATGAGCGTCCAGGCCAACATAGTAGGTGTAGACCAATCACATCCATCCATATTGTGCGAGCCAAAAATATGCAATTAACGTTTTTGAGCTCATAATCTATTTGTTTCATGGGCTTTGAGTTTCCTACTATGGATGATCTTTCACTTTGAGACCCATGCACTCACTCAGGACTCTGCGAGGTCCTCTGTTTCTTTAAGTCTCTCTTTCTCTTCTCGTGGTAGTCTTTCTCTTCTCTCTGTGTTTCTTTCTGAAATTGTCAACCCCTCTTTCTCATATTTTTCTCCTTTTTATAGGCGGAGGCTAGTGGAGATGTTATGATTATCCTTCACTATTAGTGGAGATGGGGGTCCAATTCTATCGCTCCAAAGTGGTCTTAGTGGAGGTTCCATTGGGGACTGTGGCAATGACATTGGAACTGATTCTTGCCTCCAAATGGTTGTTCGACGGTGATATTCCCCAAGGCAATATTGAACTACTTGGACTCGATACCCTCGAGAAGTAGAATCTTCGAGAAGGGGGATTGTCGGGTGCCGAGGTATGCTCAGACCGAGGATGTCAAGTGTTGAAACTCAAGATGGGGGCCCATTGCCGAGTGGGTCTGAGACCCTATCTCGTACGTTATCACAAGGCTGGGGTTTAAGGCCCAATGGGCCCAGGGCCTCTCCTTGTATAATAGCCCTCCCCCCTCCTTAATTCGTGTCAAATCACCGAGAATGAATCAAGGATAATCTAAGCGGTGTTGATAGTCCCCCG
The DNA here is from genome assembly GCA_032878915.1 of Castanopsis chinensis. NCBI lineage: Eukaryota > Viridiplantae > Streptophyta > Magnoliopsida > Fagales > Fagaceae > Castanopsis > Castanopsis chinensis. Next base: position 26,859,200 of record JAVQMG010000126.1, read on the forward strand.
AGAATCCCGAGCATCATTCGCTGTGCGAATAGGGCGATTATCAAAGCATTCTTGAAGGTAGCGCTGAGCCAAATTGTCACTTCAGTAATCATAACCTAACAGTTCGTGAACCGCGCCCACAAGTGTGGGGGGAGTTACCAAAAAGGGTTAGGAGGGGTTTTTCCCGCCTCATGCCTCATTAAATGCATTAATATCTATATTTTGTTTCTCCTGACTTCCCATCTCACTTTTTACATCCTCTTTTCTTCAATTCCTTCACTGCCAAGCACATTTCTCTCATGTACACATTTTCCAGCCCAAGACATCATTCCCTAGAGCCCACAGAAAGTTAATCTTTCTTTCTTTTTAATCTATCTTCTTTTTTTTGGTCTACCCATAATCTTTGAGTGTAGGAATGGGAAATTCCCACCTCCTCTCTTCTGAAGTTTCCTTAGCTAGTTTTAGAGCAACTTTTAATGTTCCTGGAGATGTTGATATCGCCTACTGCCATGAGGGCGATATCAACCTCCATAGGCGCTCTGGTTCAAATACAGTATTTTTCCCTTTAATGTCTATTCTTGAGGGTGGAGTTGGGTTCCCCATGGACCCTCTTATTATAAGTACTCTTAAATTTTACGGCTTGTGTTCTAATCAATTCCCCTCCAATTTTTACCGAGTTATGAGTTGTGTTAGTAGGTTAAACTAAATATTTGGTCTGCAACTAAACCACCATGATATTAACTTCATGTACAATCTGTGCAGAAAAGATAAGACTGATTACTACCTAAAAACTAGGGATATGTGGGTACAGTTGATATTCTACCTTCCCGATTCCAATAGGAACTCAGCGGGGGAATTCGTCCGGGTGAGCGACAACTGGCTTGCCGATAAGCTCCCTTGCCCATTTTCGCCGCGTAGAATTGGTCGGTACAGAGAACCTTTGTTCACTTTAAGTTTGAAAATTTTACTTAGCTATTTGTGTGTATGCTAATCGATCTGTTTATTAATTTGTTACAGAAGGAGGAAGGTTCCTTCCGATCTTAGAGTCGTGCAGGTTAGAGATCTTAATTTTGTACTTAGGTTAGAGATTTTTGTACACAATGATGGACAACTCCTAGCATCCCATTTGATACTCGGTGTCAACCCAGTGTATACTACCTGGCAGTCATTAACCAAGCGTTGTTGGTAAACAACCCACTTCTTTCGTATATAGACGTTCGGCATGCAAACTTCCTCCCGCCTACCCTTACCACCAGTGAAGCTCGGGACCTTGGTCCCCATTACACTACCGTAGAGGATCTTGCATCAGTGAGAAACAAATCTACCGAACGTGTATCTCTAAGCCACAAAGTCCACGTAGCTGTTGAACAATTTGAAGCTCAAGTCCGAGAAACTAAGCCAAGAGTAACGAAGCCAATGTAGACGCAGAGATGGTTACAAGGTGAAAAATGACAGCTAACCGGTTCTTGTTTGGCACTCGTCCTACGGCCCAGCCTCAGCCTCAAGACAAGGACCACACCCCCCCGCTGGTCGCAACAAAAAGAGACAGCGTGTTGCCTATCCATCACCTAAGGGCTCAGGTGGCGTTCTAACGAAGACCCCCCCTCGGGGCAGGATCATGATCCGGGAGATGAAGGGTGCTTCTCGAGACTCCCCAAGATAGCCAGGTTGGCACTAGTGTAGCATCTTTATCCCGGACTAAGGTGGGTTGGTAGCCTACCTTCAAATTTTGCGATGGGATTTTGCCAGCATCTTCCAGCTTGAGGACCTAGGCCCAAAGTCATCGGGAGCGGGTGGCCCAGAGCCTGGTGCACGACATTCTGTTGCCCGAGGATGTTCACTTCTTTTCGGAGGGGGACAAGGAGTCGCTAACTAAACGGTTACAATGGCACACTATAGCGGTAACTTTCTCACCTTCACATTTATTTTGATGTGTGTGTACTCCTTTTGCTTTCATACTAACCATTATTACAGTATCAGGCCGCATAGCTTACCCACGTTCTTGATGAGAGGCTAAAAGAGCTTGCCGAGGATGCCGAACGGGAAAAGGCCCTTAAGGATGTTGCAACCGCCATGGCAAAGGAGAAGGGTCAGGCTACTGAGGCTGCCAAAAAGAGGGCTCAGACCTCTGAGAAGGCCCAAAAGATGGCAGAAAAGAAGTTGGCTGGGCTGGAGGCTAAGCTTGGGGGTGTGGAACTTAAACTGGTAGAGACAGCAAGTTTAAACTTGGCCAATGCTGGCAAGATAGCTGACCTGATAGCGGCCCTCGAAGCCTGTGAGGACAAGTGGTACAATGAAGGTTTTAGGGATGCCGAAAACTCCATGGAGCCTATCTTTCAAGAAGCACGGCCTCACGGGTTCAGAGAAAGGTGGCTGGCAGCCCTTCAAGCAATAGGGGTGGCCAAAGATTCTCCACTGAGGAATCAGGAGCAAATCCCATACTCGGCCCCTCCCTACCCTGTTCAAAGTCAAGCGGCTACCATTGACGAGGAGGATACTCCCGGCATAAGGGAGCTGGTGTGAACGATTGATACTCACGTAGAGAGTATTGATCTCAAAGTTATTAGCAACCTCAACGTTGCCGAAAATGCGCCAGTCCAGCAACCACCCACCAATCAGCCAATCGAAGGTATATCAAGACAGCAGGTAGACGATGTAGTTCATGTCCCGTCCACCGATCCTATAGCTTGATGCATTTCTTTTTTCTTATCCTTTTTCTTTTACTTTCCGCTCATGTTTTAGTTTCTGCTTTTATTTTTTTTAAACCTAGGGTCACCGGGTTATGGCGATAGAACAATGATTTGATTTTCTTTTCTGTTCGCTTTTATCAATCATCTAGACACGGTTGACAAACACTTGGTTTAACCTTATTTACAAATGTTTATTGAACTGTTACTACGTTATTCTTGCTGCCGTGTTCAATTTGCTTATTTTTGGTTTTTGTATTCATACATGATTCTAGTGTCCAGGTAGTATATCAATCGTTTTTCACAAGGAGAGATTATATTCATGCATGTATAGTGACCATGGTCGATATGGCGGGGTTGCCTATCTTTAGAAAGAGTTGGCTCCTCGACAATAGATACTGAATTCGACATACATCGACTGATCTGGAAAGGTCTAACGTTGGTAAGAATCCCTGCCCGAGAGATCGAATTCAACAGCCAGACTAACGCGTTCGATGATCAGGACAGAGCTGGGAATGATTCCCGTTGGATAAAATTCGTCCCGCGTTGGATAAAATTCGTCCCGCTTTGGAGATGAAGATTAGACCAGGGAAAGGTTTCTGTCTTTGATATTTCGCCGTAAGTTTTCCACCTACTCGGTAATTGGGATCAAACCGAGAAGTAGGTTTTTGTCCTTAGGATAGTTTGACACAAGGTTTCCACTTGCTCAGTGATCAAGATCGAACCGAGAAGCAGGTTTCTATTCTTAGGATAATTCGATGTGAGGTTTCCACCTATTCGGTGATTGGGATTGAACTGAGAAGCAGGTTTTGGTCCTTAAGATGATTCGAAGTAAGGTTTCCACCTATTCGGTGATTGGGATCGAATCGAAAGGCAGGCTTCTATCCTTAAGATAATTATCGTTAGTTTTCCGAGCATTCGCTAGACAGGAAAATGAATAAACTGACAACGGGGTCGTAGGTACAGACACACTAGCATCGATAAACATCACATTCATATTAATAATATGTACATACAACATTATGTTCAGGCTGCGCCCTCATGTACTGGTGATTAGTGATAAAATTTCTTCAAATTGTGAGCATTCCATGGCCGGGGAAGTGACCTTTCATCTAAGTCTTCCAAATAGTTTTCTCCTGCACCAGCGATGACAGTCACTCTATATAACCCTTCCCAGGTCAGGGCTAACTTACCTTTATTAACTTCTCGGGTGCTCCCCACTACCCTTCTAAACACTACATCTCAAACTTCATTTTCCTCACTCTTCTATTGTACCTTCGGGCAAGCTTCTGCTGATATTCTGCCAACCGAATGGTCACCGCCTCGCGGCTCTCTTCCAACTAGTTTAGCTGTCTGAACATCAATTCTACATTTTTGGCTAGAGCGAATCCTGAAACCCGGACGCTACATAGATTTATCTCAACTGGCATGACAGCTTCTACTCCAAATGTCAGAGAAAACGGAGTCTTTCTTGTGGACCTCCTCGGGGTCCTCTAGTATGCCCACAGAACACTGGGCAATTCCTCAGCCCACAGAACACTGGGCAATTCCTCAGCTCACTTTCCCTTAGCGCCCTCTAACCTTTTCTTCAGACCGTCCAGATGGCTTTGTTGGTGGCCTCAGCTTGATCGTCACTTTGAGCGTATGCCAGGGTAGAATACCGATATTGCTACAAAATTCGCGGAAAGCTTTACTATCGAATTGCAATCCATTGTCTGACATAAGGGACTCTGGTAACCCAAATCTCATTACAATTAGGGGTGTACAAAAAACTCATCGACCCGCCAAACCCGACCCGACCCGACCCAACCCGACCCAACTTGCCGAGTTGGGTCGGTTTTTAAGACTTGGTGGGTTGGGTTAGGGTATAATTTTTTTTTTTGTAAAGGGTCGAATTGGGTTTGGGTCATAAAATTACAAACTCGCCAAACCGGACCCGACCTACTCATATTTTAATATATATTTAAAATATATTATATATTTAATAATTTTTTTTTTTTTAAGTTAAAACCTAGTTGTAGAGCTTTTCATCAATTCCTACAAACATATATAATATAAAATCCTATTACTTTCTTTAATATATATTTAAATATATTATATAATTAATAAAAAAAATATAGGTTCAATTTAATAATAATAATAATAATAAAAGTCCAACCCATGGGTTCAACCCGACCCATGTGGGTTGGGTTGGATTGGACATATGTGATGGGTCGGATTGGGTTGAATTTTTTTTTTTTTACCCACCATGGTGGATTGGGTCACAAAATTCCCTCAACCCGACCCATGCACACCCCTAATTACAATGTTCATACAAATTTCTTAACGTCCACATCCTAGATGTTTGCCGGTGCCTCCGCTTTTGCCCACTTTGTAAAGTAATCCATGGCCACCAATACGAATCTTTGGTTGCCTGTTGCCTGAGGGATATGACCAGCTATGTCTAGCCCTCACTGGGCAAAGGGCCACGGGCTACTAATAGGATTCAAATTCCCAGCAGGTTGGTGGATCATCGAGGCGTGCTTCTGACATCACTCACACTTCCGTGCATACTTAATGACATCTTTCACATTTGTGGCCACCAAAATCCTTAAGTCATCGCTTGGGGGGCTAATGAACATCCCCCAACATGACTGCCGCACACCCCCCCATGTAGCTCGGCCAAGAGCTCTTCAATCTTGCTAGGGTGTAAACATTATAGGTATGGCCCATCAAATGACCTTTAGTATAGCTTTTGATCGTCAAATAACTAGTACCGAGTAGCGACCCGGTGCACTCTGGCCGCTTCATTTTCGTCACAAGGTATTCAATCCTTACCTAAAAGTCAACGATAGGATCCATATAGCATTGCCCGGCGATGGTAATCTATGAAACTCCTGTCCCCGTCTTAATAGTTGGTTTGGCCACCAATTCCACCCTAATTAATCAAGGCACCCCATCGGCTACCGATGATACTAATGTAGCCAATGAGTCGGCATGCCGATTTTGCCCTCTGGCCACCTGGTCCTCTCTTACACTAGAAAAGTGGTCCATAGCCTGTTTTACCAACAGTAAATAATCAATCATCCAGGGATCTTTGGCCTCAAAGCTCCCCCATACTTAATTAACCACCAATCGAGAATCTGAGTATACCTCCACCTCCTTAGCACCCAAATCCGAGACAACTCTTAATCCAGCCAGAAAGGCTTCATACTCGGCTTCGTTAGTAGAAGCTCTAAAGCCCAGCCTAAAAGAGTACTCCAACTTTATCCCTTCTGGGGTGATAACTACGATTCCAGCCTCAGCCCATGACATTTTAGACGCGCCGTCCACAAATACCTTCCACGGGAGGACCACTATGTGGCAGACCATCTTAAATCCCGCCCTCGAGGAAAATTCCATGATGAAATCGATAAGATCCTAACCCTTCACTGAGCTTCTAAGTCTGTATCTAATGTCAAAAGAGCCCAGCCAAGTCCCCTACTTGGCTATTCTCCCTGTAAAATCAAATTTCCTCAACAATGACTGTAGAGGATATTCAGTCAGCACATAGACAGTGTAAGCATAGAAATAATGGAGCAGTTTTCGTGTAAAGTGCACAAGTGCTAATACCAACTTCTCTAGCGGCAAGTACCTCATCTCAGCATCGACCAAGGTTTTGTTGATATAGTATATAGGTAGTTGCACACCTTGATCTCTCAGCAGCACGGAGCTCGATTAAAAAAGTTGGGTTTTTGCGTTTTGCGTTTTTTTTTTTTTTTTTTTTTTTCTTTTCACGTGCATGAACAGTAGACCGGTACTGTTCAGCATACTCGGGCACCGAGAGGTATAGGTATAAATATTCTCCGGACTTTAGGGCTATCAACATTGGTGCTTACCCTAGGTACTCCTTTAGGTCTCGAAAAGCCTTTTCACATTCCTCATCCCACTGGAATCCCTTCCATTTTCTTAAAATTTAAGAGCTTGTTACAACTTCCAATCTCCAAAGGGGTCATTATTGGATTGGGCACTTGTTGGGCCCCACATGGCACAGAGGGTTGCCTTGTCCTAACATATTTTTAATGGAATATTTTGATTATTTTCTTTCTTTCCCTTTTTTTTTTTTTTTTTTTCTAAATAAAATTTTATGTGTAAAGATAGAAACTCATTGAGTTCATATGACATCCCAAGATAGAATGGGCATTGGGCACATGAAAAACCTTTGAAATAATAAATATATGAAAATAAATTAATTTACCCTATGGATACTCTGTTTAATTACATTGTACAAAATGTTCAAGTGATAACCTTGTGCTCATGGCTTCCTTGTGGTGCCCATGTTTGTATAATTTAAAATATGAGAATATTACATGGAGTGACAAGAAGGCCCACCTAAGGTACACCCAACATACCTCCTCCTTCTTTGTGCAGTGTCAAGAACCTTACTTCAATGTTTAGACAAACTTAGAGGAGATTTACCTTATATGCTAAATTAGAATCCTAGAGATTAGCATACATGAATAATCCTCATTGATGTCCTAATTTTAAATTTCTTCATAAAATTATTGACGTTAGTATATATTACTCATAGAAAGGGAGAGAGAATTGGTTGGTATTGTTGAGATTCTCATAATGCTGCGAGATTAGTATTCATGTTTATTCATGATTAACTGTTTTGATTCTTTACTTTGGGTAAGGTTTATAGAATCAATCAATTGTTGATTTAATGAAATCTCATATAATAGCAATGATTTTTTATTATTATTTATTTTACAACCTATCCTCCTTTGCCAAATGCTTTGGAAACTGCTTGACAAAGTTTCCTTGGTAAACCATTGCAGCTTTTTTATAAAGCTTCTTTTGGAGAAGAAGTATGCTTTGCCATATCGTGTACTTGATGCTACTATTGCTTATTTTATGAGATTCCTTGAAGATAGCAGGATGATGCCTGTAATATGGCATCAATCACTCCTTGCATTTGTGCAAAGGTCAGTAACTTTTATTAAAGAGTACCTTGTCTTCCCTGATTGGCTCAACTTGTTAATAACTTGACTATATTTCAGTATAGAGCCACAAACTAACTACATGGTAGAATGAACTGACCTTTCACTTTTGTTTTTTAATTGAAAAAGGGCAAACAAAAAATTGCAATGTCAAAATTGTTGTGTAAGTTTTCACATGGTTGGGAACTGTTGAGTGTTGGCAATTGTTTTGTTGGTTTTAATTGGTTGCATATGTTGAGTGTTTTGGGCAAGAATTATTGATTTAGTAACAAAAAAATAACCTATAGCTGCGTTTTTTTAAAACGTGGCTATAGAAAAACCCAATGTAAGGAGCATTAGTCGTGTTTGCAAATGCAACCCAAGATGGCCTATAGCCGCGTTTTCTAAAACGCGGCTATAGGTCTTAGCCTATACCCGCATTTCAAACGCAGCCCAAACCAGGTCTATAGCCGCGTTTTCTTTAAAACGCAGCTATAGGTCCCGTATTTATGTATGTGTAAAAACGCAGCTATAGGAGCTAAAAAACGCAGCTATAGGGTGAGTTGTAGCCGCGTTTTTATAGGTCCCGCGGGGCGCTATTGTCGCACAGGATAGGCTGCGTTTGAAAACACAGCTATGAAAAATGCAGCTATAGCCTATAGCTGTGTTTTTAGGGTCTATAGCTGCGTTTTTCAAACGCGGCTATAGCCTTTTATAAGGTAGACTGCCCCTTCATTTTTTCTTCTTAAATAAAATTGATGGTTATAAAAAAATAATAATAATAATTAAAGTAATGAATTGACAAAAATAAAATAAAATAGAAACAATAAAGAACCAAGTTTTTTTATTTGATAAACACACACACACATATAGGAAAAAGGAGATGAGATAAGAAAATACAGATAAAGAACCAAGTTTGGAGAGTGAAGGGTGATGATAGGAGGAGTGGTGTCTTGGTCATCCCTCATTCTCATTGTGCTAACCTTGCTTGCCTTGTCTTGTGCACGACATTTGATAATGTCGGTGCAGAAATAACTAAATAAGTAGCCAGTAAGTAACCATGACTATTTTCCCTTCCTCCATTTTTTTTGGACACATGACTTCGTATTATTAGCTATAAATTGAAGTGTGAGAAATAAAGAATAGCATCACAAGCTCTGTTATGTTCTATTTGAAGGAGACTCCACACGTGTTGTTAAGGCTCTGCAGTATATCCCCTTCTTGGTTCCTACTTCATTTTTCCAATGAACTGAAATATATAACGTTTTATACCCTTTGCAGTTTCCACTCTATGGCGTCTCATATTTGTCGAAGACAATGTAAATTTTTGGCTCACAAATTTCAATATATGCAGCCCGTGGGGCTCTTTTTATTTTTGGTAATTGTTAAAGGTTTTTGTCCCCAGAGCTAGGGATGGGCTTAGCCCATATCTCAGATCTGGGAGCCAAAATGGACTTTTGCCATTTTTACGAAAAAAATCAGCATGTTGTCTTTTTTCCCAAACTAATTAGAAAAATGCCCATTTTTTAAGCCTATAGCGATGTTTTAAAGAGCCTATAGTGACGTTTTTAAGGACCTATAGCAGTATTTTGTAACTCAAGCTCCATGAAGTTGAGTTATAAGTAAAAAAAAAAAACTTGCATGTAACTCGATTTCATAGAGGTCGAGTTACAAAATGCCGCTATAGGTCTTTAAAACATCACTATAAGCTCCTTAAAACATCGCTATAGAGTTTCAGAAATTTTTTTTTTTTTGAGACTCAATTTTGAGAAAATCGAATTTCAAAAGAGAGGCATTTTTCTAATTAGTTTGGAAAAGATGGCATTTGCCTTTTTTTTTTTGCGCAAAATGGGCATTTACCCATTTTTGCCCAGATTTTGGTATAAAAACTTTTAACATCACCACAAGAAACAAATTGATTAAAGAATTCCTATAAAAAAAAAAATTTAATTATACTTTTTGACCCTTAAAATCTACTATTATTTATATTTTGATTCTTACAATTTGAGATTTTTTTATTTTGACCCATCAAATTTGATTAGGTTTATGAAATTATCTTCTTTTTTTTTTTTTTTTTTTTCCATTTACAAGATTGATTTGACCTTTAAGTATTAATAAAATGACATAATTTTTTTTTTTTTTCACTCTTAATTTTTAATGGTCAAATTAATAGATATACAAATTAATTTTCTTATGTTGTAATGTAGAAACTTGCCAAGTTTGATGTGTGTTAATTTGTCTTGTATATTGACATAATTTTAAATATAAATTAACATCTATTTCACAACATATAGAGGTTAACATCTTTGCCTCTCAATTTTTCAAGGCTTTTAAAAATATCACTTTTGGAGTTTGATGGGAATGTCAATTTAATACTTATATTTTTTATGTGAATTTTTTTTTTTTGGGAGAAAAATGTGGATAATTAATCATTGGGACTTTAAGATATGCAATAAATCAAACCATATGTTAACATTTTTTGTTAAAGTTAAATGAATTTAAGCACGTGATGTACACATGGTAATAATAATATATCAAAATTATTTATGATATCCCCTATATATATATGTGTGTGTGTGTGTGCGCGCGCGCGCGCGCGCGCATGTGTGTTTGTGTGTTTCTCAAATAAAAAAAGATACTCAATGTTGTCGAGTCGTCTCACATCAGTTAGGTGTGATATTGAGAATGGGTTTATCACTTGCTCCGTGACAATAACTATCATGTAGTTTTAGTGTTGGTGTGTGAGTGTATTTTCTTATCTCATCTCTCTTCCCTTATATGTGTGTGTGTTTCTCAAATAAAATAAAATAAAAAATTATTTATGATACGGTAGAAACATAAATACATCACAAGATTAAATCAATTTTTTAAAAAAACAAAAAATATTAACAGAATATCTCATCTATCACCATTCCATGGGATTAATGGCTTAAATCAAGAATTCAAATCAACCACTTGCATCAAAATCCAAGAAAAAAATTTGTAACCACACCCCCCCCCCCCCCTCCAAAAAAAAAATTGCCCAAATCAACATTCCATTGACTTGGTTTTGAATTTTCAATCGGAAAATGTCATCTAATTCTGTGACGGGTCTAGCTAACGAGTTTGCCTTTGAAATGCCTCTTGCTAGAATTTGATGCCGATGGAATCTGGTTTGTCAAATGCTTATTCCCCATACAATGCTTATAGCATCAGCTATCTATATTTAATGTGGATTTTTAAAAAAAAATAATGAAGAGGATAATGTATTAATGTTCACTACAAAATGGATTTCAACATTCAAGTAGAACTTCCCTTCTGAATTTCGGCATTTGTCTTTGAAGTTTATGCTTTAGGAATCTAGCTTATAAAATTTTTATTCCTTTTTTTCATTGACTTCTTGCTGAGTTTCTCTGTCAACTTATCTCATAGAGCAATATCATATGACCACGTACACGTTTTTTTTACCCCAGAATTAGAACATGCATTCGATATTGGGAACAGAACCTGGTTCCTGTTCCATATCGGTATATCTGCCACACATGATTAAAAGTGCCTACACCCTATTCCTTTCTGCTGGTATAGACAAGGGGACAGAAATTTAGAGGCAATGAAGGCATACACTAAGTCAAACCCAGCAACAAGTAGAATTCAACTATTCAAGAGAAAAATAAAATTAATTAGAACTATGATGCTATAGAATGTGCTGTTACCCTAAAGTCTATATAGTCTTTTTTGTTTTTGTCTTCACAAAATTTTTTATATCAATTGAGTGGTGAGTTGTAAATAGTAGACACTAAAACGGTGTCACTGATGAATCAAAACGAGTACAAATACACCGCTATGTTATGAGTCTACAATTAAAGTAGAATCTCTTAAATTTCTAGTTACATTTTTTCAACCTCCTAATGCATGCTATAAATTCCTAGTGTTTTCACAAAATTTTTTATAATGGTTGAGTGGTGAGTTGTAAATAGTAGACAATAAAACGATGTCACTGGTGAATCAAAACGAGTACAAGTACACTGCTATGTTATGAGTTTACAATTAATGTAGAATCTTTTAAATTTCTAGTTACATTTTTTCAGGGAGAATGTGCAGACTAACAATGTGAAGAACTTCTATGTAGTAAGTTAAGCAATGTATGAAAGAAAAATAGGAAGTAGCATCTCAAGTTTTAGAAACTCGAAATTTACATTTAAACTCGAGTCTCCAAGACTCGCTTTGTACTAATAACTTGGACAGAAATTGCAAGAAATGCCACATAGATCTCGAGTCTCTTAGACTCGAGTTCTACCAAAGAAATAAACTAAGAACCCAACAGAACTTTGAAGAAGAGAGAATCTCAGCACTCAAAACGATGAAGAAAAGAGAAATCTAGAACGAAGATGAAGAAAAACTCAGAATGAGGATGAAGAAAAACCCAAAACGAAGAAGAAGAAGCCCAAACCGATCGAAACTCAAAACCCAGAACGAGGAAGACGAAGCCCGAACCGATCGAAACCCAAAACCCAAAACGAAGAAGACGAAGCCCGAACCGATCGAAACCCAGAACGAAGATGATGAAGAAACCCAAAACGATCTGACGATGAAGAACAGAGGGAAGAACAGAGGAAGAACCTAGAACGCGAGGAAGACGAAGGACGATCTGAAAGGTAAAAATGGTGGAACTCGAGTCTCACGTGATAGAAAAAAATGGTAGAACTTGAGTTTTTAAAACTCGAGTTTCACGTGAAATTTTTTCCATGTCAGCTTCTATCACTTAGGTCTCGAGTTTTAAAAACTCGAGTTCCAACATTGAACTCGAATTTTTAAAATTCGAGATGCTAGTTTCTAACATTATTTTGAAACGTGACAACTAACTAAATTTTTTTATATTTAATGTTATTTGGAAATATAATTCCATTTTTTCAGCCTCCTACCTGATGCATGCTATAAATTCGTAGTGTTTTTATCAACCGAAGTATATCATGGACATCCTTTGTGCTTTTGTCAAATTACTTGAACTGCAATTTGCAATGTGTTTATCCAAATAATCATGTAACCATCTTTGAATTGAAATTTGAACGTATGGTGTTCATTTTGAGTTTGGGATCTCATCTAGGCATCGGAAAAAAAAGGCTAACAAAATCGACCCAGATGCTTGATGACTCCAAGCATGTGAATACTGTTGAGTATTTTGGACTAGGCCCCAAGGCCCCAAAAATATTCAACCATAACCACTAATAGATAGCTTGTCAATGTCATTATTTGGGACGTGCAGGCTACTAGAAAGAGCATTATTTCAGGGTGGACTGTAAACAGTAATATACTATACTTTTTTCATTTATTTACTAGTAAAATTAGCATCAAATAACAAGATTATGTTTTTTTTTTTTAATGAGGATGCAATTATAGTCAAAGCAGTGTTGAGTTGACCGGTCCAAATTACACGTAATCTTCCTTCATTGATAGGGACCAAAAACGAATTTCTGACCATGTACGGGTTGGCTCACAATGTAAGTTTCTCATTTTTTATTAGTATTAATTATTCTTAAGAATCACTTATGAAAATCACGATCTAATCAATCATCAATGTCTTTCGTCATTATTACCATTATGTTGGGCCTCCTTTGTCAATGTGAAGCTTTTTCAAAGAAAGGCGTCACAGGAAACAAGAGGCTGTTTGGTTTTGCGTTTTTTATCGCACATAATTTTATTTTCATCGCCCATAACTTAAAATAAGTGAGATTTATGAAAAAAATATTTGTTTGAATTTGTTTTTTGTTTTTTGTTTTTGTTTCCATCACTCAATTCTCTGATTTTTGAATTATGAGTTATGGAAACTGAAAACACATTTTAGGTGTTTTTAATTTTCAAAACTCTGTTTTCAATGACAATTTTGTAATTAAATCCACATAACTGGACCCACTGTCAAAGCAAACACGTGAGCGTTGCTTTTGAGGGTCTCTTCAGCTGCTTTCTTCTCCACTTTTTTTTTTTCTCTCTTATTTCTCTAGTCTTCATTGCACTCCATTCTTCTTTCTTTCTTTCTTTCTTTCTTTCTTTTTTTCCCCTTAATCAAAGAACCCATTTGTTCTTCACTACAGTTCTTTCTTTTTTTGTTTCTTTTTTTTTTTTTTTTTTTGGTTCTTCATCACAGAACCCATTTGGTTTTTGCCGCCGGTGGTGACGATGGAGATCGTCACAGGTTCGATCGTCGCTGCATCAGGACCGCCGGTCATTTGTGCAGGTCCGTTCGTCGCAGGTCCGATTGTCGCTGCATCAAGTCCGATCATTGTTTATGGGTATCGGGGGTTGAAGGAAAAAAAGAAGAAGAAGAAGAAAGAAACGGAAAGTGATTGAAACGGAGAGTGATTGAAACGGAGGGTGATTGAAAAAGAGAGTGATTTTTTTTGGAGCTAATAAGAAAGGAGGAGAATGGAGGGCGGGTCACAGGGCTGGGTCGAATCGCTGGGTCGCGCCGCTGCTGGGTCACGCCGCCGCTGGGTCACGTCGCCGCTGGATCACTCTTTCTTCTTCCACTTCATTTTACTTCTGTTCCTATTTTTCTTCGAAACCCACTTCTTCAAATTTGAAGATTTTCTCTTTTACTTCTTTGATTTTCTGTCTAAGACAGTTCTCTGTGTATATCTGTGCTTGAGTAATTGAACAAAAGCTTCAACCATTTTGAGAGATTGGTGGGTTTGGGTTTGGGGTTGTGTTTGTGTTTTGGGAGAGGAACAGGGGTAAAGAGGAAATGAGAACTGAAGAAAATTGATGGGGAAAGAGGGTTCAGCGAGTAGTCTAACAGAAGGCTTTGACCAAGTTGCAGGCATGGGTCCCACAAACAGTGTAAAAAATTGAGTGATGAGAAGTAGCAAACATGTGCCAAACGGGTGGGGTTTAAGAAATTGGGGTATTTTAAGTGATGAGTGATGAGTGATGAGTGATGAGTTATGAGTGATGAGTGATGAAAATTGAGTGAGGAGTGATGAGTGATGAAAAAAAAAAAAAATAGCCCCCAATTTTCTGTTTTCTTTTAATTTTTAACTTCTTAATTCATATATTTGTTTATATTTATATATAATTTTTTATAATCTATATATATATTCAATTAAATTTCAAACTGAAATTCAATTAGAGCCTAATTTTGCGCTATATGTCTCATATAATTTAAATTTTATAATTTTATGCCAAATGAGTTAATTTAGTATAAAAATTAAATTTCAATTAGGGTTTAATTTTGCACCATGTGTCTCATCTAATCTAAATTTTTAAATTTTTGTGCTAAATTAGTTAATTTAGTGTAGAAAACAAGGAATCCAATGTAATAAACAATAAAAAATATAATCATATAACTAAAAGAATTCAAATTTCTAAGTCATCTATATATATATATATATATATTAATAGGTTAAGCTTAAAGAAAATTGAATTAGAATTTAAATTTATAATCCAATTTTGTGTCATGTGTCTAAATTTATGTGGGAATTACACCATAATTATCCACTTAAATCTGTGTCATGTGTCTACTTAAGTTTTTTAATCTTTGTGTCAAGTGAGTTAATGAGTGCAAAATACTAAAAATCTAATATTAATGAACTATAAAATTAAAAAAAAAAAAAACAATCACATATACTCAATAAAAATCACCATATGTTTCTCAAAAAATAAATAAAATAAAAATTACCACATAACAGAAACCATCGCACGTTCTATTTTATTAAAAATTAGAAAAAAAAATGATCATAAGTAGTATTACATTTAGGTAATAATTTTAATATGTGATTAATTACGTTTACTTTAAATAAAATAATTTGATTAATTATCTATAATTTATGATAAAAATTGTGTTTAATTTTAAATGTATCTTATGTATGCATGAATGCATGTGTTACATACTTTAAAAAAAATTAATTTGACTAATTATTTATATTTTATAATAAATATTTTGTTTAATTTTAAATGCATCCATGCGTTTGTATAGAATTACATATGTAGGGACACAATGTAGGCCTTTAACTCAAATGCGTGACCGGGCCGGCCCAAGTGGCCTTTACAATAGAATTTGTAGAGAATGGACTTAAAGCCTAGACCTCTTGGTGCTTTAGAAGGCTATGGGGTGAGGTCCAAGTCTGCTTCTGGCATGCAGCTGGCTGGTGGAGTGGCCTATTTCCCTCGTCGGACGTGAGCCGAGGAGCTTCTGTGCTGGCTGACGTTCCGTTCTTTGGGGGAGAGAGAGAGAGAGAGAGAGAGAGCGTGCCTTACTCTTTTCCCTGAGAAAAATCTGGATCCTTTTCTAGTGGTTCCTCCTTCTCTATTTATACTCCCCACCTCTGGTTCTCACGTGTCTTTTCCCTGAAAACGCTCCCCTATGCTCATAAGGCTGACCATCGTCCCCTCAGAAGTCATTTCTCCATTAATGCAGCCAGGCGGGTAGGTGGGAGGCCTTTAATGCGGTGGCAGCAGCTTTATACTACGCACGCCCCGCTTGTCCTCATCCTCGGCATCCCGTGGGAATTCCATGCGACTTACTAAGCGTCAGCAGCCCCTCCATGGGTGTTATGTCGCGCCTCTCAGCACATGCCTCTGTTGTCCAAGGTCATGCTCCCCTCGGACACTACCAAACGGGCAGTGACCTCATCGATGGGCCTCTGGGCCTTCGAGTCTTAGTAACCTTCTCCCTTCTCGTGGCTTTTTGGGCGGAACGGTATCCTCGGATCAGGCCCAAGGCCCATACAGCCATTTTGACGTTTCTGCCCCCACAACATACTAGCTTTCATAATAAAAAAATTCAGTACTTGCAAATATGTTGTATTGTTGTATTTTCACCACAAATATCTTGATTAATAACTTTTTTAA
Organism: Castanopsis chinensis; assembly: GCA_032878915.1. NCBI lineage: Eukaryota > Viridiplantae > Streptophyta > Magnoliopsida > Fagales > Fagaceae > Castanopsis > Castanopsis chinensis. The sequence continues at coordinate 26,875,629 of JAVQMG010000126.1, forward strand.
AAATACTATATACACATAAATTTCAATTAATTCAATCAATAAAGTGTTTATCAAGATCTAAAGTTCAATTCTTACATTGATCTAGTGATAAAAAAACAATTATCAACAACTTAGAACTTACTTGACAACAAATTTCGCTACCTGAAAACCATTATAGTTACTGCCGCCGTTCTTCTAATCAACAATGGTCGTTGAGAGAACCAACCATTTGGCAAAAGTGTCTTTATCCCCAATGTTAAATATCAGCATTGATACACTATGTTGAATATGCTACTATGGATGCGGAAGCGGAAGCGAAAGCATAAAATATAGAACACAATAACACACGAGGGTTACGTGGTTCAGTCTAACGACCCACATCCACGGAGGAAACCCTAAAAGGATACATCAATAATATATTAAAGTATAGTACAAATCATGTGTTACAATGAACCATAACATGTGTATGTATAGTAAACTAAACCCTAGACTAATAGACTTCTAGTACAAGTAGAAGACTTGGTTTGCACACAAAGTAGAATTAAGCTTGGGCTTATATTAATGAGCTAATATATCTCTAACACCCCATCTCAAATTCAAGATGGAAGCTTGATGAAATCTTGAGATTTGATAAGGTTGAGAAAATCTCTTGAATGAAGTTTGGCTCTGTGACGGTGGTTGGATGAAGGCAATGATCTTGCAATGTTAATGCAACTTCTATCGACGGCATGACTATACCGGAGAAATTTGACGATAGCAGTAGGAAGCCAAAGAAGATGAACGCAGTGAAGAAACACCGAAGAAGACAAAAATTGCTCTTAACACACTGTAAAGATAGAAAACCATAGCCATAGGAAGGTAGTTCTGATACCATATTAAATATTAGCATTGATACACTAGGTTGAATATGCTAGTATGGGTACAGAAGCGAAAGTATAAAGTATAGAACACAATAACACACAAGAGTGTAGAACACAATAACACACAAGAGTTACATAGTTCAGCCTAACGGCCTGCATCCATGGAAGAAACCCTGCGGAAGAAACTCTAAAGGACAACATTAATAATATATTAAAATGTAGTACAAATCTTATGTTACAATGAACTATTACATGTGTATATATAGTAGACTAAACTCTAAACTAATTGACTTTTAATACAACTAAAAAACTTGATTTACACACAAAATAAAACTGAATTTATGCTTATTCTAACGGGGTAATATATCTCCAGTACCCAAAATTATGCTAAACTTGACAGCAAACAAGTTTCTTGCTCGGGTACATCAAACAAAACTTTTGAATACCAAACTTAGAAAGAAAAGTAGGGAGTAAAAAATTAAAGGAACAAATTTACTCGGTGTTCCAATTGGTCCATGATGGCGATGTCAACATCAAATCTAACCAAATCTAGTCCAGCGAGGTGACATTGATGCCATAACCCAGACCAAATGCTACGTGTTTGCCTTTGATTATAGGAGTTGGTGAGCCCCTCAAGAAGTTGTCGAGGAATTCGAATAAAAATGGTGGAACCTCTATAAAAATCCCTCCCTAAAATCTACGAATATCTGTTTGTGAAATTATGATTTTATGAAAGGGAAGCTCATGTCTATCCATCCACGCCATATTGGGTCCCCAAAACCCAATGACAGTGCTGTCTATTTACGAACTTTAGCCTTTATTGCCAGTGGATGCAAGCAGGCAAGCACATGTACAATCTTGATGCTAATTAAGTACATGAACTTTGATTTCGTGTAATTAGGCTAGTTCAAGTTTTGCCTCTCGTGAGATTAAGTTTTAGTCGGCTCAACTCATAAAATTATATCAAAAATTAATTAATATCTTAATTTGATGATAAATAAACATCATTAAAAACGGACGATTCGATCTCATCTCTACAGCAAAATTGGAATTTCGTGGTTAGTAAGACGTAAGTGATGATGATAAATGGAAAAATAGACAAGCTCTTATGAAAATTTTCAGGAAGCGTTTACTACATGTTTTTAAATAATAATTTTTAATTTTTAAACATTAAATAGCGCTTTTTCACCCATATATTTTCAAAAAAAAACTTTTTAAATTTAAAAAGTATTATTTAAACACGTACCGGACTGTTTAACATCAATATAAAATTTTGAAATTTGGGAAGCCATGAATATGGCACCACCCATGCGCATAAACATAATCTGATATAATGCAGGGCACACCATACCGTTCTCCTCTACCAAAATTTCCTCTAATCATCTCTAAATTGATTCTCAGAATTTAAGAGACTGTTTAGTACCAGTATTTAGACAATAGTTTTCAAGAAATAAATATCAATAACACTCACATATTTTTATAATACTCCAACATATATTTTTACAACACTGCAAACAACTATACTAAAATCTATAGCCAAACTAGCCATAAATCTGCTTGGATCAGCTTATTTCAATTGACTCACTTTTACCTATTTCTTATTTGTAACTTCTTAGAGTCACTTCGAAGAGTAATTCATCAAAACTCAGTATATGTAAAAGAAATTATAGCCTGCCCACTTTTCATAGTTTTTATCCTATCATTGATCAACGATACATGACATAACGCTATTTGGCCTAACTTCACCAAGAAATATAATATAAACCAAGAGAGATAATAAATAAAATAATTCTAAAATTCTATTTGGGGACTAAGAAATTCCATTGTTGTTGTTGTACATCATTCACAATTCAGGCTAATCTTTCCTCCCGCTACAATTTGTATCTCTCACATCGCTTTGGAATTATAATATTAAAATATCCCAACTTAATATAAATAAACAAATAAATAAAAAAGAAAGAAATAACATTTTTATATATAAATTTTTTTTTTCTTTGAAAAAAAAAACCTAAAATTACAATTAATGGCAGAACTTAACTATTATCGTAGCTTTTTTTTCTTTTTCTTTTTCTTTTTCTTTTGGGCAAAGATTGGTTTTATGTATTCTATAATCGAAAAGGGGCTATAGGTAATGATTTCTTCTCAAATCAACAACAACAACGCTTACGTTGTCCGTACTATGCCTAGCCAAGGCCAACTTGGTCAACAGAATTGACGCATCGGAGCAAGCCTTGTCGGAGCTCTCTGACGCGGCCCCGACCGCCGCGTTGCTTCCCGGCGACAAGGGCGGCGAGTGCGGTTTCTGCGCGCGCAAGCACATGCGCGCCACACTGCAAGCGGTGTCGTTTGACACCACATCCCAAAGCCCATCGCTCGCTAGGATTAGACACTCATCCTCAGCCGTCCGATCCGTTATCGTCACCTCCGGTTCCGATATCACGTACGGTTTCAAATAATTGTCACCTAAAAAATAAACATAGAATCATTTAATTAGTGCTAGAATTGTTATTATTATTAAACTCGGCGAAGCTAATTAACAAGGTAAAAGATAGTGAAAATATTGTTTATCCTAGAATTAATTCACGTACCTATTGCTCTGGACATAGCCAAGACTCCTAGGACTCTAGCACCATCCCAGTAAATAACGCGACCACCAGCTTCTTGGATCCGAACCAACTCGTCGGGTCGGTCGGGCTGTCAATTAAAAAAAAAAAAAAAAAAGCGGAGACTCGTCAGCACTGCGTTTAAAGGTGGCGCATGTACACCACGCGCAACCGCGATTTGATTATAGACACGTGAAATGAAGCGTTAAAAGTTTCATCGAACTTGTCCCAAAAAACATGTTGCCGAAGTTTAAGGTTTTTAAAGTTTTTAATAACATCTCGAAAACGGAGCACAAAAAATGAGAGATTTTTGATACCTTGTGATCAACGGAGAGAGGGACAGCGACGCCGTTTCGGCAAAGCACAGCGCGGGAGTCGCCGCAGTTAGAGACGACGATCTTCTCCGGAGTCACGACGGCGACCACGGCGGTGGATCCAACGGCGTCGCACTGCGGAGTCTGGGGGTCGCACCTGCAATTTGAGCCCATGACGGGCCCACTAGATTCCTGAACCTCCTTGTCCATCCGATCAAAGCTCTTCTCCATCGTCACCTTCCATTCCACTCCTTCACCTTTACCTTCTACCTCTTCCTTCACTATCTCATGTAACCTGTCCTTGCACTTCATAGCAACCTTCAAAAACAAAAACCAACAAAAAAAACCGTTAGATTAGAATACAATTCAAAAATCGGCGTAGTTATTAGCTTTTTATTATATCAGAGAGATCTGAGGGTTCAAATATAATTACATGAGAGCAACCATGGCCGTCGAAAACGCCGAAGAAGTGTGACTTATTTGAAAAAGAACCGTGGACTGAAACAGCGTCTTCCATGTCTCGTCTTCGTCCACAAACGGAGGTTACTCCATACTTAGGGCACACTAGCACCACTTCATTGTTCACCTCCATAGGCTTCGAGCTCTCACGGGAATTCTGTTCTTGATTCTGATGCAAAAACACTTCGACGGAGTTTGCTTTCTCTTTTTCGGAGTCTCGCAGCGGAGCAACTAGCCTCTGGCGTTTCCTACCAGGACTCGCCAGTGTCTGCGGCGCCGCCGCGTCAGCCATTAGCTTCAAAGGGATGAGCTGTTCCATTCTCCTCCGCCTCGAAGCTCGAGAGCTCGGCTCAATCGCGGCCGTTGCTTCTCCTTCTCCCACAACTCCACAGCAAATCCCAGCCATTGAAAATTCTCTCGAGAATTACAATCTACAAAAATAGCAAATAGTAGAGAGAAATGAAGGATCTTTAGTCACGCTCCAGAGGACCCTTTAAATGGTTATCCCACTCAAGCTTTTTCTAACATAGAAAGAGAGAGAAGAAGCAGAGGAACAAAAGAACCCTTTCGCAATATCACACGTGGGGGCCCACAACTAATCACGGGCAGGCTACCCGTCACCGTCCTGGGCAGCGATCCCACATTGTACAGTTGGTATGACGTCGAACTACTGAATACCATAAGGGATCATCTCTACCGTCCATCTTTTCTCTCCTCTTTCATTGTCCCAACACGTGTGCTTTCTTTTGGGACCCCCTGCGATACGTGGCCCAATGAGATTGCAACGCGCGTAGTGGAAGCGACCTTCCTTTTCTGACACGCATGTGGTTCTTAATGTACTCTCTCTCTCTCTCTTTCTCTCTCTCTTACTTTTTGAGTCTCCCCCGCCAATATTTTTTTTTTTACCTTTCTCATTATTAAACTAACACACATCTCTGAGGATATCACCACGTGGCGTGATCGTGGGATACGAGATTCCGGCCTTGCTTCCACTTCACCACGCCCCCTATCGCGAGTACTCAACACCCCTGCCTAATTTGCCTCCATTTAGGTATAATCAAAAACTTTGTAGCTTGACTAGGTGTTACTTTTTTTTTCGTATTTTTAATTTTAAAGAAGACATTTAGGATTTATTTCCTTTCCATTCTCAAAAAAAAAAAAAAAAAAAGATATACTTCCTTTCATTCTCAAAGTTTGATGTATACATTGTAAAAATATAATTGTGTTAAGTATTTTTAATAAAGGTATTCAGAATTTAATTTCCTTACCTCCAAGTAGAAGTAGGCAACTATTAATGTATAAAAATGAAGAAATAAATTACAAAAGTTTGATAAGTTGTGAATTGGTAATTGTGTTAAGTGGTTATCATATTCTTACAACACATGACTATCATATCTTTGTATCAAGGAATCCATTTATCATGAATTTTTTAGTTTGGTAGCATGATTTATTTGTATTTATTAGGGAAAAAAAAAAGAGTGAATCTTCTTTCTTTCTTTCATTTTCATCCAAAAATAGCAATAACAATAACAACAATAAAAGCTAAAAACTTGCACGTTGTATTAAACTTTTTTTTTAAGTTTTATTCGGCCAAAACAAAACTTCTCACATTTCTAAGAGAATCTACAACAAACAATCTAAACTAAGGGTATTCACCAAACTGCAAAAATCGCACTAAAACCGCCCGTAAAATGGCATAACCGTACTGTACCACAAGTAATAATGCACTGCACCACATGGTGCAATGCAGTTTGCTGTTTTACAATAAGAAAACCGCACCGTACTCTCTCTATATATTAATATATTTAATTATTTTTAATATTAAATATATTATTAATAGTTTAATAATCCTAGTTTTCAAAAAAAAAAAAAGTTTGATATCTCTAGCAAGTTTTGATTAGGAACGCCAGCCCAAAATAAAGAAAAATTAACTCAATAATTTAAAACTTTGGCCAAAATAAAGGGTAAATTAGTTTTGGGCTGGGTAGAAAAAGCTCAAATTTGAAAAAAATATACCAACTTCAAGTCATTCAAACCGTATCTTATACATCGCACCATATATGTTAAAGGGTTTTTTTTTTTTTTTTTTCCCCTTTCCTAATGTAAAAAGTTTATAAAGTGACATATTGTACCTGTTAGAAAGAGACTTACTATTGGAATCAATTCATATAGCAAACCGAATAGAACATAAGCATCACATCCCTGCACCATTTCCAAATTCAAAGAGAGACAGATCAGTTTCAATATCCAGATAAGTTTCTTAAACTCTTTGTTTCACAAAAACTAGGATACATATCAAAAATAAACTTCTCGTTTAGGCTATCACATATACAACAAGTTTCCGGTTCTAGTATTCCTATTTTTCTCCTTTCCACACTAAAATGAGCCTTTGCATTATTTTGTGTGATGATAAGTTGAAAAATATACCAACTTCAAATCATTCAAACAGCATCTTATACATCGCATTGTATATGTAACCGCAAAAATGAAGCGGTGCGGTGCGGTGCGGTTATGGTTTTGGCTAAATTTTAAACGGCACCGCACCGCACCACACCACACCACACCACACCTCACATGTGACCGCAAAAACAAGGTGCGGTGCAGTTATGATTTTAGTTAAACTACACCGCATCGCAAACACCCCTAATATAAACCCAAAATTATCTCTAATTTAGAGAGATACCCACAAAATGTTGTTCCAATAACCTCTCTTAAAAGCAAATAGTTTTTTTGCTAATGAAGAGCCACTCTATTGGATTGGAGAGTACTGTTCATTAGAAAAAACATTAAACCAGAATAACAAATTTTACACAACTAATTAAAATATTCAATTTTATCTCAAGTTCTCAATGGCTACAAATTGAACAAAAGTGCTCTCTCTCTTAAATAAATCTAAATGAAAATACACAATTATACAACAACTCAATATTGTTCACAACAAACCAATTAAATCATAAAAAAAAAAAAAAAATTAGAGAAGCTGATCTAACCCGATCCAGGCCATGTACACTTGGAAGTGCAGAGGAGGAAGAGCGCCGATGGAGAGGAGGTGTTGAACTATGAAAGTCGAACGATCAACTCTCTCTCTCTCTCTCTCTCTCTCTCTCTCTCTCTCTCTCTCTCTCTCTCTCTCTCTCTCTCTCTCTCTCTCTCTCTCGTTTTGGTCAATTGGCAATTTAGAGGAGGAATGCAGTTCTTTGTGAAATACACAATCAAACCATAACACAATCTTAATATTAACAAACCAATTAAGTCATAAATAAATAAAAAGATAGAGAAGCCAATCTGACTCGATTTGGATCGTGTCCACTTGGCAGGTGGGATGAGGATGAGCGGTGATGGAGAGGAGGCATTACACAGGGAACACCAATTAATCAACTTTTTATCTATCTCTTGGGTTTTGGTTAATCGGTAGTGCAGAGGAGGGATGCAAATCTCTCTCTCTCTCTCTCTCTCTCTCTCTCAATGCAAATGAAACATATATGGTATGTTTTCTTAAGCAAAGACATGTGGTTTAAATGATAAGTTTTCTCTTGAAAAAAAGATGATTAGTTTTTAATTTCATTACAAATTAATGAGAAAAATTTTTACTTAAAAAAATGGTAAGTTTTTATGAAAAGTAATAATAAGTTAATGAATAATAATAACCATTAGATAAACTGTTATTGATTTGAAAAATAATTTAGTATATTTATTATTACAATAAAAATTTATTCGTACTGTAAGGACTGGATTTGAACCCTCAACCCAATGGAAATGGATGATGGTCCAATTAACCCAAAACAATATATTTATTAGATGATGGATTTCACAGGTAAAATACTTAGCAAATCAAGTATGGGCCTCAGTAGATTTGACTCATGCCAAGAAGATAAGAAAACACAATTTAAAGAGAATAACACTTCTCGCTCAAGTCCAACGATGAAGTGTTCTTATATTCACTCAAATTTTTCTGAGTACAAGGTGTTCTTCCTTTTTACCAAAGATTACTTGCCTAGTTTTCATGGAGTCCATTCCCTTATATAGTCTTACTCTTTTAGATTACAGCCTTCCACTTGTTGATTATTTAGATGATCTCTTGGATACTTATCTCATCAGAACCCTCTTGAAAACTTTGTGTGTAACTGTAAGACTAAATATCATTGTACAGAAGTTATTTTTCACATAAATGCGGCCAATTGGTTAGGTGCTAAACATTTAATGTGATAGTAGTAGATTTCTTCTCAAATATTTCTTCGTTTACTATTGACTAATTTATCTGAAGTTTATCCTCAAAGCATGGTTGCCTCTTACACGGTATCCTCTGGACGGTCGGGTGCTAACGTTCCACAATGCTCCCTGAGGACATTTGGCTCCTCAGGAGACACCACTTGTTCGTTGCTATTTGTCCTTGTTCTCAGCTCTTTAGCCCACATACTTATCTTACTGTTTGATTATCCTCGAGCTCTTCTACATCTTCGGGCATGACCCATGGCCCAATACTCCTACTCATTACTTTTATCCCACACATGCAATAATATTGACTTTGTATTTTATTGTTCAAAAAATAGATTATTTGCTGACTTAATATTTTGAATTTGAACAACATTAATGGGAAAAATAGTTTCGAATAAACAGAAAAAAAAATTGAATCATTCTATCGATAAAAATAATTATTAACTTTAATAAAACTATACAATAATATTGAAAATTTTGGCTATCATCGTCAAATAAGAAAAATAACTTTTATTATAAAAACAGATGATAAGGAATTTGATTATAAAGTCAGCCGATTAAATGGAAGCTTGCCATAATTAAAAAATGGGAAATGCTAACGAATTCAAAGAAACTTTTGTATACCGATTTAACAACTTAGATATTTGAGTTATAACTAACTATAAGCTAAAAGTTAACAAATGTCTTAAGAGTATTGATTTTTATTAGATAATACATTAATAAATACTTTAAGAAAGCTGTTAACATAACCCTACCGACTATAAGGCAAAAAAATCAGCAAAATATAATAGGGTCTCATACTTGTCCTCTATCGGGATTCCTCCTTATGTGAGCTTGTTTGTAAAACGTTTTCTTGGTTTTAGTCACTCTCATTCATGGCTGAATAGTTTCCCCCAAATTATGTTTGTGATTTTTTTTTTCATGCAATCGTTGCTTTTTAGAATCAGTGATGTCTTTCTAATTGGGGTTGTAATAAACTCTGTTGCTATTCAGTGTATTCACCAAGGTCTATTTGTCTTAGCACTACTGACGTGACATCAGTGATCTCTTTCTAATTGTGGTATGTTTTAATTTTCCATGTCAAGTAGGAATTTTGAAATTATGACTACCACATTAGGGAAAACCAAAAAAGAGAAAGTTGAAGGAAGAAAGATCATGAATGGAAAAAAAAAAATGATAGTTTTAAATACAATATAATAATATTTTATTACGTTGCCTCTATCACTAATAATCAATAATTTAGCTATTGTCATACAAAAATTCAAAATAAAATTACATATTATGTAATTTCTTGACAATGCAACGCACTGACGTTTACAATATCAATAAGTCAAGAACCTTTTTATCTAACGACACCTATGTTTTTCATGGGAGAGAATCAGATTCAATCCCCAGACCCAGATAAAAAGTTACATCCAATTACTACAATAAATTAAAATCGAATATTTAATACTGAGTTGTACTTCACAATTTTAGAAAAAAATTTACACTTATCATATCGATTGTTACATGCACAACAAATTTAAAATAATTTGTATGTTTTTGTTGAGATTTACATGTCTTGCATGAGTTTAAACTTTTGTTCTTAGATTTATTGTTTTCAACAAGTTATTGACAAGCTATGCTCTTATAAAATTAAATAGAAATTCTATAGACACAATAAAATTTTACAATATTTTTATAACACATTTATTTTTAATTATAGTGGGTGTCAGCCTAATATTTTGTTATTTGATCTGGTTAAAAGATGCTCGAGCATTGGTTAATTGACCATTTTAAAAAAGTTTCAATGGCATTTTCATTGGAAATATAAAAAAATTTAAATAAAAAAGTAGATATTTTTTGCATTCTCATAAAATCTTTCTAAAAATATTTTCTAAATTAATACTTTTAGGGGCGCTTGGTTCATTATGATGTACCTTTAATGTGATGCACATTACAATGATTTGACATTAAAATTTATTTATTTTTTTTCTAACATTACCATACTCTAAAATTACAAAATATATCACATCACCTTAATCTCATCAATATAAGATTACAATAATACAATATTATGATGTAATGTAACATCAAGGCGAGCCAAACACCAATAAAAAAGTTTCAACCTATAGTATTCACTCCTGAAAATAATTTTTTATCATCAGACCAATATACCAATCAATTTTTGTTATAGGTAGAGATCAAATCTCAAATCTTTTATATATAACCATAAAAAAATTTATCGGTTAAATTAACTTAAACCCATTGTTATTCTACATTTCTACTTTGACTCTATTATTGTAAAATGGTGTGGTCTCTGACTCAATCACACGTACTCATAATAATAGCACAAATTGAGTAATTAGTGTGGGAGCGTGACATTGGGGGTGTGTGAATAAGGGAGATGACGAGCTTTTGTGTGATTGCTCCCTCCGGTTGTCCAATGAAAGTGGCTACGTAAGAAGGAGAGATGGGGACACGTGTGGGACCACATGTCAAGGTCGATTGAAGCTGCTGCGGAATATCTGAGCTTCGCTTAGCTCCTTGCTCGACACCTGTCCCCTTACTGACGTGGAGTTGAAGCTGCACCCCTCGTTCCTCGCGCGGAGCACACGTTTCTACCACTAACCCTCTCTCTCTCTCCCCCTCTCTCTCTCAAATTATAATTTTATGCCGTCCTTTACAGCAATTACCAAACCACAAAATTGCATCTTCTACCCCCACAAGTTTGTGAAATTGAAACTGGCCCATGAATTGTTTTTTCAACCTATTTGACTTTCGTCTGTAGTTATAAAAACCGGAACCATGAAAGAACAGAAAACGTTTTCGATTCTTGAGTTTTATTGATTTTTTATTGGTTTTTACAGGGTAGGATTTGGGTTCAGTTCGGTTTTTAAAACTATACTCCCATCACACTTCCGCTATTCATTTACTTATTTATAATTTAATTATCATTTTGATCCTTAATTTTTATATTGTGTTTCAAAATAGTTTTTTATGTTGTAAATGCATCAGTTTAGTATTCAATCTTTTGGTATTATATCAAAATATCCTTTATTCTTCTAGTCTTTTGGTATTATGTATCAGATTATTATTTTGTCAATTAAAGTTTCAAAATTATAAAGTTGTTTTGATATGAAACCTTTATCAATCTCTGTTATTCACTTATTCTAAGTAATAATGAGCAAAGAAAAACAAAAAATCAATTATTAAATAGGTGTTTAATATTTTTATAACACTTTTTTACCTAAAAAAATTTTCAAAAAACTTAAATAACATTACACAAACAACGTCACGGAACAGGTCATGAAGTTTGTGTTTCATTCGGTATGTTCATCATTTTGTTAGCCATCAAATAGAGAAGGTAGAGACTAGAGAAAGCTTTAGTTAGATTACGAAAGTGATTGCACGGAAATCAAAGATGTCTACCACAGTGAACACAATGTTTTATGACTTTTTCTTTTTTGTTTCTATTTTTTGGGATAGACAGATGGCGGGTGATGGTGGGGTGGTATGACATTACAAAAGATGCCATTAACAATGGGCTATCACTTGAACATCACTAAAGAGAATTTGGTTAAAGTGGGAAAGTAATTGCTAGAAATTCAAAGATGACTATCTACATGAAACACAAAGTTTTGTCAAGGGTTTCCCATTTCTCTCTACATAATGGAAATGAATAACAAACATGGACAAAGAGTTCAAATTGTAACAATCTCATAAGCTTTGGACTTTAATTAAGAAAATTAAAAACTTGTCATCCAATCTAAAACATAATAATTCTAGACATTTTATGTTATTTTTTTAATTTAAATAATGGTACTTAAAAAAATGAGATAAAAAAATAAATTTTTTTAGAAGGCAAACCAAACAAGACAATCTACAATTGCTTTGTCCAAAAAAATTATTCAATCCACGTACGCTACAACCACCCAACAATCTTCTAAATCATTTTTAAAGTTTAAACAATTCAAATGGGTCTGGTCGTTGATAATTTCTCCCCAAAAACATAATCTAGGTCACGCATGGGAATTAATCAAAGAAGATAGATTAACAACTTCACATAGGTAAATATCGGTATGCATCATTACCTTATTTTGATAATCATATAAAAATTATCGGTATGCATCATTACCTTATAAATTAAACTGATATAATTTAATTGAATAAATGATGTAAAATTCAATAAAACAACAGTATATATTAGTATTATAATCCAAATACCTACATAATGTTCTTAAATTGAGAGATTACTAAACATGAGATTAGATTTTGTAGCAATTATTATGGCTAATCTCGCAGTTCAAACATTGTTCTTTTAGACGTTGTGTAAGAGAAAATATCAATTAAGTTATAAGGCTCTTAATATTAAAAAATAATAAATGATAATTAAAAGAAGTTTTCTGAGGGATTTAAACCACGAAATGTAAATACATTTCGTTTTTCCTTCAAAAGGAATAAGTGTTGCATAAAGATGATTAGAAAGGTGTGTTTGACTAATAGGATGCACATGACATCAACAACTTGTTAAAGTCGTAGACGTTGGAAATGAAACCGATAAAGAATCTAGAAATTAATTATAAATGAAAATTTTCAACAAGGCCGGTGTCAACTCAGGGGTGTTTGATTTGTGTTTTTAAATAATAATTTTTTATTTTTAAATAATATTATATGTATCTAATACACTTTTTTATTTAACAATTTTCAGTTTTTAAACACATGTACCAAATGAATCTTTAGTGTCGATCTGTCTTTATTTTTAAGTATAAACTAATTTATTTGAAAAGTATTTTGACTCGAGGTGGAGTTTGTATCAAGTTCAATGGAAAATGCGTTCAAGGATCAAGTTTTCGTTATTGCTTCAATTAATAGGAATTAAGCCAAAGTGTGATAATGCATATGTAATTGAATATGATCATAGGTTTTGGAATTATCCGTAAGCTGCATGAATAAAATAACTCGAACAAAACAATAAAGTGCACAACAGAATCGAACACAAAACTAAAGAGCTGAAATAAACTTAATTGCATTAACAGAATTAAGCAACTACAATCGAGGCTAAATTTATAATAATAATAAAAAAAAAGGTTGTTCTCTGCCATCTATGGTTAAAGACTCAAAACACTTCAAATTTTTTTACAACAATTATTAATATATATATATATATACTTTTGTTTTAATTTTATAGTTACAGGTTACAATACTAGAGAAAGAGATTCAAATTATTATAGTATTATTTTTTTATATAAAGGAGACTAAGGATGGTAGACAAATGTCACTAAATTATAAGACTCTTGATAGTTAATATATATATATATATACACACACTTACTTACTTTTGTTTTAATTTTATAGTTACATGTTAAAATAATAGAGAAAAAGATTCAAATTATTATAGTATTTTTTTTTTTTTTTATATATAAAAGAGACCAAGGATGGTAGACAAATGTCACTAAATTATAAGGAGTGTTTGGTACATACACTTAAAAATTAAAAATATATATTTAAAAATATATATAAAAATACGTGTAGATGAAAAAATATATAAAAATACATATAATATTATTTAAAAATTAAAAATATGTGTTTGAATAAGTGTACTGAATAGGTCCAAGACTCTCGACAGTTACCTGTTGAAACTACTAAAATATCTGGACTTCATGGGGTCCATAAATATCTGAAGAAGATATATTAAATAGAGATAAAAAAGTAACCTACACATTTTTCGACATCCCCCACAAGAATCAAAGAAGTAATTGCAGTGTCTCAAAAAACCAAAAAAAAGGATTAAGGGCAGTGATTGAGACATTTTCTTTAAAGTCACAACTTACAAGAAGCATAGCAAGTTGCTAAATCATAGAAGAAAAGTCTGATTTTTCTAGGGAAAAAATGCATTTCAACAACAAAATATTAATAAGGGGAGTTTATATCTTTATTTTATTTTTTGAGAAGAAGGGGGGGGGGGGGGGGGGGTGAGGGTTATATTTAATAGCAAAAGTAGTTGGAGTTATATTCCATATAGGGAATGAATGCCAAGCTAAAAACTGGATCCATATAACTATGAAAGTGACGCCTTCCAATACACGAATCACGGTAATAAAAAAAGGCAGGCTCCACAACCTTCGTGACAACAAGCAACGTGTTTGTACTTTGATCCGCATTGGATGGATAGGAGGGTGTTGTTTCTCTTTCTCCACCAAGCTTATAATAGAAGTGAAAGTCCACAAGTTTTATTACCGTATGTGGTGAAGCAAAATTGATTGATTCATCACTTAAGTTGAATACTTTGACAAATTGTAATAAACGATTATTGATATGATCATAAAATAACTGATAATATAAAGTATCAATAATTCCAAAACCACACCCTTTCATGATATCAATTTTGTTTACAACTATGTTGCGTGCAATTTTAGATGAACTCACTTTTTCTTCGTTGACAAGCTGTGACATAAAGGAAATTGGTAGATATTATCATATAGTATAAACCGAAAGGGATGATGAGCCACGTTATAAGCCTAAGCTGTCAAGCAACACTCGCACTCGCACCTCCTCTCTCTGCATGAGGTGACGTAAATAACCATGTGACACGTGACGCAGAAACCAGAGAGTTGAGTCAGTACCCAACCCTTGTGGTTACTTTTTTAAGAGTTTTTTTTTTGGTTATGTTATGATTCATGAATGTATGAACTAGAGTTTTAAAAGTCCACTTCTTTGTGGTTAAAAAAGCCCATTCAAATCTTGCTTTGTTTTCTCACAACGTTGGAAAGGAGTGTGTTGATTAAATATATAAAGAGGAGTACGTGGCAGTGATGGTTAATGGTGGACACGTAGAAAGGCAAGCGTGAAGGTGAGAGAGAGAGAGAGAGAGAGAGAGAGAGAGCTTCAAAAAGTTCAAAGTCCGAAACACGAGGCTTTCCGGGACTTTTTTGCCAACATCATTTTAATTGGAACTCATCATCATTAATAAGAATTTTTTTAAGATAATTTTACTTGACAGTGTTCTCTTTTAAGAAAATGCTGTCATGTGCTTCTAATATTGGTTAATTTTTTATTTAAATAAAATTTTTATGAGAAAAAAATTAATATTTTAATAATTTTTTTACTTTTTATAAAATTATTGTCTAATTTTTTTTAAAATAAATTGTCAACTAGTGTCTTAAGGGCACTTTGTTAGTATAACTCCTCTTCTAATAATAGTTCTATATTATTAAACTAAGACACAATTAATTTTTTGTGTAAATAAATATTTAATTTTAGATTTTATTTAATTATTAAAAACTTTATTAATTATGATAACTAAAACCTACCCATTTATTACTAATTTAAGTTTGTTGGTGAACATGTACTATGTTATGTTAATTTTTGATAAGTTTGGTCCACACTCTAGATATTTTTATGGTACAGCTGTATAGTCCCTTTATTATTAGTACTTTTTTGGTCATTTTTTATTAGAGAAGGAAAAAATAAGAAAAGTATGTGGGGGAAGGGAGGGGGGGGGGGGGGGACTGGGGAGTTTCTAGTTCATATAAGAAGAATTATTTTATGAGATGGTTTTATATTTTCATGCATATCTTTCATGCCATGTATAGATTCTACTAATAAAAATTTTATATGTTGTGAGAAAGAAGCCTCATGAGATATTTTATCATTTAATATTAATGACAAATAAGTATTTTTGTCCTATTCCTTCTTTTAGACGTAGAATACACGTGTGAGGACAGGAGTAAGGTAAAGAACACGATAGAATGGATTGAAAGTATTTTGTCATCCCTATTGAGGTGGTTTTAATATTAATAAGGCAAAGATGAAAAAGAAAGAGAAAAAGTAATTGTGAGAGTAAGAAAGAAAAAATAAGTGTATATAAAATTGTAATTGTAGGGCCAATGGACCCAAGATATGTGTTGGGCCAGCCCAAGAGTGCTTATAAAGTTGAAAACTCAACCCAACAGTATAGGTGGTCTGAGGACATGGGAAGGTTTGCCCATGAGGTAACATAAAAGGATGAAGAAGTCATACCCGGTTAAAATATTCTAAGGCATGATGTTCAAGGATAGGAATATCCTCGGCCATTGATGGGCAAGGACAAAAAAGGTGATCTGGCAATTCGAGGGCATCATTATTGAAGACCTTGGACACGAAAGTGAAAGAAGTAAAGATAAAGGATAAGGAAAGGGGACGCAAAATATCTGGGGTAAAGCTGCTACCGCCGCATTAAAGACTCTGCAACTACTTCTCTGGCTGCATTAATGAGGAAACGACGCTTGAGTATTAGAATTCAGCCTTACAGTTACTGCCAAAGACTTGGGGAAAAGGGGCGATGGGACAAGTATCTAAATGGAGCATCTGATCCATATGTGGAAGGAAGAAGAGAGGGAGGAGGGCAATATTAAAGCGAATGAAAGAGAAAAGGAGGGGGGAGGAACAGAAAAAAATAAGAGAGACTTGTAAGAAATACCAAGCGATTGTCCTCGGCATTTATATACGATAAAAACTTTCAAGCTATGTAGAGGTGTTATGCATGTATTTATGATCTGGTTTCAAGTTCATGTTACTCCACGTTTATAAACCTAGATTCGAAACCCATTCTCTATAAATTCATTATTTTGGGCCATTTGGACTGGTTCCCTTGGTGCAACTGAGGTCTAGTTTAACTTGTGTCCATACAGTAATAATATATGCACACAATATATATATATATATATATATATATTTATTACATTTCTTCCTTAAGTTCTTTGTCTTCTAATTTTATTTCTAACATAATTTCCTTCTTTTCATCTATAGAATTTTTATTATATTTTTTATATTTCTTATTCTTATATATTTTTTATTACTTTTAAAGCATTGATATTGTGCATCTAATACCAATTTATTTGTTTCGTTTTATGATTATGATTCATTTATTTTTGTTTCATTTCGGGTAACTACACACATCCAGGGTGGTGGTGGTGGGGAAGACGAAATGAGGTGACCAAAACTTGTCCCTATCCCATTTGAGGTGAAAAAGGCTAAACATGAAAAAATGAGATGAGAAAATGTTGGCATGTCTACACTTGTTTCACTTGAAAATTGATTTTCAAAAAATATTTTTTCTGAGAGTTTGGGATGACTGAAATTACAAGTAAAACTAAAAATAGTTCCTAGTTTACTGTAACATAATGGGTGTTTTGGCGTACAATGTTTTTAGCCTTATGGTCCTAATATTTTACGCTTCACCAAAAACTCATCCGTCTAATATCCCCCCCACCCCCCAATTATCAATAGCCCAACCACCCTCCTTTACTCTCGTTGTCGATCACCAATTGCTGGTCACCACCTCTCTTTCTCTTCTTGGGATAAACTTCTCTCTTTTTTCTTTTTTTTTTTATTATTTTGGGTTGGAATTTTTTTATTATATATGTGATTAGTAGTTGAGATAATGTGGGAAAATAATAAAAAAATATATGTTTTCATGAAATTTTAAAAAATGCAACTAGACACTTGAAAATATTTTCAAAAATACATTTGCGGGAACACAATTAAACACTTGAAAATATTTGTAGGTGAAAGAAACCCAACCCAAGACACAATTTATTGGTAACTACAACTGTGGGGGCAGAAGTATCAAAGCACGTATTTGGGCCTTGGGCTTAATCCGAGAGTATCAACTTGTCCGAGGATTGTAGGGCGACAACAAAGGCATCGAACTTAAAAGCCCATAAGCTCACTGTTGGGTTAGAGGCTATTTAGAATGGTCCGAGGAGGGATGCCTCCTCGGCCAGCTGAGGCGAGGGTCATAAAATGCACCATGATGCTTAGGGAGGAACCCGTAAAGCTCAACAAGCGAGGCTATATTCTAGAGAAATGCAAAAAGGGAGAAAAAGTGGGAAGTGCCTTGCAGAAAACTGCTGTCACCGCATTAAAGACTTCACATCTACCCCTCTGGCCACATTAATGAATAAGTGACATCTGAGATGATGGTGATCAGCCCTACAGCCATTTGGGGAGGATTTCAAGAAGACGATGGATGGGAAAGGCATCTACATTGATGACTTCAGGGAGAGAAGCACAAAGAAGAAGAGAATAAATAGAGAGGGGGAGAACATTATAAGGGGGGATGGTAAACCTTTTTAAATAAAACAAGAGAAACTAATACAGAAAATCCTCGGCTCACATCCGAGGAGAGCTTACACTACATTGAAGGTTCTTTGCTTGCAGATCGTGGACCTAGCCTATCATCTTTGTCTTTCACCGTCCAAGGAAACCTAGGTTTCAAACCCACCCTTTACAAATTTTATTGTTTAGGCCTTTTAGGCCTGTTCACGACGCGCATTTGGGTCCAGACTCGAACTGTGTCCTTACAACAACCATGCATTCAAATTTGATTAAAGAGCATAGTGTTCTGCATTATTTCTTTTACTCTTAAAGAATATGTAGACTATGGAAATCAATTATTCAATTGGTAACTTTTGTAAATCCCGTCCTTTAAAAAAGAAAATTTATTAGTAAAGAGTTTTGTAATATAATGGTATATTACTCAATTTTTCATGGAGAAGAATTTGAATTTAAACTCCCCCTTCCCACTTTTTGTAAGTAATATGTTTACTTTGATATTTATATATTAATTTGATAATAAAGAGCAATTATTATACATCTCAAACCGCAAATTCAAATCCTATAGTAAAAAGGGAAAATGCTATCGGATGCTCTTAAAGAAATGGTTAACAGGTAAATATTGGGTACTCTCGAAATACCATAAATGCGTACTCCCTCCTCTCATTTAACTATTAGTCCCACTAATTAAATTTATGATGAGACTCACAATTTATGTGAGACGAGGGAGTACACATTTATGGTACTCTCGAAGTATTTAATAATTTCCATGGTTAACAATCCATTTAAAGAAAATTTTTATGGAAAAAGGTAAAAAAAAAAAAAAGTAATTAATGTTTTGGCAGTTTTTATTATTTTTCATAAAAATAGTATTAAAACTTTTTTAAAATAAATTGTTAACCATTGCCTGAGCACTTGTTAACATGACCCATAAAAAAAGAAAAAAGAAAAAAAAAGAGAAGAGGCTCTATTCATCCACGTATGAATTATTTTTTGGGTCGCCTTTTGGATCCAATTATGCATGAAAGTGATGAAACTACGCAAGATCTTGGTAAAAAGTAGTAGTATTTGGGAAATTGGATGGCCCATTGGGCCCTTGCTTCTAATTTTGTTTGCGCCCTAGAAGAATAGCATTTGCCCCATCCTCCCTCACAATTTAGCTGAAGCCGGAAAGTTCACAACTTTACATTAGATTTCTCTTTCATTATTACTAAGAAAATAGGAAAGAAGATCTCTAGTCACTCTTGACGTGAGAATAAGAATGGCATTAAAATTTTCCCAACTTTTTGGATGGGTAGCATCAGATTTCTTGTAGATTATTAAACAATCTAAGAATTTTTAGTTGATTTCATAACCAAATCCAAAACTGAAAGCTATGACATGTTGGAATTTGTTATCAACATTCTACTTGAACACACGTAAATATAAAAATGTGATTTTTAAAATACTAGACACAGCATGTACAACAGCATGATGAGATAGTAATGATCGGTTTGGATTAAGGAGAAGTAGAGTAAAATATAGTAGAATTGACCCAAAATTAACTTATTTTCAACCAATTCGACTTCACTTCCCTTCAATTTAAGTGGGCCCTAGAGTTTTTATTGTAGCAGAGTTATATGCCATAAATTGATTAGTCAAAACTTTTCATAAAATAATAACTAAATTATTAAAATCACCTTGTGCAATCGCTATTAGCTCAAACTTTGGTTGGGACTAGTTATAGGTTATCATAATATCATAGTAGATGATCACTTACCAATTACAAATGACAACTGTTAATTCCCACTTAGTGAGGGGGAGTACGGATTCATACATGAGAAAAATTGTCAGAATAATTTTTGACTGATTAAATTCACCCTCATTTATTAGCTTAAACTTTTGAGACAAGTGATTGTTTATTCACTTTCAACATGCATATGGAAAGATAAATCGCAATGATTATGACCAAGAAAGCTGATAATCGTAGCAACTTAGATTGAGAATTAACAATGATTGCAATTCAGAAACCAAGTATTAAGCAGTTGCATGCGAGAACAAGATGAGATGCAAACTTTTCCAAAAGAACATTAACAGTTACAATCATAAAATTATCCCACATCAGATGTGAAATTGTGGCTTGTGAACATATGGAAACGAACAAGTAGTACGGTACGCAATTGCAGTCTAGGAGGTCCCTTGCTGTGCTTTTTTTTTTTTTTTGGGGGGGGGGGGGGGGGGAGTGGTGCGGGCGCAATTGCTCAACCGACTGCTGCAATTGCATCAAAAGCATTCACGGTCGCTCCTCCATCAACTGAAATGACCTGTCCAGTGATGTAAGAAGCAGCAGGTAGGCAGAGGAATGCCACCAAGGATGAGACTTCCTCTGGTTCCGCAGCACGACGAAGAGGAGTTTTAGAGATCATTTCATCTGAGAATTTCTTGTTAGCAAGCAACTGTAAGAACGGAAAAATCATCTTAAGCAGTGAGAAGTTGCTGCAGTTTTGAAGTATACTTAACCACGTATTAGATAGAGTTTTGAATGTAAAACTGAATTTGATTTGAGTGATTTCAGCCTTGTTACCTACATTCTGGATTTGTACTATTTATTTTAGGCCGTGTTCTTTATGAATGAATTAAACTACGAAGGAAAGGAAAAATAAATCAACAACATTGGTGATGATCTTTACAACCTAGTGGATTTCATATTGCAAACAGCTTCCCCATAACATGAAAAAAAAAATAAAAAAATGTTGTACCCAATACACAAGTCTCCAACATTTGGAAAAGGTGGTTGGCAGACTCACTTAACCCCCAATTTTGGAGAGACATCACACCATAACATACAAACATAAGAAACTCCAGATGTCAAACCATTTTTTTTCCCTTCCTATTAAAAAATGTGAACCCAATCTGCTTTATAGTCCCCTACACAATTCATATTAATCATTCTACAAAGTTGCCAACCAAAAACAAATTAACAAAATGCACCAAGAAGATGTGCATTAATGCTGTTGTATGAGAACTGAGTCATTATGATGATTATGAAAAAATGACAATCAGTAACTAATACATGACATTGATTCATATGTCGGCCAACCTTTTGACCACAGGATAGGTGAGTAGCAGTGTTCATTCTTCACAATATACTAACTTTCTACCAAATATGTAAGACATGTTCGCTCAAAATAATTTGTTGACGTACTTTTTTTAAGTACCATATGGAAGTGAATTCCCTGATGAAGTAATCATACATTAAAAGTTAAAGTATCTAAAGCAATGATAAGCAGGAAAGGAGAGTCTTACGTTTTCTACAAGTGATGTTCTGGTATACCAAGGTGCAACACAATTGGTCCTGATATTGTCCTTTGCCCATTCGCAAGACAAATTTTTTGTAAGCTGATTAATAGCCGCTGTGTTTTGCAGATGGGAGAGAAAATCATTTTAGCCTTTTCATATCCACATGGTTAACTATCATGCTTAAGCAAAAGAACAACATATCAGGGGAGCAACTCACCTTTGCTTGCTGCGTAGATGGATCCAGAACCTATATGCACAACCCCTGCAACAGAGGAAATGAACACAATGCTTCCCATTCCAGAAGCTTTTAGAAGAGGATGTGCAAGTTGACACAGGTGGTATACAGATTCGAAGTTGGTAGCCATGAGTGTTAAAAATTCTTCAGTTGTGTACTCATTGGTTGGCTTCCTTATGTTTGTGCCAACATTGTTTATCTACACCCAGAATATCACAGATATAAAATACTAGAATTTCCATCAACTACAAAAACCCTTTGAAATTGATGCTTTCCATTTTTTTTTTGGTTGAGAAATGATGCTTTCCAGTTGGTAAATAGAAACATTCTTGAGAATGCACTGTTATTATTACCTCAATAAAATGGGTGCTACAAACACTCAGAGTTCAGTATCAATAAGAAAAACATGGTATGGCTGTTTAATATTTTTATTAATAACAGTAATTCCATATAGTATGATTCACATTGTAATAAAACATTTGCCATTATGCAGAGGACAATTTGACTTTGTGAATGCTTAAATTTCTTTCTGGACAAAATAAGCCACTTATTAAAAAATCAATAACATAGCATTGACATATGCAAGAAACACTATGTTTAACATCCTAGATTATATTTTCATCAATTTTGTCTTCTACGTGGCTAGTTGATCAAATGCCTTTTGCAGGTTGTCCACAATTTGCCTGTTAAAAGTTAAATGGGTAAGTTTAAATGACGGTACATCATACATGCACCAGGCATAGGAACTTCACTCTCTTGCATTTTGGAGAGTTTCTTTAATGAAAGGCAAATATAATTTTAGCATCAGGCACTTTGAATGACAATATACTTGTATAATTACACATGAGGTCTATGGCCATAATGCTGCTGCTGAATGGTTTATTTCTCTTCAATCAAAGTCTCCACGTCACACAAATTAAGAAGTTGAAGCAAAAAAAAAAAAATGTAGGTGAACCTAATTAAGACTGTTAAGCTTAACAAATCTTCCTAAATCAGATTGCAATGTGTGATTAACTATAGATCAGGAATTTAATTAGAATTCACATTCATTTGTTTAGAACATTTCTCACTAACCTCAAATTCCAATTATACCTTAAACATGATCCTATCCGGATAAGGATCCTCTATTGTTCTTTGGGAAACCCCAGTCCACAATGCTATGACTAAATCTACTGCACCTCAAATTGAGACAAAGAATTAAATTTAACATAAAACACACATCCACTAAAACATATTTCCCCCAAAAGCGATAATTTAAAGGACCACACCATCGAAATTAAATCTTAATAACATGAGACCCAAAAAAAAAAAAAAAAAAATCTTGCCAATACCAACTCATTTCATGCTTCTCTATAACATTTATGATAAACAAGTGAACCCAATTTTCTTTTTCTTTTCAAACCAAAAAAACAAAATTGGCCTATGACTATATAAGCTCACACCTCAAAGACATCATTTGTGGGACTATTTATCCTTAAAAAACAAAAAAGAATGGTTTTTTTTTTTTGGGTGGGGAGGGACTCACAAGTATGTTGAGCTTGCCATTGAAAAAAGAAGCTACTTCTTGGATGAGCTTTTCTCTTTGGTCACGTGAAGATGCATCGCACACCGACCCAGATACCACAAAACCCTTTCCCTCCCATTCCTTCAAGCACTTATTCAGCTCCGCTTCATTCCTTGAACAAGTGTACACGGATGCACCAAACCCAGCCAGTTCCTCCACCACTGCATGTCTGATCATAAACAAAAAAAAAACACATATTCATTCATTCATTCATTCATTAATTCAATCAACAAAGCCAAATTCAAACAAAAGGGTTTAATTTGAATCACAAAAGAAGAAGAAGAAGAAGAAGAAGAAGACCCAATGCCACGGGTGCCACCGGTGACAAGAGCGGTCATGCCCTTGAGAGACCATTTTGAGCCTCTGACTTTGCTACTCAAATCTGACTCTGCCATTGATATCTCTGTCTCTGTCTGTCTGTCTGTCTCTCTCTCTCTTTCTCTCGTTGTCTCTCACGCTCTTTTCTGAGTTTAATCTCTATAGGTTGTTTTTCAAGTGCTATATATATATATATATATATATATATATATACGTGTGTATTAAATTTAAAAAAAAAAAAAAAAACTTTCAAGTACTATCGTAAAGTCATTAATATCCATCCCAAAAAAGTATCATAAAGTGATTAAAGTCATAAACTACTACCTCTTTTAAGACATACGAATGTTGTTTCAACACGTGACTTCGTGAAGGAGGAGTTTTGTTTTGTTTAGTTTTGTTTTATGGGCCGGTTAATGCGTATCTTTAACACACACGTTAAAATATTTATTTTTAGAAGTATTTTATTGAGGATTAAAAATATTGTCAATATTTTTTTAATTTTAAAATTTTTTTTTAAATAATTAATTATTATATGTCATTAAAGTACGCGTTAGCAAAATCTTTGTTTTATTTATTTGCTTAGGAAACAAATCTATGTCTAACTTTTATCTTTTAATTTTTAAAATTAAATTACTTTTATCATATTATTATATTTATATTTCTTTCCAGTTAAATTCTTAATAATTAGATTATAATTTTAGATCAGAGCACTTGCGAATATACGTATTGCATGTGCAGTTTATAATTATTTCCTAAGGGTTTTTATTTTTATTTTTTATTTTTATTGAGAAACCAAGGTAAGGTATTTGGTATCAAATGTTACTATGTCAGTAGTATTAAAATTTAATAAGTATGAGACATGTCAGCAAAAAATAACTATCACACTAACAAATGAAAGACGTATGTTAATGGAGAGTTATTTTTACACATATGTCTCTCATTAATTGAATTTTGATACAGATAAATGGTATAATTTGAAACAAAATACTTTTTCCAAGATCATTGTATTGCACATTCTCAAAAAATAAAAATAAATAAATAATGCAGTGCAGGATAAGTGTTTGTTTCACACGGGTTCTTATACAAATTTTGTTCAATTGACAAGTCGATCACGATTTTAGTTTTAGCCTTCCTTATAAGGTTTAACTAGAATAGAGAGAGATTTGTTTTCCCTTAATAAAAAAATAAAAGAAAAGAAAAGAAAAGAAAAGAAAAGAAAAGAGATTGTTGAGTCTATTAGTGTGAGTTAAGTCACAATTTCAATAATAATGATAAGAATGAATGATTAACATAACATAATTAAACTAAAACTAATATGTTCTTTTGGAAAAGTGGGGTCATGTATAGGAATCATATCTAAATTGAATCCAATTTATATTATAATTGTAGTTTAGTTTTGTTCCAAGTGTCAATTTTTATTTACTTAGTTTTTTGTATTTGTTGTGAAATTTTAAAGTACTAGAAAGTATATAAACTATACTGAAGTATAGTTTGACAAGAATAAGGTCAATCCCACAGAGACTTGAATGAACACAAGAAAATTAATTAAACCTTAATCAAATTAATTCTAATCTATTTTAATTAAAATTGATTGTTTTGAAATTAAAATAAACTAACCAAATAATTAAACAAAACAAAGATGTGATATAAAACAATAAAAAGACATAAATAAACAAGATAAAGGAATTAAGGTTTTGGAATCCGCCTTATAAGTCATATTAGCATATATTTATGATCATTAATTTTTCCTAATCACTGTATGATAATCTAGAAATCAATCTTACTATCATGGATAATATTCTCATTAAAACTAATGTTTTAAAAATCTAAATCATGCTCTTCTTCGCTTTTTAGGTATAAAATCAAATTATCAATTGTATCCATTGACAAACAAATCACAAGAAATAATGAAATATCCAATTTTAAAATCAAGAAATAATAAACCAAGTATTCAATTAATTAAGACAAATCCTAAATCATGAGAAAAACATGATTGAACTCATATCTAGAATTTTATCTTAGTCAATTGATATGAAGTGAGAAAAATCAAATCACGTAAATACTACTGATAATCTTTAACAAGGTTTCATTCTTAACTCTAATTATAAATTTAACTACTCATAGTAATTGAAAAAAAATACAAAAATAAAATACTAAAAATTAAACTAGATAAATAAAATAAAATAAAAAAAAGTCATAGCGCTGAAGAAAAGCCAAAGAAAAAGCAACATGATAGTCATCCCCTGTTCCAGCTTTTTTCTGGCCACCTGAATTATTTTCTACTTCCTTTTATTTATACTTACATTCACATATGCGGCTGAGACCTAAAGGCTCATTATTAAAACCAACGTGGCCCAAAAGTAAGTACTCCCCAGGTAGATGTTTTGGTGAGCAAATTAAGAGGCCCACAACAACAATACAATTACTGATTTGGACTCTAAAGCTCACCACGTTGAGTTTGTAAGAATTTCTTGATTTGAGTTTTGTTTTCTTGTACACGTTGGATTGAATCTTGGGTTTCTTTTTCTTTTTACTTTCTTTGTTTTTTGGTCTTCTCTTGAATTCAAGCCTGGGCTGGATCTTTAATTTGGGTTGCATCTTTCCTTCGTGCTTCACATAGGCTTGGTCCCACTTTGCATGTAAAGCCATTACTACCTACAACACAAAAATAATATATAATCAAACACAAAATAGCATAAAAGTAAATAAAAAAAAAAAATAACATAAAAGTAAGGTTAAATATGTAGATATGAGAGTTCTTTATTGTATGTATTTTATACACATCAGTATGAAATGACCCAGTTATAATAGTTTGTGCAAAAATCAAGATGACCATTTCACCCACTTATGTAAAACCATTTCATTGCTGCTGATGCTATATGAGATTTTTTCTATTAAAAAATAATACTATATATAGGTACTTGTGGGGGTTGGGCCCAAGCGACTCATGTTTTCCTATTTGATCAAAACCCAACATAAAGCTTGAGGCCCATCAGACGAACAAAGCTTTGTATATAGGGAGAGAGTTAACCCTGGGCCCTATCACAATGGGCCCAACCCTGAGGTCAGGATGATGACTAAGGAGACAACTACTTGAGGGAGACTTAAGTGGTCGGCTAAATGCTGACCAGTAACGAAGGAAGTTGGAGTGAAATATGAACCTAGCAAGATTGGTAGCCGAGGACTGATGGTGCCATTGGGGAACCACCACTGAACACTATTTGGCGTCTGGAACAAGTTCTAAGAGAATCCTCTCAAGTTGTGAGGATCCCTTGGGATTCTGATGAATATAGGAATACATGTGAAGTGGGAAAATAATGATGATCACCCCACTAACAAGAG
Organism: Castanopsis chinensis; assembly: GCA_032878915.1. NCBI lineage: Eukaryota > Viridiplantae > Streptophyta > Magnoliopsida > Fagales > Fagaceae > Castanopsis > Castanopsis chinensis. Next base: position 26,902,874 of record JAVQMG010000126.1, read on the forward strand.
ACTATAAAAAAAAGAAGAGGGTAGATGCTTGGGGGTTGGAAAAACTAGGGAGTGAGAGACAGAGAGTAGAAACATAGGGAAACACTAAGGCGTTAAGAGAAACCAGGTGAAATTTGAGGCCTAATCTGTAGGATTAAGATTTAACCCACATAAATAAATTGTATCCCAAATACTATCATCGAAATAGTCTTGGGTGACCACAACACTAATTTTAGCAATTTGGTTCAATGAAATTACACTCGCCTCCTTTAACAGTATCATTAATTCTTTAAAAACCATTAAAAAATTTATAGTTCTAAAATCTATATCAAGTTTAACAAACCCAAAGGAAAAAAAAATAATATGACAACAAAAATTACCAATAACAAAGCTAAAAAAAAATAAAGCCCAATTAACAATTTTTACCCAAAACAAACAACTCAACCCTTTAAAAAAAATTCAACAAAATGATTTTGCGATTATCTAGTAGTAGATGCACATATCAAAGACCAAAAAAAGAAAAATCTTATGTGGCTAAGCAGCCTAACTGAGAGAACATACAGTGAAATGGAAGATGAGTTTTTTTTTTTTTTTTTTTTTTTTTTTTTTTTTTATCAATATGAGTTTTTTCTATCAATATTTTATTAATTTTATTTTAATAGATACTATGAAGTTATTCATTGAAATGGGACATCATTGTAACAATTAGTATGGGTTCAATTATAGATGGTTTCAAAGATTAAAAAAAAAAAAAAAAATCAAGTTCCCTTGTCATAAAATGATTTCATTAAAATGTATTATGAAACAATGATTATGTGTCTTGTTGACATTTTGTTAATACTAAATGAATACTTATTTTGAGTTTTATAAATAAAATGATTTTTTGCATACTTCCGCCTCACTTAACTCTAAGTTCTGGCTTCATATCAAATTGATGACCGCCTCAATTCTCACCTACGTAGGTAAAACCATGTCAACATCATCGTGTTGAATATTTTTGTACTTTTTTTAGAGAGTTTCAACCTATGATATCCAGAGATTGAACTTTATATTTCTTATTCTGCCATAAAAAACTTTACTAGTTAAGTTACTGAAACTCACAAAATATTTTTGTACTTAAGCACGTGTTACAACATAATCAACTCAATTTTAAAAAAAACGAGACACACTACAAAATCTTACTTATATTTAGATGACCAAATTAATAATTTAACATTTTATAAAAATATTCTTTGGTATTGTGGTTCAGGATCTACAATGTTTTATTTTTTATTTTTTTTTGTTCAGGTATAAGTATATTCTATCTTACTCTAAAATACTAGTAATAACAAAAAGCCCAATAAGTTTTTTTTTTTTTTAATGGGGAAAAGCCCAATAAGTTGATAACAATGAGCACACTCTTATGGAAGTGATTGAGTAACGTACCTTCTTCTTCTTGTTCATTCTCTTTTATTATTTATTATTACTTTTTTTTAGTGGGGTTTGTGGCGTGATTTTTTGTTTCCCCCTAGCATATCTTCTCTACTACTATCCTTCAACGCTCAACCACGAGAAAAGTTGATTTGCCTTTGGTGCTTTACAGCACTCTGTGAAGTATAAGAGCAAACTTCGTAACAATAATTACCCTAAAAAATTGGTTAATGGAGTGTGGACTAAAATTCAAAAAATTTTATATTCTACCAAATAGGTTAGTTTTAAATTAAATACTGGGTTTTAGTTAGCTCAACTGGTAAAGTATATGATGGTTGAATAAAAAATTTGAAATTCAATTCCCGCTCACACTAAAAACCGTTTGGTGTTTTAGTTTGATGATAAGAAACTCTTATCAGGAATGGACGCTATAGATTGAAACTCTTAAAAAAAAAGGTTTTAAATTAAATAACAAATGATATTAAATTGATATACGAAATTTAGCTAGCAATCATGGGTAGGACATATAATTAGAAGTGAAGTTAACCACAAATTTGGTAAGAATGGAATGTAAAAGTATAACTCATGTTTTAAACTATCCAATAAGATATTGCCATATCATTTTTTTTATTTAAAACTCAATATATCCTACCATACATAATAACATCTCAATAAGCTCACAAAGTCACAGTTAAGTTGAATTTTCAAATGGGTATTAAAATTGATTGAGTGTGGTTGTGCATATTTTTTAATGTGTAATATAATGATGTGGTGTGTTGAGATTGGAGGGATAAAACTTGGGTTTTACACTCATATTTTTATAGGATTTAATCTCATGTATAGGATGCTATAATTCCAAAGAAGAAATTGATGTCATAGTAAATTTTATTTTGATTTCTAAAAATTTTTATCTTTCTAACTATCACAAAAAAATAAACCAAAAAGAGAGAAATGGATAATACATAGCATTTGGGCTCATAGGTAAGCCCAATTGAGTGCCCGTGGGAATAAACCGTAATCTCTAAAAACCCAAATTCTAGATAGTACATCCATGAAAAGTTATTGCTAATTGAGAAGGATGTCCTGTGTGTTTAGATATTACTTATTATTGAAAATTGAATACACTATATCAAAATAAATTTTAAACGTATGAATAATGCCGTAAGATTTAGTTTTAAAAGAAAATTTGTTGAATTCCGTATTTATGGGTTCTGTGAACAGTATACAAGCCACTATTTTTCAGCAAAACGCAAGAACGTACGGAAAACGTATGTTCCAAACTCACACTTAGAGTACCCACCCCTCCGTGGGAGGGAGGTAGCAGCATACTCCCAAACCATGCAATAATAAACCCCAACAACCATACAGTAACTACGCTGTACACACATCCATAGAGTCACTCATCCCCTGTCAAAGTTAGGGCTCTCAATTATCCTAGGGTCCCATCGGTAAACCATTCTTTCAACTTGGTCTATGAAAATTTCTGCAGGCTCTTGCATTGTAGTTTCTTCTACGGACAAGAAAAGGGAGGATGTGAAGCTTATTGGTGGGGCTTAGAAAACATGAGAAATAGCCCTAGTTTATGGTCTTCCATGTGCAAAAAATACCTCGTTGTTTCATTGTGAAATCAAGATATATCAAACCCTTCCTTCTATTTATTATTTAAAAAATAAAACATGTCTATATGCCTTTTCTTCCTCGTGATTATTCTTTACGGAATAACATTGTAATGTTTAAATTTGTATTTTCCATTGCTTAAAGATTATATAGAAATTTAAATTTTTCCATCAAAGAGTTATATCGGTTCTTAATATTTTTAAGAAAAATACCATTTGACATTGGTTTCAATTAAATTTCATGTGTCAAATTAGTCTTTATACCATTTAATTTTACTACAGGAAATGATCATTTTTATGTTTTTTTTTGGTTAACAGGCTTGAATATATAAAACAGTAAGAACAAAACTGCAAGCTGGCCACAGAGGCCGTTTAAGTTGAAGAATATGTTTCATTCAAAAAAAAAAAAAAAAAAAAATTTATGATTCATGGTTAGTGACATCATTTTTATGATGTACAAGTTACAAAGTACAATAAATTAAATCCATAACTAATAACTAATAAGTACGTAATGTCATAATTTATTAGAAAGATGTTAACTTATGTTATGAGAGCAATGATTAATAACTTATTTAAATACAATTTTTATAGAAAAAAATAATTAATATTTTAACAATTTTTTTAAATTTCTTATAAAAATAATTTCAAATTATTTTAACATGATTATTAATGATTGTCCAAAAGTATTTTTAGCATAGCAAGTGTAAAACAAGTTTCACATTGTACGTAACATATTTAATGATCTAAATTTCTAGCTAGGATGTCCTGTCAAAGTCTTTTCTGTTTTTTTCACCTGCTCATGGTACCTTTTTTTTTTTTCTTTTTAAAATTTTTTTAATGGGTATTTTTATACTAGGAATGCATTAGTAAGTATTTGTGCGGTGTTTGTTAATTTTTTTGGTGACTTTCATTTAATAAAAATGTTAGTGTATCAAAAAAATAAAAAAAGATAAATGAAAGAAAAATACAAAAAAATAGCCACACAATTTATTTTAATATATATATTTTTTCGTTTTATGAAACTTGGCCCACAACTTATAAAGCTAAAAAAAATAAACATAACGTTGCAAAAAATAAAAAAAATTGCCCAAAAAAGTAAAAAAAGTTATTATTAACTAGCACTTTACGGTGTTTGTTAATACAACCTTTTATATAGTTAACTAAAAAAAAATGATACCATACTTATTACTGAAAACAATTAAAAAAAATTATAAATGTTCTGCTAAAATGTGTCAGACTTAAACTATTTATTAATTTTGAAATGTTTTGAAATTTTTTTGTTGAAAGTATTGTAAATAAAGGTAAAAATTAGTTGAAATAGTATAATAAAATTTATAAATAATATTAAAAAGTACAATAATACTCATAAATAGTAGTAGAAATAAGATAAATAATAATAAAAATAATTTTTTTTGAAAGAAAGTAATAAAAATAAGTTAAACTAAGTTAACTTTTAAACTTTAATCCAAAATGCAACCGTAATTAAGTCACGCCTCTGCACATGTCGTGTGAATAGTGGGTCCCAAGGCCCAATCTTAACGTGTACTTTTCAACATTTACTAAGACTTAAAAGCCCAACAACTAGTTCCAACTATGTGGGCCTAACTCTGTCCTCTGAAACCAGAAGGTATCCCGCATATCTAGTATTTGCCGCTGGACACATATCCTGTGAGTCCCACTAGTCTTTAGAGTTCACAGATTGTGAGGGTTTCGTTGTATATACACGATACATAGGATATTTTCTCATAATACTACCCCTGGATTTGAGGGCCAAGATGGCCAAATACAACATATAATTGAAATTTTTAACAAAACAACACTGTTCTACGTCAACTATGTAGGAGAACACCACTTTTTTAGAACTTGATTTTATGAAAATTATGTTATACAAAACTCGATTATACAAATATCAAGTTCTAAGAGAAAATTACACATAACTCAATCGATTTTATAAATATCTAGTTTCAAGTGGTATTTTTTATTGAGAAAAGCAACATTACGTGGCATTTTTTATGCATGGAATTCAATAAAGTTGAAATCGAGTTCTATGTGAATCTCAGTTTTCCCAAATCGAGCTCTAGAGTGGTGGTATTCTCCTACAAAGTTTGCAAACAATGCTATTTTTCTGAAAATTTTAAAAATATGAGGCATTTAACCATTTTGGCCTGGAAATGTGAAGGTAACTTGTATATCAGCCTATCAGGTTTATGTAGATAGGCAACCAATGCTTATGAGTTCCACCAATCTTTGGATTCCACATATTGTAACAGGCTCAATACATATACATAATACACAGGATAATTTTTCCTTTGAAACACACTTCTTCAAGGAAATTTTTTTTATGGAGAGGTACCATGTGAGGGTCGTCAGATGGAGCCATTCAATGGTACCTTTGCTTTTTTAATCTTCTATCCAATATCACGTTTAATTTGAACCTTGTAAATTGTACGGGCTTACAACATTTTTATAAGCTATTAATGTGACAAATTCTTACTTGTTTTTTTATTTAGATACACAAATAGCATTTTTTTTTTTACTTACCAATAATCATTCATCACATTAGCAATTTGTAAATAAAATTGTAAAATAATTTGTGATTTTAGCATTTTTCAATAGAAGAACATTCATACCCAAGTTGGCACATACACGTTGACAACCATTATATGACGGGCTAGTTTATAGGCTTAGAACATATTAAGAGCCCATTTAGCATGAGCTTATAAACTTAGCTTTTAGTTTTTTATGTATAGTTTTTAAAATCTTACTTTTATCTCATTTTTTTCAAAGTACAAGTATACTGCAGTACATTTTTAATAAAAAAATTTCAACAAAAAGTTAGATAAGTTGTTTTTAAACCGGCTAAAAATTTATTTAGGCTTGCAAAAGCAGATGCCCTAGAAATCCTTTTTTTTTTTTTTTTTCCTTTCATAAGTGAGTTCTTGCCATGATCCTTTTAGCAAATAAAATTTGAATTTTTTCCCTATAAGAAAAGCCTAATAAGACGAGAAGCTATACCGGTGGACAAGGACAAAACACGAAAAAGAGAGGTGACTCATATAAAAAAGAAGACAAAAGAAAGAGAAGAACAACAGAGAATATACAAAAAAGAGAGATAGAGAGTGTGAATGTGCTTGAGAATGATCCTTGTAATACAGCACATAAGATTAAATAAAGAGGAGTTCATCTTCATGTATTGGGTGAACGTAGTGATTCATGTGTTTTTGTCTAAATTTCCCATTGTGGATCAATATTAACCCATAAAACATATTAGTTGTGACATTTATCTTTCTTAGTATCCTAAATCACTGAGTTAAGGTTTTTGCACGTACACACACGTCATAGTAAATTTTATTTTGATTTTCTAAGAATTTTATTTTTCTAACTATAAAAAAAAAAAAACAAAAAAAATATAATACATGGAATTTGGGCTCTTAGATAAGTGCCTATGTGGAAAACCCATTACCTCTAAAAACCATAATTCTAGATAGTGGAACTATAAAAAATTATTGCCATTTCAACATTATGTTTCTTCTCCTCACAGAGAGACCTCCCCCCCCCCCCCCCCCACTCCCCCTCTTGTGGGAGAGAGGTAGCATATTCTCGGACCATGCAATAACAACCCGAACACCATATATTAGCTACACCGTAGACACATCCAAGTCCAACTACCGTAGAGTCAATCATTTTCTCTCAATGTTAGGGCTCTCCATTATCCTTGGGAGTTGGGTCTTATCGGTAAACCATATTTGAAACTTGGTCCATGAAGCTCTTGTATTGTAGTTTCTACGGACAAGAAAAGGGAGGATGTGAAGCTCATTGGTGGGGCTTAGAAAACATGAGAAGTAGCCTTAGTTTATGGTCCTTCCATTGTGCAAAAAAATACCACGTTGTTTCATTGTGAAATCAAGATATATCAAACCCTTCCTTTTATTTTTATTTTTAAAGAACATGTCTATATAGCCTTTTCTTCCTCGTGTTTATTATTTACAAAATAACATTGTAATGTTTAAATGTGTATTTTTCATTGCTTAAAGATTATATAGATATCTAAATCTGTCCCTCAGAAAGTTATACTGGTTCTTAATATTTTAAAGAAAATTTTCATTTAACATTCGTTTCAATCAAATTTCTGGTGTCAAATCAGTCTTCTATACCATTTAATTTTACTATAGGGAATAATAATTTTAATGTTTAAGTTGAAGAACATGTTTCATTAAAAAAAAAAAAAAAACTTATGGTTTATAGTTTGTTGTGAATGAAGTAACATCATTTTTATAATGTTCAAATTACAATAAGTATCCATAATGATGAAAAAAAGTAGTGAAAAATATGTCTCAAGATTTATTGTAAGGTAATAGGGTTGTTGGCTTGAAAAATTAAAAGACAAAAGAAGAGGAAAAAAAAAAAAAACTCAGAATTCTCAAGATAATTCTTAATTTGATATTTGTAAGAATAATAAGTAATATAATAAGTAGTTAATGTCACCTTGTACCAAATTATTATTATTATACCTGCTCATGGTACTTTAAAAAAAAAAAAAATAATGATACCTTAATTTGTAATTGGCACTTTTATACTATTATCTAAAAAGAAATTATATCATATTTGTTACTGAAAGCGATTTTTCAAGAATTTTTTTTAAAAAAAGGTATTGATGAAATGTGTCAGACTTTTTTTTTTAGAAAGAAATGTGTCAGACTTAAACTGTAGTTCTTTTTTTTTTTTTTTTTGGGATAAAACTTAAACTGTAGTTCTTAATATCTCCGGGTCCATTATAAATATTGAACTTTATAATATATACTTGTTTTTTTTTTTTTTTTTGGTGAAAATAATATGTACTTGTTATAACTTATAAGTCACGCGTGTAGGTTTCCCTTTCCCCTGTTCCAAAAAAAAAAAAGAAAATGTCACGCCTGTAGCATCGACCGCCGGACTGACATGTCGTGTGAACTGTGGATCCCACACTCGAGGCCCAATCTTAACGGGAACGTTCCTATATGTACTATGACTTAAAAACCCAACAACTGATTCCAATTATGTGGGCCGAATGCTGTCCTCTGAAACCGCAAGATGTCATGTATATTAATTATAGGGGACGTTAATATCACAACATTTTACACAATTTTTTTGCCACAATAATAGGTAGAAAAATCACAATATAGTGGGTTCATATTTCTGCTATTCACAATTTGTTAAGTGACAAGTTGTAGCAAAAATGGTATAAAATGTTATAATACCACCATTGTTCGCCAAGTATTTGCAGCACGACACTTATATCTTGTGAGTCTCATCAGTCTCTGGAGTCCATAGGCTGTGAGTGTTACTGTTTTGTTGCATACACTTGATACACAGGATATTTTTTTTCATAATGCTGCCCCGGGAAACGAGAAGGTAACTTATGTATTAGCATATGCAGCGTGACACTAAGGGTGCGTCCGTTTGGAGAGAAAATAGGAAGGATAGAAAATTAAGGGAGGAAAATAGGCATTTTTCACTGTTCATTTGGAGAGAAAACAAAGGGAGGATGGAAAACCGGGAGGAAAATTTTCCTCCCGGGCCCACAAAAATTTTCCTCCCAATTTGGGAGGAAAATGAAAGGGAAGAAAACATGGGATGGGGGCATTTACTAAAATGCCCCCATCCCACCTTTAGTAACATTGACACACTTTTTTTTTTTTTTTTCAAACGTTATTGAACCCAGTAACATTTCAGCTTTTTTTTTTTCTTTTTTTTTTTGTTCAAACGTTGAACCCTTTTTTTTTTTTTTTTTTTTTTCATTTCAACGTTCACTAACGTTGAATCTTTTTTTTTTTTTTTTTTCTCAACAGTAACGTTGAACTTTTTGTTTTTTCTTTTTTTTTTTTTTTCATTTCAATGTTACTATTAACACAAGGGTATAATAGTCAATTTATACCCTCCCACTTTTCCACACTCCCACTTTTCCACCCCTCCAACCGGACACACAAGAGGAAAAACTAAATATTTTCTATCCTCCCACAATTTTCCATCCTCCCACTTTTCCACGCCTCCAACCGAACAGACCCTAATGGACTGTGAGTCCCACCAATCTTTGGATTCAGCGTATTGTAAAAGGCCCGTTACACACACCTAATACACAAGTTGCATTTTCATTTGAAACACACTTATTTAGGAAAAATTATTTTACCAAGAGGTTCCATATGAGGGTCAGATGGAGCCGCTCAATGGTACCTTTGCCTTTTTAATCTTCTAACCAATCTCTCGTCTAACTTGAACCTTGTAAATTGTCTAGGCTTACAATAGTTTTACATATTATTGATGTAGTAATTTCTTATTAGTTTTCATTTAAGCCTGTTACTAACATCATTTTTTTACTTAATTATCAATAATTACTCCTTACGTCAGCAGTTTGTAAAAATTTTTGTAAAATAGTTTGTAATTTTAACATTTTCCAATAAAGAACCATTCATACCAAGTTGACCCATACACGTTGACAATCATCTTGTGATGGGCTACTTTAGAGGCTTAGAGCATATTAATTATCTGTTTGAAATGGACGTATAAGCTTAGTTTTTATTTTTTTATGCATGTATAGCTTTTTAAAACCCCATTTTTTTTTAATAGTTTCAAAAAAAAAACCCCACATTTTTTTTTTCAGAATACAAGTATACTTTAATACATTTTCAATAAAAAATTTTCAACAAAAAGTTAGATAAGTTGTTTCTTAAAGACACTAAGGATTTGTTTGAGCTTGCAAAAGCAGATGCTCTAGAAATCTTTTTTTTTTTTCTTTCCTTTCATAAGTGAGTTTTTGCCGTGATCTTTTTAACAAATAAAATCTGGATTTTTTCCCCTACATCTTAACTGGAGAGGGAAATTTGAACATAGATGTCTCATTTAGAATCACTAGCAAAATTTAGGGGGTGTTTGTTTGAGTAGTTTGAGTTATGTTATTTGGATGTTTTTGATATACGTGTGAGTGAAAAAATGTGTAATGCTGTTTAAAATGTGAGTTATTGTGTTAAAACTCACATGCTAAATAGACCCTTAATTAGCTTAGTTGGCATAAAAATTCTGAAAGTGAAACCAGTGATTTCTTCATCTATATGACGTGTTTCTGATTGTCCTGTCTCTTAAACCAGTGGTTTCTGTTTTGTGAAAGTTGTCCATTGTTGTACTACCTCTCTGGAAGTAAAAGATTTTCATATTTCCTATGCTTCAAGAGAGGGACACAGCTTTATGGCAACATTATTCAAAGTTTTAATGTTTATACAGTTCATATAACCAAAAAATGTTTATACAGTTCAATGCTGGTTGAAAAGGATGAGGCTGAAATTTTAACACGTTATCCTCCACACATTCTCAAATAGAGGGACAAACATTATTGTACTGGAAGCCATTTAGGTAGATAGTACATATATCCGAACTCTTTGATGGACGTGTTAAATTATGTTTAACATTGAGCCATTGGCTAACAATGGCAATGTATCCCTAACAACCATTAACGGTATTGCAAAAGAAAACCACTATTATTTTGCCACCGAATTCGGTGGGTTGAAAAATTATACACTACTATTAATTAGCTCAGTAGACAGTATTCAATATGTTGGATTGAGATACTATACAATATCTAGGGTATTGCATCTTGTATCTTGTGCAATACCCTATATGTGCCTGAGATGAAATATCACTCATCTGATAAAAACTTTAAAAGTTATTTTCTTTTTTCCCTCTAATTGGACAAGATCTGAATCCCAATATATTCAAATTAGATTTAGGGTAAAATACAAAATCTCCCCTTATGTTTGGACTATAACCAAGTACCACTAAAACTTTTCAGAAATACCCCATTTGCTCATTAAGTACAAATGTTATTAAACATTGTTTGAAAATTTCTATGCTCACGCTTCATTCTCTATATCTACAGTCTACACTCTATTTATTTCGTTGGAAAATCTTTTGTAAAGATAATTTTTTACATTTTTTAGTGTTTGGTGGCACAAAAAAATCTAGTCAACAGAAAACGACTTTTAGTCAATGGAAAACTCTAATAAAAATAAGGTTTATTTCTATAGGTTGTTTTCCAAATTTTTTTTTTTTGGAAAACAATCTCTCACACACATGTTGCATCTCCTATAAATATTATATTATTCTATAGCCGTGACAAACATAATTTTTTGGCATTTTCTCTCTTATGGTAAGCTCTTTCACTTTTTCTCTAATCATATATTTTTTATTTGAATTTCAAGCTTAATTTTTTATTCTCTAAGAAATTTTCGGTTTAATGGATTCCAAGCAAAAGATACTTCTTTTCACACATAAAAGTGAAGAAGATAGTGCCTATATTACTCTAAATTTCTTTTACATGAGACAATTTATACAGTAAATTAATAATATTGTTATATAATGAATGAAAATTGTTTAGGGGAGTTGCATTTGTTGGAAAATACGTTATGCAGATACTATGTAGTGATGATATATTATGCAGGTACATTATACATTATGCAAATACATAATTAAGAGTAATATTGAAGACTTGTGGTTGACCATAGAAAACAATTAGTGTACCAGCAAAAAGAGTAGACAATTAAAAGTAATTAACAACAAATTTTGATTGTATCTATTATCAAAATTTTAGTATGAAAACCAAATTCATTCTTGGTTTTTTATTTATATTGATTACATTAGTTGGTTTACCTAATACACATGTTTTAAATTATTCAAGAAATATAAAAAAAAATTGCATACCAAACATCAGAAAACATTCTCAAGCTTATTTTCAAGGTCGTTACCAAATTCTAGAAAATGAGATAGTTTTCCAGAAAATGCTCTTTGGAAAATAAACCACTTTTTACGCTCTGTTTGTTTCGGCAATAATGTTTTCTAGAAAATGAGTCATTTTCCAAAAAATGTTTTATCTAAAATTATTTCATTTTCTTATGTTTGTTTGTTGGTAACCTTAAATAAGTTGGAAAACAATATTTTAACTTTTCTTATTTAGCTTACAGTGAGATATAGTTGTTTTCCAAAAAAAATTAGAGGAAAAAAATTCTAAAAATAAGTCATATTTTTTATGTTGACCAAAGATAATTTTCCTTTGACTCATTTTTTCTAATACTACCAAACATTGAAAAATATAAAAAACTATATTTACACAATATTTTCCATTAAAATAAACAGAACGCTAGTTACGATTTATCTATCATTGGTTAGCGGGAAACTTACTTGTGCATATCAATTATCATAATACAACCACTGACTCACTGTGAGACTTTCACAATGAAGAAAAATCGCTGGAAGTAAGTAGAGAGAACTTTAAATAGTAAAAAAGTTTTAAACTTGTTAACAAGTGTGCGTTTGACAGTGACTTAAAAAGTAAATTTTTTTTTACTATTTAACTTATTTTTGTTATTATTTATAGGTTTATTGTGCTTTTTGATATTATTTATGAGTCTTACAGTATTATTTTAGTTACCTTTTAGTTTTATCTATAATACTTTTAATAAAATTTTTTTAATTTTAATTAAATAAACTGTTTTCAAACGGACTTTAATTACCATTGTGCTAATGAGAAATCAGATATTTCAAAAAAAAAAAAAAATTAATAGCAGTATGTTACCTACAGCTCATGGTGGTTTTGCATTTTACCTAAAATATAACTAGGACTGCTCTTTAACACCTATAAATAGGAAGAGTCGATATTTCAAAGCGTCCCCACCCGGCCAACCCCCCTAAATAAAGAAACCAACGCAAAGCTGAGAATATTAAAAACCTTCTTTAATTTTTACTACTTGATTCCTATAAATGGATCTTTGAAGGAAACAGATACTTACACATCATCATGCCCATGTGAAATCTGGCTCTTCCTCTGTACAATAATACTATGTATAGTACATACAGTACACACAGGCAGGCACACTGAATTAGACCTCACTACAAGTTGCCAAAAAAATTGACCCAACTACTCAAATCCCATAAGCAAGACAAATGCAAGACTCTCTTGGACAGAAACTTCAGCCCCTTTCATCATAAAACACCTTCACTCCCCTCTTTTCTAAACCTACTTATTAGAAAACATAGAAGAACCCACCTCCAGAATAACGTACAAAAGTGCTTCCTGTAGTGGGAAAAAGAATTGTTGGAGCTAGCAACGTAAATTCCCTGTATACCCAGCAATGTCTCTGTTACTTACTCCGTGAAATAAATAAAGGGGCCGGTTAAGAGTATACATTCGTTTTTTAAAAAATTTTATCAAGAGTTAAATCAAAATTTTTTTCAATTTTTTATAAATTTTTTTCAAAAATAATATACTATTATGTGTCCTTAGATCAAACGTTAGTAAAATCCATAAATAAAACCATCAAGTCAAAAAGCAATGTTTCGTCAAATTTTTTTTCCATGTTAAGATGTGTTGAAAAAATTGAAACACGAAGACTTCGCCGTGTATTCTGGAGGAACCGTCGGTGTCAAATGGTGGGTACCAGTGTGATGACACAGTAGCTAGCTAGCACTATAAGCAGACAGGGTTGTAGGGTTTTTAAAACATTAACGAAAATTATGGATAATTTTAGGGTTGTTGAGACTTGAAATAGTGTAATACTAGTAGCTAGTGTGTGTGTGTGTGTGTATATATATATATATATATATATGGTTCCAAAAGTAAAAACAAAGAACGCGTAAAATAGTGCCAATGATCTGATATTCTCTATCTCCTGCTAAATAAAAGAATAGTATGGTTTTGCTAAGTAATTATTAATTATTCAATTTGATTCCAGGGAGGTAGGTGCACTATTTGAAATTCGAACATGCGTACAATATTTCTTGCTGTGATTAATTAATATATAGTTTATTATGATTGGTGTGAAAAAAAAATAATGTCAACAGTAAAATAAACTCTATAGTACTTATGGATGTGCAAATTGAGAACCACGTGAATGTGTTAATCACAATAATGTATATAAGGATGTGTATATAAGAATGTGTTAATCTCCTAGTTTTGGAAGCTTTAAATTTAATCTTGTAGATAAATGTTGTAATTTGGTTGTTTTAGCCATAATTAACAAATTATGTTGAGACTTAGTGTGAATAGAGTTGAAAATTATCATTGGTATATGATAAAAATGGCATCAGTGAAAAACTCATAGACGAATGATATCATTCTAATTATAACATAAAACATACTTCATAAATAATTGTGAAAAAAAAGCAATTTTAAAAGATAAAAAAACTTGTCACTAACGTTATTATTTAGATTTTGGAGAGTTCAGAGAGAAAAGTCTGAAACAGAACAGAATATTTTGGAATGTATGAGGAGGATGAAACGTGGGTGTGATGGATTTTGTTCATAGTAATAATACAGGTAAAAAGGCAGTTCATGTTGTGTGATGTATGTCCCTAGCTTTTGTCCCTTTTTATGTAGCTGAGGTGACCTTTAAATGTCAGTTTGCTCCCCAGGCTCCCAATTTTTTTTCACTCTTTCAAACTCCACTATCAAATCTCTCTCTCCCTCTCTCCTCCTCTTAATTCAAGTCTGAACAGGCAGTTATAGTTATAACTACAGGCTTTAACTGGGGAAAAGAGGAGTCTTTTAATTTACCTACAGCCTCCTCAAAAAATTAAATCTATCCTGTGATACAACAATTGAATGACAATCAGAAACCCGATTTCCTAAAAACATAACTAGTGCTTATCAGGGCAATTCATAATAAGTTATGTAAGTCTTCAATTGAATTATATATATGATACTAATATACCCATCAGCACACAAGTAATAAACAATTGATCATATGTAGTGGCATCATCGCAGATTGCACAACATTTTCAAAACTAAAGCATTGTAGTATTCGTCTCCTAAGCTAATAGTCTGCAACTTGTCATTTTGTGATCACAGCTGCAAGGAAGTGGAAGATAGTGCAAAAGAAACTGATTACTTTACTCACTAGCTCAAAAGCAAATAGAAGAAAGGAAATCTCAAATCAGATGCAATGGAAATATCAATCATGTCAAAATCATTTAAAAAAAATTAAGCTTTTCATTTCATTCAAGATCTCAATATATAGTACCTCTGCCCGCTATCTATAAGATGAACATGAGGTATGAAAGGATCAAAGGAAAGAGAAACAAAGATCAAAGATTCTCTCATCATTCACTCGATCAGGCCCATAATAAAATTGCACTCACTTCACATTAGGTGTATCACCAAGCCTGAGCTCAAGATCCAAGCCCTCCATGGTGCTAGGGTTAAGCACTTCAATAACTTCTGAATGAAGATGGTATCTGTCATCTGAAAATGGCTTGAGAACAAAAGACAGTGAAGAAACAGCAGTCCTAGGTTTCTTGCAACTAGCTGCCTCATCCCCACAAGACCCAGTTGGTCTATTTTGGCTAACAAACGAATTCATGCCCACGGACAAGTCAGTTTCAACATAATCACCATCATAACCTAGACCGACAGAATCTTCTTGATCCCTTTGATTCTTTCCCACTTCAGGATTTGATTCTGAGATACTCAAAAGTCCAACCCTCACAGGATTTGACCAAGATTGAACACTACTAGAACACGAATAAGCAGACTTAAAAGTGTGTTCACTAGGGCAAGATGTAGAGATCAGATTGTGACTCAATTTGCTGTTAATCTCAGTTGAAAACTGACCTTCCAATGACTTATGGGGGGGTTCATTGGAGGGGCTAAGAGATTGTTTGAGCCTAGCTCTATCCCTTCTATGAATATTCATGTGACCACCTAGGGCTTGTGCAGACCTGAATTCTCTATTACAAAAACTGCAAGTATAAGACCTTGGGGGCCAAACACATCCACCAAGAGTCCCAGCTGAGTCTTCTGCAAAAGCCTTCTCTTCCCATGAGCTGCTGTTAAAAGAATTCATTGAAGTTGGAAAACGTGACTGCAAGACTTGTTTCCTCTTCGTCCACATCCAATAAGGTGCTTGCTCCATCACTCTTCTTTGAAACAAGATAGATAAAAAGGAACGAATAGGTGTTTTTGATGGAAGGGTTTAAGCTTTCTTCAAGAGTGGAAGAAATATAGTGGGGGGTTCAGGAATATGTATGCATATATGTCTCTTCTGTATTAATTCATAATGAATACATGAAAGCAATTTGAGAATACATGAGGAAGAGAAGAAAAGCTCAGCTGAAAAGGTCTTGTTACCAGCCTTTGCGTTTTGGGTCTGCTTTCCTTTGTCTTTGTTTCTTGCATTGAAGCTAAACTGTTGGTTTTTAGCTCGTTTGCTACACAGTCGTTGTTCTATGTATTATTTCGGCAATATTTAGAGGGGTCCTACTTTAGCAACTGTCATGCATTTGATTTGATCACATGCTTGAAATAACTGACGGTTATAAATGTGAGAAACATATTATGATTCAATCACTGTAACTCTGAGTTTAGCCAAAAAAAAAAAAAATCACTGTAACTCTGAAGCTGCCACTTGGATTAGATGTGCGGATTAGTTTCAAATACAAGCCTGACAACATAAAAACCATTTCGTGCATTTTAGTCTTTTGCTGTTGAATAAAAAATCTGTTTTTAACTTCCGCTTATATAGACAGGATAAAAAATAATTACCCTTAAAATGAATACCTAAAATAATAGAAATAATTAATTCCTTTTCCCATCTTCAACCACCAATCCCATATAAAATAAGTGGAGATTTTAATTAACAGCATGGGCCACTAGTACGGAGGCCATGAAACAAATTCTTCTGCTCATGAAGGCATGTATATGACACACAAAAATAGACCAAACTAGACGAGCAGCTAGCTTCAAAGATTGGTCCAACATGTCTAGCCTAACATTAAATGGTAGTAATGGTAATTCATATACAGGTTATTGTCAATTCCCGAATCTCTACTCATTTTGCACAAGTGCAATTGGTGTCTCACTGGAAAAGATTCTATTCATTCTGTTCATCACTAGATAAACAAATGATTAAAGCATGTTTGCATGATAGGCGTAAACTTGATTTAGTCACTTCAAAACTTTTCCTTTTGTCTATGTAGTGAACGTGTTCAGAATCTTTAGTGTTTTCCTTCCATATCACGTCAAGTTAACAAGTCAAATAAGGCATTTTAACACACCTCCTCTCTCTCTCTCTCTCACAGGTGGCTTATAATATCCTTTCTTATTCAGTCCATTTTTAATATTGTGTCATTGAAAAGAAAAGGTTCTACAAGAGCCATAAGAAAACTCTAAAGCACACTATAAATACAGTCCATTTACAAATCATGAGCGTCTTAATTTGACCAAGACTATTCTTCCGAATATAAAACAATTTTAGTTCTTTGACAACGGCTTAGATCATAAACAACTAACATTATCATTGAGACTTTATAAAAGAGAATGGAATTGATACATCATGAAAAAAATGTAATGTAAATATTTGGGAGCTTATAACAGAAGAAACACAAATTAAAGAAATATATAATTTTACTAGATACTCATAATCTTTTATTAATCTTTTTAAAAATGGAAGTAGAATTGGTATTATACTTTTTAATAAAAAAATGAATGTCCTTAATTTTTTTTAAAAATAATGCTTAAAAGGGAATGAAATGGAATGAACATTGCTCTTGTAACCATTCCATTCTTACCTACTAAAATATCAGAGAAATGAATTGTAGTTGATAGATGAAAATGAGCATGAATTTGTGCGTTAATTATATATAGTTGATAAAGTCGCGTTTAAAAATGCGGCCATAAAAATGCAACTTTTGTCATATAGCTGCATTTTTGGGGTCTATAGCTGTGTTTTTAAAACGCAGCTAAAGCCCCCTTTTTTTTGTAGTGGTAAGTTGTAATAAAAATAGTTTCACAATTGATAAATTTGATCCATCATATATATATATATATATATATATATATATTAGCCCTTGTAGTGGTACTTAACCTTTTAACAAGGTTGAGGTATTGGGTTCATTTCATGGAACAAGAGGATAGGGAATAATAGTTCCTTGTTGTGTATGATGGATCAATTGATTGTATGGCTAACGTGGACATGAGTACCTGCTCAAATGAAATAAATAAATAAATAAGGCATTGGTGTGATGCATACCAAAAAATAGTAGATGATCCCCTTTTCGGGAATAAATTTGATTGAGTTTTCTAATAATCAATACCTACCTTAATCATTGAATGAAATTTGGTTTATAATGGGACTTGATACTATATATATATAAAAGATAGAAATTCTAGTGGTTTCAGTAAGCTTAACTAGTAAAATTTCTAATAGTTGAATAAAAAATTTGAGATTTAATCTCTGCCTACACAAAAAATTAATTGGTGTTTTGGTCTGATGATAAGAGATATTATCAGGAGCGGATGACATAAGTTAAAACTCTAAAAAAAAGAAAAAGAAAGAAAGATGGGGCTTTATACTTTTTATTTATTTATTTTTTTTATGCAAGATAAAATTTCTCCTCTAGCCTAATCTAAGTGTATAAGTGTATGAAACTCTCTCCTGAAGACTTGAACCTCGGCTCTTACCCCCTACAAACATTTATACTTGTAGAGTAATCAATGCTCCCTTAGTGGGGTGATAGGGCTTTATACTTGATAGCACGTTATGGGTGACCATTATCCTAAATTCATGCTGTTGTGAAAATTGTGAGGTAACTATTAATACCATAGGCAGGAATTTAGGGAACATGTCTATTGGACCCACACTTAGGTAGACTGATACGGTTTGATTGAGCTAAAATCTTGCTCGAACATTCTAAGCAATAAATCATTAACTCCTTAATGATTTGTTTTAATGCTTTTCATTCGAAGTGGCAAGTCACAGAGTTTTGAATATTGGGTTACTACCTATTTGGTAGTTAAGTAGTTATGAAAGATGAAAGTATTAGTATGAATAAGTCTAGTGCCACAAACTTTTTTACAACTTTGTTAGATAACGAATTTGTGACCATAAACTTGTTTTATTGGTATTTCTCGTAATCAATCAAATTTAAAATGGGCTGCCAACGGGGGGCTTGGCTCAGCTGGGTATGGTTCGTTCGCTCTGCCTAACACGCTCAGGTTCGATTCTTACTACCAGCAGGCTTTCGTTGGTGGGTATCCTTAGTGGTGAGGTGTACTCACAAATGTGAGGTGACTCCCACACAGACTGATTCTCGTTGCTGGCTGGCGCCTTATCTGGGAGTATAATATAACCATAAATCTCCTCATTTTTAGTTCACAAAAAAAAAAAAAATTTTAAATGGACTAGAGCATGATGACAATTTCAGATAGAGCAATAAATTATTATTAACTCCTTAACAAAATTCCTTTTTATTCCAAGGTGTTGATTACCAAAATTTACTGTATTAGTTATTTGACATAGACTTTTCTTGAATTTTGTTCTAACCTTCACTTCTGCCATTGTGGGGTTGTACCTGCAGACCGAAAATGTGCTAGGGGAGGTTCCTTTTAATTAATGGACAAAAGCCATTACCTTGAAATTAAAAGCATCTATATTTGAAACCAAATGGAATGAGAATGCTTGGTCAAGATAGCATAATTCCAAAAACTTAAACAATCATAGAAGAAACTTGAATTATATATAGTCTATATCAAAATGCATGTCATGATTGACCGCTGAAGACTGTTTAGTCCTTATTTCATAATTGTATACCTCATAAACTGTCTTATACAGATAGATTCTATCTACAATATATGTCTTCTTTCTCAACTTGTGGAACAAGGAAATTTGAAACAAACACTATGTCTACTCAGTACTCATGACTTGATTAGAAAACAACAAAATGGTTGATTAAACAATGAGTTCTCATGAAGTTAATAAGGAACCAATAATGAAGTGTAAGGAACAATTGGACGTTTTTGCCGACTGAGGGATTGAGTGGGGTTTGCTATTCGATACGACATGACACTTGGTGACTGAAACTACGTAAAAAAGTTTAGTACACATTACAAGGAGGTTCTAACCTTTTGCTTCTATTTTGTAAAAAATTTGACAATATGTCCTGGTTTTCAAATTATTTAGGTCCATGCTCTTGTTTGGAAACTCGATTTTCTCTAAATCAAGTTCAACCCTATAGTGGCGTTTTAAAGAGCCCTATAGCGACGTTTTGAGGACCTATAGCAATGTTTTGAAACTCGATTTTCTCTAAATCGAGTTCCATGCAAGGTTTTTTTTTTTTTTTTTGTGCCTATAGTGACGTTTTAAGAATCTGTAGCGACACTGATATCGATTTTGAGTAAATCGAGTTTCAAAACAGGGGCATAAACTTAAATAGTTTTAAAACAGGGCATATTGTCAAGTTTTTTACAAAATAAGGGCAAAATGCTAGAATTTCCCACCTTACAACAGTACAATTAAAGAAAGAGAATTTATGAATAAGATAAAGATATATATATATATATATATATGATTTTATAATTAAGTTCATTTATTATTATTATGTTTGCTTTTACGCAAACAAAAATAATTGTTTTTATATATATATATATATATATATATATTTTGTGTGTTCTTCACTCGAGAAATTGAGTCATTGTCAAATGGTTCTTTACTTCAAATCGAGATCAGGTACAATATCCTATCCAAAACCCTTTGCTTCTTCTCACTATGTCATGTATAATTGCTAGTTGCTACTCAAATTATTTTGAAAATCAAAATGGAATGATTGTTTGGATCAAGTTCAATTATGAACCACCCTGTTTTTCAAGTCTAGCTAGTTATACACATTTAATTGTTTTGATGCAAATCACAATTGAACTGTTGAATGGTCAGTTGGATCGATTAATATAATCCATGAATCAAACCAGACACATAATTGAGATTATTTTTTAAAAATAAAAATCTCTACTTTACAATAATGTGTTCAAAACTTGTAATAAAGAGCTGGGTCCTACTAGTGTATTACAAATTTAAAGCTCCATAAACTCTATATTGTGTACAATTTTAATTTTTTTAATATGAATTTCTTTGTTGTATAGATGATATAATTATTTGTCCAATTGACCTTGATCATTTTGAGATTTGCAGCAAGTAGATAGATAAATTCAATAGATAACATAAATAAAAAGTTATCATGGATTTTACTTTGAAGTACCCAACCCACATCATCACAAAACAATCAAATTTGTAAAGGATTTTTTTTTTTTTGAGAAAAAAATTTGAAAAGGATATGAGTTTAAATAATGTTTACAATTAAGGAACGCTCTAATTATAGAACAAATTTTGTTGATATTTTTTTGAGAAACAACTTGAAACTTTATTGGAATTGGTTCGCCAAATTGGCTAAATCATGTTTATGACTATCACTCTAGTTTCTAATGAGTTGAGTTAACGATGGCAACAAGCTAAAATTTCTAGTGAGATGGAGATAGACCAGTTTAAGTGTTGTGATTTGTCCTTGAACTCCAGCCGAGGAGATTATTTATTCTATTTCTCTTTCCAGGATAAATTACATATATTTTTCTTGAAGCTACATTTTTTTCCATCTCTTTTTCCTTTTTTCTTCGATTCTCTACCTATTGAGGATCTTTTAGCTTATATAGACGTTTTCAGATGATCCTAGCCCTCCATCTGTTCATTGCATAGATCATCTCCCCTTTTCCAACCCCTTCTCCACTCTTCTTCACGCCCCTGAGAGGTATAGCGCCCAGGATCACACTGTTAACAAGTCTCCTCCACATAAATGCGGCCAGAAAATATTATTCAAGGGTCTTCTCTACATAAATGCGATCAGAAGTTTGGTGCGATGCATTAAATATGGTGGCAGTATTTAGCCTTTCAGTCTCGTCACTGCCATTTCCCTTCCCAAAGCTATTTTGGCACAGTAGAGCATCCTCTAATAACGTATTGATGACGTGATCATAAAATCCAAAGACATGACCTCCTCGACTCAGCAACTGTCCTTCTAGGCCAAGCATGACATGTGGCGTGATCAACTTGCTATGAGTTCTTATACCCCACAAGTGCCATCACCTTAATTGCTTAAACATAAAACTTTATTATTATTTATTAAAACATAGTTTATGAATATTTATGAGGTATCATTCTAGTTCTATTCTCAATTAATTGTGAAAGCTCAAATTTGTGTTAAAACTTAAGAAAGCTTGTTTAGTAGTGCGGAACAAGAGTAAATGAGTGCAAAGAGCCGATACTACTCTAATGCATAAACATGAACAATAAACAATAAATATAAAGTACAAGAGTAAAGGAAAAGAGATGCAAATACAAGATAACACCAAGACGTGTTATCAAAGAAAAAATCGAAAACTTGACAAAAAACCTCTTCACTACCCTCTAAGCTAAAATCGATCCACTAAAGAATAAAATTGGAGTACATGAATAACAAAAGACCCTCCAAGCCTAGTATACCCAATGTACTTGAGCCATCCAAGCTCCTGCTACCAACTGACTTCTCAGAACCTTATCTTCTCTAACTTTTCGAATCCCACAATACGCCCAATTACATCCACCAAACCTCATCGGCTTCTTTTGAAAAATCCCCAAAGTTTCCCAAGTTTTAAAACACTCTCTACACTCTGAAAATGTGTGTGTTGTATTTTGGTACAAATCTCCACTCAAGGTATGATAATAGGAGATGGAAGGAGAAGAGACTACAATAATTTCTCATTATTGATGAGTAGCTCTCTCTCTAAAAGGTGGGTGCGTTGTATTGTAGAAAACCTATCTAGGGTTTTTCTCTTTGAATGGCCTCTCATACATTGTGAGTAATGAGGGTATATATATAGTATGGGTGAAGGGTAAGAAAGTCACACTTAAAATCCTCCAGACAGAGAGTTTTGTGGGTATCTCACGGGAAGTCTTTATCCGCGAGACCCTCGCGAAATCCTCCAAGCTGACATTATTCTTTAGCTTCCAGCATGTACTTCTCACGTGGCTCTTTTGCGGGTAGGCTTCTCGTGAGACACTCTCGAATTCCATTTGTTCATCCAATATATGCTCGATTCTTCACCAACTTAATACTAAACCCAATACAATAAAATCCCACAAAATACAAGGAACAAAATTAAAGCAAATACAACACTTTTTGTTATGAAATAAAGCCAACATAAAATATAGTTATAAATCACAACTTTACAAATTGCATTCATAAAGCACTAAAATTTATTTCTTTCAGTTTATACTATGTTAAGAAAAATTTTAAATAGCCATAGAGTGAATAGATCAAAAAAGAATAGAATGGAATGAAATATATATGATGTATTTTATTTTTTGATATCTTTTGAAGTTTATAAGAGAATGAATGGGAAGAAAATAAATATATATAATTTTATTATTAATTAAAATAATTTTTTATTTGTGTTTTTTTTCTTCCTCAAAATAGATGTAAAATTGGATTTTCATCTCTATTTCATTAAAGAAGAGAGTATTCTTCTAAAAGGAGGAATGGTTAGGTCATTTCATTTCCTCCTAACTATTCAATTTCTTCCTATCAAACTCTCAAATAAAGCAATGGATGAAACATTCTTAAAAAAATTCATTTCAATACATTATATTTAATTATTTTCTCTCTTCCCAAAGGAAACCGATAGAATTGCCTGATTTTTGAACTTTTTTTTTTTTTGCGAAAATGCACTTTTAGTCCCTATATTTTGGGCCGATTCTCGATTTGGTCCCTAAACTGATTTTGCTCCTAGGTCAGTCCTTGATTTTTTAAAATCGTTTTTAAAATGATCTCTGCCGTCAATCTAGTAACAGAAAAATCTGATGTGGCAAACGGAGTGCATATGTGACATGTTAAATGCTGACGTGGCTAATAAAATAATATTAAAAAATACCACGTCAGCATTTAAATTTTTTTTAAAAAGCCACGTCAGAAAATTTATATAAAAAAAGAAAGTAAATTTAAAAAAAAAAACCCTTAAATCTAATTTAATTAAAAAACTAAAACCCAGCAACTTGTTCTTCTTGTTCTTCCCAATCAAACCCAGCAACGAAGATCTCAAACCCAGATCACAACAACACAAACGAAAAAAAAAAAAAAAAAAAAAAAAAAAAAAAAAGAAACGGAGATCAAACACAAACACAAACCCAGATCACAACAACACAATGAAAAAAAGAAAAAAGAAAAACGAAAAAAGGAACAGAGATCAAACAACAAACCCAGAAAAATTACATCAAACTCACAAATTTACAACCCAGAAATAAACAAATAGAGAGATCAAGCAACAAGCCCACTGAGATGAACAACCCAGAAACCATAAGCAACTCCTTGCTTCAGTCATCAACAAACCCACACCTCAAAATCTCTGATTCGGTCATCCACTTCTTCAATGGCCAGATCTGAAACGGCCACACCGATCTCCACGGCCACACCTTCTCCACGGCCACACCGATCTCCATGGCCACAGCCCACCCCCCACTGAAACCCAGAAAAACCCAGCCTCTCCAACCAAACCTAGCCATCTCCATCTCCAACCAAACCCATAATCCAACACCCATGGATTACTGATCTCCACCACCACCACCCCAACCACACCGATCTCCACCCCGAACACCGATCTCCACCTTCATTACCGACCACCCCACGGAAAACTAGAAAAACCCAGAGATTAGAGAGTCGGGTTTAGAGAGAGAGAAAATGTCAGAGATTAAGAGAGAGAGAGGGATTGAAAGCTTGAACAAAGAAAGATACAAACACATACGCACCAAGAGACAGAGAAAGGAAGGATCTGAAAAAAAAAAAAAAAAAAGGAAACGAAAAAAAGAACGATACAGACACAAACACAGAGAAAGAAAGCATCTGAAAAAGTTTTTTCTTTTTTTGTTTTTGATTTTGAATTTTTTCAGTTTAATTTTTTAATTAATTAAAATGCTGACTTGTCATTAAAAGGCTGACATGGACACTGATATGGTATTTTTTAATATTATTTTATTAGTCACGTCAGCATCTAACATGCCACATATGCACTTCGTTTGCCACATCAGATTTTTCTGTTACTGGGTTGACGGCAGGGACCATTTTAAAAACGATTTTAAAAAATCAAGGACTGACCTAGGAGCAAAATCAATTTAGGGACCAAATCGAGAATCAGCCCAAAATATAGGGACCAAAAGTGCATTTTCGCCTTTTTTTTTTTTGGAGAAACTTGAACCATGATTGTTTAAGCTATATGCATATACGATAAATTGACCGATTATATTAAAAAAAAAAAAAAAAAAGACAGTTTCATAAATGTCATTATAATGTCATGCATACGATCAAGTTTTTAGCTAAGTGCCCCTGCCTTATCATAATTAAATTTATATTAGTTTCCCCATAACCAGGCATAAGATTTCCAACAAAATTTCAGCGGGTATCTTTCAAGGAATAGCATCTTGTTCATTTCAACTAATGAAAACAACACATTTAACCTATTAACCTAGATTAATATTTTAAAGAATTTTAGTGTAACCTAACATGGAATTCTTAAAATAAATAAACTATATTTTATCATGTCAACAACAATTCAAATAATTAAAGAATATTGAAAATTAATGTTTGTTTAAATATCAATGACCTCAAAAAATCCAATCCACTTGATTCAAAATGGATGGATAAGATTTTAAAAATTTCATGGAAAGTTACTTTAAGAATTTTATAAAATCTTAATGTCATATTATTTAAAAATTTTAAATTTCATGACACAGATACACTTTAAATGATATATAATACATTGAATCAATAATCCAAATTAAATTATAGTTGTCCAATTTTGTGCCAAGTTTCTTTTTAGTGTGTGTATC
This sequence comes from Castanopsis chinensis, assembly GCA_032878915.1. NCBI lineage: Eukaryota > Viridiplantae > Streptophyta > Magnoliopsida > Fagales > Fagaceae > Castanopsis > Castanopsis chinensis. The sequence goes on from JAVQMG010000126.1 coordinate 26,928,576, forward strand.
TATATTTTATACTATTTATAAGAAGATTCATATTTTTGGACTGGATTTTTATGTGATTTAAAAATACCCTTAAACCTTAAGGATAATCCGGTAAAAATATATTTTCAACTCTTTTTTAAATGCCTACAAAATAGGACATTCTCCTACTAATCCATATCTTCAAAACAATTTTATTCATTTTTTTTTTTCAGAAAAAAGAAGAGGAAATTATGACACTATGCAAAACGCGATGAGGCTAGTGTGTATGTGTGTCTGTGTATATATATATATATATATATATATTATTAGATGGTTTTGGAAATAATGTAACAAGTGGATACGAAAGAGTTTCATTCTTTATTTTGAATATTTTCACATAAATAAAATACCCCCTCTTATAAGAGTGATAAGATTTTTTATTTTTATTTTTTATGGTGGAGTGATACTGATAAGATTGTTATTAATATATATATATATAAAATTTTTTTTCTTTTTTTTTTGAGAATCCGATTGTTATTAATTAATGTTACTAGAATAAAATAATTTTAGTGGTGCTTTAATTATTTCAACTTTGCCTTGATATTGCAGAAGCAGATGCACTTAAATGGGCTTGCAGGATTGGCGATTGGGTGACAAGTGACAACTTTAGTTCCACCTGCTGGTTTTAAAACCGAGGAGACCTAACATTATAAGGCTTTTCTTGGGTTTGTTCTAGTTGAAGGGCCCCTTTATAATCATAGCCTCTCATGTTGGAGAATGTTTAACTTGCTGGTTTGATCCAAGCCCAAACTAAGGCTGGAATAACAAATCTGCTCAAAATCGAGTCCAGAATAGGACAGAGGCCTTAATCATAGTCAAACTGCCGAGTGCCCACTTGCCACTTCTAGGGCCCAATCCAATAAACACTTTGTCATAATATTTAGTGTTCATCCAAAAATATATAAGTAAATCTTGTCGATAGAAATGTGGTGCAAAATTGACTCAATTTCTCTAGTGTCCACATAACTCAATACATGCAACCATTTAATTCAATTGTTAGAATAATTGAAAAAAGGGAATTTAAATCAAATAATATTATTAAGAATTTAAGAAATGCAACTCTTCAATGGGTTGCAATAAAAAAGGCACAAAACTAATATTGATTTCTCAAGTGGTAGTGTTACATAAATTCTTTATCTTATTCATAAATTCTCTTTCTTTACTAGTAGTAATGTAATGTCTACTAAACTTATTTATCCATTAATCTTGGAAAACACTTTACACTAGTGTAAGTGTTTTCCAAGATTAATAGATAAATGGTAAGCAAATACCTGATCCTCAATGTTGAAGATGGAGGTAAGTAGGTCTCTTTCCCTTCTTTTCATTGGTTTTTAATATAGTGAAATTATTATGACAAAAATGCAAAAGCGACCCTCTTAACTTTCACTCTTTTTCATTTTAATCCTCTAACTTTCAGTTTTATCAATTCTGTCCTCTAACTTTTAATTTTTGTCAATGTAGCATTTCGTTAAATCCCAGTTATGAGTTGTCGTTAATGTCACTGATACGACACTTTTTTTTTTTTTTAAATTTCAGAATTAAAAGAAAAAAAGAAAAATCTGTAAAAAAAAAATTAAAAATTAAACGAGTCGAGCTTTGTCAAGTAGTAAATGTTCAAGCTTAGTTCGACAGCAAAAGTAGAATGTTCAAGCTTGGCTTGAGCTTGATACAAGCCTACAAATAATGTGTAAGCTTCAGCTTGTTATAAAGTATAAAAGTTTGAGCTTAACTTGGCTCGGCTTAGCTCAGCTTGGTTCATTAGTCAAGCCAAGTTGGAGCTTTATATCAAGCCCAAACTCAAGCTCAATATCATGTTTTTGAGCTTGAGATCCTACACAAATATATTACCAAGCCTATATTAAGTTCATTATCTAGCCTATTTGGTTTGGATGAGTGGTCTCAAGTTATAATTAATTAAAGTCTTAAAAGGATATGAGTTTACTTGTCAAGCTATTATCAATTTTATTACCAAACTTATAAATAAGCCTAGGCTCAAATTGTTTTTGTTACTTTTGTATTGAGCCTTAGTTTTCACGAGCTTGTTCACGAATAATATTTTTTACTCGGGTTCGGCTTGTTTATTAAATAAGCTTAAAACTAAAGCTCAAGCTTGGTTTGTATATAAATAAATAAACATGAACGAACTTTTTATCGAACCAAGCCCGAACTGTTTATGAATGGCTTAGTTCATTTGCAGCCCTAGTTCCCCTTCCCCTGAAATCAAAACCGACTTCATAGTGCCGGTCGGGCCTTAGCAGCTTGCGGCGAACTATCTTTGAGGAGATTGAAAAAAAACCCACCTCGGAAAGGAGGTTCTCGAAGCCTGTGGTCGATGCTGATGACGATTTCGGGCTCGAGTTCCAGGGCTTCAAGGACGATGACGAGTCCGATATTGATGAGGAAAATGAGGTCCTCGATTTTGATTTCAAGGGAAGGGGAACGATATGTCGTTCCCCTTAAATGTTTTTTTTTTTTTCTTTTAATTCTGAAATTAAAAAAAAGAAAAGGAAAACGATGTCATTTTAGGGACATTAACGGTAGCCCATAACTGGGGTTTAACGGAATTCTGCATTGACAAAAAATGAAAGTTAGAGGACAGAATTGACAAAATTGAAAATTAGAGGACTGAAATGAAAAAGAGTCAAAGTTAGAGGGTTAGTTTTGCATTTTTGTCAATTATTATTTATACAGAGAAAAAAAATCCCACAAATTTAATGGCATTTTGTGCTTTTTCCTCCCATGCAAGGGAATGTGAATGTTAATCTGGTTCTATCTTGCATTGGAGAAATTAATATGGTCCTCATGGTGTTGTCCATCATTCTACTGAAAGACTCTCACTTGTTTAAAATTACTTAGTTAGTAGTCAGTTTCTATTTTAAAAAAATTTTATAACTTAGTAATTTTAAACACGTGAAATTTTTTTAATGGAATGGTAAAGAAGTGACGTGATCCACCATGAGAACCATATTAATTTCTCCAATGCAAGATAGAACCAGATTAATATCTCACATCACACGGGAATAATATTAGTTTACAGTATTTTTAGCATTTTTCAATTTGATTTTTTTTTTTTATATCTAATGACACATCTATTTGTAAGACTTATGTATTAAAATTTATATTATCTAAAACATTAATCAAAATTTTGAGTCTTCTTAAAAGTAGAGAAAAAAAAAAGAATTAACAATTTTTTTTAAAATCTAAAAACACATTTTTCCAAAAAAAAAAAAAAAAAAAAATCATCTACTGCCCCTACATTTGGGGGCCTTTCTCTAGTAGGGTCTTGGAATTTTTTTGATGCTAAAGTAATAAAACTTCATGATCTATGCCTAAAATTCTTGAGGGTAGTTCAAATTCATTTAAAAAAAATTAAACCATTTAGATTTAGCCAAATGGACTAAGCTGTAAAAAAATAGAAGTAATATTCGAAGGAAGATTCCCAATTATGTGGTGTACAATTGCATTATTCTTTCCCATACGTGTACAATAAACATATCGGAAGAGTGAAGTTTTCAAATGTTATTGGCCTAGAAACAATTTTTAAGAATATGAATTGGTACCCCTCAAAAAAAGAAGAAGAAAAAAAAAAAAAAAGAACATGAATTGGTGCTCCCACTTATGACAAAACGTTTTTTGTTTTTGTTTTGGTTTTTGTGAGAGAGAGATGACAAGTTGAGAACACGTTTGTTTGTCTTAAGTCTTTGAAGACTCACTTAGTGTATGCGAATGTTTAAACCCTCAAATACAAATTTTCAACACAAACTTATATTCAAATAATATATGTGCGAAACATGAAATATAAACAATATCCAAATTAGCAAACTAGTCTAAGCCATTTATTAATCACAACCAGCAAAAATTAAAAGCTAAGAGTAAAGGAAAGAGAGACGCAAACACAAAATAACACCGGCCTGTGTTATTAAAAGGAAATCAAAGAATTTGATGAAAAACCTCTTTGCCGCCCTCCAAGAGGTAAATGATTCACTAGAAAATCAGTTGAGATACATGAATAACAATAGACCCTCCAAGCCTAATCTGCCCAATGCACTTAAGTCCTCAAACCTTCTTGCTCCAATAAGGTTACGCTGAATCGTGTCTTCTCTAGTTTTTCGAATCTTGCAATTAGTCCATTGCATCAACCAATATGAATTGGTTCTCTCTTGAACTGCTTTCCAAACACCAAGAACCTTCTCACTATTCTGAATCTGGTGAGGTGAGGATTTGGTTTATGATTCTCTCATGGGTATGACAATGGAGAGGGTGAGGGTAGAGGAATTTGGAGAATCAAGTGTATAAGATTGTGAATGAATCAATATTGTTTTTCTCTAGGGTTTCTCTCTCAAAATTCTCTCTAGAAGTTCTCTACATTTCGTGGGTATAAAGGTATTTATAGTAGGGCATGAGATGGAATGTGAAGTCACTTTTCAGCAAAACATGGTGCACTAGCGAGTCACTCGCGACTGGGATGAGTTGCGAATTCCAGTCGCTAGTTACTAGACTAGGCCGGACTATGCTTTTTGTCCTGTAGTGATCTAGCTGGCTTGATTCTTTATCTTCTTACATGCTTCACACGTGTACTTCATTTTGGCAAGTCACCACTCGAGAGTCAGTTGCTAGTCCAGTTGCGAGTCACCTTCTTGTTGCACACTCTTGATCAAATCTTCCCACTCTCACATACACAACCCTTACATTATTCCCACCTAAATACATGGTTTCTAAATACTGAATTACAAGCAAATTTGATACAGAATAAAATCAACACATAGTTGAATAAATTCAACTTTACAGTCTTAACTCAAATGATGGAAATACATAGCTATAGTGGCTAATGATTATGCATGCATTTCCAATTTTCCTCCCAACTAATAATAAAATCAACAAATTGGTAGGCACAAGAACCCTCCACAGCCAAGACCGTGTCAAAGGAAAATTGCAAGCACACTATCTATGATTTTACAAGTAATGTTCACAATTCTTATTCTTATTAATATCCACGTTTAAAACGTAAAATGAATCATGTGTATGAATAACATAAAATAGGAAGAACTGTATGGGAATTAATGCACAAATTATATTTTCTCAAAATAGGCAATCATTCGAATGTGTTATTTGGGGCAATGAGTAAGCAAGCAAAGTTTGTTCCAATTGAGGTTGGTAACGCTGAAGCCTTCCTCAAATTCTTTAAAGGGAAGGTGGATTAAAGACCTAATTGGTTCACAAGGAAGCCAATTGTCTAGCCAAAAGCATCCCCTACTTCTCAAAGGATCTCCCCTATTAAGAAGGGTTCTCCCTTGGATGATGGCTTTCCAAGTGTGTGAACTATTATTAGGTTTCTTGGCCACCATAAACGATGGGAAGGGTGTTAGTGACACAAAATTTTTCAATCTTTTCTCCTTTCTATGAAGGGATTTAGATTTGATGCGATAGTTAGGGTTATTGTGCTACACAATTACTACATGTATGCAAGCTGTTAAAGTTAGCATGATAATTTTAATTTTTTTTTTTAGCTTTTTACTCTATTAGCTTTTACATCGCACATACATGTGATAATTGTAACTATTACACTAAATCTCAATCCTCTACGAAATGCATCTCCCACTAAATAAAGACAAATTAGTATTATCAATACTTACTAGAGTTATAGGTGTCAAACAATGAAAAGTTTTCATGGAATGTGAGTAGATTGCATACTTTACTCTTTAAGTCTTAAACAGCTTCCACCGCCTGCAAGTGTTAATACTTTAAGTTACAAATGTTAGGATAACTTTAGGTTGGTTAGTCCTCTTCGAACTTTTCTTCTTTACTATTCTTTTTTTTTTTTTTTTTAAATTTTTATCTAGGACAATTCACAAAAAGAAAACCTAACCAGTAACCAAAGAGACAATAGAGGTCAGAAATAAAAATAAACTGGATGTACGCCATCAAGCCAAGGAGAAATTATAAGGTCTTTATGGTAGACCACGTCACTTGTCCACTTAAAAACTCGCACATGTTTTAAATTGTTGAGTCAATTATTTTTTTTTTTAAAATAGAAATTGATTACTGACTAAGCAATTTCAAACAAAATAGGATAGAAGTCTTAATCATAGTCATACTACCGAGTGCCCATTTGCCACTCCTAGGGCCCAATCCAATAAAAACCGTTTGTTTATGAAGAATATTTAGTATTCATCCAAAAATATATAAGTAGATCTTGTTTATAGAAATGTGGTGCAAAATTGACTTAATTTCTCTGATGCCCACATAACTCAATACATGCAACCATTTAATTCAATTAGGGCTATCCACGGGTTGGGTTTGTGCCTAACCCAGACTTGATCCGAATGATTCGGGTGGATGAAAGTATGACCCGAAACCGACCCGAACAATTTGGTCAGATTTTTTAGTTCCGGTCTTGTCGGTCTCGGGTTTTATCACTGAGGCCAATATTTGGTCGGATCCGGCGAGATTTGGTTGGATCCGTTGAGATTGGACCGAAATCTGGCTGGCTCGTCGATATTTGGCCTAGATTTCGTCGGATAACAGTGAGATCTTGCTGGATCTCGAAGGATCTGGACCAGATCTTAATGGATCACGACGAGATCTTGCTGGATTTGGTCCAGAATGCTTAATATATCGCTGGAAATGTTAAAGCTTTTGGTTCGGGTCGAGTTTCACGGGTTTTGAAATGGAAAACCGACCACCGACTCGCTGGGGTCAGGTTAGAGAGTTCGGAACCCGAGTCCGACCGCCGAAGTCGTTGGATCGGGTGGCAGTGGGTGGACGCAGGCGGGTTGGCCGGGTTGGGCAAGTCGGCAGGCTACTTGGACACCCCTAAATTCAATTGTTAAAATAATTGGAAAATAGGGAATTTAAATAAAAAAATATTATTAAGAATTTAAGGCATGCAACTCTTCAATGGGTTGCAAAAAATAATATTGGACTCTCAAGCGGTAGTGTAAGTGTCTTCCAAGATTAAAAAATATATGATATGCAAATACCTGATCCTCAATGTTGAAGATGGAGGTAAGTAGGTCTCTTTCCCTTCTTTTCATTGGTTTTTAATAAAGTGAAAATGTGAAATTATTATTTATACATGGGAAAAAAAATCCCACAAATTTAATGGCATTTGTGTGCTTTTTCCACCCATGCAAAGGAATGTGAATGTTATTGTGGTTCTGTCTTGGCTTGATGGTGTGGTGTACGTCCAGTTTATTTTTATTTCTGACCTCTACTGCCTCTTTGGTCAGTGGTTAGGTTTTCTTTTTGTGAGTTGTCCAAGATTAAAAAAATAAATAAAATTGAATACTAAAGAAGAAAAGTTCGAAGAGGACTACCCAACCTAAAGTTTTTTTTTTTTGCTAAACGACTGCCCAACCTAAAGTTATTCTAACATTTGTACCTTAAAGTATAACACTTTCAGGCTTTTTAGGTGGAAGCTGTTTAGGACTTAAGAGTAAAGTATGCAATCTACTTACATTCCATGACAACTTTTCACTGTTTAACACCTATAGCTTCAGTGAGTGTCGATAATACTAATCTGTCCTTCTTTAGTGGGAGATAGACTTGGTAGAGGACAAAGATTCGATCCTATAGTTACAATTATCACATGTATGTACGACGTAAAAGCTAATGGAGTAAAGAGTTTTTAAAAATAAATAAATAAAATTATCTTGTTAACTTTAATAGCTTGCATACACGTGGTAATTGCATAGCGCAATAACTCTAACTATTGCACTAAATCTAAATTCCTACCTGAAAAAGAGGAAAGATTGAAAAAGTTGGTGTCATTAACATCCTTCCCAACACTTCATTTATGATGGCCAAGAAACCTAATAATAGTTGACACACTTGGAAAGCCATCACCCAAGGGAGAAACCTTCTCAATAGGGGGAGCCTTTGAGAAGTAGGGGATGCTTTTGGCTAGACAATTGGCTTCCTTGTGAACCAATAAGGTCTTTAATCCACCTTCCCTTTAGAAAATTTGAGGAAGGCTTCAGCATTACCAACCTTATTATCCCTAATGGTTTGTGGAGAACTCATTTGTTGTCCTTTGTGCTTTCTCAATTGGAACAAACTCTGCTTGCTTACTCATTGCCCCGAGTAACACATTCAAATGATTGCATATTTTGCGAAAATATAACTTGGGCATTAATTCTCATACAGTTCTTCTTATTTTATATTATGCATACACATGATTCATTTTACGTTTTAAACGTGAATATCAATAAGAATAAGAATTGTGAACATTACTTATAAAATCATAGATATTGTGTTCGGAAAGTGTATATTAATGAGTGTGTGATACCAATTTTCCTTTCACTTGGTCTTGGCTGTGGAGGGTTCTTGCGCCTGCCAATTTGTTGATTTTAATATTATTTGGGTGGAAAATTGGAAATGCAAGCATAATCATTAGCCACTATAGCTATGTTTTTCCATCATTTGATTTATGACTTAAGACAAACAAACGTGTTCTTAACTTGTCATCTCTCTCTCACAAACAAAAAAAACGTTTTGTCAAAAGTAGGAACACCAATTCATGTTCTTTTTTTTTTTTTTTTTTTTTTTTTTGCTGAATAAAAAAATGGGTAGGGGGGCGACCAACGTGGCAATCCTACCTGGGCGTGACTATAGTAGCATCCTACCTGCCAGGGCCCGGATTCCTGCTGGGGTGCAGGGGGATCGGTGAGCCATAGCTTCCTCAGCCCCACGAGGATCACCAATGGCCTAGGCTGACCAATTCATGTTCTTAAAAATTGTTTCTTGGCCAATAACATTTGAAAACATCACTCTTCCGATAAATTTATTGTACACGTATGGGAAAGAATAATGCAATTGTACACCACATATTTAGGAATCTTTCTTCCAATATTTCTTCTATTTTTTTTTACAACTTAGTCTATTTGGCTAAATCTAAAGAGAAATGATATGTCCATAATATTTTCACAATATTTTTACAATAAATCCTAAATGGTAGGTTGCTACTGGTTGTTATTGTTGATGCAAAAAAGTAATCTTAGTGTTAGGTTCAAATTTGAATCAATAATAGCTAACTACTTATGATTTGTTATAAAAATATTGTGAAAATATTGTGGACGTAGCACCTCTCAAATCTAAATGGTTTAATTTTTTTTAAATGAATTTGAACTACCCTCAAGAATTTTAGGCATAGCTCATGAAGTTTTATTACTTGAGCATCAAAACAATTCCAGGACTTTTCTAAAAAAAAAAAAAAAAAACCAAGACTGATGCCTTGGCTTAGGGCCCTACTAGAGAAAGACCCCCAAATGTAGGGGCAGTGTATGATTTTTTTTTTTGAAAAATGTGTTTTTAGATGTAAAAAATTTGTTAATTGTATTTTTTCCTCTACTTTTAAGAAGACCCAAAAATTTGAGTAATATTATAGATAATATAAATTTTAATACATAGGTCTTACAAATAGATGTGTCACAGATTATAAAAAATTAGTTCAAATAGAAAAATGTTAAAAATATTATAAACTAGTATTATTCCTGTGCGATGCACAACTTGATGAAGATTCACATGTAAGCTCAAAAATTTTAAAATAATTAAAACTAAATTATTAATAAATAGCTGTGAGGACAGGCAAATTGAGTACGTTTATCTGGTGATGGGCGATGCTCGAGGACGAGTAGTTACTCGAGGATGGTTAAAGGGTCCGTACAAACCTAAGTCAATGGGCCGAGGAGAAAAGAGGAAATTGACGAAGTAGTTGAGAGTCAACCATTTTGGGAAAAATAAGCTTCAGGGAAAGTAGTAGAGCTGTACCAACAACGAAAGGAGAAATATCTGGGAAGGAGACTGTTACCACCAAATTAAATGCACTGCACCAAATGAACTAACCGCATTTATGAAGAAATGACACTTGAACACTGCCATCCCAACTCACATCTCCTCTCATAACTTCCAAGAGGGCCTTGATGGGACAAACATCCAAGGGATTCCCTAGAAAGTCAACAGGTGGAGGGCTGAGATGTATGGAAAATGAACTATATAAGGAAAGGGTCATCATAAAATGGGGCATGAAATCTGGGTAGAAAGAAAAACGAATACTTTGTATATAGATAAGCTTGATTAATATAAGAACATCTCATTCTCGTACTTGATCGAGGAACGTTATTTTCATCAATTTGTGCTTTTAAACATGTTGTCTTGGATCCTATCTGTGTAAGGTCTGCACTTAATTTTTTAAGTAGTTTGCTTGCGAGACTCACTCACTAACAAATTCATTGTTTTGGGTTTATTGGGATAGCTTCCGCAGTTCTAGGTGGGCCTAGGCACTAAACTTAGCCCTTACAATAGTATTAATAAATTATAAAATAAGTAAATTATTTTTAATTAAAAAATACTTTAAGTTCTGATTGTTTAGAGTTTAGACTTAATAAGTGTTTATCTATTTTTATACTTTAAAGTTTTGAAAATTTTGATAATAGAATTTTAGTTGGAATAGAATTTAAAGTTCTAAAATTTAGATGATAAAGTTTTATCTAATTAAATTATTGTTAAATGTTATCCCTTAGTCAAAAGTTTTGTAACTTAATATCCTAATAAAATATTGATTTAATAAGATTTAACTTGAGGAAAAAACCAAAAAAACAAAAAAAATGCGGGTTGTGTGGGATTTTTAAGTTTATAAATTTTTTATAATAGACTTTTAGTTTGAATAGAATTTAAATTTATTGTTTGTTAAGTTATGATTTTTCTCATAACATTTGTATTAGCTTATTCCATAACAAAGATGTTGTAATTTAATTAATTTATCTCCTTGTTTTTTTGTGGGGTTTATTTGTAACGTGTTTAGTATGAAGTGGTGAAGATTTGATCAAGACAGCTGAATGTCACATGAGAAGCACATGCAGGAAGGTGAACAGTCAGGTCAGGTGTTCAGCTCAGTATAGCCTGTCCAAGAGGTTAACTTGCGACTTGGATTCGTGAATTGCACCAGTCGCGAGTGACCTGCAAAGTTCCCTTGTTTTTCTGAAAATTGTGACTTTTGTGTTCTCACGTTAGGTTTACTGGGGGCTTCTTGGACACTACTTACTTGTGCGGAGGAAAGGCGGTTGAAGTCAATGTTTGAAGGCTTTGGAGACTGAAGCTGGTTGAAAACTTCAAAGTCCTCCTTAGAGTCTGAAACTTCAATTACTTTTGCTGTCTCCTCAAGAATTGGTTGGGAAGGGATGGCTTCTTCCTCGGCAGTGCGCAGAAAGGGCAATTCCACCAATTGTGTGCCTTCTGGAGCAAGACCAGTGAGGAAGCCCAGTACTGTGATGTTGATTTGATGTAAGCGAGGGTCTTTCTCTTTTATAACGTACTTAGGGGCTTAAAAACTGGAGGAGATGGGATTGTGGCTGAGGATGATGTGGGTTGCTCTCAACTGTCCGTCAGTGTGGACAAAGATCTTGACCTTTAGTATCCTTGTCATGTCGAGCTCGTTGACAAGATTGAAGTTGGGGATTGCAGAGTACTTATTTGCAAATTCACCAAAAATAAAAACATTGTTAAATTACAATGCAAATAAAGTAAGAGCCAATTCACAAATGAAAATGGAAGATTTGAACACAAAAGGTATTAGTGAGTAAGGGGGTATTGTTAGAATAGTAAATCTAAACCTAAACACCCCACTTGGTGTCCCATCTCGTGTTGGGCAACAAAGTCCATCATGCCACTCCCCTAAGACAATTAGGAAATCATTGTCCATACCCTTGTTAGTATTAGGGAGACACGATATTAGCCTAACTACAGGGACCTTGGTTTTCAGATATTATCCTTGGCCTTTAAGGTTTTGACGATTGTATATCTAGTTAACCTCGTGATGGGTGAGGTTCACACCCATCTTTTCGTTAAGGGTGTCTATGCTACCTAAAATCCTAAATGCAGTAGGAGCGCACTGGGTGGGTGAAAGTCTATGGGCAATAAGGTAGTCCCTAGTCACTCTACCCATGAGGATTCTCATCCCTCCCTCTATAGAGGCAATTATAGGGATTACTACCTCCCCCTCTTGCTTCAGGGCATGCCACTCCCTTCGGCGGCAATACCTAATGGAAACCCCAGGTGGAATACGATAACGAGCTTTAAAGCTCTCTATACCCTCTGGGGTGTCCACTAAATGAGCGAATCTACCCATTTGAAAAATAATTAAATGTGTTAGGGTGACGAGGTGAAATCAGAGGGATCGAGAAAGAAAATGTTCTAAATTTAAGAAGAAACACTAAAGGTAACTTATGAAAATATAGAAGGGCTCCTCGGACTAATTCTTGAAAATTGAAGATGCAAAAAGTGGAACAGCTAGAATCATCGAACAATATATATAAGGACGGAAAAAGTGAGCAGGAGTGTTCCTGCCCAAATCCCTATAAAACGTCTCCACTGTAGGATCTCCATCATACTGTAGGACGTGGGGGACAAGACGTCAAATGAAATAAATGTTGGAGCCTTGGGAATTAAATAGGAGATGGGAATTCGAGAGAATGGTTGGCAATTTGGGGGAGAAAAGATTGATAAAAGAGGGTGACCATTCTGGTAGAGAAAAAGAGAGAAATTTTGAGAGTAGAAAAAACAAGGGTACTTGGGTTGTCGAGCATAGGATCACCCATAGTAAGAAATTCAAAGCCCACAAAATAAATAGATTGTAAGCCTAGATAGAAGTTGGACCCAACCGCTACTTTTGGGTACACACAATTGCACCATTTTAGTAGAGAAAAAGAGAGCAATTATGATAGTAGAGAAAACAAGGGTACTTGGGTTGCCAGGCATAAGATCACCCACAGTAAGAAATCCAAAGTCCACAATATAAATAGATTGTAAGCCCAGATAGAAGTTGGACCCAACCGCTACTTTTGGGTACGCATAATACTATTATTAAAAATTTTGTTGGAACTCCTCCTAATATTTCTTCTCGTATTAGTGACTATCTAAACAATTTACGTTGTCCTACTATGTTTGATTACAGATGGTACCAAGATGTTTATATTTCTAAGGTAATGCTTCGGAAAGACTATTTGAAACCCTATTGGAAAGAAAAGTTTATTGATGGTCTACCTCCTTTCTATGCTCATAAGGTAAAAGAAGAATTAACTGATAAAAATGGTACTATTAATTTTGATGATTTAACACATGGTGACATTTTTAGTACTATTAAAAAACTTGACTTTAACATGCATAATGACCAAAAAATGTTAAAAAAATAGTTAAAAAATAGTAAAAAAGTTAAATATGAAATGGGTAATTTTTATGAACAATATGATCTACCCCTCATTGACCCTTCTAGGAGAAAAAGGGAATAAGAAACATGATAACGTCCACAAAGATTACCAAAAAAAAAAAAAAAAGATATAAAAGACGTTTTACTAAACCTACTAAATTTTATGATAAAAAGAAAATTGTCTATAAGAAACATGATAAGCAGAAATCTAGTAAAGGAAATTGTTTCAATTGCGGGAAATTTGGTCACTTTAGTAAAGATTGTAAACAAAAACCTAGAAAATTGAAAAATAAGCTCAATATGTTAAATACCAATGACAGTGATAAAGAGGATCTGTTTCGGATCTTGGAATCAAGATCTTCTTTTTCATCTGATTCATTAGAAGATGATTTTCTCTCTTCAACTGATTCTGGCTATCACTCTAACAGTGAAACTTCTGATACCCCTAATATTAAAATTGGTTATAGAGACTCTTGTTGCAATATTATTAATGCTATCTCCAAAGGGCAAAAACAATTAATGTTTTAACCAAAGGAGAAGAACAAGAGAATTTGCTAATAAATTTAATAAGCCAAATTGATAATCCTGAGCTAAAAGAAGAATATCTCAAAAAGTTCAAGAAATCCATGATTAAGGATGAAAGTGATAAGAAAATGAAATCAAAAATAAATCTTGATGAAACTTTGGAAAGATTTAATAAAAAGAAATCCAAGGAGATAACTATTAGCTAGTGGTTTACAACATGAAATTATTATTATTAAGAAAGAAATCATTGAGCTAAAAATTGATTTAAAAAATGTTATAGATGATACCTTTGACCTAAAACAAGAAATGTTACTTTTAAAAATTGATAAAAAAACTTAATAATGAACAATCTGATAGCAAGCTTGATGAGCAGAAAGAATAAGACGACCCCAGCCAAGAAGCTCCTCTTTCTAATACTCTCTCTACTAATAGTAGACTCAGTCTTATCAACAGATTGATCCCTCCAAAATGGTTTTCAAAAGTTAAAATTGTTATCTACCGTGAATATGAATTCAATGTTGTTGCTATGATTGACTCTGGTACTGATATGAATTGCATTCAAGAAGGATTAGTCTGTTTCAAATATTATGAAAAATCCATTGATAAACTATTTTCTGCTAATGGTACCCAAATGAAGATTAAATATGAAAGAAATACTGCTCATGTATGCCATGACAATATATGTTTTAAAATTCCTTCTGTGCTTGTTAAAAATATGATTGATAAAGTGATCCTTGGTATTCCCTTTATAGATTCTTTATATCATTTTCTTATTGAACATGATGGTATAACTACTGACCATTTTGGGCAGAAAGTCAAATTTAAATTTGTTTCAAAATTTGAAATTGATATTGATGCTTCTTTGAACCTGATTCATGCTAAAACCAAATATCTAAATTTTCTTAAGCAAGAGCTTAGGTATAAGAAGATTGTTGAACAACTTTCCGATAAAATATTACAATCCAAAATTGATAACTTTCATAAAAGACTTATCAATGATGTTTGTTCTGATATCTCTAATGCTTTTTGGCATAGGAAAAGGCATATTGTTAATTTGCCTTATGTTAAAGACTTTAATGAAAAGAACATTCCTACTAAGGCTCGACCCATTCAAATGAATGTTGAAACTAATGAATTTTGTAAAAAAAAATTCATGATTTACTGAGAAAAAGCTTATTAGGAATAGTAAGTCCCCCTGGTCTTGTGTTGCTTTCTATGTCCAAAAAAATGTTGAAATTGAAAAAGGGAATCCTCGCTTAGTTATTAATAACAAGCCTCTGAATAAAGTATTAGAATGGATTAGGTATCCTATCCCTATCAAGAATGACCTGGTACAGAGGTTAAGTGACGCTGTCATATTTTCTAAATTTGATATGAAATCTGAGTTTTGGCAAGTCCAAATCAATGAAGCAGATAAGTACAAGACTGCTTTCACAACCCCTTGTGGACATTACAAGTGGAATGTTATGCCTTTTGGTCTTAAGAATGCCCCTAGTGAATTCCAAAACATTGTGAATGATATATTCAATTCCTTTAATCATTTCACCATTGTTTACATTGATGATGTTCTTGTCTATTCCAAATCTCTTGATGAACATTGGAAACATTTGTATTCGCTCCTTGATACCATTAAACGCAATGGTCTTGTTGTCTCTGCTAAGAAAATCAAGCTATTTCAAACAAAAGTCTGTTTCCTCGGCTATGACATTTCTGAAGGACAGATCCATCCCATCGACAGAGCCATTCAGTTTGCCGATAAGTTTCCCAATGTCATTATTGATAAAACACAACTACAAAGATTCCTTGGGTCTCTAAAATACATTGTTGACTTCTATAAAGACTTAGGGAAACAATGTAAGCCTCTATTTGATCAATTATAGATTAATCCTCTGCCTTTGACTGATATTCATACTTCTCTTGTCAAACAAATCAAGTCCCATGTCAAAACTCTGCCTTGTCTTGGTATCCTTACTATTAATGCTTTCAAAATTGTTGAAATTGGTGCCTTTGACATTGGTTATGGAGGTATTCTAAAATAACGTGTTTCACCGGACTCATTTGAACAAAATGTTCGTTTCCATTCAAGGGTTTAGAATAATGCACAAACAAATTATAGTACTATTAAAAAGAAATCCTATCTGTAGTATTATGTGTTTCCAAATTTCAAAGTGATTTTCTAAATCAAAAGTTTTTATTACAAATTAATTGCAAAAGCGCTAAATATGTTACAGGAAAAGATGTTGAAAATATTGTTTCAAAACATAGTTTTGCTTGATGGCAAGCTATTTTAAGTGTTTTCGATTTTGATATTGAATATATTAAAAGTTCTCAAAATACTATTCCTGGTTTCCTTACCCCTGAATTCCCGTAGTACCGAAATGGCAAGCAGAAGGACCAAAGACAAACACCCTACTATAGATATTACTAAACAACTTGTCAAACAAGAACCTGCTTTCCCTATTGCCATTGCTAACCAATTTACTACCCTAGGTACTACTCCAAAACCAAACTATTCTTTTGTGTTAGCATCCTCTTATGATCCTTATGCTTTGGTCCCTGTTAACCAACTTGTAAAAGCCACTTTCCCCAAAAACCCCAATGCTTCCCAATATGTTAAAAAACAGTATTTCCAAAACCTATTCTCCATTGAACCCAATAAAGCTATTATCAAAGAACCCCTTAAACTTGCTACAGGTTTTTTTCCCTTGAACTTCCACTAGATACCAGAACACAATGGTAAAAATTTAAGTTATTACTCTGCTATCCTGTTTCATGAAAAATCAGTTCTTATCAAATCCATACCTGGTAAGATTGATAAGTCAAAAATTATTTACCTTAGTCATGTTGCTACAAAACCTTTACCTAATTCAGCTATTCCATATTCATACCATGATTATATATTCAAGCATGGTTCAAGTTCATGTTACACCAAGATGCCACTATGACCCAATCATGGTTTGTTAAGTTTGATAAAGATTTCAATTCTCAGCACCCTTTGTGGTTCATCTGCTGGTGGACTCAATTTGGCCCTATTACTGACATTTTCCCATAGCCTTTGATTGGCTCCCTCAAGTATTTTTCAAGTGTTTTTAAGACAGACGCACATGATGCTAAGTTTCCTGTTACACTACATTTTGTTAAAAAATATAAGGTGCCTTGGATCCTGAAATGGCAATATGTCAAGGAAGGCGATGTTCTTACACGACAATGGTATGTTAAATGGTGGGACAAATTTTTCCACACCCAAGATGTTATTGATAATGTTACCCGAGAGTTTCCACCTAATCCCCAAAGTGCCATTAACATTACTACTTAAGCTAAAACTCAAGCACTGGCATACCAGCTGGGGCAACCCATTACACCTGTTACCACATTTGTACTATATCTGCTAAGTCCTTTAGTACAACCAAAAAGAAAAAATCTGCTTTTGATGATCTTAACAGTTTTGATATATTTGCACTATTAAAACAAAAATGAAGGGTGAAGAAGAAGCACCAAATGCTAATTCAGAAGTAGAAGAGGATGATCAAGAATCCAAGGCCATGATGAAGCCTCCACACCAGAATTATTTGCACATGATGAAGCCTCCACACCAGAGTTAGGTGAAGAATAAAATTGTTAGCATAAGCTCCAAAATTGCTAAAAGAAAGAATCTCCTACTAAAGCTATTTGATTTGCCATGATTCCTTGCCATCTGCATTGATTCCCTATTGATGTTACTAAAGTTGTTTTGATTCCCTGATAATGGTATGGCTATTGCTATGACTGTTCCGCACGGGGGATGATTCCCTCTAGACAGCACATGTTGACAAGCTTGCTGACCTACGATGAATAGTAAAAAAGTAAATTTTACTGTTCACTATTCATTGTTTAAATAGTACTTTAAATAGTACTTTATTCCCTTTTAAGTTTCCAGACTGCTCTAAAAGTTTGTAACTTTTCCCTTCCCTATTCCAAGCCTTATAACCACTATTATCATGTAAGTGCTCTAATCTATTATCGAAACTATATTTTGTTAAAATATAAACTACTTTTACTTTACTGTTTTTATTTTTAAAGCATTATTTGCACTTTGATTATTTATATATATCTGTGCAACTTCCGCATATATATATATATATATATATATATATATATACACACACACTAGCTTGTAATCCCATGCATATGCATAGATACATTTAAAGATATACAATAAAATATATAATATAATTCCTATATATATAATTTAAATACTATTGATAGACATTTTCATTTTTTTAACTCTTTAAAAATTTTGTAAGATATTATTAGGTATAAAATGTAAAATTTTCATTTTTTTTTAATTATTATGAAGCACTTTTTTTAATGATTTATTTATTCTAGACTCTTTGGTTTTTGTACTTAATAACTCACTTAGATGAATATTTATGATGTGATCCCATATTTGATTCTAAAATTAAGAAATAAAAATCTTTAAAAATAAATAATTTAAGACGCATGATGTAAAATTGGAACTCTAATTTGGAATTCTAATTTAAGTTTCTTTTAGTTTCACTTATTATTATTATTATTATTATTATTATTATTATTATAGATAGATAGATAGATAGATATGTGTGTATACTTATAATTGATTTTAAATATACCTATGCATATGCTTAGGGTTACACTAACATAACAATTATTAGTATGTCTTTTTCTCAGGGTAAAATAAAAATAGTATGTCTCTTTTTTTGCTAGAACAATTAAGTATGTCTATTGTGAGGCAAATAGGTGTACTGATCTTTTTGGCAAATAGGAAAGCTAACCACTAGAGGAAGGAAATGCTTTATGATAATTGACCCAGTTTTTTGGCTGCATGTTACTGTTGGGATAATATTACTGGATTCCTATTGTTTTAAGAACTAGTTTTTTTTTTTTTTTTTCTTTTCTTTCAGTTGTTTTGTTACGTATACACCTAAACAGTTTGTCTTATTATATAGCTCATTGTTTATGAGAGAGAGAGAGAGAGAGAGAGAGAGAGAACAAAATGGGAAAGGGACCAACCCATCTCAAGCTTGGCTCACAGTCAGTACATGAAACAGCCCAAGTAGCAAGGCTATGGATAAGAGTTGGCTTCGCATAGGGTGTATCAAAAATCTCAACCAACAAAAAAAAGTTTAGAAGGATTTTATGCTAGCTCGTAGCTACAAACAATATTAGCCATACAAAATTTCTGTAACCACAACTTAAACGGCAACATATGCAACAGTGATTCATATGACAAAGACAAACCGTACGTGATTGTGAGTGATGCAAAACAAAATAATAGGTCTATGTGAAAGCGATAGACAATCAGTAATAGTCTATCAAATAAAATAATTGTGATAAAAATTGTGACATTTTATGTGATATTAAAATTATTTGCACAAATTTCACATTCTACTGGTGAAGGATGCTTGTAAATAATGGCAGAGATAGCGACTTGAAAATCTACTTCAAAGATAGCATGTTTGAGGCCTCGTTTAGTTTAACACCTTGCAAATCAATTTAGGATTCCCAAGTAATATTTCGAGCAGCACCATCCCATCAGAGAGCCCAAGCTTTGTTGATTGGAACTTTATCGTATTTGACATCTATTAATCGAACCAACATTGGTTTTGCAATCAGAAATTATTCAAATAGGGTTTAAATTACCTCTAGTATTTTTTTAACTGAATATTTCTTTTTTAATTTCCACATTTTATTTAGTTTGTAGATGATGTGACAGTTTCTCATTAAATTAAAAAGAGATTCTTGTTAAAAAAGTACTAAAAGTAAGCTAAACCCATTTAAATATATGTTTTTTTTTTTTGAACGTGTGACTGTTTAAATAAACACATGCAATGAATTTTTGATTTATTTTTTTGAAGAAGAAAATAGATTTGAAATTTTAAACAAATCTTTATCACATCAAATCTATAACCACTTAAAATATGGTTATAGAGATGATGAACTTGTCCACATCGATATTTGTTTTTAACTTAGTGTGTACGCATATGCTTGATTTTTGTATATTTGGTTGTATGTTTCTGTTGTTAGGTCCTGGATGGGCCTATTTCTATTCATTGGTTGGCCTAACTTAGAAGTTAAAAAATTGAAGCCAGCTTATGGTAAAAAAATTTCAAATGTCGACAATCTAAAATGTACCTAATCGGTTACTTTATAAGTTAATGGAACTGTACAACTCAGCAATTAGGTAGCGCACAGCACGTTGAGCTAAAATATAAAAGATAGTGCTCAACTGAAAGTACCATAAATACTGTGAGAGTGCCATAAATGCATACTCATTTATTTCATATGAATTATAGGTCCTACTATAAATTTAAGGGTCATGCTAACGAATGCCCTTAGGGCATTGGTTAACAATCTATTTTAAGAAAATTTTAACATCACTTTTATGGGAAATGAAAAAAGCTGTCAAAACATTAATTGCTTTATTTCATTTTCCAATAAAAACTTTCTTTATATGGATTGTTAACTAATTCCCTAAGGGCATTCGTTAGCATGACCCTTAAATAATTACTGAGTTGTACAGTTACGTGAGAAGGAGAAGTACACATTTATAGTATTTCAGAAATATCCAATAATTGCTCATGCTCAACATGTCAAGAAGTGGGCAATAGCATGCGTCATAAGTAGTATTTTAAGAACCCCAAATCCCAACTATCATGTAATAATAAGTTATTCATTTAGATCCATTTAGGAATAATTTATTTAACTGAATCTGAAATTTTTTTACTGAAAGTATTATAGATAAGATAAAAAATTAGCTAAAATAGTATAATAGTACCAAAAAAAACACAATAAAACAAGTAGATAATAATAAATAAAAAAAAACTAATTAATAAAAGACACTGTCCACATAAACAATTCTAATAGTACCTTATAATCAAAGAATTTTTAGGTATTGCATGGCTTTCCTTCTCATTTGTCCTTTTTGCTTAAACAAAATGGAAGGAATTTTTTGCTTCGACACCATGAATTTTTGGAAACCCGTACCTGGCTGCTCCAAAGAGTTGACACAATATTTTTTAATCAAAATCTTCCGAAGTTGACTAAACTATTTTATTAGTTTTAAACACAAAACAGTCCGAACTCACTAATAAATAAATCAATATGATGTACTATATATATAGTATAGTAAAAAAAACAAACAAAAAACCACAGAATCTGGAGGGAAATTTTGAAATGGGATTCCATCCATATTTTTAGTTGTTTAATGGTAACTTTCTGCAACAAGATTTTTAACTGAGTTTTAAAAAGGAAAGATTACCATTTTTTACTGTAGTATTACAGTAAATCATGAAAATGACATCATTATTAAACCCAAAAAATAAAGTCACTAATCTCATATTTAAAAAAAGTGCATGAAAATTAGCTCTCTCCTACAATAGAGGGAAATAGAGGAAAATAAAAGCTTGCCCATTAACTTTCTCCTACAATAGAGGAAAACAAACGCCACCCATATCTCATCGTTCATTGATCCACATACTATAAAAATGACCCAATTGACAAAAAAACCAAATCCCACCCCCACTTCCATTTACTCATGCCTTTGAAAAAAATTGAATACCCATTTGGTATTTAATTACTTGCTTTAAAAATCTGATTTCCTCTTACTATTTTCGATTCTCACATACCCATTTCTTGTTTGAAACCAAAAGGCTTTGTATCATTGTACGATCATTCATTGATAGTGGCACAACAAAATCAAACCCCCCCCCCCCTCCCCCCAAAGAATCTCACTTTTACTGAGAATTTCAATTCTTGGGAATCCGAATTCCTTTTTGGGCGAAAGTGAAAAGCTTTTTCGCTCAAACGGTACCGTTTCTTGAATTACAATTCTTTTCTTTCGGGGGGTTTCAACTTTCAACGAAGTTTATGAAATTAGAAAAAAAGCAAGAATGATGACTCAGATTCATTCAGAAACGAGTCACGACCCGTTCAAAGCGTCCGGCAAGTTCTTCGCTTTCCCCGAAAAACCGGCCGATTTTTTCTACCTCCTAATGCGTCTCGGCCTTTTAGTTTGTTTCGTAGCGTCGGTTTCGATCGCGCTCTACTCCGCCTTCTCGCCTCGGACTCGGTGGATGCCCTTCCCGAAACACCTAATCCGAAACGTTTCGGTTGTCAGCGAAACCGGAACCACCAACATCTCCCACATACTTTTCGGCCTCGCCGGCACGGTTCAGACGTGGAACAAGCGTAGCCGATACAGCGAGATCTGGTGGGACCCAAACGCAACACGCGGTTTCGTCTGGCTCGACAAGAAACCCACCTGGGAAAACTCTATCCGGCCGGTGCCGTACCGGGTTTCGGAGGACTGGACCCGGTTCAAATTCTCAAGCTCGCAATCGGCGGTTCGTATCGCCCGAATCGTCTCGGAGAGTTTCAGGCTCGGCTTGCCCAACGTAAGATGGTTTGTCATGGGAGACGATGATACGGTGTTTTTCACTGAGAACTTAGTTTCGGTGTTAGCGAGTTATGATCACAATCAGATGTACTATATTGGCGGGAACTCGGAGAGTGTGGAACAGGATGTGAGGCATGCGTACGGTATGGCTTTTGGCGGTGGCGGTTTTGCTATTAGTTACCCACTCGCCGCTCAATTGGTCAAACTAATGGACGGCTGTCTCGATAGGTACTTTAGATTCTACGGCTCTGATCAAAGGGTTTGGGCTTGCGCTGCTGAGGTCGGTGTCCCTCTCACCACACAACGTGGCTTTCACCAGGTACGTCCTTTTGCAACAAAACTTTTTTTTTTTTTTTTGGTCCCAAAAACAAAAATCTATCTAGTCGGCACGGCACACAAGAATTCGTAACTTTTGCTACAACCAAAAGTGATGAATCCACGGATAGATAATCAATTACGATTCGAAAAGTTGTGAGTCTCTTTGTTTGTGATATTTGAATACTTTGTCTTTAGATTGCCACGTGTTGGATTTTTGAATGTTATTAGGCAAGAAGTCAAAGATTTTGGGGAGCCACTCACTTACCCAACCGTTTACAAATTAAAACGGCTGGTCCATGCTCTGTTCTCTTAGGGTCCGGTTTCCGCCACATGTAACTTATTCTTTTTCTTTGCGTTTGCTTTTTGCTTTGCTTGTTCATGTTGCCGTTGTTTAGCTTCTCACCTTTGGTTTTGGTTTTGGTTTTGGTTGAACAACCCAAAAAACCAAGTTCGAATGTCACTATATGTCGGTGAACATAGTGGAGGCTTTCAATGAGATTTATTGCCCTACGTGCGTTCTAGCTCTTTTAACCAAAACTTTGCTCTTTGGGGACCAATACTCGTATTGGTTTGTGTTGGTGTGGTAATTTATGCATTTAGAATCATAACGTGTTGAATGGTAAAAGCCTCCACTTTCAAGTGGAGAAGATACTTTCTTTCTCACGCTCATACTGTTTTGCTATTTACAATTAGTATTATTGCATGCGTCATACTTTTCAATTTTTTTTTTTTTTTTTTCTTTTTAGTTGAAGGCTTGAAGCCCTTTGCTTCACGTAATTATGGGCACATATATGAGTATTAACGTATACGTTAGGGCATATGTTAATTGGACTTTAGTATCAGAGATCTAGAGGAATATTACTAAAAGTTGAGTTCTTTTTAATGTTTATTTCACATATAAGGGCCAAAATGGGCTTTTGTCATTTTCAAAAAAAAAAACAATTCAGTATTTTGCCCCCTTTTTCCAAACTAATTAGGGAAATGTCCCTCTTTTAAAACTCGATTTTCTCAAAATTAAGTTAAACCCTATAATGGCATTTTTAAGGAGCTTATAATGACGTTTTAAGGACTTATAATGACGTTTTAAGGACCTATAATGATCGATCTAAAAAGGGAAAAAATTGCATGTAACTCGATTTTAAGAAAATCGAGTTTAAAAACGTCACTATAAGCTCTTTAAAACGTCATTATAGGGCTCCATAATTTTTTTTAAAAAAATTTAATTTTAAGAAAATCGAGTTTCAAAATAGGAACATTTTCCTAATTAGTTTGAAAAAATAGATAAAATGCTGGATTGTTTTTTTGAAAAGGGCAAAAGTTAATTTTGTTCCACGTATAAGCAAAAACAGTAAACTGATAAAAGCACTCTCCAAAGTTCATGAAGGTGTCGAGAAAATGATCAACCAATACGTTAGACACAAAGTGGCATAAGAACATGGATTTTCTTTTCCCTGGTATAGCAAAAATGTTCGTCACCACTTTAGATAATGGCATTGTTGTACGAGGCGGAATAGATTTGGGGCCCGTGGCAAGAGAAAAATACAAAGAATCAAGTCTTTGAGAAGTTTAGTAGAACATGTTCGAGTTATTAGAGTTGGGTGTGCGATTTGTTGTGACTTGTGACCTTTACTAAAACTTTTAATTCCTTATTATAATATGATTTTATTTGCTAATAATGTTAGTTTTGATTAGATGGGCTAAATCACAATGACCATAGCAAACGGTAAACACTTTTCTTATAATTTGGAAATTGGAATCACGAAAATATTCTCAACCGTGAGTGAAAGTTTTTTTTTTTTTTTTTTTGAGTGAAAGTTTTTTGACAAGACTAATGACAAACATTTTCCACTACTGTACAGTCCAAGTCTTCTCAATCCCACCCACCTCGCAATTGTCCTTTTGCTTTTTTTCGAAAGGTCTGCTTTGTCCTTGTGTACCGCAAAGTCTACAAACAAAAGTATTCCATACGCGAAAGGTGTCCTCCTGCAAATTCAATTCTTTATTTTTTGATGATGACATGTGTCAACAAGACCTTTATTTCTCTTTTTCTTTTTCTTCCCCTTCTTTGGTCAGAAATGAGAAATCATAATTTTGAATCTAATTTTGCGGTCTTTAAGATTAAGACCGTTTGGTCAACAATTGATGGTCTTGACTTCTTAATTAAAGCGCGACAGATGATAGATTTGAGGTTAGAAATTAATTTCTCCAAATAAATTAGAGTAGACTGTTTATCATAAACTATCTTATATTTATAAAAAATGATAATATTTTATATTTCTCAAAAATGATAATTTTATATACTAAATGCAACTTTTGTTTTAATGGTAGAGAGGAATTTGAGCTCACATTCGTTAGCTAGTGAACTCTTAAAATGTAGTTTCTCAAAAAAAAAAAAAACTCTTAAAATGTTAGATTTGAACTAAATTTGTTTGCTTATTTCGAATCAACTTTTATTAAAAATCAATATTCTATGAGATTCGATATATGCATGATATTGCTCGTTATTAAGTTATTATAGATCTTGTCTTCCTCAATTGCCATTTAAAATCCCATGATAACATGCCTGTGGCAATCATTTTTCTTTTCATTTCTCGTCCTTTGACAATAAATATGCATGCTCATTGCTCATTATAACTATTGGTCTAATTAAGTTAATTTGTTGAACAATTGTATTCTAGTGATTAATTTAATGCCAAATTGTGCATACTAGCATGTCTTTGCTACTTGTTTGCTACAAGGTATATGATCTTCTTTTTTTTTTTTTTTTTTTAATTTCAGTTTGATATCAGAGGTGACCCTTATGGTATTCTAGCAGCTCATCCATTGGCACCACTTCTTTCTCTCCACCACCTTGACTACTTGAACCCTATGTTCCCTAACCAGACCCAAATAGATTCATTGAGGTTCCTCATGCAAGCATACCGGGTCGACCCAGCCCGGATTCTACAACAAAGTTTTTGCTACAACAAAAGGAATAAATGGTCGATATCAATTGCATGGGGATACACCATTCAGCTCTACACATCGTTGTTGACGGCTACGGAATTGGCATTGCCATTGCTGACCTTCAAAACATGGAGGAGTTGGAGTGATGGACCTTTCACATTCAATACCCGACACGTAAGTGGGGACCCGTGTGCACAGCCTGTTACTTATTTTCTGGAGAAAGTTGAGGAGGTGGGGAAGAGTGGGAGTCTCACTACGTATAAGAGGGTTGCGGCTAAGGAAGGGAAGAGTTGTGGTACACCAGAATATGCTCGTGCAATGGGTGTGGAGAGAATTGTAGTCTCCTCCATGAAGATGGATCCAGAGATTTGGAAAAAGGTTAGAACTTTTAAACTTTCAAATAGGGTTAATGACGTTTCATAAGAAAGATGGTGGCTTGTTATTTGTGTTTAGTGCAGTAGTATACTGGACACGTTGGGAAACCGGCATTCTAACGTGTTTCCCAATGTGTCAAGTGCATACACAATTTGAACCAAAAAAAGATAACAGAAAAAAAAAATATAATTATAGTTTTTTTTAAAAGAAACAAAAACCACCGTTTTTTTTTTAATTAAAAAAAAACCACCGTTAGATTTTCATGTGAGTGCCAATTTGATTTTCAGACTTTTGAACCATTAACCTCATACGTATTAATTAAGCTTCTGACAAATCAAACATTAATTTTTTACTACGGATTTAATGACTTAATATGTAGATTTTCATGCGGCGAGGTGTTGCTTTTTTTGTGCCATTTTTTGTGGCACTAGAAGAACTCTTGGAAAAATGCCGACAAGTTAAAGGATATCTTGTTAATGTAATTTTTAGAATGCAGTAGTTTGTATGGTGGACTAAACCATTTTTATTTGACTGTATGAGCAGGCACCACGTAGACAGTGCTGTGAGATTATAGACAACGGAACCAAGTACAAGAAGAGTAGCAGTATGGTAATTAGGATTAGGAAGTGCAGAGCCAGGGAAAATATTACTATCTAGATGTGGGATTTTTAAACTTAGAGGTGAGTCCCCTTTTGTAAATATTATGCAGAATTTTCAAATAATCTAGTGAAATTAATACACAGAAAAGAAATAAGTAGAGCAGCTAAGTTAAAGTAAGTTTTAGATAATCACTTCACCCGAAAATCTCTTTCGTTTTATTCTCTCCTTTTTGGGATGAAAATCTCTTTTGTTTTATTCCCGCTTTTTTGTGTGTGTGACTTTCGTAAATATTCAGCAAAAAAGACGAAGAAGAAGAAAGAATTATGTAAATGTGGACCACAAGCACTTTTGTTTTGGTTAGGGGACGCCAATCTCAAAACCTTTTGGACCACATGCAGCCCTAATGAATTTAAATAATATTAATTTAGGTGGGGGGTGGGGGGAACAATTTTTTCAATATAAAAAATAGTTGTGCTCTCTTCTAAAATTCAAAAGAAAAAAAAAAAAAAAACTAATTATATCATAGTTTCTTCTTTTTCACCCATATTTAGTGAGTACGCTTGTGAAAGTTACATTTACAGTCTTTGGGAAAAAAAGAAAAAGAAAAAAGGAAAGTGCGTATCATGTTGTTAAACAATATTGCTAAAAGTTGAATTTAGTTCAAGTAAATGAGTCCAAATTCGATAAGGATTGGGTGTAATAAGATATTGACACATCAATTTTTTATTTAAAATTCTATACATCATGCCACACATAATAACATTCTAGTAAATTTATAGTTAAGTTAATAGGTATTAGAGTTGATTAAGTGTGGTTGTGCAGTTGTGCTTATTTTTTAATATATAACACGATGATGTGACATATTGGGATTAGAGGTGTAAATCTTGGGTTTTACACTACATTTTTATAGAATTTAATCTCAAATATACACAATTTTAAGACAAAAAACCTAAAATTTAATAAGTTTTGAATGAGTTAAAATGGTTAAATACATAATGTATTTGGATTTGAGAAGGTATTTTTCCTCCTAAGTTTAATTTAGGGACCCATCCTTATGTAAGAGGAAGAAAGTATACTTCCAGAGTATCCAATAAATTTTCTTGATTTAGTATCATTATCATTATTGTTAGGGTCATACTTTCTATATAATTGACTAATTTTTTAACAAAATGCACTTTACTTATAATTGGGTAGATTAAAGTTGATTTTAATATATCATGAAGTATGTTGTTCAAATATATCAAGTGGTATCTTTAAAGACACGAAAATTGATCCAAGAAACAAGTGAAGTCTAATTCATTAAGTTTGACACACGCTCGATCTATCAAGATATACAATTTCATTTCAGAATTTTCAAATATGAAATTTAGCCTATGATGACTTGGATGACTAGAGTTTCTTTTCTCACAACCCTAGTCATATATAAGACTTATTTTAAAAGGTCATCAAGTACAGTAACAGAGACTTAAAACTCATATACTTTGTGTGAAGTTATTGCGTTTGTACGCCTTAGGGTAATGTAACTAAGTGCTTCCTAATCTTCATTATTGATGAAGTGAATAATTTTGTAGCTAACAACAATCAATCAAGTTGCTGGAGTTAGTCATGTATTGAGACTCGTGCAAATGGGTTAATCACAGATTGGAGATTTGAAACAAAGGAAAGAAGGCTACTACAAGATAAAGTCCAATTGAGTATTGAAGCGAAGGTTCAACTGTAGGTTGGTATTTTGAGATGGGCCAAGGTAGTAGTAAGATTTCTTATACTTGTAACCACTTGATTGTTGATTAGTGGATTTTTGGGAGTGGTAACTTTAAATTCACCCATTGAAATTTTTACTTTGTGAGAAGTTTTCCCATTTGTCAATAAATTGCCGTATCAATTTAATTTTCCTTGCATTTAGTTTATTTAGTGATTTGTTAGTATCTTCACGATTTACATGTAATTTAACCTAATTAATCAACTTGAATAATTAAATTAATTAACTGGGATCAATATATCTTAACCTAACAATTACAAATAATTGGTTACATTTCCCTAGAGATACTATATAAAGAACCATCCATCATAAGAGGATCCAAAGGTGATGTTTTCTCATTTTAAGAAAGTAGTCAAAAGTAGTGATCGCACAAAAAAAGAATGTCTAATTATAAAGAGTTGTGAACAAAGCATAATGACATATTTGTGGAAATTAGCGTTAGTCAATATTTTGCTGCGCAGTTGTCAATTAAACATCATCGACGCCACACCACAGCGAGTGCCGCACTATATGCACGTATATGATTTGCTCTAAGCTTTAGTTAGTAGGGGTGCTTTTTTGGCAATTCAACAAGTGGTAAATCTTATTAATAGTCAAATTGCAATTCTTCGTGGCTGAGAATTAATCATTATTTATTGGCAAATTACAGCTTATTTGTCTGTGATTTGATTGATATTTAAGTTACTTATTTGTAGTTTGAAATTTGATACTTTATTCACTTGAGATAAATTCAGTTAGAGTTTCATAACCCAACTTTGTTAAAAACATGGTTAAATATGTAAATTTGCTCCACTTTTATGTCTCTCTCTTCCAAAAACATAAAAATACAGGTTCAAATAAAATAAAATAGAATCCAACGAAACACTTGCAAGCTTGGACGGAACTATCATTGGATCGGGGGGCAATGGCCCCTCACAAATATTTTTTTTTAAATATAGCATTATATATATGTGTATTAATTTTATCAATTTTGTTATATAAAATTACATTTTGTTTATCTTAAACGATAGCATTAATTCTTTTAAGCATAATACTATATTCAAGCTTTTTTACAACATTTTTACAAATTGTTTTTGGTAGCAAATTCTTTTTGCTTCGCATAATAGGCCCACTACTCACATCAATTTTTTACTTACCAGTAACCACTTATTATATCAGTAATTTATAAATAAATAAAAAAAAAGTGTTTAGTTCTAGCATTTTCCTCATTTTAGTGACCATAAAAAAATTTATAGATCTAAAATCTAAAATGAAATATACAAGCCCAAAAAAATTGCTCAACAACAAAAATTACCAATAGTAATAGTAAAAAAATTGAGCTTAATTAACCAATTTCATCCAAAATAAACAACCGTGCCCTTTATAAAATTCTAAACAAAAATAATTTTGTTCTTACCCACACAAAAAAGAAAATGCAATAAAAAAAATCTTAGCAGCTAAGTAGTGGCAAAGTTAGGAGTTGAAACCGTTACACATAGTCGACAGTGAAGCTGCCCCCTAATTCAAAGTTTTGGCTCCATCCGTGCTTGAATCATAGGATTACAAACCATAGGTAAGCAACTTAAATTTTAATTAAATTTCAAATACGTAAAGTGTCAAGTTTCAAATAGCAGGTAAACTACTTAAATTTGGGCCAATCCTTGTAATCTGCCTTTTTTCATTTAAGTGCTACTTTATAATCCTACAGCCTAGAGAAGTATAGGACAGTATTATTCACTTTGATTCTTTTTTGCAATCTAAAAGGCCTGTAAGCAAATATGGGCCTAGATGTAAACAAGCAGCATGTTATGTATACCACATACAGCGGGCTAGTTTTGATCAGTTGGTTGGCCCGTTTGGCCTTGGCCCAATTGATAAACCGGTCAGAACTCCAAACCACTTTCAAGAATGAATACCCATACAAAGACAAGGGGGTTGGGGGGGGGGGGGTGTAAGAGCTGAAAAGGAAGAGTTTTATCAAGACAGACTTGTCAATTTTTATTTATATATATTTTTTAATTTGATACTTACAATGGAGAAACACCAAAATATGTTAACCAGATAACTTATAAGGATCTTGGGAACAATGTCAGCTACTTAGTTCATAAGTTAACCATTGTGAGAGGCCGCGCCCCTTGCCCATTTTCTTGTGTGTTGGGTGGAGTCATGTCATTGCCTCTCAGAATGGAGGTTCGATTGATTATATTTTCCCCTTTAGATTAAGGGTTTTATAATGAAGTCGTCACTTATTTAATTATTGGAATAAATAAGAAAACTAAAATTGAAAAATTTCTCACTTTATTAATTTGCAATTGAATTTACATTGATCATAGGAAAATTACATGACTATTTTACTAGATACAATCTAAGATAAAGTACATAGTTTTGTTTCCTAATTACAATCTAGAAATTGAAAATTGCAAGGATAAACATTGATCTATCAACCTTTGATCTAAGCTTGGAGGCTATGTTACTGGTCTTCTAGATTATGATGGCCAACATTCATATCATATCATCCAATATGTCAATCAACTTACATGATGAATTTAATGTGTATGCATGTGATAAACCCTAATTCAATTTATTAAGCATTTGGATTGAAAATAAATTGAAGTGAATGTGTGTGGATGATGATAACCTAGATTCAAGGGTTTGAAAGAATTATGAAACAAACATGTTTTTCATTTTTTTTTTTTATGTAGATTTAAGATTAAAATTAGTGTTATGCATGAACATTTAATGAACAACCAAGAACATGTAAAGAATACATAAGAACAATTAAGAACATTCAAACATATGCAAGGGAATTTAAATAATTACTGTAAAGTTGTGATTTACAACTATTTTGTGTTGGCTTTAATTCTGTGCCAAATTTGATTGTAATTTTGTTCAATCTTTTGTACCCTATATTTTATTTGAGATTTATTTGTAAAGGTTGTGTGTGAGAAAGAGTATGAAGACTCAAGGCAACATTGAAGACTAAAGAAGTTTTCGCAAGTAGCTCGCGAGTAGCCTTCCCGCGAAGTGAAGCATGTGCTCAGCACATGACTGGAATGCAAAGAGTCTTGACAGATGGTGATAGCTGGTTTTCGCGAGTATCTCGCGGGTAAAGCCTTCCCATGAGATATCCACGAAACATTCGATTTTGCTATTTTGTCATATTCTCATACACACTATGTATACCATCATTACCCACATATTTTGAGGAGTGCTTTTTACATAAAAAAATCCTAGCCACAAACCCTTGAGAGTTAGAGATTGTCATACCCACAATTATCTACACAATTCATTGTGGTTTTTCTCAACTCCTACCTCTCCATATCCATATTTTTGAGAGGTTAATAGCCCAAACACTTACCACACCCATTTTGAGTGTCAAGTGAGATTTTGGTGTTGCTGAGAAGCATTAGAAGAAGCCAAACTTTGGCGGATGCATCGGGCGCATTGTGGGATCCGAGAAGCCTTATTGGAGTAGGAGCTTGGAGGGCTTACGTGCACTAGGTAGATTAGGCTTGGAGGGTCTCTTGCTATTTGTGTATCCCAACTTATTGTCCAGTGGATCGATTTACCGCTTAGAGGGCAGCGAAGAGATTTTTGCTAAGTTCTTCGGTTTTCTCTTCAATAACACATCGGCTTGTTATCTAATGTTTGCATTTCTCTTCCCTACTCTTTTAGATTTCATGTTACTGCTGTGATGTGTTGAATATGGCATAGAGTAGTTTTATTATTTGTTTGCTCGCATTTACTCTATTCCGCATTTAGTTTAAGTTAGAATAAAATTAGCCGAACCGTAATTTATTAATTTGGGGGGTCTAAACAAGCTCTTGTGTTTCACAAAAATCCAAGCTTTCAATTCCTATCATACTTTAATCTTAAATTCTCATCATGACAACATAAAAACAAAAAACCATTTAGGGAAATGGATTATACCTTCATGCAAGATCTATACGGTGGAGGAGGAAACTCTTAGTGGAGGTCCTAAGGGTGGAAGAAAAAAGAAAAACTAGGAGAGGGAGGGTGGATCTCACTCAATACCTGAAATAAGAGAGAAAGAGTAAATCTCACTTAATATCTTGAGTATCAGGAAGACCAAGATATGGCAAAATTACTCTATTTCACTAGAACTTAAGAGAGGAGAAGAGATGGGGTTTTGGTGTCCTTTGGAATGGAGGAGAGATGGGGTTTATATAGTAGTGGTGGAGAAAATATGAATGGAAGGTCATTTAATGAGGGTTGAAAAAGAATTATGAACTTAGATCTTATTTTAGCCTTTGAGAAAATTTGGTGCATTAAATGTAGAGATTGGTGGGAGTGAAGGGCAAGCAAAATTCGGTTTTCCCATAGCTTCTGTAACAACTTGTAGAGCCAATTTCAAAAAATCATATCTTACTTAATTCTGATAAGAATTGTCTTGTTCTTGTGCTCAAATTGAAGCCTCAAATGTCTAGTGTCTTAGAAAATTAACCTCATTCATAAATTTAAAATATTCTGAAAGATATCAATGAAATGGTGAGCAAAGGTCATTTATTAGAAAATAATTTCAGCATAATTAACATTAATAGGTCCCAAATTAGTTTCCAATTAACATTAATAGGCTTCAATCACTCCTATTTCAGACTTAATTAGTTCCAATTTACCCTAATTAAAAGATAATTGCACAAATTATTCATTGAATAATTAATGTTTGATTATCTAATTAATTAAATGTGTGTAACCTTACCATAAAATGTAGTCCTAGCCAATCAAATTATGACACTCCATTAATCTCAAATTGATTATAATTATAACCAATTGGAATCAATTTTTCATAATCACATATAGTCGAACTCAATTTGTGATAATGCATCTTAGCTATTAAAACTTGATTTGATGATAACTTTCAATCTAGTGGTCCGATTAGGGCTCATGACCAGTCGATTTGATCATTAGAATATTAAGATCATTTTGGTAAAATGAAATTAAGGATCTAATGACCAGAATCACGATGCATATTTAGAAGGTGAAGTTACCATTTTACCCTCCATGTGAGGTTAAATATGAGTTTCAAAATGGGGTGTCAACAGAATGCCCCTCATTGACAGAGCCTGAAAAGTGAATATCAATGTATGAAAAAGACACCTAACTTTGTAATAAGTATTTAACCGTGGTGAATGTATGACACATGTAGATAAAAATGCAAACCATCATGTTGTGGATCAAAATGTGGACCGAATCTCAAGGGAGATTGCCTACGTACCTCTTGGTGGGAGGATCAGGTCCAAAAGTAGTTCATGCATGCAATTTTTTTTTTTTTTTGAATGAGTACAAGACATGCTTACTTGAGGTCAAGAAAATATGGAGATTCTAGTCATGTGTTTCAGAGGACCAAAGTTCTAGATCTTGGCTCATGTTTTCAGAAGACTAAGGAATTTTTGGGCTTTGGCTCATGTTTTCAAAGGACCAAAGGTTTAGGATCTTGGCTCATGTTTTTAGAGTACCAAGGGTTTTTTGGGCTTTGGCTCATGTTTTTAGAGGACCAAAGGTTCTGGATCTTGGCTTATGTTTTCAGAGGATCAATGATTTTTTGGGTTTTGGCTTATGTTTTTAGAGGACCAAAGGTTCTGGATAGGCTCATGCTTTCCAAGGACTAAAGGTTCTGGATCTTGGCTCATGTTTTCAAAGGACCAAAGGTTCTGAATCTTGGCTCATATTTTTATAGGACCAAAGGTTTTTGAGCTTGGCTCATGTTTTCAGAGGACCGAGGATTTTTTGGGCTTTGGCTTATGTTTTCAGAGGATCAAAGGTTTTGGATCTTGGCTCATGTTTTCAGAGGACCAGGGGTTTTTAGGCTTTGGCTCATGTTTTCAGAGAACCAAAAGTTCTGAATCTTAGCTCATGTTTTTAGAGGACCAAGGATTTTTAGGCTTTGGCTCATGTTTTAAGAGGACCAAAGGTTCTAAATCTTGGCTCATGTTTTCAGAGGACCAATGATTTTTTGGGCTTTAACTCACGTTTTTAGAGGACTAAAAGTTTTGGATCTTGGTTCATGTTTTCAAAGGACCAAAGGTTCTAGATCTTGGCTCATGTTTTCAGAGGACTAAGGGTTTTTGGGCTTTGGCTCATATTTTCAGAGGACCAAAGGTTTTGGATCTTGGCTCATGTTTTTAGAGGACTAAGGATTTTTTGGGCTTTGACTCATGTTTTCAAAGGATCAAAGGTTCTGGATCTTGGCTCATGTTTTCAGAGGACCAAGAATTTTTAGGGTTTGGCTCATGTCGATGTGTGTAGGCCTTTTACCCTAGTACCTGCAAAATAAATTTTTTCAATTAGTAACAAGGTTATTCATTGAAAAGAATTCAGCATACCTGGCGAATGCCCTTAGTTTGGGACATATTCCATGCTTCGATGAATGCTGAGGGTGGACAATTGACTTGATATTGCACCACTGGAAAATATGGAAGAGGATCATAGCTTTCTGTTCTTGAAGAAGAATTTAATGAAGATTTCTTCTAGGACTTTT
The DNA here is from genome assembly GCA_032878915.1 of Castanopsis chinensis. Lineage (NCBI taxonomy): Eukaryota > Viridiplantae > Streptophyta > Magnoliopsida > Fagales > Fagaceae > Castanopsis > Castanopsis chinensis. The sequence continues at coordinate 26,963,209 of JAVQMG010000126.1, forward strand.
GATTTTTTTTTTTTTTGGAAAACAACCTAAGAAGTACGAGCCCAATGCCCTTAGTCCCAAGGCTTTTTTGAAAATTCCCTCTTTTTTTGCTCCTTTTAAGCTATTTGGCAGTCAAAGTGTCAATTTTGCTAACAGTTCCAGGATCCCCAATTTCATGATTTTTGCCAAAAAAAGAACCTTATTTCAAACTCAAAAACATGATTTTCCATATTAGGGACCAAGGTTAACTTTCACGTGGGCTTCTTTAGGGTTTTTAAACACTTTAGGCACATTATTTTCACAAATCATCATAACAGCATTCATTCAAAAAGAGAGTTTATTTCTTTAATCAAGAGACAAGGAACATGGCCCACACACTCCCTACTTCTTATGATTTATGGTTTGATTCTCTTGTCAGGAAACAAATTTGTGAATGGATTGATCATTGGGACAATGTCTCTAAGTTCAACTTCAATGCCTTCCACTTAGATGGACTTTTGGCCTTGAGAACAACAAAGATAAATTGGAACTTTCACAAGGCTGCTGTTCGATTTTGGGATTCTGAAGACCATGTTTTTAGGTTTAAGATGGTTGAACTCTGTCCTACAATTGAAGAGTTTTCAGCCATGCTAGGCAATGAACCTTGTGCTACACCTATTGTTCCTTTTTGTCATCAACGGCATAGGGCGACTATTTCCAAAGTACTTGGACTCCCTCTTGATGCTATCCCTCCTTTCATTCAGGACAATTATTGGGTGAACATGAGAAAGCTTATTGAAAGGTTTAGATATGTAGCAGCAGCAAATGTCGACTGAAGTTTTGAAAAGCTTTCTGCTTTGGGTTTTTACTTGATTGGTGAATTCTTGTTGTGTTGTAGAAAACTTGGCTTTGTTAATGCTCGAATTTTAATCTTCTTGATGATGTCAAAAAGAAAAAAAGTTTAATCCCCATGGTTTTGGCAGAAACTTTTCATGTTCTTGACGCTTTATTTAGGGGAAAGACTAACATCTTTCAAGGCAACCCCTTACTGTTGCAGGTTTGGTTGACAGGCCATGAGGGCATTTTATCATTGCCAATTATAGCTACTTATGGTCCTGGAGATTATGTTGGGCGACAGCTTCAATTATTTGGTTGCCAGACTGAAAAAGAGTAGACCTATTTCTTGAGTAGGAAGGATGGTCAAAACATTCGTTGGAACTGTCACTGGTGGAAATGTCCTTATCCACTTCTTAGATCACCAAATCAAGATCATATTTTTCTTGTAGGTCTCAGAAGTGTTTCTTTTAATAGTGGCGAAAGGGTAGTGAGTCAATTTAGGCTAATGCCAATGATACCTTCAAGTGGAAACCGACCTTTCAAGCCCGTGAATGTAGCTCCCTCCATCATAACGAAGGCTATTGCTGGATTAGACAACGCCCATAGAGCGGATAAGACTTTTGTGAGATTTCAAGCTTTTGAGATGCTGAAAGCTTACCATGACTAGCTTAAGGAAAAGGTTCAAGACAAGCAAGGAAAACTTTTTTGAAGAATTTTAAGAAGACACACAAGAGAAGGAGGAATGACAGGGGGCAGCAACTACAACTCTGAACTTCATAGCACTACTAGTTTTTATTATTTTTATTTTAGAAATTAGATAATGAAAGTGTTTACTTAGGCATGTGAACTGAGTAAGAAACTTCAACTTTTTTATTTCAACATCTTTTAATGAATAAAACAGTGAATTTTAGCTTTCCCCATTTCCTATTTATGACGATGATGAATTTTTTTTATGATGGTGGTGACCGAGCCATTAACGGCTGCCTACGTACCCTTTTAGAAAAGGATTAGGTCATCATGTAGTTCAATTTTATTTACCCTAATTTTTGCCTAGGCTGCCCTTTTAGGTTTCGACCTAGTAGGCTCTCTCACACTCAATTTTTTTCTCTCCTTTTGCGTAGGTCGCCATTTCCCTACCATTTTTTTTTTACAGCCTAATTTTTGCCTAGACTGCCCTTTTGGGTTTTCAACCTAGCTGGGTTTTTTTTTAGACATGGTATTTCTTTAACTGGTCCATATTGGTGGGTTCTGTGAATATATTTCCATCTAAATCCACAAGCCTTACTCCTTCGCCAAAATATGTCTCCTTGATTAAAAATGGTCCTGACCAATTAGGCTTAAATTTTCCTTTTTCCCTGGGATCCCACATTGGGTTTCTGATTTCTTTTAGTATTATATCCATTATTCTTAGTTCTCTTGGTTTGACTTTTTTATTAAAGGCTCTCATGGCTCTTCTTTGATAACCTTGGGTATGATACATTGCCCTAAGCCTTTTTTCTTCCAATATGCATAATTGGTTGTATCGGCTTTCTAACCACTCAGCTTTTGGTATTTCCCCCTCCATGACAACTCTTAGTGATTGGACTTCCAACTCTATAGGCAAGACTGCTTCCATGCCATAAACCAAAGAGTAAGGGGTTGCCCTTGTGGATGTGCAGATGGATGTATGGTATCCCCACAATGCGTAGGGTAACCTTAAATGCCAATCCCTATAGTTTTGGGCACTTTTCTTCAATATCTTCCCTATGGTCTTATTGGCGACTTCAACTGCCTCATTGGTTTGAGGTCTGTAGGGTGACGACTTATGATACTTAATGTTATATTCCTAAAACAACTTAGCCACTGCATCTCAAAAATATGATCCATTATCAGAAATAATGTCAAACGATATTCCATACCTGCAAATGATATTGGTTTGAATAAATTGCAAAACCTTTTTGGAGTTCAATACTTTATAAGATGCAACTTCTATCCATTTGGTGAAATAGTCAACAGCTACCAAAATATACTCATGACCATTGCTTGCTTTTGGGTGGATTTTGCCAATGATATCAATGCCCCAAGTCAAAAAAGGCCAAGGAGATGTGTGGCAATGTAAAGAGACCAATGGCATATGCTTGAGATCTCCATGTATCTGGCATTTACGGCATTTCCTTAAGTGGGCTGCACAATCGGCTTCCGTGGTAGTCCAATAATACCCGAGTCGAAGGATCTTTCTAGACAGCATGTGAGCGTTCATGTGTGGCCCATAACTCGACTCATGTACTTCTTCAATAATGTGTTGGGCTTCCTTCTTGGTTACGCACAATAAATGGATCCCTTCATAAGATCTCTTGTATACTTTTGCACTGCACAAAATGTAGCTCATGACCATTCATTGAATAGTTATCCTTTCATTCTTATCTATGGTATCAGAGAAAGTTCCATGTTTAAGGAATTGGAGGATATCAGCATACCACTCCTCATCCTTTTCAATTTCTCTTTCCAATAAACAATAATAAGCTGGCGCATCCCTTTGCCCAATGATCAAGGGTTGAACAGGGGTGTCATCAGGGATGTCAATCATAGAGGCTAATGTGGCTAGTACATCAACAAACTAGTTTTGAGTTCGGGGGATGTAGTGATACAAAATCCTTTTGAACTTCTTGGCTAAGTCTTGAAAGTACTCAAAGTATGGCAGCAACTTCGCTTCTTTTATCTTCCACTTGTTTTGAATTTGCCAGATTATCAAATCTAAATCCCTATAAACATTAAGTTCTTCTATCCCCATGCTAATTGTTGTCTCTAATCCTAGAAGGTAAGTTCATACTCAGCAACATTATTGGTCGTTGAAAAGTTGAGCTTAACTAATACTGGCACATGAGCTTCTTTTGGTGAAATAAGAAGTACTCCTACACCACTCCCATTGCGATTAGCAGCCCCATCAAAATACAATCTCCACCTAGTTGGTTTCAACATCAAAATGTCCCTATCTAGAAACTCATCTTGAACTTCCTCTGCTTGTGAAGGTGGGGAATTAGCCAAGTGATTAGCTATGGCTTGACCCTTAATTGACTTTTGAGTCATGTACTTTATGTCAAACTTGGATAGTAAAAGAACCCATTTGGCAGTTTTCCCATCTTGAACTGGTTTTACCACCAAGTACTTGAGTGAATCCATGCGGGCTATTAAGAAAACTCGGAAAGACAACATGTAGTGCCTAAGCTTTCAAACAGCCCAGACCAAGGCAACATAAGTCTTTTCTAACAATGAGTACTTCTCCTCATATTCGGTCATCTTCTTGCTAATGTAGTAGATGGTGTTTTCCTTGTGTGATTCTTCCAAATACTAGGCAAGCAAAGCTCCCATTGCAGTATTTGTGGTGCTTAGATAAAGCAACAATGGCTTTTCTTGCATGGGTGGTACCAATATTGGAGGTTTTAGCGGGTATTCTTTAATCTTGTCGAAGACCACTTGACATTGTTCATCCCATTTTATCAGTATATCTTTCTTAAGCAACTTAAATATGGGTTCACAAATCATGGTTAGTTGGGCGATGAATCGGCTAATTTACTAAATCCTTCCTAAAAATGCTCAGATCTCTTTCTCAGTTTTGGGTGGTTTCATTTCCATTATAACTTTGATATTGTCTGGATCAACTTTAATTCCCCTTTGACTTAATATAAAATCCCAAAAAATTTCTAGAGGTTAATCCAAAGGTACACTTCTTCGGGTTCAATCACAACATATAATGCTTAATGCGCTCAAAGAATTTCCTTAGGGCAGGTGCGTGTCCCTCTTGACAGGCCACAAACGCGTTGACCCCTTGTGATAACTTAGATTAATTAATTAGCCCAGTTATTAACTAATCAAATTAACATGCAATCACGTGGTAGCACAAACAAATCACCGAAACTAAGTAAAGCAGCGGAAAGTAAATAACACGGTGATTTGTTCACGAATGGGGAAAACCCTTACGGCAAAAACCCCATCGGGTGATTTAAGGTCACCACTCCCGAAACTCCACTATTATCACAACAAGCAGTTACAAGTAAGGAATCCCAAGTACCTCACCAACCTACAGTTGAACTCTTAGCCCAATACCCAATTGGACTTGTTCTGTAGTGACAGTTCCTCCTATTGATGCACGGCTCCCAAGTACGTGACTAACCAATTTGATGCGCGGATCCCAGTACGCGGCTTACTCCTTTGCACGAATCCCAGTACGTGACTAACTCCACAGCAACCCTTTGATTGTTGTAGTTGATTTGCAGCAGCTTCACATAGAAACACCAATAAGATCTTCAATGTTGATGCAAGAGACTTTGCTTGGTTACAAAACCCTAAGGCGTACAAGAAACGCAGCAAGAACTCTTTCTTCTGTAGGAGGAGGCTAGGGTTTCAAAAAGAAAACCTTATGAAGCTTTCTCGGGTTAGGTTTTTCTTTTTCCACCTCCTTTAAATAGGAGCTTAATGGGCTCTCCTATTCCAAATAGGTTTACACAAACCTTGGGTTTTCCTAGTCCAATAAGAATTATACAAACCCATAAACAATTAGCCTTTTAGAATAAAAACGTTGCTGGCTATAATCTGTAACCCGTAAGCTCGATCGATCGGGACATCTGTCGAGCTTTAATGAATCTCGACAGATCGAGCTTCTGTCGAGGAGGTATCGAGACCTGCAGTTTGCACTTTTCTTGAGCAGTTCTTGAATAATCTTCATGTCTTCAATTTAACCACTTGTAATGATCATCTTGAGCCTACTTAGATTTACCCAAATACAAGTAAAGTGCGTTTTGTCAAAGGATATGCCAATTACAAAATATGTCCCCAACACCTCTCAGTCTTTTGCTTTAACAATTATGTCATCAACATATACCTCCACCTCCTTGTGAATCATGTCATGCAACAAGGTTGTAGCGGCACGTTGATAGGTGGTACCCGTATTCTTAAGACCAAAAGGCATGACCTTGAACTAATAAGTCCCCCAAGGTATGATAAATAAGGTCTTCTTCATATCTTCTGATGTCATTTTGATTTTATTATACCCTGAAAAACCATCCATGAAAGACAAAAGTGCATGACTGGTGGTATTTCAACCAACACGTCTATGTGGGGTAATGGAAAATCATCCTTAGGATTAGCCTTATTAAGGTCCCGAAAATCTACACACATTCTAATCTTTCCATCTTTTTTGGGTACTGGGACAAAATTTGCCAACCACTCAAGGTAGTTTACTACTTTCAAGAACCCTACATTGTATTGCTTTTCTACTTCTTCCTTGATCTTAAGTGTCCATTCAGGCTTCATCCTTCTCAACTTTTGCTTCACTAGTTTCATGGTTGGGTCGATAGGAATATGGTGTTGTACAATGTCCATATCTATTCCTGACATATCTTCATAAGACCACGCAAAAGCTTCTTGGAATTCTATGAGGAGTGAAATTAATTCATCTTTTTTCTTTTGGAATTAGGGTATTACCAATTTGCACTGCTTTAGGTTCATCATCAGATCCTGAGTTAACTAGTTGAATTTCTTCTTTTAGTTCACTGCTTTTATCAACCATCTCATTATCAATTTCAGCAATAAAAACATTCAAAGCAAGAAAGTAAGCAGAATCAGAGATCATCTTATTAGAATTGAAAAAGGTGGTAACAGACTTGGCAAACTTATCAGATATTGAAATTGACTCAGTAGGGGTGGTAACAGACTCAATTGGGACAAACATAGTTTTTTTGATAGACATTGATGACTTGGTTGTGACTTGGTGACCTCCAAAAGGACAGTACTCTTCCCAGCTCTAGTTCTTCAAGATAGATGTTACATCAGTGATTGGTAGAACTTCCTTGTTGGTCTTCTCCTTTTGCAGCATGTATATACCATCATCAACCTTAGAATCTTCACTAGATACCTCAATGATGGACACATTACTCTCAAAATCATCACTAGATTTATCAATATAGTTTTGATCATCACCTTGCTCACCCATGTTTCCTACCTCACGAGGGAGGCTCTCCACATAAGTTCTAAGATTCTCGAGAAGTCCTCTTCGCACCTCATTAGGGTCAATGAAACCATCACCCTAGTCTTCCCATAAGTCAAAATTTCTTCTTAATAAAGGGGGAGGAAGTTGAACAATCGGCTCTTCTTCTTCTTGGTCTTCCTATGATCTAACATCTTCTTCCATGACAACACTCCAACTTTCATCAAAGGAATATCCTTCAGAGGGTTTGTCCAAGGCTCTTCAATGGTCCAATTTTCCAAGTTAGAAGTGATTAGAAAGATGGATGGAAACTCATCTTCTTCATCCTTCTTCATGTTAAGTACATACTCTCCCAACAAAGTCTTCATAGCTTGAGAATCCATATGGTAGACCTAATCTTCTCTCTTGTCTGCAACACATTCACTTTCTCCACATCTTCAATCTTACAATTAGTAAAGTTCTCAAATCCAAGCATCTTCTTCATGGTCTTAAAATCATACCAAGGCTCAGGAAATCCTTAGTATAAGTGGCTGCATCCTTCTTTGACAAATTTTCCATTAAGGGTAGGGGTATAAGGTTTCATGGATATGGGATCAAAAGACAAACCTTGGGCTTTGGCTTTAGTTTTGGCAGTCTTCTTTGAATCATTCTCAATGAGTTCATCATTAGTGGGCTTGTACCCTAATCTGAATGGGGGAATGGAAGTAAAGAAATGTGGGAATACATGGACACCTTTATTGCGTCTCCCTAGGCCTATCCTAGGGAAGTACTTCATTTTTCTCATCATGGCTATCACTTCGACATTGCTATAAGGGTCAAAATCCATGGGAAAACATGCCCTAGTTTCTTCCTTAATCCTGGAGAGGGCAGGGACTTCCTCTAGTTCAAATCCCGACAAGAAAAATTCATTTTTTCTTCTTGAATGCCATGGATAGGCCTAATGTTGTCTTGACTATCCCCATATATAGTGATAACAAAATCTTTGTAAGGGAAGTGAACCTTTTGATAGAGTGAGGAAGGTATAGCTCCAATGGAATGGATCCAAGGGCGGCCCAGTAACAAATTGAAGCACACAAAGATGTCCATAACTTGGAACTCTACCTTTTGAATTGTAAGCCCAGTTTTTAGATCCAGAGTTACATTTCCCAACGCTTCTCTCCTTTTGTTGTCATAAGCCCTAACATATTGGCAAGACGGTACAAAGTCTTCAATACTAAGGCCCAAACAACTTGCAGTTTGTAATGGACACACATTTAGCGCACTTCCATCATTAATAAGTACCCATTGGAACTCTCTTGCCATTTGTGTCCATGGTGATGTGAAGGGGATCATTGTGATCTCGCCCTTTACTAAACAAATCTTTATCAAAATAAGAAATGGATGGCTCCTTCCTTATTGCTTCAATCATAGTGTTGAGGGCTTGAGGGGTTGATTTGGTGGGGACTTAGATTTGGTTAAGAAGGTTTATTAGAGTTTGGCGGTGATAGTATGAGCCCACAAGTAAGCCCTAAAGGGATATGTTGGCTTGGGTTTTTTTGGAGTTGTTTCAAGACAATGTCATTTTCGAGTTGAAGTTGGGTATTTTTCAATTGTTGGTTTAAAGCTTCAAGTGGGTTATCTGCTTCAAGGTAGGACGGTTTAAAGTGTTTCCCACCCCGAGTGATATGGGTTATCTCATTTTGGTGGTCCAAGGATAATGGTGTAGGAGTTGGTTCTTTTATGGGTTCATTGGTGGGCTCTTCTTCCCAAATATTGATCTTGGGCTCCATGGAGGGTGACACATTTTCCATAATTTCCTCCCAAGTTATCATAGCACATATGGGGACATCGCTAATCAAGGCAAACGGGTCCCCCTTTTTCTTCTTCTTCTTCAAAAAGGCAATTGATTCTTGGGCCTTAGTTCATAGCATGGTTGAGTAGTGGATTATTAATGACATTGGGTCTAAGTGGAGGGGCTATGATATTTTGGTCAATGAAATTTTGGATAGCATTCCTAAGAGAAAAACATTTATCAGTGTGGTGGCCAGGAGTTTGGTGTTAGGAACATCTCTTGTTAACATCGAGTCCTCATGGTAAGGGATTCAACATAGGTTTTGGGTCTAGTGGGCAAAAAAGGCCCCTTGCTTGGAGCTTCTCAAAGACCCTGCTTAAGGACATGTGCAACTCATGGAATTGTCTCTGGGGTTGAGCCTTTGGAATTGGAGTAGGTGCAATCAATTGGTATGGTGCGGGTTGATTGATGGTGGAGACTTCAGGGATCTTTGAGCTTGATGGGCCAAATATTTTCTTGGGCCTTATTATTTCTTCCCCTTTAATTGTACCATTGGTCATAGCATCTTCTATTTGGATTCCCGTAGCAACCAAGGCCTTGAAACTAGGGAAATACTGGGCAAATAGATATTTGTGATATGCCGGGAGTAAATTCTTCACCACCATTCCTAGTTTTTCTTCCTCATTAGGTCTACTTGTCATCTAAGCCGCCTTTGCCCTCCATCTAGTAATGAAGGCTGAAAAAGACTCCTTTGGCTCTTGCTTAGTGATTTCTAAATCTCACCTAGTAATGTCCACTTCATTATTGTATTTGTATTGCCTATAGAACTCATTGCCAATGTCCTCCTAAGTACGAGTCTTTAAGTCTTCAAGGCTTAGGAACCATCAAAGTGCAACCCCAGTAAGTGTGTTTTGGAACATTTGGGCCAAAAGCTCTTCAGTAGCTCCCAAGGGTTGGAGGGCTCTTGTGTACATCTTTAAACGGGCTTTGGGCAACCTGTTCCATCAAACTTATCCAAGGCTTTCATCTTAAACTTAAGAGGAACCATAGAATTTGGAAAAAGGGATAGAGAGTGCCAGTCCATAGCATCTTCCATTCGAGACTTCTTGATTAATTGCTCCATTTGGTTTATTCTTTCCGTCTTCTTTTTCTCACCTACAGTCAACGGTGGGTTTTAGGCTTCACTTTCATTGGTTTAGGGAATCGAGGTATTGGCATCTTTCCCTTGGAGTTTTTGACATAAAGTATTGAAATCCTCACAAAGTTGGACTTGACTTGCCACCAAGGTTTTGAGCAATTCACAGAAGTTGGTCATGGGCTCATTGGAAGTGTTTTCAATGGCCATGGGTAGAGAACATATACTTAGGGTAATTGGGGTATTTGTGGATGATTGAGTGTTTGGGCTTATGTTTAGGTTTATGTCTAGGCTAGTGTTTGGGCTTGTGTCTAGGCTAGTGTTTGGGCTTGTGTTTATGCTTGTGTTTAGGCTTGTGTTTGGGCTTAGGCTTGTGTTTAGGCTAGTGTTTAAGCTTGTGTTTCCTTGTCCCAATTGGCTTGAGCTTTGGTATGATCTTAGATTGTCAAGGCTTGGACTTCTCTCAGAATTCCCTTCAAAGATTGTGGGCCCATATCTTCTTCTCAATCCCCCTTTGCTGTTTCTAGACCAAGTCTCCTCCTACATGGGTTTTAGACTTTGAACTTATAGACATTTCCCTCCACTTTTATTCATTCTTATTTTTGAGCTCAAATCCTTCATACAAGGTTCACACAATCATGATAGGCCCAAGCATTGGACTTGGGCTTCTCTTGGTTCAAGCAAGGGCCAAACACAAACAAAATGCAATGCAATTTACATAAACCGACATAAAGGTAGGTTCTATAGGTCATTAGAACATGGATAGAAGTTAGGTTAAAGGTCTTCACAAGTTAGGTCGTCGTACCTCCGAACTTGTGACGCCGGGAGCGCGCGTTGGTTTGAACAGTACAATTTGTCCTCATGAACCACCATGGCAAAATGATGATGATCCTTGTCGCGGTGGGTGGTAGGTTCACCGCTGGGTATGTGAGTCTCAAGAAGACCACAATCCATGGCTAATACTACCAGGCTTTCGGGCTAGCACACAAATAAAATAAATTTCATTCAAGCAAATGATACATGACATGCAATATAATGACATATTAAACATGTTATATACAAAAAAGGCAATAAACAAACAATGACATGGTTGACCACCATAACTTATTTGAAGCTTAGCCCTCAATATCCTCAATGGAGTCGCCACTGTGAGAGACCGCACCCCCGGCCCATCTTTTTGTGTGTTGGGTCAAGCCCACATGAATGGGTGGAGTGTTATTGCCTCTCAAAATGTAGGTTCGACTAATTATATTTTTCCATTTAGATTAAAGGTTTTACAATAGAGTCGCTACTTATTTAATTATTGGAATAACTAAGAAAACCAAAATTGAAAATTTCCTCATTTTATTAATTTGCAATTGAATTTACATTGATCATTGGAAAATTACATAGCTTTGGTCCTAGATACAATCTAAGATAAAGTACATTGCTTTGTTTCCTAATTACAATCTAGAAATTGAAAATTACAAGGATAAGCACTGATCTATTAACCCTTGATCTAAGCTCAGAGGCTATGTTACAAGGTGGAAACGTGTTAGGCACACATCTTGCCCTTTGAAACTAGTCTTCTCGACTATGGTGGCCAACATTCATATCATATCATCCAATATGTCAATCAACTTATATGTTGAATTTAATGTGCGTGCATGTGATAAACCCTAATTCAATTTATTAAGCATTGCATTTGGGTTGAAAAATAAATTCTAATGAATATGTATGGAAGGTGATAACCTAGATTCAAGAATTTGAAAGAATTATGAAGCAAACATGTTTTTCATATTTTTTATATGGATTTAAGATTAAAACTAGTGTTATGTATGAACATGTAATGAACAACCAAGAACATGTGAAGAACATATAAGAACAATTAAGAACATTCAAACATATTCAAGGGAATTTAAATAATTACGATCATGCTTTAATCTTAAACTCTCATCACAGCAATATAAAAAACCAGTTAGGGAAAGAGATTATACATTTATGCAAGATCCATACAATGGATGAGGAAACTCTTGATAGAGGTCCTAAGGGTGAAGGAAAAAAGAAGAACTAGGAGAGGGATAGTGAGTCTCACTCAACACCTTGAGTCTTAAGAAGACCAAAATATAACAAGATTACTCTACTTCACTAGAACTCAAGAGAGGAGAAGATGGGGGGTTTTGGTGTCCTTTGGAATGGGGGAGAGTGAGGGTTTATATTGTAGTGGTGGAGAAAATATGAATGGAATATCATTTAATGAGGGTTGACAAAGAATCATGAGCCTAGACCTTATTTTAGATTTTGGGGAAATTTGGTGCATTAAATGTAGAGATTGATGGAAGTGAGAAGCAAACAAAATTCGGTTTTCCCGTAACTGCTATAATAGCTTGTAGAGTCAATTTCAAAAAATCATATCTTACTCAATTCTGATCGAAATTGTCTCGTTCTTATACTCAAATTAAAGCCCCGAATGTCTAGTTTCTGGGAAAATTAACTTCATTTGCAGACTCAAAATATTCTGAGAGATATCAATGAAATGGTGAGCAGAGGTCATTTATTAGAAAATAATTTCAGCATAGTTAACATGAATAGGTCCCAAAGTAGTTTCTAATTAACATTAGTAGGCTCCAATCACTCCCATTTTAAATTAAATTAGTTCCCAATTTACCCTAATTAAAAGATAATTGTACAAATTACTCATTGAATAATTAAGATTTGATTATCTAATTAATTAAGTGTGTGCAACCTTACCATAAAATGTAGTCCTAGCAAATCAAATTATGACATGTCATTAACCTCAAATTGATTATAATTATAACTAATTGTAATCAATTTTTCATAATCACATATAATCGGACTTAATTTGTAATAGTGCATCTCGGCCATTAAAACTTGATTTGATAACAAAATTTCAATTTGATGGTCCGCTTAAGGCTTATGTAGGGCTGTCCACGGGTCGGTACGGGTTGGGTTTGTGCCCAACCCAAGACCAACCCGATAGAATCGGGTGGAGACCATTCTGACCCACCGCCGAATGGTGAGGGAGTTGAATCGAAGTGGTCAGTTTTACGCTAGAAACACGATTGGTTTGGTCGAAACCATCAAGGTGGAAAATCTAACCAAAATAGTTGATTTCAGGCCAAAATGCGCTAGATCCGGTGAGATTTCCACCAGATTTGGCTGAGATCTCACCTGATTCGGTGATATCTCCCCAAATCTGACCCAAATCTCATAAAAATCCAAGGTATTCTGACCAAAAACTTGCCAAAAAATTCATATTTTGCCGGATTTTGGTAAAGCTCCAGTAGGGTCAGTTGAGGCGGGTTTTAAAGGAGAGAACCAGTCATCTGACCCACCAGACTCTGTTTTTGGGCTTTGTAACCACCGCCGACCACCGGAGCTCACGGATCGATCACGGGTGGGTCGATTCCAGTCACGTCTGGTTGGTTGGATTGAGTCCGGATCTTGCTGGATAGCCCTAGGCTCATAACCAATCGATTTAATCGTTACAACATCAAAATCATTTTGGTGAAATGAAATTAAGGATCTAATGACCAGAATCGATATGCATATTTCTAAGGTGAAGTTACCTTTTTACCCTCTATGTGAGGTTAAATGCGGGTTGCAAAATGGAGTGTCAACAACCATTCTCACCAAAAACATAAAAAAATAATTTATCGCCCTCCTTTTGTTAAGGCTATGACAACAAGAAAATCTATAACCACATAAAATTTGACATTTGTTAATGTTATAGTCTTGTAAATTGTTTGTTATTGAGAGGTAAAAAAAATAATGTCAGTGGTAGGCCCTTATGAGTTATGAGAACTAGTACAAGTTTGCCAATTTAACTATTATAAAAAATATCATCAAATTTTATGTGCACATAGAATTGCTCCTATGATAACCCATATACTTGATTTACTTAGTGTTAGGACATATATGATTTGATGTTAGGAACATATGTCAATATTTTATGTATTAGCTAATCCTTTGACAAAATGCACTTTATGTTATGATATTTGCCCTTAAATCCTATTGTATGATGCTATGTATGACATTATGTATGATTTAATGTTATAATTAATGTTAGGACATATGTAGTTCAAGTAATTTTAAACATATGTCACTATTTTGTGTAATTGGCTTATCTTTTGACAAAACGCACTTTACTTGTAATTGGGTAGATTTAGGATGTGTTCAACGCTTCAAGAAATCGTGTTTCAAGATCAAGTGTTGAAGTCATCAAATCTGTCCAAGAAACAAGCTGGAAAGTGCAAGTTACTAAAGCTCGACACCTAGTCTCGACACATGCATCTATCGAGCTTTAGAAGTTGTTTCAGCCCTGAGGCTTGACAGCTTCTCGACAGATCCTCGACACCTCTATCTGTTGAGATTTAAGGAAAACAGATTCCAAGTTCTGTTTTGATTCTAATTCGTGAATGTGTCTTTGGGACTTCTTTTCTCCTAACCCTAGACATATAAAAGGATTGTTTTAAGGGCCGTCATGTAGAGAAAAGTTGCACAAGTATTGAGTAATCCTTGTTCATGCAATTTGTGACCTCAGACAAAGTTCATGCCCTAGTTCATCTCTTGTGAAGAAGTTGCTGTGTAATGTACACCGTAGGGTTTTGGAACTAAGCATCTACTTGAGCTTCATCGTGTGAATAATTTGAAGAACTTTGCAGCCAACAATTCTTTCTCTAGTTGGTGAATTGAAGTCGCGTACTAGGATCCGCGCAATTGGTTAGTCACGTACTTGGGAGCCGTGCATCAAGAGGAGAAACTGTCACTGCAAAGTAAGTGCAATTGGGTATTGAGGTAAGGGTTCAACTGTAGGTTGGTGAGGTACTAGGATTCCTTACTTGTAACCGCTTGTTGTGATAATAGTGGAGTTTCGGGAGTGGTGACCTTAAATCACCCGGTGGGATTTTTGCCGTCAGGTTTTTCCCATTCGTAAACAAATCACTGTGTCATTTATTTTCCGCTGTATTCTTTAGTTATTGGTGATTTGTTTGTGCTGCCACGTGAATTTGCATGTTAACTTGATTAATTAATAACTCAGCTAATTAATCAATTTAATTCATCACAAGGGGTCAATGCATTTGTGGCCTATCAATTAATAAAGTTGTTTTATTTTTATCTAAAATAATGGTAACATGAATGATTACGGATAATTACTCAAGATATGGTTGTATGTACCTAATGAGACAGAAGTCCAAAGCTTTTGAAAAGTTTAAAGAGTTTAGGGCTGAAGTTGAAAATCAATTGGGTAAACGCATAAAGGTCATTCGATCTAACTGAGATGGCGAATACTTTCTTGGAGATTTCAAGGATTACCTAATTCAAAATGGGATTGTTTCCCAATTGACTGGACCTGGAACTCCCCCAACAAAATGGTGTTGTGGAAAGAAGAAATAGAGCTCTTTTGGAAATGGTTAAGTCCATGATAAATTATTCAACTTTACCAATTTCCTTTTAGGGATATGCACTAAAAATTATTGTGCATAATTTAAACTTAGTTCCATCAAAATCTGTTTCCAACACACCTAAGGAATTATGGAGTGGGTGTAAGCCTAGTATGAAATATCTCCACATTTGGAGATGTCTAGCACATGTGTTGAAAGGAAAGTTTGATAAGTTAGAAGTTAAAACGAAAGTATGCATGTTTTTAGGATATTCAAAGGAAACCAAGGGTTATTTATTCTACAATCATAAGGATAACAAAGTGTTTGTTAGCACCCATGCCAAATTTTTGGAAGATGATTATGTGAATAATTTTAACCCTAGAAGTAAAGTTGTATTGGCTGAATTAGATGAACCTGTAATTGAACAACCAATGGATGAAACTAGGAATGATGTGGCTGTATTGGATACACCACAAGACATTACTTATGAGATGACTAGTACATAGGTGCCTCGTCGTAGTGGGAGAATCTTATAAACTTATAAGATTTATAAGTTTGGAAAAAACTTATGAACCTATCCCAGAAGAGGCTGAATCGAATCCCTACACTTATGAAGAGGCAATGAATGATATAGATGCACATCACTGGGTCCAAGCTATGAAATCTGAATTGGATTCTATGTATTCCAATCAAGTATGGGATCTTGTAAAGGCACTTAACGGCATTAAAACTGTTGGTTGCAAATGAGTTTACAAGAGGAAGAGAGGGATAGATGGAAATGTTGAAAACTTTAAAATAAGACTAGTGGTGAAATGGTATACACAAAAAGAATGTATTGATTATGATGAAACTTTTTCGCCAGTAGCCATGCTTAAATCTATCAGAATTCTCTTATCCATTGCTGCTTATTATGATTATGAGATTTGGCAAATGGATGTCAAGACTAAATTTCTTAATGGCAATCTTGAAGAAGAAATCTATATGATGCAACCAGAAAGTTTCATAGCAAAGAACTAAGAGCATATGGTATGTAAGTTGAAAAAATCCATTTATGGACTTAAACAAGCATCTAGGTCATGGAACATTAGATTTAATCAAGCAATCAAATCATTTGGTTTTGAACAAAATCTTGATGAACTATGTGTGTACAAAAGACATCGAGACAAGGTAGTAATGTTCCTAATGCTTTATGTTGATGATATTTTACTCATTGGAAATGATGTAAGGGTAATGCATTAGTAAAGGTTTAGTTGTCAAGCCAATTTGAAATGAAGGACTTGGGTGAAGCTAATTTTATTCTTGGGACTAAGCTTTTGTGAGATCGCAAGAATAAGATCTTAGGTTTATCATAAACTGGGTATATATATAAGGTTTTAGAATGGTTTGGCATGCAAAACTCCAAGAAAAGATTACTTCCTTTTAGATATGGAGTTCCTCTGTCTGATGACCAAAGGTCTAAGACTCTTGCGGAAGAAAATACCATAAGACAAGTTCCTTATACTTCTGCAGTGGGAAGTCTCATGTATGCCATGTTATGTACTAGACCAGATATCTATTATTCAGTTGGCATGGTCAGTCGATATCAATCAAGTCCAGGACTTAAACATGGGCAAGTTGTAAAGCATATTCTCAAGTATCTACGGAGAGCGAGAGATTATATGCTTGTTTACCATAGTGAGGATTTGATTCTCATTGGTTATACAGATTCAGATTTTCAGTTGGATCTTGATTTCAGAAAACCTACTTCAGGTTGTGTGTTCAACTTGGGAAGTGGAGCCATAAGTTGGAGGAGTTTTAAGTAATCTTGTATTACGGACTCTATCATGGAAGCTGAATATATTGCTGCTTGTGAGGCGGCAAAGGAAGTTATTTGGCTCAAGAAATTCCTTTCTGATCTTAGTGTTGTGAGAATGGAGCAAGTTCTCATCACATTGTTTTGCAACAATAGTAGAGTGGTGGCACAATACAAAGATCCAAGGAATCACAAGAAAGGAAAGCACATTGAGAGAAAGTACCACATTATTCGAGAGTTTGTTGCTCGAGGAGATGTAGTAATAGCAAAAGTTAATAGTGCTAGTAATTTAGCAAATCCCTTTACCAAACCCTTACGACAAAGAATTTTTGAGTCACATTTGGAGGGGATGGGAGTTAGATTAGTGCACAATAGTCTTTAGGGCAAGTGGGAGATTGTTAGGATGTTTGCCCTTAAATCCTATTATACGATGCTATGTATGACATTATGTATGACTTAATGTTACAATTAATAAAATTGTTTTTTTTTTATCTAAAATAATGGTAACATGAATATTTGGACATTATCACATAGTCCAAGAGATGCATAGTATGTGATTTATGTGATTTAATCACAGAAGATATAAGTCACAAATTCTCTGTAAACTCAGAATTTATAGTTCATAGTCAGTGATGAAATTGGATATTTCATCTGCAAAGACTATAACATATTAACTAATATGATTTGTCTTGATCATGGAAGTGGGGACTTCTAGTTGATATATTGATATGTTTTAAAAGTTAAGACATATTAAACTAAACTGCTGTGGGATTTATTTTTCTCCTAACGACTATCAAATGAATAATAAATCTCATGACTTTTATTTAGATGAACTTTTAATCTTGAGAGAATAATGGACTTGATCATGAGGTATAGGTTGCTTTGATATATCAGGAGTGAGATCTAAAGTAACGGTCAAAACTTCAGTATGTTGGGCAGCCACATTTAGTGTTGATGGAACATATATTCTCAAGATGGAATTCATAATCTTTTAACAAAGATATAAATTATTCCCTTGAGATAAATTTAATGAGTTTGGTTATTCAGAGTGTTAAGCCTAATCACTTTAGTAAGGAGTTACTAAAGTATATATTTATGAAATTGGATTTCATAAATATATAATGAATAACTTAGAGGATTAAACCGGGTACTTAAAAATTAAGATGTAGTAATTTTCAAAGTGACAGTCTATATTCATGACTTTGTATTATTACGAATATTTTATAAAGGAGTTGCATGTATAATAAAGTCTTGAGATATAATTTATCAATAAGACCTAGAGTGCAATTATATTTATATAGTAGTATTAAATATAATTAATGGTAACTTTGGACTTGTCAAGAGTTGACAGAACAGCCCAAGGCCCATTGGAGCTAGTGTCTTATTGGTCCATTTTAGTCCCACTCCAAACCACACACTAAAGCCCAACTGGAAAAGCCCAATAGGCTGACCCAATTAGATAATCATTTAGTTATAAAGGGAGAAATATACATAATTTTTATTAGAAAAAAAATAAGAGGAAGAGACATCATTGTGAAATGGTGTATATGTGTGAGTGAAGCCACTCGATTATTCTCTCTTGAAAACTGATTAAGAGACCACACTTCTTAGGCGTAAAGTAGAATTTGAATGAAGATTAAAAGTGTTCCCGAGTACTTCTAATTTTTTGTTTTGAATTTCACCACACCCAGATACGATATCTTGTTCTTAAATTCTGAAATTTACATAGTGCATACTATCAATTATGAATAAAATAGATCCATATTTGTTGCTTCCGCTATGTGTTTTGTATAAGATACAAAACCAGGTTTTCCAACACTTTACTTGTAATTAGGTAAATCTAGGATGTGTTTAATATTTCAAGAAACAAAATTTCAAGTTCATGTGTTAAAGCCATGCAAAACTGTCCAAGAATCAAGTAAGGAGTGATGGATTTTAAATCTCGACAACTAGTATCTATCAAGGTTTAAAAGCTGTTGAAGCCTGTGGCTCGACAGCTAGCTCGATAGATGACTATCTATCGAAATTTATTAAACTCAGTTTTTCACAACTGTTTTTCATTCAATCCATGAGTATGTGTTTAGGATTTATTTTTCTCACAACCCTAAACATATATAAGGATTATTTTAAGAGCAGTCTATGGTTGCGTAAATGATAACGCCTTAAAATGTATACTTGTTATATATATATATACGTAGGTCTTATCTCCTTATTACTATGTTTAATTTGGATAATTAAGTCATGATTTGCATTAGTCCCTATTATTTATCTTTACATAATTTCTTGAATAAGATGCCATTCATTGTATGTAATTTTCTACTTTCAAGAAATCATGTGAGAAAAATAAGTTTACAGGAATTTGTAAGAAAATGGAGGCCAAACTAGAATTCAAGTGGAGCTAAAGGACCATGCTTAATGTTTAAGGAGGTGCACCTGGAGTGCTTGGATCGTCTACCATGATTGGAAGCTCCAAATAAGGAAAAAGATCAAAAAGGCGGAATCTGAAAAGGAAAAATCTGATTTGAGCACTGGTCAGTATTTTGGAAGTATCTCTCTTCTCAAAAATCTAATTGACACAAAATTGGATGGGTTGGAATTGTGACTTAAATATATACAACTTTTCAGTTTTGAGTTTTTCAAAATTCTCAATTTTTGAAGGCCGAAATTAACTCACAAGTTACTACTGTAAACTTGGACGAAAATTAAAATAGTAAAAGTTTTATTTTCTTTGGACACTTTGACGTTAGGGTTTTGAAGGGAGGCTGCGTAGAATGAATTTTGGCAGAGAAAAACTTGTATTTTTCTTTCTCTAATAGCAGTCTAAACTCTTTGCTAGGGCTAAGGGTTATGTTTCTTCTATATAGTATGAATATTCAATGTGATTGTTTCTAGGATTTTATCAGTAATATATTTTATTGTTCAATTAGATTTCTTTTGATGTATTAGTTCTTCCGTGCTTTCAATAAGTTCATAAAATAATAGAAGGCATTTAACAACCAACAAAAATGAACAAATGTGTTAATATGAAAAATTATTAAATTGAAAACTTGGAAACTTAAAGAACCAAAATAAACCCAAAATTTTTAAGGATTGAAAGTTTACGTTATTTATAATATTGATTTGCATTTATTTCTATTTAATTCCTGATGGTGAACCAAAAATTGAACTATCACCAGTTCGTCCATAGTGTAGTCTAAGACCAGAAATGTTGTCCCAACTCAAGAAGATCGTCCAAGTGCAAGAAAGTCGTCCAGTATGAAGTCACATGGACGACCTCCTAACACTTAGAAATTTTCAGGGAAAATTTCTATCCAAAAACTTATAATTCGGATCACGTTTTACTATTTTGAAGTATGAGCAAAATTTTTATTCATCGCTCTAACTTCCCACTAAGTTCTTAACTTCTGATAGCAATTGTGGAAGTTAAGTCTGAACCTTCTAACTTTCATCCATGTTGAGGAAGTTACTAAACAAGCAACTACTCCAAAACTTACTATAAAAGGACTCAACCATATAAAATTAAGGTAAGTTTTTCACACTTTAAAAGTTGGAATTCTTAAGTCCTAGAAAGAAAATTAACTTTAGCATCGGAGGGTTCTTAGTCGGTTCACCCCGGTCATTTTGATTTTGTGCTTCTTTCTTTTCAGGTCTTCCAAGAAACCACCAGACTATTGAAGCTCGGAACGTTCAACCTATTGATTTTCTGTGTATCATCAGTTGGCGCCGTTTATGGGAAAGTTAAATTTGCTTTTCGCATTTTATATTTTTTTGACAAAAGGCTACATGATTCGGACAAGATCAATGGCCACTAGTCCAAGCCACCAGGAGAGTAGAAACGCTTCTAGCCACCCTAATCGCATTCATCAATCCTCACCTAATGTGCAACCGCCTTCTATCCAACAAATACAGTCCATGGCAACTGTTATGGCAAAGTTAACCCAGCAGAATTAGGAGTTAACTCGGGAGATCAATCAAAGAAGGTTGCGTCATGAACAATGTGTGGAAGGGCAAGCTCAGAGTCAAGAAGTTAAAGGAGGAGAAAATGTTGAGCGTGAGAATCACTCAAGGGGTACTATTTCACGCAGGGTGCCATACTTGGAAAAAAAGATGGATCAGATGAGGAAAGCCATGAACGAGATGAGGAAAAATATGAGAAGGACAAATCATGTAAATGACTTAGTTTATCGATGAATGCAATGACTTGAAGCAATAGATTGAGAATCTCATTAGGCAAGGAAAGTTGAGGAATTTTCTTGGACGAGATCATAAGAACGAGAAGTTAAAGGGGAAGGTAGAAGAGCCATCACGGCCCCTACTTGGAGAAATAAGAGTTATTGTAGGAGAAACTCGGACGATCCTCCAAGTCAAGGAAGACCTACTTAAAGGTGGTGCAGAATGTTCAACTCTCTGGACGACCACCAAGGACTGAGGGGGCAGACGAGCAAGCTATCACCTTCACGAATGAGGATGCTAAAAAGGTCCGTCATCCACAAGACAATGCAATTGTCATAACCTTGCTCATTTCAAACTACACAACAAGAAGGATACTAGTAGATAATGGGAGTTCAGTAGATATCCTATATTATCCCGCCTCCCAACAAATGAGGCTTGGAAGAGATCAACTTCACCCAGTGAACACAACCTTAGTTGGATTTGAAGGAATGAAGGTACAACTAGTGAGCACTATTACTTTACTCGTCGTGGTAGGAGCATATCCACAGCAGATAGCTAAAAAGGTGAATTCCTTCATCATAGATTATTCGTCTTCCTACAATGCCATCATTGGACGACCAACTCTGAATAATTGGAAGGTGGTGACGTCCATCTACCACCTATCCGTCAAGTTTCCAACAAATTATAAAATAGGACAAGTATAAGGAGATTAGTTAGCAGCTAGAGAATGTTACTTAGCCATGTTGACTATGGACAAGCATGTGCAGACAATGAATATAAAAGAAAAAGGGTTGCTGCAGAACCCACTGAAGTACTAGAAGACATTCCTCTGGACGAAAGTAACCCTGAAAGGTTTACCAGGATTGGAACAAGTATGGAAGAGAAGACAAAGCAAGACCTCATCTAGTTCTTAAGGAATAGCATTAATGTTTTCGAGTGGAGTCATGAAGACATGCCAAGGATTAATTAAAACGCCATTACCCATCTTCTAAATGTGTATCCTTCCTCTAAGCCTGTCTGTCAGAAGAAGAGGGTCTTCACTTATAAAAGAGATAATGCTATCAAGGAAGAGGTCCAAAAGTTAACCACAATAGACTTTATTCGGGAAGTTTATTACCCGGATTGGTTAGCTAATGTGGTGATGGTCAAGAAGGCTAATGGTAAATGGAGGATGTGTGTGAACTTCACCGATTTAAACAAGGCTTTCCCTAAGGATAGCTTTCCCTAAGGATAGCTATCCATTGCCACGTATTGACTAGCTAGTAGACTCAACAACAGGTCATAACCAGATAAAGATGGACGAGGTAGATCAAGAGAAGATATCCTTCATTACCAGTCAAGGCCTGTTTTGCTACAAAGTGATGCCCTTCAGTTTGAAGAATGTGAAGGCAACCTATCGGAGGTTGGTCAATCATAGGTTTCATCCAAAGATAGGACGGAATATAGAAGTATATGCGGATGACATGTTGGTGAAAAGCTTGGATAAGAACAAGCAATTGGACGACCTTTAGGAGACTTTTGAGGTTTTGTCAGGGAAGTTCCTAGGATTATGGTTTCACATAGAGGAATCGAAGCAAATCCTGATAAGATCCAAGCAATATTGGACATGAAGCCATCAAGAAACATCAAGGAAGTCTAAACTCTCATTGGACGAGTTGCAGCCCTCAACAAATTTGTTTCAAAGGCTACTAACAAATGTTTGTCATTTTTTAAGGTTCTCAAAAAGGCGTTTAAATGGACGGACGAGTGTCAGAAGGCCTTCTAAGACCTTAAGGCCTATCTTACAACGGCTCCCCTGCTAAGCCTGTCTATACGAGACGAGGAATTGTATTTATACTTAGCAGTGTCCCCACATACAGTGAGTTCGGCATTAATCAGAGAAGAGGGGAAGATGCAAAAGCATATTTATTATACAAGCTAAACACTAAAGGGAGCAGAGGGACGATATCCTATGATGGAGAAACTAGCATTTGCTCTAATAACAACTTCCAAGAAGCTAAGGCATTACTTCTAGGCTCATGTCATCAATGTCTTGAAGGATCATCCACTCAAAAAGGTAATGAACAAGTTGGAAATCGTAGGATGACTCATCCAGTGGGCTATAGAACTCAGTGAGTTTGATATCAAGTATTAACCAAGAATTGCGATAAAGGCTCAAGTTTTGGCAGATTTCATTACAGAATTCACTCCCAATCATGGTGATCTAGACGAGATGGATGAAGCTAAGAAGTGGATTGTCTATGTAGATGGTTCGTCCATACAACATGCGAGAGGTATAGCAGTTATAATGAAATCTCTATAAGGGGATAAGTTAAAATATGCAACTCGTTTACAATACCGACAACCAACAATAAAGTTAAATATAAAGCCCTTCTTAAAGGGCTGGAATTGGCCAAGTCCTTAGGGACAAAGTCAATATTTGCCCAAGGAGACTCTTAGTTGATCATGGGTCAAATGAATAGAACATATAAAGCTGAAGAAGAATGGATGAAGAAGTATCTAAGTAAGGTGAAGCGACTTGTTAAGAAATTTAAGGAAGTCAGTTTTCTTCAAGTACCAAGGGAAGAAAATATGGAGGTAGATGACTTGGCAAAGGTAGCATTAGTAGATGGGTCAGTGGATGAGAACAATGAAGTCCATTACATGCCAAGCATAGATCTTTCAAAACTGCAGCAGATTGAAGGAGGAGAAAAACTGGATGACCCCAATAGTGACTTACCTCAGGATGGAAGGCTCCCAGAAGAAATGGGCGAAGCTAGAAAGTTAAGGATCAGAATGGCTAAGTATGTCCTTATAAACGAGGTGCTATTTAAAAGAGACTTCTCTCAGCCTTACTTAAGGTGTTTAGCTCCAAACGAATCAAACTATGTATTGAGGAAAGTTCATGAAGGAGTATGCAGGAACCATTTAGGAGCAAGAGCTCTTGTCCACAAGGTTATTCGTGCAAGTTATTATTGGCAGACCATTTAGGAAAATGCTAAGGTTTATGTTAAGGTATGCGATTAGTGTCAACGCTTCAGCAATATCCCTAGACAACCATCAGAGTACCGCACCCCAATGATGGGCCTATGACCCTTTGCACAATGGGGATTAAATATTTTGGGTCACTTTCCAATAAAAACCAAGCAAATGAAGATTTTAGTGATGGGGATTGATTGCTTCACTAAATGGGTGGAAGCTGAACCCTTAGCAAAGATTACACAACAAAACATTAAGAACTTCATCCAGAAAAGCATCGTTTGCCAATTTGGAGTTCCTAAGGTACTAGTATCAAATAATGGAAGGCAGGTTGATAACACACCCTTCAGATATTTCTGTGAGCAAATTGGAATAAAGAATCATTATTTCTCACCCTCCCACTTATAAGCAAATGGACAAGCTGAAGTTGCAAACTGATCCTTATTGAAGATCATCAAGACTCGGCTTAAGTGGGCAAATGGAGTATGGCCAAATGAGCTACCAAGTGTTCTATGGTCCTGCAGGATGACTGCGAGAACCCCCACAGGGGAAACTCCTTTCAAACTAGCCTATAGAAGTGAAACAATCATACCTGCAGATATATACATGGCTAACCATAGGATGATGAAGTATAAGCACAAGGAAAATGAAGAACAGCTTCGTCTTAACCTTGACTTGATAAACGAGATAAGGATGGGTGCAGAACAGGGAACAGCATGGTATAAAAACCTCATGGCCAGACAATATGATGCAACGGTGAAACTCAGGCACTTTAACATTGGGGACCTCATCCTAAAAAGGGTCTCCTTGGTAACCAGAAACCCGGCCCACGGAAAACTGAGGCCTAATTGGAAAGGACCCTACAGGGTTATCAATTGCAAAGACAGGGTTCATACTACTTGGAAGCCCTGGATGGACGAAAATTAGAACACCCATGGAATGTTGAGCATTAAGAAGATACTATCAATAAAGTATCAGTTTGGACGAGCATCATCCTAGATGAAGTTAAAGTTATGTATTACTTTCCTTATGTTTATTTGTGTTTGTTTCTAGTACTACATGTCTTTTAGTATTTTAATTCCCTAAAATGCATTAACTTCCAACTTGTGCACTGTCTATGGACGTAGTCATGATGGATGAAGTCATGAACTTAGTCCGTTTGTATACAAGTATTTTCAATTCCCTAAAGGCACTAGCTTCTAAGCATGTGCCATGCTTGTGGATGAGATTTATGTTATGTAAGTACAGTTTGGATTTCCAATGTATATAAAGTTGTGTGAATTTCCAATTTTCATATTGTTGAAGTTATCATTAAAATTAATCCACAAGAAGGCTGAAGACCCAAGACAAGCAAAATATCTGGACGCGAGGATGTAACGTCTATATGCTTTTCTTAAATAAGGTAAAAGCAAAGTAAAATGAGCCTAAGGTATCTTCGTCTAACTAATGGACGAGGTAAAGCATGCATGCAAGAATATTCGAAATCCATGGATAAATGTGACCAGCTAAACAATCCAATTTCTAGACAAGTAAATGTTGGAAACGTCTTGCCCAAAGACAAATAACGAGCCATCCAACCAATGGACGATGATTAATGTAAGCTATAAGTCAAACTTATGGACAAAGAAAGCTGGTAATAGAAATTTCATTTATAGATGAATTACACTTGTAAAATATAATGATTGGTAGAATGTTGAGCATGAAAAATTTATCCAAATATGGACGAACTAAATGCCTTCAAATATAGACGAACCACACTTGAAAAACCATAAGATATAACATGAACAATGTAAACAAAGGAAAATTCGTTCATAAACAAATTTAATATGTTCAACAATTTATAAAGGATGAAAATAAAAATAGATATTCATTCTTAAAAGGGTAGACGACCATCGTCCAAAAACCTTTTTATTGTTTAAGCCAATGAAGGCTATTGTATCTATTGTATGTCCATAAACTTGGACAAGAGAATTGTACTTAGGTAAGTTTTAAAATAAAAGCCCAAATCAACGGGCATTCCCAATGAAATAAAAATAAATAAATTTTTCTAAAGAAATGAAAATTACTGAGATAAACCACTAAGGGAATTCTTCCAAAACTTTGGATCATCCTTGGCGGGCTTGGTGATGTCTTTAACAGGCTTAGTTGAGGCATTGTCCCTAATGTTGATGTCCTTGGAGCTCGTCTGAAGTAAGGAACTTTATACTACAATAGGAACTTTGAATGACTCATAGTCCATCTCAAGATAAGTGGACCCACTCTCTCCACTACCACTAGAACTTGAAGCTCCATTTTGACCCACTCTCTCCATTTACAACCTTTTCAATGCATCCCGAACCTTAGAGCTCATCACATCCCCCTTATCCTTTCCATACCACTCTCTAAACCAAAACTTTACATACTTCAATCTATACCTCGGGTCAAGAACAACAACAACAAAAAGCATCAAATTGATATTATCTATACTTCCCCAATGCTGATCATATTTTTTTTTCATCTCTACTGCCATACTCTTCAAAAGTGGATCCCCATCAACACTACACAATTGTTGCAATTGATTTTCAATGCTAATTAGCTCATGGAAGTATGTATTAAAAGTGACAAATAAGGACCCAGAAATCTAAGTGTCGCCTCATAAAATATGCCATGAAATTTCACAAAGGTCTTGATATTTTCCCAATCAAGATAGTTAGGAGGACCAATGGGCATTTTCACATTCCCATCCGTTTCACAAAAAAAAAGTTTGTAATGCCCATCCTCCTCTTCCAACCTATGAAATGCTCTCACAAATTTCAAAGTACAATCTAACATGAGATAAGTGGAATTCCACCTTGTTGGCACATCAAGGCACAATAAACATTTGACTTTGATTTTCTCATTTTCAACACATTCTTGAAACTTCTCAAACCTTGTGGGAGAGATTCTCACATATTGCACCGCTTTCCAAACTTTGGCAATTGATTAATGAATGGACTTCAACCCACTTTGCACTATCAAATTCAAGATATAGGCACAACAACCCATATGCATGAACTCACCACCCAATATGCTACTATCTCTTTCTTTTGTTTTCTTTTTCACATAATCAATTGCCACATCATTAGAACTAGCATTGTTCGCAGCAATTGTAAACATTTAGTCTATACCCAATTCAACAAACATGACTCAACCGCTCTACCTATGGTGTCCCTTTTGTGATTAGCTATAGGGCAAAAGTTTAAGATTTTCTTTTGATAAGTCTAATCCCCATCAATGAAGTGTGTAGTGACTACCATGTAGTGCAAGTTTTGTGTGGATGTTCAAGTATCCTTTGTCACACAAACTCATTGCCCAACAAAAGTCCTTCTCAAAATATCCACCTCACTAGAATAAATCTTCATACAAGCCCTAGCAATGGTAGTGAGATGGGGAATAGAAAACCTAGGCTCAACTATTTCCATAAATTCTTGAAAACCTTGATGCTCCACAAATTTAAATAGCAATTCATCAATGATGATCATCCTTGCCAACACCAACCTTATCCTCTCTTCATCATAATTTGCAACCACCAACACATTTGAACCACTTTCCCCTTCTCTCTTGGCTTGGAAAGACAAAATTTTTTGCTTATCATTACAGGGAAAAGACCACTTCTTACACACCTTTATGTGTTGCAACATGCCCAAAGTACCATTTTTTTTACCATGACATTTATATTGATTTTTACAATACTTGCATTCAGACCTAGGATTATTGGGATTAAAACCAACCAAATTAATGAAGTACTGCCATACTATAGATGGGTTCTTAACATCTTGTTTAGGTGATAGTGGGGGAAGTGATGCACTAAGTCCAATTAGTGCTACAGGTTCAGGTGGGTTAGGGTTAGCACCAGGACTAGAAGGAGGTGGGTTAGGGTCTCCAGGTGCACCAAATCCTAGGATTATTGGGATTAAAACCAACCAAATTAATGAAGTATTGTCATACTATAGATGGGTTCTTAACATCTTGTTTAGGTGATAGTGGGGGAAGTGATGCACTAAGTCCAATTGGTGCTACAGGTTCAGGTGGGTTAGGGTTAGCACCAGGACTAGAAGGAGGTGGGTTAGGGTCTCCAGGTGCACCAAATCCAGGTGGAGCATCAACATCCATCTCATAAAAAAATTTCCAACCATAAAAAACAAACATAGTTTCCACAACAATATCAAATTATAATTAATCAGTTTAGTTACAACAATAACAAACTAACAAATTAACAATCATTAGTCATTGCTCAACAATTCATGTCACTAATATTAACAAGGAATTTATTATATTGTTCTCAATATAAATATAAATAAAAGCTAATTTTATATATATAAACTTAAAGCAATTGTTACTGAGTACTAAAAATTTTAAAATCAAAATGCTGAATATAGTGAATGATTAGTGATTACCTCTCCATGAAGGATTGAAAGTGTGAACTCTCTTAATCTCTGTCTCCCTCAAAAATTAAAATGCTGAAGAAAAAAAAAAGTTAGTACTTAGTAGACTGTGACAACTAACAATGTATTACTAAGTTTATAGTTTATACTTTATATTGTTACTATAAACTTACTAAAGTAACAACTAAGACTAATGACATAGTTTATACTATTACTATAAACTTTCTAAAGTAACAACATAGGCTAATGACATAGTTATTTTCTATTTTATTATTTTTTTCGAGGGCTAACCGGATACTTATTAGACTATATACTATAATAGTCTCTCCAGCAGTTTCCAGTCCACTATTAAAGTCTTATATAAAAATCAGTAAATCACAACCTTAATCAAACAGCCAACCTTAGTATTATATATGTAAGCATCCATGTTACCGTGTATATGTAATATTATATTATTTTATATGTAAGCAGTTACAAATAGCCAACCTTAATAGTTAATATTATATATGTAAGCATCCGTGTATATATATATATATAAAATATTATATTTATATATGTAAGCAACTACTTGGAGTTGGATCCCCACAAAATAGAAAGACACAATCACACAAGCTTTGCTTTGAGAGATTTTAAAAGGTGCTATACTGTTATTGGCTTAGCTGCTAAAGCTTTACTTAAACATATCAACATGGTTTCTACTTTCTACTTTCTCGGGTTAGAGGGAAGTGTGTAGGCAAAGGAAGTTTTGGTACAGTGAGTCTCGGGGTTAACACTTAACATATAAATCATGCTTTCCCAAACAACCAAACTTAATCAAACATTCAAACCAAGCGAAGACAAACAAAACTTAGGCGAAGACAAACATTCAAACCAGGTGAAGGCAAACATTCAAACAGTAAAGCACAAAGACAAACAAAACTGAAAACACGAAGAAGCTAATTGTTGTTTTGCAGAGCTCAGGCGAGGCACTGTGTCAGGCGAGACTAGAGAGGCGAGAGCGACAGAGAGTTAAAAGATTCTAAGAGAAAAATTTGAACTTATACCCCTGAGAATCTGAAACCTAGCATAAAACGCACTGTTTTGCTTCTTTTTTTATTTAATAACACCCATACATACGACGTTGTTTTATCAGCTTCATAAAAAAAAATCAAAATGACAGATCTTGTATCAATTCGGTTCGGCGTTGTCTCAGTTTCGGATTTCTCAATTCAGTGACTACACCACACTGGCATCGGAACGGAGGGTGAAGTCCGAACGCTAGCCTCGACTCATTCAGTCAGTGCTAGAGTCAAGATGGTTTCATCGGCGCCGGTTGGTTGGCTCGACTCCGGTGACATTAATACCTGATCCTATTGCTTTTGCAGAAAGAAGTTTTTCAAAATTAAAATTAATTAAATCATATCTAAGATCAACAATGTCCTAGAAAGATTAAGTGAATTAACTATGTTATTGATTAAAAATGAGATATTAGAAGAACTTGAATATAAAAATTTAATTAGTCAATTTGCACCTCAAAGGACAAGAAAAATATATTTTAAATGAAATATATTGTAATATAAAAATATTAAATAAATATTAATTTAATTAATACATAAATATATAAAAAGACTCCATTTTGGTTCTCGCCTAAGGCCCCAAAATGTCCAGGGCCAATCCTGTTATCATTTTAAGGTACCAAACTATATATATCTATTCTTTATTTGATGATTAAAAAAATTAAATCACTAGGACTACTTGAAACTCACAATTCATCTCAAATTCTCCGCCATACAATTGAGCTTAAGCTTATAATAATTATCCCCTTTAAAAAATAAAAAATAAAATCCTTTTGACACATATTAGGGTAAATTACAATTTACCCACCTATGGTTTAGTCCAAATTTAAGTTGCCTACCTGCGGTTTGAAATTTGACACTTTACCCACCTGAGGTTTGCTTAATTAGATTTCTATAACCCATCTTCATTAAAAACAGAGCTAAATATATAATTTTGCTCTACTTTTATGTCTTTCTTCTCCAAAAATACAATAAACATAAAAATACAAGATTAAATAAGATCAAAAATTATCCATCGGAACACTTTCATCATGGAATTTTAAACCATAGGTAGGCAACTTAAATTTTAGTAAAACCTCAGGTGGGTAAAGTGTCAAATTTCAAACCACAGGTAGGCAACTTAAATTTCGACTAAATCACAGGTGGGTAAGTTGTAATTTGCCCAAAATATTAAATAAATATTAATTTAATTAATACATAAATATATAAAAAGACTCCATTTTAGTTCTCGCTTAAGGCCCCAAAATGTCCAGGGCCAATCCTGTTATCATTTTAAGGTACCAAACTATATATATCTATTCTTTATTTGATGATTAAAAAAATTAAATCACTAGGACTACTTGAAACTCACAATTCATCTCAAATTCTCCGCCATACAATTGAGCTTAAGCTTATAATAATTATCCCCTTTAAAAAATAAAAAAAAAATCCTTTTGACACATATTGTAGCGAACCTTACCCACCTGTACAAGTAACTTCAATAACGCGCTTATGGACTGAGATCAAGTGTAATACCTAGAGTATTGTACCTGATGCAATTACTATTAATGGTTGAGATTGAAAGTTAGTTACAAAAAGCAACTTTCAATCTCAACCATTGATTAAAAAAAGTTAAAAAAAAAAGTAAAAAGTAAAAGTTTAAAAACTGAAATGTAAAAAAAAAAAAAATTGTGAGAGAATTGCACCTGGTGAAGTATTGCACTGGATTCCAATCCGTCAAAATTGTCACAAAGAGATCCTTCTGGGTCAAAACATCCCGCCTTAACAAGCAAGATAAAAGTTCGCCACTACAAATACTTAAAAAAAGAAAAAAGAAAAAAAGAAGCACGCCGCTTTAAGTCAAAACGACGACGATTCCCATGTCTTTAAAAAAAAAAATATCACAGACTCACACATTTCCTTGCTTACTTTTTTGTCCTTTTGGATATAAAGTAAAGTTTAAAAACAAAAAAGAAAAACTATTTTCTTGCGATTTTTATTCTTCGATGTAAACATTATTTTCCAGGGAATTCATTTTTCCCACAAATTTCCCTCGTAAATTTCATTTTCCCTCGGTCTTCCTTAGCTTTTTCCACACTCCGACCCAAATCTCTCTCTCTCTCCCAAGTTCCCGGACGAATCTCCGCCGTTGGATCCGCAAAGGTACGCTCATTTCCTTGATCGATATCTACTGTTCTTGCTCAAACTACTTTTCTCTACTGCTGTTCCTAGCTGCAAAAGAAAATGCAATTCCGAATCTTAGTTTTTTCTTTTTTGAGGAATTTTAATTCGCAGTGGAAAAACTGACTTTTATTTTTTTTGAACTAAGCCAAACACTCGTATTAGACTTGGTTGAGCAGCATTTTCCAGACAACCATACGGCGGAACGATCTGCCGTTTACTTTTTCTTAGCTCATTCACTGTTTTGGCTGATAGTGTTGAAAAAAAAAAAAAATTGGATCTCAATTTTGTGAATGCAATATTTATAGATTTATATATATGTGTGTGTGTGTGTATGTTTGTGTTTCTGTTTGTGTTTTGAGTAGGAGGATTTGACTTGGATAATTTAAATTAGGGTTTTAGTATTTTGAGATCACTAGGAATTTTAAGTGCATGAAGTTTGTGGGTATTTGTGAAATCTTGAGTGGAATTAGAAGTTCAATGGTGTGATGATGAAAATGTAGTGTGGTTGTAACTAGAAAGAGTTAAGACTTGGAAAAAGAAAAAAAAAAAAAAAAAACTGTATAAAAACAAATAAGGTAAAAGAAAAATTTGTTGGAAAAGGGGCACTGGGTGTGAGTTGGCTTAACTGGTAAAGTCTCTTGTTGCGCCAGTGATGGGGTAACTCCCGTTGTGTATTCCAGAGGCTGACCCAATGTGCCTCCATCGAAAAAAAATAATATTAAAAGAAGAAGAAGAAGAAGAAGCTTGGAGTTAGTTAGACGGGTCGTTTTTATTATATGTTTATGCGTAGAAAACTTTGAGCTAACTTGCTAGTTAAACTTTTACCTCAGAACACTAGTGATGGTAGATTTTGAGAAGTTTGTGCATTTGACATCCTCTATTTTTAGTCTGCTTATTTGCTTATATTCACTTTTGTTCCGCCTTTTAACATATAAGCAAATAAACTAAGTTGTTTACTTGAAGGCACTTTTTTGTCCCGGTTGTCAACAAATAAGGTAGGTAAAAAAAAAAAAAAAAAGGAATGCCGAACTCATTGATGTGTTTGGGAATGTTTAGCAGTTTGCTTCATGCTAACTTATTTAGTATGTGAAAAATCCATGAAAATTATGTCTTGGTTTTTTATCTGTAGGTATGCTTTGCTTAGGTTCCTCTGCCATCTTTTTGTAGCAGTTGATTTAGACGGGTGGACCTCAGGTTATATACAACAAATATTGTTGAAAAATGGGGCGTCTAAAGCTGCAAACTGGAATCAATTCAATTGAGGAGGAACCTGAGGACTGTGATGTGAACTATTCTAATAAAGCTACTCTGGCATGCACGATTAATTCAGAGGTAGGTGCTGTATTGGCAGTCATGAGGAGAAATGTAAGATGGGGGGGTCGTTATATGTCAGGTGATGATCAGCTAGAGAACTCTCTAATTCAGTCTTTGAAGGCATTACGGAAGCAAATCTTTTCATGGCAACATCCGTGGCATGCTATCAACCCTGCCTTGTACCTCCAGCCATTCCTGGATGTGATTCAGTCAGAAGAAACTGGTGCACCAATCACTGGTGTTGCTCTGTCATCTGTCCACAAGATTTTAAGTCTTGATGTGATTGACCAAAATACTGTAAATGTTGACGATGCTATGCACTTGGTAGTTGATGCTGTCACTAGCTGCCGATTTGAGGTGACTGATCCTGCATCAGAAGAAGTGGTACTGATGAAGATACTACAGGTTCTTCTAGCTTGTATGAAAATTAAAGCATCTGTTATGTTGAGTAATCAGCACGTTTGCACGATAGTGAATACTTGTTATCGAATCGTTCACCAAGCAGGATCAAAAGGTGAGTTGTTGCAACGTATTGCTCGCCACACAATGCACGAGCTTCTTAGGTGTATATTCTCACGCCTCCCTGATGTTGAGAACACGGAACATATAAATGGCGGAAATACCATCAAACAGGAGGTATAAGTGTATTTTCATTCCTATTTTCCTGTTGCAACGTCTCGTTTTTCTCTGACATAGATTATAATTCTTTTATTTTCTTTTTATTTTGGGTGCAGATTGGCGGGCTCAATAATGAGTACACTCTAGGGAGTGGAAATTTTGAGAATGGCAACATGAGTTCCGATTATGATGGTCAGCCATTATCCACAAATTTTTCTTCCAATGCTTCCATGGGTTTAGTTGCAACTGCAATTGATGAAAACATTGGTGGGTCTGGTGGCGGAAAGGAGGCAGTTTCATATGACTTGCATATGATGACCGGGCCATACGGGGTCCCCTGCATGGTGGAAATATTTAACTTCCTATGTTCTTCATTAAATATTAATGAGCATATGGGAATGGGTCCCAGATCAAATACTATAGCATTTGATGAAGATGGGCCTCTTTTTTCACTGGGTTTGATTAATTCGGCTATAGAATTGGGTGGGCCCTCCATTCGACGTCATCCCAGGCTATTGAGTTTGATTCAGGATGAATTGTTCCGTAATTTGATGCAATTTGGCTTGTCAATGAGTCCACTTATTCTTTCGATGGTGTGCAGCATGGTTCTCAATCTGTATAATCATCTGCGAACGGAACTCAAATTACAGCTTGAGGCTTTCTTTTCTTGTGTGATTTTGAGGCTTGCACAAAGCAGATATGGGGCTACATACCAGCAGCAGGAGGTTGCCATGGAGGCTCTTGTTGACTTCTGCAGGCAGAAAACATTTATGGTAGAGATGTATGCTAACTTAGATTGTGACATAACTTGCAGCAATATCTTTGAAGATCTTGCTAATCTGTTGTCAAAAAGTGCATTTCCGGTGAACTGCCCTTTGTCATCAATGCACATCCTTGCTTTGGATGGTCTTATTGCTGTTATTCAGGGAATGGCCGAGAGGATAGGCAATGGCTTGGTTGGTTCAGAAAACTCTCCAGTGAATCTTGAAGAGTATACTCCATTTTGGATGGTAAAGTGTGACAACTACAGTGATACTCGTCATTGGGTTCCATTTGTCCGCCGAAGGAAGTACATCAAGAGAAGGTTGATGATTGGAGCTGATCATTTCAATCGTGACCCCAAGAAAGGGCTGGAGTTTCTCCAAGGAACACATCTCTTGCCTGACAAACTTGACCCCCAAAGTGTAGCCTGCTTTTTCAGGTATACTGCTGGGTTGGATAAGAATCTTGTTGGTGATTTCCTGGGAAACCATGATGAGTTTTGTGTTCAGGTTCTTCATGAATTTGCTTGGACTTTTGATTTCCAAGACATGAACTTGGATACTGCATTGCGGCTGTTTTTGGAAACCTTCCGTCTACCTGGAGAATCACAAAAAATACAAAGGGTACTTGAGGCATTCTCAGAGAGATACTATGAACAATCGCCACAGATTCTAGCTAACAAGGATGCCGCTTTGCTATTATCATATTCACTCATTATGCTCAATACAGATCAGCACAATATACAGGTGAAGAAAAAGATGACCGAAGAGGATTTCATCCGGAATAATAGGCACATCAATGGAGGCAATGACCTACCTCGTGATTTTCTGTCAGAGCTGTACCACTCAATTTGCAAGAATGAGATCCGCACAACCCCAGAGCAAGGTGCTGGTTTTCCAGAAATGACCCCAAGCCGGTGGATTGACCTAATGCACAAATCCAAAAAAACCGCTCCATTCATTGTTTCTGATTCCAGAGCCTACCTTGACCGTGATATGTTTGCTATAATGTCAGGCCCAACAATTGCCGCGATCTCTGTGGTATTTGATCATGCAGAACATGAAGAGGTTTACCAAACATGTATTGATGGATTCTTAGCTGTCGCAAAAATTTCAGCATGCCATCATCTTGAAGATGTGCTGGATGATCTGGTTGTATCTCTCTGTAAATTCACAACCCTCATGAATCCATCATCTGCTGAGGAACCTGTGCTAGCCTTTGGTGATGATACGAAAGCAAGAAAGGCAACGGTGGCAGTTTTCACTATTGCCAATAATTACGGTGATTACATCCGCACTGGTTGGAGAAATATTTTGGATTGCATCTTAAGATTGCACAAGCTCGGTCTTCTTCCAGCTCGTGTGGCCAGTGACGCAGCTGATGAATCTGAACTCTCTACTGACACTGGGCATGGGAAGCCACTCCCAAATTCTTTATCTTCAGCTCATATGCCATCCATGGGTACTCCTAGGAGATCCTCTGGATTGATGGGCCGGTTTAGTCAGCTCTTATCTCTTGATACAGAGGAGCCAAGGTCCCAACCTACCGAACAACAACTTGCTGCGCATCAACGTACCCTTCAAACAATTCAAAAATGCCACATTGACAGCATATTTACCGAGAGCAAGTTTCTGCAGGCTGAATCTCTATTGCAGCTTGCAAAAGCGCTCATGTTGGCTGCTGGGCGACCTCAGAAAGGGAATAGCTCTCCTGAGGATGAAGATACTGCAGTTTTCTGCCTGGAGCTGCTCATTGCTATTACCCTGAATAACAGGGACAGGATTGTGCTTCTTTGGCAGGGTGTTTATGAGCACATAGCCAATATTGTCCAGTCAACTGTTACTCCTTGTGCCCTGGTAGAGAAGGCTGTTTTTGGAGTCCTCCGTATTTGCCAACGGCTGCTTCCCTATAAAGAGAACCTCTCTGATGAACTTTTAAAGTCACTACAACTTGTTTTGAAGCTTGATGCCCGGGTTGCCGATGCATATTGTGAGCAGATTACACAGGAAGTGAGTCGCCTTGTGAAGGCAAATGCCTCTCACATCAGATCCCAATTTGGGTGGCGCACAATTACATCTCTACTTTCTAGCACAGCTCGACACCTAGAAGCTTCTGAAGCAGGGTTTGATGCACTGTTGTTCATAATGTCTGATGGAGCTCACTTGTTGCCAGCCAATTATGTGCTCTGTGTAGATACCTCAAGGCAGTTTGCTGAGTCTCGCGTTGGACAGGCAGAAAGGTCTGTGCGTGCATTGGATCTTATGGCAGGCTCTGTTAATTGTTTAGCAAGGTGGGCAAGTGAGGCCAAG
This sequence comes from Castanopsis chinensis, assembly GCA_032878915.1. NCBI lineage: Eukaryota > Viridiplantae > Streptophyta > Magnoliopsida > Fagales > Fagaceae > Castanopsis > Castanopsis chinensis. The sequence goes on from JAVQMG010000126.1 coordinate 26,999,803, forward strand.
GAAGCAATGGGGGTGGAAGAGGCTCTGAAAATGTCTCAGGATATTGGGGAGATGTGGTTGAGGCTTGTGCAGGGATTGAGGAAAGTTTGTTTGGACCAGAGAGAAGAGGTTAGGAATCATGCTCTATTGTCATTGCAAAAGTGTCTGACAGGAGTGGATGAGATCCACCTTCCACATAGTTTGTGGTTACAGTGTTTTGAGATGGTGATCTTCACAGTGCTTGATGACTTGCTTGAAATTGCACAAGGGCAATCCCAAAAGGACTACCGAAATATGGAAGGCACCCTCATCTTTGCCATGAAACTCTTGTCAAAAGTGTTTTTACAGTTACTCCATGACCTCTCACAGTTAACTATATTCTGCAAACTATGGTTGGGTGTTCTCAGCCGAATGGAAAAATATATGAATGTGAAAGTTAGAGGGAAGAGGAGTGAGAAGCTTCATGAGCTAGTTCCCGAGCTCCTTAAGAACACTTTGCTTGTTATGAAAACAAGAGGTGTCCTTGTGCAGAGGAGTGCATTAGGTGGAGATAGCTTGTGGGAACTAACATGGCTACATGTAAATAACATCTCTCTGTCATTGCAATCTGAGGTGTTCCCTGACCAAGATTCGGAGCCATCACAGCATAAGCATAGTCAAATAGGGGGAGGTCTGGTGTCTGATGAAACAGGGTCTAGTCCATTAAATGAAACAGTGGCCTCTGAAAGTGCTGGGATTAGAGGCTAGCATATTGTACAGTGTTTTGGCAGCCAGGACTTATCTTGTTAATGAAATGTTAATAAGCACACATGATCATGGGCACTGAGCCATTACTTAGCAGATAGTCTTTGTTAAGAAATTTGAATTTATAGAAGCTATAGACCATATCTTAAAATTGGTTGAAGCTGCTAGATGTGAATTGGCTTGGAAGGAGAGGTGCCCTGGCAGGTTGGTCAGTTTGCTGGTACTTATCTTGATTTCCTTCCAGTTGGTGTTCCTTCTCATTTTTGCCTCCAGGAGACCTTGTTACAGTGCTTTTTTTTTTTTTTTTCTCTGCAAAAAATATGGGTTTCTCTAAGCATGGTATTATAGTTTCTAGGCTTCTAGTAGGTTGCCAATTAGGCTGAGAATTTAACCTTTTTCCTTCCCCCTTCCTTTGGTTATTTTGAAAATCTTGAGGGGAAGAAATGGATTCAATCCGGAAATGTAATAGAATGTAAGTCATCTGTTAGCTTGCTCATTAATGTACAGAACTTAAAATTGCGACTTCTCACTTATAAGTGCTATTTTACCCAGCATGATACTCTTTTAAGTGTTGTTTGGCATATAACTTTTCCAACAGCCATGAATGATATGAACAATTCTTCAGCATCCCAAGGCTGGAAAGTTGTCAATGTTAGCGACTTAAGCATCTCGCGTTTTTATCCTGCAAATTTGGTCAGTTGATGAATCATTGTTTACCGCACCCGCAGCAGCACTACATTTATGATGCAAGTCTTCCAAATTTAAAGTTTTTTTTTTTTTTTTCATGAATTCCCAAATTCAGATTTTTAGAAAAGAAATTCTTAGATGGCCCCAAAGGCTTTAGCCTAGAGAAATAACCAAAACTATATAATTATAGACCGAATGTCAATTTTTCCAGTCTGTTCTCATTTAGTAATTTTGCTTGTGGAGTTGGCACGAGTGACCGAGTACTTATTTTGCTTAGAATAAGTATGGAGGATTCATTCAACTCAGTTTCTCCTCCATGAAAGAATTGGGTAATGCCATTAAACTACAAGGTCATTGGTAGACTGAATGAATACATTTCTAATGCTAATCAAACCATACTGGATCTACAAATCTTGCCAACCAAGATGGGGCTACCATTAATAGGAGGAAAATGCATATATCAGATGCGTGTGATACTTTCTCCTAATCAAGAGCTGTCCAAGACAGATGAGTCACGGTCAAGTTAGTACAGCATCTACTTAAAAGTTGGCCCCGAACTTGGAAATGGAAAGCTGTCCAAGACAGATGGGTCACGGTCAAGTTAGTACAGCATCTACTTATAAGTTGGCCCCGAACTTGGAAATGGAAAAGACCCAAACATCTGATTGGAATTGGATATGGAAGCAGAACCATCTATGATGTCTAACCATTATTATATGGTACAGAATCCAGAGCTCCAAAGAAGATATATAAAAATAAAAATTCTGATTTATGGTAGATATTCACTTAAATGTATGTCACACGTTTGCCATTAAAATAAATGATGGGACTGGGTGATGCTATTATTGACAAGATAACAGCTACAATAAATCAGAAGATGTCAAACTCAACTCAAATTAAAGCTGCAGCTCTTACAGATGCAGCAAAGCCTCTCCCCTCTGTTAAAATATAATGTTTACTGGAGCAATAAAATTCTATTTGCAAAGCAGTGTGTCACGTGTTGGGTTTCCAGTTGTAGGATTCACCCTGATTCAATAAATAAATAAATAAAAGTGGTTTAAGTATGAACAAAGCATATTTAATATTTTAGAAGGCAAATGTATAGAATTTTATCTTACCCATCTGCAACTTTGCAAAGGTATTCTCGTTGATCATCTCTTAAGGGCACGTCTGTGAAGTCTGACCACATGCAAGGCAAATCAAACAAAAAATAAATTACCTCATAACAGGATTGGCCGAAGCTCATATTTTAGGCAAGCAAACATTCCACATTCTTTCCATGGAATGTTAAAGCTCAAGCACATTACTCATTAGCAAAAGAAATTTTAAGCTATATAGGGAAGGAAAAGATGGAAGATTCACTTGCTACTCTGCTTGGAATTGAATTAGGTTCAAACATGCTGTGGTGGATTGGTGAAAGCTCATTTAGCATCATATAGTCATTCCCAAACATTCATTCATTTGCTAGCTAGACATTTGAAACAGATTGTCAACTTGGTGAGGCTTGTCAAAAAGGGTTATGATGGAGATATGCTATATGTGTATTGCAAAAACATGGAGAGCCATGACCATTTGTTTTTTGAATGTTCATTTGCATGCAGAATTTGGTCTTAGCTATTTCATTTGAGTGGTGTGAATCAAGTTACCTTCACCTCGGCTGAAGTTCTTAATAATTCCCCTTAACTAATCTGCAGAAAAGAAGGTTCAAATCCTCTCTTTGTGAACTAGTTTGGGCTGCATCAATGTATCATGTTTGGATTCAGAGAAATGCCAGTGTTTAATGGAAGAATCTTGTTCGAGGAGGCTCTAATGCAACAGATCAAAAATGATGTGAGGTTGCGTGCAGGTAGTTGCAAAGCAGTGACCAATTCACATTGTTATAGGGTCTTATGTAGTAAGTGGAACATTTCTTTCACTATTTTGAGCGCTAGAACAGGTTAGGGTTGGTGTTCTGACCCTGTGCTGTTGGAGTAGCAGGTTTCCCTTCTGAGAATTGGTGTTTGTATTCTAGTTTGATTTTTTTATCAATAACATCACTTAGTCATTAAAAAAACAAATGGGTGGAAACATCATCAAGGTAAAAAATGAACTTATTAGTTTGTGGCATCCCAAGTCATCAAACATAGTAGGATTATAGTACAAAGTGCTCTTAAAAGTAGACTCTGTTCAAAAGATCATGAAAAAACTTGACAATTATTCATTTCATTAGCCTAAAGCCCCACATCAAAACTAATAATATGGCTATATATAAAGTATATTTCATTTCCATTAAATGACTCAACATTCACACAAGAAAAGCCTTAAGTCTTCACGCTTTTGGTGAACTTGATTTACATATACGGAGCTGAATGGCAAATAAGAACTTGAGTAACCAACCTTGTTTATATGAAAGCTTTTGTTGAGTTGCCTTGGGTTGCAAAGCATGAGCCATGTTGTTAGTATGCATATGACTTGCCACATAATTTTGCATTGACCTTCCTATTTTTAAAAGCTAATCTCTTGCTTTTGCCCCCTTATATTAATCTAGCATTTTTAATAATCTCTGTCAAACAACCTTACAAATTATTTTTTCTGTAACAAAATCTAAGCAGCTTAGATAGCACTGGAAAATTAGTGCTGGCCTTCATGGGATGCATACATATCTAGCCAGCATATTTTGCTGGGAATCTAGCTAGCATATTCAGAAAGTTCAGTATATTACTAGACAAAGAATGATTCATGAAAATTAGTAGATGACATTTCTGAATTATAAACAAGTTGGTTCCCTAGGTTTGATTAAATGCACACAGTGATATTCTCTTAATACTAAAAGAGAATACCTATGAGATCAACCCCCTTAAAAGTTAAAACATCAACTCTCAGAAATATATCATTAAGCAGTGTTTCCACATACCAGCTCCTGTTATATTTGATCCCTTGAAAGATGTGTTGCCAGTAACAAGTGCACCTTCCAAGATAGCATTGCTCAAATTTACCTGCAGAAAAAGCGTATTTGCTAGGTTAATCTATTTTTTGTAAGAGGTATAGTGGAAACATTATCAGCCTTTAAGGATTTGTGTCAAGGGATTTTTCTAAGCTTCAAACAAACTGGTTTAAGAAGGCATAATCCACTGTAAAAAAAAAGTCTACAGGCTGGCCCTGTTTCATAAACTCTACATGCATAACAGGAATGCATACCAAATAGATTTCCTGGACTCTACAAACAATTAATACTTTCCTAGAAATTGAATCACACATAAAAAAAAAATCTAATAATAATCATTACCTTTGTAACATTTGCCAATGAAAAGTCTACACCTCTGAGATCAGTGTCTGAAAGATCAGCCCCTTTGGATATAGAAAGAAAACAGTAGATAAATCATTAATTCACTATAAATTTACAATCGAATAGTTTGTTTTTAGCTCTAAGACACATAGTTTATCAATGTAATTTCAACTTCCTAGCATACAAGAAGGTATCTCATGCATCAACTATACACATCTACGTGTTGTGAGATGCAGGATGCATAGAGCTGCTGCATGAGATAATTTTCCCTTGCATTCGCGCTCACGCACCAAATGCTTGCCCTTTGCTAAAACCCTCTTACGCAACCTTAACATGTAACTTCCACTTATTTGGATCATTATCATTGTCAAAAAAGTTATATCAGGTGAATTTTGATCATGTCAAATTATTTATATTCATACGTTACTAAACATTGGCCAAATTTGGGCTACCCAAGATAAGTACAAGAAAACAATAAGAAAATTAAACCTGTTAAATCAGCATCAAAGAAGCTTGCACCAAGTAACTTTGCACCTTTAAAATTCGTTTGCCTCAATATAGACTGAAAAACCAATTCAATATATTGCACATTAATTAAATAAAACAAAACCACTAACATATACGGTAAATGGCAAAGCCATTGCCATTGCCATTGCCAGCAAAATATTTGTATAAAATTAAATTAGACCGTCTTGAAGTCTTGCTTGATCAATGTCTTCCCGCTAAAGTCCTTCCCAGTCAAATCCTGGCCTCTTGTCACCTCTTGCCCGTACGGACCACCACCCTTTAAAAAAAAGAAAAAAAAAAAACAATTACCACCAAATCACAAACAACATTAATGCTGCCAATAACACCGCCGACCCGCCCAATTTCACAACATACTGAAAGTGGTGACATTCAATAATGAACGGGTTTATAGAAAATGTCGATCACTCGCAAGTGAAATTTGTTAAATAAAGTATGCAATTATTTTATTCACACGTGGCTAAAGTGAAATATTTTACGTACCTTGAAAGCGAGTGCCGGATCGGCAAATAACAGAGAAGCGGAAACTAGAGCGAGTAGGCTTGCCTTAGAGACCGATTCACCCAAACACACAATTGGGTTTCTCCGACAACCTTGTACTTCTAGAACCTTCTTCACTGACCGTACCTGTCAGTCTCCGCCACAAACCAACAAGAATTAGCTAACGTGCGCCGGTTGTATAAATAATAAACAAATTAAGCTTAGAGAGGGTGCGTAGTGTAGTGTACCTGCGGCGCAGGATAGCTCGAGAGAGTAGCGCAAGAATTATGTGAGAGTGAGAGTGGGATTTTGAAGGAAACGTTGAGAATTGGAATAGCCATTGCCACCAGAAAAGAATGTGAAGTGTGTTTGTGTGTACTTTATTCAGTTTTATCCGTTAAAGTCTTAATATATGGATAATGTGAGCAATAAAAAATGGAAAAATGTCCCCCAAAAAAAAAAGTTTGGGCCTTGAAGAAGGATTGATTAGCTGGGCTTTTCAGACTAATGGGTCGGGCTTGGTGGGCCTATTTGGAATATTGTTGTGTGGGGTTGGAAAGAGACTCGGCAACTCTCAATGGGCCCACAAAGTTTGATGCGTGTTTCAATTTCAAGGTTTTTGATTTGAGCAATAATGGGGTTTTGTTTGTTCACCAGCCTAATCAAAGTGAAGACTAGACTAAGAAGAAACTTGAAAATTTCAAGCAATGACTGATTGAGTCAACCTCAAGAGAGCGATGGTGGTGATGATAGAAACATGTTTCCAAATTTTTATCGGACGTCTATGAAAATGAAATATATATAGTATTGACAATTATGACAATGATAATTATAAAGGTCCCTGTTTTTTTCTTTTATTTAACTTATGGTGATGATGTTGAGACTTGAGAGGACCCGCCAACATGACTAGAGATCATCTCCAACATGGAATTAATGGTTTTGAGTTTAGTTTTGTATAATCTTATTTTGGTCAAATTTGGTATGACCAAACGAAATTCCTTCCTACCTATGCTTGAGTCTTACAACTCTATTTTGTGGGGATTTCGTGAGAGGATCATAAAATAAAATAATTCACCTTTTTTTTTTTTTAAGACAGAATGTTTTTAATCCTTAAAATTTGAGATTGTTTTCATTTTGGCCCTTCATGTTTCAAAATTTTTGTTGTGACCTTATGTGTTTGATTTGTTTTCATCTTTGTCCTTTATGCTTTAAAATTTTCATTTGGTCCTTCATGATTGGTTTAATTTTTTGTATGGTGCTTTACATTTTAAAATTTTAATTCTCATAAAGGGTTAAAATGAAAATTTTGAAACGCAAAAGACCAAACATAAAAATGAAACAGAGTAACTACATATCGAACGTAATATTATTGGCTTTGAGTTTAGTTTTGTATGGTCATACCCCCAATGGAGTACATAGGAGGTAAACTCCTTGATTGAAGGTGTGAAACCTGGAGATCCTAGAATCAATCCACTACACTATCAATTTATGGGGTTTTCAAGGTATCTCTTGAGTAAAGAGTGAAATAGTTTAGTTAATTTATTTGAGACACCACTTTCTTTTATAAAAATAAATAAATAAAGTTTTGTATAATCATTTTTGTGTTAAATTTGGAATGACCAAACGAAATTGTTCCTAATTATGCTTAATAGTTTATTCTTACTTGTGTTTTGTGCGGTTTCATAAAATAAAATAATTAACTCAATTTATTTTCCCTTAAGTACATTTTTGGACATTAAAGTTTGTTTTCATTTTGGCCCTTTATATTGTAAAATTGTATCTTTGATTCATTTTCATATCGGCCCTTTATATTTTAAAATTTCATATTTGATTCATTTTTATATTAGCCTTATATGTTTCAAAATTTTCATTTTGCTGCATATTTGATTTAGTTTTTTGTTTGAGCATTTAAACTTTGAAATCTTAATTTTCATGAAATACTAAAATATAAATTAAAAAAAAAATGTAAAGGGCCAAATTAAAAATTGAAACAAAGCGAAAAGAAATTTTTTAGAACATAAAAAGTCAAACAAAAAATTGAATCAAACATAAAAGGTCAAAATAAAAATTTTGAAACATGCAATGCCAAAAGTGTTAACCATCCCAAATTTTGAGGAAAAAAAAACTTTTTAAGAGTCTGTTTGGTATTAGAGTTCAAACTCACATTTTTATATTTTAAATAACATTATATATATTTTCACATATTTTTTCATCCACATGTATTTTAAAACGTTACAAAAATCTCATCTCAAGCTATAAAAATTTCATCTCTTACTACTCTATCAAACACTCGTGTTTTTGGAATAAGTATTCTAGAAGTAACACATTTTTATTGGTAGGCATTGATTCATTCTTTAAAAGTTGTACTTTTTCAATTGTCTCTCCAAGTTGTACTTACAAGTTAGAAGGGAGAGCCAGTAACGTTTGAATTCACTAACAAGCAACAACTCTTTTGACTTGGAGCTCAAAGCCTTGTTTTTCTTTTTTTGATGAAAAACTTGGTTTTTCTAATTGATTGAAACACCGAACCACTTCGAGATGACTTTTGTTAACACGCAATTACAAAGGAGCTTTTTCCACTTCATTTCGTTTTAATTGGAAAGTGTCAACAGGCTTCTAATTTTGAAAAGTTCAATTTGCTCACCTTTGTTTAACATAACCAAGTTTGGGTGCCTTTTTTATAAGAGATTTATAGTAACATGTTTAAGTATTATGAAACTATGTGTGGGTGAAAAAGTATTGTGAAAATACATGTTGTGGTATTTAAACAACGAAAACTATTGTTAAACAATAATACCAAATGGGCTCTGGATCTCTCTTCTCTACTATCTTAATTGAATCGTATAATCGTAAGCTAGTTTGAACATAAATAAACTATTTTTTCTTTTCTTTTGAAAGTAGAGTTCAAGGTGTTCTTGAATAGTTTCATTCATTTATAGTCTAAAAAAAATGGATTCTAGTTTAAAATGGATAAAATGGCATTTTTTTTTGGTTTTTCTTTATAAACAAACACACGCACATGGGAGATGGAAATATGTTCTAACACAAAGCATAATTATTGTGGGTTAAATTAAAGAGAAGTATTATATTCACAACATATTCACAATACTTTCACAACAAATTATAGATAATAAATTGTTATTAGTTCTAATTTGAATATACAACTTAAATTATTTTTTTATCCACCTATAATAATAAAAAACAACTTGGCACATAGATAGATCAAAAAAACTTTTTTTATTTTTTTTTGAGAAGTCAATAAAAAATTTATAGAAATATTTTAAAAATGTTATAACTTTTCATAATTAAATTTTGACTAAAATATTGTTTGCTAAAATGTGAATGCTGTAATTTAAGACTAGAAAACCTATCACTGGAGGGGGTATATTATGTTTCATATATATATATATATATATATATGAGTGATTCCTTTCACATTAGAGTGGACCAAAAAATAATGTATTTTTCCTTGTCACAAACCTTTTGCTATTCAACTTTAATCTCTCGTGCATTAAAAAAGAAAAATATTAGGAAGTCGTGATGGAGTTGTGAACTTACCACTTTTACTACATCGCTCATAATTTTTGGCATGACAAAAGTTATAATAAAAATTATAGTCTTATCATTCCCGTCGCATGTCAGTGGGCCCAAACATAATGTATTTTTCCTCACAAACCCTTTGCAGATCAACTTTATTTCCTCATGTGTTAAAAAAGAAAATTATTAAAACCGCAACTTGTTGACATGATAAGTTTTGTGCAGTAGAGTAAACGAGATGATTCTACTACTCTACCACTATCGACTTGGCACGTGAAGGTAAAAGTTGTGTTCATAACGTGAAAGATTAAGAGAGAGAAAAATACCACTCAACCACTTCTCTTTAATAAATAGGGAGTCTGAGTTCTGGCTAACCACAGTGGCATTGGTAACACCAAACTGTCAAAAAGGTATTACTGATGAATGAAGAAACAACAGAGACATAAAGATAGAGATTGAACAAGAAGGAAGACCAAAACATCATAAAAAAAGAAAAGAAAGTCTTCTAGTAGGGGCTGCCTGGGCTGGTGGCTCTGTATTTTGGCGGTGAGGTTCGTTCGAGAGACCCAGACCCTAGAACTTCTTGGCATTTGATACCTTGTCGGGACTAGCAGACAGTGACGTGTTCCCACTACTCCATGCGCACGTTACCCCACACAATTAACCCCAGAACCCAAACACCCACCACCGCACCAACACCATTCCCTTTCTCTTTCTTACATTTGTTTTCACCAAGCCCCACTCTTAAGAAATCTCCACTCTTCACACACTTGCTTCATTCGCTACTTTTCTGTGTCTTTGACCATATCCTCTGCACCTTTCCCCACATTAACCAGATCTACACCCCCAAAAATAAAACCAATCCAATACAAGGGCATGCCATTTTTTTTGTTCTCTTTTATGATTTGTGTATTTAAATGAGTTTCCACAATAGAAGGATGTAATCATTTTTCTTTGACGAACAAGGATATAAGGAAATATAGAGAACCATTTGATTAAGAATAGGGAAATTAATTACAAATTACTTTTGTGTGAGTTGACATTATCATAATTTAGTCCATAAATTTTTAATTGTTACATCTAATCCTCTAAATGTTGAATTAAAATAAAATTTTTAAGGGTAAGTGGTTCCATTTAAAATACCATTAACAATTTCATTTAAATTGAAACCATAGTGAGTTAAAATATAACAATTCAAATTGTCCATAAAGATGTTAATTTGTTAATTTTTAACATATATAATTTTAACAAAATCATTTTAATCAAAACTTTAGGGCCCAAATGTAATAATTGAAAGTTTTGAGAACTAAATTGTTATAGTGATATATCACAAGAAGATAAATTATAATTTATCCTTTGATTTATACAAATATTAAAGTATACTTTTGACCTTTAAAAATTGGAGTTATTTTCATTTTGGCCTTAATGTTTCAAAATTTTCATTTATGCCCTTTATACTTGATTCAGTTTTTTGTTTGCCCCTTCATAAAAATGAAAATTTTAAAACATAAAAGACTAAGCAGATTACTTAATCAAACATGAAGGCCAAAAAAAAATTGAAACATAAAAAATTGTATGAAAGCAAATAAAACATGGCCAAGATAAAAATAACCTCTAATTTAAGTTCTTTAAGAGCCTATTTGGCATGAACTTATAAGTTTCAGTTTATTTGAGCTTTTACCTTTTTTGTATTATTTATAGGCTCTAATGTACTATTTAACTAGCTTTTAACTTTTTTTTTTCTACACTTTCAATAAAAAGATTTTAGTTTCAACTAAATATACAATTCCCAAATGGATCTTGGTATTAACAATATGCTTTAATAAATTTTTGGCTAAAATGCAAAACTGACCCAATAATTTTTTTTAAATTTCATTTCAGTTCTCTAGCTTTACTTTCGTTTATTTCAGTCATCTAACTTTTAAGTTTATTCAATTAAGACTTCTCTATCAACTTTTCTTATATGTTATAGTTAATTTTTCAATTTTCAAAAAAAAATTCAAATTTTTTAAATTAAAATTTTCAATTAATGATTGAAAAATATTTTTCGGAATTTTTTTTGAAATTTTTTTAACAAAAGTTGATGTAAAGACTTTAATTGAATAAATCTAAAATCTAGAAAACTAAAATTTATAAAAGTAAAATTAGAAAACTAAAGTGAAATTTGAAAAAATTTAAAGGATCAATTTTATATTTGAGTTAATATTTTTAATAAAAATATTAATTTAACTATTTAACTATTTATCAATATTTTTTTTATTGGTGCACTTCTAAATGGGTTACCTTAAAGGAAAGATGTAGACAATAAAAGCTCTCACTCAACTTGGAGCTAGAAACTTTGAACAGCACAAAACCGTTTACCAGGGAGACAAGAAAATTCAGCCCACTGCAAAACCGCTACTGATTGATAGATACACGAATCCTTATCGTACGCCAGGGGAGTGCTAACCTCTTTTAACGTACACCCACTGCCCCAGAACACAGACCTCTCTGCTTCTTGCTAAATCTCAAGGCCCCCCTCTCTACCTCAGAACTCAGAAGAGACCAGAAATCCTGGGCTGTTGCTTCCTTGTAGTACTAATCTACTCACTCTGTGTGTAAGCATTCAGGTACAAAGCTAACAGAGACTCCTCTCCTCTTTTCTGCTCAGAAATATTTAAGAAGGAAAATAAAAGCTTTACACTTTTTTATGTACAACCTGTTCACGTAGTTGGGTTTCATGAAAATGGCATCTTTTGACTGATAGTTTGGAGTGCAAGGTAATTTATTTCTTTTTGGTTGTTTATATTTGGTGTGAGTTTAGATCCTTGATTTTTCTGAGTTTTGGTGAAGTGGGTTTTTACCTTTTTTAGTGTGAGTTTACTAGTTCTAATGTTTGCTGGATCTGATTGTTTGCAATTTGGAGTGTGAGAGTGGTAATGATTAGGGTTTATATGCAGGACAAGGAAAACCCATGTTGTTGTGTCTGATTCATGCAAGATGGTTAGCTTGGTTTGGGTGAGGAGGAAGGGATAAGGTTTTTTGGATTGTTTGTATCTGTTAGATTTGGGGTTCTTTGTTTGAGCACTCAATCTACAAAAACAGCAAACAAACAAACAAAGAACAAAGAAGAAGCTAGAACCTTTATCTATATTCTCGGTGCTATTGGGTTTCCAAAGCTGGCTAACTAGCTCTCTTTCTTATTTGGGTTGTATTTTATCATTATTCAAATCAACGAGGCAAATAAAGACACGGGAAGAGTGAAGAGTGATACAAAAACAAGAAAAAGCTTATAGGATTTGTCTCAAAGGTGAACTCTTTTTCGAGTTTTTCTCTTCTCGAAGTTCTTGAACATGGCGAGTCGATGGTGGGCTGGGAATGTAGCGATGAGAGGTGTGGACCCCATGTCCTCGACCCCATCGCTTCATCTGAGAAACCCAGACGAAGATAGTGGCGGATTGAACAGTCTCGGACCCAGAAGAGAGCAAGAATTCATGGACAACAACAATCATAACAGTAACACCAATACTACTTCCACCAATAGTAGCACGAGCAACACCACCACCCCACAAAGGCAAAACCTTGAAGAAGAAGACAGCCGAGAGATTGATCATGAAGCTGAGGACTTGAATAATAGCGGTGGCCAAGAACTTATCGAGCCAGGTAGTAGTAGTGGGCGCAGGCCACGTGGCAGACCACCAGGGTCGAAGAACAAGCCAAAGCCTCCAATAGTGATCACAAAAGAGAGTCCCAATGCTCTTCGAAGCCATGTATTGGAAATCAGCAGTGGGAATGATATTGCTGAGTGCATTGGTACTTTTGCTAATCGAAGGCATAGAGGGGTCTCGGTTTTGAGTGGTAGTGGCATTGTCAATAATGTTACTCTTAGGCAACCAGCTGCACCTGGTGGAGTCATTACCCTTCATGGAAGATTTGAGATTTTATCTCTATCTGGTGCTTTCTTGCCTGCCCCGTCGCCACCCGGGGCCACGGGGCTAACTGTGTATTTAGCTGGTGGACAAGGCCAAGTTGTTGGTGGCACCGTTGTCGGTCCATTGGTGGCTTCAGGGCCGGTTATGGTTATTGCAGCGACGTTTACTAATGCGACGTACGAGAGGTTGCCATTAGAGGATGAGGCGGCGGTTGGGGAAGGAATGCAAGTGCAGCAACAACAACAATCAGGAGTGAATTCTGGGACTAATGGGAATCCAGCAGCAACTCAAGGTTTGGGTGAACAAGTGGCGGTTTCAATGCCTATGTACAATTTACCTCCAAATTTGCTACCAAATGGTCAGATGCCCCATGATGTCTTTTGGGGTCCTCCTCCTCGTCCACCTCCGTCTTACTGAGGGGGGGAGAGAGAGAGAGAGAGAGGGAGACAAAGTTTAGGGGGATTCGTGTTAGTTTGGTTTTGCTGACTTTTTTTTGTGCAAAATGTCTTGACAGTTTCTTGTAAGCAATAGCAATTAAGCAAGGTAGGACTTATTGTTTATATCTCTTGCTTGTGACTCTTAAGTCTGCTGGCCAACTAGGAATATGAATCTCAGTTTTCTTGTTAGTTTCGGATTACTTGTTTCTCTCTCTAATCAAGTTGCTTTGGAAGATTTCAATTTTTGATGATGTAGGTAAAGGATGTAGTCAAGAAATAAAGTTGGAGATGCAAATTATGAGAGAAATTTCTTCTTATGGTAAGCAGTAGTTTGTATTAGAGATGGGATTTTCCTTATTTATTTTTATCTTTTAAATCTTAAATGGAACAACTTTAATGTTTTCAATATACTTGATTAATGTTTTGTTTTTCATAGAGCAATGATATTGCTGAGAGGCTACTATGTGCTTCAGTCGAAAATAGATCAAACTATCACTCCTTGGGTAGTGTAATGAATCAACACCTTCTAGTCTTCTAGAGCTAGAGAGAGAGAGAGAGAGAGAGAGAGAGAGAGGGAGGAGGGGGTTTCATTGATAATTCACAGAATGATGGTTACTTGATTAGAGAGAGAGAGAGAGAGAGAGAGAGAGGTTCATTAATTAATAATTCTCAGAATGGTTTGTAGACTTTATTTATTTATTTGGGTTGGGGGGAGGGGTGTGTTAATGCTTGGGTGCAAGTTGCTTTCGATACTTTATACTTGCCAACGTTATTGCTACGGGTCATTTCTGACTACATAAAGCAAATTGACACTTGTCATATAAAAGCACAGGTAGATAAGCAAAATACATGCACCATATAATAAGGGCTACAAAATTAGGCTTTGTTTCATTGTTTAATTGTCGTAGTTATGCATATTGAATGAATCAACTATGCTAAACAACATTCCACTACTAAGTTTCTCTCTCTCCCTCTCTCTCTCTCTCTCTGTATTGTATGTGTGTTCAGTTGTTATTGTTGAATGAAAATATTAAAATTTGGAAAGTTTTGCTAATGTCTGGAATTTTAGAAGTTATGAACTCAATGGAAAGATATCATTTCTTCTTTGTGATCTTTCCTTTTCATCAAACTCTTAGTTCATTTTCCAATAACAAATTCTAAACGGTAGATGGAATTGAACCTTGCTACTGTATATTTGATGTGGTTTAATGTAGTTATTTCAGGTCAATTTTTTATGCATTTTAGGAACTTTCTGCAATGGTTCCTGCTTTGATGAACTCTTTAAAATCACGAATGCTATCTTTCAATACAAAATATCTACAAATTTACAATGGTTGTTAAATATGAAGTGGGAAAAGAAAACGAATCCATTTTCTGCGGTAGCATAACCATATATATATATATAGTGTGCTAACATTCACAATAGTGGTCAATAGCCATTGTTTTTTGGTTAATTATGGGTAAATATCTTAAGAGTGTTGGGTAAAATATGACTATGAGTCATTAACAATAGAATTTATATTGTTATTATAGCTACTATGTTACTTATCATTTAATTTTTGTTAAATTATGATAATTAGCCTCTGAGGCTAGCTTGGATGACTTGGCCTTGTTATACCGTGTCTGTCTCGTGTTTGAGTCTGCACCTAAAATGAGTACATTGTGAGTGTTGCCTATATCTGGGGTTTAAACACCCCCCCCCCTCCCTCCCTCCCTCCACATAAAAAAAATGTTAATTCATGAATGAAGATTTTTTATTTATTTAATCAAATATAACAAATAATGATAAAGAAAGTATAAGACAAAAGGTATGGTAAAGGAACATTATATGAAAGTGTAACTGCTATATTGCAAATCATGATTCTGGCCTTCCAGCATTTTCAATGATTTTGAGTTAATTTTAAGATACAATAGCAATGTATTATTTATTATTCAGTTTTCCTATGTCTAACTAGTGGAATTATCTCTAGTCTCTACAACTCTTGACCCCACAAATCCCTATCTATAGCATGTTGAATCTTCTTTTTGGAAAGAGGATAAGTACAACTTGCCTAAAAAGGCAAGTCATCATTGTATATTTTGTATAAGTTGGACAAAACACATCAGAGGTGTTTTGTTACCTTTCTCCTCTCATCCTTTTCTTTGGGTTAAAGTTGATTGAAGTTGGGATATGATAAGGTTCCAAGGTGGTGGTAGTTATTATAAAAAATGTATCAGTGTTGAAAAGTAGTGAATAGTAATTATATTTAGTTCTTATATATGTAAATTCTTGTGTGCTAGATGGTTTTGTTTGTATGAAAATTCCCATATCTAACAAATCCAACAAACATGCATCTGTGCTTATTCACATGTAAAGTTGAGAGAGTGGAAATTTGAATGACCTCTCTTATAGATAGATATATATGGTAATTAAACTCGAGGGAAATGCAGTATGTGTGATGGAAGATTGTCTATTAAAATGAGAATAATGTAATTAGATCAAAAGGGATAGTGTTTTGATACTGGCTTTGCTTGGAAAATGTTCTCGTGATTTATCTGTGCAATGAATGCATGCATGATCTCTTTTTGTTCGTTTTCTCTTTCTTTTTTCTTTTTCTTTTTTTTTTCTTTTATTGGGGGGGGGGGGGGGGGGTTGTGGGGGGTTGTTGAGCTTAATGAAATCTGACTTTCTTTGTTTTTATTTCTGGTATACATTTGAAAATTGTTAATACCATTCAGTCACAAAATCTATGATTGTGTCTTGTCAATGTTTTAAGTTTCGTTATGTTCAAATGGTGTGTACTATTGCATCTTGGACCTTTAATGAGTTCTCTATAATCAGCCTTCCTATTTCAAAACTTGTTACTTGAAAGTCATTGTTTTGCCGTGTTTTGACTACAGTATGAACCAATAGGAAGCAAGCACTCACATCACCCTTGACATTTATGGTTACGTCTTTGTTGTATTGAATTGTATGTTAAAATATGGTATATATGGGAATACATTAGGCTTATTATGGTAATGTAAAATCACGGTAGACTATGCCATTACAAAACGCCATGGTAGCTCAAGATATTCTAAAGAATCATGGCCTGCATTATTTATGGTAATATCTTGATATAAAATATCCTAATATAATCTAACAATGACTATGAATAAAATGTATCATCTATCTATTATTACACTTATGTTCTAGTAACTCTTATTTTGTTTGATCTGTTCCAGTATGAACAATGCTAAATATATTCCTATGTACGAGGTGTCTTCTTCTCATTGACCATCGAGAGGCTGCTTATTTTCTTCTTCATGCCAACTAGAACTTTGTTATAGGAACAAATGCCCTTAAGACTGGAAACAACCGCATCCATGCCACATTGATTACTCTCAGTTATCCATGTCGGAAAATAAAATGCAATGCTATATATTTGGTTGAAATATTCTTCTATTATCTATTTACCAGAGCTGAAGTCATAGATGTTGGTTACACACTTGCTTACACTTTAAGCTTCTTGTAAAGGGTAGGGAGGATAAATAGCTGAAAAATGTGATTCCCTTAATATTCTCCCCTTTTCTTTATTCATCCAAAAAATATTGTCATTTACTCAATCCCATAAGCTTTCTTTAGACTAATTGTTTGAGTATTTGCAGCCTGAATGAGTACTCAACAGCTATAGCGTTAACTTAAAAAGCTGTTTGTGGTGCTTTTTGCTTCAAAGCTGTTTGTGGTGCTTTTTGCTTCAAAGTTGCTCTTGTCCAAATTTGTAGTGTTCCACCCATCCGTGTGATGCAAGCATCTGCCGAAAGATGCATGTGTACCACCCCTTTTATTCTTTTGTGGTGCATTTGATTCTTTAATCAGTGAGATTATTCTATGTGTGTCTTCTTCTTTTTAACTATTTTTTATTTAACATTTTGGGTTAAAGTAAAATTTAGCTAGCAAGCAAAAGTTTAGTGCATTCTCATCAAGGCTCTACCACAGCATTTTTAGTCAGGTTATGAATTTCAAATATGAGCATTGAGCAATATCAATTTTAGGTATCTGTGCTGACTCTATTATTTCCTAGTTCTTAGGATTACTGAGAGAGAGAGAGAGAGAGAGAGAGATAGACATATACCTAAAGCTTGCTTAAGTTCTTTCTGGGTCGGGACCAAAGATATCTCTGTACCCCTTTTGCCTTGCCTTTTGGGTCAAAAGGAAATTTTATGGTCATGATTGGTTGCGTTTTGGACAGTTGCTATGCTAAAGTCAGAACATCCCCCCTAAACCACAAACAGATTACAAAACAAGAAAAAGATGGGTAATTTTTTTTTATAAATAAAGAAGGCTGATTTGCATTTGTTTACTTCAAGAACTGTAATTATGCTCCTACTATTTAGTACTTATTGACTTGGAAGTCAATAATAGGCTATAATGGATTATTTTTTTGCTGAATAGGCTATAATGTATTGAAGCTGTCATGTTTTAGCTTTAAAATGCAATGATGTGATTAAGCTATTCCGAGTCTTTGATAAGATTGTTAGGACAAGCAAGTCTTGTCTGTTTGGGTATTTCGTTTTTTTTTTTTTTTTAAATTTTTTTTGTAGCTTATTTGTATAATATATATCAAAAGATATAATTTCTGGTAGTTTTTATGCTAAATGTGAGTATTAAAAATTAAAAATTGGTTCATTTAATTTTCTTTCAAACACTAGTATAGGTTTAGCTCATCTTGGAATTAAATTACATATTCAAATTAGTTCATTCATTTTTTTGAACAGATTTTAGTTTTTCTATGACTTGTTTAATTAACGGAATCTTTCTCTATATAAAATAAACATTGGGTTATAAATTTTTTATACCTTCACAAATCTTAGTGGATGCATCATATAGCTATTGTAAGTAATATTATCCTCCTCGAACCAAAACTTGTGTTACATATAAAAGTTGGGCTCTAGAATTTATAGTTAAGTGGTTATTTTCTTGGTATAAATGTACTCATCTATAGCATGAAGTGATTTATCTTCATTAAAAAAAAAAATCAAATAAAAATCTAAATTTCAAAAAGTTTAAATTAAAACCATGAATTTTTCAAAATTTTTAATTTGCTTATGTGCTCTACAAAGTTAAGATGAATAAAATGGAAATATAATGAAAGGTAGGATTCAAAATGAGAAAATTTACTAAAAAAACAAAAGTAGTCCTTATTGATTAAAAGATGAGGGCAACTTGCTTCAAAAGGTTTGGTCATGTTCAATGGAGAGAAATTAATGCACTTATAAGAAAGAGTGAGTTGATTTTAGTTAAAGAAATGTAAAAAAAGAAAGAAAAACAAAAAATCACATCAGTAAAAGTAATAAAAAAATGACATGCCAATTAAGGAAATAACATAACGTATGACTTTAGAGTCAAATTAAGGAAAATAATACATGTTGACCGATTATAACTAATCTTTTGAGAATTTATAGTTGACTTCAAAATTGTGGGGTTGACTTCAAAATTGTAGGGTTAAGACTTTGATGTTGTTGTTTGTAAAGTTCAATGAGTTATCATTAACTAAAATAGGTTAAATTAACTTAAGTTTACACAACTTTCAACCAAAGTCTAATTAAAAGAAATCCTTCTATATAATATTAGGTATATCATACGAGAGTTGTGAAATTATATATTAATAATTAGTCATTTAATTATTATCATCCAAAAAATTTGGTGAAATTCATATCATAACATTGTTTCTCAAATGAGATTTTATTGTTAAAGTTAAAAAAATATTGCTTTGATTTTCAAGAGTTTATATGAATAAAAGAAGTTTAAATATTAGAATATAAACATATAATAAGAATTTTATCCAACGATAAGAGACTTTACTAATTGGAATCCACTTCCACCATATAACTAAATGTAAGTATTATAAGTGTAGGATATAATTTTACAATGAATCACATTTTAAATACTTAACATTATGTTTTCAATGCAATTCTATTACAAAAATGTTAAAATACTAAAAACTACTTCCAAAAAGGGAACGTATCACCTATCATGTAATATATTACACTTCCAAAAAGGGAAATTCGACTAATTGCAACATGTCATGTCACTTAGAAGCTTGATTGTCTTTAACTTTCTTGTCTTAGGGAAAGAAAAGAAGACAAGTTAAAAAATGGACATAAAGATGTTATGTGCATCATTACTTTGTGTGGGAGATCCTTGATCATGTACAAAATCTCATAATAAAATGATAAATCATAATTAAAAATAGGTTCATACTAACGAGTGTCTTTTGATTAACAATTCATTTTATGAAAATTTTAACACTACTTTTATGGGAAATGAAAAAAAACTGTCAATTAACCATCGCACACCCTTGGTGCGATGGTCACTCCACAAGTATAAATGCTAGAGTGTCCACAAGTATAAATACTAGAGTGTGGGGGGTAAGGGTCGGGGTTCAAGTCTTCTAGAGAAAGTATTATACACATATACGCTTAGATTAGACTAGAGTAGAAATTCTATTTTGTATTAAAAAAAACTATTAAAACATTAATTTCTTTTATTTTTCCATAAAAATTTTCTTTAAATAAATTATTAACTAATGCCTAAAAGGCATTTGTTAACTTTTCGCTTAAAAATAACATCTTTTATTATTATACTCAATTATTATTTTTCACATATTTCAATAAAATAAAAAGAAGAAATTTTACAGATTTAATGAGTATGAGATAATAATTGGTGCAGTGGTATATGGAATGAGATAGAGTAATTAAGGCATCAGTAGATGCATTATACCAACAATTTTTTTTTTTTTTTTTAAGGTGAAACTATGCTACAAGTCTTTAAGAGTCCGTTTGGTTAGGAGAATGAAAAAGTAGGAGGATAGAAAATAGAGAAAGAATAAAAAAGTTTTTAATTTTGCTCAGTTGTATTTGGTTAAGAGGGATAGAATTTTTTTTGGTTTGGTTGAAAATAAAATTTGTATAAATTTACCATCATGTCCCTCTTAAATAAAAGAAAAAGTAATACATTATATTTTTTTTTAAATTTGTGTATAGATGAAAGTCGACAATTCAAAAAAATAGCATAAGAAATCATCAAAAAGTGTTGTCTTAAAAAATAATAAAAATAAAAATTAAGAGAAAAAAAAAAAGAGAGAAAAGAAGAACCCACACCTGACCAAACAAAAGCAAGAAAAAAGAAAAAAAGCAAAAAGTAAAAAGCAAAAAAAAAAAAAAAAAAAAAAAGAAAGAAAGAAAGAAGAGAAAGAGCCAGAAACGTCAACAAAAAAAAAAAAGTAAGGCAGTTTTGTTAAATTTTTTTTTTTTTCATTTTTCACTCTAATTTGGATAAATTGTATTTTGAAGGAGGAGAAGAGAAAATTTGTAGACCCCACCACTTTTCTCTCCCCCTCCTCCTCTCAATCAAACAGTGAAAAATGCAATTTTTAACCTTATTTTCATTTTCTTATTTTCCATCTTCTTTGTTTTCATCCTAACCAAACACACCCTAAAGTTTACATGCTAGGCACAATTAGTTTCCGAAGTTTTAAGTAAATGTTATTGGCCTTTAAAGTTTAAAAAATGAGCATTATTAGTCACTTTGTTAACCTTTGTTCTTGCTTTATTGATATATATCTGACGGAACAATAATACTTAATGACGTGACAATTGTTTTTAGTATTAAAAAAAAATTACATTTCAGCAAATACACCGCCCACTTCACTTGCCACCACCTCAAGTCCGCCATAATCTCCGGTTCCACTGCTTGATCCAACCAATACTTTCATCTCTCTCCTCCTTGACTCATAATTTGTCACATAATAATTTTCTTTTTTTCTCTTATAAATTAACTAGAGTTTGAAAAAAATCAATCACATCTTAAGTTGTGATAGGCCTTTATGTTAGAACATATATACATACATATATATATATATATATGAATTTTTTTTTATCAATTATAACAGTTAGTAAATAAAATAGCAATATCTAACAAATAATTCGGTTAACTCGAAGTGCACGACAGGCTTTAATAGTAACACAAAAAACAGAGTCAAAGATCTTGCAAACGTAATCCAACAAGAACAAGAACTACCCAGCAATTATTCTAGGAGGTAAGCAGGAAGAAGAAAAAAAATTCTATTGAGGATTTAACGTGCGTTTAGATATCGTTTATTTTGTTGAAAACTAAAAATAATAAAAAAAATATTTTTTAGTTACTATTCATTAATGAATTTATTGTGCATTTACCTTGACGCATTATTCATGTCTTATGAACAGTATACTAAGCGCTGAACTTTTAAAAAAAAAAAAAACCCAAAAATGCAGACGTGGAAGTGCTGGACGTGGACGCAACTTACCCAAACGGAGCTTTAGTGGGCCAAGTCCAACATGACAAAGGTTAAGAAAAACTATACTGAAGCCCAACTTCATTCGATTTTGGTGCTCGTCCAAAATGCAAAATCACAAAACCTAAAAACCATAAAAGATTTTCTATGTCTACCAAAAAAAAAAAAAAAGATTTTCTAGTTCACGTGCAATATATATATATATATATATATAAAATTAGTTATTTACTATCAGTCAGTTCGTATAACATGTTAGATTTTCTTGCATAAAAATGAAAAAGAAAAACTTGACAAAGATTAAGAAAAACTGTACTGAAGCCCAACTTCATTCGATTTTAGTACTCATCCAAAATGCAAAATCACCCAACCTAAAAACCATAAAAGATTTTCTATGTCTACCCAAAAAAAAAAAGATTTTCTAGTACATGTGCAATATATATATATATATATATATATATTATATGTATATATAATTAGTTATTTACTATTAGTCAGTTCGTGTAACATGTTAGATTTTCTTGCATAAAATAGAAAAAGAAAAACTTGGATTTTCTAGTACACGTGCAGTGCCCAAAAAACCAAATTGACTTCGTATTTTTGTATGGGATTTTTTTTAAGAAAAGAAAGAAGGAAAAAATAAAAAAAAAAACCCAGAGAGGGCAAAGACTTTATAGTGACAGTGAGAGCATCACGGTCACATGATTATGGAAACTGAAGAGGAAAATATGTGATGTTTTGCCAAGGTGTCCTATGCACCACGTGTAGGGCCCCAAAGGCTTCCGTACAGGCCTGGCCATGGCCCATTTCGGGCTACTATTGCCTTCGCACGACCTACCCGCCTAGGCCCAAAGGACAGGTAGGGTACCCCTACGTGCCAAAGAGGTTCACTAGGCCTACACGACTATAAATACTCCAAGAACCCTCATAAATCAAGGTACGCACAATCACTTGAACTCAAACGCTCTCCAGTTATTACGGAGGTCCCTAACTTGACCGTCGGAGGGTTCTTGGCCGGCACCACACCGGTGCCCCCCCATCCCCTTTCAGGTTTTCTCTTGTGGTTTTTCAGGTCTCTGTATCGTATCGTTCAGGACCGTGCAGCTCACTGGTGAACTTCGGCATCATCAGTTGGCGCCGTCTGTGGGAAACGATAGGACGATTAAACGTTGTCCGATTCCTAAGACAAAGAGTTGCATGGTATTCACGAGGTCGATGGCCACAGCTAACGATCGAGGCGACGAGCCTCGCCTAACCGTGCTGGAGAGACAAGTCCAAACGCTAGCAGCGGCGGTCGAACGCTTGACCAAACGGAACTATGACTTGGAGGAGCAGTTACGTCGGAGGGATGAACACCCTGGAGGGCAAGAGGAAGGGACCAGCTTAGAAAGGAGGGATGACGAGGCCCCAGAGGGAAGTAACGCACCAAGCGGACAGCAAAGGAGGGATACCAATCTGACGACCCCTTCTGAAACCTTACCACCCCACGTCGCTGCAGAAATGCAGGAGATGCGGGAACAAATGGCCGTGATGATGAACGCCTTCAGAGGATGGGTGTCTAGCGACCTCGACGACCTGGTCCAGCGAACCGATTCGCCCTTCACGGCACAGGTCACTTCATGCCCTCTGCCCCCGAAGTTCCGAATGCCTCAGGTGGAGAGCTATGACGGGACCAAGGACCCCTTGGACCACTTGGAATCCTTCAAGACTATGATGCATCTGCAAGGAGTGCCAGACGAGATTATGTGTAGGGCTTTTCCTACTACGCTGAAGGGATCCGCGAGGGTCTGGTATAGCAGGTTGCCGCCGAACTCAATTAGAACTTTTAAAGAGTTAGGTGCCCAGTTTGTATCGCATTTCATAGGAGGCCACCGGTATAAGAAGTCCACAGCATGCTTGATGAGCATCAGGCAAAGGGAAGACGAGACCCTGAGATCCTACATAACGCAGTTTAACAAAGAGTCTCTATCGATAGACGAGGCAGACGATAAGATACAAGTAGCGGCCTTTACCCATGGGCTGCGAAAGGGCAAGTTCCTTTTCTCTTTGTATAAGAATGATCCGAAAACTATGTCCGAGGTATTATACCGGGCGACGAAGTATATGAACACAGAAGATGCACTGATAGCGAGAGACGATAAGCCGAGGAAGAGGGAGAGACAGGAGGATACCCGATCAGAGCGAGGGCGGAAGAGGCCAAGGACGGATGGAAGAAGGGAGGACAGACGTCCGAAACCGCCCATGCAGAGATTTGCCAGCTTCACTCCTCTGACGACCCCGATCGACCAAGTATTAATGCAAATAAGAGACGAGGAAGCCTTAACGTACCCCGGAAAGTTGAAGGGGAACCCCGACAGAAGATCGAGAAGCAAGTACTGCCGCTTCCATCGTGACCACGGCCACGACACATCCGAATGCTATGATTTGAAGCAACAGATTGAGGCGCTCATCAGGCAAGGGAAGCTACAGAGGTTCGTCAGTAAGGAGGGGATGAACCCACCACAGGGCCAACTCCCCCCGAAGGGGAACGAGCGCCCAAGACCGCCTATTGGGGACATAAGGATGATCGTGGGAGGTACCCCCGGACCGTCCAAAAGGGCTCACAGGGCCTACCTACGGATGGTGCAGAACGTGCAAACGACGGGCGTCACCCCGAAGTTCGCACGAGTAGAGGTACCGACCTTTGGTTTTTCCGACGAAGACGCCCGACGGCTTCACCATCCACATGACGATGCCCTCGTGGTCACCATACGAGCCGAGGAATACAACCTACATCGGGTGCTCATTGATAACGGAAGTTCAGCGGATATTCTTTACTACCCCGCGTTCCAGCAAATGGGGATGGATAAAGATCAGCTAGTCCCGACTAATTACCCCCTCATCGGATTCGGGGGGACGAGAGTCTATCCCCTTGGGACCGTCACATTACCCGTAACTGTGGGAGATCACCCACAGCAAATCGCCAAGGACGTGGTCTTCTTGGTGGTAGATTGTTCGTCCGCTTACAACGCGATCCTTGGGCGACCTACCCTCAACGCCTGGAAAGCCGCAACATCAACTTACCACTTGATGGTTAAATTCCCCACCGAGTACGGGGTCGGAGAGCTCCGCGAAAATCAGGCCGTGGCAAGAGAATGCTATGTCGCGACGACAGGGATGGATGACCATTTGCAAGCGCTAAATGTTGAGGGACAGCGAGTCGCAGCCGAAGCCGTCGAAGAACTGGAAGAAGTAGTGTTAGACGACACAAGGCCCGGACGGACCACTAGGATCGGCACAATGACCGACCCCTTGTCACGGCAAAGCCTAACCACCTTCCTGAAGGAGAACCAGGACGTATTTGCCTGGAGTCATGAGGACATGCCGGGGATCGACCCGACGGTCATAGTACACAAGCTGAGCGTATCGCCATCATTCTCCCCCATCCGACAGAAGAAGCGTGTATTTGCACCGGAGAGGGACCGAGCTATCGCTGAAGAAGTCAAAAAATTGAAGGAAGCGGGCTTTATACGAAAGGTGCAGTACCCTGACTGGCTCGCCAATGTAGTCATGGTCAAGAAGGCAAATGGGAAGTGGCGAATGTGTGTTGACTTCACGGATCTGAATAAGGCCTGCCCAAAGGATAGCTACCCATTGCCGCGCATCGACATGCTAGTGGATTCGACGGCAAGGCATGAGTTATTGAGTTTCATGGATGCTTTCTCCGGTTACAATCAGATAAAGCTTGATGAAAGGGACCAAGAAAAAACGTCGTTCGTTACCAGTCAAGGGCTCTTTTGCTATAGGGTGATGCCCTTCGGGCTCAAGAACGCAGGGGCCACATACCAGAGGTTGATGAACAAGATGTTCGCCCACCAGATCGGAAGGAATGTGCAGGTCTACGTGGACGACATGCTGGTAAAAAGTGCTCGGGTATGCAACCACCTGAGTGACCTACAAGAAACTTTTACCACCCTTCGGTCCTACAACATGAAGTTGAACCCCAGCAAATGCGCGTTCGGAGTGACGGCCGGGAAGTTCTTGGGCTTTGTTGTATCTCAACGGGGCATCGAGATCAACCCGGAAAAGGTCAAAGCAATTGTGGACTTGACTCCTCCAAAGACTTTGAAGGAGGTCCAAAGCTTAAAAGGCAAGATAGCGGCCTTGAACAGGTTTGTTTCAAGGGCAACGGACAAGTGCCTACCATTCTTTCGTACACTGAAAAGATCGTTTGAATGGACGGACGACTGCCAGAAGGCCTTCGAAGACCTGAAAGCATACCTCTCCTCTCCACCACTACTTAGCCCATCCAAGCAGGGTGAAGAGCTGCTATTATACATTGCCGTCTCTCCTGCGGCCGTCAGTGCAGCTCTTATTAGAGAAGAAGACAGGATACAGAAGCCCGTCTACTTCGCAAGCAAGGCGCTCAGAGGGGCAGAAGAGAGGTACCCCCCGATGGAGAAATTGGCTTTCGCATTGGTGACCGCGGCCCGAAAGCTAAAGCCCTACTTTCAAGCGCACGTAATAAACGTGTTGACCGACCAGCCCCTGAGAAGGGCTATGAGTAGTCCAAATGCCGCGGGGCGAATGGCACTATGGACGGTTGAACTGAGTGAGTACGACATTCGGTATAAACCTCGAAACGCAGTGAAGGGACAAATCCTGGCGGACTTCATTGCAGAGTTCACCGACACAGCAGACCAAGGGACAAGCGAGCTTCCCACATGGAGAGTTCAGACAGACGGGTCCTCCAACAAGCACGCAGGAGGAGTCGGTATGGTAGTCCGCACACCAGAAGGGGATCAGATCAAATGCATGATCCGTTTGTGCTTTTCGGCCACGAACAATGAAGCCGAATATGAAGCCGTGATAGCAGGGTTGGACATCGCCGTTGCAGCTGGAGCAGAAAAGGTGGATATCTACTCTGACTCCCAAGTCATCACCAGCCAGATTAACGGCAGTTACGAATGCAGGAGTGAGAGAATGAAGAAGTACCTCGCTGAGGTGAGAAGACGGATGAGCAACCTCCAGGTCAGGGTAATTCAAGTGCCAAGGGAAGAAAATCAAGAAGCTGACCAACTTGCCAGGACAGCTTCCGCAGAGCCAATGATTGTCCTAGACCAAGTACTATCCTTCGCCCAAACGTCACCGATAATCGACGGTATGAGTCTGCAGGAGGTAAACGACGAACGATGTTGGATGGCCCCGATCGCCGCGTACTTGAAGGACGGCCTATTACCAGACGGTAAGGAGGCTGTGCGAAAGTTGAAAGTTCAAGCATCCCGATTCGTCATGATAAAAGGTGTGCTGTACAAAAGGGCTTTCTCCCGACCCTATCTGAGATGCCTCGCCCCCGAAGAGGCAGACTATGTCATGAGGGAAGTCCACGAGGGAGTTTGCGGGAACCACTCTGGCTCAAGGTCCTTAGTGCACAAACTTCTCAGAGCGGGATATTACTGGCCGACGATGCAGAAGGACGCCAACATGTACGTCAGATCTTGTGATAGGTGCCAACGCTTTGGCAACCTCATTAGGCAGCCAACGGAGGAGCTCACGCCCATAACTGCCCCATGGCCCTTCGCGCAATGGGGACTCGACATCATGGGCCCCTTCCCCATGGCCGCGAAGCAGTTAAAGTTTCTAGTAGTTGGAATCGACTACTTCACCAAGTGGGTGGAAGCAGAGGCTTTGGCAACCATTACAGAGAAAAACGTCAGAAACTTCGTATGGAGAAACATCATTTGCAGGTACGGCATACCTCGAGTCCTAGTGTCGGATAATGGCAAACAGTTCGACAACGAGGCATTCAGGGATTTCTGCTCCCAGTTAGGGATAAAAAATCACTACTCGTCACCCGCACACCCACAAGCCAACGGGCAGGTCGAGGTTACAAACCGATCCTTGCTCAAAATCATCAAGACTCGGCTAGAGGGGGCAAAGGGTATATGGCCGGAAGAACTGCCAAGTATCTTATGGGCGTATAGGACAACGGTAAGAACACCGACTGGAGAGACGCCGTTCCGTTTGGCATATGGTGCCGAGGCCGTCATACCGGCTGAAGTTGGTCTAACAACCTATTGCGTTGCAAACCACGATGAACATGGAAATGATGAAGCCATGCGTAACCAGCTCGACCTAGTGGACGAAGTAAGGGCAGCTGCAGAACAAAGGATGGCACAGTACCAGGACCTAATGGTGAAGCATTACAACGCCAAAGTTAGGCACAGAGACTTCCAAATCGGAGACCTTGTCCTAAAGAAAGTAATCGGTGCTGCGAGGGATGCCACCCAAGGGAAGCTTGGACCAAACTGGGAAGGACCATACCGAGTCGCAGCCTGGCACAGGAAGGGAACGTACCACTTGGAGACCCTGAACGGAAAGAGGCTAAGCCACCCGTGGAATACAGAGCACCTAAAGAAGTACTACCAATAGGAGGCGACGAAAAACAACACCCCTTCTACCCACACTGCCGGTTTATCTTTATGAAATGATTGTAATTTTTATTTCCTATGGTACTGCCGTATCGCCAAAAGGCGGCCCTTCATGTTTTTGATTGAAGCCCTATGTATCTATCGCAATGGCAGAAGTTTTTGGAACGTCTTGACACTTGCTTACATGACACTTAAATCTACAATTAAAAGCGTTCAACCAAGTCTACACAGTGGACGTACCTTCCTAAAGAGCAAAATAATCTACACATCTAAAAAGATGAAAATAGTCTACTAAGTCCAAGTGGACGGATCACCGAAGAGGTGAATATAACCATAAAGTCCACAAGTGGACGGTTCATTTTAAAGATGAACATAATCTACTAAGTCCAAGTGGACGGACCACCCAAGAGGTGAATATAACCGTAAAGTCCACAAGTGGACGGTTCATCTAAAAGATGAAAATAGTCTACTAAGTCCAAGTGGACGGACCACCCAAGAGGTGAATATAACCATAAAGTCCACAAGTGGACGATTCATTTTAAAGAGGAAAATAATCTACTAAGTCCAAGTGGACGGACCACCCAAGAGGTGAATGTAACCATAAAGTCCACAAGTGGACGGTTCATCTAAAAAGATGAAAATAGTCTACTAAGTCCAAGTGGACGGACCACCCAAGAGGTGAATGTAACCACAAAGTCCACAAGTGGACGGTTCATCTAAAAAGATGAAAATAGTCTACTAGGTCCAAGTGGACGGACCACCCAAGAGGTGAATGTAACCACAAAGTCCACAAGTGGACGGTTCATCTAAAAAGATGAAAATAGTCTACTAGGTCCAAGTGGACGGACCACCCAAGAGGTGAATGTAACCATAAAGTCCACAAGTGGACGGTTCATTTTAAAGATGAAAATAGTCTACTAGGTCCAAGTGGACGGACCACCCAAACGGTGAATGTAACCACAAAGTCCACAAGTGGACGGTTCATCTAAAAAGATGAAAATAGTCTACTAGGTCCAAGTGGACGGACCACCCAAGAGGTGAATGTAACCATAAAGTCCACAAGTGGATGGTTCATTTTAAAGATGAAAATAGTCTACTAGGTCCAAGTGGACAGACCACCCAAGCGGTGAATGTAACCACAAAGTCCACAAGTGGACGGTTCATTTAAAAAGATGAAAATAGTCTACTAGGTCCAAGTGGACGGACCACCCAAGAGGTGAATATAACCATAAAGTCCACAAGTGGACGGTTCATTTTAAAGATGAACATAATCTACTAAGTCCAAGTGGACGGACCACCCAAGCGGTGAATGTAACCACAAAGTCCACAAGTGGACGGTTCATCTAAAAGATGAAAATAGTCTACTAAGTCCAGGTGGACGGACCACCCAAGAGGTGAATATAACCATAAAGTCCACAAGTGGACGATTCATTTTAAAGAGGAAAATAATCTACGAAGTCCAAGTGGACGGACCACCCAAGAGGTGAATGTAACCACAAAGTCCGCAAGTGGACGGTTCTTCTAAAAGATGAAAACCACAAAGTCCGCAAGTGGACGGTTCATCTAAAAGATGAAAATAATCTACTAAGTCCAAGAGGACGGACCACCCAAGAGGTGAATGTAACCACGAAGTCCACAAGTGGACGGTTCATCTTAAAGACGAAAATAAACTACTAAGTCCAAGAGGACGGACCATCCCAAAGATGGAAAAAACAACAATGTCCACAGAATGGACGGTTCATCTAAAAGATGAAAATAATTTACTAAGTCCAAGTAGACGGACTACCCAAGAAGTGGATATGACCACCAGGTCCCCAAGAGGACGGACCAACCACGGGATGAAAATAAAATACTAAGCCCACAAGTGGACGGACCATCCACAGGTGGGAACGAATCTACAAAGTCCACAAGTGGACGGACCCCCTAAAAGGTCAAAATCCCGAAGTCCACAAGTAGATAGTCCGTCTCAGGAAAAGTGTACGAAAGAATAAAAAGCATTCAAGACATTCACGAATGACATATGCAACGAGTAAATATCAAATTTGAATATATTGCAAATAAAGGGTACACAACGGTTATAAATTACACCAATAAGTTGTTCAATTATAAATCGCAGCTGAAAACAAAAAGACAACGGAGCTATCATTTGGCTTGGACTTGGGGGGCGTCGGCCTGCTCTGCGGCACCGTCAGTCTCTGGAGGACGGATGGAGTCGTGACCGCCTTGAGGGGCTCCGTTGGGAACTTCGCCAAAGAGTTCGGCTGTTCCCTCGGAGTCGACGGTATGAGCGGGAGTCTGGCCTCCAGCATCGATGTGGATATGTTCAACTCCAAGGTCCGGGTACGATGCCTTCACTTGACGGAGACAATCGTCGAATCCGTCAGCGAAGGAAGTACCGAGCTCCGTCAGCAATGCCTCAGAGTCCCGGTACTCCTGGACGGCCTCGACCCTAGCTCGCCGGATCTCCCCGTCCTTGGCCTCCAGCACCTCCCTCAAAGCTTCCAGCTCTTTGTCCGACGCCTCACGCGCCTGCTCCGAAGCCTTCAGTTTTTTCTCATGACGGAGTTTCCAGAGCTTCAAATCGTCTAGCTCCTCTGTCATTGCCTTAGACTTGGAACGTGCGCGCTCCAGAGACTTTTCATACCTTAGGCAACGGTCCATAAGCCCCTTTGCCATAAGCACCGTCTGCACACAATAAGAACAGAAGGTTAGCTTACAAGTACAAGACGGACCAAATAAAAATTGTATGTGGACGGACACATTACCTGGGTAAGGCTGAACAAGGCCGTCTCCCCCATGGCCTCCGTCGCATGGTTGCCCAGGTCCTCATAGTCTTCCTCTTTTATGATCGAGGTGACCTGGGCTAGGGCGTACTGCGAGTCCTCCCGAAGGAGGACGGGAGCTTTCTCCGAGACGTTGGCAGGTTTGGTCATGAGACCCTTACCCCTGCCGACACCCAGCTTTGCGACGAGCCTATCGCCCTCTTGGACGGCCGGATCACCCGTCACTATCCTCGGCTTCTTAGTGGGACGGTCAGTTTTCTCCGGCCCCCTTTTAGCGGACGGAGTGGGCCCCTTGGGCAGAGCGTCACCACCCAACTTCTTCTTGGCAGCAGCCTGCTGCTTGATAAGAGCCCGTCGCTTAGCATCGTCCATCTCTGCACAAAAGTGGACGGTTAGGACATATGACGGATAGATAAAGCAAGAAGATCAGATTCAATAGTCATGAACTTACGCTTGCGAACTCCTTCGTCGTATTTGATGGCTGCGGCAGAGGGTTCCGGACTGTCACAATACCAATGGATGGTGTTGAGGGTGACGAGCTTCGCCCAGGTCCTCTCCGACAGTTGGGTCTTCTGAAAAATGGACTCCAAAAAACCAAACTGCTCGACGGTCACGTCCGTGCGTCTCCGCGCTGCAAAAGATAGACGGTAGGGTTAAACAGAGCAAAAGAGAAAAATAATATGGGTGACGGACACAAAGTGGTGAACATACCAGACGGAGACACAATGCCCCATGTCTTATCAACGGGCATAAAGTCCGGGTCGTCATGACGACCCATCCACCCGTCCCCCTGTAAGAAGAAAAATCTACTCTTCCAGTTCCGGTTGGAGTCGGGGGTCTCGGATACCAACCTAAGCAACTGGCTCCTCGCCACGAAGCTGTACATCCCCTTGGACTTGGCGATTTCATCCGGACGGTAACAATTGAAGAACTCCTCCATTGTTAACCGTCTAGTCCCGTTCGACATGACGCCGTACAGAACTTCCACGCTCAAGAACACCCTCCAGGCGTTCGGAGAGATTTGGGTGACGGACACACCCAGGTACTGAAGAAGTTGACGGTGCAGGGCGCTTAGAGGAAAACGAAGGCCGGCCTTGAGCATTTGCTCGTACACGCCGACGTCCTCCAGCCCCTCATGGTAGCACCTCTCGTTCTCAAGGGGTAGACGGATCGTTATTGTGTCTGGGATCTGATACTTTTCCCTTAGGGTATTGAAGTGTGACGGACTGATGGTGGAGGTGAAGTAATTCACCGTCCACTCGGGGGGCAGGATGAACTTTCTCAAGCCGTCCTCGCCAATGACAGACTGAACGGAAGGTTCTATCACTTCTAGTTCCTCATCTGAGTCATACTCTGACCCGTCCTCTCCTCGCCCTTCATCTTCCGTTGAGGAAGAAGAGCTGGGTGACGGTTCTATGTCCTCGACGGGGGCACCCCGGTCTCCCTGACCTGATGGGTACACCTCGTCGTATCCTGCTCCCTCACGGATAAAAGATTGACCGCTGGAAGCTTCACTAGACATCTGACACCTACAAATGACGGAGAAAGGAACCCTAAGACTCTAGATCTACACCGACAACGGACCAGCGTGCAAAAAGAAAAGAAAAAGGGGAGTGCAAGAGATAAGGAGTGAACTTACGTGTATGATGACGACGGTAGGTAGTTGACGGGTTGTTGAACGGTAGAACGGAGTAATGCTGTTCACAGGGTCGACGGATGCTCTTTTGTCAGTAAAAATTTCTCCAAAATGAGAAAATGACTTGATCGAGGGATGAATATATAGGGGTAGCGGCGCGATCTACGAAGAGACGCCTCGGTCCTGATAAGCCGTCAATCAGAGACCACCACGTGTCCTCGGGCATTTATGACTACTCCTACCTGACGACTTGCTCGCATCAATTGCCTGACGGGTTAAGGAGGACGGGCCAACGTGTCCCTTGGGTCCGTCGTGTACAGAGACAAGACGGGTAGAGAAGAGCAACTCATTCCATGGACCCGTCATAATGGGTGACGGATGCATGGAATGGGGGGCAGCTGAAGAGGAAAATATGTGATGTTTTGCCAAGGTGTCCTGTGCACCACGTTTAGGGCCCCAAAGGCTTCCGTACAGGCCTGGCCATGGCCCATTTCGGGCTACTGTTGCCTTCGCACGACCTACCCGCCTAGGCCCAAAGGACAGGTAGGGTACCCCTACGTGCCAAAAAGGTTCACTAGGCCTACACGACTATAAATACTCCAAGAACCCTCATAAATCAAGGTACGCACAATCACTTGAACTCAAACGCTCTCCAGTTATTACGGAGGTCCCTAACTTGACCGTCGGAGGGTTCTTGGCCGGCACCACACTGGTGCCCCCCCATCCCCTTTCAGGTTTTCTCTTGTGGTTTTTCAGGTCTCTGTATCGTATCGTTCAGGACCGTGCAGCTCACTGGTGAACTTCGGCATCATCAGAAACCAACTGAGCTTTGTTATCATATGTTGGATTAAGATCCTTTAGAGTTCATAGGTTACTCTACCACATAAAATTTCTTAAATTTGGATATTTCCTTTCATACTATTCATATTTAAAGGTCCAAATTATGCCAAGTCAGAATTCCACTAACAAGCTTGTTAAAAAAAAAAAATTGCCGCAGTACCAAGTCATTCTTTCTCTTTTACACGGTTAGTGAAAGATCCAAATTTTGAGTCCTAATTGTTCTCCATGGTGATGCAAAGGTTTGGAAAGTGTTTTGGATGATTGAAGAGCGATGGAGTCTTGACCAGAGAGACTTTTGATATTTTCTCTTTCTAGAAACGTTAACATTAATGTGAATGTTAACGATTAATTGAGTTTTTTGTTTTTAAAAACTACTAGCCTTTGAATACCCTACTTTTTGGGGTAAATATTAATAATTTGCATCTATTATAATTTGAAAATATTTTTTTTTTCAAACAAATAAAAAATGATAAAGTTTACAGATAAGCAAAATTATAATTTATTTTTTAATCGTGTGTTTAAAAGTGGTGTAGGAAAAGTTTGGGTAGGAAAAATAAGATGAAAGTGAGGGAAAAGAAGGATAAATTCTAGGAGTACCCTTAGTTTTTTGTTTTTTAAATTTTAAATTGGGGGTGTTTTACTTTTATTCGGATAAAAAAGGCTAAATTTTGGGGAATTAAAATATAAACGTGAAGAAAAAAAAAATCCTAAATTTTAGAAGTTTTCATTTTGAATTCAAAATAAAATTCGTTATTTGACATTTATAGCTTTATTTCTAAGACAAGTTACCATTCATTAATGATGGTATTTTTAAACCACATAAAAAGTTTTTTTTTTTTTTAAGTAAACCATAATACTTATTAGAACATATAAGTGTTAAATATCATAGAATAAATAAATAGATTATTTTATAGAGTTTATTAGTTGAACGCTAACTTGTCAGACTAAGGAACTCTAGCTTGATCCCATATCTTGGGGTTTATGTTAGTCTATATAATATTAGGAAAATAAGATAAAAGTGAGGGAAAAAAAATGCTAAATTTTAGGAGTTCTCTTAGTTTTTTAATTTTTAGTTTTAAATTGGGGTGTTTTACTTTTATTCGAATATAAAAGACTAAATTTTAAGAAATAAAAAGATGAATTTGAAAGGAAAAAAAATCCTAAATTTTAGAAGTTTTATTTTTGAATTCAAAATAAAATTTGTTATTTGACATTTATAGCCCTATTTTTAAGATAAGTTATTATTTATTAATGATGGTATTTTTGAACCACATAAAAAGTTCAAAAAAGGAATCCTCTTATAAATGGGTTTTACTGCCCTAAAGGCATATGTTAGTAAACCATTTTAGGAAATTTTTTATAAAAAAATAAAAAAGTAACTGATTGATTTGATAATTTTTTTCAATTTCTCATAATTTTTTTTTTCTAAAATAGATTTTTTTTATATGACAAAATAGATTATTAATGTATGTCCCAACGGACCAATATTACATACTATAAAATAGATAAATAGATTATTTTATATAGTTTACTAGTCACTAATTTGTGCAATGCACGGGAAAATTTTCCATAAATGTAAAATGTATCATGAATAAGATTCAAAGCTAAAATAATTAAAGCATAATGAAAATATTTGATCACACAACAGAGAAATATAAGAGAAAGAATCTGAATATTCTGAGCCTAAAAAAAACAAAACATATATATGTTTATGTGATTACACAACAAAGAAATATAGAGAAAGATGAGTTACCTTCAAAAGAATAATTTGTGGATATAGTTGTTGAAATCTGTTAGACAATTTTAGATCTTGCAAAAAAGAAAAAAAAAAGTGAGAAATCAAAGAATCAAATGTAAATTTCCAAAAAAAAAAAAAATGATTTAGAGCCTAGAAATTATTGAAACAAAACAGAAGAATATATGACTTCACAAGAGAAATATAACAAAAAGATTGGTTACCCCTAGTGAAAATAGCTATAGCAATAGTGGAGCCAGTGTATTGTGGCAGCGAGAGAACAATATTGAAAATGTGTTTGTTTTCTTGGTTGTTTAGAGACTTTTGCTTCATGTAGGATTTGAAGTCTAAAGAAACAGAACACTGTTATAATAGAAATTTTTTTCTCCCAAAGCCAAAACTTATCAACAAAAATCAATGAAACCTGGCTATAATATAAAAATACAGATGCACACAAAAAAAATCACATAATAATCCAATTTCAGCTACAAGACTTTTTTTTTCATAAGTTAAATCACAAACAAAAGCCAGCCCAAAGCATGCATACATACAGTCACATATACTTATCATCAACTGCAATGTAACCCTAGCCAAACAATGTGAGAATCTACAATTCTACATTAGATTAAACCCTAAAAAGAACTTTGTTTTTTCAAATGCTAAAAAAATTTCGAGTGAATTGCAGTAGCAGAAAACCCATAATTCAAACCAAACCCTATACCAACCGATACATATATCATCATGTACATCCTAAATTCAAATTTATTAAACCCAAAAAAGACGATACTAAACTGTACGAGAGTTACCTTCCTTCAAGCCCATTTATTCATGAAAGCCCATTGCAATGATGCCGCGTGTAGGACTTGACATTGGTTAGACTTGCGGGCTCACCCCAGGCAGGCTTCGATGCTCATCTAAAACCCGGGGCATGGGGATGAAAGCGTTTACGACATGAAAAGCGAAGGTTCGGAAGCATGGCTGATGCCGGGGAAGCATTTCTACTGAGCAATCCTCTCCAACGATGGAGCTATTTCCAATGCCACTACCACCTTCTCCCACTCACGAATAAACATCCACTTAAGAGTAATAGTATTAGACCTTCCTTCCATTTAACTAGGGAATGTCGTTGTCGGGTAGTCTCTCCAACGGTGGAGCTGGTTCCAATGCCACTATTACCTTCCCCTACTCACGCTTAGGCGTTCACTTAGAAGAAACAGTATTGGACCTTCCCTTCCACCCACCAGAAGAGTAATCATAGCTTTCCCCTAACTTTAGCTATAAATAGGCAGGGGAGATTCAGTTTGAGGGGGGGGGGGAGGAGGGACGAAGGAGAGAAGGTGAGCATTCTGGGAAACAAAGGGAGAGTGATCCTGAGAACACAGGGAACTTGGGTACTTGGTTTGCCTAACATAGAACCACCCGTTGTAGGAAATCCAAAAGCCACACAATACAAGTAGATTATGAGCCCAAATAGATTTAAGGCCCAATAGTCATATTTGGGTGCGCACAATTGGCACCGTCTGTAAGGAAATTCCTACATAGCTGTGGTACTATCTAGGTGTGCACGGGAAAATGTCTGAAAGTAGGCTGGGAAGTCATGCTGAAAGTGGCTCTGGAGGGTCATTACGGGGATCCATATGACAAGAAAGGAGGTAGAAAAGGCAAGAGGACAGATGACATGAGGAAGTAGAGGAATTGGGACTCGGAGAGGGGTCATATCAAACTCTCCGGATAGTCTTTGGTGCTTCAGGCCGCAACCGCCTCTACAAAATTGACCAGGAGCTTGGGCGGAGGGATCAGGAACTCGAGCGCCTGCGTAAGGCAGTGAGGGATTTGGAGTTGCAAGCAAAGGGCAGATGCAAAAGAAGGGACCGCGACGAATGAAGAGAAAGGTTGGCAAGTGTAGGGAACCACCGTGCTGCAGGGTCCTATCGTTTGCGAGAGTATGCGGGCCGTGATTCGACTTCCTCGGATGGGGGACGACCTCGAAATGTGGCCATGGATGCAATGAGCCGGGCATTGCGCCAAGCTGCCCGGTCGCCATTCTCGAGAGATGTTGAAGTGCGCTTATGCCGAATAGATTCACACAGCCGCCGTTCAATTCCTGCACTGGAAAGACAGACCTGGTAGAACATGTAAGTCACTTCATTCAAATGATGTTTTTACACGCCCATAATGATGTATTGATGTGTAAGGTCTTCTCTTCGAGCTTCGGCACCACTGCTTTGAGGTGGTTCAACGAATTAAAGAAAGGTTCAATCCACAGTTTTTCGAAACTGATCCAAGAATTCGGTATACGATTTGTGACTTGTAGCAGGGTTCCGCAGCTCGTGGACGCGTTACTGTTGATGAAAATAGGGGCCGGGGAAACCCTTCGCAACTATGCTAACCAGTACTAGGAGTTGTATAACGAGATTTGCTAGGGAATGAAAAGATCACGGCTAGCACCTTCCGAATGGGGTTGCCTGATGAATTTGGACTGAGAGAATCATTGACAAGAAGGCCTCCCGAGGATATAAGGTAGTTGATGAGGCGTATCAAGGAGTATAAGCGATTGGAAGATGATCGGCTGCAGACTAAGGGGAAGGCCCTAATCATTAGTTATCCTCGGAATATTGGTTTCCAATCCAGACCTTGGAAGGATCTGAGGATTCAAGAGTCTGGACCGGCAATTGGAGGAGTTAATACGGCCTTCAAGGAACCCGTGCATAGAATCATTGATCGAACAAAAAATGAGTCGTATTTTAAGTGGCCAAACAAAATGGGGGGCAACCTATCAAGGACAAATCAGAATTTGTATTGTACCTATCACAAAGATAAAGGGCACACTACCGAGTAGTACAGAGTATTGAAAGACCATCTGGAACAGTTGGTGAAGGCGGGGCATCTGAAAAAGTTTCTAGCGGCAACGGGGAATTAGGAAGCCGGGCAAGCAGATCGCCTGCACGGAAATCCCCTCCCACCCCCTTTGGGAATAATATAAGTCATCCATGCAGTGTCGAAGAGCGCTCGGGCACCCAGAACAAGGGGGATATTGGCCATGGTACCCGTGGCCAATTGCACGGGAGAACATGTTCCCAGGAAGAAGCCGAGGTACACAAGGCTACCCATTGCGTTTGATGATGATGATATGTAAGGCACCACATAGCCGCACCATAATGCCTTGGTGGTCACGGCTTGTGTAAGGGGTTTCATAGTAAAGAGAATAATGATAGATCAAGGGAGCGGTGCGGATGTGATGTACCCCGACCGGTACAGGGGGCTCCAACTGAAGAAGAAGGACTTGTCCAAGTATGACACGCCATTGATGAGGTTCAATGACCATATGATAATGCCAGAAGGGCAGATTTCACTCCCAGTCAGCATGGGAGGCAAGGAGGTAACTATGACGTTCATAGTGGTTACGTCTTTCTCACTATACACGGTAATCCTCGGAAGGCCTTGGATTCATGACATGGGGGCTGTGCCGTCCATCTTGCATGTGAAGGTAAAGTTTCACACCGAGGATGGAATCACGGTGATAAAGGGCAATCAGCAGGTGGCCAGACAGTGCTTAGTGGCCACAGCCAACCAACAGATCGAATAGAGGCAATCCACTAAAAAGACCCCCTTATAACAATTACAACAACCCCAAGAGGAGGTGGGGGCCAACTGTGCCGAGGATATGGTGAAAGTAAAGATTCTGCCGGATTGTGAAAGGAGTTTTTTGATAGGGGCGAGCTTGAGGAACAAAAAGAAGGTGGAGTTGTTGCTTTTTCTTGTACAAAACGTGGATGTATTCGCTTGGAGCCCATATGAGGTGCTCGGGGTTAACCCCAAATTTATAGTTCACAAGTTGAATGTGGATCCTTTATGCCCTCCAAAGAAACAGAGACCGAGAAAGTCGGCTAAAGAGCATGTCGAGGCCGTCAAACAGGAGGTTGGAAAGCTAAAAGGAGCGGGGGACATAAAGGAAATGTTTTTTCCAAAATGGCTTGCAAACACAGTGATTGTGAAGAAGAAGAACGGCAAGTGGAGGGTCTATGTTGATTTCACTGATTTAAACCGAGCATGCCTAGAGGATCCGTTCCTAATGTCAAAAATTGATCAATTGGTGGATGCTACGTGTGGCCATTCGAGAATGAGCTTTCTTGATGCTTTCTAGGGTTATCACCAAATTTCCCTATCATTCGAGGATCAAGAGAAGATAACATTCATAACACCTAATGCTAACTATTATTATACCGTGATGCCGTTCGGATTGAAGAACGCGGGAGCCATTTATCAACGAATGATGACGAGGATGTTTAGGGATAAGATTGGATGTACGACCAAAGTATACATTGATGACATGGTAATAAAAAGCAAGCAGGAAGGGCAACATATAAGCGACCTTAAAGAAGTGTTCGAAATACTCTGGTAACGCCGGCTGTGTCTCAATACCGATAAGTGCGCTTTCGGGGTGGGGTCCGACAAATTCTTGGGTTATTTAATCACCAAACAGGGAATTGAAGTTAACCCTGATCAAATTGAAGCTGTGAAACGTCTCAAACCACCAAGCAATCCGAAAGAGGTTCAAAAATTGATCGGTATGTTGGCTGTTCTTAACCGTTTTATTTCTAAGTTCGTTGATCGGTGTCAACCATTTTATTAGCTTTTGAAGAAGTAGAAAGAGTTTGAATGGGACGAGGAGTGTGATAGAGCCTTCCTAGACCTAAAGGGCTATCTTGGGCGGGCACCAATGTTGACAACCCCGGAGCCTGGAGAAGACCTGTACATGTACCTCTCGGTATTCGAGCATGCAGCCAGCGCAGTGCTATTGAAGGATAATGGTGTACAGCTGCCGATTTACTACATATGCAAAACATTTGTTGATGCAGAGACTAGGTATTTACCACTGGAGAAACTGGTGTTGGCACTCGTGCATTTCACCCGAAAATTGCCCCATTACTTTTAGGCTCACACCGTCCATGTTTTGATCAAGTATCCTCTACAATCATTGTTGAGGAGATCTGACTTTACTGGAAGAATATCTAAGTGGGGGACTCAGCTAGGCTCATTTGACATCAGGTATAGGCCAAGGAACTCAGTGAAGGGACAAATACTTGTGGACTTCATCGCTAAGTTTACGCTCAAGAGTACAGAGATAGTTTGCCTCGTGAGGGCCAAGCCGTGGAAGGTATTTGTGGACGGCACATCCAATACGGCAGGAGTGAGGGCTGGAATTGTGGCCATTACCCCAAAAGGATTAAAGCTGGAGCACTCGTTTAGATTAGGGTTTAGGGCCTTTAATAGTGAGACCGAGTATGAGGCTCTGCTTGCTGGACTGAGAGTTGTCTTGGATTTGGGAGCCAAAGAGGTGGAGGTTTACTCGAATTCTCGCCTAGTAGTTAATCAAGTGCAAGGGAATTTCGAGGCCAAAGATCCTCGGATGATCGAGTACTTGCGACTGGTAAAGCAGACCATGGGTAATTTTTCAAATGTTAAGGTTGAACAGGTAGCTAAGGGGTAGAATCGACACGACGATTCTTTAGCAACGCTAGTATCATCAATAGATGACGTGATACCTCGATTGATCAGGGTGGATTTAGTGGCTGAACCAAGTATTAATGTGAAGGAATTGGTTGCACAGTTCACTGTAGTCGAGAAGTGTTGGATGGACCCCATCATTGAGTTTCTTGTAGAAGACCGAACTCCGGAAGATGAAAAGGAGGCAGCCAGAGTACGACGGACCACTGCCCGGTATTGGTTATCTGCTGATCGAAAGTTTTATCAAAGATCATTTGAAGGACCGTACCTACAGTGTCTCTGTCCTAGCCAAACTGGAGAGCTTTTGACTAAGCTGCATGAGGGTGTGTGCGATAGTCATGTGGGGAAACGGTCATTGGCCCACCGAGCAATGACTCAATGGGTTTGGTGGCTACGGATGAGGAAAGATGCCACCGAGCATGTACAGAGGTGTATGCAGTGTCAAATACATGCCCCGATGATCCACCAGCCTGCCGGGAGTTTAAACTCGGTAAGTAGCTTGCGGCCATTCGTCTAGTGGGGGCTAGACATAGTTGGACCGTTTCTCCGGGCAACAGGCAATCGAAGGTTCGTGCTAGTTGCAGTAGACTACTTCACTAAGTGGGTAGAAGCAAAGGCGTTGGCAAACATTCAAGATGTTGATGTCAAAAGGTTCATATGGAGAAACATTATAATGAGATTTGGCGTGTTGGAGTCTCTTTTATCGGACAATGGTCTACTGTTTGACAACAAAGCTTTCCAAGAATTCTGCAATAATCTCAGCATTAGGAATCAGTATTCTACACCAGCATATCCACAGAGCAACGGCCAAACAGAAGCTACCAATAAGGCCATTGTAAATAGGTTGAAGAAGAGATTAGAAGGTGCTAAAGGAAGATGGACTGAGGAATTGCCAATCGTCCTATGGGCATACCAAACAACTTTGAGGAGATCCACGGGAGAGACGCCATTCTCTCTAACTTATGGGGCAGAGGTTGTCATTCCCGCCGAAGTAAACCTATGCAGCGCTCGAGTCGCAGGATTTGCTCCAGTTGAGAATGAGAAGCTGATGTTCAAACAGCTACACTTATTAGAAGAACACTGTGCAGTGGCTACCATTCGGCTGGCAGAGTATCAGCAAAAGCTTGCCCAGAGGTACAATAGAAGTGTGAGGAAAATGGAGTTTGCCACGGGGGATTTAGTACTTCGCAAGGTCGTAGGGAATACATGTGACATCAATGCAGAGAAGCTGGCCCCATCTTGGGAGGGACCCTACAGAGTGACTGCCATAGCAGGTGCAGGAGCATGCTACTTAAAGGACTTAGAAGAAAAGCTGCTTCACCGGCCATGGATGTCCACAACTTAAAGAAGTTTTATCCTTGACCGGTTATACTCCAAGGTGTAAATTGGATGTAATTTTTTAACACATGTATTACGTATTAATATGATGGCTTTTACTCTTGCAGGTGTATTTAACTCTATTACTAATAATTTATAATCGTCGTTCAATAAATGCGGTGAAAATTGTGCAGACCGAGGCAACTCATTCTATGCTAAGGACAGAAACCTATCCTCGGTTCGATCTTATCACTGAGCAGGTGGAAACCTTAAACTAAAAGTTTCTAAGGACAGAAACCTATCATCAGTTCGATCTCATCA
This sequence comes from Castanopsis chinensis, assembly GCA_032878915.1. Classification (NCBI taxonomy): domain Eukaryota; kingdom Viridiplantae; phylum Streptophyta; class Magnoliopsida; order Fagales; family Fagaceae; genus Castanopsis; species Castanopsis chinensis. The sequence goes on from JAVQMG010000126.1 coordinate 27,042,209, forward strand.
CCGAGCAGGTGAAAACCTTAAATTAAAAGTTTCTACGGACAGAAACCTATCCTTGGTTCGATCTCATCACCGAGCAGGTGGAAACCTTAAACTAAAAATTTCTAAAGATAAAAACCTATCATCGGTTCGATCTTATCACTGAGCAAGTGGAAACCTTAAATTATAATTTTTTTAGGACAGAAACCTATCCTTGGCTTAACCTTCATCACCGAATGACTAAAAACCTAATCTAGGACATCCCAAGGACAGAACGACTACTCCCAACCACCAGAAGTGAGAAAGTAAGGTATGATGAACAGGTTAACCATGAACATATGCAAAGTCGGCAGTTATCAAACAAGCAGCAATGAGACACACAAATTTATATCTGAACGATATTAATTAAAACCATCAAAGAGACAAATATATTGTTCTATTGCCACAACACGGCGATTTAGGCTCATCAAACACAAAACCAGTAAGAAAGAAAGCTAATTTTTCATATGGCAGGGTCAGATGATGAGGGGGGAGTGATAGGTTGCTCAGATCCCACTCCAGCTATCTGAGTCACTACAGGAGGTTGATTTTGGACACCCTCAGCTCCAGTACAGACATTTCTCGTTACCTCCGGTTCAACCGTTTCTACGTGAGCATCAATCTCCCGTACTAGATCCCTCATACTCGGAGTATCTTCCTCTTCCGTAGCATCAGCTCTACTCTGAATGGGGGGAGGAGGTGCCAGATAAGGGATCTGCTCTGGACTTCACAGGGGGGAATCCTTGGTCACTCCCATTACTTGAAGGGCAGCTAAACACCCTTCCCCGAACCTATGGTTTCGGGCTTGATGAATAATAGGCTCCACGACACTCTCCGCCTCTGAAAAACTTGCATTGTACCATTTATCATCACAGGCCTCAAGAGCATCTTTCAAGCCAGCAATCTGGTCAGCTTGAATCAAATTTAAACTATCTGCCGTGGCTAACTTCAGCTCGGTCTCGCCCAATTTGGTTGTCATATAGGTCAGTTTTTCTCTGCCGCTAATCGAGCTCTCCCAGCATCTACTGCCTTTCTTTCGGAAGCATTAGAAGCTTTCTCTCTCTCTTTGGTCGTGGCCTCGGCAGCAGCCTTCTGCTCATTCACTCGATTAATAACCTCGGCCGCTTCCTTCAGCCTCCCGTCCATAACGCTAGTGAGCTGCATAACCTGGGGACATAATGGTAATAAAATGATGAAACTGGGAAGATAGCTACCTGTTACAACATATGCAATAGAGGGAATAGGAAATTACAGCGATGGTGTGCCATTGCAGTCGTCTAGCAAGTGACTCGTTGTCACCATCCGAGAAAAAGTGAACATCCTCGGGCAGCAGAAGGCCTTACACCAGACTTTGAGCTACCCGCCCCCCTTCACCCTTGTCCCATAGTCGAACACTGGTGGTTGTCGGTAAAGGCCTATTGCCCAATAGAAAAGTGTGCTGCCAACCAACCTCGGGCTGGGAAGAAGATGCCACGTTGGTACTGACTTGGGCCGCTAGTTGAGTAACATCGAGAGTCTCCTGGATCCTAGGCCCGGTTCTTGAGCAAGGCGGGGTCTTCAGTAGGGCATCATCCGGGATGAGAGTATTCTTCTCGGCGGCTCGCTTCCTCTTTTTTGTTTCACCAATGGGAAGAGTCTACCTTTTTTTCTTGAGGGCATCGAGGTTGAGCCACGGGATCGGCCCAGGGTATGAATCGAGCAAGGGTCATTGTCCTTTGCTTCACCATTTTTTCTACACCGCCGGATTTATAGCCTGAAGTACCTACAGGTTCGGCAATTTCTTTCTTAGCTACTGGGGCAGCGGTTTCAGGCCCTCTGATGGCTTTGTGTCTCTTGTGATTTTGGGACACACGCTTGGAAGACTCATCCCTCACCGGCACGATATCGTTTGTGGTGGTATAACGGGGGCCAAGGTCTCGAGCTTTGCTAGTAGTAAGCGTGGGAAGGAGGAATTTTTTGTGCCGGACGTCTATGTAAGACGGGAGAGGACTGTCTATTAAAAGCGCCTGGCTGAAGTTCTGCCAAGTGGTGTACACTAGGTTAACACCGAGAATCAAATGAGATGCCCGAAGCTGCCCATCGTCGTGCACAAAAATCTCCAACCTAAGAACGAAGTTGAGATCTCGTGCGTGTATGACTTGGGAGTCCGACAAAAACCTTTTTTATTCTGTACCAAATCTAATAATAGACCGATCAGTTAAATGCGCAAATAATAAAAGGATGCAAAATTAGAACAAATGGAGATTCTTGATACCGACCAACTTCTTGTGGCGAGAGCGGGCAAAGTAGCTCACCGGCGAGCTAGTTGCCACACACTCCAACAAACTCTCCAGCCGAGTTTCTATTGAAGTCGGACAGACAAGAGATAAGCCGGACTCGCAGATCTCTAGTCTTTAAATAATATTCACTTGTAAAATTACCGCACAATTTGTACATGAAATTGATGTCATGGTGGTTTAGTTGCAGCCCGAACATCTGATTCAGTCGGCTGGCACAACTAACGACTCTATAAAAATTAGGGGGAAATTGGTTGGGGCACAGACCATAGAACCCTAGGGTACTTATGATATGGGGGTTTACAAGAAATCTGACCCCACCCTCAAGTAAAGACATCAAAGGAAAGAACACTGCGTTTGGATTAGCAGCCCTCGCAAGAGCGATATCGCCTATATTGCAGTACGCAATGTCAACATCCCCTGGGATACCAAAGGTCTCTCTAAAACTAACCAAGGCAGCCCCAAGGGTGAGAAGATTAGAAAATTCCATTCCCAAAGTATACAACCGAGAAGAATCGAGAAAGAGAGAAGTACAGAAGACTTACTTTGGGCTCTAGAGAGTGAGGAACTGGAGGAGTGTTTATGCGCAGAAAAAGAATGCTCGTCAAAGAAGAGATTGAGAGTGAAAATGATGCAAAAAATGAAACGGGAGCACAAAATGGGCTATATATAAGGATTATGGCATTTAATGAGGCAAGGAGCAGGAAAAACCCTCCCAATTCCTTTTGGGTAACCTCCCCACACGTGTGGGTGTAGTTTACGAATCATCAGACGGTTCACCAACCCTCAAGTTATAATTGTTGATGTGATGACCTGGCACGACACTACCTTCGAGAAGTCTACAATAACTGACCTGACCGCATGTAAAGGATACTCGGAATCCACAAGTAATCATCATCATGACTTGACCAAAATCCTTGATTCATCGCCAGAAGGCGAGCATGAATCAATAGGGGGCTATTGTACGGGCATTACCCTCCTTCAAGCCCATTTGTTCATGAAAGCCCACTGCAATGATGCCGCATGTAGGACCTGACACCTGTTAGACCCGCAGGCTCACCCCAGGTAGGCTTCGATGCTCATCTAAAACTCGGGCCCGAGGATGAAAGCATTTACGACATGAAAAGCGAAGGTTTGGAATGCACGGCAGTTGCTCGGGAAGCATTTCTGCAGAGCAGTCCTCTCCAACGGTGGAGCTATTTCCAATGCCACTACCACCTTTTCCCACTCACGAATAAACATCCACTTAAGAGTAATAGTATTGGACCCTCCTTCCATTTAACTAGGGAATGCCGTTGCAGGGTAGTCTCTCCAACGGTGGAGCTAGTTCCAATGCCACTATTACCTTCCCCCATTCACGCTTAGGCGTCGACTTAGAAGAAATAGTATTAGACCTTTCCTTCCACCGACCAGGAGAGTAATCATAGCTTTCCATTAACTTTAGCTATAAATAGGCAGGGAAGATTCAGTTCGAGAGGGGGGGAACGAAGGAGAAAAGGTGAGCATTCTGGGAAATAGAGGGAGAATGATCCTGAGAACACAGGGAACTTGGGTACTTGGTTTACTGAACATAGAGCCACCCGTTATAGGAAATCCAAAAGCCCACAATACAAGTAGATTGTGAGCCCAAATAGATTTAAGGCCCAATAGTCATATTTGGATGTGCACATAAGCCAATAACCCAAACAACACTATAATATTTAGAATTAAATCTAAACAAAACTGAATGGAAGAATAAAAATTAAGAATAGAACCTATGATGTTGCAAGGAAGGATTAACACAAATATGAGAGGGAGAAGGAATTGTAGGCGTTAAAGTTCCACCTGTGAAAAATCACAATTTGGGTGAATGTTTGATGTAAGTTTCAAGACAATGACCTTAACGTCAATATAATAGCCCTCCTCTCCCAGATCGAAAATTTTACATATTAACCAAGCGTGTCGAATTGCATAAGGAGAAGATTCTTATGTTTCACTTTTTAATAGGACTAGTCGCTAACTTGTGCGATGCACGAGAAAATTTTGAATGTATTGCTTTACTAATTTCTTCCCAATGCAATTATTGAAATAAAGTTGCAGCATTTTCTTAGTGATCAAACATCTTCTTTTCTATTTCAACACTTTTGTCATATCCAAATAGAGAATAAAACTAAAAAATAATTAAACCATCCCAAAGCTTATAATTCTCAAAGTTAAAAGAGTCCTAAATTTCGTTTAATTCCAATGGCTTAAGTCAATAAGCACATTGGTATGAATAAAGAAATGAATGGCGTCTGTGTCTATTTAATTATCAACCATATATCTGTTATAGCAATTAAGGTGATCTATAAATTTCAACCAGCTCGTTTTGTAACACCTTTTTTTTTTAGATACCAGATAGAATGACTTTTTTTTTAGAAGTAAAAAACCATGTACAAAGGTAAAAACTTGGGCACACAGCCCAGGCTAGTTTGTTAGCCATACAAATTATGAAGAAAAACATATAAGGCTTCCCTTCCCTTTGAACCAACAAAACAACGAAGACCCTTCTGCACCATAATCATGTTTGCTTGAGTGGCCGAGAGCATTTGATATGTCACCAGCAATGCTAGAGCTACATTCAAAATAACTTTAGGTTGTGTCTGAACTTTCTCAAAGTATGCTTTGTTTCTTGCATTCCAAATTGCGCAAGTTGTTATGGCCCACAGTTCCAGCTCCTTCTTTGATAGTTCAACTCCTTTGTTTTGTAACAACTAATTTACTGTAATTAGTAAAAATCTTAACTTAAGAAGATTCAATAGAAAGTAGGAACACATTGATATCAATTTAGTTATTAAAAAAGAGTCTCAAATGATGGCAATTATAAAACAACATTCTTCTCAATGAGTTTATAATAAGACATATCAATCGTAGAAGCAAGCATATACGATGTCTTGGAAATAAAATTGATAGCCTTCTTCATGGACATACAAGGCCCCAGATTTTTGGGTTTTACATGTTGCCAAAAAAATAGACATTCTTAAGGTATATTACAGAGACAAATCTTTATGATCTTTTGCAATTCAAAATCACTTGGGATTTTTTTTACATTAAATTTAAAAATCATAAAATTATACATAGACAGATTGGATAGTCAAATTAGCATGTTGTATCTCAAGAGTCAAGATATCACATAATCATTTGGTATATAAGAATTGTATAAATATTGGACTAATAGATGCATTCGTATCAATCTTTGTCAAAAAAATATAAATTATCTGGAATATGCAGTAGAAAATGTAGTTATAACACATTTGAAATAACCAACAATTATCATTTGAATAATAGTATTGACTTTCTAGTTTTTATTTATTTATGTCAGGTAATATATGCATAGATGTCTAAAAATATGGTAGGAGAGTAAATCAAAAACTAAAATATGATGATGAAGCTCATTTGACAATCCAAACTCTTTTTTACAAATCAAATAGAAGCAGCAATATAAAAGGAAGCAAATTGCGTGATGCTGATCTTGCCTTCTTTATCCATCTTTGGGTGTTTAGAACTTTTCTCTACACCTACACATCAATCATTATGATTAACCTATCATTGATTGTAATTGGTCAAAAATCTAAAAGCCCAAGAGGATTTAACCATATGCCAAAAGAGTAACTTCAGTTCCACCTACGGGTAGCTTTACTTTGTTTAAACCAACTGTAGTGTTTTTTTTAATATCCTAGAACTTTTTAAGAAAACCAGCTAATCCAATAACCCAGCATGCGATCAAAACTCTAACAATGCTTGCAAATCAAGAAGCACAAAACCAAAGTCTTTTGAGTTTAATTTATAGAACCAAAATCAGCAAAATTAAATCTCAGTACAAACCATGACAGAGCAAACAATAACAAAAGTAAATCTCAACACACAGTCCATTACATAACCAAAAAACTTAAATTAAACAGGCATATTGACCCCTTTCAAAGTGCAATTTACATTTCACAGTTATAATTTAAAAATTTCAAGAAATTCTCACCCTAAAGTTAGGTACTATGTAATCAGAGATGATCATTAAAAAATAAAGCTTCATATGTTACACAACTATAAGCTACTACAAACGTCTGTGATTGCAAATAATGAATTTTGACAATTGCCTCAAGTAGAAGTGAAATCGTAAAAAGATGCTAATACTAAATGCAATAAGAGAGCAATTAACTAACAACACAAATATACATCAAAATTGGATCTCACATCAAACATTCATTTTTAAATTGCTACACTTGCCATGTACACAGTGTTTATTAAAAAGTACTTAAACCTTGAATTAATACCCCGTTCGAACTAGATAGAAAATTCCTTTCAGGATAACCTTTGATTGAATCCCTTTTCAATGCCTGCCTCTCATGAATTCCGTCCCAAAGACTGGAGTTGATCAACGGATACTGCTCCACCCTTAGCCACTAGACCTATTCCTATCTATTTTAGCCATTCAAATATTTTAGTTGACTGAAAACAAAGAAATTGTATTTGTAAAGAACCTGTGATTGGCTGTGAGTATCTTTGGAGGGAGATTTCTACGCAGTAGAAGATGAATAGTTATTGCAAGGCAACACTGTTTTAATCTCTTCTACCCCAAAGCAATAATCCTAAACAAAATAAAATCCAACCCAAATACCCAAAACAAAATCAATTCTAACCCAAAGACCTTAGTTCAAACAAAATCTAACCCATATTTAGTTTTTATTACCAATTTTTTTTTAACCAATAGTAGTTTAGGCAGTCTGATGTTGGTGAGCGACTGGCTTGCCGGTGGATGATGGTCTAACACTTCTATGATTCCTCTCTCAATCTCTTTTGTCTGTTTCTTTATAGTTACCTACACTCATTTGCCTATTTTGTGACTAAATGATTTGGTTTCTTTTTATTTCTATACGGTGAAACAGTGTCTTTCATTGAGTCATAAAGTTAAGTGTTAGGCAAACAAAACAAAAACAGAAAATCCTTGAGCAAATATTCAAAATCCCATAATTTCACTTCATCTCTACAGAGAAATTGAATGATTTAAATCTATTAACGAAAATATTTAATAAAAATAGATCATAAGTATTTGCATTAAGTGAATAAAAGTTATATTATAACATAAAAAAATAAAATTTACAAAATGGAAATATAAGAATAGAGTATTTTAGAAGACTACTTTTGTGATCTACTCTTCGCATCTTTGCAAAATTGAACCAAGTCAGAGTCCTGCAGCAAGACAAAAGTAAAATATAAAACCATCCAGATTTGAAAATCTATGAATTGCTTATTCAGATATAAGTAAGACATTTGGACTTTATAGATCATTAGCTTTATATAAGGACATTACCTTCCTTTCATATACACAATCAAAATACATGAACACACCAATAAGTTTTAATGGGTCTAAACTTTAAACAATGAAAAACCATAAACAAACCTTTTTTTTCCTCATCTGTCTCCCAGAGCGTTGCTGCCAAACGATGCAAACTTCCTCTTTCAAGGTTTGTAAGCCACTAAGAACTTATCTACTGATTTAAATCCTGCTTTGCCAATTGGATTTAAAAATGCTGATTGTGGCATCTAAGAGTGTGTAGGAAATGGAATCCCTATAGCCGAAGGATGAATTATGTTGCCTTGTGAGTGATTTCTGAGAAACCTGAAAGCACAATAACTCATCAGAACAAAATAAATAAATAAATAACTAAATATCATAGATAAAAAAAAAAAAAAAGGTTGAAGTCATATGGACTTACCCCTCCATGTGCAAGAGTAATGGCCATGGAGACATATATGAGACATATAAATTTTCATTAAGCAATACCTATCAAGGTTTGCAGCAAATTCAAGAAATTTCATTCAAAATGAAGCAAGAACCATCCAAAATTACAATGAAAGAAGTCTATAACTTAGATACAAGCAGCAATACAAAAATAAGAAACCCCACTGAATGAGGTAGAGGAAAGTATCAAACCTTGGTGGTGGCGTTGATAAACATCAACGATTGAAGAAGCAGACAACGACATGTGACAAAGAAAAAATGAGCAGCGAGCAATCTGACAATTTGTATGAATTTCAAGTAATATAATTTATTCAGCAATCTAACAACTCTAATTAGCTAAGTTTGATTATACTTTTAGCATTATACTTTTAGCAATATATAAAAGTATATCTTATCATTCAGCAATTTTGTAAATTATCAAATAAATTTAAATTGATTGAGAATGGTTTAGAATAATATTATTTCGTGATGTTATAGTTCATAACATAGTATATTAAAATTGATAAGATGTTTATGGTTATTGTAAATCAAATAGAAGAATCCCAAGAAACCAAAAATCCAATAAAAATTGCATTAAAAAAAAAAAGGGGGAAAAGAAAATCTAATAACAAAAATTTCATGATTCTTCTTTGCCACAGATTTCACAACAAAGGAAGAAGAAGAAAACGTGGAAATCTTCAAAGAAAAAAAAAAAACAAAAAAACTTAAATCCAGAGCAACCCACAGCCACAAACTAACAAAATTCCATAAACAATTGAAGCGGATAGAGAGAGAGCAATATATAGAAATTTGGGAGAGTAAAAAACATGTTTTAATTACCTCAAAATAATTTGCCGACATAGAATACGATGGGGCTGGATTGAGCGACAATGGAGAGGCAAAGAGAAATCGATGCAGATGTGGTGATCCATGGTGGCGGTGGCGTGAGGGAGGATCTGGGTTTTTGGATGCCTAGCGTATATTAAAAAACAGAGAGGTTTGGGGTTTAGCACTTTGACTCTGAGGTGAAGGCTGAAGAGCAACGAGTTGTGTAGTTGTATAATATAGGGTTCTAAATTGATAAATTCTAATATAATAATAAAACGTTAAAAAGAAATAGAAAAAAAGAAAGAAAGAAAGAAAGAAAGGTGACAAGGGAGTTGTATACTTTGCATTCTAAATTGATAAATTCTAATATAATAAAATATTAAAAAAAAGATGATGCTAAAAATTGTGAAGCAAAGTGATCATTTTATTTTTATTTATTTTTATATATATAGATTAGTAGTGTTTTAGTAGGAGAGGTAATAGAGTTGTAAAGAGATTTAATCGTGTGATTACTAGTGTTTTTGTAGCTTATGTATTTTATTTTACTGATTTTTTGTTTTAAATTTTTTTATTTAAATAATGCTAAAATTGAAAATTGTGGGGAAGTTAGAGCATCTCCAACAGTCACTGTATCTCTATTTTTGGAAGAAAAAATTGTTACTGTTCATGCTCCAACCGGTTCTCTATCAACAGAACTTTTCCAAATTTTTTTTGAGGTTGCTACAGTACTTCTCTTAATTTAGGGAACACTGTAGCAACTCTACTCTATTATTTTATCTTAAACAATTGAACAGTATTATTAATTTACTATTTTTTCTCTCTCGTCTCACAGAGACATCAAACACAATGGCTACAAATTGTCCAACACAACAATTTTTTTCTCAAATATCTCTAAACTCAAGCATAATTAAAATACAAACTCAAAAATATAATCTTAAAATTAATCAGACCATAACAATAAAAGCAAAAAAAAAAAAAAAAAAAAACACAAGCAATCTACCATCTGGGCTGCGTTGGGAGGAAGACGACTAGCGGCGGTGGAGCGGAGGCGCGGCGGAGCGGAGCCATCTAACCCATCTGTTCTTTCTCTCTCTACCTCTTTCTCCGTTACTTATCACAGAGAGAGCTGGATAATTTTTTGGAATCAAGTAGAAAAAGGAAAAAAAAAAAGTAGAGAAAGGGAGAGCTGGAGAAGGAAAGACAGAGGGAGGTTCTGGAAATGAAAAAAAAACAAGAGAAAAAATCTTATGGACAAAAGACAAATGGATGAGAGAAGGGGAATATATGTGTATACGTGTGTGGTGGACAAACACTTATGGGTATACGTGTGTGGTGTACAAAAAATAAGAGAAAAAAAAAAAGAAAAAAAAATGAAACATACGGATGTAAGAAAGGAATATTACCACAATATTTTTACAATAAATTTTAAGTAATAGATTGTTATTAGTTAATATTGATGAGTAAAAAAATAATTTCAGCGGTAGGTTTAAATTAGAACTAGTAACAACTTTTCACATAAGATTTTGATGTGATTCTTGTGAAAGTATGTAAAAACTGTTGTGAATATAATATTTTTTTATTGAAAAATATAATTATTGGGAATGAATATAAAAAGAATAAATGATGATAAAAAAAAGAATAAAAAATGAATGAAGAAATAATATTTAAATGAGATAAAGAATTTATTGGAAAGTATATTTGAAAAAGTGGATAATTAAAATGTAAAAGTTATTGTTGGGTCCGGTTAATGTGTGCCATAAGGACACACATTAACCCATCCATTTTTAAAAAAAATTTCTCAAAAATTGAAAAAACTGTCAAAACTTTTTCAATTCTCGAGAAAAACTTTCTAAAAATAATAAATTATTATGTACTTTAAAGGCACATATTAGTAAAATCCTTTTTATATATATATATAGATACGTAGATAGATTAGTAGAACGTTGACTTGTTGGACTCAGGGACTCTAGCTTTGTCCCATATAGTGGGGTTTATATTGGTCTAAAACCCTAGCTCATCGCTCTTTGCCACTGATTCACATAAAGGTTCTCTCTGTTGTTATTATTCTTGCTTTCGTGCTTGATCGATTTCATTTTCGAAACTTATATTATCATTGATAATGAAATGTTGGTATAATTGAGTTGTAAAAGAGGTTTTTTTTATTTGGGATTTGTTTTCTGGGTATTTCTTTTTTCCTTGGGAGAGCATCAATTTCTTATGGGTATATGTAAAGAAGGTTTTTTTTTTTAATTTTTTTGGTTGGGGTTTTGTTTTTGGTTATAATTATGATGTGTTATGTGGTTTCAGGTCTTGGGAAATGGCTGGTGCTCGGGAAGTTACAGCGGCAGAGTTCTTGCAGGTATGTTGTCATGTCCATTCTGTTTGGTTGCTGAGGAATTATAGGAAAATATATGAAAGATTGGGAATTTTGTGATGGTAAAGTAACTTTTGTTTTGTTTTGTTTGGGTACTAAAAAAGTGCATGTTGTTAAAATTCCAATTTTTCTTGTAGTACTTCTTCATGGTTTCTAATCAAGCAAGCAAAGTTTTAACTTTTTGTGTGTGTGTGTGTGTGTGCGCGTGCATATTGGTTGTCTTTCTGGGCCGTGGCTTAAGCTAGCTTTTAAAAAAAAAAATTTGTGTCTATATTTTTTTTTGTATTTCAGGGTACCAGTAGGCAAAATCTGTTTTTACATAGAAATTTTCAGAGAAATAGAAGTCGTTTGCTGTGGGGTACACTCAATAGACAGAATCCAAAACTGGGTATTTCTAACAGAAGAGGGGTTTCATTGAGGTGTTGTGCTCAAGCAAAGCCCAGAGCTATTGTTTCGGGGGGTGTGAGCAGTACAGTAGATGAGCAATCAAGCTTGGTTGAGAAGCCTGCTGAGGAAGTTATCCATTTTTACCGGATTCCTCTGCTCCAGGAAGGTGCAACTGCTGAGCTTTTGAAGTCTGTTCAAGCCAAAGTCTCAAATCAGATTGTTGGTTTGAAAACTGAACAGTGCTTCAATATTGGGCTTGATTCTAGGCTTTCAAGTGAAAAGCTTGCTGTCCTTAAGTGGCTTCTTCAGGAGACTTATGAGCCTGAGAATTTGGGGAAGGAGAGCTTTCTTGAGAAGAAGAAGCAGGAGGGGTTAAATTCAGTTATAGTTGAGGTTGGGCCTCGGCTATCTTTTAGTACCGCTTGGTCTTCTAATGCTGTATCAATTTGTCGAGCATGTGGGTTGACAGAGGTGACCCGTATGGAACGATCGAGGAGGTATTTGTTGTTTTGTCAGGGTGTACTGCAGGATCATCAGATTAATGAGTTTGCTGCAATGGTTCATGATCGTATGACTGAGTGTGTGTATACCCGGAAGCTCACATCATTTGAGACTAATGTGGTTCCAGAGGAAGTTCGTTTTGTACCTGTCATGGAGAAGGGCCGGAAAGCATTGGAGGAAATTAATCAGGAAATGGGCTTGGCATTTGATGAGCAAGATCTACAGTATTACACCCGGCTATTTAGGGAGGACATCAAGCGGAATCCATCCAATGTGGAATTGTTTGACATAGCACAATCCAATAGTGAGCACAGCAGGCACTGGTTTTTTACTGGTAAAATGATTATTGATGGACAGCCAATGAATAGGACACTTATGCAGATTGTGAAGAGCACTTTGCAGGCAAACCCAAACAATTCTGTTATTGGGTTCAAAGATAACTCGAGTGCTATCAAGGGCTTCCATGTGAAGCAATTACGACCTATTCAGCCTGGGTCAACATGTCCATTAGAGATGGCTGCTCGTTACCTTGATATTTTATTTACCGCTGAGACCCATAATTTCCCATGTGCAGTGGCACCTTACCCTGGTGCAGAAACAGGTGCAGGAGGTCGTATCAGGGATACCCATGCGACGGGAAAGGGTTCTTTTGGGGGTGCAGCTGCAGCTGGTTATTGTATTGGGAACCTCAAAATAGAGGGGTCTTATGCTCCATGGGAAGATCCATCTTTTACATACCCTTCAAACTTGGCATCGCCTTTGCAGATCCTTATTGATGCTAGTAATGGTGCATCAGACTATGGGAACAAATTTGGAGAGCCCTTGATTCTGGGCTACACTAGAACTTTTGGAATGAGACTGCCGAGTGGGGAGAGACGGGAATGGTTGAAGCCAATAATGTTCAGTGCGGGAATAGGTCAGATTGATCACAACCATATAGTTAAAGAAGAGCCTGACATCGGAATGTTAGTTGTGAAGATTGGGGGCCCTGCATATCGTATAGGAATGGGAGGAGGCGCAGCGTCTAGCATGGTTAGTGGCCAGAATGATGCAGAGCTTGATTTTAATGCTGTTCAGCGTGGAGACGCTGAGATGGCACAAAAGTTGTATCGTGTTGTTCGTTCCTGCATTGAAATGGGGGAGAATAACCCAATTGTCAGCATTCATGATCAGGGGGCTGGTGGGAACTGTAATGTAGTTAAGGAAATCATATACCCAAAGGGTGCTAAGATTGATATCAGGGCAGTTGTGGTCGGTGATCACACAATGTCTGTCTTAGAGATTTGGGGTGCAGAATATCAGGAGCAAGATGCAATCTTGGTGAAGCCTGAAAGCCGCAACCTGTTACAATCAATCTGTGATAGAGAAAGGGTTTCTATGGCTGTTATTGGAAAAATAAATGGTGAGGGACGTATTGTATTAGTTGATAGCTTAGCTATTGAAAAATGCCATTCAAGTGGACTCCCTCCTCCTCCTCCTGCTGTGGATCTTGAGCTAGAGAAAGTACTTGGGGACATGCCTCAGAAATCATTTGAATTCCACCGGGTGGTTCATGCACGAGAGCCCCTTGATATTGCTCCTGGGATCACAGTGATGGATTCCTTGAAGAGGGTACTGAGACTTCCATCTGTCTGTTCAAAACGCTTCTTGACAACAAAAGTGGATAGGTGTGTTACTGGTCTTGTGGCACAGCAGCAAACTGTTGGCCCCTTGCAAATTCCTCTATCTGATGTTGCAGTCATTGGTCAGACTTATACTGATTTTACTGGAGGTGCATGCGCCATTGGGGAGCAGCCAATCAAAGGTCTGCTGGATCCAAAAGCAATGGCAAGATTGGCCGTTGGGGAAGCACTCACAAATCTTGTTTGGGCAAAAGTCACTTCTCTTTCTGATGTTAAAGCGAGTGGTAATTGGATGTATGCTGCCAAGCTTGATGGGGAAGGAGCAGCTATGTATGATGCTGCTACAGCCCTTTCAGAAGCTATGATTGAACTTGGTATAGCAATTGATGGGGGGAAAGACAGCCTTTCCATGGCAGCCCATTCTGCAGGTGAGGTTGTCAAGGCTCCTGGGAATCTTGTAATCAGTGTCTATGTCACTTGTCCTGACATAACAAAAACAGTAACACCAGATTTGAAGCTGGGAGATGATGGTATTCTGCTCCATGTTGATTTGTCAAAAGGAAAGCGGAGGTTAGGTGGATCTGCTCTTGCTCAGGTTTTTGACCAACTTGGGGATGAGTTTCCTGATCTTGAAGATGTTTCTTACCTCAAACGAGTTTTTGAGGGCATTCAGGACCTTATTGCAGATGATTTGATCTCTGCTGGTCATGACATCAGTGATGGGGGGCTATTGGTTTGTACCTTGGAAATGGCATTTGCTGGAAATTGTGGCATTGTCTTGGACATGTCTTCAAAGGGGAAGGGCCTCTTCCAAACACTTTTTGCAGAAGAACTTGGTGTAATTCTTGAGGTTAGCAAGAAGAACTTGGACACTGTAGTAGGAAAGCTTGGCAGTTTTGGTGTTTCTTCTGAGATAATTGGACAAGTAACAGCCAGTCCCTCAATAGAGTTAAAGGTTGATGAGGTAATTCATTTGAATGAGAAAACTTCACTGCTTTGGGATATGTGGGAGGATACTAGTTTTCAGCTGGAAAAGTTCCAAAGATTGCCCACTTGTGTTGAATCAGAGAAAGAAGGGTTGAAATTTAGACATGAACCTTCATGGGAATTGTCCTTTACTCCTACCTTCACAGATGAGAAATATATGAATGCAGCTTCAAAACCAAGAGTAGCTGTGATTCGAGAAGAAGGCAGCAATGGTGACAGAGAAATGTCTGCAGCATTTTATGCTGCTGGTTTTGACCCATGGGATGTTACAATGTCTGACCTGCTTAAAGGAACCATCTCTCTGGATGAATTCCGTGGAATTGTGTTTGTTGGTGGTTTTAGCTATGCTGATGTGCTTGATTCTGCAAAAGGTTGGTCTGCTTCAATACGATTCAATCAGCCCCTTCTGAATCAATTTCAGGAGTTTTACAAGCGACCAGATACTTTTAGTCTTGGAGTTTGCAATGGGTGTCAGCTCATGGCCTTGTTGGGGTGGGTCCCAGGTCCCCAAGTTGGTGGTGTGCATGGTGCTGGTGGGGATCCATCGCAGCCAAGGTTCATTCACAATGAGTCAGGACGTTTTGAATGTCGCTTCACAAGTGTGTCAATAAAGGACTCACCTGCTATAATGTTCAAAGGAATGGAGGGTAGTACATTGGGTGTATGGGCTGCTCATGGTGAGGGAAAAGCATTTTTCCCTGATGATGGCGTTTTGGATCGTGTGCTTCATTCAGACTTGGCCCCAGTAAGATATTGTGATGATGATGGGAATGTGACAGAAACTTACCCTTTCAATTTGAATGGCTCTCCGTTGGGGGTTGCAGCCATTTGTTCTCCAGATGGGAGGCATCTTGCCATGATGCCTCATCCAGAGCGTTGCTTCTTGATGTGGCAGTATCCCTGGTATCCAAAACAATGGAATGTTGACAAAAAAGGCCCTAGTCCATGGTTGCGGATGTTCCAGAATGCTAGGGAGTGGTGCTCTTGAGGTAATTAGTATTCTAGTGTTGTTTTAGCTGTAGTTTTTTGCTTTAAATGCTTACTAATACTGTGCTTCTCTGTTTTTGATTCATAACAGTGTGTTCAGTGGCAGGAGTCATGGGGTTTTGGAGATGGTCAACAGGATGGATTTGTTCTTTTTGTCTTATGAAATCTATAGTGATGTCCAAGGTGTTGAGTTTCTTCCTTCTGTTTTATTTGTAGACTAAACAGCGTTGAGCAGAAATGGCCATTGAATTTTTCACGGTTTCAAGTTGTTTCTTCAAATTTTGTTTTGGTCTAATTTTTGTAACCGAATGCTTTGTTTGTGAGGAAATTTCAATATCATAGAATTAATTTAAATTTTATTGTCGTTATTTTTTGTACTCATTTCATAGGGACCATCTTGGGTGGATGAAATGTGATCTGCAGTGTGATGTGATAATGGGCTTTCAACTGACCCCCTATGAATGAGATACTTATTACAAATGGGGAACACTCTTTATTGTAAATAAAGCTCAAATTAGTTAATTTGTGGAATGTTGTCCAGCAGAAGTGAAGTTGTGAGGCTGTGGAAGATATAAAAATAACCCATTTTTGAACTGATTGATAGGTGACCATTGTTAAGTAAAGTAAATGCAAGACTGTCCTCGCATTTTCAATGCTTCCAGGGATATTGTATGGTCATTTTTTCCTGGGACAAGTGACCTTTTCAAGACATTCACATTTGGTAAACTAATCTTCACGCTAGTTGGTAAACTTGATGGCAGTTTCCTGATTTCCCATTTTTTCTATGTTCATTAAATTTGCAGCCTACTAATAAAATCAAGTATAATTTTATCTATGTTGTTACTCATATATTCGCTTATTCAACTTTGCTTATGGTTTATATAATGTGTTGTGAGATTTCTCCAGTAGACTTTTATAGTTAAAGGCTTGTATTCTCATTTAATATATTGTATCTACTTTTTGAACAAATACTTTAAGCACACATGCAGCCATTTGATTCAGCAGCACTATTTCTTCCCCTTTTCTCTCTTTAATGGTCTGGCTTCTCTGTTCTTTGTAGTCTTTTAACCCTTAAATAACTTGATTCATTTGGTTATGCTGCTTTTATGTGATTCTTGCTTTATGTTGTCTCTGGTATTTGTACCCTTGGATTGCCTGTTAATACGGCCAGGTATCATCAAGTTTGGTGTGAACCTTTGGCATGTTTCTGGGAACCACTGCCTTGGAATCATCTTGGGTTCCCTTTTAATGTTTTTCTGGTTATCCATGCAGGACGCTAATGCAAGCACTTAATCCAAAAAGCACCATTACCTGTAAATCTGCAATCAAATTGCCTGACATGTCACACTGCATAAGGTACTGCACTAACATAGAGTAGAATCTTCCAGTTGATTATGATCTATGGTTAAGGGAAGGTATGGGGTCAGATATATTGACTTGAAGGATGTTTATTTAGGGTTCAAACTAGAATAAGTTATGCCTACAACTCAAAAACCAGGTCATCTATGTACTTAAATAGCAAAACCAGGCCTAGTACAAAACTTGTTCCCATTGGAAGCTGGAAGGAGTCCTTTACTCCTTATAGAACACAAGCTTTACAAAAGCTACTATTAAAATTCCTAGCTTGGATCCACTCAATTTTTGGCATTAGTACTGTTGTACAACCATGGATAACATTTGAAGTTATCTTCATCTATTCCCTCCAGGAGTTTTCCTGAAGGATTCAGGCCAGAGTCATCAAATAAATTTTGGTTTTCCCATCCATATAAAGGAGGGAGCTGTACGTCCATCTGGCTGTCAAAGCCTTGGTCGGCAGCTGTACTTCCCGCATGGAAAAGTAGTGGAGCTTGTTGATTTTGATAATACTGTGTGCTTAAGACATCATGTTGTGAGGAGAATGGGCTTATGACATCATGTTGTGAAGAGAATTGTAAACCATTGTATAGGTTAGTAGTTGCTTGGGAACTTCCACAATTAGCAACACCAACTGCAAAATTAGCCATTTGGTTTCCAATGACTTCTATCTCCTCTAGTAAGCTAGCAACCTGCAAGGCAAGGTAAATAGTGTCACTTTTGGTTAACTATAACATTAAAAACTTGTGTGATTTTATGTGTTTGGGAGAGAAGTCGAAGTTATAGCATGGAAACCTGTTGCTGGAGAGCAAATATATCACCAACACAACCATATATGGGATCCCGTACTCGGGCTAGTGCTTCGTAAGAAATGGAGTTGGCTGCATCACGGCGGTTGTGTACGGGTAGGTGTAATAATAGCTTGGAAACATTACTTGCACCGAATACCTTGTGCACTGCTGCAAAGTGGGCTGCAGCCTGGTCATAACAGAAGTAAGGAGCAAATACACATTCAGTGGTGCATTTTCTCCTCAGGAACTTGCATGCTCCACATGAAGAGCCTGTTCCTGTCATTGTCTTAAGCTTTTCCTCAGCTGTGTCAGTTGGGTTTTCAGTAGTAGCAATACCTGAGTGGTTTGTCTAAGAAGTAGTTGAGATTTGTTCTTTATAGGCATGACTTGGAAGGGTTAGAAGTTTGTTTTGTGTTCTCCAAAGGACATTCTTACTTTTAATTTAAAGTATGTCCTTTTGGGTCTCCTTTGTGGCCTACATCGTCATTCTTAAATTGGGAACCTTTACTGTTCATTCCCTCAAAGGGCCATATTCAATAAAAAAAAAAATTCTTCAGGAATTAGATATAGACTATGTGATGGAATACCTAATCATTATTATCATGAGTTGGGCCATAGAAAGAGAATTTATTTTTGAATAATGTAATTTAATTAAGTATTGTCTGTGCAGCAGTGTAGGCAAGTACAATGGCTATTTCGTCCTTTTTGCAATTAATTATGATAAAAGTTCATCATTTGAAAAAATAAAAGGGATAAAAGTTAATCATTTTTGAGAGAATGATCATGACTAAAAGAGAGAGAGAGAGAGGATTTCACTTTACACATTAACTAAGAAGCTTTTAAATAACCAAGCTCTAGATCATTGTTAATAGCCTTTGCTAGGTATAAAATACTAGATCATTCATTGCATTTTCAGTAGTGTTTGTTCTTTGGTACGACAATCTAACTCAGCAATCTTAAATTCTTAATAACCTGTGCATGGTTGGTAGTACAGTTCTATTCCTCCACCTTTTTCCCTTGAGAGGTTTATTAGATGGCTGACTGTTGGGGCCTCTCCATTTGCTTTGAATATTGGAGCTTCATTCATTTCATGGTGGAGATATATCTTTATATTTTCTCATGAATACAATAGTGTAAATGATGTCACTATATTTATAATGGAGAAGACCCTGATCCCAATTATTTGATCATTTCACACTAAGTATACAGCTGAACAAGTCTACATGCCAGTAATTGCCTGTGGATATGAAGAAAGGAAAAAAAAAAAAAAAAAAAAAAAGAACTTGTAGCATATAATATATAATTTCAATCAAAATCCAGGATAGGGTTAGTAAATTATTGCTCAAAACATGGTCTATACTCATGGCGGCTATTTGTCTGGATGTTACTAATTCATCATTATTGCACATATTATATTGTTACACTAGATCAGGTTTGGCTGTTGGCCACTTAAAATATGGGTCGGTGATGAAAGATCCCTTCTCTTTGTCTTACCTTACAGAACAAAATTCCTCAAACAGCATACTTCCAAAAACTCTCTAGCCCAACAGAGAGGCTCACGTATCTGTCAGCAACAGTTTTGTTTTGTTAAGTGCATGAAACTTTAATTTAATCTCTATTCTTCATGGCTCTAGGAGTAAAAAGCAGCATTGGACGAATGTAAGAGTGAGTGTGTTTAGGAGACAATGTGCCATTTCCAGTAAATATGAACTCCACTTTCTGTCAATTCACAACTGTGAAACCTTTTGTTTTGACTGAAATATACGCATGAGAAAAGGAATTTTGAGAGATGGTGGAGGGGAAACTTTTCGGCTTTTGAGTCTAACGATGAAAGTGCCTTTCTTTATCATGGATCAATTATCATGCACTTTCTTCCCATCTGCATTTCTAGCTAGGTTTTCCAACACTAACAATGGTGTTCATTTGTGCATTCCCATTAACCTAATACCAAACAGACAAAAGTTGTAGGCCTACAGGTCATCTTGTGATAGTGTAAACCTTTCCCATCTTATGTTCCTTGCAGAATATGCTGTCATCAACTCAAAACTCCTTGTAGGTTTAGTGTAATACCTAGATTGAGTTAATTGGATTAGTTTTTTGAGTGTGTATATTGTGAGAATGTATTGAATCTCATATTGAGTGTTTACTAAGTCAAATTGAGTTATATATCGGTTATGAGCAACCTCAGTTGTAACTTGACTAGTCCTTTTGAAGTTAAAAAGTAAATGTGATTAATGTTTTTCTCTAACATGTACAATTCTGAAGTAGAAGTTGCCTTTGTGTCCTTTTTGTATATTAATTTCTTGAAGTTACTTTTAGATGGACGGCTAAAATATGGACGGCTAAAATACCCAAGGGGCTGAACCAATATTCTGATTTGTAATATTTTTAGTTTGAGAAGTGTGCCACTGTTATATATAATCTTGCAGTCATTTCATTAGTGCATTTACGCGTGAGATACACAAGATTTCAACGTTTAAGATTGTGCTTTTAGCCTACTCTTTTTCCAATTTATATGCCATTTAAACGGGGGTGGTGTCTTGCCAAAATCAAGCTAGTTTCCAAGAAGAACAATTCATGGACAGTGAAGGTACCAGTTTGATTTCAGGTAAGGAAAAATACTGGTACACACCCTATTACACATGCACTTAAAGTAGTAAGAGATTAATCTTTCATGGCCACATCACCTAAGATGTTATCCTATCTGCACCGCTAGATTTTCTATTGATGAGAATGATTCTTTGGCTGGTATTTAAAGGGAGGTAGGGGGCTTAGGCAAGATAACCCCTTAATACTATTTCAACAACAACAACAAGCCTTAATGCCAAATTATATTTAAAAATGTGAGTTTTTTTAAAAATTGTGCTTAAATATTACTACTACAACAACAACAACAAAAAAACTTAATTCCAAAATTTTGGGTCGCCTATGGTTCCTCAATAATTAGTTAAAGTAGGCTAAATGTATTTTTTTCCTTCATTTTATTCTTTTTGAAGTCATACTCTCTATTATTTTCTTAATTGGAATTTTTTATTTTTAATTACTTTTACTAATGATATTTTGGGTCTTTGTCTACCTATTTTTTCTATTTGATACATTAATTGCTATTTTCAGAACATGATCAAATTATCTACTCTTCCTCATATAATTGTTTTTTTTTTTTGAGAAACTCCTCATATAATTGTTAAAAAAGAAAAAACCTGACTAATCTATATAAAATCTAAAAATCGAAGCGTGATATTTATTGTTACTACATTTCTATTGAATTACATTAGCGTGGTATTTCAGTCTATTTAAGTCCATTCGGTCCATTTTAGTCCACTTTATGTCATTCGGTCCAGTTTGGTTCATTTGGTTCATTTCGGTTCAATCGGTATATTTCTGACCAAGTGGTCTATTTCAGTCCATTTAAGTTTATTCATTCCACTTCACTGATGGTTTAGGGGGAGAGATTTTTTTATAAAATTACATTTTTCTTATGTTATGAAAGTCTTGTATTTTTTTTTTTCTAATATAAATGATAAATTTATTTATATTCACTCACTCTTTCGGCTATTCAAGACGATAGGTGGTGAAGAGTTTGAAAAGAGCATTAGAAACAAATTCTAATAACATCTTACATTATTTGCAAAAATATCTCGTCTTATATAATAATTGAATACAAAATGCATTACGGTTTCTTTAAAATGAAAAAAAAAAAAAATACAAAATTTAGAATACTTTCAAATAATAAATATAGATGACTTAATTTAGAAAAATTAATATATTATATCAACTATACTTTGATAGAAGAAAATTACATCATATTAAAAAGGGCTTTGAAGTAACGTTTATAAGTCTCGTTTACTATTTTTATTTTTTACTTAATTTTTTTTTTTCAAACTTTTTTGGCACATCACGCGGATTTGTGACTATTAAACTATAATAAACAAGATTGAAAACAAAATAGTACTACCAAAGTAATAGAGATCAATACCGAAGAGGAGTTGCTGGAAAATAACCCTAGAGCAGAGCCCTTAAAAATTAAAACATCTACTATTTCTCTAATTCCTACGCCATTTGTCATAAAAATTTTAGGGTCAGTCAACTATATATTAATTGGTCTGACCTGAAGAAGTGCCAGACTTCATCTTGAGTTACATACAGGATGATGTAAGAAACTTTTGATTATTGGAAAAAATCTGTCATTTTCCCAAAAAAAAGAAAAGAAAAAATAATTGGTGATTTTTAAATATGGTTATCAAATGTAACGTGTGGTATCCATTAGATTCATCTAACACGCTTGACGTGTCAAATACTATACAATGAAAGATGATTTTGTATTGATGCGGTGCTTGACAATTCAAAATTTACATCACTTTATAGTTTATAGTAACATTTTGCAATATTTTTTTTATTTTTGATAAACAGTAACATTTAGCTGCTCTATCTGAAGTAATGGCTGCTTTATCTGAGAAATTATTTTACCTTCATCAGTTGAGATGTTGGAAATGTTGGCAGCTAGATGAGCAGTTCAATTTATCGTGGAACTCGGGTTTTCCAGTCTGTATTTGAAGGAGACTTCGAAGTTTAAAGTTGTTGTTAAGACCCTTTCCGTGGGGGACCTTTTTCTAAGTCTAGTGCGGGTTTGTCATGAATCTATTCCTTTTCTTATACTAGGAGTCAGGGCAATCTATAACCCATGCCTTAGCAAAGTGAGCTAGAATTTTCTTTCCTTTGCTAGTTTAGATAGAGTATATTTCACCAGTCATTTTACATTTTGTTGTTGTTGATGACTTTTCAGTTTCATGAATAATACCAATGGGTATGTTTCTCATTTTTTTTTTTTTTTAAATTAACATTTTACAATAATATATACTGTAGCTGAAGGCTGAAGCATTTATATAAAATCAGAAATCCCTTAATAACCAAATTTCTATGGTCCTGAAAAACTAAGAAATTTCATTTTATGAAAATATTCCATCCAATACCGGCCGTGTATGTGGGACCCTTAGCAGCAAATTCACCACAAAATCCACCTCAAGTATGGGAGGGAAATCAAATCACACACATTCCATTCAGTGTTCACCTTATCTAAATTTTCTCTGATGCTAGAAAGTTCCCTTGCACAAATCAAATACAGAAAAAAACAAGTAATGAACTTTGTTTTTCTATGCTTGTGGTAATGAATTGACTTCAATTTTTAGTGGAGAAGAAAACAGCTTCAATGTTAGCCTCAAGGACCAATGAGGTCTAAGTTTCAACCTCCCTCATTTTGCCACGTGTCAGCTAGGCAATCTTTATTGTGTGGACGTTAAGAACTCATAAACCAATCCTCAGGATATCTCAATCTTGAAACTGCTATAAGTCTCACCAGTAATCTCAATTTCTCTCCTCAAAAGTCTTTTCTTCTGCTTTTAGCTTACTGTACTGGCAATAGTGCCTCTCTCCACTTTGCGACATTCTTACTCGACACCGATGGCTGCCACTTTCTCCACCATTGGAGCCATCAACCGAGCACCGGTATGGTGTCTTTCCTGCCCATTTGAAGCCTTAATTTGCTGATCAAGTCTATCTTTTTTTATCAGTACCCAATTAATATATATGTACATAATGTACTTATAACTTATGTATGTATTGGTTTATACTTTATTATCAGTTGTTCTATGAACTTGTAGACATGGACCAACAATTCATTTCGAAGTTCTTATGCATACTTATAGAAGTGTCTATGTATAGACATGGATAATTCTTTTGTTGCCGAATAAATTATCTGAATTGAATTATGTTTAAATTAAAAAGAAATTGTTAGCAGTAATCATTATGGAGCAAACGTTATAATTTTAAATCATATCCTATTAATAGTAAAAACTAGATGTGTATGTATGTATGCATATCTTATTTCTTAGTATTTCGAGCTGTCCTGTGACTGTATGGTGTTGTTATTTACTTAGGTTTAGCCTCTAGAAGTTGTTACATGTATTCATATATTAAACATAGGCATATGTATGAATGTATCTATGCATGCACGTAGCCATAATTCCTTTTGTTTTGAAGGAAAAGAGAAAAAGAAAGGTTCCCCTTCTTTAATTTTCTTCATATTTTGACCAAAAAAGAAATTGACGCAAGGATCTTTGTGTTTCTCTGCTGATCATTGATAAAACAAAATTGGAAACCGTTAAGCTGAGTTATGTGGTTTTCATTGTATGAGTATGTCTTTAACCTGTTCTGGAAGAGTTGGGTTTTCATTGTATGTATGTCATTAAACTATGTGATGTGTGTTGATGCAGCCGAGCTTGAACAGCCCTAGTGCTGGTGCTTCAGTTCCAAGCTCGGCCTTTTTGGGCAGCAGCTTGAAGAAAGTGACCTCAAGAATCACCAACCCCAAGGCTTCCAATGGGAGCTTCAAGGTTGTTGCAGAGGTTGAGGAGGAAAAACAGACCAACAAGGACAAATGGAAAGGCCTTGCTTTTGACGAATCCGATGATCAGCAAGATATTACCAGAGGAAAGGGTATGGTTGACTCACTCTTCCAGGCACCAATGGGAACTGGAACTCACTATGCTGTCATGAGTTCTTATGATTACATCAGCACTGGACTTCGCCAGTAAGATAACTACTCGTTATGCAAGTTGTTGATTCAGATAGTGCTTGCTTATATATACTTCTACTTGAACTGTTATGATGTTGGTTTGATCATTAGCTGTTTATGAATAATTCTTTAGGTACAATTTGGACAACAACATGGATGGTTTTTACATTGCACCTGCCTTCATGGACAAGCTTGTTGTTCATATCACCAAGAACTACATGTCCCTACCTAACATCAAGGTATTCTATAATCTAAAACTCTTTGATTTCAAAGTTGGAAAATTCTAAGCTACTACTATTTTATTACATTGACTCTGCACCAATAACATGGTAAATACAAAATTTTAATTATTTTTGATGTGTTTTAAAAGTTAAACACATCAGTTTGTAATGTCTACACTGTAAAATTTGTAATAGGTATAGCATGTAGCATCAATCTTCAAAAGTTTTTGCTAAGATCCCTTGGTCTTTTTTTTTGCTATAATACTACAAAAGTGAACAATTCGCTTGATTTATCACAGGTTCCTCTCATCCTGGGTATTTGGGGAGGTAAAGGTCAAGGGAAATCTTTCCAGTGTGAACTTGTCTTTGCCAAGATGGGAATCAAGTAAGTTGCATATTTCTTCTTGTTCTTTTTCTCTTTCCTGTGGGCCTTACAGAAAAATAATATGAGATTAAGACCAGTTTGCACATTCCAAATTTAAACCTTTATTAAGAAATACGTTCATGCTGCTTATGCTTCAATCTTAATTACAACAATGAAATTTCAGCCCCATCATGATGAGTGCTGGAGAACTGGAAAGTGGGAACGCAGGAGAGCCTGCAAAATTGATCAGACAAAGGTACCGTGAGGCAGCTGATATTATCAGGAAGGGAAAAATGTGCTGCCTCTTTATCAACGATCTTGATGCAGGAGCTGGTAGGCTTGGAGGAACAACCCAATACACTGTCAACAACCAAATGGTTAATGCCACTCTTATGAACATTGCTGATAACCCAACAAATGTCCAGCTCCCTGGTATGTACAACAAGGAGGAAAATCCCCGTGTCCCCATCATAGTCACCGGTAATGATTTCTCAACATTATATGCTCCTCTCATCCGTGATGGTCGTATGGAGAAGTTCTACTGGGCACCTAATCGGGAAGATCGAATTGGTGTCTGCAAAGGGATCTTCAGGAGTGACAATGTTCCTGCGGATGACATTGTCAAGCTTGTTGACACCTTCCCTGGTCAATCAATTGGTATGCTTCTAACTAGAAAGATAATTTCATTTTAGTAATTCTTGGTTAATATGGAATATAGATCCCTATTTATATCTGAGTTTTCACATGTTGTATGTGACATTGTCTCATTGAGGCCTCTCCTAAATCCTATAGAAGTGGTAGTTTTGTGTATTGGTTACAAAATTTTCTGTGACACAATCTAATTAGGCCGAAAACTATTTTTCTGATACCAAAATGTGAACATATTAGCATATTTCTTCGTAAAAATTGCTTCTTTATTCCCTTCATCCTGATTTAATTGACAAACATATAGCAAAATATTGGTAATTGTGTTTGATATGATTTACACTATCCATGCTTTTGCAGATTTCTTTGGAGCCCTTAGGGCCAGAGTTTATGATGATGAAGTGAGAAAATGGATTTCAACTGTTGGGGTAGACGGTGTTGGGAAAAAACTTGTGAACTCAAAGGAAGGACCCCCAACTTTCGAGCAGCCAAGGATGACCATCGAGAAGCTCCTTGAGTATGGAAACATGCTTGTCCAAGAGCAAGAGAATGTGAAGAGAGTTCAACTTGCTGACAAGTACTTGAGCGAGGCTGCTCTTGGAGAGGCAAATGAGGATGCTATTAAAAGTGGAACTTTCTACGGTTAGCTCCCTTGATCCTAGAGGCCTTGATGGGAGGTTTGCACTCTTCTTTTTGCAAAATTATTGTTAGAATAATGATTAAATGATTAACTTCATAGTTTAAGCTTTTGTGTTTTATCACTTGGTATATTAAGCAAGGATAATAGTGTTCGAAATCATGCTTTATGAAGTGAAAGTCCTTAGTTCAAATATCCCTCTCCTCTCTCCTCAGGCTACTGACTCTTATATATATATATATATATATATGCACACACACTTAAAGTATAAAAAGGACTTCTCCTAAGCTTTTGTCATGTTCTGATGCAGGCAAAGCAGCCCAGCAAGTAAATTTTCCTGTTCCTGAAGGTTGTACTGATCCAAATGCACAAAACTTTGATCCGACTGCTAGGAGTGATGATGGGAGCTGCCTGTACACATTTTAGGCCTTTTCTAGGTATTAAGTGGAAAGAAATGCTTTCTAAGAATGTTAGATAAACAATTATCGTGCTACCATGTTTGAATGGATTGGTATCCTCTAATTTTGTTTCATAATGTATACTGTTTTCAATCTTAGTGCATTTGGATGCTTGTACTACCCACTGTTTTCCTTAGTACTCCTATGCCTCTTTAATTTTTTTTGATATAGGTAGTGTACATTCTATTCCATCAACCATTAAGATCCAGGAGCTATGTTCATTTGAGGTTTGAGTAGCATATTAGTATATAAATGACTCAAATTATATTTTTCAATCATGTGACAGTGGATTTGTGTCCATGTCCACATGTTGCATACTTTATATTAACATAGACCTTCCTTTCGCAATTAATAATACTAATTAATCTGAACCATAAATCCATTTCAAATAGAGAGTACCTTCTTCCCATTTTTTTTTTTTTTTTTTGCATAGGACCTTAGATCAACAAAGTACACGATTGTATACGTCTTAACAACAATCAAATATCGTGTCGGGTTCTGTAAAAAAACCTTGTGTTTGTATAACTAGAACCTTAATTTTTGGGTCCCTTTAGTGCAATCTTGATTTAAAAACCTTGAAAGTTGGCACTACAACTCCAATTTGGATTAGTGATTTACTAATTGCGTCTCAAAAAATAGTTGTTAAAATTATCACAATAGGTTTTTTTTTTTTTGAGGGGGAAGACATTCAAAATTCATTAACTAAAACCGGCCAAATCAGCCTGAATTACATGAGAAAATTGTGGTGGAACATCCTCCATCCACACTTGAAAGTCCGGAATATTGCTAGCAAACTTAGCTAGACTATGGGCCGCAAAATTACATTCTCTCTTAACATGAGAGTAACGCAATTGATCAAAATTAACTGAACTGAACTTAGCATCATCTATCAATGGACCAAAAGAGGATAAGGATCTTTGATCAGTTGATAGAGCCTTTATTATGATTAGCGAATCACCTTCCAACACAGCCCTTAGAAATACCTATCTCTGCTGCAAATGACAAAGCTTTAGCAGCTGCAAATGCCTCAACCTCATTGCTGCTAAATGCTTGTGATAAGCGTTGGGAACATGAAGTAATAACCAAACCCGCACTGTTTCTTATTACCACGCCAATGCCCGACCTGTTCTCACTAGAAAAAACAGCTCCATCGAAGTTTATTTTCATAAAATCCGATGGAGGAGGTTGCCATCTAGTTCTGTGTATAACATGTGTATTGGTTGTGGTTGGTTGACAAGCCAAAAATTCAGCAAACTTGTCATTAGCTAATTGAGGGATCTGGTGGAGAGAAGCTGCTGCAAGATGAAGCCGTACTTGATTGCGTTGAGTCCAAATCAACCAAGTTGTCATCGCAAAGACCTCCACCTTATTATGATGTTGAAGCAGCCAAGATAATAACTCCTTGAAGTCCAGGAAGTTTGCATCCCGACGCAACTGAGAGAGCTCCGAACCTGCCCAGACCGTATCTAATTCCTTGCAATCCCACAGAGCATGTACTGGCGTCTCATGTGCTTCATGGCAGCGGTCATATAACGGGTCATTGATGATTGTACGGCGAACAAGGCTGGCTTTTGTTGGCAACGCGTTTCGGCATGCACGCCACAACAGATCCTTGACTTTGTTAGGAACCTGAAGAGACCAAATTCCCAACCATAGCTTCAAGTTTGTTGTGCCATTGCCCTCGGCACTGCCCATTTCTTCTTCATCCTTAAGAAACCGATAACCTGACTTGCATGAATATTGTCCATCCTGTGAGTGAGGCCAAATTAAAACATCCTCTGCATCCATTCGGCTCAAAGGTATTTTTTTTTTATTAAAGCTGCCTCCTCATGAGAAAAGATACCATCTATTAGCTCCTCATTCCACTGCCTTGAACTTTCCTCAATCAAGCTTGAAACCGTGGCCTCTCCCATAGACTCAATTTGGTAGGAAGCCACAAAAGGAGAGCTTTTCCTTGGAATCCACCCATGCTGCCAGATTTTAATTGTCCTACCATTCCCAACCCGCCACCTAGCTCCCCTTTGTAGAATGTCTCTGCCCATGAGTATGCTTCTCCAAGCATACGAACCAGATCTTGAATCTGTGGCTTCCATGATAGAGCAATTAGGAAAGAAGTGTGCCTTAAACACCTTATAGAAAAGAGAAGTCTTATTGTGTAGAAGGCGCCAAGCTTGCTTGGCCAAAAGTGCATCATTGTGAAGAGCTAAATCTTTGAATCCCATCTCACCAACCATTTTTGATTTTGTCAACTCTCCCCACCTCACCCAATGGATTTTTCTCTGGTCACCCCTTTGTCCCCAAAAAAATTTCTTTGTTAGTGCCTCAATGTCATGGCACAACCCTAAAGGAATTTTAAAACACCCCATAGTATATGTAGGTATAGCCTGGATTACCGCCTTGATCAAGACTTCCCTTCCTGCTTGTGAGAGTAGCTTTCCTTCCCAGCCTTGGAGTTTTTTCCATACTCTCTCTTTGATGTAATTAAAGCTTGCCTTCTTTCCCTTACCCACTAGTGAAGGAAGGCTCAAGTACTTCTCGTATTGCAAAATCTCCTGCACTCCAAGGGCTTGTTTAATACTTGACTTGGTTTCATTAGGAATTGATTTGCTGAAGAAGAGAGATGTTTTGTCCCTATTCACCTTTTGACCCGAAGCTTCCTCATAATTTTTCAGAATATCCAACACATGGCCACACTCCTCCACTGTTGCCTTGCAAAAGAGAAGACTATCACCTGCGAATAATAGATGTGTTAGTTTTGGCCCCCTCCTACAAAGAGAGAAACCATGAATATCTCCATACACCTCCACTTGTTTAATCAACCCATTCAACCCTTCAGTACATAGCAGAAAAAGAAAGGGTGAAAGAGGGTCACCCTGTCTAATGCCTCTGGATGGGTGGATGAGACCCCTTGGCTCGCCGTTCACTAAAATGGAATATGCTACCGTCTTCACACAAACCATAGTTAAATTAATCCACCTCTCATGAAAACCCATTTTCCTCATCAGCTCTTCAAGAAAACTCCATTCAACCCGGTCATATGCCTTACTCATATCCAATTTGAGTGCCATAAATCCAGAGGTACCTGAATTATATCTTTGCATACAATGAAGTGTTTCAAATGCAACTAAGATATTATCAGAAATCAACCTATCTTTAACAAAAGCAGATTGATGCTCAGTAATGATTTTTGGCAAGACTTTTTTCAATCGATTAGCTAACACCTTTGAGAATATTTTATACAGCACATTACAAAGACTTATAGGGCGAAACTGGTGAACATATTCAGGATTAACAGTCTTGGGTATGAGTGTAATGAAGGTGTGATTTATAGGATGGGGTAGAGTACCTGAGTTTAGCCAAGATAAAATTGAAGAAGTGACATCCTTATCAACAATATTCCAAAAATGCTGATAAAATAATGGCGGCATTACATCTGGTCCCGGGGCTTTAAGCGGAGCCATCTGTTGCAAGGCTTCTGAAACTTCATACTCCATGAAGTCACGGGTAAGAGATAGATTCGTCTCTTCAGTTATGATTTGAGGGACATATGCCAACACATTACTGGAGTTCTCCGGTCTGGAAGTGGTAAAAAGATTCTGATAGTACCTTGTCAATATAGCAGAAATCTCATCGGGTTGGGTCCTCCAAGCATCCAACTCATCTCTAATCCCCCTAATCTGATTTTTCCTGAACCTCTTCGTTGCTCGACTATGAAAATATTTTGTATTTTTGTCACCTTGGCTTGCCCACAGAACCCGTGACCTTTGAGTCCACATGCGAGCCTCCCTATCCATCAGCACACCAACTTCAAATTTTAACTCCCTAACCCGATGGTTAACACCACTGATTTGTACTTCAAATTCTGCCTTACACAACAATTCTTTCTTTTTTTTCAACTCTTGTCTCACACTACCAAACACGTTTCGATTCCACCAAAGTAAGTGTTTACCACATTTTTTCACCTTAAATAATATTGTAGAATCCAAGTCCGACCCTACCATTGAGTTCCATGCTGCTTGTACTGTTTCTTCACAAGACGGATTTGACAGCCACATCTCCTCAAACCGGAATATTTTTTTGTGTGTTGGGATGTCTAACGGTGCTAGGACTACTAAGAGAGGGCTATGATCCGAAGAATCACAATGTAAATGATGAACACGTGACCTTGGGAATTTCAGAAACCACCCATTAGTAGCCAAACCTCTATCAAGCCTTTCCCATATCGAATTGCCATTTTCAAAGTGTCTAGCCCAAGTGAATTTTGACCCAACGAATCCAAGATCCATAAAGCCACATTCATCAATAACCTCTCGAAATAGTTGCATCTGAAAATGAGGCCTAGTTGCACTCCCCAATTTCTTATCTTGCTTCAAGATCTCGTTAAAGTCCCCAAAACAAAGCCACGGAATTTCCGGACTTGAGTTGAGAGACCTTAGTTTGTCCCAAGCCTCACTCCTTCTAGCTGTCTTTGGCTCCCCATAAAAACCTGTCAAGCGCCATTCATTGCTCGTGCTCTTATCTTTGTAGTATCAATATAATACTTGTGTGAGCCTTCAATCCTCAAGTTGACCGAAGATTTCCAAAATAGAACCAATCCACCTCCTCTACCTTCTCTTGGCACCACCCATCTATGATCAAATTCAATGGTTCGTTGTATAGTCTCTAGCCTTGCTTCATTTGTCAGAGTTTCGGCTAAAAAAACGACAGAGGGATCTTTTGCCCGTATGATTTCTACGAGCTCTCTTCCTGTTCACAGGTTCCCAAGCCCATGACAGTTCCATGCTAGGCAACTCATTGTGACTGGCGGGGCTGATGATCAGCCTCCACCATATCAAAAAGTACCTCCTTATCACACCGAGAAACCTGTAGTAGCTTGGAAGGTAACTCGGCTTGATGCACTACTGCTGAACCCCTTCTTTTTTGGCCCGAGATAGTCTCTAAGCCATGGCTGGCCGTGTGAGCTTCGGTTCTAAATCTACGGGTCCAAGATGGCAAAACACGTAATTGGCTAGATGGGGAAGAAACCCTAGCCATTGCTTTAGGGGCACGTGCTTCATTAACTTGAGTTTGGATAGGAGATATCTTGAAAGCACATGACTCAGGTCCAGGTGTATGAATTGCTGGAGAATTCTGACTGTCAAAATTGGCCAGCTCGGCATCAATGCCTATTGAATGCTTATCACTCTCCACCTTTCGCTGAACTGAAACGGGTTTGGTCATTAACTCCTCATTGGTCACGCAATTACTTGATTGAGTAATCATAGAATTACTTCCCAAACTGATCACGCTATTACTCCCCTTATTGATCACGTTATTTTCTTCCAAATTGAGCCCACTATTCCTTCCTTGTGTGCTGTCAGGACCTGAATTATGGGAGTTAATACCTGGCCAAACGTTACAATCAGACCTGTGAGTGGCCATATTAGCATTAAATTCTTCGTTACTGCCGTTACGATCACCCGCAACCTCTGTAAGTCCAACAGTCACCGTAGGATGGCCTGAGATATCTCCGGCAGGGAAGGTAGTGCCAATGTTATCAGGTTTGTTCCTTGCTGCATAGAATCCTGGCACCGTAATTACATGCTTCCTGGACGCAACAAAGGCAGGCGCACATAGTCCCGAGCCAAATTGGCGTTCTTCATGACGTAAGGTACCCTCGCTCTGTAGCCAAATTTCACAGTCCTTGTCAACGTGAGTGAGTCGGCCACACCAGTAACACAAATTCAGAAGTCTTTCATACTTGAAACTCACCCAAATTTGCTTCCCATTCTCCAAGGAAATTAGACGTCCACGGCATAGGGGTAGAGATAGATCAACTGAGATTTTGAGGCGTAGAAACATACCCCCATCTGATTCCTTAGGATCCGTAGGTCGAGACACATCTCCAATCACAGCACATATTTTTTCAGCAGCCTCCATTGTCATATATCGCAGTGGAATCCCATGGACCTGAACCCAGAAGCTCGCCCTGTCAAACTGGAGTTCATGTACTGGAGTGTCTTTCTCATACCGCTGCATCACCACTAGGTGCTTATCAAAGCTCCAAGGTTCACTCAACAGTATGCGATCAACATCTTGTTTGTTATCAAAAGTAAATAGGATTTTGTGTTCTCCAAGGTTTTTGATCTCAAAACCATTTCGACACCTCCACAATGGAGTGAAGGTTCTTGCAATGACATCCACGTTTAAAGCTCTCTTAGTAAGAAACTTAGCAGCTATGGAGAAATCTTTGTGTCCATCATCTTTTGTAAGGCTGCAGCTAGAACCTTCCCTGTCAGACAGAGTAAGTCGACTCCAGTTCTGTGTGAGATCCTCCATGACAACACTCTCCTGTTTCCCAAACCCCAGAAGAGAAAACCCACTACCCGAGGAATAACCTTGTTACTCCAAGGAAACTAACCACACCTTCTTAGAGAAGGGACAAACAATTCTACTGCACTGGAGAAGTCAGAGACCAAACTTCTTTGCTGTAGAGAAACACTTGTATAGATAATAAGTTGATTCTTGATTATCACAATAGGTTATATCTAGATGAATACGGTATTTCTAGAATTACAAAGTACATGCCAATCTTCAGCGAACCAAAATGTAATTTCCATTTCCTTTATTCGTTCAAAAATCATATTGTAAGTCTTGGACAAAGTGGTTTTTGTAATGGGTTCTAATTCTTGGCAAATAAAAAGCCCGAACTTACACACCCGTCCAGACTCACATCTCTTACATAAAAGGCCCATTCGATGAACAGATCAAAGCTAGACCATATCAGGACTTACACTGATGGGCCAGTGATTAAACCTGTGAACAAACACGATTTCTTTAAGTTGTGTCAATAAACAGAAATTATATTCTTAAAGGTCCTATGCAGATGTGCCAGGTCTAATGACTCTAATTATCTGGTCTCTTCCGCTTACTCCATTCTCCTTTTTGTGAGTGAATGCTTGATTTCAATATTGATGGTGTAGGCCCATGAAACAAACAGAAGTATAAGTCCATCAGCCTCTAAAGGTTCTCATCAAAAAATTATTAGTTACGTTCGAAATAAATTCCGATCCCCTCTCACAAGAGGATGATTTCCACTCATGAGTGATTGAGTGTGAGAGTTGGTGAGGGAGGAGGAGAGTTTATGCAATTATGCAAGATGTAATAATTTTTCATTTTGATATGATGTTTTTGTTTATATATATATATATATATATATGTAGGATTTGAAATCTACAATGTTTGTTTTATTATTGATGATGCACAAAAAATCAGTAAGCTGAATGCTCTGAGGTTTAATGGGCTAGTGGTTGCTTGGAAGGTCTGAAAAGAAAGAAATGCAAGATCAAATGTGACCGGAGTGAACCGGTCAAGTATCCTCCGATGCTTAAGTTAGTTTTTCTCTCAAGAACTCAAGAATTCCAACTTTAGGAGTGGTGTAAACTTACTTTTATTTGATGTGGATGAGTCCTTATATAGTGAGCTTTTGGAGTGGTTACTTGTCTAGTAACTTCTCTAACAATTGAGGAAATTAGAAGGTTCAGACTTAACTTCCACAACTGCTATAGAAGTTAGAATATTCAATCTTATTTTCCACAACTGCCATTGGAAGTTAAGTACTTAATAGCAATGAACAAGGATTTTGTAGCATGTGGTCCGAATTATAAGCTCTTGTGGATAAATCCATTTTTGGAAATTTATAAGTGTTGAGTGGTCATTCAGGTCATTTCATGAACTGGAGAACCCTTCTGGTCCTGGACGACTTTTATGGTCTTGGATGACCCTTATGGCCTTGGACGACCCTTCTGGTCTTGGACGACCTTTTCTGGTCTTGGATGACCCTTTTGGTCTTAGATGACCCTTTTGGTCTTGGACGACCTTTCTGATCTTGGACGACTCTATGGACGAACTGGAGATAGTCCGATTCTTGTTCACTTTTCATTTTTGACACATGTCGATGTTTCATTGGTCAATTGGCATGCCACACGGTGTCACTGTTGTGGTCGGTTTTTTATGCCTTATATTGTGCTACGTGTCATGATCTCATTGACCAACCTGTTATGTCGATTCGTTAACCAAGGAGATTGCGACGTGTCAGCTTCTGATTGCTACATGATTTCATTGACCAACTTATAGGTTCAATCTCTCTCTTGCCCTCTCATTTTTCTAATATTTTCTCTACCATCTTGTCTAGGAGCCTCATCTAGTCATCCTCATCCTTAGGCTTTCATTAGGTACTTCTTCTTTTCTTCGTCCTTAGGTTTACTTTAGCAAATTCTGTATTTTTCCTATCATGTCTTCGTCTAGTGGTAAAACTGTGAGAGAGATAGACGAGTATCAGGACAAGTCTAATGGTAATAGCAGCTTTAGTTCCCAAGACGAGCATTATTCGTCTAGGGTTCCTGGAGTTCCTTTGGAGGTCTTCTAGGAAGAGATGAGGCAGAGGGCAACTTCCAGTTTTAGAGCTAGCTCATTCAAGAGGGCTGAATCATCCAAGACTCCTTCTTAAGAAGAGGAGGGGAATGTCATCTATAGTTGATTAGTTGTCGTAATTCTTCTGATAGGTTATGGAAGACGAAATTTTTCTTCATCTTTGGAAATTGGGTTGGAGACCCAATTGATGTAAATAGAACTCCTTTCCCTCCTTTTACTAATGCTCTAGGTCGTCTTCGTCCTGAGGATATGTTTTCTTTGAAGTTTACTTCTTCTTTTCATTTGCTCTTTTCCTCGTCTAAAAATTCTTCTCGTCTATGTAGCTGTTACTCGTCCACACTTAGACGACTATAGAAAGAGCTCGCAGTTAAGCCTAATAGATCCTTCCATAATTTGGCAACACTACGTCGTCTTGAGCCCACTGAGGAGAATCTCATTCACGAAGAGACTACTCGTAGAAGTAAGAGTCGTCTTTCAAATTTTTTTTTTTTTAGTCGCCTAATTCTTCATGCTTTCTCCATTATAGGGCTAGCCACCATAAAGGAGAACAAAGGTAAGAACGTTGCCAGTGGGATTAAGGAAGAGGAGGAGGAAGTCCAAGTCTTCTAGGACAAACCAGTTCCTTTGGTCATCCAGAGCCCTACTGTCCAACCCCATGCTAGGAAAAGGATGGGTATCTTTAGAGATGTGGACCTTGGAAGTCTGGACGATTTGGCTGTGAACTTGGTCCTTCTGAAGTTCTCCTTCAACTGTTCAGATTGAAGCTCTTCAACCTTTTGTTGGTAGACCTTCTTGCAAGACTCATCCTTCAACTCTTGTTAAGGCTCCTCCTACCTCGGTGTTGGACAAAGGCCATGCATTTATTTTGTTGATTTTTTTTAAGAGAAAATTTCTAACTCGTCCATCCCTAAGTTAGGCGATGGTAAAGTTTTATGCTGCGTCCTAGCAGGCCAAGGAGTTGTGTGACGATATTAAGGTTTTAGTCATAAAGAACAAGGAGTTGGAGGATGAACTTCGTCTTGAAGGAAAATTCCAAGAGTTATCCTCGTCCTTAGAGAAAGCAAAGGATGAAGTAATCGAAGCCTTCAAAACAAATGATGAGTTTACTAGGTGTCTAGACAAGCAATATTTTGCTGGCTGCGAGGACTTTCACTCTGATGCTAAGGAAGCCTATCCTGAGATGGACTTTAATGTCTTCAAGGTTCCAACTGCTGCTGAGAGTTCTTTGCTTCAGACAAGCTCTGAGGATGTAAATATCATGGACGATGTCTTTATTGAGCCTTCTAAGGATGATCCAAAGTTTGGGGATGCCCCTGGTGGTTTGTTAAAGTAATCTTCAATTTAACTTTGTTTTTATATATTGCCATGGTGCCTTTTTTTTTTTGGGCTTATTTTAAGTTTTATCTAAGTACAATCTTCTCGTCCAAATGTATGGAGGTATGATAATAGATACAACAACCTTTATTAGCATGCACAATTTAAGGGTTTTTGGACGAGGGCCGTCTACCCTTTTATGTTTTATGAATGAATATTTACTTCCATTTTCATTCTTCATTTGGTGTTGAACATGTAATATGCTTTATGTATGAACGATTTTTCCCCTGTTTACATCGTCCATGTTATTTCTATTGTTTTAAGTGTGGTCCGTCCACTTATAAGACATTTTATCTTGTCTTAACTGTATGAACAAATTTCCTTTGTTTACATCGTCCATGTTGTTTTTTTATTTTTTTATTTTTATTTTTTTTTTATGGTTTTTAAATGTGGCCTGTCCACTCATGAAGACATTTGACTCGTCCATGTTAGAATAATTTTTTTATGTTCAACACTTTTACCATTTTTTAAATTTTACAAGTATAACTCGTCTATGAATGGTATTTCTTTTGCTAGCTTTATTCGCCCATAGATTTGACTTATAGCTTGCATTATCCCTCGTTCATAGGCTGGACGGTCCTTTACTCATCTTTGGGCAAGACGTTGCTAGCATTTACTCGTCCAAAGATTGGACTGTTTGGTTGATCAAATTCATCCATGGATTTTGAATATTTTTACGTGCACGTATTTCCTTGTCCATTGGTTAGACGAATATACCTTAGGTTTTACCTCGTCTATTGATTAGACAAATATATATTAAGTTTATTTGTCTTTGCTTTATCCTTATTTTAAGGAAAGCTTATAGACGTTACATCCTTGCATTCATAAATTTTACTCGTCTTGGGCTTTTAGCCTTCTTGTGGATTAGTTTAAATGAAAACAACATGAAAATTAGGAATTCACATAACATTATACACATTGGGAATCCAAACTGTATATACACAACATAAACATAGTCCACAAGCATGGCACATACTTAGAAGCTAGTGTCTTTAGGGAATTAAAAATACTTATGTACAAACAGACTAAGTCCATGACTTCGTCCATCACAAATTCGTCTATAAACAGTGCAAAAGTTAGAAACTAACGAACTTTTTAGGGAATTAAAATATTAAAAACATGTAGTACTAGCAATAAACATAAATAAATATAAGGAAAGTAACACATAGCTCCAACTTCATCCATGATGATACTCGTCTTTAATGATGCTCATCCAGGCTAATCCTTTACTGATAGTGTCTTCATAGATGTTCAACATTCCAAGGGTGCTCTACCTTTCGTCCAGCTAGGGCTTCCAAGTAGTATGATATTTGTTTTTTGTAATTGATAACCCTGTAGGATCCTTCCCAATTAGGCTCTAATTTTCCATAAGCCCGATTTCTGGTTGCCAAAGACACCCTTTTTAGGACTTGGTCCCCAATGTTGAAACGCCTAAATTTCACCATTGCATCATATTGTTTAGCCATAAGATTTTTATATCTTGCTATCCTCTACTCTGTACCCATCCTTACCTCGTCTATTAGATCCAGATTAAGACGAAGTTGCTCTTCATTCTCCTCGTGCCCCCCTTGTCTTTGGTGGTTGTCCAAAGAGTTGGACGTTCTGCACCACCTTCAGGTATGTCTTTCTTGATTTGGAAGATTACCCTGCTGAAGTTCTTCTTACAATAACTCATATTTCTCCAAGTGTGGGCTGTAATGGCTTTTCTACCTTTCCTTTCAATTTCTCGTTTTTATGATCTCGTCTAAGAAAATTCCTCAACTTTCCCTGCTTGATAAGATTCTCTATCTGATACTTTAAGTCATAGCACTCGTCCGTGTCATGCCCATGGTTCATGTGGAAGCGACAATACTTGTTCTTATTATGCTTATTAGGATCTCCCTTCATCTTCTTTGGCCACTTCAAGGATGGGTCATCCTTGATTTGTATAAGCACTTGATCAAGTGGAACATTCAAGGGCGTGTAGTGTTGACTCCTTCTTGAAGACGAACCTGCCTTTCTGTTGTTTTTCTTCTCTCCCGTCCAGGACTTATTTGGACAAGGGCCTTGGTTAAGATGGCGTGGGAGATCAGCTTCCATTTGCTCTGCTCTCTTCCTCTTCTTGGTAATGATCGCATCCTCTGCATTCATGAAGCTTTGGGCCGAATGGACAAGTTTAGCCATGGTTTGTGGTTCTTGATCATAAAACTTACGGATGAATAAATCTGAACTAACTCCATTGTGGAAGGCTGCCAATAGCAACATGTCATCCATCTCGTCTACCACCAGGGCTTCCCTATTGAAGCGAGTGATGTAAGATCGCAAGCTCTCATTTTCTCCTTGCTCTATAGTTAGCAAACTGGAAGAGGAACACTTGTGGTGTTGTCCTCCAATAGAATTATTAACGAACAACTTACTCAAATCCTTGAATGAGTCCACAGGGTTTGAGGGTATTTTGCTGAACCACACCCACGCTGGTCCTTTTAGGGTGGTAGGGAATGCTCTGCACATAATCTCGTCTAGAACCCCTTGAAGGTGCATGGTAGTCTTGAAGGTAGCGATGTGATCACATGGGTCACGAGTTCCATCATATGAATCCAAGGAAGGCATTTTGAATTTCGGGGGTAGGGGATGACTATTGATGGAAGTCGAAAAAGGGGAATCCGTTCGGTGGACTAAGTCATCCACGGGGTTCGCTCTCATATTCTCCTTCATTTCATCTATAGCTTTTCTCATTTGGTCTATCTCCCTCTCCAAGTGTGGCACTCTTCTTGAAGCAGTGCCCCTTGACTGATTTTCAGACACAACGTTTTTTCCTCTGCCTTCTTGACTTTGGGCTTGCCTTCCGCATGTCTTTCATGGTGTTGCCTTCTCAAATTGATCTCCCTATTGAACTCTTGGTTCTGACGGGTTAGTTCCGCCATAGCAGCAGCCATAGACTGTATATGTTGAATGGAATGTGGTTGCATGACAGGTGCTGACTGACGATCATGATAGGGATTACTAGAAGCATTCGTACTCTCCTAATGGCCTGGACTAGTAGTCCTTAATCTTGTCCGAACCATATAGTCTTTTGTCTGGGAAAGGCAAATCGTTGAAAATAAATAATGGAACGAAAAGAACACTTAAGTTGTCCCCACAGACGGCGCCAACTGATTCTGCGAAAAAAATCAGCAGACTAAATGCTTCGGATTTCCAAAGTGCAGTGATTGTCTTGGAAGGTTTGAAAAGAAAGAAATACAAGATCAGAGGTGACCGGGGTGAACTGGCCAAGAACCCTCCGATGCTTAAGTTAGTTTTTCTCTCAAGAACTCAAGAATTTCAACTTTAGGAGTGGTGGAAACTTACTTTTATTTGATGTGGATGAGTCCTTATATAGTGAGCTTTTGGAGTGGTTACTTATCTAGTAACTTTCCCAATATTAGTGGAAGTTAGAAGGTTCAGACTTAACTTTCACAACCGCAATAGAAGTTAGAATATTCAATCTTATCTTCTACAACTGCCATTGGAAGTTAAGTACTTAATAGCGATGAACAATGATTTGCTAACACGTGGTCCGAGTTACAAACTCTTGTGGATAAATCCATTTTTGGAAATTTATAAGTGTTAAGTGGTTGTCCAGGTCACTTCATGAGCTGGACAACCCTTATGGTCCTGAACGACCCTTATGGCCTTGGGCGACCTTTTTGGTCTTAAATGACCCTTTCAGTCTTGAACGACCCTTCTGGTCTTGGACGACTCTATGGACAAACTGGAGATAGTCCGATTTTTAGTTCACCATAAATTATAATTACTCTTTATTATTAAATCAATACACAT
Source organism: Castanopsis chinensis (assembly GCA_032878915.1). Taxonomy (NCBI): domain Eukaryota; kingdom Viridiplantae; phylum Streptophyta; class Magnoliopsida; order Fagales; family Fagaceae; genus Castanopsis; species Castanopsis chinensis. Next base: position 27,082,544 of record JAVQMG010000126.1, read on the forward strand.
TTTTGACCATATACCAAAGGTCGTAGACATTTTTTTTATTGACTAGTAGACAACTAGTATGTGGGTAGGGTTCTAAAGTAATTATATGTAGACGAAAATATCATAGAGAGATGCCTACTTTCACTTATAATAATAGAACTTTTTAACAATATATAATATATAAGGTATTAAGGAAGGTTAAATATTTTATATCATAGATAATAATGTAAAAGATAGTAGTTTAAATATATATATTTTTTAATAAAAGACAGGTGCTATGATTTTGTCTATGTGTGCAATGAAATCCACAATTCAGTAACTTAAAAAAAAAAAAAAAATCGTTTAACTTCACTTATTGAAATCAATTTAGAAAATGTCTCCCTATATTATTTATAGATTCATTTGAATGGTTTTTGACCTAGAAATAATCTCATTATCAACGAATATAAAATTAGTTGGAACGCCATCAATGTTGAAGAGATCACACCCCGTTATATATAATCTATCCTTCAAACTTTCACACCTTTTGTAAATTTTTAAAGGTCAATGAGGCTTCTTTCAGTGCAAATCCACCGGTCAAAATCTTGGGGGGGGGGGGGGGGGGGGGTTTGGATAACGCGTTCAGCGTTTAGCTGAACGCGTTTCACGTTTTCTGTTTTTTTTTTTTTTTTTCTCTTGCGTTGCACGCATCAAGGGGGACATCGTTTACTGTTCATGATACTGTTCATGAACAGTACATGAACAGTAGCCGATTTTGTTGATTTTTTAGTTTTTTTATTATGTTTGTGGGTCCCGTTTACTGTTCAAGGGACCCATAAATTGCACTTTTCAGAATTTTTTTAATTGAAAATGGGTCCCACATTACTATTCACACATTTAAAAATTATTTTGCTACAGTATTTTCAGTTTTTAGCAAAACGTTCTATCCAAACGGACCCTTAGTACATGATAATACAAACAGCCCTATAATTAAGAGAGGTTTTTGACCGAGCCATGATGAACCTTTACTCATTGAAAAATACTACGTCTATAATATTTTTACAATAAATTATAAGTAAAAAAAATTATTGATTTTAATTTGAATTTAAAACTTAAATTACTTTTTTCACTAAAAAAAATTTAAATTATTTTTTTATCCATCTATACCAACTAATAATAATTTATTACTTAAAAATTATTGTAAAAAATTGTGAATATAAAATTCTTCTGGTTTATTATGCGGACTATAAAGCAAGAAAACCAATTTAATTTCAGACAGTATGAAAGTAAAAATCAAAGCTTTAGGAAGCAGACATCAATAATGCTGCATTCAATCAACTTTTGAAAATTATTTAGTACGTACAATTGGTACAGCATTATGATTCGAGTCAAGTGTATGCAATGGTATGGTAACGAACTTTCGGTGTTCCCACTGAGCACCAAATTAATGGGTTTGGAACTTTGGATGAACTTTTCAGCTAAAAGGAAAAAAAAAACATTGATCGTGAATTTCATGTTCATTTCACCAGCCCCGATCATACATGCTTGGCGACAAAAGTAATAAAACTGAGGGGTACGGGGTACCTCACAATTGATTCTTGTCGTGTCAAGTCAGACTGTCGTCAAATTTGATCCCCTCCTTCATCGTTGCACTTTTACACTAAGCCCTACATAGGACACAAATACTAATATTATGTTTCAGGCAAAATTTGATAAATAGTATAATTTTTAAAAAATTTTCAGTGGATGGTATGTGTTTCAAAGTAATTAGTTAGTTGGACTGGTTTTGAAATTTGAGTTTGCTAAACTCGAGTTTCATGTCAGTTTTTTTTTTTTTTTAATTTCACATCAGATTGTTATTGGTTAGACTTTGAGTATAGTAAAATCGATTTTAAGGTGGAACTCGAGTTTAGCAAACTCAAATTCTAAAATCAGTCTAACTAACTAATTACTTTGAGGCGCATGCCATTCACTGGAAATTTCCCAAAAATTGTACTATTTACCAAATTTTGCCCTATGTTTCATGTTTCATGGATTACGATTAGGTTCAATTACCTCATCCTCTTGCAAAATTTTTTTACTATTCTAATTCTCTAAATTTTTTTTCTTAAATTTTTATTTATTAAACTGTTGAGATTTAAATTATTTTTTCAACTTTAAATCTCAGCTGTTCATAATTATTGCATTAGATATGGGTATTACACCTGATTTCAATATGGACGAAGAACAAATCTCTATATAATGAAAACACACCCCTCATGAGTTATGTCAAAAAGGCCTGAGGGTTTAATCGTTTTCATATTTTATGGTGTATAGTTTTATGAAGGAGTCAAATTTTTTCAAAGTGAGAAAACCGCATGTGACATGGTTATATGTGACATGGTTACAATCATATTATTGTATTTGCTGCCGTATAAATCAAATTGCATGCAATGCACGGCTAAAAAGCTAGTTAAGTTGAATTCTCGTCCTATGTTCCAAATTTCAGTCCAACATGAAAAAAAAAAAAAAAACCACCAGTGTGTACAGGCCTACTTTGAAGTTGAACTTTTACGCACAAAGCATACCGTTCGTAGGAAACATTTGCAGGCCATATGGGACAATGATATCGTTCATAATCACAGGCAGAGAAATTTAAACAGAAAAAAAAAAAAGAAAAAAGAAAAAGAAATCTTCCTTGTTAGGAACAAGCAGATCATCGAGTAATGTTTTAAATGTCGTTCAAGAGACGACTTTTCTGGTGCTTGATTTAAACTGCTATCTGTGTCTTATTTTTGAGTAAAATGATATCAATGACTACTTTTCCCGTGATTGATTGAAAGTGTTGTCTCTTCCTACAGTAAGAGCAAGCGGGGAAGAAATTAAAGCCCAGAATCATTATTCACATGTAGGGGTGATAATGTTTTACGTCCCGAGCATGACATGATATTTTCCGGGTTAGTGGAATGTAAATAGGGTTGTATCAAAAATCAGTTTTTTTTTTTTTTTTTTTTAATTTTTTTTACAAGATAAAATTTTTACTTTAATTTAATTTAAATGTATATGTGTGTGAAACTCTTTTCTGAAAATTTGAACTTCATCTATTGCCTCCCCACACCCTATAAGCATTTCTGCTTGTAGAGTGACCACCACACCAAGAAAGGCGGTGGTATCAAGGCCGATTGTTGAGATGCTTTAATGCGATTTATTAGAAATAGATGTTTCAATTCTGTGTTGACCTGATTAATTCTCAATCAATTCAAAATCACATGTTTCATAAAAAATAAATGTCATTTCTATCTAACATAAATTTGTATTTCAAATATAATTGAGTAAGTAAAAGAATTTTAATGGTCATGTTGATAAATTCTCCATTGAAACTCTAAAATCTCTAAACTTTTTTTTTTTTTTTGTATCCAAAATGAAAAAAAAAAAAAAAATCTCTTTTTCGCTTTATTTTTCGTAGATTGTATATTATACAAGTCAAAATGGATCATGCCATGTTAATCCGCTTAATAAATCGGTGTGTAGGGGTTGAGAGGTTTTGACATAATTATTCAATAAGTTGGGTTATGGTTGAGTTATGTATTCGAATATCCTTACTATGACATGACAGCTAACACAATCCTTTAAAACAAATTTCCATCTCTATTCACATGAAAGCACGCTCATTTAAAAAAAAAAAAAAAAAAAACCAAACTAGCATTCATTTAGATATGACTTATTTGCTTATTTATTGAACATGCTCATCTTCAAAAAATAAAAAATAAAAAAAACCAAACTAGCATTCTTTTAGATGACTTATTTGCCTATTTAATGAAAGTGGATAAAGATATATTTATACATACCTTAAAAAATGAAATTTAGAAAAATATAGTAGAGAGAGAATATCTTAAAAGATTTCAATTGAGTTGTTAATATAATATATAAAAACACCATTTAACCCAAAAGTTTAAGATTATGAGTTAGGCATATATAGCTATATTATATTAATTACCCACTCTTCTTATTATTATTCAGTATGAGACTTTATTCATTTGTGTACATCTAACAATGTATATAAAGTGAAAAGTTAAATAAACTTAAAACAAAAAACAAAAAACTGGAAATGCATATTTGTAATAAAAAGGATAATTAAAAGAAGAAGTTAAATACTTAGATGAGACCTCTGTGAACTGTGAAGAATTTTTGAAGAGATCCTATGTCCTTATGTTGCATGTTTAAATCATTATTCACCTGAAAAGATGCTCATCTAAGAAAGCAAAAATTGAATTATAAAGAAAACTAATTTGATGAGAGCAGTCTGAATTTTGAATAATTTCAGAGGATGTTGTGTATATTCCATGAAAATGTTTGTTAATCTCCATAATTCTATTACACATGTACTAATACAAGTGTTACATCGACAAAAATTTTACAATAAATCTTAAGGGATAAATTGTTATTGGTTATAATTTAAATCTACTACTGAATTAAAATTTTTTTTATCAATAATAGCTACTAATAATCTATCATTTAGAATATATTGTAGAGGTGTTGCGAAAATGTCGTGACATAACATTTCTTTGCGGTAATCAGAGAGTCATTATTGCTTTTATTACATTAATGAGAAAGTCATTATTGCATTGATTATAAGGGTATCATGACATCCATAATTATATTATAAGCGTAATATAGAAGGAATGATAAGGATTCCAACCGAGTAAGAATAGCGCGCGCAAGATATATGCAAAGATATAAGAAACCAGCTCCAAATAAAAAAAAATAAAAAAATAAAAAAGAAAAAAAAAAGAAAAGAAAAGAAACCAGCTACTTGCCTCCTATGTATACCGACAACCAACGTGAGGGGTTGGACGTAACTGATATAGTCTTTACTGTAGTGGATTTCACTTAAAACCCACAGTTTTTTCTTTGCCACATGTTCTGAGGCCGAAGGCCCAAAGCATTACTCAAGTCTTTTTATTTTTTCCTGGAATTTTCAGCTTTAAATTAAGAGTCCCACATAATCATAATAATAAACCTTTCTTATGTCCTTCTATATGTCACAATATCACATCAAAACCCTAGCCTCCACTATTTTTTTATATTATTATTGATCTCTTAACTCTTTCAAAGTTTCTAAAACTCTGTATTTTTGTTACAGACCCGAATTTTAACTACTTAACAAAAATAGAGAAAAAAAGTTTGAATTATGCATAATCTTTTAAAAGTATTCAAGTATGTGAGGGTACAAATTTGCAAGTATAATACTACATTCTCTAACATTTTTATATTAATTTATTTTAAAGAATCAAATAATGATATGAAATATATACTTGTAGTTGATTGAGATTATAGAGAAACCAAATCATAACAATGATTCCAATTCAAATTCTAAATCAACTAATATCAAGGTATATTTTGCAAATATTCCAATTGAGTAAAACTAAATGTGGGTATAAAAAAATAAATTAAAGTTTACATTTTTATATTATATTTTGTCTGACAATTACGTTAGTATATAAATGTCTATCTATTAATATTAATTACTGTTATTTAGATTAATTTTACTTTCAACATTTTCTTCTAATCTTGCTTCCTCTAACGTTGGTCATAAGCCTTTTGATGGTTAAATTAGGATATGCCAAGATATAAGAAAACTGCAAAGTGACAATCTTAGTTAGGAAAAAAAAAACTTCTTAGCAATTTGGGATGCGGTAATAATTATAGGCCTTTGTTATTGAGAATATTATATGTATCTTAGGAATGTATCACATTTTCTCTTACAAGGCCTTAGGGTATAAAGCTTAGGATAATGACTAATGCACACAAGTACACACATGCCAATGAGGCGTGTCACTAATTTTAAACCAAATCTACTTATGCCATTTTCTTACTATTTATTTCACCATGTGACATTTGCGCGTACGAATATGTGTAATTAGTATTGGCTGTTGAGAAACATACTTCCAAGAGGACATGTACTATGAATAAAACCAAGGAAACAAGGGAAGAACTTTAATTTGAACACAAGCATACAAAGCTAGTTTCTACGTACTGAGCATGCATAGCGCTTAATAATCAAGGGGATCAATAGAGATGAACGCATGTATGGTGGGTGCGTTCTTCGGAAGCCAAAAATGTCTTTGCCCCCTTCTCATGGCTCAAGTACAAGGATTAGGATTTGGTGCAATATTGATAAACGGTTGAGATTGACAGTTGCAAAAGTTAACTTTTAATTTCAACTATTAAATAAAAAAAAATATTAAAAAGATTAAAAAGTTAAAGTAAAAAAGTAAAAATATCCGCACACATCACAATTCACACAAATAATATCTATATCTATATATTACTAAAAGTTGAAGTATAGCGTTTAATATTGCTGCGCTCACATTGAATCATGTCAGCATCCACGCTATTATTTTTTTCTTTCCATTTTCTTATAATTATTTTAATATTTTTTTATTTCATATTTATAGTTTTCCAACTTTTCTCCCTCCCATACATTTTCATCTCCCTACTACTTTTCCAACCTTTCTCCTTCTCTCACATTCTCATCTCCCCACTACCCTCTACATTAATATCATTCTCTATCTTTCCCTTCATCTTTTTCTATTTTTGTCTCTTCTTATTCACACCTTCTTACTATAAATTTGTCACTATCTATTTCATTCTATGCATAGTTTTCCCTTACAAAAAAAAGTTCTCTCTCTCTCTCTCTCTCTCTCTCTCTCTCTCAATTTTTGGGTGGATTTTTATTTTTCTTGCATCTTCACTTTCGGTTGATAATTTTTTATATTCTTTAATCTACTTTAGGTTAATGCGATTCAAATTTTTTTTTTTAATTGTTGTGTTTTTTTTTCTCTCTTTGATTGTTGCATGTTATCCTATTGCGTTATAAAGGATCAAATATAAAAATATAATATTATCTTACTACATAGCATGATTTGGATAATTTAATTTGATATTTATTGTAATTTGAGTGATTTTTATAGTGCTCAATTTAAATGTTAAACTATGAGACTTTAATCATTTTTGTTTATTTTTTAATCATTTGTGGTGGACAAAATACCCTTAATAATTATATTAAAAGTACTCTATAATGCCATTTATTTAGAAAAAAGTAAAGGTTGGCTAAACAATAATTATTGGATGAGAGATAAATTTTATCTTTCGCATTTTTACTTTAATTATTATTATTATTATTATTATTATATAACAATGCATATATAGAAATCTAATTCTTAGATTTTGCTAATAATTGTTTATTTGATAATATGTTTTGGATGGCTGAAATTGCAATTTCCACAAAGAAGATAACCTTAGTAGATTATAAATAACAAATTGTTTTCCTAATTGGTCCAATTAATCATAGCTAAGTTTTATTAATTTTTTAGTTACTTTTTCAGTGTTTTGGATTGTAGGCAGAAAAAATAAGTTTGAGAAATTTTGTTTAAAAATAAAAGAATAATTTTCAAATTTTATATCATTTTTAATGATTCACAAAATGTTATAAATAAATTTTATTAAAAAATAAATATTTTTGTTAACTTGCATTTTGAATTTCTGAAAAAAATTGTATTTTTTTTATTATAGTATGAGAAAAATGATTGAATTTATGATTTATGATTGTTTCTATATATAACTAAAAGCTGAAGTGTAGCGTTTAATGCTGCTGCGCTCACATTGAGCCATGTCAACGTCCACGTCATTATTTTTTTCTTTCCATTTTCTTATAATTATTTTAATATTTTTTTTATTTCATATTTATACTTCTCCAATCTTTCTCCCTCCCATACCTTTTCTTTCATCTTCCCACTACTTCTCCAACTTTTCTCCTTCTCTCACCTTGTCATCTCCCCACTACCCTCTACATTAATATCATTCTTCATCTTTCCCTTCTTCTTTCTCTATTTTTGTCTTTTCTTATTCACACTCTCTTACTATAAATTTGTTACTATTTATTTCATTATATGCATAGTTTTCCCTTACAAAAAAAGGCTCTCTCTCTCTCTCTCTCTCTCTCTCTCTCTCTCTCTCTCTCAATTTTTGGGTGGATTTTTATTTTTCTTGCATCTTCGCTTTCGGTTGATAATTTTTTATATTCTGTAATCTACTTTAGGTTAATGCGATTCAATTTTTTTTTTAATTGTTGTGTTTTTTTTTTTCTCTCTTTGATTGTTGCATGTTATCCTATTGCGTTATAAAGGATCAAATATAAAAATATAATATTATCTTACTACATAGCATGATTTGGATAATTTAATTTGATATTTATTGTAATTTGAGTGATTTTTATAGTGCTCAATTTAGATGTTAAACTATGAGACTTTAATTATTTTTGTTTATTTTTTAATCATTTGTGGTGGACAAAGTACTCTTAATAATTGTATTAGAAGTACTCTATAATGCCATTTATTTAGAGAAAAACAAAGGTTGGCTAAACAATAATTATTGTATGAGAGAAAAATTTTATCTTATGCAATTTTATCTTAATTATTATTATTATTATTATTATTATTATTATTATTATTATTATTATTATTATTATTATTATTATTATTTTATAACAATGCATATATAGAAATTTAATTCTTAGATTTTGCTAATAATTGTTTATTTAATAATATATTTTGGATGGCCGAAATTACAATTTCCACAAAGAAGATAACCTTAGTAGATTATAAATAACAAATTGTTGTCCTAATTGGTCCAATTAATCATAGCTAAGTTTTATTAATTTTTTTAGTTACTTTTTTCAGTGTTTTGGATTGTAGGCAGAAAAAATAAGTTTGAGAAAGTTTGTTTAAAATTAAAAGAATAATTTCCAAATTTTATATTATTTTTAATGATTCACAAAATGTTATAAATAAATTTTATTAAAAAATAAATATTTTCGTTAACTTGCCTTTTGAATTTCTGAGAAAAACTATATTTTTTCATTTTAGTATGAGAAAAATTATTGAATTTATGATTTATGATTGTTCCTATATTACATTTATGATTATTCTTATAATAAATAAAAATATAATTACAAAATAAATTACTCTTTATTAAATTAGTTTAAATTGTATAAAAAAATTTAATAAAACTACCATAAAAATAATTATCATGCGCAACGCACAGGTTCGCGGCTAGTTATAATAAAACGTAATGTGCATAATTAATATTAGATACACTCATATACATAATATAAATTTATAAAAAAGAGTAACATTTACAATTCACAAACACTTATTTTTTGCTCTTGGAGTTAGAAATACTGGTAATAAAGGTGTGCAAAATTTAAGTCAAGGTGTGCAAATATATTTTTAAGAATAAATTAAAGTATTAAACTAACAAAAAATATTTTATATATAATTTTTTTTTGAATTCAGTGAATCCCCTGAAAATAGTGTAGTGCCGCCACTGGTCCCACTCACTCCCACTTGGTAAAAGAAAACGAAAAAGAGGGAAAGAAAAAAACAAAAACAAAAAAAGAAAGGAAAAAATAATACTCTTGATTAGGATGATTATAAGTGTGAATCAAGCTGGCCTTAATTTCTACGAAATGGACGGCAGTGGTAGGATGGCTTTATCTACAAAGTGAATTCCAATGAAAGTCTTCCCAAAATTTTAGTGTTTTATTTTAAATATTTTAGATATTATTAGGGAGAAAAAAAAGAAAAAGAAAAAAAGAGAGACATAACATAACATAATTAGTGAGACGATTTTTAGTATATATTATATTAATTTTTTTTTCATTTCAAATGAATCTATTTCATAATTTATAATTAATATTACAAGTTTAAAAATGTAATAATGTGGCTTTTAGTACAATGTCAGATTTTAAAAGAAAAGTAAAATTCTAATTATAAGATATACATTTTTTCTCTCTTCAAAGGGGAAATGGCGAAAATGGGCAAATGCCCATTTCGCGAAAAAAAAAGAGGGGCAAATGCCCAATTTCTCAAACTTATTAGAGAAATGCCCCTCTTTTGAAACTTAATTTTCTCAAAATCGAGTTTCAAAAAAAAAAATATCTGGAGTCCTATAGCGACGTTTTAAAAAGCCTATAATGACGTTTTGTAACTCGACCTTCATGAAATCGAGTTAAATGCAAGTTTTTCTCTTTTTTCACCTATAACTCGATTTCATAGAGGTTAAGTTACAAAATATTACTATAAGGTCTTTAAAACGTCGCTATAGGGTTTAACTCGATTTTGAAAAAATTGAGTTTCAAAAGAGGGACATTTTCCTAATTAATAAAAAATGGGACAACATGCTGATTTTTTTTCGTGAATAGGGCAAAAGTCCATTTTGGCCAAGGGGAAATGGAGTGGATGGAAACATTTTATATTCTTGAATTCTTATGTCAAATCAAATCATGTCTTTTGTATTATAACACTACATTGTTTCCTCTTTCTTTCTTATTCATTCTAAATAAAGACAAATAGAAAAAGATGCAGCGTGACAATCTATCAAACATTTCCACCTTTAAGGAAAAAGAGTCCAAAATCGATAAAAGAAAAAAAAAAATGTGTATATCATGGGTGGAATTAGGAATTTTGTGTGAACAAGGAAAGTGTATGCGAAAGAATATTTGAGGCTTTCCATAAATAAATACACCCTAAGCTTTATTTGCGTCAAAAAATCATTCTTTTTTTCTCTCCTATGGCAACAAAACTCATCTTTCTCTTCTGGGTTTTCCTTCTTCTCCTATACAAAGTAAAGCCTGACCTAGACAATGTTGGACCCTTGTTGACCCAGCTCACTGACGGGTTCAATGCTGAACGTAAAAGCATGAGCTTAGACGACGCCGTGATTGATAACAATGGCGTACTTCAGCTGACAAACGAATCGGTTCAAGTTGATAGCCATGCTTTCTATAAATATCCAGTCAAATTCAAGAACTCCTCCAGCGGCAAAGTTATGTCATTTTCCACTACGTTTGCTTTTGCTTTGATCAATGAAGATGGAAATCAAGGCCGCTACCACTTCGCTTTCACAATCTCTCCTCCTGGGGCTCTTCCAGGCGCTTATCTTGGTCAACTCAAGGCCAGAAATGATGGGAACATCTCAGTCCACGTATTCACGGTGGCATTCACTATCATGCACCCTAAGTTCAGCGACATCGATGATAACCATGTTGTCGTTGGCCTCAACTGCAGCAAATTATCGAACAAATCTGTTCGAGTCGATCAATCTCTGCGTAGAAAGAAATCCCTTACTCTGAAGAGTGGTCATGTAATTCAGGTATGGGTTGAATATGACGCAGGAATAAATCAATTAAATGTTAGCCTTGCGCAAGAATCTGAGAGACCCAAGCCTGCATTTTTGTCCTATAATGTGGACCTCTCACCAATTTTCAAAGAATACATGTTCATTGGGTTCTTTGCTTCAACCGACCGTCCATCCTCAAGTTCGCACTATGTCTTGGGCTGGAGCTTTAATATAAATGGAGAAGCTAAAAATCTCAATTTGGATAAACTCAGGCTTAAGCTCCCAAAAATGAGTGGGTCAAAAAAGAACCACCCAGGCCTAGGCCTAATTGTTGGTGTTTCAGTCTCTAGTGCTTTGGTTGTAATTTTGGGGATTGTTTTGTTTCTTTACAATGTCAGGAAACTCAAGAAGACAGATGTAATTGAAGCCTGGGAGCTTGATATTGGACCACATAGATTTTCTTATGAGGATCTAAAGAAAGCAACAAAGGGTTTTGGAGACAAAGAGCTACTTGGGGTTGGTGGATTTGGTAGAGTTTACAAAGGAACTTTGCCGAATTCAAATACCCAAGTTGCTGTAAAGCGTGTTTCTGAAAATTCGAAGCAAGGTTTGCGAGAATTCGCGTCTGAGGTTGGTAGTATTGGCCATCTTCGTCATCGAAATTTAGTTCAATTATTGGGTTGGTGTCGTAGGAAATGTGATTTATTACTTGTGTATGATTTTATGCCTAATGTAAGCTTAGACAAGTACCTTTTTGATGAGCCTAAAGCAATCTTAAGCTGGGAGCAAAGGTTCAAGATCATCAAAGGGGTTGCTTCAGGGCTTTTATATTTACATGAGGAATGGGAAAAAACTGTGATTCACAGAGATATCAAGGCAGGCAATGTGTTATTGGATTCTGAGTTTAACGGAAAGTTAAGTGATTTCGGTCTTGCTAAGCTATATGAGCGTGGCTCCAACCCAAGCACAACCAGGGTGGTGGGCACATTGGGTTATTTAGCACCTGAGCTCACACGCACAGGCCTGCCAACGACAAGTTCTGATGTGTTTGCATTTGGTGCTTTATTGCTAGAAGTGGTATGTGGTAGAAGGCCTATTGACCATAAAGCAATGCCTGAGGAGCTCATGCTTGTGGATTGGGTTTGGGAGAAGTGGAGCTTAGGAGCAATCTTAGATGTTGTGGATTCAAGGTTGGGGGGTGAGTTTGATGAAGTTGAAGTTGATTTGGTGCTTAAATTGGGCTTAAAGTGTTCCAACCATGCACCCGAGTCAAGACCCACTATGAGGCATGTGGTTAGGTGCTTGGAAACGAAGTTGGCTTTGGAGGAGGAGGATTTTATGCAATCTTATCCGACTACTTCAGTCTCGGTTGGTGATAACGAGGATATTGCTGATTTTGAGGATGTTTTAACTACATCCTCTTCAGTTTTCAGCGGATATGATAGGTAGTCTTGTTTCTATGGTTTGAGATTTTCAATTTCAGTTGCTACTACATGGTTATGTATGTAGTATTTGTTTGGAGATAAATAAATGAATCATTATCTTGTCCACCCTCACCTTTTGTTTTGTTTTTGTTTTTTTGTTTTTTTTTAATATTTATTTATTTTTTATGTTGGAAGTACATAATATTCACTACAACAAAATGTATTTTCAGTGACGAAAAAATTCGTCACTAAAAGTCCAGTTTTTCGTCACTAAGAACCTTTAGTGACGAAATTGGACTTTTAGTGACGAAATTCATTTCGTCGCTGAAACCCCGTCACTAAAAGTCCTAGTGACGAAAAATTTCGTCACTAAAAGTCCGATTTGATTTTTTTTAAAAATACTTTTAGAGATGAAAACATTTCGTCACTAAATGTTTTCTTCACTAAAAATACCATCCAGTGACGAAAATATTTCGTCACTAAAATCACTTTAGTTTATTAAATCATATTTAGTGACGAATAATTTCGTCACTAAAACTATTTATTGGGTACATATAGTGACGAAAAAGTTCGTCACTAAAACTATTTGTTAGGTACATATAGTGACGAAAAAGTTCGTCACTAAAACTATTTTTAAGAAAATCCATGCACATATAGTGACGAAAATTTTCGTCACTAAAACTATTTATTGGGTACATATAGTGACGAAAAAGTTCGTCACTAAAACTATTTTTAAGAAAATCCATGCACATATAGTGACGAAAATTTTCGTCACTAAAACCATTTCTTACAAAATTTTACTATATTTAGTGATGAAATATTTCATCACTAAAACTTATTTTCTGTTTTTATTTTTTTCATGGTTTTGATATTAACCCGTAACCTGTTATTACATTACTAAAACCTCACATTTGAATAATACATTTATTTCAACAAGACATTTATAAAAAAAGGTCCATACATTCCACAAGTAAAAAATAAAACAAGTATTCAATTCAATCTCCTTCCATACAATAATTGTTTGCAACATATACAATAACTCAAGATGTCCTCATATGTCTTTAAGTAATGCCAAAAGTACATCTCCTTAAAACCACCAATAATAAGAAATCTGCACAAATATAAAAATAATACCACATTAAAATCGTAAAGTAAAAACATTAATTATGTTAGAAGAAATATTTCTAACAATGCATTAAGAGTAGTCACACCATGTAACGTGGGTCAATTGCTAAAAGAAAGTACTAACCAAAATTTTTTTTAACTTGAAGTTGAACCACCTCCATAGGTAAGAGCGTCATCATAACCATTCCTCCTTAAAAAGTTAAGAATATTCTTTTGGACCTCTTCTTGCTTAGCTCGTGCCTCTTGGTCCCTAGCTCGTGCCTCTTGGTCCCTAGCTCGCTCCTCTTTGTCCCTAGCTCTTGCCTCTTTGAGCTCAATGATCTCATTTTCTAACCGTTGAATATACTCCACCGAGGAATTAGATGAGGCGGTGGTTACTAAAGAAGATGAAGGTCTCATGCCAAGTCCTTTTACAATACCGGACTTCTTCTTAAAAACCAAGTTAGAAATCTCCTCTTGTGTAAGGGGAATTGCATTAGGATCTTGACAATGATCCTCTTGCACTTTGAGAATATTTTCCTATCATTTGAAAAAAAGAAAGAAAGAAACAATCATAACATTAATAATACATATGTTATAGCTTTACAAACATGATAGAGATGGAATGACAAGGATGGAATAATATACATACATATGTCACTTCATCCTCATGATGTATCCACATATTTGTATTTGGATTGAAATGAACATCTTTGAAGATTTTTGCCAATTCAGGAACTTGACCGTCATTACTGTTTGTCTGATTATTTAACATTCAAGTGTTAGTTATACTTAATTAATTACAACATATAATATACTAAAGTTTAAGAAAAATGAAAAAACACGCACCTCCTCATCAACCCTAACAGCAAGTGCCTTTGTCCCGCATCTATGTTTGCCAGAAGTTTTCTTCCTATTTTCAGAGTTCTTTCTTGATTTTTTCTAATAAACAACATTCAAGATATTTATTAGATCATGAATAAAACAGTATACATTTACTTTATCTAAGTATTAATCTAATCAGTTTCCAACATAATATAGTAAATATTGAATAATAATAATATATGCATAAATAATTTACCAGCCAATCCTCATTGGTCCATCTTCCATCAATGAGTTCAGTCCACAGCTCAAGTTTGGCATTCTTTGGCGGGTGGCTTCTTGCATAGTTAGCACCATGAGATTGTACGAGCTTTTTATAAGCTTGATGCAACTTGTGGGAGCTGGAACTCAATAATCTTCCACATTTTGTATTTAATGTTTTCGTTACCAAGTTGGAATCCCCTTATAGCTCAAACTGATCCTGTAAAATGAAGTGTATATGTATTATAAAAATACTATTATATGAATCTAATATGCTTAGTGACAACAAAGGCGAGTTAGACGTTATCAATGTAAATTGACCGCGATATTTTGAAGCACCACATCTCTAGTAGCAACATCAACATTTTTCCAATTTTTCACGTTGTAACTGGACAAATTACTTCGCACTTGTAAGCCAATTTGATTGACAAGCTTGCGCGCATTCTTCCCAACAGGAGCATCATATTCTGCAGCTATACGTACTGGCAACTTACCACTTTTTTCAACAAGTGCCCGTACTGCTATACCACGTGTTGTACCATGGGTATTTCTGCTAGCAGATCCTATTTAAACATTATTAATGTTAAGAAATTATACATTCCATGTATATTATAGCTAAATTAAGTATGATCTCAATAGTAAAAACAGAATACAGTTGTAATTAAGTATGTTCTATGTAATTACCAGTCGTGCTAGTTAATGCGCCAGTAGTCTGAGCCTCCGCACTAGAAGAACTTTGGATGGGAGGATTTGCTTCAGGAGGTATTTCCGTAGATTGGACTGTAGATTGGACCACCGGAATAGATGCCTCACCTCGCGAGCGTGTAAGTCGTCCTGGTGCTATCTGTAACTAACAAACATACATATAATGAAACAACAAAGTCATTACAAGTAATGGAACAGTAAAATTATTATCTATTGTATCCTATGGAACATCTATTTTACCTTATGGATTACAGAATTAGATGACTCATCATCATTGTCATCGTCACCAATAGGTGGTACATAATCATCATCTACCACAACACTAGCTCTACTTCTTTTCCCTTTTGCATAATTGGACTGAGCAGTATCCTTTAGAGAAGTTGAGATGTACTTCAATCCCAAAGCATCAATACTCTCTTGGTTTTGTCTCATTTTATCCAATCTTGTCATCTCATACCTTAGTATGTTATAAGTGTATTTGGCCTTTTTGGGCATTTTTTGAAACTATGTATTGATGCCATCAAGTTCAAGATAAGTACAAAACATTTGAATAAAAATTACTACTAACTTTACTTATCATAGTCTACACCATTATCCATATCAAGCAATTCACAAGTGCAAAATTTGAATACAATTACTACTAACTGAACACAACAAATTACCACATCAATATCCATATCAAGTTCAAGATAAGTATAAAATATCTCAATAATAATTACTACTAACTTTAGTTATCATAGTTTACACCATTATCCATATCAAGCAATTCCCAAGTGCAAAATTTCAACCCAATTACTACTAACTCAACACAACAAATTACCACATCAATATTCATATCAAGTTCAAGATAAGTACAAAACAATTGCTACTTAGATAAGCATAAAACTTTAAGATAAGCACACAACATTTACGACAATTGTTATGAACTCTACATATCATAATCCATATCAAGATCAACATCAGGTATGTTATCATTTTCATTTTGATTAGCATCTCTTGAAGTTCCACCTTCAAGAACCTCAGTTTCAACATCACCCATACAATAGTCAATAATATTGTCCTCGACATTGATAGAGACAACATCAACAATCGCTTCTTGTTGGAATGCATCACTATCTTCTGTATTATCATTGGATTCTCCACCCCCGACTTCCGGAACATCAAACACTCCTCTATGTTGAATGGATTGCACAATTTTCCAATGTTCACCCAATTTGGTATCTTGAAGGTAAAAAACTTGTCTCGCTTGACTAGGAAGTATAAAAGGGTCATTTTCATACCACCGACTTGTAACATCAATGCTTGTGCAGTGTGCATCGGTTCTTATCGTTCTCCTTCGACCATTGGTACCAGTATTGTACCATTCACACTGGAACAAAACAACTTTATGGCGAAACACATACTCCAATTCCCAAATTTTGCACACATAACCATAAAAGTCGTGCATTTCTCCCTCATGGTCCCCTTCAGTGCATACACCACTGTTTTGGGTTACACGACGATTATCTAGGTCCCTTGAATGGAACTTTACACCATTGACCATACAAATTGTGTACTCCTTCACATGCGGCTTAGGACCATTTGCTAATGACCATAACTCTTTTGTAGCTTCTGGTGACTCGTTAACTTTCAATCTATTCATCTATAATGACATACAACATGTGATATTAATTAGTAATAAGTAATTACGAAACTATTTAAATGTTTAATTTTTATTAGTATATGATTAAATTTCAAACGTCTTACACGTTCTTTGAACCACTTGGGAAACTCTTGTCGTTGGATTTGAGTTATGGCTTCTCCAGTAGGATTATGCAATGTACTTTTATGTTCACTGTTAAAAATAAGGTGATTTATTTTCAGCTAAACATTGCAGATAATATTCAAAACTTGATCAAACAATACATGCATATGAAATCACATACTTTAAATAAGGCTCTAGCTCAGGACTATTATACAACAAGTACCAATGAGCAGTATCAAGCAATGCATGAGACAAGTTGCCATCATTTCGCCTACCAGCTGTAGGTCGAGCAGTCTGTGAAAAAACTATCAATCCTTCACTAGATTCACCAAAATCTTCATTTCTTTCTCTTCGATTATGCACAGTTTCGATCCCATCAATATACAAAGACCAGTTGTTAATACATTCTTTGAGAATGTAAGCCTCTGCAATCGAACCTTCTGGTTGAGCTCGGTTTGAAACGTATCTTTTCAATTTTCCAAGGTACCTACGAGGAAAAAATACACACATTATATGATTTTATACCACGTGGAAAAGATACAATTGATGGATGCATCAAAGGGTCTAATTACCTTTCAATTGGGTACATCCACCGATATTGTACCGGGCCTCCTAGAATTGCTTCTCGAGGCAAGTGAACAGCAAGGTGGACCATAACATCAAAGAATGCTGGAGGAAAGAACCTCTCAAGCTTGCATAGTATAAGAACTATACGTTCTTCTAGTTTCTCCAATTCACTCCGCTTTAGGGTCCTTGAGCACAAGTCTTGAAAGAAGCTACCCAACTCAAACAATACAATACTAATATCTTTATGTGCAAACCCTCGCAACCCAATTGGAAGAATTCGTTGTAGTAGCACATGACAGTCGTGGCTTTTCAAACCAGATAATCTACCATTTTTTGCATTCACTGACCTTGATATGTTGGCTGCATAGCCATCCGGATACTTGACTGATTTCAAAAAGTCATAGAAACCATCCCTTTCATTTGGGCTTAATGAAAAGAAAGCCCGAGGCTTGTCATATGATCCATCAGGACGTTGTTTCAAATGCAACGAGTGCCTAAAGTTCATATTTTGCAAGTCTATTCGTGCCTTGTCAGTATTCTTGTTTCTCCCCTCAATGCCCAATAAAGTACCATAAGTACTCTCACTAATGTTCTTTTCCACATGCATGACATCAATGTTGTGCTTAAGCTTCTTATTCTTCCAATATGGAAGCTTATACAAAATACTTACCTTTGACCAATTTGGCTCCCCAATAAGTTGTCTCTTCGTATTACTTGGATGCTTTCCTAAAATTATATTTGGCATTTTATCTAACTGCTCTTGTATCTGTCCCACTTGTAACTCTAAAGATCTCTTCCGTTTCTCCGATAAACCATTATGCAACCGACTATGTCTCCAACGATGTTCCATAGGCAGATAAGCTCGATGGTTAATGAATCCAATTTTACTTTCCAAAGCTTCTGAATACGGTTCATCGTTACAAGTGTAACAAGAATGATAACCTTTTGTCCTCCACCCAGACACGTTACCAAATCCAAGATAGTCATGTATTGTCCACAACAAAGTTGCACGCATTTGAAAATGATCTTTACTATAAGCATTATAAGTTTCTACACCTTCTTCCCACAACTCCTTCAACTCGTCAACCAATGGTTTTAAGTAAATATCAATTTCATTTCCTGGTTGATGGGGACCAGGAATAAGCAAGGACAACATAAAATAAGGCTCCTTCATAACCAGCCAAGGCGGTAGGTTATACGGGATAAGTATGACAGGCCACATACCATAGTTGTTGTTTATATTCCCAAAAGGGTTAAATCCATCTGTAGCCAACCCCAACCTTACATTGCGAGGTTCAAGAGCAAAATTAGGATGTTGCAAATCAAACTCCTTCCACTCCTCACTATCAGCCGGATGCCTCATTATCCCATCATCCACTCGTTTGTCTATATACCATCTCATGTCCTTAGCTCTTTGGCCTGACATGTACAATCTCCTCAGTCTCGGTGTCAACGGGAAGTAACGCAATACCTTATGAGGAATCTTCTTACCTTGGGCACGTGTATCCTTGTACCTAGGCGTCTCACACACTGGACATTTATCAAGGTTTTCATTTTCCTTCCAAAATAGTGCACAATCATTTTTGCATGCATCTATATGCTCATATGACATGCCTAAGTCACGTAATATCTTCTTTGCTTCATAAGTTGACTTTGGAACTAAGTTATCTTTCGATAAAACTTTTGTCAGCAATTCTAGCATCATATCAAGTCCCTTATTACTCAAGTGGTCATTACCTTTACATTCAACATCTCAATAACAAACTTCAAGATACTATAATCAGTGCAACCCGGATACAACTCACGTTTTGCATCTTCCTCAAGTTTGTCAAAATGACGCACCTCCTCATCTTCGGTTGCATTTCTTGGTTCCCCTCTAATTCGATCACCTACCAAGGTATCGATACCATCCATATGATCACCATCCGACATTTCATTATCATGAATGTTCTCGTTCAATACACGAGGTTCTCCATGATTATACCAATTAATGTAAGATTGCATAATCCCACGATGAAGCAAATGGATACGCACAATTTGAAGAGATTGTCGATAGCAATTCACACAGTGAAAACACGAGCACGGAATATTACCACTCAAGTCCACAACCGATTTTGCAAAATTAATAAATGTATTGACCCCTTCAATATATGGATGACTCAATCTGCCATCAGGTGTTTTAGCCATTGGTATCCAACTTTTATCCGTGTTTGACTACAATAAGGTAAATGCTACTTTAGTAAAATAAGAACAACTTATGCATAATGTATTCTAATATCTAAGTCTATAAGCTACTTAGATAAAGTTTTATCTTATTCATAAATGCACAAGTATTGAAATCAAATAAAATATTATTCATCACATCTAATCAACAATACTCATTAACATTTGCAACAAATGAAAAACACTCCCAATATTAGTTTAACCCACCTTATAACACCATGCAAGCCACCTGCTTGCTCCAACACAACATACCACCACAAAGCCAATCGCAAACATCACAAGTATAAAGTTTTACAAATATTTAAATCAAATAAAATATTATTCATCACATCTAATCAACAATACTCATTAACATTTGCAAGAAAATGAAAAACACTCCCAATATTAGTTTAACCCACCTTATAACACCATGCAAGCCACCCGCTTGCTCCAACACAACATACCACCACAAATCAAATTTCCAACATCACAAGTATAAAGTTTCATAAGGTTTTCAATTAAAATTTACTTACTTTGCCCAAGCTAAGCTTACAACTTTCAGAAAAAATCCAAAGTTATTGCAAATAATGTGTATTTAGCCTGCAAAAGAAAAGTTAAATTTATAAGTACTTCAGTCTTGAAAATGATTCTCTCATAATAAAAAATCAACAGCCAAACACAAAGCTCCATTCTTTTGTTTTGTTTATTATGTCTTTATAAGATAAGATTCCTCCACCCAAAACACACTTTTGCTCTGCTATAAAATTAAAACCAATCACATTCTCATACACTTCCTTCCCCATCTTGTTTGGTCGGTAAAGCTATACTAAATACTACCTACCTATAGTATTGTGCATATTGGTACAACCCCATTGTGCAAGCTTCTTTTCTTTGTTAGTTTGACATAGATTTTTGTTATTGGTGGTGTTGTTGTTGGTTCAAGCAGTGCTTGCAATAGATGGTGTTAGTGTGGACATGTTGAACATATGGCCAATGCAACATTCTGTGAGCCATGGACATGAAAGTCTATACTTAAGTAAGGATTTTGAGCTCAACACTGAGGGGACCAAGTAAAAACAAAATCATAAACAAAGAAAAAAGTTTTAACTTTTTAGAGATGCTATGATCAAGATGGTAAGACTTTTCTAACCTTTGACTTAGAAAGAAAATAAAAACTCGAAGGCAGGACTTTAAACAAAGATCAAGACACCAACCATGATGTCACAATTCACAAAAAATAATACCAAAAAAAAAAAACAACTTAAGTCCCTTTTTTTTAACTATTAACTATGGTCATTTCATTTCCATACATACACAAATATTAACATCATTCTTCAAATGTACTTTGCAAATCTAAAGCTAACTACAGTATATAGAGCACACACATTGTAATGATCTCAATTGAATAGTTCTACAATAAAAACTCAGTTTACTCAACAAAAGCTAATCAATTCCTTTCCATATTTACCAACGACATTCACAGTTGCAATATAAAGAACATTAGATTCAAATCCAAATTACCATACATAACTCACACACTCACCAAAAACGCAATGCTTATCCATCCCCACATCCAAGTAACCATTGCATAGATTTGTGGTGAAGACAAATAATATTATTGTACCAAAATGAACACAAAGTGTAAAAAAAGCACGGAATTCTCAAAATAAAAATCTAAGAGAAACTTGAAACTCTAAAATAGAAGAACAATGTGTGAAACTCCAAAATTGATTTCTTCAATTAGTTCAAATTTTGCTGTGCTTAGCATTATTTTCTTAACATTCATATTATCATCACTATATCTCACAATGAAAAGTTACAAAGTATAAATTATAAAATACTAATTATTATATTATTAAAATTTATATTTCACCTATTCGTCGCGATCTGGGTTTGCGAATCGGCGACGAATAAGAGCAGGAAATCGTCGAGAACCGTCGCCGATAGGATCTGGAGATGAAGCGTCGCCGGCGTCAGAAGCTCAAGCGTTGCTGGCGTTAGAAGCTGAAGCGTCGCGATGGACACAAATCACGACGAATGGGTTTGAGCTTTCGCGATGAACAGGAACCGTCGCGATCTGGAACAGGAACCGTCGCGAACCGTCGCGATCTGGAACAGGAACCGTCGCGATCTGGAACAGAAATCGCGAACCATCGCGAATCGTCGCGAACAGAAATCGCGAACAGTCGCGAACAGAAATCGTGAACCGTCGCGAACCGTCGCGATGGACTAGAAATCGCGTCGCCGGCGTCTCAATCGTTGAGAACCGTCGCCGTCGCCGCTCGCCGAACCGTCGCCGTCGTCGTCACCGTCTCTTTGAACCGACGCCAATGTGAAGATAAAATGGCTTTTGGGATTATGGCTTTTGGGTATGAGAGTATTTGGTATTTGGCTTTTGGGTATGGGAGTATTTAGTATTTGGCTTTGGCTTTTGGAACAGAGCATTCAGTAAGTAGAGAGTAATATACTTAGTCTTTAGCGACGAACTTTTTCTGTCGCTAATGCCAACTTTGTCGTCGCTAAAGATACCAGGTTTTTATATTTTTAGTGACGAATGTCAATTTCGTCACTATAGAACCAAGGTTTTGTTAAGGTTTTTAGTGACGAAATATGAATTTCGTCACTAAAGCATACTTTTAGTGACGAATTGTGATTTCGTCACTAAAAACATGTAAGTGCAAAACCTACAGTGACGAAATATTTCGTCACTAAAAATTTCAACTTTTAGTGACGAAATATTTCGTCACTATAGATTAATTAAACTTGCGCCAAAGTTTCCCTCCCCTGGCGCCCATTTTTCAGATCACAATAGTGACGAAATTTATTTTTTGTCACTAAATGTTAAAATTTTTTTCATTATTAGTGACGAAATGCATATTTCGTCACTAAAGCTGTATTTTTAGCGACGAAAAATATTTCCTCACTAATTTTCGTCACTAAAAATACATTTTGTTG
Source organism: Castanopsis chinensis (assembly GCA_032878915.1). Classification (NCBI taxonomy): domain Eukaryota; kingdom Viridiplantae; phylum Streptophyta; class Magnoliopsida; order Fagales; family Fagaceae; genus Castanopsis; species Castanopsis chinensis. The sequence goes on from JAVQMG010000126.1 coordinate 27,105,446, forward strand.
TAGTGGTTTTTGATGAAAAGCATGATATAATATTTTAGATGGGAATTAATGCCATGCAACTCCATGCTTCAAGTTCACTTGTCCTAATGGTATTGATAATTATTAGGTATTCCGAAAATAGTAGAATGTTTTCTCAATAGTTCTCTCTGTTTGTTGAATTGGTTGCTTTCACCAAATCCTTGAATTTTTCATCATAGTCTAATAACTAAACTCCAATCTTAGATTTTTAGGATGATAGGCCAAGAATGTATTGACTCCTTGTGATGAATTAATCAATTAATTAGTCAAGTTGATTAATTAATCAGATTAATATACAATATGCGTGATAGCACAAACAAATCACCAACTAAACTAAAATGCAGTAGAAAATAAAGTTGAGACAGTGATTTGTTTACGAATGAAGAAAACCTCCGAAACAAAAATCCCATCGAGTGATTTTAAGGTCACTACTCTTGAGAATTCATTAATATCACAACAAGCGGTTACAAGTAAAGGAATCTCAGTATCTTATACCAACCTACAGTTGAACCCTTACCCCAATACTCAATTGGACTTATTTTGTAGTGACAATCTCTCCTTTTAATGCATTGCTCCCAGTACGTGACTAATCAATAGATGCGCGGATTCCAGTACGCGATTTAATCACCAACTTGAGAAAGATGTTGGTTGCAAAGTTTTTCAGTTCATCAACACGATAAAGATCATGAAGCTACTTGGTTACAATACCCAACGGCGTACAAAAACAGTAGCTTCTTCAAGAGAAATAAGAATTAGGGCAAATTAGATTTCCGGTCACAATTTGCATGAACAACTCTTTGCTTCACACTCATGCAACTGTGCCACCTGTGACGACCCTTAAAATAATCCTTATATATGTTTAGGGTTGTGAGAAAAGAAAGCCCAAACATCTATTCACGGATTAGGTGAAAATCAGAATTAAAAATCTATTTTTCATAAATCTCGATAGATATTCCATTTATCGAGCAGCTGTCAAGCATCAGGCTAAAACAGCTTTTTAAATCTTGATAGATACTAGTTGTCGAGATTTAAAAACCAACACTTCATCATTTGTTTCTTGAAGAATTAAACACATCTTAGATCTATTAAATTACAAGTAAAGTGTGTTTTGTCAAAAGATTAGTCAATACATGATGACATATGTTTCTAACATGAAACACACATGTCCTAACATTGGAGACTATTGTTCTACTTGTGTCATTCTAGTTTTATGTAAAGCATGCTTATTATTTATAGATGTGGCACATATATAGCCTTTAAAGTCAAATTCAATGAGTTGTCCTTGAAGGAAATGGACATTTAAGATGTGGGTCAAGGGACATATATTTTCCAATCACATCAAAATCCAAACAATTCAAAAAATATATATCTTTAACAAAAGGACATGAGCAACTAATATTGATATTAATAAAGGGAACCAAAACTCATAAAAATTGATAGGAAAATTAAGGAAAGCTTCTTCAAGATTCCTATTATCTCCCAATCTAGCATGTTTTAGAAAACACAAGTTAAAAAAGAGCAAGATTTAGGTATAGTACTTAGGTGCTGTTTCTTAGGTTCTCCTTTTAAGATTCTGCCATGTGGATTTTTTCGCATAGAATGGAAGTGTATTTTTTAGTTAACTAGTCACATGACTGAATTTTAAGAAAAATTAAAATCAAACTTGTAAGTCACGACCACCATGCAAATGGCAGCTCTGGTATCTCTTTACAGACTCCAGCAGTGTCTCTGGTGGTGGCTTCTTTGCTTGGTAGCATTTTCTAGTTGTTCATTTCACCAACCCTGATCGTGCTTGACAGCAAAAGTAACAAAATTGATGGTACCTCATAATTGATTCTCTCGTCGTGTCTAGTCAGAGTCCAATTTGATCTCTTCTGCCATCATTGCGCTAGTTTCTACCTTAAGTCTGACGCAAATACTATGTTTCATTGAAGAAATAATCTCTTCACAATGAAAACAAGCCCCTCATGAGTCATCAGGTGGCTTAACAGTAGAGGCGAATGAAGCGCTTGTCTAATGCTCTAAAGAGGAAAAATTTTCCAAATTTTAACTAATAGAGTTTTTCTTTCATTGTAATAGTATTAATTAAGCCCAAATACTAACCAATAAATAAAATAATTTTTTTTTCAAATGAAAATCAAGAGAGAGAGAGAGAGAGAGAGAGCGGGAAAAATACTACATCCACAACATTTTTCATAACAAATCATAAGTGACACAGGTTGTTATTGGCTGTTATTGGCAAACAAAAAAGTAATTTCAATAGTGGGTTCAAGTTAGAACTACTAGTAATAACTTAATACTTAGAATTTGTTGTAAAAATATTAACTATAAATGTAGTACTTTAAAAAAAATGAGCAATACACAAATCCTAAATGACAGGTTGTTATTGGCTATTATTGATGGGCAAAAAAGTAATTTCAATAGTGGGTTCAAATTAGAACTAGTAACAAATATACCATCTAGGATTTGTTGTGAATATAGCACTTCTCAACAACAAAAAAGCAATACAAAAAAATTTCACAACATTTTTCACAACAGTTGAGTTGAAAAACTTTTATTAGTTCTCATCTAGATCCACCACTAACATGACATTTTTACTTACCACCATCAATCTGCCACATCAACATGTGTGAAAAGTTTTGTCAATTTTTTTTATCTATAGATTTTCTCAAAAAAAAAAAAAAAAAATCTATGTGATTAATTGATAATTTTGCATATAAAACAAGACGATAGAGTTTAAGTAATATTTAAAATTTTTAAAAAATTATATATAAATATTTAAAAAATGTCAATTTAATCTTTACCTAAAGCTTCTAAATGCATCAAGCCATCCCTGGAGTCATGTAAAAAAGGCAGGGTTAACCCTTTTTATTTTTTATGGTGTATGGTTTTATAAAGGAGTCAAATTCTTTTAAATTGAGAAACTGCATGTGACATGGTTACAATTACATTAATTATTTGTTGCGTATAAAATCACAAGCAAGGTCCGGCTAAAAAGCTAGTTAAGTTGAATTCTCGCCCTAGGTTCCAAATTTCAGTAAAATAAAATTTATAAACTGGCGCACCACACTGAGTACAGCCCAAGAAATGAGGGTGCCATATTTATCTAGTTTGAAGTTGAACTTTATGCACAAAAGATATTGCTTAGAGGAAACATTTGCAGGCCACATTGTACATAACCACAGACAGAAATTTACAGAGAAAAAAGAAGAAGAAATCTTCCCTTTTTTTATGAATAAAAAAAAAAAAAAAAATCTTACTTGCTAGGTACGAGCAGATCATCAATTAAAATAGTCATTCAAGGGATGACTTTTCTGGTGCAGGATTTAAACTGTTATCTCTATCTTATTTTTGAGGTATAATGATCCAATGACAAATTTTCCCGTGATTGATTGAAGGTATTCTCTCTTCCTATAGTAAGAGTAAGGGGGAAGAAATTAAAGCCCAAATCATTATTCACATGTAGGGGTGGTAATGTTTTACGTCATGAATACGACACAATATTTTACGGATTAGCGTAATGTAAATAGGTTATTATTATAACCGAACAACATGGTTTAACACGATTTCTTATAAGTAGATTTGTCAATTCTGGGTTGACTTTCTTAACTCGCAATTAACTGAAAATGCATGACATGATTCATAAAAAAAATTAAATGTCATTTCTATCTAAAATAAATTTGAATTTTTAATATAATTGTGTAAGTAAAATAATTTTAATGGCTATATTAATAAACTCTCCATTGAAATCTAAAATCCCTAAAAAATTTTATCCAAAAAAAAAAAAAAAAACTTTTTTTCACTTTATTTTTCTTGAATTGTGTATTCACTACAAAAAACTGGACCTATAGTGGCGTTTTTTTTTTAGTGGTGTTTGTTAAAAAAAATAAACTTTTTTTACTGGAGTTTTTTTAGTGGCGTTTTCTATAAATGCCGCTATAGGATACCTATAGTGGCGTTCAGGGAGTCTTATAGTGGCGTTTTAAAACAATGGGTATATAGTGGCATTTTCAAGGGCCTATAGTAGCATTTTTGAAACGCCACTATAAGTCTTGATCTTACAAGAACCTATGGTGGCGTTTGACAAACGCCACTATAGGCACTTTTTATTTTATTTTATTTTATTTTTTGGTTGGACTTTTTTTTAAATAAGGGCTATAGGGAAAAATCCCTATAGTGGCGTTTGAGAAGCGCCACTATAGGCCCTGCCCTATAGTGGCATTTGTCAAACGCCACTATAGGCACTTTTTATATTTTATATATTTTTTTTTTGGGTTGGGTTCTTTGGGTGAGGGGACCTATAGTGGCATTTGAGAAATGCCAATATAGGCACTTTTTTGTTTTGTTTTTTGGGTTGGGTATGTTCTTTTGTAAAGGGACCTACAGTGGCGTTTGAGAAACGCTACTATAGACACTTTTTTTTTTTTTTTTTTTAATTTTTTCTGTTTTAATTTTTTTTGGTTGGGATCTTTTGGTTAGGGGACCTATAGTGGGGCCACTATACCTATAGTGGCATTTCTCAAATGCCACTATAGACACTTTTTTATTTTTTTGTTTTAATTTTTTTTTTTTGGTTAGGATCTTTTGGTTAGGAGACCTATAGTGGCGTTTGTCAAACACCACTATAGGCACCTTTTTTTATTTATTTATTTTTTGTTTTAATCTTTTTATTTTTTTCGATTGGGATCTTTTGGTCAGGGGACGAATAGTGGCGTTTGTCAAACGCCACTATAGGCCCTCCTATAGTGGCGTTTGTCAAACGCCACTATTGGCACTTTTTTTTTTTTCTTTAATTTTTTTCGGTGGGGATCTTTTGGTCAAGGGACCTATAGTGGCATTTGAGAAACGCCACTGTAGGCACTTTTTAAAATTATTTTTATTTTTATTTTTTAATTTCTTTTATTGGGTTCTTTTGGTAAGGGAACCTATAGTGGCGTTTCTCCCTGACATGTTCTAGGAATATGCCATAGAATATTCCTAGAATATTCTATGGCATATTCCAAACTATTCCTTAAAAAAAAAAATCCAAATTGATTTGGCATTCATCAGGTTAAGATATATATATATATATATATATAAATGTATATATTATTATATATTTATATTTAAATGAAAGAAGCTACGTCTACAATATTTTTATAATATTTTCACAATAAATCATAAGTGGTTAATTGTTATTGGTTTAAATTTGAATTTAACACTAAGATTACTTTTTTGCCCTAACAATAAGGACCAGTAACAACCTGCCACTTAAGATTTGTTGTAAAAATATTGTGAATATATCATTTCTCTATACAGTATTTTTATCCTAACAATAATAACAAGTAGCAACCTACCACTTAAGATTTGTTGTAAAAATATTGGGAAAATGTTATGAGCATATCCTATATATATATATATCAAAACTAAAAAAAAAAAAAAAAAAAAAGAAATCAAAATTTAAAATTCAAAACCCACCTAACCCCACCTACCCCTACTCACCTTATCAATATCTTCTCTCACGTTGCTTCTATCAGACTTCTTCTTTTTTTTTTTTTTTTTTTTTTCTTATCTCCACTCTTCCATCTTTCTTCTTTTCTGTTTCTTTTTTTTTTCCTTCTTTCACTCTTCTTTCACTACATGCATGGATTTATTATTTTCTCTTTCTCTCCTATTTTAATTTATTTTCCCTATTTTATTTGTGGTGGTGTTAATATTAGTGGGTTTTGGATTTGAAGATGGTGTTGTAACCAGTTAATTTTGTTCAAATTTTTAAATGGTGCTACTGTTATGGGATTTGTGATTGAAGAAGGAGTGCTATTGTGTTTGATTCCATTAGTTGTATAGTTGCAAGTAAGTATTTTTTTTTAATGTCCATTCCATTTTTAATGCCATTGCTGTCAACTTTGCTTCATGGGTGATCTTTGAGATTTTTGATTAATTTTTGTGAATTTTTTAGCATTTTATTAGAAATCTCAAGTGTGATAATATCTATGTTAATAGAACCAAGAAAGTAGTAAAAAATTCAAAATCTATTTGATGATTTCTTTTTGTAGGTTGGTCTATGGTGGCTAAATGTGTTGGGGGTGGAGTTGCTATTTTTTTTTTTTTTTAGATGTGAGCATGTTGTACATGTTTGATTTTGAATTTTTTTTTTTAGGTGGGTTTGCGTATCATTTTGAATTTGCTAGGCTATAGTGTTGTTTGTATTTTGTTTTATTTATGTTTTTTTTTTTGTTTTTATCTTTTGATTTAATTACAATTTTAATTCAAAAAAAAAAACTTTTGATTACCAAAAATTAATTTTCGGTAATCAAATTTTTTTTTTGTTGGTTTTTGGGCTATAGCGGCATTTAAAAAACGTCACTATAGCCTTTTTTAAAAATAAAAAAAATTGGTCTATAGTGGCGTTTGCAAAACGCCACTATAGACACTCCCTATAATGGCGTTTGCAAAACGCCACTATAGCCTTTTTTAAAAATAAAAAAATTGGTCTATAGTGGCGTTTGCAAAACACCACTATAGGGCAGGCCTATAGTGGCATTTCTCCATGAACGCCACTATAGGTCTATAATTGCGGTACAATGGAAAACGCCACTATAGCCCAAATGGGCCTATAGTCGCGTTTTTTAGACCTATAGTGGCGTTTGTGAAACGCCACTATTGGTCCAACTTTTTTTAGTGATTAAACAAGTTCAAATGGATCCTGTCATGTCAACCCACTTAATACGTAGGTATGTAGGAGTTGAGAAGTTTTGAAACCATTATTAAATAGGTTGGATTATGATTAAGCTATGCATTTGAATATCCTTACTATGACACGACAACTAACACAGCCTGCTAAAATGAATTTCCACCTCTATTCACATGAAAGCATGCACATCTTAAGAAAAACTAAAAAAAAAAAACTAAACTAGCGCATTTAGATGACTTATTTACTTATTTAGTGGAAGTAGATAAAGGTATTTTTATACCTTGAAAATGAAATTTAGAAGAATTATATGTTGGGGAGGGACCAATTTGAAAGACTTCAATTGAGTAGTTAATATAATATATAGAAAGATTTATTAACCCAAAAATTTAAGGTAATGAGTTAGTCATAGCTATATTATATTAATCACTCATTTTTCTTATTATTATTCAATGTAAAATTTTACTCATCCATATATACTTGACTAAATAAAGGGTAAAAAGCTAAATAAACCTTAAAAAAAGAACCTCGAATTCACACCTGGAATAAAAAGAAATAAAAATATTTAAATACTTAGGTGAGGCCTCATGAACTGTGAAGAAATTTTAAAGAGATTAGTAGAAGCATTTTCCTACAATTAAGGAGGCGCTGCCATGTAGGAAAAATGCTCATCTCAAATTCAGCCACGTATAAGTTAAAAAACGATAAATTATACTGTTTGGCAATGCTACAACACTGTTTAAAAACCTATCATTATAAATAAAAAATTAACTGCATCAAATATATATATAAAAAAAAAGGCTTGCTTGCTATATAGAGAGAGAAAGAGAACAGAATTTGGTAAAAATACCAATGAAAGGCGTAAGAAAGATACAGTCACAACGAGAGAGAGTTTGTATGGCGCCAAGAGAGAAATACAATGTACGCGGAGATAGAAATAGAGAGAGGCGATGAGGTTTTAATTGAGTTTTCGTTGGTTAGGTTTAGATTTGATTTTTTTTGTTTTGGGTTTTTAAAACACAGAATGATTGAGAGGGATACAGAGATAGTGTTCGCAAATGTTGCTACCACAAGCGTCAGTCCGGCTTCCTACCACTGTCAGTAGCCTCGCCATAGAAGAAAAATCTATGGACCATCAACACCGTAAGGCCATATACGCACCACCAATAGATTATCAGAATTAGCGCCGACACATTCTTTCCCCTTTTTAGATTTAGGTATGAATTTTTTTTTTTGGGGGATAAGATTTATGTATGAAATTTGATTTTTTTTGTTTTAAATTCTTTGATAGGATAGGGTTTTTTTTTTTTTTTTTTTTAACTTACAGAAATTATAAGAAAAAAAAAATTTTAGTTTTGGTTTTTCACCGTACAGAATTTTCTACATAATGTGTGTTTTTAGGGGGCCTGAGTGTAATATATGTTGCTGTTTCTATGATGTATGTCCATGGATATATTTTTACTGTTGCATATTTTGTTTTCTATAGAACAGGTTCAGGATTTTCTGCATAATTTGTGCTTATAGGGTGGTTAAGTGTAATATCTGTTGTTGTTTCTGTGATGTTGTCCATGGGCTGTATTTCTGTTGCTGCATATTCTGTTTTTGCAGAATAGGTTCGGGATTTTGTGCATAATATGTGTTTACAGGAGGGTAATTGTAATATTTGTTGATGTTTCTGTATGTTAAGTCCATGGGCTGTATTTATTTTATTGCAAATTTTATTTTTTGTAGAACAGGTATTTGTACCCCTATATTTATGCTTACAAGGTTGTTATGTGTTTGTATTGGTATTTCCCTTTTATCAAATAAAATTTCTATCTTTACCTCAAAAAAAAAAAAAAAAAACTTTGTAAATACTGCCAACTGCAATTTGTTAGCATCGTTTGGTTTTGTTGAACGCCTCATGGGTAGTTAGTATATCTTCTCAAACTTTCAAATGTCATTTATTTGAATTGTTAATTTAATTTTTTCCCTGCCAAAAAAGTTACTAGGTTCCCTAATAGAAGAATCACCGCTGGGTTCTCTACAATAAAATGAAAGGTATGATAGCCTAAATTTTCCTCTTTATTTCATTTTTCAATGAAATCTCTTTTCGATTTGAAATTGCTTTGATTTAGAACAAAGATTTCCTTAACAACAACACAAATAATACTATAAGAGCAAACATTTTATGGGAAAATAAAATCATAAAAAAAGAGATTTTAAGAACTTAACTGGAACTTAAAATAGATGGGTTCATTCAAGGTTTTACTTTGAAGGTAGAAAATGTTGGAGGAACTGTTGTCAGGAGAAAGGAAGGAATTGAACAAATGGGAAGTAAAACCAAACTTCAAAACATAGATTTATGACAAAGAACAAAAAATTCAAAAAAAAAAAAAAAAAAAACGAAATGAAGATTATCAAATTAACACAGCCATAGACTATTATTTTCAAATTAAGCATATGGGCCAACATAAAAAACGAAGATTATCTATTATGTGACTAATTAGTGAAGGTGAGTGAAGAGTACAAAAAATTAAAATGAAAACTTACTAGAATATGAAAGAGGAGCCAGTTGTTGGCATTTAAGGGCCTTGACAGACCTTCTCTTTAACTTAGAGCTTTTTTTTTTTGCTAAATTTTAGTCGACTGTAGATTTAATTTTTAATTCTTTTGCTAAATGTTTTCCAACAGTAGATTTTTCTTTTCTTTTTTTATAGGATCTAACCATAGATTGGTCATGAATAAATGTGCCATTTTATTGGGTTTGGGCTGGTATATAATCTGTTAGGAATTGACATGTCACACATATATCTATTTAATAGAAAGGATTTGATATCAATATATTGCTTAGCTATAGATTTGCAATTTATAAATAATGTCATGTTACATTATTGGATGACAATTTCCAAAAACAAGTGGGTGAAGTAAATTGAGCTAAGTGTAAATTTGTCTTTGAAAATATTTAAAATTCATATAGGAAAATCTAATGAACCTTGGAATTTTGGTCCACCTTCTTATTTGTGCGTGTATTGTGGTTCAATTTTATAGTATGAAGAGAGAACACTAAAATCTAAGCGGCCTAAGAACCCAAAATTATCTCTTTGTTGTATGGGTAAGGTTAAGTTGCCTTTGCTTAAGAAAGTACCTCCTCTTATTGATGAGCTGTTACAACATTCATTTTGTTTGACAAAGGAGCTGAGAAAATTGTATCTAAGGCTGCAAAAGAACTTGCAGAGATGCAAGCAGAGGCAATTTCGAATAGAAATGCCAATTATATTTCTTTATTGTTTGAGAGCTGAACTTTTATACACCTTTACCAATGTTGTACACATACATATCATTATATACCATTAAAAAAAAAAATACAAAGGTATGCTGCATGTTTTCCGTAGCTTTTCCTCTTACATACTTTATCTTTATTAATATTTTCCTCTTATTGTCTTGGGCGTCATCATGTAAGAATTCTATAATTACTAATTACAATTTCAAAACAAAATTGTATATTTGGTTTGTGGTCTTTAGCGTTTTTTAGTTTTTCTTACGATTTTCATGAATGTTGTTACCTTGGGATGCTGTACTGTGAAATTTCTCCAATGTAGTCTTTCCTAACACAGTAATTGCATCCTATAATATTTCAACCTCACAAACACTCGATAAAAAGGATTGCCCATTATAATCTTGATATGATTGCATGATTAACAGTAGAATACAACTACAAAAGCGAATGGTTAGAACTTAAAGTAAATTATTAATTAGGATGAAGACATGAATGTGAATGAGAATGTAGAAATTTACTAGAAATTCTTACTTAAAGAAATTCTTATTTTTATTAAAGACAATAATATATCCAATATGGTTTATATATTGTATCTTAAAATTGAGGTTTACATGGTTTGATTGATTCGACACATTACTATTTATTGTTGAAGAGAAATTTCAATTTTGAACATTTCTTAAAATTAGATAAATTTTCATTAGAAAACTCATGATATTTGACAATTTCTAGCTTGCAAGGTTAGTATGGTACTCTGAATGCAATAAACTTATTAAAAAAAAGAAACTAATGGTACAGGTCATGATGTATGTATGTATACTTAGCTAAATTTGTGATTGTGTATACAAGAATTGAAGTTGGATGTAAATGTCCTACCAAGGGAGATTCAAAATATAGTTGGCAACGATATTACTTCCAAACATGTTCTAGGGATTCACAAAATCAGAATGTTATTAGTTTAAATTATTTGTGCCACACTCATTTTTTTGCAGCATTTCTGTTTGGAATTCCTAATCTACACATTATTTACTATGCACACCTGCTTGGTACACAAGAAGCTCTCATAAAATTAAAAATAATATATTAGAACTTCTCATGATACCTTCGAAGCCAATGTAGTACAATGAAAGCAATCTAAATTTTGCTTATGAGAGAATTGTAACTTATTGTTTAAGGATTTATTAGATGTTTGTGAATTCTTGTAGCACCTTTTAATTTAAGTAAAAATTATTGCAAGACACAAAAGACAAATTTGTAAGAAAAACAAAGGAGGAAAGCAGTTCTCTATTTACAACTGCCATATCTGCTGAAGAGGAAAATCAGATGATGATAGCATGCCAATTCAAATGCTTCACAAATGAAGCAAGGCTACTAAACAAAATGCATTGAGGAAGAAGAAAATTTGAAGAGAAAAAAATAACACCTTATTAATAAGTTTTTCTATTTTAGAATTGTTATGATAGAATGCTATAATATTTAAAATTTAATGTATCCCAATGTATTTTATAAATATCATAGTTACAAGTAAAACAAACCAATAAATGTACTACATTACCAGGATGAAATTTAATGTATTTTATTATATTCTTTTGTTAAGTTGATAGTATTTTAAATATGTAAAATGTTCCCGTGTATTGCGCATGTTAAATGATTTTTATTGAATATTTTTTGGAAATTCATTTTTTTTCCTGTGCATTTAGGATTTAAATCTGTCAATGCCTTACTCAACAAAGTTCTATTTAATTTTCAGTTTTTATTTTCCATCTTACCTATTTTATTATTTTTAAAGAGGGGTTGAAATTGTGGGACTTCGAAATTTGAAAGTATATAATGTTTTTTTTACAAAGTTTATTATTTCATAGATGTTAGCCCATATTTCATCGATTTTGCATGTTTTGATAGTGAAATCTAAAAGAATAATGTTCTTTGTACAAAATTAATAACTTTTTAGCTTGTGGCATAAATTAATTTCCTAAGAGATTCCTATGTGTTGGTTTCAGTGTTTATTAAGGTATTCTAGAGACTCAAGCTGCAGCAAAAAAACCATTCAAGAGATCCATTACCTGTATCAACAAATAATAGTTAGCACATATATCTTTAACTAATATTACCTCCAAAAAATAATGAGAAGCAATCTCTGCTAATCATGATATATTTATCCCTGACAAGGGCGTGAATGAAATGATTCATCAAACTATTATGTATGTACGTAAATGATAAGCAAATGGACAAATATATTTTAAGTACATAGCAGAGGATCGAATGCAAATATGGAATGAAGACTTAAAAAATATTAAACCCGTAATGATAAATTGATTTTAATCTACATAAACATTAAGAGATATCTCTTTTATTTCAAATTTTTATATGTTCCTTCAAACCATCACACAAATTATGATACATAACTCAAGGGCTCTAACTAATATTTTTTTGACTTTCTATTTCATAAACCTGTAACCATTTTTTTCTTTTGAACTTTTTGGTTGTAAAATTTTCTCTGATCTCATGGTTTGATTCATTGTGGTTCCCAGGAATGGTAGATTTAGTATTTGAAATTGTCATGCAAGTTTTAGTTCGATGTGATTCATTGTGGTTCCTAGAAATAGTGTATTTCTTATTTGAAATTGTCATGTAAGTTTTAAATTGGTGTTTCAATCTTATATGTGGTTTTTAATTTTTTTTAACTTAGGTTAATTTATTTCTATGTATCATTTTTTGAAGATTCTTGCTTGAAGCAAATTAGTAAATGCTTCAAAAATAAAATGACCTTTGCAAATTGTTAGCAAATTAGTAAAGAGTAGAGTATTGAAAACCAAAACCGTAGAGCACTCCACTGCAGTGCAGTGTGCGCTAAGCAAGCCATAATCCAAGTATAAATTTTCTAAATGTGTTTTTTATAAGATAGAAACTTGACAAGATGCTCAAAATAAGTCAAGCTTCAATTGCTTAAAGTCAAATTCCTTTTTTAGACACTATATGCTTAAATATATAACATTATTTAAGTTTAAATGTATGTAGTGGAAGTATGATAACTAAGTTTATGTTGGATGCAAAGTTCATTAATATGTAAAATGATCCCACGCATTGCATGGGTTAAACGCTAGTTATGAATAATTTCAGAGGATATTTAATTAGTATATACCATGAAAATGTTTGTCATTCTCTACAATTCTATTTACAAATATAATAATAATAATAATTAATAAATAAATAAATTAAGAGTATCCTCTGGTTTTAATAAACAATTTTAGAAAATTTTTTATGAAAAAGTGAGAAAATAATTTTTTTTTACAGCTTTTTAAATTTCTTGTAAAAAGTTTTATAAACTGGATGATACCCTTACATTAATCAAAAAGGTTATTATTGCATTGATTATAAGTGCAAAGAAGTAATGATAAGGGTTCCAACCGAATCGGAATAGTGGAGGAGCAATTTTTGGTGCCATAAGTTATGCAAAGAAATAGGAAACCACCCAACTATGTATGTCAACAACTAATGTATGGGGTTTGGAATCTTTGGATTGAGATCCGCTGCAATTGCACTTTGCAATTTATCACATTCCTAGCTCTCACAATATATATATATATATATATATATATATATATATATATATTTTTAGTTTTATTCATTTTTATATTTAATGGTTGAGATTTAAAGTTGCAAAAAGTAATTTTAAATCTCAACCATTCATACCAATTACATCAAGTATAATACCCTAAATATTCCACCTAATCTTAATTCGTGAGGTTTGGCCATAAACATGAGTCGTATGCAGTGGCAAAAAATAAAAGCAATAAAACGTCCCATTCTTGTAAAAAAATAGAGGGAAATTTCACTAAAGTCCATAACACTGTTTTGTCTTTCTCTAAAAAGTAGTGGTTGAGAGAAGGGGATAAGAACTCTAGATTCTTCCACTTATCAACAATTGTTCATAGAAGAAGAAAAACTATAGAGGCAGTCAAGAACAATGCTGGAGATTAGGTCACAAAACCTAAGGACATAAGGAAATTTTTTCTAAAAAAATTTTAAGATATTATTTAGTGAAGAAGAGGTTGAAACTCCTCAGCATCTAGATGATCTTGTCAACCCTTGCATCTCGGATGTGGAGAACCAATTGTTATGTAGCATTCCCTCTCCAGAAGACATCAATAATACTTTGTTTCATATGTGTGACCTCAAAGCTCCTGGACCCGATGGTTTTCTTGTACTATTTTACAAAGAATATTGGCCAATAGTGGAAGAAATGGTGGTAAATGCAGTGACCTCATTTTTTGAAGTTGGCAGGCTACCAAGTGAGGTAAATAGCTCTTTAATTGTCCTTATACCCAAAACTAATAGCCCTTGCTCTTTCAATAATTATAGACCTATCAGTTTTTGTAATGTTTGTTAGGTTCTAAGACTTTTAGGTTTAAATGTATTAGAACACTAATTTGTAGTATCGGCAAACCATGATAAAAACGTTTTAGTCTTGTTTAGACTGCTCAAAGTATGTGTCTTTTATGTAAAGTTGGAATCGAGTTGCTGTAGAATTTACTATGCAATTTTGCCTAGCTCAATCGATCGAGAATTAGACTCAACCGATTGAAAGTCGTGCAGATTGTTTTTCTGCAGAATTTTCCAACTCAGCCCAAGCCTGTTTTACGTGTAGGGTTTTATGTTTTGCCCTAAGTATAAAAGGGATGACCCTAGCCACGTTTTTGAGGTTGTTGTTGTTGTTGTTGTTGTGTGTGTGAATCTTCTGTGAGATCTAGAGGTGTTTGCCTTCACACATACTTAGGGTTATCAAGATCAAGATTATGTCAAGAACTTGATTATCATTCAGTTGCTGCAATCAAGAGCTTAAAGATGTACAATCAGGAGTGCTTGTGCTTGTTGGGAATCCAAGAAAGAAGTAGTCCGTGGACTTGGAGCTGTCACGTGGTCGTGATAGTAAGTTTTCTACTCGAGATAGCAATAGGATGTTAGTGGTCTAAGTCACTATTGTGTAAACTTCAATTTTTTCATAGTGGATTCAGTTTTACCTTAAGGATTTAACCCGGGTTTTTTACCAGTTTAGTTTTTCTGAGTCATCATATCATTGTGTTCTTTATATTCCCGCTACTTTGCATGATATGATATATTTGTGTTAACCTAAATTTGCATAATTTACCTAAGTATATAACTTGGCTAAATAACTAGGTTAAACTGGTTGTTTTAAGGGGTCTAAAAATGTACAATGTTGTTTACAAAATGATTTCTAAACTGTTAGTGTCTAAGTTGAGGACTATTTTGCATAAGCTTATATCCCCTTGTCAATCAGCCTTTATTCACAACAGATGGATTGCTGAGAACCAGGTTATTATCCAGGAGATGTTACATAGCTTTAAAGCAAGGAAAATGAAAGAGGGTCTAATGGCTATTAAGCTAGATCTTCAAAAAGCCTATGACAAAGTTAATTGGAGTTTCATTAAAGTTGTGTTGATTAAGTTTGGTTTTAATGATGTGCTTATCAATTGGATCACGGAATGCATCACATCAATGTCTTTCGAGGTGTTGATAAATGGTGGCAAGTCAGAAAATTTTAAGCCAGAAAGAGGGTTTAGACAAAGGGATCCTTTATCCCTATATATCTTTGTTGATGCTCATTTTGGAAGAAAAGCCTAATAATAAGAAGAAGCCCAACAATATGGGTAGAAAGGAGTTAGTAAATTGGGAGAACAACTAGTAAGCCCGAATGGCAGGAATAATAGATCACAGGTCTAGAAAATAATAAATAGACCTTAAAGGAAGCAAGAGGGTCTAAAGGAGCCCAGAGACAAAAGTAGTAAACCTATGGGTATTATGTGAAGTAGAAAGCAAGAATGGGTTAAAATAGGCCCGAAGTAATGAAGTAAGTGAGTAAGAAGATTGATGGAAAGCCCATAAACCCCAAAAGAATGATGGCTCAGAAACCAGTTTATGCCATAAGAGGTCAAGAATGAGTGGTAGAACACACAAACGAGCCTCCAGGTCATGGCAAATGCATGAGCAGCAGACAAGCTTTGAACACACACAGAAGTGGAGCACGAACAAGGCTCAGGCACCACCAACATGTACCCAGCTAATACAGGAGTAGTGAGCCATGAGTCAAAGGTAAGAGAGGGTATGGTCTGGCAGTGGGGAGAAGGGGGGGGGGGAGCCTATTTGGGGGTTCCCGCTTAAACTCTTTTGGGAGAAATGTTCTGCTGGGATGACATACCACTCAAAAGAAGGAAGGATGAGTTGGAACCACTAGGTGCATGTCATGAGGGATAATGAGAGAGAATGTTCATTCTGTTTTGGATGGGAATGCCATGGTGAACAAAAAAACAAAATATAATTCTTTGTCTGGTAATGGGATATGGCACGGTCAGCACAGGTAAGTAGTGGTGGCTGGGCAGCTGACAAACCAGTGGGTGGTCTGGAAAGACACCTAAATCCAGACAAAAGTGGTTAAAGGGTGAAATGGTAAAAAACTAATGATGGTAGACAGTATATAAGAAGCCTCCATTATGCATAGTAACGAGGATAACAACATCATGAATATAGCAATAATAATCACAATGAGAGTCACAGTATCACAACACAACCATCACACCACAACACTAAACGAGCAAGAACTAGAAAGAAAAGAATGGAAAAGTAGAGTAACAAAAACTTAGAAAAAGAAAGAGAGTTAGAAAGAAAAAACAGGGAGAGAATAGGATAGTAGGCATGCACCAATAGGCTAATCCCTTATCTCCCTTTAAAAGTCTACCCTCTATTAAGTATTAAGGATTTTTTGGGCATAAGCCATTCAAACCCATTCTCTCAAAATGGATAATTTCTATTGCAGGATTTTCTTATGAGGTTATCCACATTGAGGAAGTGGTTCCCTCCTTGGTCTTAGTTCCGTAATGCAACTGAGCACAACAGACTAACCATTTCTTTTTTGATTTTATTGATTAAGTATTAGTATTATTTCTTTTTTATCTTTGCCATTTCATGCATTTCTTGTTGTTGTGCTGTTCTTTTCTTTATTTTAATTAAGAATCCTTTACTTGTTTTGGCTAACAGCAAGCGCGTTTCCCTCACTGTTGTTATATTATATTTGTTTGCTGTAACTCTTTTGTAATAGTTTCATCTGCCATGGGCATGTGACCAAAGTTCAAACAAAGGGGCCTTAGTTTGCGCACAAGCCGGTTTGAGGTGAGTGGCAATCAAGCCGGTCCTGACTCTCCTACTTAGAACCTTTGGGCCATAGTGTGGCAGGAGGCAGCTCAGCCCACAATCTCAAAAAGGCCTACCACAATCTTTATATTGGGGCAAGAGATTCTCTCAAGGCTATCGGAGAATGGTTTACGCACCATAAAATTAGTGGTGTGAAAGCAAGCGTTGGAGGGCCTGTCATTACTCATGTGATGTATGACATTGTATTGTTTTCCAAGGCTTGTAGGAGAGAAGATGCTACCATAAATCAATGCCTTGATACACATTGTAGTTGGTCAGGCCAAAGTTTAAATAGAAGTAAATCTGGTGTGTTTTTTTGCAAACATTATTGATAGGACAAGAATGTATTGACCCCTTACGTAAATTAACCAATTAATTAGGAAAGTGAATTAATTTAGTCAATTAACATGCAATACGCGTGGTAGTATAAACAAATCACCAAATAACTAAATGCAGTAGAAAATAAATTATGGTGATTTATTTACTAATAGGGAAAACCTCCGAGGCAAAACCCACAAGGTGAATTTAAGGTCACCACTCTCAAAAATCCTCTATTATTAAAATAAGCGGTTACAAGTAAATAAATCCTAATATCTTATACTAACCTACAGTTGAACCCTTACCTTAATATGCAATTGTACTTGTAATGTAGTGACAATCTCTCATTTTCAATGCACAGCTTCAAGTGCATAACTAACCAATTGACGCGTGGATCCCAATACGTGACTAACACACCAACTTGAGAAGGATGTTGGTTGCAAATTTCTTTAGTTCATTTACACAATGAAAATCAAGAAGCTCTTTGATTACAAAACCTTATAACGTACAAACGCAACAACTTCTTCAAAAGAAAGATGAACTAGGGCATATGTCGCAGGTCACAATACGCTTGAATAAAACTTTTGTATCATTTGAGATGGCCCTTAAAATAATCCTTATATATGTCTAGAGTTGTGAAAAAAGAAAGCCTAAACACATAGCTTGGATATGCATGAAAAACTGGTCTAAAAAACTGATTTTCATAATTCTCGAAAGATACAGCTGTCGAACTATCTGTCAAGCTTCACATTTAAAATCTCGATAGATACATCTGTCGAGTTTTAAAGAACAACACTTCTTCACTTAATTCTTAGACAGATTTGCATGGCTTCAATACTTGGACTTGAACTCTTATTCCTTAAAGTATTAAACACATCTCAGATCTACCCAATTACAAGTAAAGTGTGTTTTGTCAAAGGATTAACCAATTTTAAATGACATATGTTCTTAACATGATCCACATATATCCTAACAATCTCCCTCTTTGGCAATTCGTGACAAAACTACAACAAACAAATGAAATATGAGAGAAGTCATAAATCACTTAACTCATACTCACTTGCTAAATACAATAAAATCTACCCTAACAGAAACTCTTGAAAAACTTTGCAAGAAGAGAGTTCATGGCATTGAAGATTTTGACAACCTGTATTTTTAAAACACTTTAAACAAAACTCATCAAGGTATCTTAGTGTGAAAGAGAAATAAAATATTGCATACAATAAATAAGAAGCATGTGTATAAAGAGATAAAAGAAATAACATATGAAGAGATAGATGAATAAATGTAATAACAACCTTATCAAGTATATATATCAATAATAAATACAAGGTTTGCTATCACTAAGTGGTCATAACATCCAAGTGCAAGAACAATGTATCTAAAAGATAAAGAAAAGAAAAAAAAAATACAACAGTCCTCACTACATCCCTTTAAAAGATAAACACTTCTCCTAACAAAAATCTCCTACACTAGCTCTCCCCTTAAGTACATGACTACTCTCATACCCAAAACTACTCTCCCTTTTTGTCATGAATGACAAAGGACAAGTCATTCAAGCAGTCATCTTCTCATCACCGGAAGAGATAGCATCCCCATCCTCATCCTCATCATCATCATCATTATCATCACTGGAGTCATCATCATCGCTCTCATCCTTTGAAGCCTGTGGATATGGAGATGGAGACATGGTGCAGCCACCCATAATAGCCTGTCGTCGTGTGATACAACCAACACGGGTGTTCACTTGATACAACTCATCACTAAGAGTGTCAAGGCGAGCATCCCTGCGCTCAAGCTATGCCATGATGGCCTCGAGAGTCACACCACTCATGGAAAAAGAAGAAGCGGAGGTGGATGGAGCGGAAGAGGTTAGAGGAGTCACCGTCTCGGTCCGTGACCGCTTCGGTTGAAGCTAGGCCTCGCTCCGTCTAATGGACGCGTTGCAAATGGCACCCATGACAAAGAAGTGAGCAGACTCTAGATAGGAGACAGACTTATGGCGAATGATCATAGTGATAGCACAAGGAAATATAAGCTTATCACGGATCACCATATCCTTATAGACATCTATAAGGGAGAGTATGAAATGAGAGGGAAAATCAATGGTAAGCCCCTGAAGAAGGGATGACAAAAAGCAAGCACAAGGCTCAGTAATCGAAATATAGTGAGACAAGGGATGTAAAACAAATGTCATTACCATATTTAGGAACCTCGAACCTTTTACAAACCCCAAGCAAGGGGTGTTTTGACGTTCACCCCAAGATGAAGTTGACTCACAAAAGAGAGACATGAGCTCGTCTTTAGATACAGTCTTTAGACGAGGACAGCTAGGGTAATTAGGATGCGATACCCTCGGGATGTGTAGCACCTTAAAGATAAGCTCCAGAGTGACTACTATATAGATACCTCGAACAGAAGTGATGAAACGAGGTATGGAATAATCAAAGTTGTGCATATTGGAGTAAAGCTCTTGTATGATCATAGTGGGATAGCTGACCAGCATATCACAATGAGACTCCCAACCCCTACTGTTAATGACAGTGAGTAGGTCAGTATTGGAAAAATTCGAAAGGATAACCTAGCGTTTCGAAAGAATGCCACGTTTAGAAAAGTTCTTCGAGAAGTTCATCTGGGCCTTCTCATCATGAAACTGGATGTGAAGAGGAGTAGAATCAAAAGAAGTAGAAGATGCCCCAGAACAAAGAGGGTTCCAAGACTGAGTAGATTTGCGCTTAGGTGCCATGCATAGACTATTTGAGAGAGAGAGAGAGAGAGAGAGAGAGAGAGAGAGAGAGAGAAGGAGAAGAGTACCAATCAACAACAATATCAAAAGAAGGAAAAGAATGGTATGTATGTATGAAAAATGCGTGAACATGTGACATGCAATAAAATAAGCGTCATGAGTTCAGCCCAATCCAAACATACTAGCATACAAGATTTCAACATATAAAACACACATCTAAATGCATGAAACATTGTGAAAATGTAAATGTGATACAATGTATGAGCATATAGGATCATTTAAACACAACCCAACCCAAAAATTTCACACTTAAATCCACACTTTTGAAAAACCCCAAAAACTTTCAAAAAACCCAAAACCTAGGTTAAGATGTATGAAATGCATGAAAAATGAGAGAAAATAGATCATACTAGAGGAAAAAAAAAACAAGATTTGGGCTAAAAATCAAGTGGGGAAGGAGAAAGGGTTGAGGGAAAAGAGTTTGGGAGAGAAATGAGAGAGATTTTTTTTAGAGAAATTGGAGAGAAATGAAATGAATATCGTGCTGAAGCTATATATATTGAAAAACAAAACTCAATGTATCAAGGAGCTGTTGAGAGCTATCAAGCACTAATTCTAGATAGATATATCTGTCGAGGTGCTTTTGAGCATCTGTCGACGACAAAGAAACTTGATGGATTGAACAGCTATCGAGAAGACAGAAACTTTCTCAATGGATCAAGAATATGTCGAGAAGCTACCGAGACAAATTCTAAAAAGCTTCAATGGATTGAAATTGTGTTAACTTCTGTCGAGAAAGGAAGTTCAATGGTCTCGATAGATAGATAGCTATCTATCGAGATCTATTGAGAAGCTGTCGAGATGGACAAAAACAGTTTTCCAAAGAAGAGAAAAACACAGAAATGAATGCAATCAAGCAAGCTACTCAACCAAAGATCCAAATAACATTTTTAAACTTCCAATATCATCTATCAACAAGAAAAATGTCAAGCATTTAGATCTAAAACACACACACACACACACACACACACACACACACACACACACACACTAAACAAGTCTAACTAATTTTATATTTCGAAAACAGGTCAAGACAATTTAGTGAGTATACATTAACACATGTATTCCTTGTGACGGCCAAATTACATTGTACCTGCACCTGTATCAAAAGTAGCAAAGAATTTACGTTGTGTGTGAAAATATCGCAAGATTGCATAAGTGTCTCATGTTATGACGATTTGAGATATGAGAAAATTAATTTAACTCACACACAACCATAACTGCTTGATGGGGACTATTGTCTTTGTGGTACATCTTATAACTCCCACATCTCCTAGAAACATGCTTGCAATCATATATAAAGCATTTTCATTCTTTTTGCTTTTATTTTTCTTTGTAGATTTTTTTGAGCATATCATGCATGGGCATATAAGAGAGAAAAAAATATCCAATTATGTTAAGCTTTTAACAATGCACTTTTGCTATGCTGAAGCATACAGATGTCATTGACATTGCACTTTTGTTATGTTGAAGCATACAGATGTCATTTCATGATTGGTGGACAATAGTGGTGAGATAGTTATTTATGTCTTTCTCTTAGGATTTTTTTAGCCATTCCCGTCAAAGAGAGTGATATGAGTGTTAAGTGTAAGAGATTACTTAATCTTATTCATCACAAACACGAGTCACAAAGCTCACTTGTTTAGCTGTGCATAGAGATACTCATCTTAGTTACAAAAGATACAAATTTAGAAAACTTTGTATCAATGGCCATTCAAGGTACACAAATACCAAAGTACACAAAACCACACACTGTTTTTGTATTTTTCTGATTTTTCAATTTTTTTTAATGACAAGCAAAATAAAGCAAAACTAAAAGAAAACAAATAAAAACATGTTAAACAAAAGCATAGCATAAAAATAGACTGACTCAAAAATTAGAAAGCAAAATACACAAGTAATGCAAAAAAAAAAAATTAGAGGGAGAGAGAAAAAGTGACTAAATCACTTAGAACCTTTTTCCTTCCACACCTTGGAAGAACCTTTCCGTTTAGCGAACCCTTGATCCGGCGATGAGAGAGAAGAATTGAAACCGTTTATGTTCGAAAAGAATATGAAGGCCTTGAGAAGATCTCCAAGAGGAGTAAATGAGGATGGAAACTAATTCTGGTTTCCGAATGAGATCATATTGTTTCTTTGTTGAGTGGCTAGCCACTTATAACAATTAGGTTGAGGATGTCCAGTTGCTCCACAGTGATGACAGAGATGCTGCTTCTTCTTTTTAGACTTTTGGTTATTGCCCTTCTTAGCCCTAGGGCTTTTAGTCTCTTTCTTATCAAGCTTAGAGGGTGCTCTTAATATAGATTTGCTCTTAATATAGATTTACTCTTGCTAAAACAGTTTTCACTTCATTGTTCTCAGAATCAACATTATTAGTATGTGAAATAAACACAGTAGTACTAGAAGAAGCAATATTAGGAGAAGAGAAATCATACCCCAAACCGATTCGATCAGAAATAGATATCTAAAAGGTAAGCATCTCATCAAGCTTTGCACTTGAAGCCCTCACCAACTGAGCTTTGACTTGGAATAGCTCCACTTCAAGCTTCTTAGTCCTCTCAGCTAAGAAATTGTTTTCAAGCCGCAGTGCTCCAATGGTCTAATTTACTTCATCAAACTTTATAGAGATTTCTTCTCGTTCAAGCTCCACATCACTGAGCTTCTTGGTGTCCAACCTATATAATTTCTCATGCTTTTCAGAGACCTTGTATAATTTTGCATAGGTTATATGGATGTCATCCTATTCATCCATCTTCTTAAACTTGGATTCCACCAAGTCCTCTTCTTCATCCACTTCTTTAGCAATCCCCTTAGTAGGATTCACAGTGGTAGTGAAGACATTCAGGATTTCATCATCATCATTATCCAAATCATTCTCAAGCTCAGTATCACTCAAGGTAACAGCAAAGGCCTTGCTTTTCCCAATGGTCTTGAGATACGTTGGGAACTCTTGTTTCATGTGTCTAAAGTCTTGACATCCAAAGCACTTTGGTTTGAAGGGAATAGTGTACTGACCGCCATCCCTAGCATCCTTCTTCCCTTTATCTTGGCTCTCGAACTGTGAAGAACTGAATTGCTTTCGGTCCTTGTCAAATTCTTTCGCTTTGGCATTCTTCATGAACTTTTTGAACTGCCTTGTGATGTAGGATTTCATTCTAGAATCTTCATCTTCTGAAGACTCATCTATGTTACTACTTTTATCCTTCAAATCCAATTCTTAGGTTAGCAAGTTGCCAACTAACTCTATCAAAAAAATTTTGTCAATGTCCTTTGATTCCTCAATGGCGGTGATCTTGGCATGAAATCTCTCAAGTAGAGATCTGAGTACCTTTCTAACAATCTTGGGTTCGAAAATGCTTTTCCCAAGATTAAAGGCAGAGTTTACTATGTCCTTGAGCTTGGCATAGAATTCATCGAATGATTCATCCTCCTCTATCTTAATCTTTTCAAAGCTTGTGGTAATCCTCTGAAGTTTTGAATTCTTGACAGCCTTAGTTCCTTCATAGGTTGTCTGAAGGATGGTTCATGCTTCTTTCGCAGTTTTAGTGAAGGATATCTTCTTGAACTCCTCATTCGTGACTGCACTGAATAAAGCATTCAATGCTCTACTGTTGAAGTTGGCCGCTTTGATCTTTGCATTATCCCAATCAGCTGGCACCTCTTTTGGTTTAGTCCAACCAATGTCCACAGTTTGCCACACTTTTTCATCTTTGCATCATCCCAATCAGCTGGCACCTCTTTTGGTTTAGTCCAACCAATGTCCACAGTTTGCCACACTTTTTCATCTAAAGACTGCAAGAAAGCTCTCATGCATACTTTTCAGTATACATAGTTAGTGCCATCAAATACATGAGGTATAATTAATGATTGTCTTCTATCCATGACAACAGGGGTCAGTGGATCACACAACAAAGATTAACCCTAATCAGAGTGTGCCCGCTCTGTTACTACTTGATAGGTCAAGAATGTATTGACCCCTTGGGTAAATTAACCAATTAATTAGCCAAGTGAATTAATTAAATCAATTAACATGAAATACGCATGGTAGCACAAAAAAATCATCAAATAACTAAATGCAGCGGAAAATAATTTGACATGGTGATTTGTTTACAAATGGGGAAAACCTCAAAGGCAAAACCCCATTAGGTGAATTTAAGGTCATCACTCCTGAGAATTCACTATTATCAAAACAAGCAGTTACAAGTAAAGGAATTCCAGTACCTTATACCAACTTACAATTTTACCCCAATACACAATTGGACTTATAATGTAGTGACAATCTCTCATTTTGAATGCATAGCTCCAAGTATGTGACTAACCAATCGATGCACGGATCCTAGTACGTGACTAACACACCAGCTTGAGAAGGATATTGGCTGCAAAGTTCTTCTACTCATCCACATGATGAAGATCAAGAAACTCCTTGGTTACAAAACCCTACGATGTACAAACACAGCAGCTTCTTCAAGAGAAAGATGAACTAGGGCATATGTTGCCGGTCACAATATGCTTGAATAAAACTTTTGCATCATCTAAGACGACCCTTAAAATAATCCTTATATATTTCTCGATTGTGAGAAAAGAAAGCCTAGACACATAATTTAGATATGCGTGAAAAACATATCTGAAAAACTAATTTTCGTAATTCTCAATAGATACAGCTGTCAAACTATCTGTCGATCTTCACATTTTAAATCTCGATAGATACATTTGTCAAGCTTTAAAGAACAACACTTCTTCACTTGATTCTTGGACAGATTTGCATGGCTTCAATACTTGGACTTTAACTCATCTTCCTTGAAGTATTAAACACATCCTAGATCTACCCAATTACAAATGTGTTTTGTCAAATGATTAGCCAATTCTAAATGACATATATTCTTAACATGATCCACATATGTCCTAACAATTGTCAAAAACAAAAATTCAAAGAAATTAAACAAATTCTTCAGATGAAAGGGCTCAAGAAAGACTCCATATATTTAGGTACCCCATTGTTTCTATCTAAAGCACCTTTAAAGGACTTCAAATTTCTGCAAGATAGACTTGAAGCAAGGCTTATGGGTTGGCATAGTAAATGTTTATCTTAGGTAGGAAGAAGCACTCTCATCAAGTCTGTGCCTCAGGCCATCCCCAATTACTCCATGTCTACTTTCAATATACTTGATAATATTTGTGATAAGCTGGATGCAGCAACCAGAAGATTTTGGTGGAGGCCAAAAAAGTTTGAAGGGAGATACGTAGCTTGGAGGGCTTGGGATAAGTTGTGACAACCAAAGTGCCAAGGAGGGTTGGGTTTCAAAAAAGCCAAAGATGTGAATCAAGCCCTATTGGCTAAACTTGCTTGGATGATAGCTTCAAAGAGAGATAGCTTTTGTATGAGAATACTCAGGGCAAAGTACAAAGTTAGAAATGATTGGCTTCAAAAAAATCCTTCCAAGAGAGCTTCACCGGTGTGGAAAGCAATAGAAGGGGCTAAAAAGCTTATTGCAAAAGGAGCTTGTCATTTGATAGGAGATGGTACATATGTGAATGCTTGGATGGATCCATGGATCCCTTGGGTTCAAGGGTTCAAACCTAAACCGAAAGCGTAACAATTAATGGTATCACAATTAATTGATGTAGGTTGTCGTAGTTGGAAAATCAACCTCCTCCAAGAGTTGTTTAACCCAACCTCAGTTCAAGCAATTATGTAGATCCAAATCCCATTGAGCCCGAGACCAGACAAGCTTATTTGGGTTCTAGACCAAAAGGGCGCTTTCTCTGTTAAGTCAGCCTATCGAGTCTCCCATGAACAAACTCCAAGCAATGCTTCATACAATGTTCTTTGGCAGAAACTGTGGAGGTTGAAAGCTCCAGAAAGAACAAAATTGCTATTATGGAGGATAGGACAAAATGCTCTCCCCACTAAAGAAAATATTTTCGTGAGAATTGGTGAAGGGGATCCTAACTGTGTTATGTGGTGAAAATATAGAAAATTGCTGCCATCTATTTTTTAAGTGCAATGTTGCCAGGGCACTTTGGTTTGCTAGCTGTGGTGGTTTGAGCTCTGATTGCATACCGATCTCCACTAATGAGGATATTGTAAAATTCATAGTTCATCCGAAAAGCTTTTTGGGGGTGGTATCACAACGAATAAAGAGGATAATGAGCTAGACTCATTAAGAGTGTTGATTACTTTAGAAGCAATTTGGTTCATGAGGAATCAGTTATTACATAATTCTAGCCACATTAAAATTATGGAAATCTCCTAACTTATAAAGAAGAGAACAATGGAATATGCTAAGACCTTATCTAAGGAAAAGATTGTATCCAAGGACAAGAGCTTAAATTGTTGGGAAGTCCTAGAAGATGGATGGATTAAACTCAATATGGATGCTGTTGTGTCTAAAAATGCCATAGCTATGGTAGTGGTGGCTAGAAATAAAAATGGAGTGGTGCTTAAATTTTAGGCTAAAAGGCAAGAATGGTGCTTAGCACTGCAAGCTGAAGTTGCAGCTGTACTTTGGGCAATCCAGCTAGCTCTAAGTGAAAAATGGCAGCATATCATCATCAAAGGAGATCCTAAGTCCTATTTTGATTCCCTAACCACATCTGAATTATAGCCTGATTGGTCCATTGCTATTATTATTAGTAATATACTTGATCTTCGTAAATTCTTTTTGAATTGTAATTTTAGTTGGGTTAAAAGATGTTGCAATACTGATGCCCATGAGGCTGCAAAGTATGCAATTAGATTTTCTAGAGCATTTTGTTTCAATATGTGTAGTCTTCCTATAATAATTGCAGATGCTTGTAAGGCTGATAGCTATCAGTTAGCTAGTTAAATGATAATGTTGTTGTTTAGCAAAAAAACAAGAGTAGTGGATTCCACTTAAAACCCACTAGTTTCTTTCATGGAAATTTCAGCTTTGAATTGCAAGCCCCACGTAATCATAATAGTAAACCCCCTTATGTCCTTCAATGTCACAATGTCACATTAAGGGTCTGTTTGGATACCGCTTATTTTGTTGAAACTGAAAACTTATTACTAAGTATTGTAGATAAAAGTAAAAATTAATTAAAATAGTATAGCGGGGCCCATGAACAGTGCCAAAAGTGTAGTGAGGGCCATGAATAGTAATAAGTTGAATAGTGAAATAATTTATAATTTTAATCCACATCCAAACGCACACTAAAGCTAATCTTTCTTTTTTTTTCTTTTATCTATTAACTTTTTCAAAGTTTCAAACTCTGTATTTTTGTTATAGATACAAATATTAACTACTTCAAAAAAAAAAATGTTGAATTATTCATAATAGTCTTTTAAAAGCATTCAAGTAAGTGAGGGTAGAACTTTACAATTATATTACTATATTTTTAACATTTTTATATTAATTTATTTTAAAGAATCAAATTACATGATTAAATTCTATATATTTATATTAATCTCTTAATTTGATTGTTAAATGAGTTAATTTTTATTTATTTTAATGGTATGTAATATACATTTGTAGATTAATTGATATTTTGGAAAAACCTAAACATAATGATGACTCCAGTTAAAATTCTAAATCAACTCAATCATATCTAGGTATATTTTGCAAATTTTCCAATTGAGTAAACTAAAGTGGATATGAAAAAATAAATTAAAATCTATACTTATATTAGATATCGATTAGTAATATCTAGATTAATTTTACTTTTAAACTTCTTCTAGTCTTGCTTCCTCTAATGTTGGTCATAAGCCTTTTGAAGGTTAGTTAAATTAGGATATATATATGGTGAGATAAGAAAACTGCAAAATGAGTATCATAGTTAGGAAAAAAACGTCCTTCTTAGTGTGATTTGGGATGTGGTACTAATTGTAGGCCCTTGTTACAGAAAATGTATTATATGTATCTCAGGAATATATTATCTTCTCTCTCACAAGAGAACCACTCCTTAGAGTATAAAAATTAGGATAATGACTAGTGCACACAAAGTACACACATGCCAACGTAGCGTGCCACTTATTCATCACAAAATACACACATGCTAATGTGGCATGCCACTTACACATCACAATCCTAAAACTTAATACCCCATTTATACTTAATCTCTCTGAGAAAACATCAAGCAAAAATGTAAGGGCATTAGCATTAGGCGTATCAAATAGGGGTGTGCATGAGTCGGATTGGGTCGGGTTGAGAAGTTTTTTCAACCCAATCCACCATGGTGCGTTGAAAAAATTCCAACCCAACCCAACCCATCACAAGGGTTCAACCCAATCCACGTGGATCGGGTTGGGTCGGTCGGACCCATGAGTTGGACAATATTTTTAATTACAACTACTTCTACTACTACTACTACTACTACTGCTGCTGCTGCTGCTACTATTAAATTGAGTATTAAAACAACATAACCAGAAGTAAGAGCAAATTTATAACCAAATAATCATGAACATAACGCCAAACAAACACAAACTATATGAAAAAAAAAAAAAAAAAACTTAGGATTTGGGTTTTATTTAGGAAGAGGGGCAAAATAAAAAAATAAAAACAAAATTATATAATATATTTTTAAATTTAAAAATATATTAAATATAGGTGGGTTGGGTCGAGTTGTGGGGATTTGTAAACCTCATGACCCAAACCCAACCCAACCCACTGTAAAAAAAAATTCATGGTCCAACCCAACTCACTAACCCGTAAAAACCAACCCAACCCAGTGGGTTGGGTTGGGTATAGCCCGTTTTGGCGAGTTTGCTGCACATCTCATTAGTACCATTCGATTCCTCACCAGCAACTTCATTTTGTCTCAAGAGAGAACTCTTGCCTTCTCCACCATCCAAGTCCACCGCCCCTGGAGAAGATTCCACAGAGTATTAAACATTGGTGCTTCGGTGATCGATGGTTCAAAATTTCCAGAGATGGGAGAAAGATTGGCAATTGGGTTCCATGAGAAAGTGGGAGAGAGTGAACAGAGGTGGCACCATTGGATTTAGTCTAATGCTGGCGCTGGCAACAATGATGTATTGGACGGTGGGGAATGATGGATGCTTTTCTTTTTCGCCACTTTCGCATGCACTAGTTGTAGTTTTATTTTGGATTGCCGTGTGTTGTGCTTCATGTCTAATGGAATTATTGGAGGCTTTTGTTTTGGATTTCTATGTGTTGTGCTTCCACTCTCGCATAAAAATTAGTTATTTAAATTAGGCCACTGTTTATGGGCATTTATATTGGGCCCTGACGTGGCATGGCGGGGCAGAGCCTGCGGAGGCCTGTAGGGGCGGGTTTGTGGATTAAAAAAAAAAACCGTTTAGCAAACGACTTGTTGCCAAACCCGCCCCAAACTTGACTTGTTGTCATTTCTATTTCTGACTCTAAGAGTATTTGTGAATTACACGTTTTAAAATGTTTCAATCAAAGTTTCAAACTATCAATTCATTACATGGAGAGAGTCCAATTTTCTGACAATTACTTGAGCGCGGCTGCTATAGAGAGGCAAATGAGGATGCTATTAAAAGAGGAACTTTCTAGGGTTAGCTCCCTTGATCCTAGAGGCCTTGATGGAAGGTTTGCATCTTCTTTTTACGAAATTATTGTTAGAATAATGACTGAATGATTAAATTCACAATTTAAGATTTTGGGTTATTTTTTCGTAGTATCAGAGCAGCAATATTGAGTTTGAATTCTATATCCATCGTGTCTCCCATTTAAAAAGTTAAAAATCTCATATTGTACTCTAATTATTAAGGAGAAATCTAAACCCACACTTGAGAAAAAGAGTTAAAATTATAGTTGGACCATATATATATATATATATATTTTTTAAGTTTCTCACGGGGTGTTTAGGTCAGCATACGTGCACCTCGACTAATTTCCACTCACAATGGGAGCTAGCCGCTAGCCATAAGGTGTTGCAATTATTGAAACTCGAACTGAGGAGCAAACTCAGTCGAACCCCAAAGCCTTACCTAGTGGTGGACAAGCCAAGGGCCACACTTGGTAGTTAGTTGGACCATATGTTGGGTTTCACTTTTTGGGACAAATGAAATTTTATCACTTTATATATTAAGCGTAGGATAGTATTGACCAAAAATCACACTTTATGAAGAAAAAGGTCCTTATTAGTTATTAGTTGGAATATCCCTTTTCCTTTCGCCTTATGGCTTAGGCCAATCACTCATATGATGATACAAATATATACACACACACTTTTGTCATGTTCTAGTGCAGGCAAAGCAGCCAAGCAAGTAAATGTTCTTATCCCTGAAGGTTTTACCAATCCGAAAGAAAACTTTGACCCAACTGCTAGGAGTAATGATGGGAGATGCCTGGACACATTCTAGGCCTTTTCTAGGTATCGGCTGCAAAGGAGAAATATTATTTAAGAATGTTAAATAAACAACAATAATGTTACCATGTTTGAAATTTGAATGTATTGGTATCCTCTAATTCTGTTTTATAATGTGTACTGTTTTCAATCTTAATAGGTGCCTTCTACCACCAGTTTTTTAGTGCATAGGGATGCTTGTTCAACCTTCGGTTTTCCTCTATAGTCCTCTGCATCTTTAAAAATTTTCAGGTTTGAGTGTAGTATGTAGATGACTCAAATTTTTGTTCTTCCATCATACGAAAGTGGATTTGTGTCCACATGTTGCATGTTTATACCATATATTCATGTATCCTCCTTCGCAATTGATACCGAAGTTTAAAAGTTTAATGTAAACCATAAATCCATGTCAAATAGAGAGTATTATTTTTTGTATAGGACCTTGAATCAACAAAGTGCATATCTATTGCATACATGGTGATGGAGGTTTCTTGTTTTACGACAAAAAAACTTAACTAATTAAGTAAACTAGAACCAGAGTTGGAACCAAGGGGGCAAAGGGTCAATTGCCTGCATGACTCCACCAAAAGACTTAATATATGTTCTTCTATATGTTAATTGTTAAGTAATCTGCCCTGATAAAAAAACACTCCACACTTAATAAAATTAAATAATGGAACCGATACCAAAAGGAAGGAAAGAAGGGAAAAAGTTATTCCATACACTTCAAACTTTTTATCACACCATCTTGTCCCACTTTTTTTCTAGCCTTATCCCATATTTACCTTTGTCCTCACTCTTTTTATATGAACACCTTTATCATCATTCACGGGCTAATATTACTATTTCTAGTAAATCACATTTGATTTTTTACTTTCTCACTTCACTTTAACTTCGAGGCTTAAATTAGAGGGTATTTATGTTTGAGGCAAAAGTGATGTTATATGCACAATAAAAATTTACAACAATTTCACAATATTTTCAAATTAGTAAATCAAAAAATTTAAATGAGAAATTATGGTGGCTCATGTGTAAGTTGACATGCTATTATAATATTTTGTTGTATTCTTAATATTACTCTTTACACACAATTATAATAATAAACAAAGCTATTTATATCCTTATATCTTAAGGCAGAAAATCCTTTATATATTTTTTATTTACAGTTACAAATTATGTGTTTTTGTTATAGACCTAAAATTTAAATACTTCGGAAAATAGAGAAAGAAAAGTTTCTTTCTTCGTATGAATATTTTTTTAAATGCAATAAAAGTGGTGAGAACTGATACACATATACAAGGTACATTAGTATTACTATACTTTTAACAATTTTTTTATTTTTTTTTTGAGAATCATACTTTTAACAATTTTACATTGATTTATTTTCTCAAATTATTTTAAGGAATTGAATTTAAGGTATTTAGATTAATATCCTACGTTGATTGTTATTAACAATGAATTGATTATTTTTATTTATTTATTTTGATGATATGGAATAAATAATTGATTACTTTGATTGGTATTTATTCTGATTAACTATGCTTTGTTTTTTCTAATTAATACCAATTAATATTTTTCAAGCTAATTTTATATTCCAATCTTGCCCCCCTCCCAAGAGCCTTGTAGCTTGTTCATGAAATCTAGGGCTTAAATCATTTTTCCCCTTTTGTAATGATCAAATTATCAAAAAAATATCTTCTCTTAAGACGGAAATCCTAGCTCCACCACCGACTGGAACATAAAATTTTTGTATTTGACTTAAAAACCTTGAAAGTTGGCAAACACCAATTTGGACTAGTAAATTACTAATTGCTTCTCAAACTAAGTTGTTAGGATTATCATAACGGTTTACATCTTGATGACTACTTATTTCTAGAATTGCATAGTATATGCCAAACTTCAGCAAACCAAAATGTGATTTGCTTTTTTACCCCCTTTCAAAAACCAAAGTGTAAGTTGTAACGAATGTATTTTTTGCAATGGGTATTCGCAAATAAAAGCCCGCACTTGCACACGTGGTCCAGACACATGTCTTATACATAAAAGGCCCATTTAACAAACATGATCAACCCAAGCCCATCTCAGGACTTAAATTCCTTCACTAAGTCAGCGGCAAAAGACCTGTGAACGAATAGGATATGGATATTTTTAAGGTTCTATGTACATGGGCCGGCTTTCATCTGGATTAAGTGAAATTATGTGATAGTTAATTATTTTTTAATCCACGGGTCTCTTTTATGGGCCTACACCGTTAATATTAAAATCAAGCATTCATCACTCACAAAGAAGAGAGTGGTCCATTAATTTTTCATTTTTTAAAAATAATTTAATAATTACAATAGAGAGAAAAAATTTTAACCATGAATATCATAAAATATGAACATACTAGGGGTGTCAACTAGTTAAGCCACAAAACTCTTGATAGGCAAGAGTGTCCATTATGATTATTTTATACCATTGCAGCAATAGATTTCTTTTTACAGACACAACTTGTATCTAGTTCAGTAATGCACTAGATACTAGAGGGAATATTTGCAATTTTGCATGACATATGGGCTTAATGATATTGTCCATAGACACAGACCAAGACTTTTCTGTTGCTTGATTGAAAGTGTTATTTATGTCTTATTTTGAGGGATTGAGATCTAGTGCAATAACAATGCCTTCTCAATGGTTCAGATTGAAAGTTAAAAAGTTAACTTTTAATACTAACCATTGGATCAAGGAAGTTAAAAATGTAAAAAAGTTGAGAGTTTAAAAATAGTTAAAAATTTTGAAAAAATGAAAATGATGTGAGAGATATTGCATGGTATAATTTCACAATCTCAATTAGGGGTGTGCAACTAACCCACGAACCCACCAAAACCAACCCGACCCAATCCAACCCACCCGGATGAGTTGGTTTTTAGGGCTTGGTGGTTAGGGTTGGGTAACAAATTTTTTTTGATAGTGGGTTGGGTTGGGTTCGGATCATATAATTCCAAACCCGCCAAACTCAACCCGACCCACCCATATATTTAATATATATATATATATATAATATTATATAATAAATAATTTTTTTTAAATAATCATCTCTTCCTATCCTATATAAAAGCCTATTAGTTCAAACAAACCCTAGTAAATTATTATTATTGCTTAGTCATTTGTGTTATTTGCCTTTAAAGAGTTACATTGATACTAATCTTTGGGTTTTTTTTAATATATTTATATTTATATTTTTTTCTGCTCAATTTAATAATAATAATAATAATAATAATTTTCCAACCCATAGGTTCAACCCGACTCATGTGGGTTAGGTTGGGTTAGGTTGGAGTTATGTAATAGGTTGGATTGAATTGATTTTTTTTTTTTAACCCACCATGGTGAGTTGAGTCAAAAAATCTCTCTAACCCCACCCAACCCAACCCATGCACACTCTTTCTCAATCCTTATTTTGGGGTCAAATCATTCCAATGAAATCCCTTTTATAAAAGAAAAAACTATAAAAATGTACTACCTAGTTCCTTTGAGAATTTCAAAGTTTTATTCCAAGTTGGTAAAAGAAAACGAAAAAGTAAAGGAAAGAACTTGATTAGGACGGCAGTTGTGGGATTCCTTCGACCACAAAGAGTATACCAATTAATGAAAGTCTGGTCAAGTTATTTGTGTTATATTTTATATTCTACTAATTTATATCATGTGTTTGATTTTTAATTTTCTTTTCAAATATTGGTTATTATAAGGAAAAAATAAAGATACGCGACATGTCATACATATAATTAGTAGAGTATAAAGTAAAATTAATACTTTTACTATAATATTAAGACTTTTTTTTCCTCATTTTAAATGGACCTATTTCATAATTTTTGTTAAATATTACAAATTCAAATATGTATATGACTTGACAATTTGTATATTTTCAAATTCAGTAAGAATCAAAATTTAATAACAAAATAGCTATTTTTGAAAGAAAATGGAGTGGATGGAAAATTTATATTTCATGAATTCTAATGTGAAATCAAATCATGTACCACTACATTACATAGCGATCTTCTATTCTTCTCTCCCTTCTTATTCATTGAAGAAAAAAGATGCATTATAGCAATTAGACAGTTCCCCACACTAATTGACCCAAGGAAAAAAGAAACATTTCCACACTGACCCATGTACCAACCTGGCAATCAGTGTGGGCAATAGGGTTAATTGATATTTCGGACAATTATTTTCTCACACTTATTAGTTATTGGCTATACACATTATTTATTTCACATTTTTAGTAAATAAGCGCTACACATGCATTATTTATTTTATATTTTAAATGTGAACATCAATCCTGAAATTATGAATGTTTTATGCAAAGTATGTAACAACAAGTGTAAAAATAACATTTTCCTTAATATATGCAGACCCTAAGCTTCCTTTGCCTCAAAAAGCTCATTCTTTTCCACTCCTATGGCAGGGAAAAAAAATTTAGGTGCATTTACCTATTAGTCCGCCTTTGACATCTAAGTGTGTGAAATTGGGTGTGGATTTAGGTGTATTTTTATGGGCATACTAAAAGTTATTATGTATTTGGACTATGCATAATTGATGTGATATTTCACACCAATTAATACAAGATACCCATACAAGAATTAATTTTGTCATATATTTTTTGAGTTGATTTCATACTTTTATATTAAGTTATTTGTATTAATTTATTGATGTATTTTTTTATGGTTTTTTATTGATGTATTTGATAGAAAATAAATAGAATAGATAGTTAGATTAAGATATAGGATTTTTATTCCATCAAGTGTACCTAATCATTTTTTATGTCTATTAACATGTGCTATTTAATTACACGACTAAGTTTAATTAAGAAGTTGAGTTCAACTTGAGGTCAAGTAGAATATGTTAATTGGAATTTGGAGAAATAAAAGTAATTGCAATAAGTTGTTGAGGGAAAAAGACTAAGAAAAAAATTCCAATCCTTATCACCTTTTGTCAGTTTTGTGGGGGATATTAAAAATCAAAGTGGAGTCGGAAAAAGAAGAAAAGATTCTCTTCACCTAAACTAAAACATTGATCTGTTTTTCTAATTTCCCAATAACTATGGCCTTGGCCTAACATTTACATAAATAATAGTGAATTTGGGCGCGAGAATAAGTGTTTCCTTTTGTTTGATTGATTTGGTTTTTTGCCAATGGGGGTATAATTTTTTGTTAATCTCGTTTGCTACGTAAGAGAAAGAGACAAGTGAATGAAACTCATAACCATAAAATGCAAGTATACCTTAAAATTAGTTTTTTAATACTTAAAGGTAATTTAAGCATTTATTAGCTCACATCTTACTTCTTCTCTTGCACTGCGATATTGACAATTGCTTCGTGGAAAGTGGAGGTGATGCAGTAAGGTGATCACTAAAGAAATTTAAATTATACAAAATTTAATCAATCGATAATTTAAATATTTGCCACAACTACGAGTCGAATTGTTAAGGAAAGCAAAATTGTTACGACAACAAAACCAAAAGGAGAATAACTGTTATCACCATCAAAGAAAACTCACAACTACAATATTTCTTTTGTACCATTTTTTAAGGAAAAATGAAATTAAAGATTATTTTTATTAAATAGGTTGAACAAGCTACAAATTTGAATGATTACCGATTTTTATCTTTTTGTTTTATAATAGACTTTTTGTTAAATAATTTGTTCACTTGTGTTGTTTTGTCTTGTCTTGTTTTTGTTTGATTTATGCTTGTTGTTATTTGGGCTAATATTTATTATTATTATTTAAGCTTTTTTTATTATTTATAAATGAGATTACTAAGAGGCAGAATTAATTTTGGAGTAATGTTACATACACAACATTTTTATAATAAATCTAATATAAAAAACTGTTATTAGTGGGCAAAAAGATAATAGCAATATTGACAAAAAAAAAAAATATTAGTGTTACATCCACAACATTTTTATTACAAATTTTAGGTGCTAAATTGTTATTAATTTTAATTTAAACCTACCACTAAATTATGTTTTGTTTCTTTAGTAACAGCTATTAATAATTTATCACTTAAAATTTATTGTGAAGGTATTATAAAAATATCATGGACATAAAATTTCTCATGAATTAAGGATATTACATTAATCAGAAAGTCATTATTGCATTGATAATAAGGGTATCATGACATCCATATATATTATAAGGGTAATAAAGAAGGAATTATAAGGTTTCCAACCGAGTAAGAATCACGCGCAAGATACATATGCAAAGAAATAAGAAACCAGCTACCATGTATGCCAACAACCAACATGTGGGGTTCGACATTACTCGTATGCAGTGGCGGCAAAAAAAATAAAAATAAAAAGTCCCATTCTTGGAAAAAAAAGGAATCTTTTTTATTTTTTTTTACTAAAATGATAGAAGCATGTACGAGATGCGGGCCCAAGCCCGTTGAACTTCGAGCCATGGCCCATGACCCGACACACAGATTTAGGCCGTTGGGCCTTTAACCTTAATCCAAACACATCTTCAGGCCCAATTAAAGCCCAAAAACCAAGACAGACCCGTCTCCCTTTAAACATGTCAGAAACACGTTCATGCCGATCACATTACTCCATAAACGGGAGGAGCGCATGCCGAGAACGCCTTGCATTCTCAGTTGTCTAGTACTGCCTTTGGGAATATCGTTGTTGGGCAGGCTTTTGGAGGTGAGAGTCAGTTCCAATGCCATTACCACTTTCTCACCAGAAACCCACCTAAAGATGATAGAATTGGACCCTCATTTGCACTAGTAAGGGGGGTAATCATGACACCTCCACTCATCTAAGGCTATAAATAGGAAAATGAAGGAAGGAATGGGGGTTGGCAATTCTAAAGAGAGAGAGAGAGGGCTGGTGAGAAACGACCAAACTAAGAGAGGAGAGCAACATTGGGAGAAAAGGGTTTGCAGAAATAGGAGAATATTCGAGTCATCGAGTACAAGACCACCCATAATAGGAAATTCAAAACCCACAATACAAATAGATTGTGAGCCCAAGTAGGGGTTGAGCCCAACAACCATATTTTGGATAAGCACAATTGGCGTCGTTTATAGGAATCTCCTACGAAGCTATGGTTCTGTCAAGACTTGCACGAGAAAATGTCTGGGGGATCAGTCAGGGAGTTATGCTGAAAGTGGCTCTGGGAGGTCCTCTCAGGGCTCCACCTGACGGGAAAGAAGGTAAAAGAGACGCGAAGATAGGGAGTATGAGGAGGAAGGGCAATCTAGCCTTGGAGAAAGGTCGTTTCAAACTTACCAAACAATGTTCGGTGCTTCTAGGCGTAATCGTTTTAATGAAAGGGATGAAGAACAGGAGCAAAGGGACGAAGAAGTTGAACGTTTACGTAGGTTGGTGAGGGACTTGGAGATGGAAGCGAGAGATAGGTGTCAGAAAAGGGGCCACGAGGAGCGAGGAGAAGGATCGGCTAGTGTAGGAGGTCGTTGTGGAGCAGGATCCTACCAAGCCGAATCTCATCAGCACCGAGATTGCTCGCAGGTCTGCAAACCAGGACTCAATTTCCCTGGAGGAGTGACGACCCCAAAACGTTGCCATGGACGCTATGAGCCATGCATTGCACCAAGTTGTCCAATCACCATTTTCAAGGAACATTGAAGAGGCACTTATGCTGAGTAGATTTACGCGGTTGCCGTTCAATTCTTACGATGGAAAGTCGGACCCAGTAGAACATATAAGCCATTATATTCAAATGATGTCTTTGCACTCTCATAACAATGCACTGATGTGTAAAGTTTTCACCAACGAACCAAGGGCCCTTCTACAGCATCAAGTCGTAGTCTTCCTTAGCATAAAATTTGATAAGGAAAAATTCTTTACCTAGATCGATGCAATCTAATCTTTCCATTGGTTTCCAAATGGCTTGGAGCTTGGCTTGAATATAGTGATAGCCTACATATTTTCGATAGACTTTCACAATAAGGGCTTTCGACCAAGGCTGCCTAATGCGAATCTTGTCTTCTCATGATAGCTTAACAACCACGATACCCTTCCTTAGCTCTGAGATGTCATCATCTGAATCTGAATCATAGTCCATTTGCCCAGTGAAGTCAAATGCCAGAGTGTAAGCCCCAGGGATTTCCCTGACAAGTTTCTCCTTGAAGGAGAGTTTTGGGTGTTTGGAGATTCTCTCAAAACTAGGAGGTTCATCCTCCACAGAGCAAGCTGAGTGAGTTTCCTTCACCTTCTTGTTACTCCTGGCAAGCTCGGCTTCTTCCTCCAGGGAGAGAGAGCAAGGTTTCACGTGAGAGAGAACGTGCATTTTTTTTCTACTTCTCTAGATATTAGGTTCACTCTAATCACAGACTTTTCTAACAAATTGTATGATTTTTGACAATTGATGCTTCCTCTCTTCGTGTTTGGTACTGTTGTTTAAACAATAATTTTCAGTGTTTAAACAGCATTACACTTATTTTCATACATTTTTCACCCACACATATTTCCACAAAATAACAACAACATTACTAGAAATTTCTTAACTAACGGGCTTTATGTTTCATTGAAGAACAAACAAATCTACACGTTGAAAACACACCCCTCATGAGTCATGTCAAAAAGACCTGTGTGTTATCGTTTTTATTTTTTATTACCTTTTTATGGTGTAGATTTATAAAGAAGTCAGATTCTTTCGACTTCTGAAACTATGACATGATCACAATTACATTAACCACACACATGTTGCCATTATAAAATTGCATGCAATTCACGGATGAAAAGCTATTTAAGATGAATTCTCATCCTAAGTTCCAAATTTCAGTCAATTTTGGAGGAATAAAAATAATATTTCAATAGGTACTCGAGGGAAGATTTTTTTCAAATAGGCCAATCTTTCCTTTGTTGAAATATAAAACAAAGGTTGGAAGATGGAATAAAAGGGGTGACAAAGTTTCCCTTTGACTCCATATAACTTTTAGGGTAAAATTTTTACTCTCATTTTAATCCAAATCTTAGGCATAAAAATATAGTAATTGAAAATTTTGTGGGATGAAACTATGATATATATGGTCAAATTGCACTCGAATAAAAAATTATTTTGGTCAAAATCTTAGTTGGCCAAGTCTAACTATTTTTTTTTTTATACCTACTTTAGCTTAATCTAAATGTATATTTGTGTGAAATTTCTTTCTGAAGACTTGAATCCCGGTCTTTACCCTCCACACCCCGCAAGCACTTAATACCTGTAAAGTGGCCATCGCTCCAAGAATTCGCGGTAGTAAAAATTATAGTAAGAATGCCAAGTCTAACAATTAAGTATATGTACTAAATAATGTTATATTAGAGGAAAA
Source organism: Castanopsis chinensis (assembly GCA_032878915.1). Taxonomy (NCBI): domain Eukaryota; kingdom Viridiplantae; phylum Streptophyta; class Magnoliopsida; order Fagales; family Fagaceae; genus Castanopsis; species Castanopsis chinensis. The sequence continues at coordinate 27,145,326 of JAVQMG010000126.1, forward strand.
TAAATTATAATTTTAAAAAAAAAAATGGTGCAACAACCTCGTCTCTGGTCTCCTCTCTAAATACGATGTATTTGAGTACTAGGATAATTAAGAATATTGTATTTCTTGGACTGACCTACCTTAATTTGTAGGAAATTAATGAGGGCCGGTGTCATATTTTATCTAGTTTGAAGTTTCAGAACTTTTTTGCTTAAAGCATAGTACTGCTGGGGGGGAATATTTGCAATTTTGCATGACATAAATATGGGGTAAATGATATTGTCCATAGCCACACAGACCAAGACTTTTCTGATGCTTGATTGAAAGTGTTATGTATGTCTTATTTTGGGGGACTAATCATTTCAATGAAAACTTTTCCGGTGATTGATTAAAAGTTCTCTCTTTCTATGGTAAGAGGAAGGGGGGGGGGGGGGGTGGGGGTGAAATGGGAGAAAGGAAGCTGTCTCCTTATCTTACATGCCCAAATCATAATTCACGTCAACAACGTTTCAAAATCATGAACAAGACACGAATAAGACACAGTATTTTACAGATTTGTGTTGTGTGAATGGGTTTGTGTAAAGCAGGTCGACATATACTTTAACTAGATTAATAAATGGATCAAGTTTGTGTTCACTCGCTTAACCCACAATTAACTAAAATTGACTCCATTTATTTATAAATGTTATTTTTATCTAACATAATATTGAATTCTCTAAATACAATTGAGTGAGCAAAAAACTTAATGATTATATTGATAAAATTCTCCATTGAAATTCTAAAATCCCTAGCCCTTTTATCCAAAAGAAATGAAAAAAAAATCATTTTACTTTTCTTAAATTGTGTAGTAAACAACTTTGGCAGGTCATGTTGTGTTGACCCACTTAATAAACTAGTTGAATTAGGATGAGGGGTCAAGCTTTTGGCACAATTGTTAAATACTCTGAGTTTCATATTTGAATACTCTTATCTTGACACGAGAGTTACACACTAACATTGAATTCCTACCACATTGCCTATCTCAAAACCAAAAAACAAAAAAGTGTGTTTAGATTGGCTTATTTTCTTATTTATTGAAAGAATAAAAGTATATTTATTAAGCGTATTACATTAATCAGACTGTCATTGTTATTGCATTGACTTCAGGTCCTTATCAATTTATATAAGTGGTATAAATTGAGAGAGAACCCTATGGATTTAAACACTCCATTTTGACCATCCATAATCTCTATGAGAAAACTACAAGCAAGCTGCAAAAGTTAACAGCAAATAAAAAAAAAACACTGCAGGAAAAGAAACAAACAGCAGTACCAGTCGGCAGTCGAGAAACATGTTTCCAAGAAGACAACGACTTAATTACTATATGAAAAAATCCAAAGAAACAAAGGGTCCACGAACCTGAAGTCCTGAACATATATAGCTTAATGATCAATGGGTTCACGCGTAAAGAGCTGAACACTTGCATTGCATGGCGTTTTCAACTATATCGGCTCGCGCCTTCTAAGTTCTCTCTCTGTTGGTTATCCCTAGAGCCAAAGGTTAAAGGTCTTTTTGATCTTCTCATGAAAGATCTCTTGGACTAAGCTAAAAATATTCGTTTCCCCACATTTTCATCCTTCAAATTCAATTTCAATTTCAATTTCAATTTCAATTGCTTCTACTATTAAAGGTCTTTTAAAAATGGAAAAAGTACCTAGCACCTTTGAAAATTTCGAAGTTTTTATTCCTAGTTGGTAAAAGAAAACGAAAGCACTTGATTAGGTTGATTATAACTACTTTCTCAAACAAAAAAAAAAAAAAAGAGGTTGATTATAACCATGGTTTTGAAATTTGGACAGTTTAATGAACAGTAAAAAGAAGAAGTTCAAGGTTTTTTAGGTTGGACCGAGATCGAACCGAGGTCGAACTGTGATGATGTCATAATTAATTTAATAATTATCTAAAAAATATATAAATATATTAAATTAGTAACTAAAATAGTTCAATATATATATATAGAGAGAGAGAGAGAAATTTATTTTGAAAATAAACATTTCTCAATTTAAGATTTATGGTGAATTTATTATAGAATTAACATTACTTTAAATATTAATCCAATACAAGAATTTATTGTATAAATATTATAAAAATACTAAGTAAAAATATCATTTAGTTAATTTTTAATTTAGAATATCTACCTTCACAATATTTTTACAACAAATTATATTTTAGTTCAAATTTAAATCTATTATTAAGATTTTTTTTTTATTTTAACAAGAACAACCATTAATAATCCACCACTTAAAATTTATTGTTAAAATATCATAGTCATACCATTTTCTTTCTAACCCAATAAAAATTTAAAATCTATTTTTTCTAAAAATGGTTTCCCCACCCTATTTTTAAACATTTTCATTTTCATCCTTCAAATTCAATTTCAATTTCAATTTCAATTTCAATTGCTTCTACTATTAAAGGTCTTTTAAAAATGGAAAAACCTATAAAAGGTACTACGTACGTACCTAGCACCTTTGAAAATTTTCACTTCCCACTCCAGCGGCAACAAGTCACATTTGTCTTATCAAATTATATTTTAGTTCAAATTTAAATCTATTATTAAGATTTTTTTTTTTTTTTAACAAAAAAAAAAAAAAAAAAAAAAAAAAGAGACATCACGTTTGGACAGGAGTCACAGGACCTCAGCTTTACCCACCTTTTTTTACTTTTTAATTTCCCCCAAGGCTTCCATTTCCAAGGTTAAATCTACACCACATCTTTTAAAATATCCCTGCACCAAGTCAGCCTTTTTAACTCCTTCATGTTTCCCTTGTTTCCTATTCTTAAGCTAATGTTCCTCCGTCACTCCAGCTCCCTAGTTCCCAGTTCATTCCTCTTCTGGTTTTTTTTTTTTTTTTTTTTTTTTAGCTTTCTTAAGTTTTCTTAAACCAGTTTACGCTAAATCTAAACAGAGTAGAGGCAAGAAAACAAGACAGGGAGAGAAAGAGAAGAAGACGAAGAAGAAAAATTCTAGACAGATAACAAATGAGAGACAAAGCTAATGAGATAGAAATGATGGGATCTCAATATTTACAATGTTTGACAACGTCTCATAGTGGTTGAAGCTTCAACCATGGTGATAAGGTGTTCTGACTTCTGAACTTCTAAATTTTTTTTTTTTTTAAAGCGTTGATTTGAACCTTGAGAACCGTTCACGGTTCTCAAATTCGGGCGGTTCAACTGCGGTTCGAACGGTTTTGTGCTTTTTATGCTTAGAACGGTTCTGGTAGTTAAAAGAACCGTGATAGTGGGAGGTTTCCGGTTATCCCGGTCGGATCATGCGGTCCGGTCCAGGTCTGACAACTATGATTATAACTATGAATCAACCTAGCCTTAATTATTTGGACGGCAGTAGTTGGATGGCTTCAACCACAAAGTGAATACCAAATAATGAAAAAGTCTTGTCAAATTATTTATTATTTATTTTATATTCTAATAATCATCATAATATAATATATTATGTGTTTGATTTTTAATTTTCATTTCAAATATTGGTTATTATAAGAAAAGATAAGGAAAAAATAAAGGATATGTGACATGTGGTATACGTAATTAGTGAAATATAAAGTGAAATACTTTTATTGTGGTATTAAGAGGGGTTTTTTTTTTCGTTTTAAATGGATTTATTTCATAACTTTGTAAAATATTACAAATTTGAATGTGTTTATAACATGGCATTTTATATATTGTCAAATTCAATAAAAATAAATTTTTAATCATAAAATAGACTCTCTCTTTTTGAAAGGAAATGTAGTGGATGGAAAATTTTATATTCTTGAATTCTTATGTGAAATCAAATCGTTGGAATACACTACTACATTACATAGTGATATCCTCTCCTTTCTTACTCATTGAAAGAAAAAGATGCAACATAACAATCTCTCAGACATTTCCTCACACTAATTCTCACGAGTTAATGTAACAGCTATACAAATATTCATTCCATGTTTTTAGCAAATAAGCGCTACACGTTATCTATTTTATATTTAAAATGTAAACATCAACATATAAGAAAATTGTACATCATGTTTGAAATTATGAACATTTTGTGCAAAGTACATATGTAACAACGAGTGAAAAAAAGAGTATTTTCCTTAATATATAAAGACCTTAAGCTTCCTTTGCCTCAATACACTCATTTATTTTCATTCTTATGACTACCACACAAAAAAAAAGAATTAATTTTAGGTGTATTTAACCATTAGTCCGCCTTTAACATCTCTGCATGTGAAATTGAGTGTAAATTTAGGTATATTTATAGGAGGAATAATAGTTATTATTAATTCAGAGTATGGTTGATGTGATATTTTGAGTTGATGTGATACTTTTATATTAAATTGTTTTTATTTATTGGTGTAATTGATAGAATATAATGTAGAATAACTATAATTAGAATGTAATATAGGATTTTTCCATAAAAAAAAAATAACATAGGATTTTTATTCCATCAAGAGTACCTAATCATTTTTTATGTCTATTAAATTTAATTAAGAAGTTGACTTCAAATTGAGGTCGAGTAGAATATGTTATTGGAATTTGAAGGAATAAAAGTAATTGCAATAAGTTGTTGAGGGAAAAAGACTTAGAAAGAATTCCAATCTTTATCAACTTTTGTTAGTTTTGTGGGGATATTAAAAAACAAAGTGGAAACGGAAAAAGAAGAACAGATTCTCTTCACCTAAACTAAAACATTGAACTGTATTTCTAATTTCCTAACAGCTAAGGCCTTGGCCTAACATTTACATAAATAATAGTGACTTTGGGCAGGAGAATAAGAGTCTCCCTTTGTTTGATTGACTTGGTTTTTTGCAAATGTGGTTATAATTTTTTGTTAGTCCCTTATGTTTTGTAAGAGAAGGAGACAAGTGAATGAAACTCATAACCATAAAATGCAAGCATACCTAGCTCAAAATTAGTTTTTTAATACTTAAAGTAATTTAAGCATTCGTGAGCTTAGATCTAAGGATCTTGTAGCTTAATTGATATATTTCTATACACAAAGTGCTTAAGGACACAAGAGAAAGAACTCAAGTTGTGCAATAATAACAATTGTTATGTGGGACGGTGGAGGATAAGGGAGGGGGCAGTTTTGTGGGTATATTAAAAATCAAAGTGGAAACGGAAAAAGAAGAACACATTCTCTTCACCTAAACTTAAACATTGAACTGAATTTCTAATTTCCTAACAACTATGGCCTTAGCCTAACATTTACATAAATAATAGGGAGTTTGGGCAGGAGAATAAGCGTTTCTTTTTGTTTGATTGACTTGGTTTTTTGCGAATGTGGTTATAATTTTTTGTTAGTCTCTTATGTTTTGTAAGAGAAAGAGACAAGTGAATGAAACTCATAACCATAAAATGCAAGTATACCTCAAAATTAGTTTTTTAATACTTATAGTAATTTAAGCATTTGTGAGCTTACATATAAGGATCTTGTAATTTAATTGATATATTTCCATGCACAAAGTGCTTAGGGGTAGAAAAGAAAGGATTTGAGTTATGCAATAATAACAATAGTTATGTGGGACGGTGGAGGATAATGGAGGGCAGGTTGGAATGGTGACTGCACCGCGGTGATAGTCCTTTGTTTTTGTTTTTGTTTTTGTTTTTCTTTTTTCTTTTTTCTTTTTTCCTTTCCCAAATTGCTAAATTTTGTTCAAACTTATACTTAAACTCTAACCTTTAAATTAGAAAGCATAGTTTTTTCAAGGTGACTGGTAATTCACTTAATTGCTTATGTGCTATGTATGTTATTATTGATTACCTTAATTATTAAATTTAGATCTTTAATCTTTACCATATATTTTCCTCATGATTTGGATTTTTTTTTTAAATAGTTTTTTCAAGGTGACTGGTAAATCCCTTAATTGCTTATGTGCTATGTATGTTATTATTGATTACCTTAATTATTAAATTTAGACCTTTGATCTTTACCATATATTTTCCTCATGATTTGGATTTTTTTAAAAAAAATTAATAGAAGAATTTATTCAAAGAAATTAGACTTATTAAAATATAATCATTTATTTAAAAATTCAAAAAAAAATTGGAAATTAGTAGAAGAATTTATTCAAAAAAAAAAGTTAGATCAAATCATTTAATATATACCTTGACTGTTAGGCGAAAATGGCCTTTTGCCCATTTCGTGCAAAAAAATTAGTGTATTGCCCCTATCTCAAACTAATTAGGGAAATACCTATATTTTGAAACTCGATTTTCTCAAAATCGAGTTAAGCTTTATAGTGACGTTTTAAGGAGCTTACAGTAGCGTTTTGGAACTCGAGCTCTATAGACTCTAGTCTATAGATCCTTAAAACGTCACTATAGACTTCTTAAAACACCATTATAGGGCTCCTAAATTTTTTTTTTTTTTTTTAACTCGATTTTGAGAAAATCGAGTTTTAAAAAAATGACATTCTCCTCATTAGTTTAAGAGAAAAAACAAAAAATTAAAATATTTGTGAGAATAGGACAAATGCCCATTTTTGCCCGATTGTTATTAACACAAATGACAAAACGTGATTAATTGTAGCCATTAGTCTTAAGGCCAAGTGGAAATCCGACCTTTTGCTTTTTGGTGGTTAGGTAGGGACTTGAATAGTTGAATCACTTGATTTCCATCCCTTTAGTCTTTAACTTTTTAAGAGAAAAAATGATTGTAGTAATTAATGACTAAAGACTAACATCAAATTCCTGGAATCAGAGTTTCAGAGGGATTAATACCTCGCAAGCCGCCTTAGAGGAGGACCAATGGCCTCGATCGAGGCCATTAAGAATTAAGATCATTGTGTTTATTGTGCCATTATAAACCCAAAACCTGAACCTGGTCACAACTCACAAACGAGTCCCATAGCGGTTATGTATCTTATTACACCAGTTTTCCAGAATTAGTTGGCATAGTTTTTCCAAAGTGACTGAATTAAAAAATCCTTAATTGTCTATGTATTCTAAATTTCTAATACGCGGTTTCCACCGATGGCATATTATTGAAACATAGGACCTTTGATATACCTTTATTTAAAAACAATATTGTTTTTAAAAATAATAGCAGAATTTATTTCAAAAAAATTTGGACTAATTAAAATCGAATAATTTTTTAAATTCAATCATTTAAAAAAAAATTGAAACTAAAAGAAGAATTTATTTAAAAGAACTTAGACTAATTTTTTTTTTCTTCAAATAATTGGATAGTGAGTAAATTTAACTTGTAATTTACGGGGCATTATTTTTAGCCACTAGTCTTAAGGCCAAGTGGTCATTAATTCCATCTTCTTTGGTGGTTTAGATGAGGATTTGATCCCCTTTGTCTTTAACTTTTAAGAGGGGAAAATATGATTGTAGCAATGACCAACGAGTAACATCAAATATATACTAATCATATATTGTGTGTTTGTAACGTTGTGGACCAAAAAATTTAAGCTGGTTTACAAAGAAGACCACTCTATAAACAAGCAATCTATTATAGTTTGGGTTTAACACTGCAAGTGACCTGGACTTCACCGACTCCTAACGAGTAATATGAGACAAATATCGATCTTAAACGCTTAAACTAGGTCATGAGCTGTACACGTTGTTGGATACTTCTGACCCTGTTTCCCACTATAAAAAGGTCGTTTGACCAACATACTTTAGAAAATCATTGAAATTACTTACTAGCTTTTAGAGAGGTAAAAAAAAAACCATATTGACAATAGAGTATGTGTGTGTGTGTGTGTCATGTTAATAAATTCCCGGTATTTGTTAATAAATTTCTTGTTAATAGACAATTTCAGAAACTTATAATACCACTCTTTTTGAGAAATATAAAAAACTGTAAAAAAAACGCTAGTTGTTTTTTATATATTTCAGTAAAAAAAATTTTAAAATATTCCCTAAATTAATGCCCGGTCAACTTTTCCTATTAAAAAAACATATTGACTATGGTGTGTGTATATATATATATATACATATGGGTCATGTAAACCGAATTGCCTTTGGGGCAATTGTTAATAAATTATAATAGAAAAATTTTGACACCACTTTTATGAGAAATATAAAAAGCTGTCAACGTATTTATTTTTTTACCATTCCCCCAATAAAATATTTCTAAAAATTGTTTCTAAACCAATAATTCGTTAACACTTTTCTCTCTCTCTCTATCTCTCTCTCTCTCTCTCTCTCTCTCTCTCTCTCTCTCTCTCTCTCTCTCTCTCTATATATATATATATGTATATATATATATGGCTGGCAGTGGTTAACATTATGTAGGCTCAGCCGTCTTACTTATTACGTGGATTCAGCCGGTGCATGGAATAGAAGCTTCTTCTTATGTTTTATATATTAGGTTGATCTTTTGTAACCTATACTGATATTATATCTACAAATAATTAATAATGTCGTTTGCTTTTCAACAATAGGTTTGTTAGTGTTTTTTTTAATTTTTTTAATAATTTATGTTTGTTGCCGTTGTTAAATGATTAAGTATTACTTAGTAATTATTAACAAAAAAGTTTATCATTTATTAATAAAAGTTTAATTTTTTTAAGATAAGTTATAATTATCAATATATTTAATCGTATACGTAATATATATCTTTGTAACCATAAGCCTTTAAATTGAGAGAAATATGGCCCTATTGGTTTTACTTATTAAGAATAAAAAAAAAATTACATTTTAAACCCCGGGTTGATTTCAAATTAAATCTAGCTATGCTTCTAGAAGTTTTACATTAGACTATACACATTCAAAAATGTTTCAAATTCAAACTATAAATCCATTGCATGCAATGCTGTTAATAAAAAAATGCCACAAAATATTTTAAATTTTGCATAAATTGTTATAGCCAAATGATTAAAAGCTTTGTTTATGTTTGAAAGGCAAACAACATTGCATATAAATCATCATAGTATTCTTAAATATTTAGGGCATGTTTGGTAAGAGATTTTTAATAATGTTGTTTAAGCATTGTGAAAATACGTGTAAGTTAAAAAGTATTAATTGTAGAATTACGTATTGTGTTGTCTAAATACTAAAAGCTATTATTTAAATAACAACACCAAACAAGCCCTTGTATATTAATTTGTCAAATAAAAAGTTCATATTTTAATATCATTTTCTCTCATATATGTTACATAAATTGTTATAGCCAAATGATTAAAATCTTTGCTTATGTTTGAACAGCATATAACATTACAGATACAAGAAGAAGAAAAAAAATCATTTATTTTTGTGGAAGATGCATCATCATAGTATTCTTAAGAATTTATAGTTTAAAGTTTAAACCATACGTTAAATAGTGAGTTCATATCTTAAAATTATTTTCTCCTATATATGTTATTTTTAATCAATTAAATAGTTTAAATTATTTTAGAAGTCTACTAAGTTAGGTAAAAATGGAAGTTGCATCATCGATTTTAATGAGTCTTCTAGAGGAAAGAAATTAAGGGAAAGGCTCTTTGCTGTAATCAACGGCCTACCGTGGTATAGATCCTCCCATGATGTTCCGAGCGGGCTTTCTCATTTAGAAAATGAAGAAATTTTGACAATTGCGAATAAGTAAACAACAAGTGGGCAGAGAGGCAATTACTTATAAGACACACTACACTTAAACGTGTGGGTATTTTATGTAAGTTATTGTTTTTAGCTTATAATAAGAAGGAGGGTAAGTAGTAGTTGGAGAATGTAAATATACATGCAACTGACAACTGTTGTCCATTACGTGTTGAAGAATTGAGTAATTAATTAGAGGTTCGGCGTTAATGCGATTTCAATTGACTTTCACACAAAGCAGTATGTTTGGTTTGAGTTTTTTTTTTTTTTTTTGAGAGTTTTAATTTATAACGTCTATTTTTAATGATAGTTTTTTATTATCAAACTAAAACATCATTCGGTTTTTGGTTTTTGGTGTAGGTAAAAATTGAATTCTAGATTTCTTATTCAACTATCAAATCTCGTATTTAATTATCAGACCAATATATTGTGGGTTGAGTTTGAGAATTAACACTTTTAAGAAAAATTATTTTCCTTTTTTTATGTTTGAAACCAACCAATTTATCCCACTATCTTTTGAAAATGAACAAATATCTCAATTCCGTTACTTACTTTGTTAAATTTGATGGAATATTTTTTTTACTATTCCTAAAATAAGGTCACTAACTTAAGCAATTAGACTGGTTCCACAAAGGTTGATTTTTGTATCTTGCAGGTACTTTATTGTCAAGAGTTCTATTTTTGTATCTTGCAGGTAATTTAGAAGTCTTATATATAAAAATATATATTCTATAATGTCTCTAAAGTATCAATGTTTATTTTTCCTATCTTCATTGTAAATGAACTTAAAAGTATACAGCATTGTAAAAGATTATTTAAATTATATATTTAATTTGACACATTGATTAAGAGATATTGTTATAAATATAATATATCATGTTAAGATTTTTTTTCTTGATTATAATAAGAAAGTTAAAATTTATTTTTTATAAAAAGGTTTTGAGATTGGAGTTGTGAAAATTTTGAATTTGAAATATTAATAAAAATTGACACATTCATTTGTAATTCTCCCTTTAACTACGGGATTATTTGCAGTTCCCTCGTTAGGTTTATATTATCCAATTTTTTCCCTTTATCTTTTGAAAATGAACAAATACTCTTGTTCCGTTAACTTTCTCGGTTAAATCTGACGGGATATTTTCATTCTTAAAATAAAGTCACTAACTTAAGCATTAAAGATGTTATAAGCCTGGTTCCAAAAAGGTTGATTTTTGTATCTTGAGGTACTTTATTGTCAAGTGTTCTATTGTTAGGTATGTGACCATTAATTCATAGAAAATTCTAAAGCTACCACTAGTTTTAAACTAAATATAAATTGGCATGACATTATACAAATAAAATTGGAGTCACTTCAATATTTAATAAATTAATATAAGTTATTTTTTAGTGGTTGACAACATCAATTTAGAAGTCTTATATATATATATACAATAAATTTTATAATGTCTTTAACAGTATTCTTGATTCATTATCAATAATATAATTAATCTAGAATAATAACATATATGTCTTGATTTTCTAAAAGATAGTGTATGACGTTTTTATTTTGAATTAACTTAAAATTATGAATGCTTATTTTTCCTATGTTAGATTTTATTTTTAATTATCAAAGGGTTACTTGGTTGTAAATGACCTTAAAAGGTGTGTGTGTGTGTGTATATATATATATATATATATTGATTGGGAGATATTACTATAAATATAATATATCATGTTAATATTTTTTTTTTCGATTAAATTAAGAAAGTTAGAAGTTATTTTTTATAAAAAATAAGTTTTGAGATTGGAATTGTGAAAAATTGAATTTGGAATATTAATAAAATTTGGCACATTTATTTGTAATTCTCCCTTTAACTATGGGGTTACTTGCATTTCGCTCATCAAATGTATTTTAGTAATTTTATCATGGAATATTCTAGGAATAAAGGTGGAAATTTGCTTAGTTTTAATAGTTAAGGGGGGGAGAAAACCCAAATATTGATTGATTTTATATTTTAGAAGAGAATTATGAATTACTCTTTCTCAAGTGCCCCATAAATAAAGGAGTGGAAATGATTTTCTCCTTTTAAATTTAAGTGATGTGTCAACAAATTATTGAAACCAAGTTTGTCCCTAGCTATCATTACTATTCATCTTTAGTGGGAGCGTGGGACTTACAAAATTCCAATCAAAGTCTGAATTCTCAAGTGAAATCAAGTACGGCACTAATTTCCAGCAACGCATAGTACCATTCTGATTACATGTTATAAAAATATATAGGATTAAAAAAGTGATCTAAAAATATGTGTTTTATTATTTATATAATAAAAATTATTGTTTAAATTAAATTGTATTATTACAACTTATTTAAACAATAATTTTCGATATTTAAACAAGGCAACTAAAACATTACAACTAAAATAAGCAGGTCTATAATCTCCTCTTCATTCTTTTTTTCTTCTTTTTCTTTTTCTTTTTTAATCCGAAAAAAGAAAATTCCAAAAACATAAAACAAGAACAGAATCCCACGCTTGCCAAGCACATTAAAATTCCTAGTACTATGGTCTACATATAAGCTCGTGAACTACCTGTGAATCACACGGCTCAATTCAATTTTCACTCTTATGGCAGCTCAACTACTCATCTTTTCCTTCTGGGCTGTCTTCCTTCTTCTCCTACACCAAGTAAAGCCTGACCTTGACAATGGTGGAGAACTATCGGATGGCTTCACTGACGGGTTCGCTGCACCTCAACGCAACAACATGAGCTTAAGCGGCTTTGCAGCGATCGACAACAGTGGCTTACTTTGTCTCACAAACCAAACGAGTCAAGCTGTTGGGCACGCGTTTTACAAAAATCCGATCCAGTTCAAGAACTTGTCCAGTGGCAAAGTCATGACCTTTTCGACCTCGTTCGCTTTTGCTATTATCGATGAGCATGGAAAACAAGGTGGAGATGGCCTCGCTTTCACAATATCTCCAACAAGTGATCTTTCGGGGGGGGTTTCTGGGCCTTATCTGGGCTTATTCAACGCCACCAACAATGGGAACATCTCGAACAACGTGTTTGCGGTCGAATTCGACACTTTTATGGACTCTCAGTTTGGTGATATCGATGGTAATCATGTTGGCATCGATTTCAATGGCGTGGTGTCGAACAAATCTATTGGGGTCGTGCAATTTATGGGTAGTGATACGAACAAGGCAGTCCTTGATCTGCAGAGTGGTACGGTAATTCAAGCATGGATCCAATATGATGCTTCAAAAAATCTATTAGAAATAAAGGTTTCGACTCAATCTGCTCAACCCAGGTCTGTACTTTTAAACTATACTGTAGACCTTTCGACAATTCTTCTTGATTCCATGTACGTTGGGTTTTCTGCTTCAACTGGTTCAACTGCCAGCTCACACTATATCTTAGGCTGGAGCTTTGTTGTCAATAATGGAGAATCAAAAAATCTCTATTTAGATAAACTGCCTAATCTGCCATCTGTGCCTAAAAAGAACCACACAGGCCTAATTGTTGGTGTCTCAGTCTCTGGAGCTTTGGTTGTGATTTTGGTCATTGGTTTGGCTTTTTACTACTTCCGAAAAATCCAGAAGGCTGATGTGGTTGAAGCCTGGGAGCTTGATATTGGACCACATAGATATTCTTACAAGGAGCTGAAAAAGGCAACAAATGGTTTTGGAGATAAAGAGCTACTTGGGTTTGGTGGATTTGGTCGAGTTTATAAAGGAACTCTGCCAAATTCAGACACCCAAGTTGCTGTAAAGCGTGTTTCCCATGATTCAAAACAGGGTTTGCAAGAATTTGTGTCCGAGGTTGCTAGTATTGGCCGACTTCGTCATCGAAATCTAGTTCAATTATTGGGTTGGTGTCGTCGACAAGCTGATCTATTACTTGTGTATGAATTCATGCCCAATGGAAGCTTGGACAAGTACTTGTTTGAAGAGCCTAAAGCAATTCTGAGCTGGGAGCAAAGGTTCAACATCATCAAAGGGGTTGCTTCGGGGCTTTTATATTTACATGAGGAGTGGGAAAAAACTGTGGTTCATAGAGACATTAAGGCAGGCAATGTGTTATTGGATTCTGAGTTTAATGGAAGGCTGAGTGATTTTGGTCTTGCTAAGCTATATGAGCATGGTTCAAACCCAAGTACCACAAGAGTGGTTGGTACTTTGGGTTATTTAGCACCTGAGCTCACACGCACAGGCAAGCCTACAACAAGCTCAGATGTGTTTGCTTTTGGTGCTTTGATGCTAGAAGTGGTATGTGGTAAAAGACCCATTAACTCTAAAGGATTGCCTGAGGAGCTCATGTTGGTGGATTGGGTGTGGGAAAAGTGGAGAGTTGGAGCAGCTCTTGAAGTTGTGGACCCAAAATTGGAGGGTAGATTTGATGAAGCTGAAGCTGTTTTGGTGCTCAAACTGGCTTTATTTTGTTCAAATGATATAGTGGAGGCACGCCCCACAATGAAGCATGTGGTGAGGTACTTGGAGGGAGACTTAGTGTTGCCTGAGGAAGTGGCAACCCCAAATGCACATTATGGTACAAAGGGTGCTCGAGGGTTTGAGGATTTCTACTTTCAATCGTTTCCTACTACATCTTCATGTTTTGAGAAGGGAAGTACTTGGTCTTCAGTTGGGAATGATGAAGATGCTGATGTTCAAGCAGCTTTTACTTCACCTCTTCCACTTTTTAACAAAGACAATGGGAGGTAGCCATGATATAGAGTTTACAATTCTAGTCTAATTTTCTTTCCAATTTTCTTCTTGTAGTTACCATTGAAAAGATTTACTGTAAATGTCACTGCAAACATGTTACTAGTCTAGTCTAGTTATCCACATCTTCTTGTAGCTAGATGCATCAGCACCATTTACAGGCTAAGAATGAGCACCAGGTTGAGCTTGTGCCAAAGCTATTTTCTAATTTCAATAATGGTAGTTGCCATTCTTTTTTATTTTCTTTCTTTTGCTAAGTTTATTGGCTATTCTTTATTCAATATTCTAGGTAGTTCCCTAGGAAAAAAGAAAACTAAAAGAAGCATAGTGGAAATAATTTTCAGTACTAATCAAGTTTGATCCTACTTTAGTATTAAGCTTTAAGGTTGGCTCAATTGGCGTGCAGTTGTGTGGGGTTGCCTTCAATAATCATATCTGCTTAAATTAAATAGAGCGCTTGATTAATAATTTGGCTAACAAATGAAGGACACAATTACTAGGCCCTGTTTATTAGTTACATCCAGTTTATAAAAAGACAAAAGAAGTCACATCCAATCTGATTCAAGATCAATATAATAGCATATAGCTTCTCCACCGATAAAAATTGACAAAATGAATGACTTAATGTGTATCCTTAACCGGACTCTATCAACTATAGTAGAAGTTTCTTTAATCATGTATTTGTAGGCAAATTTGACACTACCAGGAGCTATGAATTCTGATCTCAATGCAAGAGGATGTGGCCTATGACATTGAAGAGGAAGTGATAAGTAGACATTGGTAATTTGGTATGGTAGGGAGAGATAGTAAAGAGTATTGTTGATCAAATAGCATATTGTGATGTTTTTAACATAGAAATTCAAGATTCAAATCTCTGTACTCTAACCTATTGAATTATAATTATAAAAAAATGTGCGCGAAAATGAGTCCAAGAAAACCATCTTCCGGGGCTTCTTTTGTGTGATTGCATGGATGATGATATTTTTTTTTTTTTTTTGAAATGTGGATGATGATATTTTCATTAGCTTATTTTGCTTTAAAATAATAATAAAATTACAGATGCACCTTAAAATTAAACATTCCAAAAAAAGTAGAACTGAAACGACATTGTATTAAATAGGTGCCAAAGTGTCGGTGAAAATCACATCATCGAAATATAGCTAGATTTTTATTTTTTTTCAATAGTGTGAAGTCAATTTAGGTCGGCATTTAGTTATAGTAGAACAGCTGATTAGATAGCTATCAAAGCTTGCTTGAGGACGTCACGACTCATGCTTTCAGCTTTGTCGTATAGACTGTCTTCTTTTGTTGCCAAAAAGAAAACGACAAAGGCCATGTACGAGTAATAAATATTCATGGTCTAGTAATGAAGTAGATCAATATTTCCAATCTGGAGATGGTATTGGTTCTATGGCAACGTACGAGTATGACCCAACAGGTAGCTTGAAGTGAAGATGGAGTTGCCTACACAATACACATGTTCTATATGGACATTTCTAGGAAATTGGTGAAAGTGGAAGGACAACTAGATAAGCACTTTCTCTGTGGATTTGGGACAGTCAATAATACCATAATCTAACCTTTACTGACATAGAATTGTATCCTCTGGTCTGGTTTTCTTCTTGTGATTGAACCTTGGCCTGCAGAAAATTTTCCAAGCTATTGTTACGTTTGTCAAGGCTTTAACTTGGGAGGACTTGTCTCATTCAATTATAGGTCATATTTTTAAAGACACTAGGTCTATCACAGGTTTTCACGAACCTATTCTTTCTCTCATACTAGGAGGCAAAGCAACAGTACTGTAGCTCATGATTTAACCAAGGGGACTAGGCTTTCTTTTCCATTTGAAGTTTGGATGGAATTTGTTCCACCAAACATTTCCCATTCGCTTGTTGTTGATGTTCATGTTCGTTGATTATTATTTTAATAGTTTGGTTTTGTTTCTCAAAAAAAAAAACAAAAAAGATTGTGTATCTCTTTAAAACATTTACTTCTTCTTTAAGACAGCTTATATATTCAACTTATCTTTTTAAGCTAAATAAATCAAGAAAATGTCTTCTCAAAAAAAGAAAAAGACAAAATTTAACTACAAAGTTTATTATAGTATAGGCTACAACCTTACTTAATATCTTTTTATTGGAAGTGAATTTTGATAAATTCACCATTAAATTACATCTTCTTCTTATATCCTCCATGCTTGCAAAATTTCTATAAAATTAAAGAACAACAACCATGTCATCAATTAATTATCCAAATTGCAAGTTTTTATAGTTTAAAATTATGCATAAAATATAAACGTATAGATTATATAGTCAATAATATCCGATTGACACAAAATTTGATGTGTATTAAGCGAGTAAAGAACATACAATTCAACAGTTAGACATTCAAAATATGTAGTAATGTTTATTTTATTGAGTTGTAGTTAAATTTTGTCCAAAAGAATATAATTTATCCCTTAACTTTTCATGTGATTCATGTAATCAAACTTTTCCATAAATAAACTTTCTTTTCAAGCATGGATGGTCAATAATTTCAATTTGAAGAATTACCATGATAATGTCCCTCGACTCAATTCATCTGCGCACATTAGTTACGACATGAATTTGATTAATTAGTACTTTGACTGGATGTAGTTTTATCATTCATATCGTTTAAATATAGGGAATATTGCCTACCACAATAGTGGGAAAAAAGTTAGCATTATACTCGGTTAGTGGGCTTTTTAGCCCAAATATACCTTAGTCCTAACCCAGTTAAAAAGTGCTCAACATTTGGTTAGTGTATAGCTAGCCTACTGAAAGTCACAGTAACTCCCCAAATATCTCTCTCTCTCCATGGCTATGGGGTAGCTCGAGGAGGATGACAAATACATATTTGATTTGAAGTAGTTTGGTATTTCTTTGTCTAGTAAAAAAATGTACTCTTTGTCCACCAGAAAAAGATACTCTTTATCTAATTAAAGTCTTACAAATAGATAGTACTAAAAAGGGCTTAGTAGCTTTGGTCTAAAGGTCATTCAACATTGGAAGAAACTCTGAATTAATTTGAGATTTTATTATTTGTAAGTGATCTTTTAAGTGTGTAAACATTTTGTAAGATTTTGTTGATATAGTTATTGCATCCTTAGTTATCCGTAAACATAGGCCGAAGATTTAACCATGTAAATCTTTGGTGCTTTTCTCTTACATGCGTTAGAACTATTTATAATTTCTTCGTTCCAATAATTTTTTAGTCCATAATAGTTTTTACAATCTATCTTGTGTGAGAGCATTTCTGGAAGCACTTTCACGCAACAAACCAAAAAGAGATACAATCATGATCACAAAGAAGACAAGAACACTAGGAAAAACTCTTGGGTGCCACAATTTCCACCATTCTCGGTGCCCCTTGGGTGGAAACACTAAGAGAAATTGTTCAAGTAAACTAGTGGTTAGGCTCTTTGAAATTGAATCCTAATAACAATATCGTAGAGTTGGAGTAGTTGTTGACCATACACATCACAGCTTCCCCATAAACCACCTTGCTAGAAAACCAAATCACTGAGTTTATTAAAATAGAAATTGATTGTGAATTTTGCACCAACTTTTGAAAGAACACAGAGCTTTCCCATAGATCTCTAGCTCCTCAATAAGACTTCAATACCATGGAAATAACATCTGAAAGGTGCTTGACACCAAAGCACCAAAAATCTTGTCACTTCTTTGCTGCACTTTTTATGGGGTCAAGGACCATTTGGAATTCTCTACGTGATGATGATATTTTTATTTAATCAAGTAAAGGGTGTGAAGACAATCCGTGGAATATCTTGTCTAAACTCTAAAGTAAACAACCATACCAGCACTTATCGCTAAGTAACCAATCATATTTGTTTGTAGTTGTACTTCTCTAATAGGACCATTTCATAAGAAAGTTCCAGTTAATTTTAAAGCAAATTAACAAGATTCCAAAATGTGTTAAAAAAAAAAATGGGAGGAAAGATTCCAAACGGAACTCAAGGGAAAGGGGTTTTTTTTTTTTTTTTTTGAAGAATTTGTCCTAATCATTCATGTTTCACAGCTCCAATGAATTTGTATAAGCTCCAATACCCTATGCAATTTCCCCCGCCCGACACAAACATTTTTACCATTTTTACCTTTTAACTCTTTTTTATTTTTTTTATTCAAGGGTTGAGATTCATTTTTTTTTTTTTTATTAAATCTCAATCTCAACCCTTCATAGCCATTGCATCAAATACTAGATATTGCACTTAATCTCAATCCATGTTGAGGAATCAACGCCTAAAGCCCAAATAGGAAAGAATTTTGGATATTTATACTATGGCTTAAGAATTTTGTGTTTGAATCGTATTAAGTTCAATGTATAGATGCACTAAACCTAAGTCGTATCTTAAAACCATATTCTACATTTGTTCTTGGAATATTAAACACTAAGTAAAGTCAATAAAATTTAAAATAACCCATAAAAAAACAAAAAAATTTAGAAGAAAGTTTTTTTTTTTTTTTTTCCTTTTTAGAGAAAAGTTCAGAAGCAAGTTACCTATGCCTTTCAAACAGTTCATCCTAATCCTATATTAATCCTATACTGTTAACAACCAATTTGATTTTTTGCTAACTTACAAACTTCACCCTTAAAATTTAAAATTTTTCAGATTTTACAATTTGAAGTTTTGAAATATGAATTTTATCATTTGAAGTTATATTTTGTTGCATCAGTAGCCCCTCTTCATATTTTTCATTAAGTGTCAGATAAACTTGCCACATATGTTTGGTTCATCTAATAAAATGATTACATATCCTTTTTGTTTTTTATACTACAAAAATAGCGTGACATTATTTTATTAGACGAATTAAATGTGTATCAAGTTTATGTCACATTTAACAAAAATATGGACAAAAGCACTGCAATTACTAACAAAATATAACTTTAAGAAGTAAAATTCAAATTCTGAAACTTTAAAACATAAAATTTAAATATTTCCAAACTTTTAGGAAGAAATTAGCACTCTCCTTAATTTTTGGAAGTCTACTGGTAAAGCATGTATTATTGTAGTGACACTGACATGCATCAGATTCCAGCAACCCAAAGGCAAAACAGAGTAAAATTTCACGAAGAGGCCTTTGATGAGAACCACCAGGTACAGGCCATCAACATCATTTTCCTTAGCCTTTATAATAGATTTACAATCAATGTTTGGGGTTTTGGGGCTCGAACAGGTCTGGTGATACACATTTTGACATAACAAATATCACGACTCGTCATATGGTGAGTTGTGGTGGGTAAAAAGGTGTCCTCACACAAATTTACTATTACCTCTTTACTAATTATAACTTATTATGTGGCGAGTCGTGGTATTTTTTGTGCCAAAATGTGTGGCAATAAACTTGCTCTTGGGCCCTGGGGACCCAAAACTTAAATTTGTTTACACTGACTTTCTTCAGTAATTAAAGCCATTTGGTCATAGTCAAAGGTTCTAACCTCTAACCATAACGTTAGAACCTTTAATTTTTCTTTTTATTAAAAAAAGAAAAAAGTCCTCCATTCTATAAATTTTTTACTACACCATTATTGTGCTTTGTGCACTACTACAACGGTTGAAGACTAAAATTTTTCTTGCACTAGATCTAGTAGTGTATCATTAGAGTATTTACAGCAATAGAGTTAAAAATTTAATTTTTTAGTTCTACCAAAAGTTACTTTATTTATTTTATCTATACACATGTTGCAGCAGTGGATCTATTTTAACTTTCAACACAATAAAATAATATATATATCACAATAAAATAATATATCCTCTACAATAAAATAATATATCTTACAACTCACAAACATTCACAACACTAACCACAATAAAATAATATTTTTTTTGTTTAGCTCTCATGAATAGTGCACATCTATTTATAGATGTGCACTGTAGAGCTCCATTGCTAGAGCATATCTTTTGGTGTTTAAGGAATTAAAAATATTAATATACCAATATAGCACCCTGTGAATGCTTTAAGGTGGGGTTTGGTGAACTATCATAATTTGGATTGTATAGAAAGAATTATCTATTTCTGTACTAGACTATATCAAATTTTCAGAAGGGCCAAAAATTTTGCAGTGTAAATGTATCTTATTTTGTGGCTATATTTTATGGAACTCTAAGTTACATAACAAATTCAACTTCCACAAACTTGAGTTAAAAAAAAAAATGATAAGTTATTAATTAT
This sequence comes from Castanopsis chinensis, assembly GCA_032878915.1. Lineage (NCBI taxonomy): Eukaryota > Viridiplantae > Streptophyta > Magnoliopsida > Fagales > Fagaceae > Castanopsis > Castanopsis chinensis. Next base: position 27,165,781 of record JAVQMG010000126.1, read on the forward strand.
TTAAAATCAAGCTTTTAGCGTTTTTGAGTAACTTATATTTCCACACATGGTGTGAAATACACACTAGCCTTTCATAGCCATAAATAAATAAATAATCATGCTGTTGCAGACAAGAGGACAAATACACAGCGTGTAAAGCTGCGGCTTACAAATAAAGGCAACAAAAATGTGGGCACGCAGGAGTGCAGGACTATTAAAATTCAGTAAAACGCGTTGCTTCTTTCTTTTGCCGGATTTGTTTGGTTGGTTTTTTATTTTTTATTTTTTTTAGGATGATTTTGGCTGGATGATAATATTGAGCATGAGACCTATTATGTTGTATATTAATACTAAACCATTTCGAACTAATTATTAAGAATTTTATTCTTCCAAGAATTGGATCACATTTTTCTGATAAATTACTCATTTACTATTATGCATTTTTTAATAGTAGCTGTATAGATTTATGTGATGTCAAATTGTCAATTGACTTCTTTGAAAATTTTCCACCAAGAAGTCATTCTTTGTGCTCAGATCTTTTATTTAATCTTTCTAGATATATGAAGCTTTAAAAAAAAAAATTGTTATGCAATAGTGCTTGACTTCTTGGTACTTATGATTAGCCGAGTTAAACAGCTTTTATGTTAGTTATATACTTGGTTCAATAAAAAAGTCATGATTTGGCATATTTATCGGGCAAGAACCCAATCTGAGGTTTGTTTTCACACTATTGTACTAAAGTAACTAAACAGGTCAGATTTGAAAATAAAGTTCAGCTCAGCTTTAGTAGAGTCACGAACATCATTAGAAAATGGTTAGATCATAATACACATTGATTTTTTTTTTTTTTTTGGTTACTTTTATAATCTTCTACCTACTTACCTGAATTTTTTTTTTTTTTTCTAAACAAATTTTAGTTGTGATCACGAATTATTGCCCAATTTTTACCACAACTTGACATGTGATAAATTATGAGTGATAAAGAGATAGAGTCACGTGAACTAATTACTTTTTTTTCACGACTTACAACTCACCACGTATTAAGTTACAGTTTTAGCATTACTCCCAACACTGTAATAAACAAAAGTTTAAGGTCTGTGATGATTAATGTGGGAGGAAATCTCATTGGCTGCATTGTTAAATGGTCCCATCCTAGGTTTAAATGGCTAGTTTTTATTAGTTTTTTTCTACACTTACCACACATTACTTTTTTTTAGCTAATGATAACAACAACTTAATACCTCAACAATCGTGAATAGTTGACCATGTTCAGAGAAACAGAAATCCTAAGTTGAGTACATGGTTTACTTCCATCACTATCAGATTATACGGTATTTTAAAAATCAATCTTGAATTTATGTTACCGGTCTTTAGTTTTAGGTGCACCTCAGTAGTTAGAAAACTGGGTAAATGCTTCTCAAAAAAAAAAAAAAAAAAAAAACTGGGTAAATAGACCAGAGCTTGGTAAAAATCGCCAACAGAAAAAATGACAAAATGGTAAGCTTTGGTCCAGTACTCTAAACTTTAAAGCAAAACATAGCAGAATCATTTTAAGTGTTTATAAACCAAGTTTGTCATAGCTCAGTTTCAAACTCGGTGGGTGGGGCTTAAAGTTAAAATGGCCTGCTTAACCACTTCCTGAAAATTCCATGTGAAAGTGAGACCATATATATGACCAGATCTCCTTTTCAAAACCCAACATACCAAAGAAAGAACAAAATGTGACCAAGCAAAAAATTTCAAACATTTTCACATCTTAAGCTCACCCACTGCTCATTCTTTAACACCTGGACGCCCTCTAGTTCACACAGCCTCACTTCTGTTCACAGCCATGGCAGGAAGACTCAATCTTTTCTTCTGGGCTTTCCTTGTTCTTCTCTCGAACCCAGCAAAATCTCAGATTGATGAGCTATTCTTCAGTGGGTTCAAAGGTATAGGTGTAGCCAGCAACTTGAGCTTAAATGGTGTTGCACAGATTCTAGGCAATGGTGCACTTCAGCTAACAAACGAAACTCAGAGACAACTAGGCCATGCCTTTTACTCAAATCCAATCCAATTCAAGAACTCCACGGATGGCAAAGCTTTTTCCTTTTCAACTGCCTTTGCTTTGGCTATGGTCCCTGAGTATGCTAAGCTTGGTGGCCATGGCCTCGCTTTCACAATCTCTCCCACCAAAGAGATTCCCGGGGCTCTACCAAGTCAGTATCTTGGTCTTGTCAACAGCACCGATAATGGCAACATCACCAACCACATATTTGCGGTCGAGTTTGATACTGTCCAAGACTTCGAGTTCGCGGACATCAATGACAACCATGTTGGCATCGATATCAATAGCTTAGTATCAAACAAATCAGCCACTGCAGCTTATTTTGATGGTACTAATAGTTCAAGTCAAGTTCTTGATTTGAAGAGTGGTCAGGTAATTCTGGCTTGGATAGAATACGATTCACAACGTAATCAATTAGATGTGAGGCTTTCACCTTCATCTATTAAACCAAGGTCTACACTTTTGTCTGTTCAAGTGGACCTTTCACAAGTTCTTCAAGAATCTATGTATGTTGGTTTTTCTTCTTCCACTGGTTTGCTCTCTAGCTCTCACTATATCATGGGGTGGAGCTTTAAGATGAATGGAGATGCCAAATCTTTGTATTTGGATCAACTCCCTTCACTACCATCAGGGCCTAACGTGAACAATCACACAGGCCTAATTGTTGGTGTTTCTGTTTCAGCTACTTTGGTTATAATTTTGGTGATTGGTTCGGCTTTTTACCTCATAAGGAAAATCAAGAACGCTGATGTGATTGAGGCCTGGGAGCTTGATATTGGTCCACACAGATTTACTTACAAGGAGCTTAAGAAAGCAACAAGGGGTTTTAGAGACAAAGAGCTAATTGGGTTTGGTGGGTTTGGTCGAGTCTATAAAGGGACACTGCCAAATTCGAAAACCCAAGTTGCAGTTAAGCGAATTTCGCATGAATCAAAGCAGGGTTTGCAAGAATTTATATCTGAGATTGCTACTATTGGTCGGCTTCGACATAGAAATTTGGTTCAATTATTAGGATGGTGTCGGCGAAGGGCGGATTTGTTACTTGTTTATGACTTTATGCCTAATGGAAGCTTGGACAAGTACATCTTTGATGAGCCTAAAGCAATTCTGAGCTGGGAGCAGAGGTTTAATATCGTCAAAGGTGTGGCTGCAGGGCTTTTGTATTTACATGAAGAGTGGGAACAAACTGTGATTCACAGGGACATCAAGGCAGGGAATGTTTTATTAGATTCTGATCTAAATGCAAGGCTTAGTGACTTTGGTCTTGCTAAACTATACGAGCGTGGCACCAATCCAAGCACTACAAGAGTTGTGGGCACATTGGGTTATCTAGCCCCCGAGCTCACACGCACAGGCAAGCCTACAGAAAGCACAGATGTGTTTGCATTTGGTGCTTTGGTCCTAGAAGCAGTATGTGGTAGAAGACCCATTGAGCCTAAAGCATTGCCCGAGGAGCTAATGTTGGTGGACTGCGTGTGGGAGAAGTGGAGACTTGGAGCAATTCTTGAAGTTGTGGATTCAAGGTTAGGGGGTGAGTTTAATGAGCTTGAGGCTGTTGTGTTGCTCAAACTAGGCTTGATGTGTTCAAACAATGCACCCAAGGCACGCCCACCAATGAGGCAAGTAGTGAGGTACATAGATGGAGAGGTACCACTGCCTGAGACTGTGTTAGCACCAGATGCATATGATGGAAAAAAGGGTGGTGGTGGTGGTGTTGGTGGTAGTGAGTTTGAGGATTATGTAAATTCCTATATGACATCATCGAATTATGAGAAGGTGACCACTTGGTCCTCTGTTGGAGATGATAGGGATCCTGATATTGAAGCTGGTTCAGCCTCACCTTTACATGATACTAGGTAGCCATGAAATATTTTTTGGTTTTTTTTTTTTTTTTTGGATTTTCAATTCTAATGTATGATTATGTTAGTTATGTTAGTAAATTTGTTTTGATGTACATAGACTAATGTCATCATTATCCTTTCTTCAGGCTGTAAATATACCATTAGAATTTGTTTAAATTTTTTTTTTTTATAGAATTTATTCATCAACCTAGCCGAGAGAGAGAGAGAGAGAGAAAAAAAAAAGGAATTTATTCATCATCTCAAAAGAATCCTGAGCTAATGATGAAGTTACTTTGTGAAAATTCCTGACTACTTCCAATAATGCAAGCTTTATTAAACCACCAACCAAGACAAAGTGAAAACCATATCCTGAATATGCTTGGTGAAAACACCGAGAATGAATACCTCGGCAAGCTTGAAAAACAAAAACAGCAACCAGGGGCGGCTCTCATAATTTTTTTCAGAGTGTTTCTTAAGAAGTATAAATTATACAATTTAATAAAAAGATAAATTCATATATTGACGACAACAACAATTAAAAAAACACGTAAATACATAAAGTTTACAATTGTCTTCTACGAGTTTTCATATTTTAAAATCGTTACATGATAGTCTCATCGCCAATGCTACAAACTATATCTATTTCAATGTACACAACTAAACAATCATTCATCAACTGAATGTAAAACAAATTATAGAATAAAATTTAATTTTATTTGCATAAAAAAAACTGAGGGTGTTTCTAAATTTTTTTTGAAAGGTAGACAAATAAAAAATTTTAAATTATTATATATAAAAAAAAAAAAAATTCAGGCCACCCAGCCTCCTTAGACCACCCTAGCCTTAAGGTGGTGCCGCCCCTGACAACACCGAGAGTTGTTAGTTAAGTCGTTGAGGTTCAGAATTTAGATGCCAACCGTCCAACAACCATACTAGACCTTCTCCAATATAAAAATATATTTGGATGATTTTATCTTTTAGAGAGAGAGAGAAAGATATCCTAATCTTGAGTCTTTACAAAGTACAAACTTCGTTCCTGCTTCAATTAAATTATATAGATATCCTGCTAAACTGTTATAATCATCATTACAATTTTGCAATTAAGATTCTTATGAATTATGAAGTTTGCAAAGAGAGTGGATATGAGAAAATATTGTGTTTATTACTGGATATGATATAAGCATAAAGTATTTTATTAATAGTATATGCAACACTATATCTTATTGGTTCTCATTGGTTTGGTCGGCACGTCTCAGGTCTCCAACAGTGTCTTTCCTAGGTAGCAAGTATATTCCATTTAGTTTACCAAAAAAATATATATATATTCTATTTTTACTCAACTACCCATATTCGAATTGGGATATCCCTGCATAGTGTTTGGGCTTTGATTATTATTAATTTTTTAAGTGTCAAATACATTTGAGATACGCCCTTAATATGGCCCCGATGTAGTCATAACACAAACCCCCAATAGTGAGAGTTAGCACAAACTTGTGAAGATCTCTATTTATGTTTTTTACATATCTATATATATATATATATATATATATATATATAATAGGTGAAACTGAGAGAAACTCAAATTAGAATTCTAAATTAGAGTTCTAATTTTGCGTCATGTGTCCTAAATTATTTATTCTTAAAGAGTTTTATTTCTTAATTTTAGAATAAAATGTGGGACCACATCATAAATATTCATTCCAATAAGTTATTAAGTGCAAAAACTAAAGAGTCTAAAATAAATGAATCGTAAAAAAAAAAATGTGCTTCACAATAATTTTTTTTTTAAAAATGGATACTTTACATTTCATACCAATAATATCCTTGCAAATTTTTTTAAAGAGTTAACGTCTATATATATAATAATAATAATTGTGGGGGGTAAAAGCGTCAAAGCACCATATGGGCCTGTTGCCTGGTCCGAGGACATGGACTCCACTAAAGGGGCCGTGAGGAGCGAACAGGGCCTCCTAAAAATGGGGCCCAAAGGCCCGCCGACCAGACCACCATCCTGTTGGGTGAGGATCCGAGGAGAAGGTCTCCTCGGACATAAGGGTCGGGGACAAAGGAGGGTAGCCTGACGTCCAGAGAAGAGCTCCTTAAGATCGGCGAGTCATCCCAAGCCGTAATGAGACGCCGAGGAGGGAGACAAGGGAGACATGTACTGCATAAAGCTGCTGCCACCGCATTAAAGACCTTACACCTACCCGCCTGGCCGCATTAATGGAGAAATGACTTCTGAGGGGACGGTGGACAGCCTTATAGGCATTGGAGAGCGTTTTCAAGGAAAAGACAGATGGGAACCAGACATGGAAAGTATAAATAGAGAAGGGGGGACCAAAGAAAGAGGATCGGATTTTCTCCCAGGAAAGAGGAAGGCTCACTCTCTCTCTCTCCCAAAGAACAGAAAGGCAGCCAGTGTATAAGCTCCTCGGCTCACGTCCGAGGAGAGAAAAAGACCACTCCATCGGCCCGCTACATGCGAGAAGTGGACTTAGCCCTTACCCCATAGCCTCCTGAAGCCCCTTAAAGTTTAGGCTTTAAGCCCATTCTCTACAAATTCTATTGTAAAGACCACTTGGGCCGGCCCGGCTACGCGTTTGGGCCCAAGGCCAACTTTGTGTCCTTACAATAATAATAATAATAATAATAATAATAATAATAATAGTAGGTGAAATTGAGAGAAACTCAAATTTGAATTTCAAATTAGAGTTCAAATTTTGCCTCATGTGTCCTAAATTATTTATTCTTAAAAAATTTTATTTCTTAATTTTAGAATAAAATGTAGGACTACATTATAAATATTCATCCAAGTGAGTTATTAAGTACAAAAACCAAAGAGTCTAGAATAAATGAATAGTGAAAAAAAAAGTGCTTCACAATAAATTTTTTTTTTTTTAATGGACAATTTACATTTTATACCTAATAATATCCTTACAAATTTTTTTAAAGAATGAACAAAATATAAAAATGACTATCTATATAGGAATTATATTATGCATCTTATTGTATATCTTTAAGTATATCTATGCATATGTATGGAATTACAAGCTAGTTATAAATAAATGCTAAATCACAAATTACACTCTCAGATTTTGATATGTTTTCAACTCAATTTTTTTAGTTTCACTTCTTCTTCTTTTCCTTTAGTAATTTAACTTTAATTTGTTTTCAATTTAATATTCCCATTTGATCCGCCTCTTTGAATTCACTAAAATGACATTGTTTTGGGTAGTGAACAATCTAAAACTAACGGTGGGATTGGACAAAATTGAAGGATTGAAACGGAGAAAATGAAACTTAAATGATTGATTTGAAAATATGTAATATAATTAAAGAATGTAATTTATAGTTTAAACTTAAATAAATATGTATTATATAAAAATAAATTTTATTTAATTTTCTTGATCATTGCTCGGGATACTAATGAGTAGATGTGTAATTATAAAAAGTCTTTTTCCTAATTTGATTGAGGAAAATCAATGGATGACATAAAATTGACTTGAATAACATGATTGTTACACGTTCAATCTTACTTGATTAATAGAGCGACCACAATAATATGATTGCTACATGTTTATTGATTGCCACACATTCAATTTGCAATCTACATCAAACAATTGTTATAGTAAAAAATTCCAAGATTATAATTTTCCAAGTCTTTGTTGTAGTTCCAAACAACTAGCAAATACTTGGTGAAAACAATAACAGGCATTTAAGTCTTCTAATCCGTATCACACATCTTAAATATATTATATAAAAATAAATTTATTTAATTTTCTTGATCACGGGATACTAATGAGTAGATATGTAATTATAAAAAGAATTTGTCCTAATGTAATTGACAAAAATTAAATGGATGACATAAAACTGACTTGAATAACATAATTACTACGGGAAATTATTGTATACTTCCAAAGTATTATAAATGCGTATTTTTTCCTCTCACATAAATAATCAGTCTCACTAATTAAATTTATAGTAAAATTCACCATTTATATAAGAGAAGAAAGAAAATATTTATGATACGTGCCTAATAATTTTCTGATTGGTGCACGTTCAATCTTACTTAGAAAAGACTCGGTGAAAACAATAACAGGCATTAAAGTCTTCTAATCCGTATCACACGTCTTCAATGTATAAAGTGAATCTGGCAGATTTATTAATGACATACAAAAAGAGCTAGCATGCGTTTTCATGAATTCTTTGGTCTTTGTTCGGAACTTCCAAAGACAGGGAAAAGCTATTGTCTTGACTATTAACCTGCCGCATACGTTTCCAAAAAGAGATTGTCTTGTCTAGTTAGTTTTAATATTAAACATTTCTCTAATTATCTTTTATTCACTTTATTTTTTGGATCTTGATTTGTATTATAGACATCATTTAATAGTCAGGGATTCACCATATTAGAGCATCCACAGTAGATGTTACATAAATTATGTCATTTTGTCACATTAAAACCTTACTTTATTATTTTACCACATCATTTTACAACATCACATTTATCAGATGTTTTATCTTCCAATTCTACACATTAAAATAATATTTACTACATATTAAAATAATATATTAAACAGTTCACACCACCACCGCTTCACTACACAGCTGACACCACCACCGCTGCACCACATAGTTGACACCACCACCACCACTAGCAACCCACAATTTACCATTAACATTGAACACCGAAAAAAAAAAAAAAAACGCAACCCACGGTCTCCACCAAGCAAAACCCAACCCACGGCAAACAGAACACATACTCACGGCGAACAAAACACATACCCACGGCGAGCAAACCCAAACCCATGGCGACAGACCCACGGCGAGCGAACCGAAAACCACAAACCTTAAACATAACCACCGAAACCCAGATCGCAAACCAAAAATCACCGACCCAAATTGGCCAGCCACCACCACTGAAACCCAAATCGCAACCCACTGACTAAAATCTCAACCCACTACACCCAAGTCACAAGACCCACCACCGATCCATAACCCACAAACCAAACCCACCCACCACCGATCTGCCCATCCAAACCCACCCATTGCCCAACCCACTCATCAAACCACAGCCAAAAAACGTGAACGGAAAAAAAAAAAAAAAAAAAAAAACCCAAAGCGGAATAGAGAAGACAGATGGTCGCGGCGTCGAGTGGTGGTCTTTGGTGAGATCGGCGGCGTCGAGCGGTGGGCTTTGGTGATCGGCTTGCTGTGGAAGACGAAGAGAGAAGACAGAGACGAGAGAGAAGACAGAGATGAGAGACGGAGAGAGAAAAAGCAAGGGAATAAAATATCAATATAATTATCCCACATCTCGTCCGTACCGTAGCAAATTTGCTACGGTACTGTTCAATGTTGCAAAAATTTGCAACATTTGCAACATCTGATAAAAGGACCTTTTTTGTGTTTGGTGTGGGATATGTGCCAAATATACATCTACTGTGGGTGCTCTTATCTATTAATCTTAATCAAAATTCTCTGCCTTTTTTAGCAAAGATCAAGTACATTAATTAATGCACATATCCCCCTTGTCGTATTCTAATATTTTTGAATTTGCCATATTATTGTATCCCATATTGTACCATACCAGAAAACGTACGCTTACCGTAACAGAAAACATACGCTCTTCGTAGCTTCCAGGATTTGATCCCCATTACCTAGTAAAAAAAAATACTATCCTTTCTAATCAGATATAGCCTTAAAAGAAAGGACTTTCGGATAGCACCTCCCTATGAAGGGGTTGCTTTCATAAAGGGTCTCTACCATTAAACCTGTTGGCTTTTGATTTTTGGCAACTGAGAACTAGAATCTTCAATCAACAGGACTAATATTTAACCCTATTTATTAGTCTTCATGATCAATCAGTGTTTTACACTTTCAGTAGTGGAAGTAAGATAGCAAGCGCATCAATTGCTTTCATATGACATCAATTGTGACGCAGCAGCAGCAGCAAACACCTCCATCCTTGGTGGGTTCCTCCACTCATCTATCTTTTTAACGTGCATAAATTGTAAGCTACATCTAATATATCTTCAAAAATGTACTAAAAGAAATTACATATACATAACAAGATTTCAAATATTGCTCCGGACCCGACAACTGCCACTACTGCGTTCATATAGTCATATAGACAGTCGAAAATGCCTTTTTGCTTTGTCTTTTAGTTATTTATTCACTTCTTTAGTCCCAAGGAAAAATCCTTGAGGAGCAAAAAGTATCTTGTGAAATCTTCTATTTTGGTGAACATATGTTGTGTGGTATATGAAATGATCTCATGATATAGTTTTCCTTAAAAGATCATCCATGAAAATTAGTATTCAGAAAAATGATAGTGTTACAAAAATTTTCACCAAATGTTTACATTAAACTTTTAAGACAATCAGTAATTTAATATGATATCCGAAAAAGAAATCTTGAATTTAACCTTTATTTCTTTCACTCTACCTCCTATATAAATTCTTATGTATTAAATTTTACCTGTTGAAAGGTAATTTGAACTCATACATAAGGAAGAGTGTTAGAATTACGTAGTTTAATGATTACTATATCATCGTATTTAATATCTTAAACTTTTTAAACAACACATCACTTAATAAGACTTTTTTTTTTTTTGATGAGCAACTTAATAAGACTTACTATTAATATAATTTTTCTAAACATCAATCAAAATGACACGACACCTAAACCATAGTGACAATTGTGTGTAGACTTTTTGTCAATATTTACTATACAGCCGACACTTGCAAGTTGCAACAACATGAAAGAGTACGTGTAATGATCACAAACAAAGTTATCTCTTGATTGCATTCTATAGAAACAATAAGAAGTCTCTTCTGCTATCCTATGTCCCAAACAAGTGAGCAGCTTCTTTTTAACTTTTCCTTTTCATTTTCTTCCTTCTTTTCAAAATATTTTATTCTGTCTGCCCCATGTTTTCCAAACCAATGAAATTATACACTGTGAGATCGTAGAGTATGCATGAACTAAAGCTTTAACACGTCAAATTCATTGGCAGTATAGGTTCAATGGTCCAGCTTAAGTTTGTCCAAACATAGAGAATCCAATAACTGTAGCAGCACCTTTGTGGAAAACAGACAAAAGGAAGAGCATCTTCATGAGTTCCTCTGGCATAACCATTGAGAACAAATGCGACCAAACTGTGCACCAGCATATTCAAACATGAGTGACCATGTGCAGCCAGGAGATTTTCACCATGTGGAATTCAAATAACATGTTTGCAGAGCATGAGCTTTAACATGCAAGAAAAGTGTCCAGTCCCACCTCATAAAGGTACAAAACTACAAAGGAAGTTGAACTAGAAGCAAATTCTTGACTGTGTCTTGAATCTCATTGTTTTTTCAGTCATTTTCTGTGTAACAGAATTCCCTAGTTCGCTTTTTGATAGAAACAGCATATCTATGTACTGTGTAATAGATGACGGTAAGTAAATCTCTCCCTCACAGTTTAATAAGCTAGGTTCGATGTTGTCTCATAGGGATGCCTGTCCTTAAAAAAAAAAAAAAAATGATTTGGTTGCTATTTTTTCCCAGTTCAATGACAGCTTTCAGATCCATTGATGAACCGGCGGGCATTATCAAATTGTATCTGCAGCTCTTAGAAACTCGTAACGGCCTTTAACGAATGAACTGTTTTGGTTTTTTAATAACAAAACAAATAAAGAAATTTGAATTCATCCAAACATGTTTTCACCATAGAGTTTGACACACCTTTGCCATAATGGCATCGTACTATTTGCAACTCTCTAATTTTTGGCATTGACAATCGAAACAAAACCTTGATCTTAGAAGCTAATCAATTAAATATAACACTATTAGCTTGACATTCAAACTTCAGATCTTCAACTCTCCATAGAATTCATATCCTGATTCTTAAGTCATAACGTGATTTGCTGCTTCAATTATCCCATTCCTGGCCTATAATTGTGTTATATTTCTATATTGATAAAGCTTCCAGAGGACTAGAGGGATCTAAAAGGAACCTCACAGTCTAAAAGTGAGTGTTTTAACATAAAAATCTTATCCTGTTGCATGTCTTTGAGAATGCTTCTACCTCAAAAAGATCATGAAAGCAAAGCAAGCAGTAGATATTAGACCACTCAAGTCAGCAACAAGGAGTTCTAGAGAAAACCTACTAGGAATCTCTGCATTTTTTATTGAGCCAATAGAGGACAACCAAATCTAGACATCAATTTGGTGTAAACCCAACAACTATAAACTTAGTATGCAACGCAAGCATCAGCTCAGAGGTCGTACAATCAACATAAAAAAGATTTTAATAGTGAACGTTAGAAAAACAAAATCTTTTAATCATGCAAAAAATACAAATATAAAGATTTAAAACTATATATACGGTCAACATAAAAAAGGTCATACCTAGTGTACAAAACTCCCACTTTTGCAGGTCAGGGAGAGGAGATTGGGGAGGCTGATTCTTGGGCTTGAACCCGCAACTTATCACTTTTGGTGGAAGGCACTTACCATCGCACCAAGGCACTGGTCAACATAATATGTACAAAACATGTTTCCTCAAACATTCTTTTTTCCCCCTTTTTTTTAATTTGGTACATTTAATAGGTGACAAAAGGTCTCATAAATTGTGAGAATGAATCATCTAGACACAGTTTGCTTGAGAAATGAAGAACAAAGATAATAACAATCAGGTGAAGTGATTTAAGCAAGTAAGGAACTATAACGGAAAAAGGGCAAACTGAAAAACATGTCTTGAGGTTGTAAGAAATAATGAGGACCTATTATCGTTACAGCACAGGACAGAGATGACGGATAGGATTTCTTCAAACTTGACTTCATGTAGTAGGAATAGAAGGCTTAGTAAAGAATTCTACTTCCTATAAAAAATAAAAAAAAAAAGGTAAAGAATTCTACCATGATTAGTAGTAGAAAATTGAAAATTTTGCATTATAATATAAATATGAATTACTCAGATGTCAAAAAAATATGATTCAAGCAAAAGAAAGATAAAGAAAATTACATTCCTTCAAAAAGAATCTACATCTTCAGTGCACATGCAGCTTAGCACTGTTCATCTGAATGTCTTGAATGAATGAACTATTGAAGAGATGAGATTTACAAAAGCACCTTAAATTATACAACTATTTATTCTAATTATTAGTTATTTTCCTATCTCTAACATGATAATTACCTATCTGTGATTGGAGGCATAACATTTACTTACATAATCCTCTAAGCTTAATCATCCTGCAGGAGGTAATAAGCCTGGACTCTCCACGTATAAATGGGAGTCAGTTGAATCCTGCTCTAATGGCACACTACAGTGTCTTCAACATTTTTCCTCACCCTCTTTCTCTCTATTTAGAATCTCATGGTCATCAAACCCTACAAATTGATCAAAATATACATATTAATTTCATAACTCTCTAATTATATTTTCACATCCAAGGAACTAAAATTACCTGAACCCAAGTCTTCAGCTTCATCATTTGAAGATCCTAAAAGCATTGAGTTAGCGGAAGGTGGATCAACTGACATCCAATTTATACTCCCATAATCATCCACACAGACGTCCTTCCCCATGATCCAGTCTTCAACAACATTAGTCCCCACAAATGAAATAGGATCCATCGAATCCTGTTCTTCGCTCTTAATCCTGTAAGAAAATAAGTTGAAAAAAGAACTAAGATTTCAACCCTCCCCCAATTTGTAAACCAACATTCATATATATATATATATATAGAAGGTCCATTGGTACTTACAATTGTCCCAGTCGCAAATTGTACTGAACAAAGACAAGGTCAGTAAGGCGTTGACGCTCTAGGTAGTTCCTTGTTTCATGTGTCTGTTCATAAGATATATGATTTCGTCTACTTCCAATTGAACTGCAAGTTTGACTGAGAATACGGATGGCCAAACGTGCCAGATTTGGACAGCTTCCTCCATAAGTTGACCACCAATCAGCTAAACAAATAAATAAATAATTGAACTTCACTGGGAAAAGCAACAACTAGAGAGAAAATAATGATGACAAGTGAGATTTTGCTTCAGAAATACATGCAAGATGTGCAGGGAATTATTTGACCCATGCATGATTGGTAAAAATTTCCACCTGTACTCTAGGGGCTTTTCTAAATTTTTAGTGCAATATGCTTAAAGTGATTTAATGATCTACAGGGAGGCTTCCCTACAAAGGTTATGGTCATGCATGCTATATATATAACCAAGGTTTTCATTCTAACAAAGCATGGTGGTAAGCTCCTTTACACAATTAGTATTTTTAAAGAATGCAAGTAACTTAGAGAGACAAAGCCATAACATTGCATCTGAAGGGTAAAAAAAATTGAATCTAGTAAAATGGACCCTCACCAGGAAGCAAGGTGTCTCTAGCTCTAATTGCCATCTTCCTCCCAAAATCTCCCATTGCATTCTTGTATGAGTTTACCTCTTTGATGATTTTATCTTGAACTTTCGTATCAGGAACCAATCTCTCTATGCAATCAAACATACCTGAGAGGATCTCATGGTGCATGTCCCCTTCAATACTATAAAAGAACTTTGGGTTAAGGAAGAAGCCTGCAGCATGAAGAGGAAGATGCCACTGTTGTTCCCACCTGTAATCTATAATATTCCAGTAGACCACATAATCCACCCTCTTAAGAAGTTCTTTCTTGATTGTTTCTTTTGCACGATATATTCCTGCATAAATATATCCCATGGCAGGCCTCTTCTCGCTACCAGCTATTCTCAAGAGCTGCAGGAGAGGATTTGTTAATTGGATTATCAGGATGCATGAGGACCAAAATGACTGACTAGTTACAATATCTAGCATTCTCAGCCCCTCAGTTTTCTTTGAATATGGGCAGTCCATCCACTCCTGTGAAGTAACCATGGCCTGCAAATTGTGTTTGAGATTGACCATTCGTTTCAATGTTGTAAAGTTTGTAGCAGAGGAAGTGACTCCCGGTTCTACAATATCATTGCCAAAAGTATGCCTTCTCAACATATTCAAAACCACACTATGATTGTAGACAAATTTGGTAACAGATCTAGCCTGTTCAATTACCACATTTATCCACTCAACATTCACAAAATCCTCAAGTATCAAATCTATGCAACGAGCTGCACAAGGACTCCAATACAGAGTAGGGAAAGTATCGGTCAACCGCTTGCCTGCAATTATATATTTCTCTTCCCCATTAGAAATTACTTGCAGCACATTTTCTACTCCAACTTCTTCCACCACTTGCCTAAACAACTCATACAAAGCATCTGATGAATTTATAATGTCAGATGCATCTATGGATTTCAGAAACACTGTTCCTTCAGGACAATATGCCAAAAAACATACAAAAGTTCTATTTGTTTCAGTGCACCACTGTTCTACCAAAATAGAACAACCAGTCGTCCCCCATGTTGCCTTGATCTTATCCATGTCATTCTTCACTTCTTCAACTGAATTCTTCAAAATCCAACCCCGAATATCATGATACGAGGGTGGCACAACCCCATCCCTTGCTGTAGCAATCGCATCAATCATTGGCTTGAAATAAGCCGAGTTCACAGCATCCAGTGGCGCCCCAATATCATACAAAAACCGCCCTATTGCCATATTAACGTGATTGTTCACCCTCTTTGAACCTACTGCAACACTACTAGTACCACCTCCAGTAGCATCAACATTTGCAGCATTTGTGAAAGAACTCCTCACTCTCTCCTTCTTCCTTCTCTCCCCCCCACCAGTCCCTTCCAAACTCACTAACAAATTCGAATCGGGTTCAATTGCATCCGAAACTCCAGTCAGTTGGAGTCCAGTACTGACATCACTCTGATTAACAATAGCATCCAACTCATGACTAACCGGGTTAATATTCAAAATCTCATCCTCAATTCTCTGCTTCCTCCTCTTCTTCACTACAGCCCCATCTAAACTTTGTTGCATTGAGACCCGAACATCGGGTGGAACTCTAAGACAAGCAGAGGCATTACCCTTTTGACCAGCTAGATGTTCCTTAATCCTATGAATCCCACCACCCCTGAACAACTTGTTACAATATATACATTTGAGCTGTGACCTGTCACCATTCTTAAACAATCTACAATGCTTCCATGCTGGGTCTTGTTTTTGTGGTGTTACAGGTACATGTTCCAAACCCGTTGCCATTTTAACCAACCAAACCAAACTAACTTATTTTTAACAACAACTGTGGAAAATGCTAAAAGTTACTAACATCATCAGCAACAAAAACAAAAACAAAAACTAAACCAAAATTAACATTCAAGTCATAACAAACTAAAAAGATTCCTCGTACCCAACAAATTAAACATAAAAAAAGCAAAATATATTGTACTTGAAAATAAAAATAAAAATAAAAACAAAAACTAGAGAGAGAGGGGCTTACTTGAAATGGGTTCTTTGAAATCGAGAGAGAGAGAGAGAGAGAGAACCGAGTTAGTGGTTGGGGGCAGGGTTTTATGAAAAGTGGGTGAATAACCGGATGGACCGGTTAGGGTAGAGGTTATCCGGTTGAGTCTACTTTTATTATTTAAATCGGTCTAACCGGGTGATCAGGTTAAAAACGCGGTCAAAGGTGTAGATGGCCCGGTACATAAAACCGAGAATTTCGGTTACTTTGCTGCAGAGCCACACAGCTCCAGAGACCAACCCAGACCAGCCGGTCACCGGCGATTCGGGTCAACCGGTGATTGTTTGCAAACTCAGCCGGAAAAAAAAAAAAAAAAAAAAAAAAATTTTAAAATCCCTCTCCGTGCAGACTTTTTTTTTTATGGGCTCTGTTTGGTGCTAAGGAGAATGGAAAAAAATAAATCAATCAAATATTGGTTCTTGTAATAGGGTTCAATTTCTTGGATCTGATCTAAAATTGAGTGTTAAAAAGACAGTTTTTCTTTTACATATCCTCCATTCATATCATCTATTTCACATTTTATATGAAAACATTAATTAAAAAAATTGTGTACATTATATGCTCAAAATAATGAATATTGTGTATACTAATGTACATTGACAGGTATGAAATAATATCACTATTTTTTTTTCTACTATATTGGTTGGGAAAGTAATAAACTTTTATATATAACTAACTTATAGCTACAGGCTGAGGCCTGATTCTCAACCAAAAAAAAAAAAACTTGTAGCTCATGTACCTTCTCCAAAAAAAAAAAAAAAGCATGTAATCCATGGTTCATGCAAACTCATGAATACATTTAAAATTAAGCAAAAATTTTACTATAAATATATAAATAATTAGTCAAATTATTTTTTAAAAATTAAGTGTAATTAGTCATATATTAAAATTTTTACTTAAATTTAATACTACTTATGATCATTTTTTTTTAATAATTTTTAATAAGATAGAATATATGGTGATTTTTATTGAGTATATGTGATTATTTTTTTATTTATTTTATAGTTTGTTAATATTAGATTTTTAGTATTTTGTGTTCATTATCTCACTTGACACAAAAATTAAAAAACTTAATTGGATAATTAGGATGTAATTCCCACGTAAATTTAGACACATAGTGCAAAATTGAATTCTAATTTCAAATTTTAATTAAACTTTCTCTGAACTTTACCTATATATATATATAGAGAGAGAGAGAGAGAGAGAGAGAGAGAGGTAGTTTTGTCTAAGTATTATATAGGTGCTAAATTTTACTGGGTTGACCTTTTTTTCCTCTATAACAATGCTTATTTGTATGAGTTTTCAATTTGAGTGAGTTCTGGATTATTGATATTATTTGATATTGTTGGAATAATAAATAAATGCAACAACAAAGCTTTAATTGCAAAGTTTTGGGCTCGGATCTTCAGCAAACTAGTTAGATTTGATCATTTTATTTTATTTTGTCTTGTCATCATATTATATTCAAAATCATAATATATGTTAATTCGTTAAGAATTGAGAACTCAGCTTAATAGATTGAGATTGGCTCTCTGGAGCTTTAACCGTAACTGTCATGGTGGCCATATCCTTTTGCCCTTTCTTCCACTATCCATTTCATCTTTTGCTCATCTTAAGAGGTTAGTTAGAGGCTTAAGTCCTAGAGATGCATGATCAGATATGTAGGGCATTTGAAACATGTGTTTAAAAACTGAAAATTATTATTTGAAAACATTTGTGAAAAATACGTGTGGGTGACAAAATATGTAGAAATGAGTGTAATGTTGTTTAAAAATTAAAAATTGTTATTTGAAAACACAAACCAAACACCCTCTTAAAAGTTAAAACTAGAATTCATAAGAACTTTTATTGATAAGTAATAGGTTTTTTTTAAGAATCTTGATAAGTAATAGTTAAGTTCGCTACTTCCACTTTTTCAAACATGGCAATTATTGAAATTTAACTTCACAATAAAAATTTATTAAATTTAAAACACTGTAATTCTCGACTTCCATTACACCTTGACCTCACATGTTCTGGCGATTCTTTAAAGTTGATTGGACAGTATTAGAGTTATGGTTTTTTTTTTTTTAAGATAGTTTTAATATATAGCATTCACTCTTGATGATAGCTCTTTATTATCAAAGTCTCAAACTAAGACACCAATCAGTTTTTGGTGTAGACGGTAATTGAATCTCAAATCTTTTATACAACCATCAGAGATTTTATCAATTGAGTTAACTGGAATCCACTAAAGTTATAGTTAAATGATTAAATTTACTATTTCTTAATATCTTAAAATTTTGGTTGAAATTTAAAATAGTATCAGAGTAAAAGATGTTGAGTTTAATCCCTAGCTTTATTCTACCTTCCACTTAAAAAAATAAATCTCACGTGTTGGACCCCATTTATTAAGGAAAATTTTAGGCCCACATGTGAGAGAAAGTTATGAAATAATTAAATTCACCGTTTCGTATTTCTTTGTTAGTTTTAATGATTGTATATATAACTACCATCCATTTGCATATATAACTACCATCCATTTGCATTTTGTAGAAATGATATGCAAATCATGTAGTAGTTCCTCCTTGGATAGGGTCACGGATAAATCTCTCTCTCTCTCTCTCTCTCTCTCTCTCTCTCTCTCTCTCTCTCTCTCTCTCTCTCTCTCTCTATATATCTATCTCTCTATTATGCCCATGCGATATATATATATATATATATACTAGTATTATGTCCATGCGATGCACGGCTTAATCAAGAGTCATGTGTAAATTATTTAAAATAAAAAATAATAATTTTATATTAATTAAAATTACATAGATAATTAAAATAAACTAATCTTTTTCTCTCTTTTTTTAAAAATGAAGCAACCTTTTACTTTTTTTTTTAGAATACTTTCTGTTTTAACACACACACAAATGGAGAAAGGAGAAGGTTTTTAAAGAAACTAATAGTATTATATATCCAAATGAATGCATATTGTGTAAGATTAAGTTTTTATTAAAAAAAACCATATATAAGTCCAAAATTAATTGAATGGAATATGGTAGATAACTATGGGGCTGCTTGGATCCTTTTTTTGCTCACTCAATTTTCATCACTCATCACTCATCACTCATCACTCATCACTTAAAAATACTATACCCATTTGGCACCATCACTCAGTTATCATCACTCATATGTTTCACACTATTTGTGGGTCCCATTTCTGAAAATCTGTGCAGCTTTTTCACATTGTTTGGATCTTTTTCTTTTTTTTTCAGTAGCAGATCACCCAAACCCAGTGAAGGGAAAAAAAATTCTGTTAATGTGAAGACCGAACCCAGAAAAAAAAATAAAAAATAAAAAAATAATCAGCTGGTCAAAAGTTGCGGCTGTGGGTCCCCCAATGTGTATTTAATTACAAAAATGCCATTGAGTTATAAGTTATGGAAACTGAAAACAGCCAAAATGTGTTTTCAGTTTCCATAACTCATAACTCAAAAATCAAAGAATTGAGTGATGGAAACAGAGTTATGGAAATTGAGTTATCTTGCTCCCAAACAAAGTTTCTGCTATGGGTCCCACCATTTTTGAGTTATGAGTTATGGAAATAGAGTTATGAGTTATGAAAACTGATGATCCAAACGCCCCCTATGTAACTAATAAAAAAGGAGATGCTTGAAAAATATAAAGGGAGTTTGCATAATTAAAACTCAAATTGCATATTTAAATGAAAAACCTTGAATTCACTAATTAAAAAAAATTGTTTAAAGCATATTTAAGTGCAACCTCAATGTAATAATTAAGAAATGCAATCACAAATTTGTATGATCTCAAAAATATAATGAATATATATTTAACTAAAGTTTTTTGCTTTATACTAAATTATATATGATATAAAAGTTGAGCAATCATAGCTCTTCCATGTGTCATACCTGTCAATAACATTTCTAGCTCCTTGATTGTCTGTGAAAGTGATGGTCTATTCATCTAGTAGATGAAATGATAATTGTTCAATTGCTAGATTTCGATAATGCATGTCAAATTGGTAAATTCTCCAACATGCTTCACACGCAAAAATATATCGACAATCTAAGTAACTCTTGATTTCATGAACATCACTGATTTGTTTCCAGATATTTCATTTTTTGTTACGTTTTCTTGTACCAACACTGTAGCTCTATCAGGGCCTTTGTTAATATACTTGAAGAGATATTTTTATTGCTTTAAATTGATTGCACCACTCAACATTTATATGAGCTTGATATTGTATCAATAGATTGATATTGTGAGGAACAACATAACTGTTGTCAAGCTTGACATCTCCTTTTTGTATAAATCTTCCATCATCTATTCTTCTATAAATTGGATATCCATTATCATCAATTGTTGTCATCTCGTTGTAGTGAATGTGATGAATAGATCAGGATTACCTGCCCATCTACATATTGCCATGGCATCTTGATATTTTTGTATCATATTTGTTGGTCCACCTGTAAAACTTGCAGAGAGAACTATTCTTTTACCAAGTGATTTACGACTTGTGTCACCTCTAACAACAGCATCACACATGTTCTTGTACAAATCTGCTCTTACTTGTGGCTATTTTTTGTGTATAAACCTTAGTCTTTCTTCTTCAGTAGCTGTATATGCATCAACTATGAATTGTTGGAAGAGTCGACCACCACAGAGAATTTTTTGTCCTTCATTTCTTCGGTGTTGAATCCTATATGCGTAATACTCCCTCATTATAACAGTTTCTCACTTTGTTTTTCTTCTTTCTTCATTATTGAAATAAGGAATGCCAATGTAGAAACCATCTTCTCCAAAAGGAAACAGTATTGGATACTGCATGGCAATAAATGACGGGTGTATATAGATCACTAATTCTTTGTAGTCCATCACTTTGAGTTTCTACTATAATACCTCTTTCTCCGTTTGTGTCTGTGAGGTCACCTACAATTAGTTTTGAAGAAGTTGGGGCATTGTACTGCCTTGCATCTTTTTCAATCCTGCCAATTAGTCTTAAATGAATAGAAACAAAATCCAAATATTGAAATATGTCTCTTGCCATGCAAAAAACCTTTGTAAGCTTGTTGTGCTCATCAAACATTTTCCTTCTTCCTTCAATAATTCGAGTCCAAATCCTGTCCCACTCTTCCTACTCCATGATATACTCCACAAATAAAAACATGCCACCTATCCATCTATTTTATTAAATTCTAAATTTATACCTTCTATTATTTCAATTATCTAAATATGATGGGTTATCTATTTATTTATTTTAGGAAATTGAAATAATAGAAGGCATAAATTTAGCATTATATAAAACAATGGACATGTGGCATGTTTTTAATTGTGGAGTATATAGTGGAGTAGGAAGAGCGAGACTAAAAATTTGGACTCCAATAATTCTTGGATCAATCTTCTCAAATTTTTTTACGCTTACTATATAATTTTTTTTTTTTAGAGATACACTTACTTTATGATAACAATGAATTATAAATTATAGGATTCTTTTCAAATTTTTTTACTCTTACTATATGATTTTTTTTTTTTAGAGAAACACTTACTTTATGATAAACAATGAATTAGAGATAAGAATGGATTAGAGTCCTAATTAATCTAATATCCATTTAGAAATTATAGGAGAAGCAAAATTATATTTTTTTTTCTAATAATCTAAAATTTTAATAAAATTTTTGCAATTTGGTGAAGCCACGTGGCGCCACCACGGTATCTAAGCCCAACTTTTATTATATAACAATGAATTAGAGATAAGAATGAATTAGAGTCCTGATTAATCTAATATCCATTTAGAAATTATAAAAGAAGTGAAATTATTTTTTTTTTTCTTAAAATCTAAAAATTTAATAAAATTCCTGCAATTTGGTAAAGCCACGTGGCTCAACCACAGCGTCTAAACCTAACTTTTATTATATATAATAAGATATATATATATATATATATATATCTCTCTCTCTCTCTCTCTCTCTCTCTATATATATATATATATATACATACTTTATGCGAGAGAGTATGGGGTTCTGCTATATAGCGCATTCCTTAAGATTTTCTTTGTTTAGACGTCCACCTTAATAAAGTTTGCATTTATAATAAAGTATTAGTTCATTGGATTAGCCAATTAAATAAATGCATATATTATTAAGTATTTATATTTATGCATTAATTATTTATATTAGAGGAATTTATATGACTATTTTTATAAATTTTGTATATAAGAAACTATTTTAATTGGTGATTATTAATAGGATAAATACATTTATTTTGTTATATTAATTATGTTAAATGGTGCATTAATTATTTAAATATAATGAAATTTTAATGTCATTTTTCTAAGACTTATATGAGAAACAATTATTTTGAAATATGGTATTCTTACTTAAATTTATTTAGAGTTTGAAACATAAAGAAAGTAACTAAAGGATATTTGCATTTTGATTTTATCAAATCAACATTTGCATTTTTTTTTTCTTCTTTCATTTTTTTTTTTTTTTTTTTTTGAAAATGATATTTTCATCCTTGAGTAGACACAATATTTGCCTATTTATGTCATGCAATTTTTAAATTTAAAAATACATATATTATGATCATATCACTACACCACTCTAACTGTCTTTCTATATTGTCAATAAAATAAAACATGGAAGATTATAATTTTTTTAAGGAAAATTATTGAAACATTGGAGAAAACTAATAACAAAATGCGTCGTACATCGTGTAGGAACTAAGCTAGTTTGACTTAGATGGTAATGACAATGCTAACATTCATACATGATGATGCATATGTGATTGTGATTTTCCTACTATAATGTTGCATGTGTGATTGTGATTTTCTTGTCAATAGATGCATAAGATTAAAATTGATATTGCTTAAAACTAAAATATCTCTCTTTTGTTAGAGCATTCACATCAAACAATTTTACTCTATCATATTTTACCATCTCAAAAAGTCACTTAATAAATTATACAATAATATTTTACAATACATCCAGCATCCCAATTTTTATTTTCCTATTCTACTCATTAAAATAATATATCTACACAATAAAATATATTTTTCCTTTTTTGTTTTTTCCCAAACACAGCAAACCCTAACAAAACCCACAGCCCAACACCGATCTTCACACTACATCCAAACACTGATCACCCATGCCAATCCGAACCCACGCAACCCACGGCAAACCCATAGCCCAACGCCGATCTCCACACCACACCCAAACCCATGCTGATCCGAACCCACGCAACCCACGGCAAACCCACAGCCCAACGTCGATCTCCACACCACACCCAAACACCAATCTCTACGCCAAACCCAAACGCCGATCTCCACGCCACCAAACCAATCTGCAACGAGAGAGAGAAGAGAAATAATGAATGGGTGATGGTTTCCCATGGCCGGTGATAGTGGGTCAGGCCATGGTGTGGTGGCTATGGAGTTTTGAGTCTAAAGAGAGGGAATGAGTGAGGACTGAAAGGAGAGAGAGAGTCAGAGATTGAGAGACAAAGAGAGAGACGTGAGACAAAGAGAGGAATTGACACAATAAAATATTAGTTTTTTGTTTTAGAATTGTGCTACAGTGCAATTCTAAAGGTAGAATTGCATTGTAGCGCTATTGCAGAAAAATTTGCAATAATTGATTTTTAGAAGTCTGGATTGAGCTTATAGGTTTTGTGTGAAAATGGTAAAAAACTTCTACATATGCCATTTAGCATGCCCAGTGCGGATGCTCTTACAGACAGAAGATTGGTGGAGCTGCAAATACTTATGGAACAACTGCTTGTCACATATTTTGAAAACTTAGAAATAGTTTAGTTTAAAAGATTACAGGAAACCGTTTCAAGTTATGCTAGCTGAGAAGTCATGACTCAACTCATGATTTTGGTGCCTGCTACTATAGCTTTACCATGCCACCATCAAGCCTGCTACTGCAACTTTACCCTGAAAGCATCAATCATAGTTAATCATATTGTTAAAGCTTTATATAATATTCTTCCTATATTACAAGGATTAGGGATGGATTTCTTTTCTATTAAATTTTATAGAGGTGTTTGTCGGTGTACTATTTAAATCACAACTAGAATTTCCCACCCTTTTTGAAACCTCAACACTAAAAATACGCTGGAACAATATCAATCTATATCTTCTTTGTTTGATTTATTTAAGTTGAATCAATTCTTACATTAAATCTATCTTTTTCAATTATTATTTTTCTACAACTGGATTCCCCATAACGTCTTAGATCCCTTCCCCCACACTGTTTTGCCTCAACAAATGAATATAGATGTTGTGCTATTGCTGTAATTTTGTTATATTGCGCCTCTCTTTGTTAACTCGTCCAAATGTTCCTCGCTGCTTTGATTTGTTCCCTCATACACACAAAAGAGAATCAGGTTGAAAATTTCTTCTGTTTTCTTTCCTCCCGTTGATATTTTCTATAAATAACTAGAATTTGATGCTACACAAAGATTGTTCTTCCATTTGGAAGCTGCGCTTGTCCCATATGTATTATTGGTTTGCAATCTAGTTTCTTTTCTTGTTGTTTCTCATTTTCTGACTGAATTGCATTTTGGATTCAGAGTGTCTATCATGGTTCAAGCTGTGCTTTTCTCCTCTGCAAAATATCACTCACCTGAATGTATATTACCATATCAAGAATTACTCATACAACTTGCATCTTTGACAATTCTAATAGAAATTTCTCTTATGTGTAATTTTTTTCAAACGAGCTTTATCAGGCATATGCATCCATATCCCAAAAAAAATTTCTTTTTTATAATAGGATAATTTGACACAAAGGAGAGAATCTTTTCCTAAAAAGGGGATGACAAAGTGGAAGCCATTATTGGTTGCTTTGAATTACATTCTCCTTTTCTTTGGATAATGATGATAATGGTCCTCTTATCTATTCCATGAAGTACGGAAAAACAGCATCTAATTATTGTTGTGTGAATACCCCATGGTGCGAAATGCCTCAACAGCTAAACATTCATATTATAATCTCCATGTTTTGTTTATTTCAACGGAAAACAATTTCAACAGCTAAACATTCGTGATTCATATTATAGAAACCTAACTCGTTTTCTTGTATTTGTTGTCCCTGAAATGAACCCAAAAAAAAATGTTTTGTTATTTGCCTAGCATGAAAAATAATTAATATTTCTTGTCTCATTCCAAATAATTATGCCAAGTTACAAACAAATTACTTTCATCCATGAAAACATAACCTAAATTAAAAACATTATCTACTGTTTGGCCATTCAAGAGCCTCAAAAGGGAATACCAACATCAAATTTGGAATCAACGGTCAATCAATGATGGTCAGCGGCAATCAACAATCAGTCCGTGAAGGGAGAGAGGTCACCATTAATACATCTTTTATGACATGGGATTTATTTGCGTTTTTCATTGTACCAAAAGACCAAAATAGCAAGAAAGAAAATGTTTTCAGTCAGAACAAACATAGCAGTACTTTCTAAATAATTTCATCAATCAAACCTGGATAGATTAGAGTAGTGATTCCCAAATTTACAAGGATTTTGATGGCCACATGATGAAAGCCTGTTGGGGACTTTTGTGCATTATTATTATTATTTGAAATAATTCCATAATTATTACAATTAGCCGCGAACCCGCGCATTGCGCGTGATAATTATTTTTATGGTGGTTTTATTAAATTTTTTTACAATTTAAACTAATCTAATAATGAGTAATATATTTTGTAATTATATTTTTATTTATTATAGAAACAATCATAAATATAATATAGGAACAATCCAAAATATCAAAAAAATGTAAACTAAAAAAAATTAATAAAACTTAACAATAATTAATTGAACCTGTAAGGACCAAAAATCAACCACCAGGTTAAAAGCCCAATAATGAGCTAAATAACTCAAGGTCCAAAACAAAGAATTCGTAGAGAGGGAACAAAACAAAAAGGATCACAACGTCCTCAGGTTTTTTCTTCAAATAAAAAGAAACAGTCAACACTAGTTTTCGGGTTGTTCCCAAGGAGGAATCTATTGCACTTTACTATCAATATTCCTTCTCTCTTTTTCCCAATCCCTCCTTCTTGCCTCCTTCATCCCTATTTATGCTCCTAGCTTTTGTCATCTCAGCCATTCATCTTTCACCTAACTGTTTTCTCTTGTTGACACTTGTACGTTTGCTTGTAAAATGTAGTGGAAAGAAGGACCTAGTTGTAGTTTGCACTGTTCAGGTCACCTCCACATCAATGCAACTGATAAAACTGTTGTTTCTCATTTAATGCGGCCAAGTAACTAGGTGCAAAGCATTCAAAGCGGAGTTCATAGCTACCTATCCTCAAACCCATCATTTCCACTTTCTCTACTATATTTCACCAATTTTCCCTTTGTACTTCTTCCTTCCATTACGCCTCCACGTCCTTGGATCCTCGGCTTTCATCCTAATTGAGATCTCCTTTATTCTTTATTCTTTAATCTTCATCTGCGGTCCTTGGGCCCCCACAGAACCAATATTAGGATAAAATTTTGTTTTTGATAATCTATTAAAGTTATTTTCTTTATAGAAATTATAATTTCGGCCACCCAAAACATATTATCAAATAAAAAATTATTAGCACAATCTAAGAATAAAATTTTTATACGTGCATTGTTATAAAATAATAATAATTAAAATAAAATTGCAAAAGTTAAAATTTGTCACCTATCCGATTATTTTCGTCTAGCTAACCTTTGCTTTTTTTTAAATGAATGGCATTATAGAATACTTCTAATACAACTATTAAGAGTACTTTGTCCACCACAAAGGATTAGAAAATAAACAAAATTTAGTAAAGTCTCATAATTTAACATCTAAATTGAGTACTATAAAAAATTATGCTATGTAACAGAATAAATATCAAATTATCCAAATCATACTATGTAATAGAATAATATTATATTTTTTTATACTATTTTTAATTCTTTAGAACGCAATAGGATAACATTTAACAATCAAAGAAAATAAAAAATAAAAACAACAACAACAATTTAAAAAACAAAACTAAATCGCATTAACCCAAAATAGAGTTTTAAAGAATATAAACAATTATCAACCAAAAGTAGAGATGCCAGAAAAATTAAAAATAAAAATAAAAAAAATCCACCAAAAAATTTTGAGAGAGAGGGAGAAAGAGAGAACCATTTTTTTTGAGGAAAAACTAGGCATAGAATAGAAAAAATAGTGACAAATTTATAGTAAGACGATATGAATAAGAAGAGACAAAAATAAAAGAAGATGAAGGAAAAGAGGAAGAATGATATCAATGTAGAGGGTAGTGGGGAGATGAAAATGTAAGAGAGGGAGAAAGATTGAATAAGTAGTGGGGAGATAAAATTGTAAGAGAAAGAGAAAGGTTGGAGAAATGTAAATATTAAAAAAAAATAAATATTAAAAACAATTATAAGAAAATTGGAAAAAAAAAAAAAAAAAAAACCCTAAAGCTTGAAAGGCTTCAACATTTTTTTTTTTAATCTTTTAAGCTAAAAAGGCTCACACAAAACCATAAAGCTGAACTGAAAAAGTTTTGGGTTGGGCTTGATAGTGGAACTAAATAAATAAGAAATGGGCTAGATTAATTATACATATTTATTAAAGGGTAATAGTGGAAGTAAATAAATAAGTAGTGGACTGGATTTATTATAGAGTGATAATGGAAGTAAATAAATAAGTAGTGGACTGCATTTATAGCACTGAAAATTGTAAAAACCATTTTAAAATTGTAGGACAAATTATTTATTTATTTTTTGAATGACGTGGCAGCTAATGTGATGCAAGTGAAAGCAGCAACAATAAACGCTACGCTTCAGTTTTTAGTGATATATAGTTTTTTTTTTTTTTTCCATCCTTTAAGCTGAAAAGGCTCACACAAAACCATAAAGCTAAACTAAAAAGGCTTTAAGTTGGGTTTGATAGTGAAACTAAATAAATAAGAGTTGGGCTAGATTAATTATACAGGTTTATTATAAGGTCAAGGACAGAGCCAGAACATGATGTTAGGGGGGCAATTTGCTGTTAGTTGCGTGCGGTGGCTCTAGCTTCTGGCTCACTTGCTTAACAGCTCATGAGTTTTTTTTTTTTTTTATGTTTTTTATGTGTGCATCCAGGTGTAAACAAAATTATTTTGTTCAAAATTTTTTAAAGGGTCAGTATGTTTGTTTTAGGTAAAATTGGATTATTGGTAATTTTTGTTGTTGAATAATTTTTTTGGGCTTGTTTATTTTACTTTAGATTTTAGATTTGGCCTTTAAAATGAGGAAAATGCTAGAATTGCAAACTTTTTTTACAAATTATTAATGTGATGAGTGGTTATTAATAAGTAAAAATGCGATATAAGTAATGGACCAGATGCAAACCAATAAAAGTTTACTGCTACAACAGTTTATAAAATTGTTATAGAAAATTTTGTGGTTAGAGTAGTACTCCTAAACGAATCAATAATAATATTAAAGGGGGCAAAGTGTGATTTTATAGAACAGAATTACTAAAATTGGTGACTATGTATATATTGATTTTAAAAAAATA
Organism: Castanopsis chinensis; assembly: GCA_032878915.1. Lineage (NCBI taxonomy): Eukaryota > Viridiplantae > Streptophyta > Magnoliopsida > Fagales > Fagaceae > Castanopsis > Castanopsis chinensis. The sequence continues at coordinate 27,194,598 of JAVQMG010000126.1, forward strand.
AATAAATTAGGGGGGGTCATTGCCCCCCCTAGTTCAAGTCTCCCTCTGTCCCTATAAATAGTGGAAGTAAATAAATAAGTAGTGGGCTGCGGGCTGAAAATTGTAAAAACCATTTTAAAATTGTTGGACAAATTATATTTAAAAAAAATGACATGGCAGCAAATGTGGCGCAACGTGAAAGCAGCAGTATTAAACGCTACGCTTCAGCTTTTAGTAATATATAGAGATAGATGGGAAGTGGGAAATGCTAGGTGTGCTTTACACATCAAAGCTTTCATAAGATTGAGCTTAACATATGTAGGACAGTTGCCAACGACATTTTGTTTCTAAAAGGTACCCAAATTTTAGGAGGAAAAAAATATAATTTGCATTTGAGTGACCTTATAATCAATGTTCCAATCCTAAATAAACTAACCCACCCCATAACCATAATAGTACATCCATGACTCCACAAAATACTTCGAACTCACTAATATAGACTTGATTGAAAATGTTGTAAACATAGTATTCTTCAAAAAAAAAAAAATCATACTAAAACAACTCTATACCTTAATACAATACAAATAGGAATACAAAACAGCCCCCACTACTACACTTTTCCCATATGAGAAGTAAAAACCATGCTACATGCACAAGTCCAAATCTTCTGTCCCACTTTTCCTGCTCCATTCTATACTTCACTAATAAAAACTTACCACATGTTTACCGAATTAATTAAGAGCAAAACTTAAGTATAGTACTTAGATGTTGTTCCTTAAATTCTCTTCTTAAGATTCAGTCTCGTGGATTTTTTTCTTTTGGAATGGAAGTGTATATTTTAGTTAAACCGCCACATGTTTGAATCTTAATAAAGGAATTTAAAGAACAACAATTAAAGTACTATACCTAAGTTTGTCCATTAATTAAATGCTACCATTATTAACTTATTAATACTACCATTATTAATTACTAGTAGTATTTAATTAATTAAGTAAATATGTGGCAAATTTTTATTTGTAAAATATAGAGTAAAGCAGGAAAATGGGACAGAAGCTTTGGACTCTGCACTGAGTCTATCACTCCTACATGTATTTTGATGTACCCATCACAACCCAAATTCATTTACATACCTATTTGTAAAATATAGAGTAAAGCAGGGAAATGGGACAGAAGCTTTGGACTCTGCACTGAGTCTATCACTCCTACATGTATTTTGATGTACCCATCACAACCCAAATTCATTTACATACCTATCAGTATCTGTATCTCCTGTGAAAACAACCAGGATTCAACCCATGGGATCGATGTGCATTTTTTTTCATCGGCATCTACGTGTTTTGCTTCGAACGAGCAATCAAGTCTCTCTTACCGGAACTCATCCAACAAATTTGTGAATAAATGAACCTTAAAAAAAAATTACAAACTATTTTAATGCAATAAAGTTTGCACAGAGTGTTATAAAAATACCTCACAATCCAAAATTTTAAATCCTAAAACCGTAAAACCAAATCCCTCTGCGTGTCACACAAAATTACTCCATACTCTTCATTTGTGATATCCAATATCCAACATCTTGTAAAAACTTCCATCCCAATATCCATTTGTTTTTCAAATAACAGTGAAAAACTACTAACCTTTGGAAAACTCGGTTGGAAATCTTCTCCCAACATCATTGGAGCCAAACCATAGTAAAAAAAATAAAAAATAAAAAATACAGAACCGTTACCCATTAAACATATGAAAGAAAAACTTAAAGCCAAACCTTTGCGTATTGCAGTTTCGCCAAAGAAAGCGTACTGGCTGAGAAAGAACCTTTGTCTATGATAAGTGGTGGGTTTGTTTAATTTGAATCTCATTTGTGGAGTGAGGAAGGTGGGAGATGTGAATAAAACCCAACCTGATACGCTTGTGGGTTCTTTTTCTCGGACTTTTTTTTTTTTTGTTTTTGATAGTGGGAGTTGAGATAGCAGTTGGTTTTTTGAACAGTAAATTGATGTTGTTTTGAACCAGTTAGACATGTAATTTTACTTCGTTGTCCTCCCCTTTGTTTTTGTCTCTGTTTGAAACATCATGCAGTTTTTTTTTTTTTTCTACGGATGTATCATTTCATGGTGGCGAAAAAGAAGGAACCCACTTTCCCACTCTCACTCTCTCTATTAGGATCACTTTCTCAAAACACAACAGTGCAAGCAATCAGTTCCTATCCAAAACAAATTAAGAAGAACATAATGCCAACTTCCTTAGTTATCTTCTTCTTCTACATTCTCTACTCCCTTTCCTTCACAGGTACACTCGTTTCTCTCACAACATGTCAATCTTAAAACCTTTCAAAATATGTATGGTATAGTTGAAAAGCTTAAATTGTTTCCTGTTGTTCACTTTGTTTTGCAGATGGGACACAACTCATAATAGTGAACAATTGCAAGGAAAACGTATGGCCTGGACTTCTTGCCACTGCAGGCCATTTAACCCCCAAAGATGGTGGCTTTCATCTCTATAGTGGTGAGGAAGTAGCGTTTGAAGTACCGGAAAGATGGTCTGGAAGAGTATGGGGCAGACAAGGTTGTTGCTTTGATGAAGAAACAGGCAAAGGTTCATGCCAAACTGGTGACTGTGCTGGCCTTCTGCATTGCCAAGGAATTGGTGGAGTCCCTCCGGCCACAGTTGTTGAAATGACATTTGGAACCTCTAAATCAAACTTACATTACTATGATGTGAGTTTGGTTGATGGGTTCAACTTGCCAGTGTCAATGGTTCCTATAGGTGGTGGTGTGGGATGTGGTGTAGCGGCTTGTGATGCTAATTTGAATGTTTGTTGCCCATCTACTTTGGAGATAAAGAGACAAGGGAAAGTTGTGGCTTGTAAGAGTGCTTGTTTGGCTGCTAAAACAGATAGGTATTGTTGTACTGGGGAGTTTGCAAATCCAAAAAGTTGCAAGCCAACTATTTTTGCACATCTTTTCAAGGCCATTTGTCCACGAGCTTATAGTTATGCATTTGATGATTCTACTGCGCTTAAGACTTGCAGGGCTCCTAGGTATGTTATCACATTTTGCCCTCCTAATTGATAAAGATGTTTGGTCAAGAGCTAGCCACTAGCGGTTTCTATATTTACTTTGTTGTTGTTATCATTGATGTCTACTAGACTTGTAGTTCCTACAGTTCCAAGTTTTTCACTGTTGTGAGTAATTGGAGATTGGAAGTTCATTTGTTATTTATGGAAGTTTCTTTTCAATTTAATCATCAAATGTTCTTGATATCGTTTTAAATTTTCTGTACAATTTTCATTGTTAAAGGTTTAGCCAACTTTTTTTGATAAATTCAATAGTTATAAAGTGGGAGTGGGGATATGAAGTTAGAAGTCAGTCTCTTGGCAAGGGTTAACCAACTTCGATTAGGATAACCATAAAGTATAAGAAAAATGCTATGTCCACAACATTTTCACAACATTTTTACAACAAATCCTATGTGGCAAGTTGTTACGGGTTATTAATAGTAGGGTAGAAAAGTAATTTCAGCGATAATTTTAAATTTAAACCGATAACATCTAACTACCTCTAATTTGTTATGAAAATGTTGTAAAAATGTTGTGGACGTAGCACCTCTCAAAGTATAAATACTTGGTACCTTAATTCAGGATGCTGATAATTGAATCAATATCTAAAGTCAAGGTTGAATTTTAGTACATTAGATCGGTCCTCAAGTTTACAATACCAAGTGTAGAGGACGGTTTTTTGGTAGGAGCACTACAGCTTTCTTAGTACCCTGTTTGGCTGTTCCTACCAAGTTCCGTCAAATGCATCTCATTGCTTCATAGGGTTTAAAGGAAGCTTCTGAGTTTTGCTAATAATGTTAGGCAAATGTTAGCAAGTATCGTACAGTGTTTGTTAAGGTTGGACTAATATGAGTCTTACTTAATAAAAAAATTAGATAAATAATAAAAAAATGCATAAAACTGATCACACCATTTATTTTAATATTTTTTTTTCTTTCTATAAAGCTCATCTCATAGCCTATAAAACTGCAAAAAAGGATAAGGGTGCCCTTTAACCCAACCCATGTTATTAAGAGCTGAAAATTTGGACCAGAAAAATTTGTGGTGGGGCTATGTTATTATATTTGACTAATTGCTTAAAAATAAGTAGGTTTTTGATAATTTCAACTGTGTAATAAAATTGTGTACCCATTCACTATTTCAATGATTTTACCCCAGCAAAATGCCAAGATTTCAACTCAAGAAATCAAGCTTACTCCTCAAGAGTCAAAAGTAATTTACTTATTTGTGTATTAAAACGGAGTGAAGTACACAACTATACACACCAAATCTTGGCAGCATTTTCATGTTTGGCTATGGCATGTTAAGAATGGACAGATACTTTCTCTCAAAGAAGATATGTTCATCAACTATCGTAAATATGCCTATACCTGAAAAGATTTCTAGCAAGGAGTGATGGATCCAAAATTTGTTTTGGGTTTTCTCACTTGATTTGGAACTTCAGTCATAGATTTCGCCTTGCTGGCCAAAACTTGATTTAATTTGCTTGCAAAGGAGTGGGCTATTTTTTCAGTTTGTGTCAAATATGCAAATGTTCTGTTATACACAATACTCATGGGGTGATAGAAGAAGTGCTCCATAAAACGCAGTCAGCTGTAGCAGCGACTTTGATCTCCCATTTGCGCGTGAAAAAAAAAAGGGTATTCAATTGCAGAGAATGATGTTGAAGGATTTAAGCAACAAGATCCTTTCCATTTCACAAAGTGATGATTTTATTTTCTGGATCCAACAATGTATTGAAAAAAATTGTAAATGACATGACAGCTAATATATATTTAAATTTATAATATTTAATTTGAACCATAAAATAAATTGGGGAGACTTGATATTCTTAATAACGTACACAACTACCCGACTATAGGAACATAAAATTCCAGCCAATTACATTACCTTGTTTCAAATATGTTTTTTCTTTTTAGTTTTCCTCATTAACAGTAGGAAAATCCAGCAACTTAAGAGTTAGGAATGAACCACATGCTCTGTGGTGAGTTACTCCTATAGTCTTTACTACAAAAGTACGTACAAAACTATAAATAGAATGAATCGATAAGACATGATGCATATGAAAAACTGAACTCAAAATAAATGACATTATCAGAGAAGGATTAAGGCGCGTAAAAGCATTAACATCAAGCTTACCAAAATGATATTTAGCCAAAAATATAGCTAAATCCACTTAGAATGATCATGCGTCAAGCTCAACATTTTAAATATGCAAAAATAACAAATCAACGATACCTCAATACACTTAACTTGGTACTGTTCATCAATATACATAAATCAGAGGTGATGCACGGTTTGGTGGTGGTGGTGCATCGACTTCTGATGGTGGTCTGGCGAAGGTGTTTGAATGAGAAAATCTCAACCCAAGGGCCATTTTTGTTTTCAAGAGACACGGAGAGAAACCCGAATCCTTCACTCTAACCAGAGATCGGACTCGTGGCTCCCCCGGTGGTACTCCGGCAATGTTTTGGGAAACTTAAACGTAAGCTAAACTAATAAAAGTGAGGTCTTAAGGTCAAGTTTGGTTAAAAATGCATTGGCCAAGTTCAACGTAAGACATATACTACAAAAATGTATTGGACAAGTTTAATATAAGTCATATACAACCATGAGATCAATTACTCTTAATTTGAATTTTAATATTTATTGTTTCATCTACCAATTACTCACAAGCTTTGTTTGGTTAGAATGATAGAAAAATAAGATGATAGAAAAATGAAAAGATAAAAAATATTTGTTTTCTACCATGTGTACAGATGATGCAAAAATGAACCACGTGTTGAGATTAAGCAAAAATGAAAAATAAAGAATAAATTACTATTATATATTTATTATTAAATATAAGGTAATGAAAAGGTACGAAAATTCTTTTATTTTCTTTCTCATTTTCTCTCCCCTTTTCTCCCCAATTTGGTATGACAATAAATGTACCCAAGTGAAAAACGTCATCCACCCTATTTTCTATCCTCCCCCTTTTCGGCCTTTCTCTTCAATGCAAGGATATCCTTGCCAATCTATCAGTGCTTATGAAACATGGAAAATGCTAGTCTAAAACGGTTGCATTAAACAAAGAACAAAACAAAACCAACGCCGTTTTGCTAAACAATAAATGCTTTTGTTAATTAAAAAGCAATTTGTGCACTCTGGGAACGTAAATGTAGCTCACCCACCACACCATATTTATGGGGTAAGAAGCATCATTCATAACCGAAAGGCCATTGACAACAACCTATTAAATGTTATAGCTGCCTTTCTGCTAATTTTTCCATTATTGGAAGAAAACTAGTACTACAAGGGTCTGCTGAATTCCAAGCAGCACCAGACAGTTTGCCTTGCTTGCAACTACTGACATATTAATTAATTGAGTTAATTTTTATCTCATTCACATTATGGAACCATAACATGGAGTATATCAAGAAGCAAATATTTCACATAAACAACCAATTCTGACAAAAAATAAAGTCGTCCTGCCAACTCAAATTAACAAGCCACAACTCACCATTATTCAATCCACCCTATCATAACTAGCAACATATAAAATAGCACTGATGTGACAGATCAATAATTTTTAAAGCATATGACTCAGCCATAAAGTGGATTGAAAAAGTTCTTTAAATAAAAGAAAATAAATAAATCCATACATAAGAAAATTTCTGGACTCTCCTAAACACAACGGCTCTCTCCGCCTGGTAACATTTTGTACAGTCACCGTTACAGATTCCCTACCTCCCCCCTTTTTACACCCTTAAAACTCGTGCACTAATTTTTATCTCCTCCAGGGGCATCAGGTTTGTTCACCATCTGAGCCTCAGCTAGCCTGATTCTAGGTATATCCTCAAACTAACAATGTACAGTTTTAAGTACAAGCAGCAATTTTATTTTCAGTCGGCTCCTATCCACCAGAATACATAGATCGAGCCAATACTAGACATGAGAAAAAGAAGAAAGAGGGTGCTCATACTATCCTCAGTTAGCTGTACAAGAACTTCATTTCCTATGCCGTCGCAGTAGGATGTGGATTCATAATGCTAATCCTTCTCTCTGCAAAAAAAAAAAATTAAGCACCCTGTTAGAAAGCTATTTACATGCTGGTTAAGCATTGAAGACTCAAATATAAATAATATCAGTATAATCGTAACATAACTTCCCCTAGTCAGTGCATAATAATTTAAGATTTAAAACCAACAAGGGGATATATCACAAAATAAGTAAAATACTTAACATATTCAAGTTCTCACAAATGCTAAATTTATTGACAAACAATGAACATTTTACAAGATTAAGTGTCAAAAATATCTACTGCATGAAAGTTTTACATAAAAGGTGATATTCTAGTCATCTTGTGTACAAGAAAAAAGCCCAAAATTACGTGTATGTGTGTGTGTGTGTAGAGAGAGAGAGAGAATAAAAACCTCCAGCTGCCACAAGTTTCTCTACACGTGCTACTATATGCTTCCCGTATGTATACTTCTTCAGAGCATTCAGATGGACCTTTATTCGATTAAGGATAAGTTCAAGTTGCTGGTCATCGCAAGTTTCCAGCACCTTCTGTACAACATAGTTCGCAAACTGATCTTTCATCATCACCTAAATCCATAGAGACAGAAACCAAAAATCATTAGCAAATGAATTCCCACGCAGACCCATAGAATGGCCTAAAATGTTCAAACATGAAACCCTCAGGAATTGCTGATCTAACAATCCAAATTCCTGATTCACTTAAAAAAAGATTAGACAAAGCTACAAGATGAAGCTTTGGCGATGCCAAGGGAGACATCAAACACCCTTAATCTATATAATATATTAAAGTAGAAACTCAAATCCATACAATATATTAAAGTTGAAACTCAAATCTATACAATATATTAAAGTAGAAACTCAAATCTATACAATATATTAAAGTTGAAACTCAATAAAGATCCATTTTAGAATCTAATTTAACTTTAATTTTGTACCAAATGTCATTCCAATCAGAATTCACATGTTCTAATTTTCTACCGTACTTCCTACTTAAAATACTCCTAGCTCATTAAAACTACTTCAAGCACATAAATCTACTTCTAACCCATTTTACTTCAAGCCCATTTAAAACTACTTCCAAAAACGAATCCAAATTTCTTACTTGAACACATTATTAATTTAAATATAAACTTTAATGAGAATTTCACAATATTCTAAAAAATGATTTCCTTTTCAATATATTTTCTTTTTAACTCACTCAATTTGTATGACTTATTTAAAAAAGTAAAACAATAAATAAATTCATTACATCACAATAGCAAAAATTACCCACTAAATATATTAGGACAATAATTTACTTTCTTTTTATTTTAACTAAAATGGAGCAACAAAGAATGAACAATTTAGAGCAATCACACCAGATCAGCTAAAATCTTCTAAAATAGAAAAAAGTACAACTTTTACACATTTTGAGCAAAAAAACACCCACATCAGTGGGTGTAAAAATGGCCAAAAATGTGCAAATCCATAAACGATCTACAGTACCCGTGTAAATATACACGGATACTGTAGCACATGTATAAATTATTTTATTAATTTTTTCTCTCCACCTCACTCGCTTTTTCTCTCGGGTTGTTGAATCCACTAATCTCCCCATCTCCATTGCTCGCTCAAGTCTTGCCTCGCCGCCTCGCTGATCATCTCGCCTCGCCTCGCCACTGCTCTCGCCGATCATCTCGCCTCGCCTCGCCTCGCCACTGCTCTCGCCGATCATCTCGCCTCGCGTCGCCGCTGCTCTCGCCTCGCGTCGCCGCTGCTCTCGCCTTGCCTCGCTGATCATCTCGCCTCGCGTCGCCGCTCTCTGATCACAGTTGCTTTCGCCTCGCCTCGCCTCGCCTCGCCGCTGCTCTCGTCTCGCCTCGCCGCTCTCTGATCGTTGATGGTTTTGTGATTTTGATCCGTGGATTTTGATGGTTTTGATTTGTGGGTTTTGGTGGTTTTGATTTGTGGGTTTGGGACTTTGATCAGTGGGTTTTGATTAGTGAGTTTTGATGATTTCGATTAGTGATTTTGGGATTTTGATGGTGGGTTGATGATGGAGGCTGGCTTGATGGTGATGGTTGTGTGGGCTGTTGATGGAGGCTGGTTCTGCTGCGTGGGTTGTTGATTTGAATATTTTATTTAAATAAATGTGTATAATAGACAAACTGATGTGAGTACTGTGTAAAAGTGAATATGTAAAATAGAAAAAGTAGGTTTTTGGTGTAAAATTGACGAAATTTTTAAAAGAGCCGATGTGAATGCTCTTACATACTCTACCAAATGTTTACAATGATTTTTCAAGAGTTGATAAAAATTCAAAACATGAGCTTTGATATTGTTAACTTAGATATGAACATTTGATATGTATTTTATAGTGTATATTCTTAAATGTACCAATATGTAGGTAGGAAGTTAATAACTAGTTTAAACTAATAGAAACCTTCAATAATCTAAGGTTAACCGTCCAATTGGCATTTTTAGCCCCAAATCAAAAAGGCACTTTCTGTTTCAGTACAGGGGTTTCTCATGTCTTCCACTATGGCATAATTTTAGAAGAAGATAAGGGTGGAGAGCCTGGGAAATGGGGAAGGGCAGGATTCTGATACCAAACTATTCTATCTGCAAGGGAATATTAAGAGGCACTTATTTAAAAGGACTTGAGATTACTAAAGCAATAACCTCAACATGCTATGTAGTATATTTATTTAATGACACGGAGCAATTGTATGGTTAACAAACCTGAAGGGGCTCATTTTCATCAGTGGCACCAAGCATCTCAGTAACCAGGGCCTGGCGTTCAGCAGCAGTTCCAAAACTCAAGCACTTCTCTATAACATTGGAGGCAAACTTCTGCTGGCTCATTTGAACTATCTGACCAGTTAATTTAGTAATTATGGATGAACGTTCATGTGGCTTTCCATGCTCCAGCACATGCTGTAAAAATTTACAAAAGCAGTCAAAACACTTTGACAAAACAAGTGAGTTAAAGTAGAGAGTAATGGAAAAAACACATACAGTTATAATTTCAATTGCAACCCAAGAATAAAGGGCATGGATGTATCCATCAAGAGTAAATTGGAAGCATGGAATAAGAGGGCCTTAATACACAGGCCAAATTGTAGCAAGCATATTAGGCGTGCCCACATTACTCTTTATAGGCAATAACATAAGTGAAAAATTACGCCAAACAATAAAAGGTGCAGGTGGAGGTTGGTGGTGGTAGGGTGTTTGGAAGTAAACAAACCACGGAATGCACAATTCGGGAGGAAGTACCATTTCTCATGGGAGGAATATAAGACTGTTGTCCAAGGCAATTATAAATTATCACTTTAACACGGGCGCACGCACATTATTTTCTTTATCCCTCCATTTAACTGAGGAATTTGAAAGGTAGAATAAGTCAAGGTCAAGGTAAGGAGACATGCAATTATTCATTTTAAGGAAGTCTAATGGTTTTGGAAAGATTGAGAACTAGGAAACAGTGATATCAATAACCAACAATCGTGACCCCATATTAGTCCAAATTGTAATGAGCAACAAGCTTCCAAGTACAACATACCTGAACAACATAATTCCCATATTGGTCTTGTGCCAACATGCAAACAGACAGCAAAATCTCATCCATCATTATTTGCTGTGTTTTAGGGTCATGGCAGTGCTCCAGGATTCTCTGTCATATGAAAGTGATACCACTTCAGCAATAAAATTCTTATATTTTTTATCACAAACACCCACTCCACTCCCCTCTCCATATAAAAACAGAGTTTCTTCACCTGTATGACACGACAGCCATATGGATGGGTAGACAGCGTCACAACTTGATCATAAAATGTTGAAACAATAAAATGGATTGCATCTTCAGGTACACATTCAATGCACTTCTGGATGACATGGTTCCCATTCTGATCCCGTACACAACGCATAACATGGCCATCCAGTTCCTTGACCATTTTAGTCTGCTGGTCCAGATCAACAACTTCAATAGCCTGAAGAGTAAAATCAAAGAATGTCAAGATTTAATGCAAGGTCAATACACCTGTACTTATACAATCAGCGTTCAAACATGATTAAAGAGCATTCAAACATAACTAAAGACATGTTCAAACATAAATGAACACGTTTGCTAAAGAGAAAATTTGAAGGCTTCTAATTGTAAATACATAGATTCAGAATGATTTAACTGCTATCTGATTCTCTACAATTTGAAATAAAGAATGTTAGTGTAGTGACTCATCTAATTCAATATATGAAAACCTAAGTGCAGCCTGGAGAACTAAAATATCTCAAAAGTGCAATCTGCTATTTAGAGTTAGATTAGAGAGATTCCAGCATGTGTCTATAACTCTTCAAAAAGGAATGTCTTATTCACCATTCTCAAACAGCAGGTTTGAGATGGTTTTCCCCAATAGCCAAAGAATATTATATAACACTTTTAAGCTTGTCTCGTCAACACATGTTGAAATAAGAAGGTAGAAGATACCATTATTGAAGATCATGCAAGAAAACACAAATAAGTAAATATGAAGGATGGGTGGACACAATGTAAAACTCTCATAAGTCAGGTCACTGAATGACATACCTTCTGGATAACTCGACAGCCATACATTTGAAGGCTAAGGTTCAGCACGTGACCAGTGAGCTGCTCAGCCAATTCTCTTATTTGGGAGGGAGTTCCATGCTCAAAAAACTGAACACAAAAGAAAAACTGTTAGCCATAAACAAATTTGATCCACACAATTTCATCACCAGCACTTCCCCATGTGTTTCTACAAAATAAAAAACAACAATACAGACTACTTGAAAATAAAAGGTAAAATGATTTTTAAAAAATTACCTTCTGAATAACATAATTACCAAATACATCAGTCATTAGGGAAAGAGCTTGGGGCATAATTTCATCGAAAACCATGTTTTTCTCCTCTGATGTGGCAGTCTCAAGTTTCTGTTGAATAAATCGACTCCCATACTGATCAGCACTGTTCAAGAAGGTATATAATGAAAGGGTCAAATTTTTGGAGGTCACCATTAGATAACAGCCCAAAAAGTTTAACAAGCAGTAAATACCTGAACTCGACAACATGGCCTGCTATTTCTGAAAGCTCAAAACATTTAGTTTTATTGCTCTTAAACTCATCTAGTAAAGTGGACGCAAAAGTTTCGTCCAAGTTTCCACCAGCTTCCGAATGCCAAGCTCCCATGACACCCCCAGCTATATTTCTCATCCCAGGAAAACGCATGTTTCGCTCACTGTGCCTGACAGGACTACCTGGTCCAACAGGGGAGTTAGGGAGAAGAGCACCAGCCAATGGGCTTCCAGGATATGACATGCCAAGCCCTAATGCTGGATTTCCATAATAACCATGATTCAAGCTAGGAGATTTACCAAGGTAGGGAACACCAAACTGTGACTTTTGAGGTGAAAGCAATGCCCCCAGATAAGCTTTCTGGAGTTCAATTAAATCAAAGTACGAATTACCCATATCCCTATCTAGCACCACATCGTTAAGGGCAGCAGCCTGTGCAGCAGCATACTCATTCGATCTCAAGTACTGAGGATATAATGGATCCATCAGCGGCACCTGAAGAGCAATCCCTGCAGTGTGATTTCTAACTCTGCTAAGATTCTGCAAATCAGCTCCTGCTGCCAACATATTTGGTCCTAAAAAGGAACCTCCTCCCAATACTCTGGAGTCCATCCCACTAACTCCCAATGCAGAGGCAGCGGCAGCATTTTCAAATAATGGCGGCAGACTACCACTGCCAAGCGGGCTACCCATCATGGATGGCGATGAGGGATTAATGGCATAGCCACTCAAGCCATAGTTTTGAAAGGAGGTATTTATACCATCCAAATTCTGATAGTGAGAAGGTGAACTTCCTCGGCCATTAAGAGTTGGTGTAGATGGTCCTTTCAAGTAAGAGTTAGCAGATGAAACAGCATTCTTTTGAAGTTCTACTTTCTCATCAGATTTTAAGAAAGAGTTGTTTAGATCCATCCTAACCCCACTGCTATTTCCAATCATTGGGTATCCTTTGGCTGATTGGGGGCCAGAATGCAGATGAAAATGCCCTGATTCAGACTTGTTTAAGTATGAATGTTGTTTGATATGATTCAGATCACCCTGCAAATTGAATAGGTCACGGTGATCATCAATTTCATGTTGCATTTGTGACCTTGAATGGTTCTCTTTCTCTTCCAAACCATTTGTTGACAGATTCATGCCAGACAAAGCAGCGACCAGATCAGTAGAGTCATTCAAACCAGGTGAGACACCATTGAATGAGTTTGATCCACTGATAGTTCTTTTATCCATAGAGCTAGCCCTCCCAACAGGTGGAATTCGAGGACTAGGTGCCCTAGCCACAAGTTGAGGGTCAGGTGTGGTGCTTCTTGAGAGGGAGGCACCTAGAGCAGAAGCATAAGTATGAGAAGCTGATGAACCAATATTTTGCGTGGCAGACATGCTCTGCTTATGTCCACCAGAACGCAAAGCCTCCATAGATGCCAATTCATGGTGCAGATGAGCAAACTGGGACTCTGAAGTTTCAACACCATTATCGAATGCATTTCGGCTAGATGGGCGAGATGGGTGCCTAGAAACAGATGCATGTATATCCTCCTGCATCAAAAAACTAAACCATAAAGCCAGCAGCTTTAAGTGGAGCAAATCAAGCAGAACTTTCAGCACATGCCAAGAATGTAGCATATACCGAAATCATCTAAAAGAACTACTAAAAGCAGATATATCATGTAAGAAAAAGACCCACTTTTGATAAGATCATGATTTTAGGATACAGTATATCAGTATTAAACCCAAATGCAATGTTTTTTTTACTTTGTTTCAAACTAGTGCAAGGACATTTTACTCTTCCAATGTGGTGCCTATCTAATTATGAACCAGTTGCTTCTCACCAGATCAAGGTTCAGAGATACCACCAACATTTTAGCTAAAGAACAGGGCCACTAGTATAGATAACACGAACAGGCGCATTCTTCAACACATTGAGAGATTATGCAATTGATGAACCCACATGAGAGCAGATTCAAGTAAGCAAAACAAAGTAGTTACATAAAATATCTATATTGAAGTCGATGAGAAAGAAATTTTAATTTCTTGTAGGAGGATCAAATATCACCGCTGATCGGAGGGACCTAATATTGATAAAACCAGGTACACAGACCAACATGGAAAGCCACCAATAACACAACCATAGAGAGCATATACAATCACACAAGTAACTAACATAAAAATTACATCAATCACTCATTCTTCAACACAGGAGTTCAAAATGAACACAATGATTAACCCTGCCAAGCATAGAACAGAAAGAGAGGCATGAACTCCAGGATATCAAATTCAGGAAACAAAAATCACATTCCAAATACATAAAAGTATCTAAAACTCATGATCGTAGAAACCAAATTAAATTAAAACCATTAGAAGTCACAATAACTTCACCTGAATGATCTCTGCAATACTCTTCTGCCTAGTCCCTAGCCCCAACCCCGGCAAGCCAATCAACCCATCTCCACCCCACTCAGCTGCAGCACCCTTCCCATTCTCCTCACCTCCAAACCCCGGCTGCACTGAAAAAAGTGACCGATTCTCATTCCCATTACCACCTTCTTCACCACCTACTCTACTGACTTTTCTCCTATCACCAATCCCTCCGACCACCGAACCGGCCACGCCGCCGCCGCCACCGCCACTCAACCGCTGCGCAAACCGCCTTTCCTCCTTGGAAAGAAGCGGAGGAGGCAGCCTCGGGTTCAGATTCACATTCGCATAGTAATAACTCACGTATGCCGGGTCAGCACGAAGCTCATCCTCACTCACAACCCCTTTCCCACCATTCTTCTTGAACCCCATCACCGCCGAGGCATCGAATAAGCCCCCCACAGCACTCAGAGAGCCCTCCACAGTCGGTGGAGCCGACCCACTTCGGTACATACTGAGTTCTTTCTCTCTATCACTCAGCTCCTCCTGTTGCCGCCTTTGCTCCCTAATCAACAACCCCAAATCTTCGCTGTATTCACTGTTTTTAAGCACCGATCGCACCGAAACATCGGGTGCCATCTTTGAATAAGTATCAGTGACCATCACATATGAGAACAAAAAAAAAATCCAACAGACACTGAAACTGCTTAAAGTTTGAAACTTTGAGCTGGGAATCAGCTCAAGATAGTTAAAAATCAAATGGGTATGTTGCAAAAGCTTCAAAGACTTTGTCTTTTGTGCTGAAAATCACAAACCCATGTCTCAAAAATTTTGCAGAAACCAAAAAAAATAAATCTGGGTTTAAGTTACAGTTTGGATTTTTGGGTTGCAATTTAGTCAAAGAGGTAGAGATCGGAGTGAGAGTACATAGTGAACATGATCGACAATGAGTTCCGCCATTTTCAGAGAGAGAAAAAGAAAGAGAGAAAAGAGGGAGACAGTGCAGTAGAGAAGAGAGTGGGGGGAGTGATAAGCACAAGCAGTGCAGTAATCTGAGCCGTTGGATATAGTCTTCAACGGCTATGATCAATTCTAAGGGGATTTGTTCTTACAATAGATCTTTTAGGGTTTTTTTTTTACTAGGATTATATATGTAAGTTGGGTTACTGTTTTTGGTTTGCTTTTGTTTTTTTTTTTTTTTCAATAAAAAAATACAGATATTCTTGATATGCATTGGCACGTTGGATTTTTTTTTTTTTTCTTTTTTTTCTTTTTTTATGTCTGATTTGGTTGTGGTTCTTCTTATGCAGGGAGTCAATGGAAGATATGTATGCAAAAATATAGGATTTTATCTTGTATCATCATGGAAAGTAGATTTCTCAATTTTTTGCTTGTTATGGAAATTGTTTTGCAAGTCAAATGAATGGCTTTGAATCTAGAGGAGATTTTATAGGATTCATTAACGTGATTATTGTGGGAGAATATTTTGCATTTCTTCCATAAAAGAATTTAAAGAAAAAAAGATTTTGCATTCGTTTTTTTCTTCTTTCTTTTTTTAGTAATGTATTTTTTTTCCTTTTCTTGGGTATGTTTGCATTGTGCAAAATATGGCTACTTTTATTATTTTAAAAGTTTCTTCAAAGAATAAACAAATTTTAAAAGAACAAATATAAAAATTGTGGAAAAAAACAGAAGAAATGCCATATGAGATAAATTGAGATACAAAATTGATTTGACAAAATGTTTCATGAATATATAATACACTTGGAGAGTTGAGAGTTTGCCAATTAAGCTAGCTAGAACACATGAGAGTGACATTTTTCATTTTTTCATTATATGTCTTTTTTTTTTCCAATTAAGTTGAGCCATATAACTTATCACTCAATAGTCAACATAGAACACCTATATGGTTTTTTGTCTTTTTATTCAATATATCCTCCTTGTGTAAAATTATACTTTTTCACACTACATTATTGATTTTTTTTAAGTAAAAATGCAAAATTCACCTTCTAAATTTCATCACTTTTCATTTCAGTCCTTTAAGTTTGAATTTTGTCATTTCAATCTTCTAAGTTTCATTTATTCTCAATCAAATCCCCCCTTAACAATCTGTTAAATGTTGCTGTTATTTACCTGTTTTGTCTTTTTATTCAATATATCCTCCTTGTGTAAAATTATACCTTTTCAGACTACATTATTGATTTTTTTTAAGTAAAAATGCAAAACTCACCTTCTAAATTTCATCACTTTTCATTTCAATCCTTTAAGTTTGAATTTTGTCATTTCAATCTTCTAAGTTTCATTTATTCTCAATCAAATCCCCCCTGAACAATCTGTTAAATGTTGCCGTTATCTACCTGTTTTGTCATTTTAAAAAAAATTTAATTTTAATTTATTATTTTAAGAAAAAGTTAATATCAAAAAAAAAAAAAAAAAAAACCCAGAAATTATACTAAGAAACGACGAACATCATTGAAGAATAAAATTGAATCCCTACCCCATACCCCAGCCCAATACCAAGAGATTGAGAAAGAGAACGGGAGATACCACAAAATGTCACCAGAATTCAATTCCGGATATCATAAACTCCCTCCCTTAAAAAACAAGGATATTATATTGTACTCTACTCATAATGCAAAACCACTCTCGAAGATCGTCACTGATTCCTTGTAATTCATCGACGGAGTTCTCAGCTGCCAGATCTCTGGGTGTTCACAAGACAAAGAAAATGAAAAAAAGACAAATTTTTACAAAAATCAAATCTAATAATCTTCCAAACATTCCCAATTAGGAAAAAAGAAAACAAAATAAAAAGAATGAGAGTTTTTGGGACTGATTAGGGTTCAAAGAAGTGAGGGGCAGCAATGTTATCAAAGGAGCAACTACCGATGCTCAAGCCGTGCTTCAAGTAACAGTCGTTGAATGCATACAATGTCGTAACCACTATGTCGCTCGTGTCATAGTAGGGCCCGCCTTACTGTGTTGGGCTAAAGTTGGCGAAGTCAGGCTCGTAGGCTCAGTCCAACTCCATCTGCAACACCGCGTCCTCCACGTTGTTCTTTGCCACGCACCACAGCTTTGTGCCCACAACGTTGGCCTGGGGCCTTAGAAACTGACACACCGGCAGTGAGAAGTGGGAGCGTGAGGACCAAGAGATCCGATAACGGTTTACTATTCTTTCTTTCCCCACTTTGTTATTTGGAACTGCTTTGCCTTTTGTTTTCAAACCCCAATTTTGGGATGTTTAGTTCAGCTCTTTAAAAGCAACTAATTTACATTTTGGAAAATGGGTTTCATGATTTTCAATTTTGGGTGTTAAGTTCATCTCTTTAAAAGCAACGAAATGGGTTTCATGATTTTCAATTTCGATGAGATTTTGTGGTATCTCCCGTTCTCTTTCTCAATCTCTTGGTATTGGGCTGGGGTATGGGGTAGGGATTCAATTTTGTTCTTCAATGATGTTCGTCGTTTCTTAGTATAATTTCTGGGTTTTTTTTTTTTTTTGAAATTAACGTTTTCTTAAAGTAATAAATTAAAATTAAAAATTTTTAAAAATGACAAAACAGGTAGATAACAACAACATTTAATAGATTGTTAAGGGATGACCACCGCATACCCTTGGTGCGATAGTCACTCCACAAGTATAAATGCTTGTAGCGTGTGGGGGGTAAGGGCCGGAGTTCAAGTCTCCATAAGTGAGCTTCACACACATATACACTTAGATTAGATTAGAGTAGAATTCTATCTTGTATTCAAAAAAAAAAAAAAAAGATTGTTAAGGGATGACTTGATTGAGAATAAATAAAACTTAGAAGACTGAAATGACAAAACTCAAACTTAAATGACTGAAATGAAAAATGATGAAACTTAGAGGGTGAGTTTTGCATTTTTGCCTTTTTTTAATATATTTTTTTTCAAATTCAATACAATTTTTATAACTTCCTCTCCATAATTATTACCCCTTACCATCAAATTAAGAAGAAATTAATTGATTTTTATTTTGTTTGTGTAAGGGGAATTGAAATCTAAAATTCCTTGGTCAACTACAAATTTTTTCTTATTGTATCAATTGAGATAATGAGCACCTTTAACCCACTCTTAAATTAAAAAAACCTAAACACATTAAATTATTATACTTACGTTTTCCCCTTATTTTAAACCTTGTATTTAAGTAATTTAACTCAAAACTGCAAAATAAATAAGCAAAAACCCTTTTAGCTTGGAACATGATAATCTCTCTCTCACCATCAGATTGAGAAAGCATAGGATGAATCATTGTGCTCCACCCGTGGTTGCCCGACACGTCACCAAATGCGAATTGGTAAAAGTGACAGCCCCACGCTCTCAACAGTGCGCGTTCCATAAACAACGAAGATAATTGGCCAATGTGGAGGCTCCAAAGTGGGTCCCAACAGCACGCTTTTTGACTGTTTTTCTAGTAGCTCAAATAAATAACACCCTTTCCGAAGGGGACCCTATTAACATGTGAAATGTCCAAACTAGGCATTAGGTGATGAACTTGTTCTAATAAAAGAACATGTGAAGATATTTTTTGACTTTTTTGTATTGTAAAAAAAAAAAAAAAACAAAAAAAGAGTTTGCAGGAAGCAAGTGGGTACATTGAATTGGGGTTGGTCCGTCGTATCTTTAGGCCTATCTCTGTGTGACGTTCGTATTGGGTATAGTTTTGAAGTATTATAGCAAAGTTTACTGAATAAATAGACCTTTTAGAAAAAAAGAAAAAAAGTTGGGTAAAAGGATGACTTTTATTAACTAAATATGTTATGGTCTTAATGTCCTATATGGATTAATATAATCTCAAATTGTCATAAAATGAAGAGAAATATTATTTAAGAGCTAAGTTTTTATATTTTCTATAAAAGTAGTGTCAAAAATTTCTTGTTATGATTTATTAACAATTATTTTAAGGGTTTCCGTTAATATAACCTATAAAATAAAAGTATACAAATATCTATGAGAGGACTATCAAGAACAACAAAATCCTTATCAATTTATGATCATTTTCTATGAAGTCTGTCAACGCATCTGTTTGCTTCACAGATACAGTGTTTCATTTTCATTTGAAAATTTTGGCTAAAGGGGTCCTGCAATCCACCAATCACAACCTGAGCATTAATGGGGTTTTCATTTCCAAGTGCTTTGTATTGACTATGATGCTAATGGGTCATGGTTTTCTTCTTATGATCTGAATAAGCATGGGTTTAGATCCATTATTAACAGCACCAAGTAGGGACCATCATTTTATTGTAATACCACGGGCTAGCCCCCATGGTATGTTTTGAGTGTTTGTTTTTAATTTTTTGGAGGGGTTAGTGAAGCTATAAGATAGAAATGACCTTGGTATTGGAATACCATCTTTTGTAGTATGAGGGAAGCAAATAGGAGTTTTTATTTTCTTTTTCTTTTTCTTTTTTTTGTTAAGAAATGGCAAATAGGAGATTATTTAAATGTTTCCCCCCTTTTACTCAGGGAACCATCTTGTTATAATTTCACAGGTTCACGGTTTTCTGGTTTTGTGGAGAACCTCAAGAAATGATATAGGCACGGTCTTGGTAAATCTGTTTCTCATGGTAACCAAAAAAAAATGATAAAGAGGGTCATGCCTCAACCATGCCCACTTTTCAATTATATCTACGATTCTTATTCTAAGGGATTTTTTTTTTTTTTAACAGAAGCTATGTTATTTATGTTAATATATTACAACCTGTTGAAGTTTATAATGCTTTCTCAAAAAAGAAAAAAGCTGAAGTTTATAATGCAATGAGACTCGTGTATAAATTATAATGATAACTTAGAATTAGTTCCTAAGAGCCATAAGCAGACAATACAAAAGATAAATAAAACAAAACAAGAGGAAGACTTAAGGAATACATTGAGTTGGAATGTAATAAGAATTACTATTCATTAGTTTGTGGACCATTTAAGAATAGAATCCTAAATATGCATCCACAATTTAGTAGAGTATAAAAAGAAGGTGTAATTAAATCATTTTTAAGTCAAATTTCTTAAAATACAATTATTTTAGGGTGTTCAAAATAGAGCTAATAATTAACAATAAGGAAAATTTATTTATTTTTCCCTTTGAAGATGTGACAACAAATGGCTTTTTAGAAAATTATTTTAAAAAGTTACTACATAAGGTGAAGGAATAGATATTTAGTACTTTTGATAACGAATAGTTATTCCTCATTTTGAAGAATAACTATTCATAAGGAATAACAAGGAATAACTATTTATTGAAATGAAAATATAACCAAACAACCGAATAGTTATGCTATTGGAATATCTATTACATTACAGTTTCTATTACAGTCTACCAAACGTGCCCTAAATGTATCATTCAACACTAATTTACTACAGAAAGAGAGTCCTACATCATAAAATGATATGCTAATTTCTTCCTTAAAGAATATTCAATAACATCTGAGTTTACGGAAAACATTCAAAAACTCTCTAACTTAAGCATCAAAGAATCTATAGTCGGCACCACACCACACAATACGAGTGCCCTACTAAATCTATCTAATTTTGCATGTATCCATAGTCCACAACAACCATATGGTTATTGGATATCAACATGTAACATCATATGAATTAAAGTTTTTTTTTTTTGGGTGAAAAGGAAAGTTTTATGAACTAAGAAACCGAAGCAAAAACAATACTCCGCTCATACAAAACCCCAGCAGCGTCTAGACTCAACAACAAAGAAACTTTTGCTTAGGGGGAATCAAAAACAAGGAAATCACAAGGAAGCAGCACTACCCTCCTAGCTAGTGCATCCGCACATTTGTTAGTCTCTCTATAATAGTGCTGAATTTATACCCTTGGAATTCTGGCCATTCCTTCTCTACAATCAGCAACAAGATTGTTATTTCCATTTAAGTTGTGGTTCGCATTCCTTATCAGATCAACAACAAGCCTAGCATCCAATTCAATTATCACTATTGGAAGACTCAACTCTAACATAATTGAATTACATCTCTCAATGCCCACAATTCAGCAGCAATGCTAGTCGTGTTTCCAATAGCCCTCACATACCTCTTAATCCAATTGCCCTCGGCATTCCTAATGTTGCCTCCTCCACCCGCACGCCCTGGGTTGCCCATCGAAGACCCATTTGAATTGAGTTTGAACCACTAAGCCAAGGGTGATGTCCATCTAACCTAAATAGTGGTTTTCACCTTAACATTCTTCTCATTCATACCCAAGAAAGCAAATTCGGCTACCTTAGTGAGCACTTTGTTTTTGTTCAACTTTGGGGCGGGGGGGTATTGCCTCTAAAGATACCCTTATTTCTGTGCAATCAAATACTCCAAGCACCAAAAAGAAAAATAACATTCTGGGAAATTCCCAAATGAGAGCAAGCATTAGATTTACAATTGATACTCAACTAGTCCACCAAAGTTGAACCATAGAACATATCTATTACATAAGGAGGAATAAGGGAGTCCCAAACCAATGTTATCAATTCCGTTCCAGCCGAAATGGCCGGAATTTCTCGTGCCAGTGTGCAATTCAGAATGGTACTACCTCGGGTCAAATTCCGGCCTGTTTCGGGGTGTTTCAGCTGTTCCGATCAATTCCGGCCAATTTCAGGTGGAATTGGAATTTCGGCCGGTAGTGGTTTTGCCTTAAAAAAAAAAAAAACTATCCTACGACTACATTGTTTTACATCTCAAATTAGATGCTCACAGATCCATTCACACATGTAAAGCTTCTATTTTGACAAGATCTAAATCTTTAAATTAATACGAAAATAATCACAACCCAAAAAGAAATTAAGAAGAGAGAAGGAAATTAACAACAGTGGCAGTGTCCAACCTTCATCTGCATGCTTTATCTTTTCTTTTCCCTTTTCATTTTTGGCTTTATTTTCTTTCTGCACTACATTTTTTCACTTGCTTGTCTTCACATTTCATCAAGCCTTTAGAGTGCTAAGAGCTTGAGACTTTTTTCTTTGTTAAGTTGAATGCTAAGAACCTGAGACTTGTTTATTTCTGAACAATGAGGTTTGGTAAAGTTTTGAACGACTCCTGTGTCCACGATATAGTTGTCTTTTAGTGAATCTGAAAATAATTATTTTATTTAATTTTTGCATGGTGGGATGGACTGATGGGTTATATTTACTTATTAGTATCTACTTGCCTATAGAGTGTAGGCATGGAGTTTTCTTTATCACACAATGTGAGGGAATTGATTTATTATAATAATAAGTATAAAAAAAATTATACTGTATATATATATTTTTAATTCTTTTTAAGAACCTGAAACATCTTGAAACGGTATGCTGGAATAGGTCAATACCGAAATATTCCACTCCACTTGACAAATCGAAACGGGGTCTGAAACGGAATTAATAACATTGTCCCAAACCTAACGGGTAAAGCGACAATCTCTCAGCGTATGGATTATTGATTCAACTTTATTGTTACAAAGAGGGCAAAGGTGGGAGATATTCATTCCTCTGGAAGCAAGAGTTTCTCTGATTGGAATACTTAGGTGGCAGCATTGCCAAAGGAAGCATCTAATTTTTGGAAGTGTAGGAATCTTCCACACCCAACTACCAATGTCAACATCAAAAGTATGGCTACCATCTTCAACACATGCAAGCTTATAGGTATCTTTCAGAACAAATTCTCCACTTGGGGACAAAGACCTAGATAGGCGGTCTATGCTAGTAGTCATTAGCGGCAATGGATTAGCTTTAATATCCTGCATAAGAATCGGGAGAAAAGCAAAGGAGATGCACCCCAAGTCCTATTGGCCATGTTTAAAAACATTTTTGAGCTAGAGGTGTTCTTCCTCTCTATTAAAAGGGTCGGCAATCAGCTTTCGAAGAGTCCCTTCATTGAGCCACTTAATCACACCAAAAGGATAATTTGCTCTCTTGACCTGCAATCCATTTGGTGCCTTTCTTCAAAATAGATTCCTCTTCCTTAATACCTTTCCAAATAGTGGAGCAACCTTTAATTCTTCTTAAATTGACCTGGTTCCCAACCGGCCTCCTACAATTGAAATATATTTTAGTCAACACCCGAGCCCACAGGGATTCTTTTTCACAGTGCATACGCTAGTTCAGTTTAGCAAGCAAGGCAGTATTCTTTTCCTTGGCAACCTGCAAACCAAGACCCCCATCTTTCTTAGACTTCATCACCTTCTTCCAGCTCACCATATGGATTTTTTTTTTTTTTTTCAGTAAAACCCCATAAAAAATCCCGATTAAGCTTGTCCACACACTTGACAATTTTGGGAGGAAGGATTGAACACTGCATGGTATAACTAGGGATAGCCGCTATGATAGCTTGTGTGAGCACAAGCCTTCCTACAAAGGAAAGCAAGTGGGACTTCCAACCAGCAAGCCAGCTTTGGACCCGTTTAATGACAAATCCAAAATCATGAGGATCCGAGGTATTTTTGATGGGAAATCCTAAATGCTTCCCTAGAGCCGGGGTAGATCGATACCCAAGTGTGCTGCATAATTCCCCATGAGCTTCTCTAGAGATATTCAAGGAAAAGAAAACACGAGATTTTTCATTATTCACCTTTTGCCCAGATAGTGCATAGAAAGTCTTAATGGTATCTTTGATTTCAATACAATTTTTCTGATCAGCCTTAGCAAAGAGGACCAAATCATCTGCAAAGGAAAGATGTGAGAAAGCTATACCCCTCGGTGCAACTTTAACAGGGTCCCACAACTTGGGTTCACACTTCTCAGTAATTAAAGCTCCTAGAACCTCCATACACAATATAAAAAGGTATGGGGATAAGGGATCCCCTTGATGAATTCCCCTGGAAGGATGAAAATAATCAAGACCCCCACCATTAACTAGCAAAGAAATGGAGGAAGTGGACACACATCTCATAATTAGAGAGGTTGGATAATTAGGAAAGTTGAATGACTTCAACGTATCACGAATAAAGCTCCATTCAAGGCGATCATATGCCTTTTCTAGATCTATTTTAATAGCCATAAATGGAGCACATAAATGGTGACCATATGAATTAAAGTTGATGCAAGGAAAAAAGAATCCTAAAAAGTCCTGCAGTATTTACCCATAAATGGAGCACATATTTGGTATGCAATTATGTAAAGCAACAATAAAATCAACCTTTGGTCCATATTTCTAACCGTTCCTTAGCGATTTGATCAATCCTATACATAGCTAGCTATCTCTGTCCCTAATAAAAGAAAAAGTAATGATAATATTATTTTGGTTCAAGAAATTGCTTAGTCCCTTGTTTATATCAAAAGACAATCAGGAAATTCACCTAGAAAATTCCATGTTCATTGGGCAATAGCAAACTACTTTCCTCTCTCCTATAACATGTTAAATAAGAAAAGGGGGATCTGCTCTCACCATACATCTTGATTTTATGGTGAGCAACCTATAATTTTGTCATTAAGCTAGTTGTAAGCTTGTCATAATAGAGGTGTGAAGATAGTATAGACTAACTAAAAATACTTTTAATTTTCTTGTTTTTGTGAATGAGATGCTTTTATTGCTGGAATCAAAAGGATATACCACCAATACAAGAATACAAGAAAGTTAAGAAAAATAAGAACATGACAATTTTAGTAAGGATGTATGGATTTATTATACTATTTATTGACCGTATATAACATCGCTCTCACATAAGCACGGAATCCAGAAGCCTGAGACGCATCTTTATATAAGAGGGTATGCAAATGTTACACACCCTTATTCAAATCTATTTTTAAGAACAAAAAATTACATTTTCCATCAAGTACAAAGTTTTTTTTCCATAGGTTAGGTATGAATAAATTTTATTAAGAAAGAGAAAATAATTAGTAGGCTAACTGGCTAAGGCCATCCCTATATGAAGGGAGAACATCCATTGAGGTACGGTGGAGATTTTTGTTTGTATTTTTATTTTGTTTTTGTTGAAATAAGATGAGATAAGTATTGGTCCATCAATATCATGTGTGGAGGGGGAAACTTATTTTTATTGGTCCAAGTAATATCTCTGAACCCCAAACACTCTTCTCTCGTGTATCTCTCTCCCTAATTTTTGTTCTAACCCCTTCATTGATTTTCCTTCCCCCTTTTATACCCTCCCTTTGGTGGATCCCTCATGATGACAAAATATTCCACATGTATCGTGGGTCCTACTACTTCTAAGGCTTAAGCGGATCTTTGAGTCTAAAAAACTATTCCTACTTATTAAATCACTCATAAGAAGTGGGGTCCAAAATCCTATCATTGGAAAGGTCACTTAGTAACTTGTGCCAAACGCCAATCTTATACTTGGCAATGAGTCCATCCTTGGGTTATCTTTTGTCCTCGGCCTGTCTAGCTGCCCTTGGTGGGGCTTTTTGTGAGTCATCTTTTTGTGTCATGTTCTCATAGCCAAATCCCATTGTGCGAGGCCCAACTTAGGGGCAGGCCTTTCCCCTTTCTTCAACCACAGTAATAACTAGTGTACATACTCATTTTTTTGTATTGAACTTGTAACTTAAAAGTCTTTAGAAATTGTGATTTCAAGTTACAAGTTTAATGCAAAAAAGTAAGTGTGCATACTTTATGTGCAACAATGTGTGTAAAATAAACCCGCTCATTTATAAAAGATTTTGCTTCCATTCAATACACTTGTTACTTGCCACATGGGAAGAAATATTGGCCTAGTAGTTTAGCATTATCCTTAGCTACTTAGAGGTAAGAGACAATATATGGGTACAGATTTGCCTTTCAAGGCTACAGGCCTATATATATATATATATATATATATATATATATATATATTATATTTTACTACAAGTCATGATCCGAATTATAAGTTTTAGATAGAAATGATAGATATTTTGAAATGAAGAAGAAAATGCAAAAAAAAAAAAAAAAAAAAAAAAAAAAAAAAAAAAAAAAAACTTTATCACTAAAATATAGAGGAACTAAATGACAGTAACACATTAATAGTTTGTCTTACCAAAGCACTTCAACAACATTATAGTAATGTCGCATGTCTAGTAATAGTGTTGTTGGGGTGTTCAAACCTTGACACGCAATGGAATTGAAAACCATATCACAATTCATATAAACCAGTAAAAAAAAGCTATTAAACTCTCTGTGTACAGTGGTTTCTCCCCCAAAAAAAAAAAAACTGTGTACAGTGAATCCGATTCTAGCGGCAAAAACAAGATGCCCTTGTAGTCTCTTTTATATATATTGAAAGGGCATGTTACATGATATGAATGTATTAAAGTTTTGTGATTATGTCAGCCTTAGTTACATTTTATTAGGCGCAATGGATAACACTGATATAGTGATATTGCCAGCATGTGAGCCTGTTTCGCTACATTTACCAAACTCACGTGACTCGTCTATTCCCATTATACTAGTTTCTCTTTTTTCTTTTTTTCTGAGACTTTCACTGTATCAGCACTTTAAGCAAAATGATCAATGTCTATCTTCCTTTTCCCTCTTGAAAAGAAAACCATGATTTCAGTGTTCTTCACTCTCATAATTATAAGAAAATTTGCTGAATAATAAAAGATATATATATATATATATATAAGAAATTTTAAACAAAATTAGAGGTGAATTCATAGTTCTTTGTATTTTTGGTTTTAAATAAGTGGATGAACAATAGCTTCAAAATTTTCAATACTATGCATGGATGATATGATTGATTTGATGCTCATTCCATCTTCTTAAGAAAACACACGCACATATGTATATAATTTCTTTACGAGTGCATTGAATCTAGAAAAGGAGTATAATAAGCATCGCCAAGTTTTTATATTTAATTATTGGGTTGTGTTAACGGATATTTTTTAAAAAAAAATTTTCTTAGAAGAAAGGCATAACACTTTTGTCAAAAAAAAAAAAAAAAAAACTGACTATATCACCTTAAAGCACATAATATAATTGTGGAATAACATTCTCCATCCACCTAAAACAATCTTAGACATTAATCAAGTTAGGGTTGTTCATCTCTCTCGTCGACCCACCCAAATCACCTATACTTGACCCGCTACAACCCGATCCAATTGCTTTGGTGGTCGGATGCGGGTCCTGATATCAAAACCCGACGCAGGCAATTCGGTTTTGGTTCCCTTCCTTCAAAACCCGTTCAACTCGACGCAACCGAAGAGAGAACGACTTGTTGCGATTTCGAGCTTTCCAACACGATTTGGCAAAATTCGGCTACCAAAACACCAGATCCGGCGATTCATTGCACAATTTGGGGGAAAAAGCATCGGATTTGACAAAATCTCTATCAAAGCCGACTAGATCACACCAGATCTTGGACAGATCAGGAGAGATCTTGCTGATTTTCTCTTTTTTTGGTCCTCTCTGGTGGGTTTCGGCCTCACCCGAAACTAATTCTCACTCGATGGGAAACCGACTCGTAAAACCCGACCCTAATATAGGTCGGTTGTGGGTTGGGCACAAACCTAACCCATGGACAGCCCTAAATCGAGTATTTAGCTAAACTATGAGTAAATTTGTTATTTTTCTTCCTAGTATGAGAGTAAAGCAATTGAATGAAAGATCTAGAAAAGAGATTAGCATCTTGAACGAGAGAAGCAAAAGAGGTCAGAGATAGCCCACCCTCTTTCAAAGCCTTCATGATGTGTTTCGAATCTCCTTCCAATGTAGTGTTAGCGTGGGCAATACCCATATCTAAACCAAACTCAAGTGTTAATAGATCACTTTAAAAAATGTTAGTGCCACTTAACTGATATATATATAAAAAGTTATCAAAAATTTATATTTTTATTTTCTTATAAAATTTTTAAAAATACATCTTAAACTAATACTACTTCTTTTTTGATGGGACTTAAACTAATGCTATCAAGACATCCTTTAACTTTTCTTTTAATGATTTATGTCACTACTTTTTTTATATTATCTTTTTTTTCCTGAATGAAAAAAGCCGTTGTTGATGTGTTGCACTTGCTTGTCAAGAATAAATCATGGACTTTAGAATTTGGATTAGTGTTTGTGCAACGAATTAGGGATAAAAAGGGTGATCCATGATTTAAGAGCAGGGCGCCTCCCTAGGTAGGGGACCTATTAATTACCCGCCGCGTGGGTAGCAACTAGCAAGGTAGGCACTATTTAGGCAGGAGAGATAAAAATTGGGTGAATTTTATCTCTCTTTGTCTGCTATTTTTTTTTTAAGGGAAATGCTAACGAATGCCCTTAGGGCATTGGTTAACAATTCATATAAGGAAAGTTTTTATGGGAAAATGAAATAAAGTAATAAATGTTTTGACAGTTTTTTTCATTTCCCATAAAAGTGATGTAAAAGCTTTCTATTTTTTTTTAATTGAAAATTAATAAACAAGTACCATTTTCTCATTAATTCTTGTTATGTTTATGATTGGAGGAGTTCAGAAGTTTCTTAATTACTCATATCGATTAGAAAACATAGAATAATGACATGGAGGTTTATTGGCTAGAAAACATAGAATAATGATATGGAGTTCAACGGTATAAATTTTGGAAAAAATTATCATTGGGTTATATATATTTTGTAAATCTTTCATGATTGTAAAATTTTTAAAAGGCCATATCATCAATCAAATGTTTAAATTTCAAATTTTTGTATACTATTAATTATGTATAAAAAAAATAAGTTTATAGATTGAATATTAAGTAAATAACATTTGATTTGTATAAAATTTGACATGTGTTAAAAATATTTTAAAAAATTCAATCTAGTAATTAAATTTTCGAAATATATAGTCATATTATTTTTTTTAGTAGGAAAATATGAGCTAAAGTCATTTGATACAAATAAGTTTGTAACCAAACTTTATTCACAGTTTAATCCTATTAAAAGTGTTAATCTCATATTGGTAAGAAAAGAATTCAAAAGTTGTGATAAGTGGATATAATCCTATCAGAAGCTGTGACAGTCTTTGTAACGTGTATGAGAGCTAGAAATCAAAATATAAAACTCCAAGTCCATTAAAATCACAACCCCATCTTGTCATCCTTGCAAGTTCTATTAATTAG
Organism: Castanopsis chinensis; assembly: GCA_032878915.1. Lineage (NCBI taxonomy): Eukaryota > Viridiplantae > Streptophyta > Magnoliopsida > Fagales > Fagaceae > Castanopsis > Castanopsis chinensis. The sequence goes on from JAVQMG010000126.1 coordinate 27,224,081, forward strand.
AATCAATCTCTCTTGTCTTTTAAGATTTAAATTCATGTAGTTAATCACCCTGGCTTCTTCTAGCAAATAAAATTAATTGATATGGAGTACGTAATCCAGATTATTCTCTCGAAGAACATCATCCATAGAGTTTGTCAAATCATGTTACCTACTTACCTTGCATTTTTTTTTTTTGCAAATTTTTAGTAATAAATTAGAGCATTCCCATCAGCCGGTAGAAAAGCTTCTATAATACAAAAATTCCCCTATTTTACACATTTTGGCTAAAAAAACACACACATCAGTTGGTGTAAACTTGTGCAAAATTGTGAAAAATCATCCCCGAGCTACAGTAACCGTGTAAATATACACAGCTACTGTAGCTCGTTCATTCCTTATTTTATCAATTTTCGGTTCCCTCATTTTTTTCTCTCCCTTCTCCTTGCTCAACAACCAGTAACGTCTCTTCTCATCTTCTTCTTTTTCCTCAGATGCACACAAACACAAACACACCCACACACAAACACATCCACACAGACAAATCAACGTAGAGCAGCTACACTTACTCAGAAAAAAAAAAAAAAAAACAGAGAGATACACGAACACAGATTGGAGCTTGATCGGTGCTCGTCGGTTGGGGGTGGAAGATCGGGCTCGCCAGTTGGGGGTGGCAGATCAGGCTCGTCGGTTGGGGGTGGCAGATCGCACTCGGCGCTCGTCGAAGGGTCGGTGGTGGAGGAGAGAGGGAGGGGCGAAGGAAAGAGGGAGGCCGAATCGGTGGAGGGCTGAGGCGGCGAGCTAGATCGGCGGCAACGGCAGGCTGGATGAGGCAGCTGTGAGGGAGAGAGTGAGAGAAGGAGAGGAATGGGTGAGATTTTTTTTTGATACAGAATAGGGGAGAGTTGAGAGATAATGTAAATATACGGTGAGAGTGAGTGTTAGTAAACAATAATAAAAAAATAATAAATAATATTATTTAATTAGAATAGAGGTGTAAAATAGATTAACTGATGTGGGTGTTTTAAAAACGTGGTATTGTAAAATAAAAGAATGAGGTTTTTAGTGTAAAATAGACGAAAATTTTAAACAGACTGATGTGGTTGCTCTTAGTTTCAAAACTATTGCTTTTACAACAATTTTCATAGCAAAGTCGGATGGTTTGTGATTAATTTTTTTAATAAGTTTTGGCTTAAGGGGGGCCAGTAAAATTGATCGGCGGAATTGAACTAATCCATTAGTCTTAAAAATTATACCTTATTGTCATGATGATCAAACCTAGAACCTCAAATTCTTCTCTTCTAAAACATTCATAATTATTTTTGTACTTCATATACTCGTAATGGTAGAGATTATAAGATTCAACGATTATAAAATTCAACGATTGAACAAGTGATTCAATGTTGTTACTTGTTAGACTGACTATACTGAAAACTGACATTCCTTCAAGTTGATAATCAATTATATATGTTGTAGAAACCATGGTTTCGAGTTGAAGTTTTGGAGCTCGATAAGCATTAATTGCATGTCTTCATTTGGAATATAAACCTGTAACATTGTCAATGATCATAGCACTTTGTCTTTCGTTGTGGGACATCATAATGTTGAAAACAAAAAACACAAAAAGGGTCTCGCCGTCTCTAAAACTTGAATTAGGCATTAGCATGTTGAATTTATTGTCTAGTTGGGGGAGCAACTTCTTCATGAAAAAGTTATTTAGTGTTTGACTCTAGCTACCAAAAGCTTTGTATTACCCTTTTCCTTTGGCCTAGTCCTGCTCTTGAAGTCTTTACTCTTTAATGTATTATTTCAACAAACTCAAGTATGATTGGTACTTTGTTGAATGGCGGTCATTTCAACTAGCCGTCCATACATTGTGGTTTTGTTTGTTTGTTTTTTTTTAGCTCATGTGAGGGATTCATGAACGTGTTCAATTTCATATTCTAATCTGTCCTATCCAAATGATACACCTAGTTTTGCATTTGGCCTAATCTAGCTCAGTGGTCTAAAATGTGAGCGCAGGTAGTGGCATATCTTGTTGTATGTTGGTAATACTCTTGGGCTTACTCAACCTGTACCTTGCAGTATGGAGCGATGATTACACGCAAGCTCTTTTTTTTTTTTGTTCCTAAAAAAAAAAAAAAAGGACAAAATTAGAAAAGATTGGTCTGTTTTTTTTAATTTGAAAAGAAGGAATTAATATGTGTTTAAGACTTAGGAGCCTCTTGCTTCCAGTGTCACTTTCTTGTTAAGGACAATTAGGATGCAACAAATTGAATGGCCCAGTACCTTAAATGAATGAAGTCTTGGATAAGATTTTGGGTGAGATAGTGAAGGTGAAGCCAGATTCATATCCTAATTCCTAAGGAAAGTCAAAGGACGGGCTTAGGCTTGGCTGGCCCAAAATAACTTTTTTTTGTGCTCCTACTTAACTTTTGGGCCAATGGTAATGGTTTCAGCAGGATCAGAAATCCAGACATTCGCTTATATCCATAATCCAACATGAAAAAAGAAAAGAAAAGGAAAGTATGCTCCCAATGCTAATGAGAATAACTTTTCTAATAATCTCTCTTAATAGAGGTTGAAATTTGTTGCATATTATTATGTCTTGATTCATGATTTTAAGAGTTGAAGATCCAAAATTAGGAGTTGTATAATTAATTTTGGAGTTTTAAAAAAAAATTGATAGTTAAGGTAGGGGGAATTTAAACTCAATTGAAAACATTAAAAGATACTAGTTAATTAAGTTATAAAACTCTTGACACATTTATAACACACGTTACGGGACCACTGATGTGAATATTGCCTAATGCATTTTGAAAAGAAAGACTAAGAGCATCTCCAACAATCACTCTATCTCTATTTTTGGGGGAAAAAACGTTACTATTCATGCTCCAACTGATTCTCTATCAACCAAACTTTTCCAAATTTTTTTTAAAGTTGCTACAGTCCTTCTCTTCATTTAAAGAATACTGTAGCAACTCTACTCTATTTTTTAATCTTAAACAATTAAACAGTGCTATTAATTTATTCTTCTTTCTCTCTCATCCGAAGGCTTTCCATCTCCCTGGTCTTTGGTCACTCTTCACTCTTCAGAATGCATCAATGCCACGCCACGCCACGGCCACACTTCCGGCAAGCTGCGGCGGCGAGATCGGCGCGGTCGTGGGTGGGTGGGTCGTGCGCGGTCGTGGGTGGGTCGTGGGTCGTGGGCAAGATCGGCGCGGTCGTGGGTGGGTCGTGGGTCGCTTCCTTCCTCTCTCTCTTTCTCAGATCGGCACGGAGACAACCCCATCAGATCGGCGTGGGTCGTGCGCGGTCGGCGCAGCGTGGGTCGTGCGCGGTCGACGTGGGTCTTGGGTGGTGGGTCGTGCGCGATCGTGGTAGTGCGCGATCGTGGGTTGTGCGTGATCGTTGGGTTTTGTGACTGATGTGGTGGGGGTTGCTGTGTTGGTTGTGGGGTAGGTGATTGACGGTGGTGGTGGTGGTGGTGGACGTGGGGTTTGCGGTGCAGTGGTAGCAGCGTGGTGGTGATAGCGGCAGTGACTGTGTGTGGGTTACTGTGTGAGGTGAATAAAGAAAGATTAAAAAAAGAATAAAGAAATAATATTTAAATGTGATAGAAGAAATGATAGAGAAGCTGTTGGAAGATATATTTGAAAAAGTGGTAGGTGAAAGTTAAATATTATTGTTGATTATCTAAATAGTACAAAAATATGAAGAAGCTGTTGGAGATGCTCTAAGGTCTTATTTGGTGGCTGAGTTACGTATTGCTTCTCACTCAAATATCATCATTCATCACTCATTACCATATAACTCATTTCTCATACCTTTAAAATCCCCAAAACACCCTCAACCTTGTTTGGCAACTAAACCTGGTTCAATTCCAAACCTTAAAACTCAAAAAAAAAACTCACATTTTTGTGGGACCTACAGACAGACAACTATGCAGTGTGCACAGAACGATTACTCGCGGCGAGCCTTTGATTTTTTGTTTGTGTTTCATCTCTCAAAATGCTTTACCCTGTTTCCTTGCACTTTCACACTTCAGCTCTCAAACCCCAAAGCCGCCGACCACCCTTGAGATTAACTCCTCCATCCTCGCCCAACTGCGCCGCCGCCATGGTTCCTTCGCACGTCATCTTCCTCCTTCCTCGTCCCTGAAACCAAACCCACTACGTGCCGCTACACCTCCGTCCCCCAGCCTTGTCCTTGAAACCGAGCCTAGAAATCCACGATCGCTCCTCTGCTCCTCAAGGCTGATTGGCGGCTTCTCTGAAGATTACCAAGACCAGTATATGTCAATTTTTCCCTCATCTTATCTGCAATTTTAGGAAAAAATGAGAATAAATTTACTGGGTATGCCATGGAGTTGAATAAATTTTATTTCTTTCTTGTTGCAAGCTTGTTTATGTGTCTATGTTAATTGGAGAATGGATGAAAGGATAATAGTATACCTGGGTTTTTGTTTTCCATGTGGTATTGTTTCAAATTTTGTGGATTCGGTTGGGACTTCAAGTGAGAAGGGAGTACCGTTGGACCCCTTGACTTATTTTCCTTTTTAATAATCTTCAATGTCATTCAAATCAAAGAAATTAAGACTAAAAGTCATTGTTGAAAGTTGAAACAGAAAGACAAATTGGAATTCAATGCTAATTGAACACAAATGAGCGTTTTCCTCAATGAGCATATGAATTTACTTGCGACTTGAAACTTTGTTTGACAATCAAATGTATAAGGCAATAGAACATTGGCATCAACATCTGTTTACCTTTGCCCAAATATTTGTGTTCAAAATCTAAAAGTCATCAAATTTCACTTTCATCTAGATTATTTGGGGGTTAGAAAATGTTTAATGGGACTGAATTTCACTTTCATCTAGATTCAAAATATTTCTTTCAAGTCTTGTACCAAACTGCAGCAGCGGAGCTTGGGTTGTTCAGAGGTCGGAGCTTGAAAGATCGCAGATGGGTGTGCAAGACCGGAGTTTGTGGATGAGCTGTTGGTGTTGCAGTGGGTTTGGGAGAGGAAAAAACAAAGGAGTTGCTCCAGTGTAGTCTGATGAGCAGGGCCGGCCCAAGGCCTAGGCAAGTTAGGCCTAGGCCTAAGGCCCCACAAAAATACAAAATTTTGCTTAAAAAAAAAGGCCTCACTTTTTATATTTAAAGGCCTAAGATTTTATAAAATTATATATATTTTTTAAAGGTTGTTCATTTTTTTTATTAGTGATGTTAAAGATACTAAAAATTTTAATATTAGCTCACAAATTGCTATGTTATTAATCACAAAAAAGTGATATAAACATTCATTAGTTAAATTGATAAAGTTTATCAATGAGAGATAATGTCACATTATATTTTAAACATTTTATAGTGTTTTTAATTAGTGCATCTTTTTCATTTTTATTAAGACTCTCAAAATACGAGACTAATAGAACCTTAACTCAATTGAAACCCTAAAATATTTTTAAAAATGTTGCAAATGTGTTAAATTATCAATTATAGATTAATCTCTCAGGATAGTTTGAGACTTTGATTTTTGTAAACTAATATCCTACAAAGCCACACACACCAAATAATATCTATCTCTCTCTCTTGAAATCAAAATATAAAATTAAAAATTATATTACAACTTTATTTAACTATGCATCTTCTTATATCCAAAACAAAGTATATTTTTCAATCACAATATATTTTTATTTATTTTTTTAATATTTATAATTCAACTATGATACTCAATTCTCTATATGAAATTAACATTAGTTTAGTTAGTATTATTTATGTATTTAATGTATCAAATTAATCTTAATTTGATTAGTATTAAATAATTTTATTTAATTAAAGGCCCCTCATAAATTTTTTGCCTAAGGCCCCAAATTATATTGGGTCGCCCCTGCTGATGAAAGAGTGCTTGAAGAGAGTTGGTTGGGATGGGAAATGAATGTGACCGGTGGGGGGAGCAAAGGCTGAGTTGCTGATTTGACTACTCACTACCGGGGGACGGTAATGGAAATTTGGAATGGAAACAAAGCCAAACAACATTTGTATGTATGGAGCCTACTTATTTTGAGTGATAAATTAACAAAATTCAGTGTCGAGTGCCGAGTGACGAAAACTTATGAATTCAAATAAAGCCTCGGATTCTTTAACTGAGTCCAACTAATTAATTATTGACTTTTTCTTCTTTATTATTTTTTTAAGTTCAAATTACCCATAGCCTTCAATTGTTGGTTACGTTGCAAAATTAATTTTCTTTTGTGATAAGGTTTCGCTAAAAAATCAAAGCATTATTTGACTAAGCTGTTTCATAGAAAATATTAGCCAATTCATTAGCTTCGTTGAAGCAGTAATGAATTTTATTATTATTATTATTATTATTATTATGCTTCTATATTTTGGGACAATTTTACATTATTAGTTGAGCTATAAGACTTTTAGTACGAGATCATGGAAACTTGAATTATGTCCCTTGTCTCTCACACTCTATAAACTTATACTTTTAAAATGACTACTAGACCAAGAGTGTGCGATGGTAGAGAGAGAGAGAGAGAAAGAGTTATTAAACCATGATCAAGTAAAGTGAATGGATCTTATGTTATTTAATTTCTAATATGCATCTCATAAAGAAGAGTGGAGTGTGAACGTAGACACAAAATATTTTGGTTGCATTACTTGTCCATGTTGAAATGTATTTCACAACTATTACATTCTAAAAAATTTTAATCTTCAAACCAACCTTTATCTAACCAACAGAAAATGGACTTTGCCTGACAAAATGAAGTAGCAAATTATAGAATTGTAAAGAAAAAAAAAAAAAGGTGCTTACCTAAGAAGTTGAGCAAACATATATACTGAGAGAAACGTGGGTACGGCAAGTAAGTTTCTAACCTACTTTGCATTCTCCTTGCAAGCTTCCCGTGACAGCCATAATGGGTTCTTTGAGGATTCAATTACTGCCAAAAGAGAAATTAAGTTCTAACCTACTTTGAAAATAATGGAGAAGTTATGTTTATTTTTGGATTTAAACTTGCCGTGTACCATTTAGTTGACTTGTAAGCAATTTGGATTTACTACTATTATTAGTATTATTATTTCTAGTTTTGGGTCATTTGTCTATTTGGAAATCTAAATCCTCACCAAATGAAAATTGTTTTCATCTACCCAAGAGCTTAAATTAAAATATTTCATCTTTGAGTTTCGTATGGAAAAATGGTGAAGATATATGGTGTAAGGAAGCTTAAAGTTAGGGTTGCAAGTGAGCCAATTTGTTCTAGAAAAAATAATTATTTTTATTTATTTATTTTAAAAAAAAGTAAAGTTAAAGCTCAATTTAGGCACAATTAATTATTAAATAAATTAATCTCAAACATAATAATGTGTCTATTAAGAAATCCATGAGTGTTGGGCTCAATTTGAGTAGACACATAAATGTTTATATGTATGTGTGCAAAATATAATTATATAGCCTCGAAATTGGATTGTGTAAATTTGTAATTTTTTAATATATCACATTGTTATTTTTTATTTATTGATAATATAAAGTCAATTTCACCAATGAGCTGTAGCTTACTTGACACTTCCTCCTCCCATTATATGAGGATGGAGTGTGAGGTCATAAGTTTAAGAATTGAGTGTATATAACTTAACAATAAGACACTAATGGTGTATCTAGCTTTTATAAATTCATACATACAATTAATCTATCTACCTAATTCAAATATACAATCTCTTTGATGAATTAGTTATTAATAATTAGCATAGTTTCATGAAGGGTAAATAATTTTAGCCATGATAATTACTTTAATTAAGAAAAGAATAAGATAATAAGTAGGTTGTGAACAAAGTGGAGCATACTCAACAACAAAAAATGCACTAATTAAGCCTAAACACATAATCTAGCTTGGTAATGATTTTGAGTCTAACCTGTATTACGAATAAAATTAAATGAATAAAACTTCAACTTTTAATATTTTGTTCAACTCAACGCGATTATAGCCTTAGTTAAATCCAATTTGAATTGAGTTATAGGTAGGTAAGAGTTTATGTGAATTAGGCCTCACCAGGCTAAGACTCATGTTTATTATACTTTTTGAGTCTTGCAATTGAGCCAGTTTAATAAAAATTGAAAATTAGAAAATTTTAATTGTTGATTAATGATTATCAAAACTTAGAACTTATAGGAGTGATTAATTTAATAATGTCATCTACTCATGTTTGATAAAAGGTTATACGTCTCAGTGCACAAAGGTCTCATTGTTTTGGCTTTGGAAGAGGTTATATATAGTAGACAACTTTACCCCCATTTTTGTTGTTGTGGAGAATTCAAACTCAGATCTGCAACTTATCACTTTTAGTAGAAGGCACTTGTCACCGTACCAAGTCCCAAACCTCTATCTGCCATGTTTAATAACGGAGAGAAAAAACCTTAAAAATTTAGATTATTGATTTATGTGAATGGAAATAATTTCTTTAAGTTTTAAGTTAAATCTCGAATTTGTAAATATTCATCCTAAATTGCATTTCCGCACTAAAGCTTTTACTAAATAGTCATGCTTATATTTTTTAAAAGTCATGTTTTTTAAACAGATAACTTAAAATGACACTTCAGTGTGTAAGTATATCAATTTTCTTAATTATCCCCACAAGTTAGACTTTAGAGGCTAATAGAATAAATTTGACTGGAATATGTGATATGCAAGATTGAATTTGTAAAATGATGTTTCAATCTTAAACTACTATAACCTAATACTAATAAGTGTTTATAAAGAATGTTTCATAAAAAATAAAAGAAAAACATAGATTATGTACAGTAATATCCAGGGGCGGCTTGATGCATTTGGGGGCCTAAAGCGAAAATTAATTATCTTGTATTAAATAACAAATTACTACTAATTAATATGAACTACGTAGAATTTTTTTCTTTTTTTTAGAAATTTTATAAACAGAAAAAGTTTGACAAAATTTTTTATACTTGTTGATGTGGCAGATTAATAGTGGTAAGTAAAAAAGTAGTGTAAGTGGTAGACTTAAATGAGAACTAGTAAAAGTTTGTTAACTCAACTCTTATTATTATTCTTTTTTTTTTTTTTAGAAGTACAATATTCACAATATTTTTTATAACAAATTCTAAGTTTTAAGTTGCTTTTTGTTTTCTATTTGAAAATATCACTATTATTATTTTTTTTTCCATCAATAACAACCTACTACTTAATATTAGTTGTAAAAATATTATGAAAAATATTGTGGACGTTTCATTTTTTTCTTATTTTAATTTGTTTTTTATCTGGTAAAAAAATATTATTTTATTTATGGATTATAAATAACCCTATTGGTTAAAATTTGGGGGTCTTTTTTTTGCTTGGGGCCTTAGGCGAATGCATTTTTTACTTTAGTATTCAGCGGGCTCTGGTAATATCAAAACCTTTCTTGTCCATATTTATACATGTGGAGGTTAATATGTAAGAAGAGATAGTTCAAGGACCAGGATCAGACCAAATTACGTAAACAACTTAATAAGATCATGCTTAATGAAATCATTGAAATGGATGTTACTAGTTTGAACTTCTAATTTTCCCTCTATTTGGGATTATTTTTAAAAAATCACTTATTAAAAGGAGAGAGAGAGAGAGAGGTGACCATTGTCACAAACTGAGAATCACGCAGAAATTTCTGAGAGCTTCACATGCAACACAACGCGGGGATGACCATTGTCACAAACTTTTTTGTATAATATAAAGTATAAACGTTATATATATATATATATATATATATATATATGTATATAGTTGAATAGTTGAATAAACGTTACCTACGTCTCACGTTACGTTACCAACTGTCAGCAACTTAATGATTCAATTTAGTCGCATTTTTAGGTGTACACACACATAGACCTTCATCCTTATTCCTTAAACAACTACCCTTCCTTTTACATAAGCCCAAGTTGTAGGAGTTCAGTAATCCATACTCCCTATCCAAAAAAAAAAGAGGGTAATCCATACTCGTATAGAAACGTGGCGTATTATCCTTTTTCAGGTTAAACAATCCCCACTACCCCCATAAAAAAATAAAAAATAAAAAAATAAAGCAAAAAAATTCCCACCACCATTTTTCGTTAGCCAAAATATATAAGGAAAAATGTTAAAGGGATTACTCATTTAATACAAAAGTTTTACAAATGACATGTTAATAAATATGATTGTATGACTTTAACAACGTAATAAAATGAGAAATGCTATATCTACAACAAATTTTTACAACAAATCTTAGTTAGCCAGTTGTTATAAGTTTTTAATTTAAATCCAACACTGAAATTACTTTTTTACCCGCTAGTAAGAGCAAGTAACAACTAACAACCTCCCGCATAAGATTTTTTATAAAAATGTTGTGAAAATAAGTATGAATTAACTACTTCTGTGTGATTATTGTCATATCTGTGCTAGAAATAATATTTTTCATAATTACTATTATTTATATTATTATTAGAGTAACATCATTTTTATATGAATTTACTAATTACATCACTTGTATCTTTTAGCTTATAATAATAAATAATGTTTGAGGTTATAAAAAAAAAAAAAAAAATTTGAAAATATTTGTGCTCTTGCTCCTTATAATTGAAAAAAGAGATTAAAAAAATCGTAGCGTATAAGCCTTTATTCTTTGCAGTTATATCCACCCATAGAGCTAGAGTGAGAGAGATTTTAAAAAGTTTATAAAAGGGGTAGTTGTGAACTGATGAACTGCCTCATTCCCACATTAGAGACAAGTCAAAAAAAGCCTCTAATACCTAAACCTCATAGCCATAAAACCCATTGTCACCCTCATTCGAAAGCCAAACAAAAAAACAAAAAAACTTCCAATAGATTAAAAAAAAAAAAAAAAATGGAAACGAACACTGAAATTGAAAAATCCCAAATGGACTCCGTTGTTGCGGAGCTCGAAGGTGTTCTTCTCAAGGACCCTGACCCCTTCTCCTACTTCATGTTAGTGGCCTTCGAGGCCTCGGGTTTGATTAGGTTTGCGTTGTTGTTAATGTTATGGCCATTGATTTGCTTGCTGAACATGATGGGATTGGAGAATGCGAGCTTCAGTCTCATGATCTTCGTTACATTCGCTGGTGTACGTGAATCCGAGATTGAATCAGTAGCTAGAGCGGTCTTGACAAAGTTTTACATGGATGATATAGATATGGAGGCGTGGAAAGTGTTTAGCTCGTATGATAAGAGAGTTGTGGTGACTGAAACACCAAGAATTATGGTGGAGAGGTTTGTGAAGGAGCATTTGCGAGCTGATGAGGTCATTGGAAGTGAACTAGTTGTGAATCGCTTTGGGTTTGCCACAGGGTTCATCAAGAAGGATATTCGTTCTATCTCTGATAGGGTGGCAAAGCTGTTTGTGGATGAAACACCAAGTTTGGGATTAGGAAGGCCTGCAGCTACTGATTCTTCGTTCATGTCACAATGCAAGGTATGTATTTTCTTTTTTAGAGAATACAAAATTTATATGCACTGCTTTTTCTGTTTAGTCACTTTGATTAACTTGATTATTTAACTTTAGGTGTATCCAATTCACCTAACTTTCTAAGTGAAAGGTTACATAGATCGAAAAACTAGTTTTTTCCCCCTAAAAACTAATAATATCGTTTCTCCTTGAAGAGATTTGAGATTGTGGAGGTCAAGACAATCAACTTAGCCGGACTCAAAAAGCTTAGGCTTCCTTGTAGTTTATTTTATTTTTTAAGTTTTAGACAATTCAAACCCTGAATTTTTTTTTTCACTTTCTGGTCATGTTTTATTTTTGTCCAACTTATATAATAATCGAATAAATTTAAACAGTTTTGAACATTTATGATCTGTTCGTTTTATCTATTTATTTCAACCTTATGGCTTTATTTTCACACAACTTTAGTAAACTGTTCACAAATGATCTGTATCTAACAATTTTTTGGTATATTACTGCAAGCCCTTAGCCCTTAGTACGATAGTTATTTTACAAATATTAGTGCTTGTGGAATGTGAGGGTAAGAATCAAGGTTTAAGTTTTCAGGAGAAAACTTCACACACAGATATACATTTAGATTAGGCTAAAATAAAATTTTTATCTTTTTTCTTTTTTTGATAGGAAGAATTTCTATCTTGTATATATATAAAAAAATATTTTTTTAAGTATAACCATGTAATTTTATACTATTTTATTTTTTAATTAAATACATTAATAAAAATAAACGCACCCAAACATTGGTTGAAACATTTTGTTTTTGTAAGTAGAAATGAAACTTGACGCGGTGATACATATGGTTGCTTGATGTTACGCGTGACATTTAGATAGGAAAGTTAATGTAAAAGTGAAACAAAAAATGGCGTTTTTCACCTTATGAGTAAGTAATTAATTAAAAAAAAAAAAAACAAAAACAAAAACGAAAGCTAAACTTCATTAAAACGAAAAAGATGTTTACTTGCAACCAATCATCTTCAGAGTTTGAAAATACATCATTCTTTGGTCGTAAAGATATTTCAAAAATGGCAAAAATGATCTTTTAAGTTTTCCTCTTTTTTATTTAAGTCCTTTAAATTTTAGTTTTGTCAATTTAACCTTTTAATTTTTAATTTTTGTCGATTCAGAATTTTGTTAAGACCGTAGCTGCTACCGTTAACTTTCAGGTTTTTTTTTTCGCGGAATTGAAAGAAAAAAAATCTGTAAAAAAAAGAAAAGAAAAAGAAAACTGCACAGAAACTCACCTCTCTGTTGCTACAATCCGGTGGGATGTACAATTTGATGAACCCACCTCCCCAACAGCAAAAGTAATAAAGATGCTAAAAAAAAATTCAAAACGTATTCCCCTTAATAAAATAACGTCAGTGGAAGAAAAGATGGGAAATGCTCCAAGATCCCAAAGGCAAATGGTTGGCTTTCAAAATGTGGTCAATTCCAGTGGGTTCAAAGGCTCAGGTACACCACACAACCAGCCACCATCACCACCACACCACAATCAAATCTAAAAGCAACCCGCCACCACCATGCCAAACTGAACCAACCACCAATGTGACCATCAACCCAGACCAACAACCACCATAGTGACCATCAACCCAGATCAAACAAGACCAACCATCACCGTGATCAACAAGATTAACTCAGATCAACACTGCAACCCATGAACCCAAACTCCAAATCACTCCAGATCAATCATGACAAACCCACGAACTAAATCAACACAAGATCAAACCCAAAGAAAACCCAAGAACCAAACCCAAAGGAAACCCACGGACCAAACCCACGACCCATGGACCAAACCCAGCCGTCGCCGATGCAGCCTGCAAACCCACAGCCCAAAATCACTACCAAGCCCAGAACAAGGAATGGCAGTGAGTTTCGGCAGTTGGTTTAGGTGATTTTGGATCTTGAAAACTATGGCAATGGCGGTGAGAGGTTGAAGGTCAGATTTGATTGTGGTGAGAGGTTAAGTGCTCTGGTCTTCCATCTAGAGAATCATATATAGGGATGGCAGTGAGTTTCTGTGTAGTTTTCTTTTTCTTTTTTTTATAGATTTTCTTCTTTTAATTCCGGAAAAAAAAAAAAAAAAAAAAACTAAAAGTTAACTGCAGCAGTTACGGGTTTAATTGAATCCTGTATTGATAAAAATTAAAAGTTAAAAGGTTGAATTGACAAAATTAAAAATTATGATACTGAAATGAAAAAGAGTGAAAATTAGAGAATTAATTTTATATTTTTACGTTAAAAAATTATTCATTTTACTCAATGATAAATACATTTCATTCCGACAATTGACAAATTTATAATAAAGACAAAGATAATACTATTGCAAATTTCATGCATAATGATTCCACCTGCACAATTATCACAACTTCCCAATTTTTAAGTCCACATTTCACATTCGTTACTATTGTTACATCTTACAATAATTATTTAATATTAATAATTAAATATATTATTCATTGATATGTATTTTTTCCCAATAGTTATGATGGAAAACTGAATATTTTTTTTATTAGTAACACTAAAAAATACTAATTAAGCAAAAACGCTTTTGATTTCAATATATAATTATAATTCTAACAATTTCATATAATATTTGGTATGTCTACAGGAACAAATGTACCCACCATTTATCACCAACAAAAAGCATGACCACCAGCCCCTCCTCCCCCTAGTTCCAGTGATCTTCCATGATGGCCGCCTAGTAAAGCGGCCAACCCCATCCACAGCACTCTCGATCCTTCTATGGATGCCCTTTGGCATCTTACTTGCAATAATCCGCATTGGTTTGGGAATAATGCTACCAATATGGGCAGTTCCCCACATGTCTAAAGTATTTGGTGGCATGGTTATTGTCAAGGGCAAACCACCCCCACCTGTGTCTAGTGGCAACCCTGGGGTACTATTTGTGTGCACTCACCGAACCCTAATGGACCCTGTTGTCCTCTCCACAGTACTTGGTCGTAGAATCCCAGCTGTAACATATTCCATTTCTCGATTATCAGAAATGATTTCACCAATCCCCACTGTTAGATTGACACGTAGTCGCGAAGTTGACTCGGAGAAAATCAAGCAAGAATTAGCCAGAGGGGACCTAGTGGTTTGTCCTGAAGGAACAACATGCAGGGAACCTTTTCTTTTAAGGTTTAGTGCTCTGTTTGCTGAACTAACTGATCGAATTGTGCCTGTGGCAATGAATTATCGTGTTGGTTTCTTCCATGCAACCACGGCTAGGGGTTGGAAAGGATTGGACCCCATTTTCTTCTTCATGAATCCTAGGCCAATCTATGAGGTCACATTCTTGAACCAATTACCAGTGGAAGCAACATGTTCATCTGGGAAAAGTCCGCATGATGTTGCAAACTATGTGCAAAGGATATTGGCTACTGCGTTAGGGTTTGAGTGCACAAATTTTACGAGGAAGGACAAGTACAGGGTTTTGGCTGGAAATGATGGAACTGTGTCATATATCTCGTTCGTTGATCAGATTAAGAAGGTGGTGAGCACTTTCAAGCCATTTATTCACTAAGATAATATGCGAATAAGATCGACCCCATTATTTGTTGATGTATTTCTCTTGGTGAATTGTGGTATTTTCGTTGATTTTGTAAATGGGGTGGGCTTGTATTTATTCTTTCTTTCTTTTTTTCTTTGTTTTTTTTATAATAATCCTTTTTTGGTGGATTGTTGTTTCTAGAATTGTTGAATAATGTATGAGGTTGCTGACTAATGTTGGTCAGTTTCAAGTTACAACCTTATTGTCCATTATGTCTTTTAGATTTCCACATAGCAATCACTACAAGAATTTTTGCCTTTTGCGACGGCATATAGTCGTCACTAATGCTTTAAATATCGTCGCTAATTATATTGACGACGAAAAATGTCATCGCTAATTTTCGTTAAACAAAGTTCGTAACAAAAAGATTTTTTAGTGACGATATTAATGTCATTGCAAATACAATACTATTAACGATGATAAAGTCGTCGCTAATAGTGACAATTGTCGTCATAAATAACTCAAGAACCCAAGACAAAATGTCATCGCTACTAGTTCATTAGTAGTGACGAATTTTTTTGTCGTCGCTAGTAGATTATTATTAATAACGGCATTTTTGTTGTCACTAATATGTCATTACTAGCGATGATGCTTGTTGTCGTCGCAAATAATGATATATTAGTGACCAAAAATATGTCATCACTAAAAATTTCATATTAGCAATGATATTGTTTGTCATCACTAATGATATGACAAAATATTAGTGACAACAATGTCATTGCTATTTATATTTTACATTTTTTTTTTCTTTAAAATTTACATTTTGAAATTTACATGGGTACCTAATGAGAAATAATAATAAATCATAAACCACAATCACACACATCCCAAATTTTCAATCACAAATACTCATGTAAGCTTAACAACGGCTTAATCAATAACTACTAATAAGGAAAAATAATACCCAAGTTCAATATCATATACATAATTTAAATTCAAATCTACTCTCTCAAATACTAATCAAATAATAACAAATTCTTCAAGAAGATAACAACCAAGCTTGCAATGAACTGTATCTCCCCTCAACATCATCAGTAGCCCAAGGTATGCGACATTTTAACCTGAAATAAAAAGAATAAACCAATGTAAATGTCAACTAAAGTAGATGACAAAAATGAGTACAAAATAGTTTTAACATCCAAATAAAACTTTTACATTTTTATTTTTCAAAAATACCATAGCTGAGAAGATATGAAAGCTTTTATGTATTTAACAAAACTTAACTTGCATCAAAACTCAACTTAATTTTCATCCCAAAGATCTCCAATAGATTCATCATTGCAAGATAAATTTTTTTCTTGATTTGAGCTTAAAACATCATCATCACTATATATTTCTTCTCTATGGTTAGAGTTTGTATCTCATTAGACAAGTCATCATTGATGAACATACTTTCATCAAGTTGTACATATATATCATCAACAACTATTTAGGCACCCAAATTTATTGCTATCACATCATCTTTATGTAACAGAGTTGAGTCTTTATCATTTTCTTGTTGAATTGTTGCATTAACCCCAATACATTCACTTTCCTGATCTACCTCATCACTATTATCTTCTTCATTTCCTTTATGCATCCAACTTTATTTTATCCATCTTTATGTCCCTATCATAATTTCAACAAACACTTTTTTACTTGAGATGAAGTGAGTTGATGAGTTAAACAAGTTCTCTAACAATTGAATTTAGTAAGTTATTCTAGAGAATTTTCCATCATTCAAGTATTATCAACAAGAGAGTTTACAGACATTAATTTTTCATGTAGTAACAATTAAAACAATTAACTAGATTATTAAAAAGCTAAATGATAATTCATAAATGTAATAGAAGTGAACTACTTACCAAGTATAACCCAACTTTCTTCACAAGGTTGCTACTTCTTGTAAACTAGCCCGCTTAATAGGAATACTAGCAATAGCTTTGAGTTGAATAAAAATCCGAGCATCAAATGAAAAAGTGGGACAAAATAAAGGATAGAGAACTCTGTGGTAGCTCCAAGAACCCAACAGTGAGTTTAAAATATAACATTTTTTAAAAGAAAAATTAAAATAACAAATTATCAAATGACTAAGCAATGAGAAGTGAAAATGAATGATGAAGTTTGGAATTTTTGGACCACAAGATTTTCAATTCAAACATACCCATTATTAAAAAAAAAAAAAATTACAAGGTAAATAAGCCAATGCCAAGCATCATAAGAGGTCTTTAATAACTACTAAGTATCCCAACCCTAGCGCATACGTGGATTTCAAACAAATTAAAACAAAATTATATACTAGTTACTATATAATGCTCTAATTAATTAATTTATTTGTGACTTTCAATTATATTTTACACATCTAGCAACAAAGTTGTAGCACCATAAAAATGACTTCTTTATTAGAATTAATACACATGCAGTAACAAAGTTTTAGCACCATGAAAATGATTTCTTTAATAAAATTAATTTTGAGAGAAACATGATCATACCAAATTGAGATAGTCAAGATGAAGGTAACGGCAAGAATGAGATTTAGCTATAGCTGAAAAATGTTGCAGATGTCAATGCTAAGCTCTTAATGTATAAATTTTGAGCTAATAATCTCCTGCAATATTAGTATGTCACTATTTTTATCCTCATGTAAGTGTGAATTAATTAGGGGAATCAATATAAAAAGAGGATGTATCCAATTACGTACCTTAATAGCGCACACAAAAAGGATTGGAAGAGTACTACCAGGTCAGCTTTGGAATGCTTTTCTTGCCAATAGTCAAACTATATATATACTATTGGGTGCATCATAGCACCATGGGTCCAGCCCACACCTTATCAAAGCTCTAGATGAGCTTGTCTTGCAAGCTTGTAGAAAGGTCAGCTTCATTAAATGAGACATCACTTGAGGCGTGTGGGACACGTTGGTTTTTGGCTGAAGCAAACAAAGGCCATTCAGCTAGAGAGTGAGAAGGAACACACTGAGAGAGAGATCTGAAGTATTGTGAGTTCCATATAGTAAGCAAGAAACACAGAGAGATATTCAGCCATTTGAGGTGCAGTCTAAAAGAAGAAATAGAGAGATACACAGTGAGAGTGTGAGAGGGTGAAAAGGAAAAGGATGATATTTTTTTTTGCTCAAACTAAACACACAAGGAAGATAAATTAGTAGAGTTCTCTTGGATTTTTTGAATGCTACAACCAGGGAGAGTTGGAGTATTTAGAGGAAGATTTTGTTACTTGCTTTAAGGTGAGATTGTATTTACTCTTTGAGATTTATTTGTTGTATATTTAATTTACTGGGGACTCAAACTTGAGAGTTGTAATTTCTATTTCATAGTGGATTTCTTTTGGAGTTTTCCCGTGATTTTTCACTCTACTAGGGTATTTCAGGTAAAATTTGGTATTTTTTTGTAGATGCGTTTATGTGGTACTTGTTGAAATTTTTTTTTTCTTTTTTTTGTTTCTATAATATTGCTATTGTTTGATAGTCAATCATTTTAATTCACACGTAGGCATCGAGAGGATTTAAAAAAATTTCCCCAACATTTACATTAAGGTTTTAGATAGTACAAAGGCAGAACCTTTAGTCAAAAAATTGTGCCTTTTTTATAAATAGTTATCAAATTCTGGAGTTTCTTGAAACTTCCACACAGTAATGAATACAAACACATTTTAAAGGACCCAAATACATTTTAAATGACCCTGTGAAACAACCTTTTTTTTTTTTTGGGTGCAATTGTCAAATATATAAACAATTTTTTTTTTAAGTCAATGAAATATATAAGCAGAAGGATTCAGTGACTTGTCTAGGCTTAGGTTGGAATGAAGCACATATTTGTAGAACCATAAGCATTAATTACCCAAAAAAAGAAAAAAAGAAAAAAGAAAAGAAACCATTAGCAATTAAGGCATGTCGTACTGTAGCTAAATTCCAATTCCATCTTTGATTTATTATATAATATATTTATTAATTTAATGACAAAAACAAAACAAAAAAAAAAAGTTATACCTAGGGTCCCACTGATAGGAGCAAACTTTAATATCAGATCTATAAAAAAATTGAAAAGCAAACCAACTTGACTAACACTAATACGGACAAGAAGTAAAGGAAAAAAAACACAAATGAGAGAATAGAGAAAGAGACAATACCTGGAAGTAGTGGATCTACAGGTTCTGCAGGTGTTAAAGAGATGGTTTGCGGCAGTAGGCCTACAGGTTTAGCGGGTGTGTGAGAGGGATAGAGAGAGATGATGAGTGATAAGTGGTAATTGGGTATTGACTGAGAAAGAGTTGGAGATCATGGCTCATGGGACTTTAATTCAGTTATGTTTTTTATTATTATTTTTATTTTTATTTTTATTTTATGAGTTATTGTGACAAAAAACCTATATCTATTGTGACATGAACCTGTCACAATAGGTCATCTATTGTGAGAGACTTAGAGTACGTTTGGTAATTATTTTTTTCCTTTATTTTTTGTTTCTAAAAACAATTTTCTATTTTTTGAAATTAAAAACTTGTTTGGCAACCCAAAATGGACAGAAAACAAAAACTGTCCTCAAAACTCAATTTGTGAAGAAAACTAAAAACATGTAAAAAGCTGTTTTCAGTTTTTACTTTTCAAAAATCAATGAAAATATGCATTTAATTTAATGAATTTGTCTCATTTAATAATTTAACATTAGAGTTCAAATCGTAGTAACAATATATTTTAATATTTTCTTCTTCTTTTTTTTCTTCAAAAAACTATTTTTTAATTTCAACTAACCAAACGTGTTTTTGATTTCGAAAATACAAGAAATTTTTTTTTTCTTTATATTCCCGAAAAAAAGTTTTTGAAAATATAAAACAAAAACTGTTATCAAACATAATCTTAGGTTGCCTTCGTTAAAGCACAATATTGTGACAACTATTGTGTTTCGTCACAATATAGTTTTATATTTTACTAATAAAATTTTTGGTGTAGATATAATAATTTATAAATTGACAAAATTGTTCAAACTAATAAATTTTATTTTATTTTAAATTTAAAAAACCAAGAAACCTCTAAAATACCCCAAAAACACTCAAATGAATATATATATATATATATATATATATATCTCTTTGGAACAACCAAAATGTCTAAAATGTATTGCGAATGTCTAAAATACCCCTAAAACCTTCAAAACGATCACAATACCCCTAATTTTTTTTTAAATGACCAAAAAAACCAAAAATCACTAAAATGACCAAAATACTACCAAAATCTCTAAATTGACCCAAAATACCCTCAAAATTTCCAAAATAACCGTGAAAGTCTAAAATGACCAAAATACCCCTAAACCTCTAAAAGGACCAAAATACTCCTAAAACATAACAAATAATCAAAATACCTCCAAAACCTCAAAAATAAGCGAAAAATACATTGAAACTTCTAAACTACCCCAAAACTACTAAAATGACCAAAATACCCTTAGAACCACAAAAATGACTAAAATGTCCTGTGAATGTAAAAAATACTCCTAAAACGTCCAAAATGATCAAAATACTCTGGAAACAAAGAGAATGACCAAAATGCACACAAAACTACTAGAATACCCCTAAACCTAAAAATTACTAAAATGACCCCTCTAAAATAACAAAATTGCCCCTAAAACCTCTAAAATAAAATTTTTAGCCTTTTAAGAGTTTAAGGAGTATTTTGTTCATTTTAGAAATTTTAGTAAATTTTGGTCATTTTAGATATTTCAAGGGTATTTGGGTCAATTTAAAGGTTTGGGGTATTTTGATCATTTTAAAGATTTTGAGAGTTTTTTTGGGTCATTTTAGTGGTTTTAGCGTATCCTTTAGTTATCGCAGGTACGCTTAGTCATTTTAGAGATATCGAGAGTATTTTGGTCATTTTAGAGGTTTGGGGGAATTTGGGTCATTTTCGATGTTTCGACGTATTTTGGTCATTCTAATTGTTTTGGGAGTATTTTGATCATTTTAGAATATACCTACATAGCCTTGGGGGCATATGTCTCATGATATCTTACATGCATCAAGAATAAGACGTGTTTAGATTAATGGTCTTGATTTTAGAGAAAAAAAAAAACAAAAATAACTTTAGTTTGAAAACCATTTGAAGAACCCACAGTTAGTAAGGGTTAATGTCAAGATAAATTGGAAATCTCATGTTTGATACAAGAGAGCACCTACTAGTATCTTCCCTTTAAAAACGAATTTTTGAAAATTAGAATTTTTTATGGAAAATATAATTTTAAAGGTAGTACTTTGAACTAATACTTTGTCACTCTCATATGCGATTCAAGGGAAACATGACTTTAAAGGAAGTAATTCGGGGAACATAATTTCAATCGGATGGTTAAATTATGAGAACAAGGATAACTGAATCTTTATGGGGCCACATGGCATGTGACCATCACGCTCCAATTCATATCCAAATATTGATCAGTGGATTTCAAGAGTATGGTGGTGACATATTGGTGTTGGCAAAATTTGAGACCAATTGGATGGTAAGATTGAGATAACAGAGCCATACAAGTATGCAACACATGTCCATCATGTGCCATAATTAGATCTAGAATCTGACCGTTGGATTTGAAGAGTGTAATGAAAGGTTAATTCTGGTAAATTATGGTCAAAATCGAACGGTTGGATTTAAAAAAAGGTGTGGTCAAAATTTAGTTAAAGTTAGTCAAACTTAATAGATGATCCTAAGACCATTGGAGATTTTGAGGATATTTTGGTCATTTTAGAGGTTTGGGGTTATTTTAGTCATTTTAGATGTTTCGAGAGTATTTTGGTCATTTTAGTTGTTTTGGAGTATTTTGATCATTTTAAAATATACTTACCTAGCCTTAGGGGCATATGTCTCATGATATCTTACATGCATCAAGGATAAGACACGGGCTTAGATATTGATGGTTTTGATTTTAGAGGAAAAAACAAAAATAACTTTAGTTTGAAAACCATTTGAAGAACCCACAGTTAGTAAGGGTTAATGTCAAGATAAATTGGAAATCTCATGTTTGATACAAGAGAGCACCTACTAGTATCTTCCCTTTAAAAACGAATTTTTGAAAATTAGAATTTTTTACGGAAAGTATAATTTTAAAGATAGTCCTTTGAACTAATACTTCTGTCACTCTCATATGCGATTCAAGGGAAACGTGACTTTAAAGGAAGTAATTCGGGGAACATAATTTCAATCGGATGGTTAAATTATGAGAACAAGGATAACTGAATATTCATGGGGCCACATGGCATGTGACCATCACGCTCCAATTCATATCCAAATATTGGTCATTGGATTTCAAGAGTATGGTGGTGACATATTGGTGTTGGCAAAATTTAAGACCAATTGGATGGTAAGATTGAGATAACAGAGCCATACAAGTATGCAACACATGTCCATCATGCGCCATAATTAGATCAAGAATCTGACCGTTGGATTTGAAGAGTGTAATGAAAGGTTAATTCTGGTAAATTATGGTCACAATCGAACGGTTGGATTTAAATAAAGGTGTGGTCAAAGTTTAGTTAAAGTTAGTCAAATTTAATAGATAATACTAAGACCATTGGAGATTTTGAGGATATTTTGGTCATTTTAGAGGTTTGGGGTTATTTTAGTCATTTTAGATGTTTCGAGAGTATTTTGGTCATTTTAGTTGTTTTTGGAGTATTTTGATCATTTTAAAATATACTTACCTAGCCTTAGGGGCATATGTCTCATGATATCTTACATGCATCAAGGATAAGACACGTGCTTAGATATTGATGGTTTTGATTTTAGAGGAAAAAACAAAAATAACTTTAGTTTGAAAACCATTTGAAGAACCCACAGTTAGTAAGGGTTAATGTCAAGATAAATTGGAAATCTCATGTTTGATACAAGAGAGCACCTACTAGTATCTTCCCCTTAAAAACGAATTTTTGAAAATTAGAATTTTTTATGGAAAATATAATTTTAAAGGTAGTACTTTGAACTAATACTTCTGTCACTCTCATATGCGATTCAAGGGAAACATGACTTTAAAGGAAGTAATTCGGGGAACATAATTTCAAACGGATGGTTAAATTATGAGAACAAGGATAACTGAATCTTCATGGGGCCACATGGCATGTGACCATCACGCTCCAATTCATATCCAAATATTGATCATTGGATTTCAAGAGTATGGTGGTGACATATTGGTGTTGGCAAAATTTAAGACCAATTGAATGGTAAGATTGAGATAACAGAGCCATACAAGTATGCAACACATGTCCATCATGCGCCATAATTAGGTCTAGAATCTGACCGTTGGATTTGAAGAGTGTAATGAAAGGTTAATTCTGGTAAATTATGGTCACAATCGAACGGTTGGATTTATATAAAGGTGTAGTCAAAGTTTAGTTAAAGTTAGTCAAACTTAATAGATGATCCTAAGACCATTGGAGATTTTGAGGATATTTTGGTCATTTTAGAGGTTTGGGGGTATTTTAGTCATTTTAGATGTTTCGAGAGTATTTTGGTCATTTTAGTTGTTTTTGGAGTATTTTGATCATTTTAAAATATACTTACCTAGCCTTAGGGGCATATGTCTCATGATATCTTACATGCATCAAGGATAAGACACGTGCTTAGATATTGATGGTTTTGATTTTAGAGGAAAAAACAAAAATAACTTTAGTTTGAAAACCATTTGAAGAACCCACAGTTAGTAAGGGTTAATGTCAAGATAAATTGGAAATCTCATGTTTGATACAAGAGAGCACCTACTAGTATCTTCCCCTTAAAAACGAATTTTTGAAAATTAGAATTTTTTATGGAAAATATAATTTTAAAGGTAGTACTTTGAACTAATACTTCTGTCACTCTCATATGCGATTCAAGGGAAACATGACTTTAAAGGAAGTAATTCGGGGAACATAATTTCAATCGGATGGTTAAATTGTGAGAACAAGGATAACTGAATCTTCATGGGGCCACATGGCATGTGACCGTCACGCTCCAATTCATATCCAAATATTGATCATTGGATTTCAAGAGTATGGTGGTGACATATTGGTGTTGGCAAAATTTGAGACCAATTGGATGGTAAGATTGAGATAACAGAGCCATACAAGTATGCAACACATGTCCATCATGCGCCATAATTAGATCTAGAATCTGACCGTTGGATTTGAAGAGTGTAATGAAAGGTTAATTCTGGTAAATTATGGTCACAATCGAACGGTTGGATTTAAATAAAGGTGTGGTCAAAGTTTAGTTAAAGTTAGTCAAACTTAATAGATGATCCGAAGACCATTGGAGATTTTGAGGATATTTTGGTCATTTTAGAGGTTTGGGGTATTTTAGTCATTTTAGATGTTTCGAGAGTATTTTGGTCATTTTAGTTGTTTTTGGAGTATTTTGATCATTTTAAAATATACTTACCTAGCCTTAGGGGCATATGTCTCACGATATCTTACATGCATCAAGGATAAGACACGTGCTTAGATGTTGATGGTTTTGATTTTAGAGGAAAAAACAAAAATAACTTTAGTTGGAAAACCATTTGAAGAACCCACAGTTAGTAAGGGTTATTGTCAAGATAAATTGGAAATCTCATGTTTAATACAAGAGAGCACCTACTAGTATCTTTCCCTTAAAAACGAATTTTTGAAAATTAGAATTTTTGATGGAAAATATAATTTTAAAGGTAGTACTTTGAACTAATACTTCTGTCACTCTCATATGCGATTCAAGGGAAAGATGACTTTAAAGGAAGTAATTCGGGGAACATAATTTCAATCGGATGCTTAAATTACGAGAACAAGGATAACTGAATCTTCATGGGGCCAGATGGCATGTGACCATCACGCTCCAATTCATATCCAAATATCGATCATTGGATTTCAAGCGTATGGTGGTGACATATTGGTGTTGGCAAAATTTGAGACCAATTGGATGGTAAGATTGAGATAACAGAGCCATACAAGTATGCAACACATGTCCATCATGCGCCATAATTAGATCTAGAATCTGACCGTTGGATTTGAAGAGTGTAATGAAAGGTTAATTCTGATAAATTATGGTCACAATCGAACGGTTGGATTTAAATAAAGGTGTGGTCAAAGTTTAGTTAAAGTTAGTCAAACTTAATAGATGATCCTAAGACCATTGGAGATTTTGAGGATATTTTGGTCATTTTAGAGGTTTGGGGGTATTTTAGTCATTTTAGATGTTTCGAGAGTATTTTGGTCATTTTAGTTGTTTTTGGAGTATTTTGATCATTTTAAAATATACTTACCTAGCCTTAGGGGCATATGTCTCATGATATCTTACATGCATCAAGGATAAGACACGTGCTTAGATATTGATGGTTTTGATTTTAGAGGAAAAAACAAAAATAACTTTAGTTTGAAAACCATTTGAAGAACCCACAGTTAGTAAGGGTTAATGTCAAGATAAATTGGAAATCTCATGTTTGATACAAGAGAGCACCTACTAGTATCTTCCCTTTAAAAACGAATTTTTGAAAATTAGAATTTTTTATGGAAAATATAATTTTAAAGGTAGTACTTTGAACTAATACTTCTGTCACTCTCATATGCGATTCAAGGGAAACATGACTTTAAAGGAAGTAATTCGGGGAACATAATTTCAATCGGATGGTTAAATTATGAGAACAAGGATAACTGAATCTTCATGGGGCCACATGGCATGTGACCATCACGCTCCAATTCATATCCAAATATTGATCATTGGATTTCAAGAGTATGGTGGTGACATATTGGTGTTGGCAAAATTTGAGACCAATTGGATGGTAAGATTGAGATAACAGAGCCATACAAGTATGCAACACATGTCCATCATGCGCCATAATTAGATCTAGAATCTGACCGTTGGATTTGAAGAGTGTAATGAAAGGTTAATTCTGGTAAATTATGGTCACAATCGAACGGTTGGATTTAAATAAAGGTGTGGTCAAAGTTTAGTTAAAGTTAGTCGAACTTAATAGATGATCCTAAGACCATTGGAGATTTTGAGGACATTTTAGTCATTTTGGAGGTTTGGGGGTATTTTAGTCATTTTAGATGTTTCGAGAGTATTTTGGTCATTTTAGTTGTTTTTGGAGTATTTTGATTATTTTAAAATATACTTACCTAGCCTTGGGGGCATATGTCTCATGATATCTTACATGCATCAAGGATAAGGCACATGCTTAGATATTGATGGTTTTGATTTTAGAGGAAAAAATAAAAATAACTTTAGTTTGAAAACCATTTGTAAAACCCACAATTAGTAAAGGTTAATGTCAAGATAAACTGAAAATCTCATGTTTGATTCAAGGGGAGCACCTACTAGTATCTTCCCTTTAAAATGGAATTTTTTAAGATTAGAATTTTTTATGGAAAATATAATTTTAAAGGTAGTACTTTGAACTAATACTTCTGTTACTCCCATATGTGATCCAAGGGAAAACATAACTTTAAAGAAAGTAATCTGAGGAACATAATTTAATCAGATGGTCAAATTATGAGAACAAGTATAATTGAATCTTCATGGGCTCATATGGCATGTGACCATCATTCTCCAATTCATATTCAAATCTTGATCATTGTATTTCAAGAGTATGGTGACATATTGGTGTTGGTGAAATTTGAGATCAATTGGATGGTCAGATTGAGAGAACAGAGCCATACAAGTACACAACACATGTCCATCATGCACTATAATAAGATCTAGAATCTCACCGTTAGATTTGAAGAGTGTCATGAAAGGTTAATTTTGGTAAATTATGGTCACAATCAAACGGTTGAATTTAGAGAAATGTACGGTCAAAGTTTAATTAAAGTTAGTCAAAGTCGGTCAAACCTAGTCAAACTTAATCGATGGTCCCGAGACCGTTGGATTTGGTGAAACTAGGTTCAGTGGGAAGGTTTTTAGTGGATTATTGAGTATTGGCAAAGTTGTTAGAAAATATCAATTAAAAAATAATTTTGCAAGATGATGAATATTATGTTAACATTGACTTAGATAAAGTTGATTAGGCAAGATGATAAAAAAATTATTATTTTGGCTCGTATATCATGTATTATCACTTCAGATTTTACTCAATTGGAATATGCATGTTATAAATATATTTTAATTTGATTTATTTAGTTAGTTTTGGAAAATATTATTACATAATTAATGATTGAATTGGTTATTAGTTGAATATTTTATGAATTTATAATGAATATACCTTTCATATATGTATATCTATAATTTTTTTTTTTATAATTTTATTAAGTATTTGTGTATCTTATGACACATGATATACAAAAATAAAAAATTGATTCACGATACGATTCACATTTTGATAATTATGGGTATTAGTCAGTATTTTGAGTGGAATCAGAACTTTCTTGATTTTTGTTAAATTATCGATTTTGAGTTTCAAATGGGTAAAATTATGATTTGAGAGTATTTTGAAGCAACAAGCCCTCCCTACTCTCTTTGTTTTTTTTTTTTTAATTATTCTTTTTATTTTATTTAACAAATTGGAGAGTTTTAAATTACTTTAGAGGTTTCAAGGTTATTTTGGTCAGGGTATAAGTTTGGGGGTATTTTGGTCATTTTGATGAGGCTAATGGTATTTTAATCATTTCAAATATTTTAAAGGAATTTATGTCATTTTAAATATTTTAAGAGGCATTTTGCAAGATTTGATTAAAAAAAAAAATCATATTATATCAAAATTATTTTGGCCACATATTAGTGACGACATTCTTTGTCGTCATTAAAAGATCCCTAATAGCGACGACCTAATTCGTCACTAATATATAATTTGCTTCCCTCCATTAATTCCCTCCACTTTTTGAGAGTGAAAAATTTTCCCTCCATATATTTTGGTAGATATATTTGCGACAACATGTTGTATTGTCGCTAAAAGGTGACTATTAAAGACGACAAATTATATCGTCACTAATAGCCTTCTATTAGCAATGATCGATGTGTCGTCGCTGATAAAAAGAGCATACAAATAATATATTTTTGGCCACATATCAGTGACGACACACAAGGTCCACTAAAGATGAATATTAACGATGATAGATTTCATCGTTAAAATAAATCTTCTTTTACTGACGCAAATGTCGTCACTATAAAATTTATTGTCGTCGCAAAAAGTTTCCCTCCATTTTCCAAAAGTAAATAAAATTCCCTCCATGATGTTAGTGACGACTTATTAGCGACTATCTTAGTATCGTCGCTACCATTCATTTATTAGCGATGACCATATATTATTGTCATTAATGTGTGCCTAATAGTGACGACTTTTTGGTCGTTGCTAAAACATTGGTTGCAAAAGGCCAAAATTCTTGTAGTGCAATAGTGATCAATTAACTAGTCATCAGTCGAATATCTACCACAATTTTGTGTGTTCAACAAAAGGTGTATCACCTAGCAAAAGCTCAAAGAATTAAGAGTTTAATAACTTCAAGAAGTTTAAGAATAATTGAGATGGTGGAAACAACAATGATAGTTAAAACTCATGATGAGTGTGAGGTTAGCTTTTTACTAATAATGATAAAAAAGCTCTATCTAAGTGTCTGTTTGGAAACAATTTATTTAATTGAAATTAAAACTTTTTACTAAAAGTACTATAGATAAAGCTAAAAAGTAATTAAAATAATATAGTGAGACCCATAAATAATACTAAAAAATACAATAAGATTTATAAATAGTATCAAAAATAAATTAAATAGAAAAAAAAAAAAAAACTGATTTTATTTAAACTAATATAAAACGTACGCAAAGTCTCAAGAGATTTTGCCAGATTGCTTTGGTAAAGGCAGGGGCTAAGTCAATAGCAAAACTGACGAAGTGACAAGTTTTCAGCCATGTGATGTGTAGGTAGTGAATAGGTGTATTAATATGGGGGATGAATTTTCTTATTTATAGGCTTAAAGGGGGTTAAGTGTGTTTCTAAATGGGCTTTAAAAGTTGATAGAGATTTGGGGGAAGTATCTTTATTTATAAAAATAAAAATAAAAATAAGATGCACCCATTTTGAAGAAGCCCATGAATCTAGTTTAGCCTGAGAGGTTAAAATCGTAAGGTGGCCCATAATGAATTCCACATGTTCATGTGGGTGTGGCCTGTTCATGTCGGGCTGTGCTTGTGTGTCCAAATGGGCCCTGAATGCGATGTGCCCACAAAATCTTATGCTTTTCATGAAATAAGTATATGCTTTTTGGACCACAAAAATGGTGATAGAGTTTTGGCACATCGGGTTCAAGCACCGAAAGCGATTCTTATTCGGTTCGAGATGTCGACTTATCACCTAAATAACATAAATAATTAAATATGTAGGTACCAAGCTGTTGAGGCATCTGTTTGCTTTAATTTAACCCACAAATTTCATCCTTTATTATTGTTGCTCCAATTTATCCAAATGAACTTACAATGCAGCCATCGATTATATTGGGCCAGATAAAAGATGGTGCTTTTTAGAAGAATATAGAGAATAAATGAAGGAATGAAGAACTTGTTTGGTTTTAAAGTGAAGCAATAATATAGTTGATCTTTATTGTCCAGAATGTTCAATTCCAAAACAGTGTCAAATCCGCATCATGGATGTTTAAAGTTTTTTTTTTTAAAATAATAATAATAAATGAAAGGAGGTTTAAAGTGATTGAATCATTTAAAACACGAGTTTATTATCCATATTTGGTAACTAATAAGATTTCCAATTTCCGTTTTGAGGAATTGGTTATACCGTTATAGAACTAAAACTGGTCATTCAGCCCTACTCTTCATAATAGTTTTTGCCATTATCAATTATCTAACAATAGTGTTACTTGTCAAGAATTAGTGTTACTTGTCAAGAATTGTAGTTCAACTTATTGATACCTTTTAGTGTTTTCAATAGAGACATCCAAGGTTCAATATCTCAAATCTAACTATCAAATTAATGAAATTATCAAAAAAGAAATGAAAAGGATTAATAGTGTGGGGCTAGAAATATCAAAACACCAATATGGGCCTTGAGCTTTGTCTGGGGTCATTGACTTCAGCAAAGGGCTACAATGCAGAGATAAGGTTGCCTAAATTAAGGGCCCAGGAGCCCATCGATCAGGGCGCTGGCCAATTAGGGAGAGTCCGAGGAGAAGGTCTCCTTCGACAACAGAAAACGAGGGCCAAAGGGTGCAACATGACGCCTAGAGAAGAACTCTTGAAGCTCAACGAGCCATATTACACTTCAATAGGGTGCCGAGGAGGAGAGCAAGTGGGAGGTGCTCTGCATAAAGCTGCCACCACCGCATTAATGGTTTCCCACCTATCCGCCTGGCCACATTAATGGGGAAGTGACCCTTGAGGGGATGGGGATCAGCCTTATGGCCAGTCGAGGCAGTTTCTAAGAAGACAATGGATAGAAAGGGATCTGCATTTATGGCTCCGTGAATAGGAACAAGGGAAAGGGGGGAGTATAAGAAGGGAAGGGGAGGCCATGAAAGGGGGATTCGGTCTGGAAAAGGAGAGGAATTTTTCCTAGTACAGCTCAAGGGAAGCAAGGACAGAGACCTCTCAGCCCACATCCAAGGAAAGCCAAAGTTACTCCTCCAACTCGTTGCACGCCACTGTGGACTTAGCCCAAACACCATCGCTTTCTACCGTCCCAACAAGTCTAGGCTTCAAGCCTATTCTCTATAAATTCTGTTGTATAGGCCATTTGAGCCAGCCCATCACGCACTTGGGTCTAGGCTTGATTTGTGTACCTACAATTGGCGCCATCTGTGGGAAGCCTTGAGAGAAGGGATGTGAAGTATCATGGAAGGCTCGGGTTCACGTCGTGGAGAATCCATGGGATCCTAGCACGAGGATCACTTTTCGCAGTTAGAGCGGGAGAGAGACCGCGAAGCCAGCGTGCACACAAAGCATACGTACGGGAGGAGTCACGTATGGGATGGAAGCAGAACCTACCGCGAAAGGGGTGTCAAGGCCATGCAAAAGGAGATTGATCATCTGAAAAGGAAGCTGCGCTGGGAGAAACGACGACGCACACCCTCTTCTTCAAACCGGTCTTCAGCGGATACTCGCAGTAGCATCGGTAGCTCCAGGTTAGGGACCCCCCCAGCGAGTCCTCCTCTTACAAGGATGAGTACCATCACGACCATAAGGATAAGAGGACCTCCTCCAGGGGTTTGGCCAACAACGCTTTGAGCAAGGCGCTCCACCAAATTTCCAAGTCGCTTTTCATTCGAAGGATTAAGAGGGGAAATTTTGCGACCAGGTCAAAGAAATCCTCGGGAGTCAGTCCGCAGCGAGACAGTGCCTGACAGCCACAGTTCTACGCAAGTCGGAACCTGAATCCTCGGCCTCAGCTGCACCGACCCCACAGCAATTAACCTCTTCTGCCACAGCTGGAGGGACAGTGGCAGAAGAGCCCACGTGTGAGGGGTTAGATATAGTTCTCGTGGATAGTCACCCAGAGAGGTTCTTCCAGATAGGGGCTTAACTGCCGGCCGAGGAAAAAGAAGAGTTGGTCGCGTTCTTGAAGGGGAACCTTGACGTGTTCGCATGGGATGCATATGAGGTGCCTAGAATTGACCCGAATTTCATGTGCCACCACTTGAACGTCAACTCGGTCACTGTGCCGAAGAGGCAACCCCTTCGGCGCTCTTCCAAGGAGCATTCTGACGCCATTAAGGAGGAAGTCATTAAACTTAAGAGAGTTGGGGCTATCAAGGAAGTGTTTTATCCCGAATGGCTAGCGCACATAGTTGTGGTAAAGAAGAAAAGTGGGAAATGGAGGGTTTGCATGGACTTCACGGATCTGAACAAGGCCTACCCCAAAGACTCTTTCCCAATGCCTCGAATAGACCAGTTAGTTGACGCGATAGTCGGCCACCCTCGGATGAGTTTTCTAGACGCCTTTCAAGGGTACCACCAGATACCCTTGGCTTTGGAGGACCAAGAGAAAACAGCCTTTGTTACCCCCACCGGTAACTACCATTACAAGGTGATGCATTTCGGCTTGAAGAACGCAGGGGCTACCTACCAGAGGATGATGAC
This sequence comes from Castanopsis chinensis, assembly GCA_032878915.1. Classification (NCBI taxonomy): domain Eukaryota; kingdom Viridiplantae; phylum Streptophyta; class Magnoliopsida; order Fagales; family Fagaceae; genus Castanopsis; species Castanopsis chinensis. Next base: position 27,256,095 of record JAVQMG010000126.1, read on the forward strand.
CCGGATGTTTGAGGCACAATTAGGAAAAACTGTTGAAGTGTACGTAGATGACATGGTTGTAAAGAGCAGGACTATATTGGAGCACGTGGCTGACCTGAACAGCACCTTCTAGACATTGAGGGAGCACAAGTTACATTTGAACGCCTCCAAATGCTCTTTTGGTGTAGGGTCTGGCAAATTTCTGGGTTATATGCTCACTCATAGGGGCATTGAGGCCAACCTTACCCAGATCACGGTAATCTGTAATATGCAACCTCCTTGGAACCCGAAGGAGGTCCAAAGGCTGGCAGGGATGACGGCTGCCTTCAACAGGTTCATTTCTCGGTCTGCGGACAGGTGCCGACCCTTCTTCCAGCTGTTGAGCAAATGGAAGGGATTCGAATGGACCAAGAAATGTTCTCTGGCCTTCCAGCAGTTAAAGGAATATCTCTCTCGGCCACCCCTTATGTCTCGCCCCGACTTAGATGAAGTATTGTTCTCGTACATAGCTGTAGCTGCCCATGCCGTCAGCCTGGTTCTGATACGGGATGACGACGATATACAGAGACCAGTCTATTATGTGAGCAAGTCTCTGCAGGAGGCCGATATTCGATATTTACAATTAGAGAAGGCGATTCTAGCAGTGGTGCACTCGATGCGCCGGCTCCTGCATTACTTTCAATCCCACACCGTTGTCGTACTGACCTAGCTCCCACTTAAATCCATACTGCGGAGTGCTAACTACTCCAGTAGAATCGCTAAATGGGTAACTGTCTTGGGAGCCTTTGACATCAAGTACATGCCTCGCACTTCTGTGAAGGGGCAAGTCTTGGCCGACCTGGTGGCGGAGTTCGCTGAGCCTTCCATAGAGGAAAACCTGGAGGGATGGAAAACTAGTTGGGCGTAATCTCACGCGAGAAACCTTCGGTGTGGAAGGTTTTTGTTGATGGAGCCTCCAACCAAAAGTGTTCAAGCGTCGGGATAGTTTTGATATCCCCGAAGGGAATCGTCGTGGAAAAGTCATTGAGGTTAGCGTTCTCGGCTACCAATAATGAAGCCGAGTACGAAGCTCTGCTAGTTGGAATGGACATGGTTCAAAGAATGGGGGGAAAAGCGGTGCAGGCATTCTCGAATTCGCAGCTAGTGGTCGTCCAGGTAGAAGGGAAATTGGAATCCAAGGAACTGAGAATGCGAAAGTATTTAGCCTGCGCCAGACACTTACAGTCCAAATTTGAGTCTTTTGCATTGTCGCATATCTCCAGAAATGGGAATACCCACGCCGACTCATTGGCCATACTCGCGACCTCCTCGGTACAAGGCCTGCCTCGGGTCATCCTAGTTGAAGACCTATTCAAGCCCGTTGAGCCAAGTGGTGATGCCCTCCGGATCCACTAGGTCAGAATGGAACCCAATTGAATGGACCCCAATAGTGTCCTTCCTTAAACACGACACGCTGCCAGAAGAAAGGTCTGAAGCCGACAAGATCCGTAGGAAGGCTCCTCGGTTCTAGCTGTCCAAGGAAGGGAAGCTTTATAAATGCTCTTTTTCAGGACCCTATTTGCTGTGCATACACCCAGAAGCAACGAAGTAACTCTTGGAAGAACTACACGAGGGAATATGTGGCAGCCACACTGGAGGAAGATCGCTAGCCCACAGAGCCCTCACCTAGGGATACTAGTGGCCAAACATGCAGAGAGAGGCGCAGGATTATGCAAAGAAGTGTGATCAATGTCAGAGGTTCGCTCCCAACATCCACCAGCCGGGGGGTGTCCTTAACCCTTTGGTCAACTTTTGGCCGTTCGCTCAGTGGGTCCTGCATATCGTGGGTCCGTTTCTGAGGGCAGTGGGAAACAAGAGATGGTTGCTCGTCGGGATGGACTACTTCACCAAGTGAGTTGAGGCAGAGGCCCTCTTGAACATCAGGGATGTGGATGCAAAGAAGTTCGTCTGGAAAAACATTATCACGAGGTTTGGGATCCTGCGCACCCTCATCTTGGACAATGGCCTGCAGTTCGATAGTTAGGCCTTCAGAAAATACTATGGGGACTTCTGCATTATAAACAGGTACTCCACTCTAGCCTACCCGCAAGGGAATGGCCAAGTCGAGGCAGTGAACAAAACGATAGTTGATGGGCTCAAAAAGAGGCTGGACGACGCTAAAGGCAGGTGGGTAGAAGAAGTGCCACACGTATTATGGACTTACCGAACTACTCCAAGAAGGTCAATGGGGGAGACGCCCTATTCGATGGCTTATGGTGTTGAGGCCGTAATCCCGTTGTAAATAGGGTTTCTAACGATGAGGACTCATTCCTTCGACCTAGGCAGCAATGACACCTTCCTACGGAAAGGGTTGGACTTGATAGAGGAGAGGCGAGAGAATGCTATGGTCCGGCTAGCTTGCTACTAGCAAAGGCTTAAGTAAGGGTATGATTCTCACGTGAAATCCAGGCCCCTTACGCCTGGAGACCTAGTACTGAGGAAAGTTGTTGGGATTGCTAAAGACCCAAAGTGGGGAAAATTAGGGCCAAACTGGGAGGGGCCCTACCGCATAACCTTGGTGGCCGGCATAGGGTCGTATTACCTCGCCGATTTAGAAGACAAACCTGTAATGAGGCCCTAGAATGTAAATAACCTTCGAAGGTATTACTATTAATGAAAGGCGTACATGTCATGCATTTGGATATCATTGTATCATGCTGATTGTTAAATTGTCAATCTCTATCGCCAAACAAAGTGTTAATGTCAACCTAGGCTACGCCAGGTCCTTGGACCTTCTGCCTCGGGAAAATTTAACATCCAATTCTTTTTAATTATGTGTTAATGTCAACCTTAGAAAAATTGAACATCCAATTCTTTTTAATTATGTGTTAATGTCAACTTGGGCTACGCCAGGTCCTCGGACCTTCTGCCTTGGGAAAATTTAACATCCAATTCTTTTTAATTATGTGTTAATATCAACCTAGGCTATGCCATGTTCTCGAACCTTTTGCCTTGGGAAAATTTAGCATACAATTCATTTTAATTATGTGTTAATAAAAACCTAGGCTATGCTAGGCCCTCGGACCTTCTGCCTTTAACTTAAAATACTACTCATTTTAACTGAGTGTTAACATACAATCTAACTAAGTGTTGACACTGTCTCTTGGAACCTACGGCCTTGGTAAACTCTAAGCGCAATTCATTTTGAAAGTAAATTGTTACGAACAGGTTGCACGTGGTCCTATTAGACATGCTCCTGTGCACATAGCTATTTGTTTATTAGCCTCATCCTGTCAAGAGGGATGTCAAATTGCTTAGGGTTTGCAAGCAACTTATGGCGCAATAATACGAGCTATGCAGCAATAAACGTAATCCACCAAGAAAGCCACATTATCAGAAGCAAAACACTGAAATTCATTGAAACTGTTTACATTAAAGCTGGAAATAAAAATTACAAGGTAAATGATTAATGACAAACTCCCTAAGGGAGAAAACTACTCAAGGAAGGAGCTCGAGGTGGCCTATCCCTTTATCTTCAGTGGAGGGTCCTTTCCCAGCTTCGTCGAGGACTCCTTGGTCTGACCCTCAACTTCAGCTCCTTTCGTCCCAGCCTCAGGCAGAACCTGAACCTGTTTCCCCTTATCTTTAGCTTTGAGAGGAAGTACAGCCTGGCTGGTTGGCTCGTCGGACCCCCCTTCGACCACTTTATCAGCAGCAGCAGCCTTATTGGCAGGGAGGACTTGCTATTGGGAGGAGGGAGGCAGCATCGGAGCTGCCGTCTCAGGACTAGCCGAAATGGCAGGAGCATCTTCGATAAATCTGATATCCTCGGGATACCAAACCTTCTTTGCTCCCCTCCACTCTGAGTTGGAAGGAACTCTCGCAGCGTTTAGAGCTTCCGCCCAAACTTGCTGGCAGTATTCCTTACACAACTCGGCTAGCTCCTCGGTTAGGCGGTTCTTCGTCACCTCGACCCCTTTATTATAAGCGGCTGTGGTGGCGGCCTCCACGGTATCTCTTATGGTGTGAGCTGCTTTTTTGGCCTGTGCAAGCTCTCTTTTTAAACTCGAGATCTCCTGCCCTGCTTTGGACAGTGCCTCGTCCTTTTGGTGCAAGAGCTTTCGTTGGCTTTCCACCTGGGCCTCTGCCGTCTTTAAGCCAGCGTCTAGGCTCCTCCTCTCAGTCTGCTATAGGGTCAGCTTGGCGGCCAGGTCAGCCTTCTCAGCCTCGGCACGACCCAAGTTTTTCTCAACCTCCGCCTTGGCTGACTGCTCGGCCCCTACCTGGTTCTGGTAGTGCTCCACCAGCTCCTTGGCAGCGAAAACCTCCTAGATGGCCTGCGGAGAAAAATTCCGATTAATACACAATAAACGTGAAAGTGACATACAAGAAGGCTAAAATGACAACAACAAAATAGGGGGACAGCGCGTACCAGGCCTAAGTTCCTCTTGAGGGAAAGAAAGAGGCGCGTCTGACCTATCTTCCCCAAGTCCTCCATGTCCCTTGGCAAGAGGAGGGGCTGCTCTAGAGCATTGGCCAGGTGAGGGGCGTGACCCCTCTGAAAGTCCCTGATGCTCGCTTTGAGAGGTATCGGAGCCCCGTCCACCTCCAGCGCAGGGGACCAGCTTGAGTCACTGCGGCGGACCTCGGCTTGCCCACGGAGCTCTCCACTCTCGACGGACGAGGCCCGCCCTCCGCCTTTAGCAACTTGTAGTTGCTGTTGTGGTTGCTGCCTTTGCTATTTTTGTTTTTTCTCCCTCTCCCTGTCCGCCTCCTCATTCTTGTTCCTCCTCTTCTTTGGGACGTTAGGGGGAGGAGGGAGCGGGTCGGATGGAGGAGGAGGCAGAGGCAACTTTGGCTGGGACTCGGAGGCGTCTCCCTTGAAGACTTGAGCGCCCCTCTTTCTAGCAAAGAGTGTTCTCAAACTCGCCATATCGTTGTCTTCCTCTAAGTTGTCCTCCGCTCGGGCGATCACCAATCCTTTAATGCCGGAGCCCCTATCCGAGGTGTCCCCCTCGTCCGAAATCTGTACTACGTTGTCCTTCAAGGGTCTTTCAACCTCCTTTAGGTGAAACTGATCAATTTCTTTGCTGAGAGATGAGGGGGAAGTTGCGGATTCTCCTCGGACGAGCTGGTCCTCCCTCTTCACCGCCAAAGGAGTGGCCTCAACGGTCCAACAGTAAAGAATGGTGGATGGAGCGTCTGGTATAGCTCGAGGGGCAAGGAACTCGGGGTAGCGGACATTTATCCTCGCACATATCCGGTCACCTGAGAGGATAGTGTCTTCAACCTCGCCAAAAACCTTCAATATAGGTTCGTACCCCAATATGAGGTAGGCAGCCCTCACCTGCAGATCTCCGGTTACAAAGACCTCGGATCTCAGAACCCTGTTAAGGTCCGAAATGTTGCCTTCGCCCAAGCGAGGAGACGTGTGCCGTTTGTCTGCAAGAAAGACAGTAGAGGAGCCAAACATGGTTATATACTAACGATAAATCAAGTAAAGAAAGCATCAAATGGCAACAAATCTACCAAGGGGAGCAAAAAGGGGCAAAACTTAAATAAAAAAAAATGAAAAACTCCTAAATCCTAAGGAATCACACCTGGCTGCCCCTCACTTACTGGACAATGGGGTCCGTCATGCCACCTCCCAGTGGCGACGAGATAATCATCCTTTATGCCTTTATTGGACTTGGGCAGATAGGAAATGAGCCCGACGGCGTTAGACCTCAACTTGAGGTAATAGCCTACATCTTTCAGTCGGTGGCATTCGTACAAGTAAACGACGTCGTGCCATGTGAGGCGCAGACCCATCTACTCGTTTAGAGCATCGACGCAACCTAATATTCTAAACATATTGGGTGTGCATTGATCAGGACACAACCTATGGTTACGAAGGTACTCGCTGGTCACGTCCTTCATAGGGAGTGTCATCCCCCCCTCTAGGAAGGCGATTACAGGGATGACAACCTGCCCTTCTTTCCTAGAATTTGCTACGACCTCTAGGGGGCAGTATTCCAGACCCACATTCGGAGGAATGTGATATTCGACCCAGAATCCTTCCATGTTAGAAGCCGTATCAACTAGACACTTAAATCTACCCATTGAGTTGAAAATTAAGGTAAAGAGTTACGAAGAAAGGGAACAATGGTTGACAGTCGAGGAGAAGAAGGTTCGAAGAGAGGAAAAACTTACAAGAGAAAGGTGTGCAAACTTTTGAGAGCTTCTTGAAAGAGAGAGAGAGATTGAATAACTCCATAATATGTTTTGCTTTTTGGAAGAAATGGTGAATATCACGACTATCGAAGCGTTTTGAATGATTGAAGGGCGGCGGTTCACGAAGAATGTCCCACTCGAATTTTTGGGAATAAACTTGAGCCATTGGATCCACATCTCACCGTTGAACGTGGGCGACAAGGAGTTACTTAGTGCAATTAATGCAAGCATTGCGTATCACGAAACTTTAGGAGCCCATCTAAAAAGCATGGGGGGACTTCGCACGTGCAAATTTTTAGGGATCACGTGAAGATGATATTCGCGAGTCAAAAACTCATTCCCCTCCTCAGATGGGAGACGAATGAATTTTTGAGGCGCTATTGTGGGGGTAGAAATATCAAGACACCAATATGGGCCTTGGGCCTTGGGCCTTGTCTGAGGTCGTTGACCTCAGTAAAAGGCTGCAATGCGGAGATAAGGTCGCCTAAATTAAGGGCCTAGGAGCCTATCGATCAGAACGCTGGCCAATTAGGGAGAGTCCAAGGAGAAGGTCTCCTCGGACAACAGAAAACGAGGGCCAAAGGGTGCAACATGACGCCTAGGGAAGAACTCTTGAAACTCAACGAGCCATATTACACTTCAACGGGACGCTGAGGAGGAGAGCAAGTGGGAGGTGCTCTGCATAAAGCTACCACCACCGCATTAATGGTTTCCCACCTACCTACCTAGCCGCATTAATGGGGAAGTGACCCTTGAGGGGATGGGGATCAGCCCTATGGCCAGTGGGGGCAGTTTCCAAGAAGACAATAGATGAGAAAGGGATCTGCATTTATGGCTTTGTAAATAAGAACAAGAGAAAGGGGGAGTATAAGAAGGGAAGGGGAGGCCATGAAAAGGGGATCCGGTCTGGAAAAGGAGAGGAATTTTTCCCAGTACAGTTCAAGGGAAGCAAGGACAAAGACCCCTTAGCCCAGTCTGAGGAAAGCCAAAGTTACTCTTCCAACTCGTTGCACGCCACTGTGGACTTAGCCCAAACGCCATCGCTTTCTACTGTCCTAACAAGTCTAGGCTTCAAGCTCACTCTCTATAAATTATATTGTATAAGCCATTTGGGCCAGCCCATTACGCACTTGGGTCTAGGCTTGATTTGTGTACCTACAAATAGCATTGCTGACGTTTTAGCAAAAATGAGGCCAAAAAAGTATGAGATTATTTAACTCCATGATAATTGATAAGGGATGCTTATTTTTTTTAACTAATTGAAGTCAAGTTTTATCTTAATTTTTCAAGATTTATGTGCTATTTTACTTATATATATATATATATATATGTATATGTATGTATGTATGTATGTATGTATATATATATAAATCAAAGTTAGTTTCAAAACCAATGCTGAACTACACCTAATATATATATATATATATATATATTTAACCGAAACCTCTGAAGCTCTCACAATTTTCCACGTCATCACTATTTTTTTTTAAAATTTATTTTAGATCCTTTTTATTTTAGGTTTTATATCTTATATATTTATTATTTCTCTTTAACGTATAATTATCTTATCAAGTGTTAAAATAGTTTAGTTTAAGTAAAACTCTATTAGATATATATTTCAAGAGCTTGAAAATTCTACTTCAACTAAAATTCTATATCTTTCTCAAAAGAAAAAAAGAAAAAGAAAAAAAATTCTATAACAAAAATTTTAGTTTCACATCAGCCAAGTGGTTTCTCTCTTAGAGCTCCAATCAAGGTATGTGCAATCTTGTGTGTGAAATTTTGAATTTGTGAATTTTTCTGGTATGGAGTGAGAATAATCAATAATTAAATGGAATAGTGATAGATTGTTGAGGTAGTTGTTGTAAATTGTAGATTATCAAAAATTGAAAAGTGGGATTTTTGGACCAGATTTGACCATAGGAGTTGATTTAAATACTATAAGAAGAATTTGATGTTTATAGGAGTTTATTTCACTGCTAAGAGTCTCTTTTCATCTTCTCTATGAATTTGACTTCCTTTGTCTTTGTTTTTTAGTTTATTTTATTTTTTATTTTTTTTTCTCCGTTGCAATTTTTGTGCAATGTAAATTCCAAGACTGAGGAAAGAGCCACCTTCTATATAAAGAGGGGTCATTGTGTTAATTTTTTTTTTTTTTTTGGTGTGTGTTTGGCATGAATGCACAAGGATGAATTATATATAAATATATATATATATATATATATATTTATTTATTTATTTAAATCAAATTTAACCAAAAACCCCACCGTACTCTCTCTACATCAATATGGTACCCATTCTCTTTGAATCTCTATATATTATGCTTCAATCTCCATATTGCTCAAATCTCAATACCATTATTATTATTTTTTTGGTTTCGTTCTAGGCTTATGGTTATGGGTACTTTTTGGCTATGATATATCAAGATTTTGTTTGAATTTTTAGATATTGTTGTATAAAACATTGCTAGAATTTTATTTGTTTGATTTCTTAATTAATTATATTAACATTGCTGAATTATGCAATGTCCTAAGTTGCTGTCATGCTTTGTAAGGTCAAAATTTGCTGAATTATTTGATTAGTTGCAATTAATGTCCTATGTTACTAGCTAATTGGAAGAGTTAAGGGAACAAATGAACAATCATATTTGGTCAAATATCTTTTGTTTTTAGTATGTTTAATCTTTTAGAATATTTGTATGGATCTAATCTCTAAACAATGAACAAAAGAGAATTAGAAATTTTCATAGACAGCAAAACCCAAAAAGACACTGAATAAAGCTTGAAGATACAAGCATAATTATATATTATTTTGTTTACTTATCAAACCAAATGTAAGAAATGTTATAATTATTGTAATATTTTACTCCATAATATTTGGATGTTTCTCATATTTAATGTTCTTATGTGATAAAATTTTGACAATTTTTCGTAAGAAATGTTTAAACTACATCTTTCATTTGATATTGGAGCTAATTCAACTTTCAAATAGTTGAAATTAGAAAAATATTTAAACTAAAACATTTTAACATTTTATCTAAAAGTTTTTCATGCATCGTACGGGTTAGCGACTAGTATATATAAAAAAATAAAAATAAAAACTAGGTTACCACTGTATGTCAATCCTTTTTTGATGCATTGATAGTTGGAATTGTGAGAATTTGAGCTGTGAATGTCTCAGTTAAAAACATCAAGAGATGTCAGTTGCATGAGCTATAAGGCTCCATGGCCGCTACATGATTATTTATAAAACTATTCATATTTATCATCATTTAATTAAAAAAGTCATATAATTCATTAAAAAAGTTTTGTGATTAAAACTATGAACTCTTTAATTGTGTTACATAATGGATTAGAAAAAAACAGCTGCAAAACGTTTTGGAGCTAAACTATTTCCAAATCAATGGCACCCAAAAAAAAAAAAAAAATACTAAATTATGATTCCCTTTCTTTTCGCATGCAACAATTTTCGTTAACTTAAAACATTCAGGTTGAAATCTACCTCCCCAATTATCCTTTTCTAAAAAAAAAAGAAAAAAAAAGAAAGAAAAAAAAAAGAGGTAATGTTTGATTTATTTGCCACGTCAAGTTTTGTGACATTACTTACAATTTTCAACATGCATGTGGACTGTCGTCTTCAATTTCGGTTGCCAGGCTTACAGTGTGGGGCTTCTCCAGCACATTGTTGTCTCTCTATGATTTTTTTTTTTAAATTTTGTTTTTGTTTTTTGAGAGCTTAGTCTTTAAGATTAAGCCAGTAAGTCCCCAATATTGACTTTGCCTGAGAGTATTATTTGGTTACTTCAGCGTGGTAATGGTAGGCGGATTAGGGTTTGAGCAGCTGTTTCATGATTTCTTTTCTTTTCTATCTAATCTTTTCTTCATTGGTGAGAGGTAGCCTTGACAATAGTCCCTCCTAAGAATTCTTGCTTGGTGTGGTCAGCAAGCCTACGTAACACTTATAATAAACACCATTTCAGAATTAAAGAAAAGAGAATGAGGCTCACAAACATAAGTTTCAAGTTCAAACTATAACTTACTAATCGCCATTATGATATAAGAGAAAGAAAACTATTTTATCATTGTATTTTTGTGAAAACAAGTACAAATGACAATGACTAAAGTAGTAAAGTTTAAGTTCGGGTAAATTACACTTTACCACCTTAAACTATACACTAGATTACACTTTGCACCTTAAACTATTCAAATGCACACTTTGCACCCTAAACTATCACATTTATCACACTTTGCACCCCAACATTACTTTTACAGGTAAATTAGAGTGATAATTTATGTCTAACTTAATGGTAAAAGTAACATTGGAGTGTAAAGTGTGATAAGAGTGATAGTTTAGGGTGCAAAGTGTGCATTTGAATAGTTTAGGGTGCAAAGTGTAATCTGGTGTATAGTTTAGGGTGGTAAAGTGTAATTTACCCTTTAAGTTCAAACAAAAAATGCTCTCTTATGATTTCACCATCTCAACAATGGTGTGACTCATACTATTACTTCCATTACACTTCATTGTGTATTTGAATGAGTTTATTTTCGTCAGTTCAATTTACTTATTTTGATTATTGTGAAAACATAGAATTAAAAAAGTGATGTTTTAAAAACATATACCTTGCCATTTTAGATGAGGCAAAAGGACTCTATAAAAAGCAAAATAACAAAATCCTTGAGTCCATGTAAAGAGAGGGGGGTTTAGGGTCCGTTTGGTAAAAGATTTTTAATAACGTTGTTGTTGTTTTGTGGAAATATATGTTTTGTGAAAATATATAAGTGTGTGAAAATATGAATAATGTTCTTTAAACAACAATAACAAACACCCTTTAATGTCTCAAATATTAAAGAATGATGCATAAACTATGGCTCTCATAGTTTAGATCCAAACAAGTTTTAAGCAAAGTTAAGGCACACATGTATTCTGGTCAAGACTATGAAAAGAAGCTTTTTTTTTTTCTTCTTTTCTCATGAATGAAAGGAAGAATATATAAAGTATTGAGAATAGCTTTCTGACGTATAAAGTTGTTGGGAGGACTCTGAAAATAAAGGCAGCTGGAATTGCTGGGAGAAAGAAGACCCGTAAAGAGTTTTAGAAAAAAAAAAAAAAGAAGTCTTTATCCCACTTTCTCCAAAGTCCAAAGTGAGATTTTTAGCCATGTAAATGTAGATTTGGATCCGGGTTTTTTTTTTTTTTTTTTTTTTTTTTTTTTTTAACGTATTACTTTTATATATCACATGAAAGTGGTATGTAATTGTATGATTTTGGATATAAATTTTGTAAATATTTCTTTACTATACTCACACCATTATAAGTTGTAACTAAACAGTTTTGAACCTCCTAGGCACATAGATTAGACCATCATTTTGGTGAAAGTTTATGATTATACAGTGGAATTTTATTAACTAGAAATAAATATAACATACATAAATTTACTTGTTTAGTAGTATGATATTGGAACTGTTTTTTAAGATATATTCATTTGCACTATTTGCTGGGCTCAACCCCTTATCCATATTCAGCTCACATGGAATTCAATTCCCAATATATAGTCAATAATTCAAAACAATAATTTACTATTATACATATTATTGTTTTGAATTATTGCCTAGATGCAAAGTTGGAAACCAATTGAGGGATTTATTTGGATATACTCAAATGAACTGTGTAACTTAATTGGTTTGTCAGCAGCCAATTGCATAATACAATATAACAAAATATTACCCATTGTTTGGTCAAGGTGAATATTTTTTTATTCACGATGGTGTCGTACACAATTATTTAATCATAGTTTAGGTTTACCAAAATGATCTGTTGGAATAGAAAATTGGTAATAATTGAATAAACAGTGAATAATAAACAAAATAAGAGTTGCCTTTACACACGTAAGAGAATTTTTATTGGATTTTTTTAAAAGCTTTGAATAACGTTTGGTCCAAGTATTGATAAACAAATCAATCAATTAATGGTGCAAAAGACTATAGATTAAAATAAAATAGCAAGTAAAGGCATGGAAATGCATGTGATGCAAGCAAATGACGATGTGTTCAGAAGCAGCGTGCCCATAATTTGGGTTTAGTGATTAAGAGGCACTTGATTTTGTGTAGCAACCTTAGTAGCAATGCAGTAATAGGCATGAAATAGTCAATAGCTCCAATAATCTCGGATCCTTTGTGGGTCCAATTTTAAGATTTTAAAGGATTTAATTTTAAGACCTAACACTATTGATTCAATCTTCATCATCAACATAACTCAAGTTGACTCCCTCTTTTTGAGTCAACCGGTAAAGTTTCTAATAGTTAAGTAAGAGATCTGAGGTTCAATCTTATCTACACTATAAACCGATTGGTGTTTTGGTTTGCTGATAAAGAATTATCACTAGGAATGAACTTCATAAATTGAAACTCTCTTAAAAAAAAAAGTTGGCTTCCTCTTTTGAATGAAAATGAAGTTATTTACTTATTTGGACCAAAAAAAAAAAAAAATTGTAATCAACTTTGAGGAAGGGTGCATATATGAGCTATGAACTATTAATGGTTTGTTTGGCATGAAGTGTGAAGTCTAAACAATTGAATTTGACTTCTCAAGGTTCAAAAACCTTATCTTATTTACAAAATAAATATAAAAAATTAAAGAAAAAGGAGGCATGCTTATTTTTAAATTTTTTTATAGGTAAATCCTAGATAGGAAAAAAGGGGAGATATAATTCAAATTAGAAATATAAAACATCACAAAGGATGTCACCAATCTTTTTTTTTTTTTTTTTTTTTGAGGAACAAGGATGTCACCAATCTTGAGCACACAAAAGTACAAAACCATGAAAATTGTATACCAATATAAAAAATAAAAATTCTATATCAATTACTTGTTAACTTAGTAAATTATGAAAAAAAAAAGTTGTGGAGTAAGATTACAAATGAATTACATTTATTTTGCCTTCAAAATAATTCAATTATTATAACAAGGGAGAAATAATTTTATAGTTTTGTGGATAAAAAGTAAAAACCACAAGACCGAAAAAAAAATAACTGTCTTCAAATATGTTTTAGAAATGAATTCAAGTATCTCCTTCCAACCAAAAGAAATTTCCATTAGGAGTTATCATTAATACCCTTTTGAATTTTAATTTTTAAATACTATGATCACAATAACAAAAATTCGTAGTGCTATCATATAATTTGAACCCACAATTTATTAACCAATCCAAATGACGATATGAATCTTGCCATGTCACCCAATGTACAATTTATTTACCCAAAAAATAAACTTATAACAAAAATATACACAACTATAAATATATTCTTAAAATGGTATTATTGATCTATAATATAATTTGAAAGTCACACAGATAAACAATCCATAGAAGATACAGTAATTTTTTCTTAAAATTGTATTATGATATTATCCATCTATAATATAATTTGAAAGTCACACAGATAAACAATCCATAGAAGATACAGTAATTTTTTCTTAAAATGGTATTATGATATTATCCATCTATAATATAATTTGAAAGCCACACAAATAAAAAACTAATAGAATTAGTCTTTTATAGCTCAACTGCCATCTCCTAATATTCTAATTGAAATGTCCAACTGCAAATACACAACCAATTACTCCCGAAAAACACCAAAACTTTATCCGCTCAGCCAATTTGAGATTAGGGTAATGCTACTAGATTATCATCACAATTTCCTACATTTGTTATATTGAATAGATATTACAGTAAGAATAGTAATCTCTGCTACTAGAAATAGAAGATATTCTAATGGAATAACTATCAGTCTATTACTAGAAATGATATATCAAAAAAATTTATATTTTTGGAAAATACATTAATTTTAAAGCATATTGCATTCACTACCAAATATCTATTACAACCATCAATTCCTTAATTTTAAGAATAACTTTTCTTATCTAATAACTAATTAATATAATAAAAATGTTTATACATTTACCAAACATACCTAAGTAACAGACTATTACTGTCACAATCTAAATTCAATACTAATATCACCTTTTTTGTTTGTTTTACTATTAGTAATAATTTGGCACCTAAAATTTCATATGAGTTGCGTTATAAGCTGTTGAAAAATGATGTTTTGAATTTAAAACGAGATCCATTCGGGGGAGACTATTCTCCCAAACTACCAACCGCAGACACCCTCTAGAAGCAATCAAGAAACTCCGTTGGCAAACATCGCTTCCTCTAGAAGCAATCAGGAAACTCCGTTGGCAGACACCAGAAGTCCAACGTTGCAAAAGAAATCCAAAACGAACTCTCTCTGTCGTCGAGGTTGCGGGGTCCACCCAATAAGACCACACCACGTGCGAAAAGAAAAAAAAAAAAAAAAAAAAAGCAAAGCGAAGCGTTGTGTACACGCTATCGAAATTAGCGGTAAAAATTAGTTTTTAACCACGCGGTTTCACCGGTATTCTTTATTCTTTTTTAATCATTCAAACTCCCTCTCTCTCTCTCTCTCTAAAAATGGAACTCTAAAAATAAAACACAAACCCTTTCGAACATTTCAAACCCCAAAAAAAACACATTTTCTTTTTCTTATGGAAACAACGGCGTCGTATTGGTGTTACCGGTGCAGCCGGTTCGTTAGAGTTTCGGGTCAGGATGCGTCGGTGACATGCCCCGACTGCGAAACCGGGTTTGTGGAGGCAATGGAAGAGGAGCCGCCCCGGACTGTCCACGTGGACTCCAGGCGTAGAAGAATCCCTGCGGCCGCGATGTACATGATCGGCACCCCACACCCCCACCACCACCACCTCCACCATCACCACGGCAGCCACCACAACCAAAGCAACAGCTCTGGCCCGACGCTCCGCCGGCTGAGGAGAACCGGGCCGGACCGGTCTCCTTTCAACCCGGTTATCGTTCTCCGCGGCGGGCCCTCTGATGGCAGAGAGGCGCGTGGGTTCGAGCTCTTTTACGACGACGGAAGCGGGTCGGGTCTTAGGCCGTTGCCGCCGAGCATGTCGGATTTTCTGTTGGGGTCCGGGTTCGATCGGCTTTTGGAGCAACTGTCGCAGATCGAATTGAACGGCGTCGTCGCGAGGTACGAGAACCCGCCGGCTTCGAAGTCGGCGATCGAGTCGATGCCCACGATCGAAATCGACGAGACCCAGGTAGAGTCTCACTGCGCTGTTTGTAAAGAGCAATTCGAATTCGGATCCGAAGCTCGAGAAATGCCGTGTAAGCATATATACCACTCTGATTGTATACTCCCTTGGCTTTTGATTCGGAATTCTTGCCCAGTTTGTCGCCACGAGCTTCCCACTGATACCGAAACCGTAGCGGCGGCTGCGCCGGTGGAGTCTACGACGGCGGCGGCGGCTCAGAATGGGTCTGAGAATGTTGGGTTGACGATTTGGAGGCTTCCCGGAGGTGGGTTTGCGGTGGGGAGGTTTTCTGGGCCGAGAGGGAGAATTGAGGAGCGAGAGCTTCCGGTGGTGTATACGGAAATGGATGGTGGGTTTAACAATGGCGCTGCGGCGAGGCGGATTGCGTGGTCGATGAGATCGGGTGGAGGAGGAGGAGGAGGAGGAGGAGGAGGAGGGCGAGAGAGTGGTGGGTTTGGCCGTACGGTCAGGAATTTGTTGTCTTGTTTTCGGGGCTCGAATTCGAATTCGGGTTCCGGTTCGGGGTCTAATTCAGATGCCAGAACGACAAGGAGGAGGAGATCAGTATCGGCCGGGAGGTCAAGGAGGCGGAGGACTTGGTCTATGGATGCTAATAATGGAGCTAGAGAATGGTGAAATTGGCTAAAATTGCCAAAAAAAGAGTCTCTAACTTTGGCTCTTTCTGGGTCGGTTCCAATGTAAATATAGAGATGGGTATTCCAATTCAGAGCGTATAGAAAAATTGTGGGAAATTGTCAAATTGCTATTGTTAATAAGTTGAAGATTGTTGTATGCATAAAAAGAAGAAAGAGCTGGACCAAACAGAAGAGGAGAAAAAGAAGGTACATGACTTTTTGTGTACCAATACTGCTGTGCCTCTTTGCAGAGTTTGATGAAATTGAATTAGAGTATCTGCAGCAATTGTATTCTTTTCTAGTTTTTTGTGACTCTTATTGTTCATTAATTTTGTTTTTGTAGTTAGCTTCAGTTTGTTATTTTCCATCTTTCTGTCATTATTCTTCGGTATAAATATTGTTAAGGTGATATTTAGCTCATGAAGCATGTTGCATTACCTTTCTTTTGAGATTTGTTTCCTTCTGAAAAGGTATAAACTTTCAAGTTTATGTATGTTGTATAGATTCGCTGGCCAAAGAATTGGCGTTTTCAATATATATTGATATATAACACAAGTTATGCAATTGCCAATGAGTTGTGATTTCCTCCCGTTGTAAGAACAAGGTGGAGAAATGAGGCCCAAGTAGGGCGTGTGTAATTACCAGTAAAGGAAGTTCAGGGCTGTACTTGTTCGGCAATGCTATTGAGGCTGAGGCTATATCCACAGCTTAAGATGTTTTTGTCTAATGGAAAGCAGCGTGGGGAAGATACTTGCTTTTGATAATCTCATTAAGAAAGGATAGATGCTAGTAGGTTGGTGGTATATTTGCTGCTGTAGTGGGGAGATGCTAGTAGGTTCTGTTCAAGTTGTGGAGCTTCATTTTTTGATCTTTTGGGTTTTATTGGGTGCTTTTGGCAAAGGTAATTGACCTTTTGTTTGGTTGGTGAAATTGAGTAGGCAAGTATTTTTCAGATATTTGGAACATTGTTCCGGTTCCATTATGTTTGATGTGCGCATTTTCACGGTAATGAAATCCTTGTACATTTGAGGATATGGAAATTTCATGGATACAATTGATTGCATTATTTAATAGTTGTTTGATTGCTATAGCCCGGTGATAATTTGCATACCAATGCCACAGTGCCTTTGCAATGAATGAATTAGAGTAGATGCAAGGCAATGCGACAGTGTTTTGATTAGTACTTAGCTTCAGTTTGTGGCCCCCCCCCCCCCCCCCAATAACTAGCTTCAGTTTGTTTTTTTTCCATCTTTCTATCATTATTTCTCCAATAGTTTTATTATTAAATTGATATTTAGCTCATGAAGCATGTTGCATTACCTTTCTATTGAGATGTGTTTCTTCCTAAAAACTTTTGATTTTATGCATGTTGTATAGACCTGTTGTTGGCAGAGTAATTGATATCAGTCTATATTGAATTGTGAATATATAACACAAGTTATACGATATTGTGGTTGGTAGTCTATATTTGGGTACTAGTAAAGCTTCTGTCTTGGATAGTTTTTTATTTGACTCAACTTGGCAAAACTTGTTGCCAGAGTCATGTCTGTAATTGCCAATGAGAGAATGACATTGTGAGTCCAAGATCCACTTGGTGCAGGTTTAGTAATCTTTGTTTAAAGAGTTTGGGTTCAGTGTCCTGTGAATGCATAATTGCTAGTTTTGCCAAGTAAAAGAACAAAGAGCAGGAGAGAGAGAGAGAGAGAGAGTTTAGAGGTTATTTTTGGCAGAAAGATGATACGTAACTTTGAGTACCAGTGTACCATAGATAAGAGTGATTATCTGCAATCTTATTGTTTTAGTTTTTGCAGCTTTTATTTTTAGTTAGCTTCAGTTTGTTGTCTTCAAACTTACATTCGTCATTATTTCGCCAAAATATTTATTATTAATTAAGTGATATTTACCTCATGAATTATGTTGCACCACCGATTTCTGAGATTTGGTTCTCTGAAAATGTATGATTTTGATTTCATTCATTGACACTTTTGGGTAAAAGTAATTGATACTGCGGATATAGAATAATTCTCTTATGTGAATACTGTGTATAATCTTCATTCAACTACTAGTCATTCTGCCATGAATGGTTGCCTGTACTCGTTTGGCAAAAGCTTTGGGGGTGAGGCTATTTCCACAGCTTAATAATTGTGGAAAAAATAATTGAAAAAATTCCTTTACGACCGAAAGAGATGGTATTGAAATGTGACCTTGTTGGCCAACATTGCCAGAAGCTTCTTTGTATGTGCCGCTATCAGGTTGAGTGATGGGATGATTTTTTTAAGGAGAAAATAATCAGGTTCAACGCCACGCGGGAAAAAGACATAAATACAAATAATTGTAGTTTGACAGGGTAAAGCTTTGTCATGACTCGGGCAATTGAGAGTTGGGAGAGAAAAAGGTTAGTTTTAGAGAGATTTTTAAGGTTTCAATGAGTGGATGCACAAGATGAATTGGAGATATTTGTAGGGATTTTTAAGGTTTCAATCATTACTCAATTATTGTGCCAAAGTAGCAGAGATGATTGTGGTAGCCTTAGTTCGTCTATGATGTTTACATTTTTGTAGCTATTTTTTTTCGTTTCAATAGCAGACCAAGTACATAAAATCCATCAGTTTGCATAAAATTCTAATATACAAAAGAGGAGGGACATTATTTTTACCAAATTTTATTATAAAAAAAAATGTATAAACCAATGTGATAAAGAATGTAATCTATGTCATATCAACAATGTAATATATAAATTTCTCAATTTTTTTTTCTTGTTTTTGTAAAATTTGTATTATGCTTAACATATGGACCAAATACATTTGAGAATCAACTTGCAACCATGAGGGGCTTCTAGAGACTAGAGCATCTCGTTTCATGTGTGAAAGCAGTGCCAATTTCTTCTAGTGTGAATATGCGATGAAATCAAAGGCAAAGGAATATAAGAGGCCGGTTGAACTCATTCATGAAAGCCTTATCTATGAAATCAACAGGATATGACTCACAGACATAGTACATGTCATGTGAGTGTGACATCATTAGAGCCCAGCCGAAAATTTTGAACTTTGAACTTTGAATGTATAGCTTTCCTTAATTGGTGGATCTATTGGTTCGATCAGTCCTTTCCTCCCAACTAGGAACCTGTTTCTCCTCTCTCCAAACGGACTTCTTTTTATATATATAGATATATGCCCATGGGCCATGGGCTTTTTTTTTTTTTAACGAGTTGGGTGGAAGATATATGGAGGGCTATCTGAGTTGACATATACAACTCCATCTACATAAAGCCCATTATTGGGTGAAAAACTTTCTTCTTCCTTTTTTGGGTTGAATGGATGCACTATTTCAATAAAGTGAAGTGAGAATATTTATACTCTATATAAAAAGGACAGTTGAGCTGCTTGTGTTTGACAAAACGACATTGTAAGGGTTAAAACAGAGTGGAGGATTCCTTTCGGGTTTGTTTGTTATGTGCAAATAGATTTACACTTTTATCCTTGAAAACTATTAATTTGAAGAGTGAAAAAGCGTGGGGTAGTTTCGTCATTTGGCTCTATCTTTCTTTATCTTATTTCTATGTTTGATGTGTTTGATAGCCAAGTACTCTACTGATAGACAAAAACCCAAGACACAACACGGTAAGGGAGAGAAACAAAGAGAGATAAGAACGAAGAAGAACAAAAAAAAAAAAAAAGAGTCAGGTATGAGTCAATTACTTCTATCACAAGAGAGAGAAATAGAAGAAAGAAGGTTGGAGGGAAAGAAAGATGGAGATTTTGTTTTGGTTTAGCTCATTCATGAACACCATTATTGATGATGCGGAAATCGTCAGTAAGTACGTTCATTCAGATGAATCAGCACGGGCTTGTCCAAGTTCCTACAAGGTTTAGAATAGGGTCCTTTCAGGGTGGTCATCGGTGTGGTGCCAGCCACGGAGTCTCCGATGGCAAAATCAGTGAATGAATTTTAAAGAATAGAGAGAACTTGGTAGTGAGAGCGAGAATGAGTAAGGTGTATGTACCTTCTCTTGGATTCCATAGGTCTATATATAATGGCTTTCTTTAGTAGCCGTTGCTCTCCTTAAATGGTGGTTTAAGGAGAGCTTAGGTAACATCTCTAGTCTTCAATTTGGCCTTTATTAAGGCCCTAATGGTCTTCTTACAGATGTGTAACCGTCGAGGTATTAAATGGCAGCTTTCATGATGCTGTCCTTGTCCAAGCTGGCTTTCCTGAAAGAGGGTAATTACTATGCCCATTAGTTGCCCCCCTATTCTGAGATTGTCCTTGCATGTGATGATGATCTTGGGAATATGAAAGGTCTTTTTGCCTGGATGAGACTCTTGGTATTCTTGTTTTGTCTGCATTTAAGGCCGAGTGGCGGCGCCGTACGTGCTGTGGCCACGTTGCACACTCTGAACGGGTGATATCAGTGCTCTGTTTGAGGGACCTTTGGGTTTCCCGCTGTTTTTCAGTTTTTCGAGTCTAGCTTTTTAAGCCGCTTTGCGTTTTTTCTTCTCCTTTACTTTTTCTCTCTCTCTTTGCACCATTGTTGCTCTGTGTTTTCCTTCTTTGAGCTCTTTGATCTTCGCCACCTTTTTCCTTTCTGGGATCGGTCTTTTGAGGTACAGTTTCTTTTCCCTTGCCTTTTATTCTTTGTAGTGAAAATTGCCTGTCTTTCCTTTTTCGTTTTAGGATAGGAATTTCGCCCCTTTTTCCGTTTTTAGTTCCATGGCTGAGAGCTCTGAGGTTAGGCAGCTTTGTCCCTCTATCTCGTTTCTCTTTGCGTGTTTAGGGGCATCCTTAGGTTTTTTTCGTACCCATTGTCCCTTAATTGAAGGGTTCGTGTCTGGGGGCAACGGTTTAGGTTTTGTGTTGGTTGATTTGCTCCCTTTACTACGTCAATCTGTGAATTGGTTAAAGGAGTTAGTGGGTGAACCGAGGGTTATGTCTAAGGTGAGGTCTAGTGAACTAGAGACTGGATTGTCATCTAACGACAACCCTGTTGAGGCAGAGGTGGATACCGCTGCTTCTGGTCGGAGGGAGTTCAGGACTTTCCATGCCCTTAGTGAGGAGTGCGCATTGGACACTGATACTTCTTTTAAGTTCAGGGATAGGTTCCAATATCCTAAGGGGGTTAGGATTCATCTTCCTCATGAATGGGAAAAAGCTTGTCATTTCTCGCCTGGGGAAGTTTGCTTTTATGAGGCAGCTTTTCAGTGTGGCTTTAGGTTTCCTGTCCACTCCTTTGTCATGGAGCTCCTGAATCATTTTAACATTGCTCCTTGGCAACTTATGCCGAACTCGTGGAGGATAGTGGTCAGCTGTATAGAGATCTAAATGATCGTCACTGAGGGGGATATGATCAGGCTGGACGAATTTGTTTACCTATATTGTCTGAAGGAGTCAAAGGAGTATGAGTATTATGAACTCGTGCCTTGGGTCAGGAAGGCTAGGATCGTTACTGATCTTCCCCTGTCCTTCCAATTTTGGAAGTCAAGGTTCTTTTTTGTATTTGGAGATGGATGGGAGACCTTTCCTGATGATTTTTGGGGTGAAGTTCCTAGGTTGCTTTGTTGTTGGAGGACCCCGAGTCTAGGTATGCTGTCCTTCTAATTATTCTTTTTCTAGTTCCTTTGCTTCTTTTTTATTTCGTCGCTGATTTTTCTTCAGATTATGTGTTTTTTAGTTAAGAAGCACCCCAAACTCAAGATTAGATACAAAGCTCAAGTCCATGCTACTACCAAATACGCAAAGACAATAGACGATTTTGACAACCTTATCGACTCGAGAACTTTGACTTGTCACTGCCTTGGTCCGAAGCCTTCTTCTTTCGTTTTGTGTGCCATCGAAATTGAAGAAAAAAGTGAGTCTTCTTTTGGCTCGTCCAAGCTGCTTTTTCTTTTCCTTTCTCTTCCTTTTTTTTAAAAAACTTTTCTTCTTCACAGAGATGATGACCAAATTCAATCAGGAGATGTACACCAAGATGAGGGCTAGGAAGAACTAGCCCCTCTCGAGCCTAGGGAAAAAGGTGGTGTGGGTGGTCGAGAAGGGAACTTCGGTCACTTCTGTTACCTCCGTCCTTGAGACAACGAGGGTCGCTTCGCCTACTACATTGGTGGAGGAAATCACTCCTCGTCCAAAGAGGCAACTAGTTGTGGACAAAGGTAAGGAGAAGGTAGGTTCTCGGTTGTCAAGCGTTTGGGATGACGCTAGTCTGGCCTTGACAAGGGCGCAGGATGCTTTTACTGGTGAGGATCTCAAAGTGCTTTCGAGCATACCTTCTAATGAGATCGTGAGTCGCCACATCCACAAGTTGGTCCAAGTGTGGTACATATGTCCCTTATCCTTTTTTTAATTTTTATTTTTGATGCATGTAGTTGAAGATTTCGTGTTTTACATAACTTCTTCTTCAGGCGCTGGGGAGGACGATTCATATTACGTCTAAGTATCTGGGCCATGAGGCGAAGACAACATCAACAAGGTCTAAAATGGAGGCTCTGGAAGCCGAAAATGCTAAACTGAGGAGGGATCTCATCTCTGCTATGTACGAAGCTAACACCGCTAAGGAGAAGGCTAAGGTTCTAGCCACAAACTAAAGGCTGAGAAGCAGCTGATTGTGGAGAAGGATGAGTAACTCCAAGCTGCGAACCACAAAGTTAAGACCGTGGCTGCCAAACTGTCGAAGCTTTTCAACAGATTGAGGAGTACAACACTGTGCTCTTTAGTTGGTATTACAAGGGCTTCGAATCCCTCCGGCTGTATTTTGTCAAACACCCTTTTGGCACTACAACAAAATGTATTTTCAGTGATGAAAAAATTCGTCAATAAAAGTCTAGTTTTTCGTCACTAAGAACCTTTAGTGATGAAATTAGACTTTTAGTGACGAAACTCTTTTCGTCATTGAAACCCCGTCACTAAAAGTCCTGGCGACGAAAAATTTCGTCACTAAAAGTCCGATTTGATTTTTTTTTTTAAAAACTTTTAGCGACGAAAACGTTTCCTCACTAAATATTTTCCTCGCTAAAAACACTATTTAGTGACGAAAATATTTCGTCACTAAAAGCACTTTAGTTTATTAAGTCATATTTAGCGACGAATAATTTCGTCACTAAAACTATGTTTGGGTACATATAGTGACGAAAAAATTCGTCACTAAAACTATTTTTTGTTGTTATATATGTGACGAAAAAATTCACCGCTAAAACTTATTTTTTGTTTTTATGTTTTTCATGGCTTTGATATTAACCTGTTACTTGTTATTACATTATTAAAACCTCACATTTATTTCAACAACACATTTAGAAAAAAAGATATACATTCCACAAGTAAAAAATAAAACAAGAATCCAATTCAAACTCCTTCCATATAATAATTGTTTGCAATACATACAATAACTCAAGATGTTTTATAACAATACAAAAAGGGTAGCATAATATAATTAGAACTAACAGAAGATGTCCTCATATGTCTTCAAGTAATGCCAAAAGTAAATCCCCTAAAAGTCACCAATAAGAAATCTGCACAAATATAAAAAAAATACTACATTAACTTCGTAAAGTAAAGACATTAACTATGTTATAAGAAAATTTTTATGAACTCTACATATCATAATCCATATCAACACAACAACCCACCACAAAACCAATCACAAACACCACAAGTATAGAGTTTCATAAGTATTTAAACGGAGTTTACTTACTATGATCAAGCTAAGTGTACAAGTCTGATTTGTTGGCTAAGTTTTGGTCTTTGACTTTCATAGATCTAAGCCTCTTTCTATTCCCCCACAGCAATCCAAACAATCACTAACCTTGTCATCACATTCAACCAAAAACCTTGTTACCAATACTAAAAAGAAAAAGCCCTCAAATTATGTCAGTAAATAGGTATTCATCAAAAGCCTTTACAAACTATATACAAAGAAAATTCAATTGATGGGTCTCCTATTCATCAAACCCATATAGCCAACAATACTAATAATATCAACAAAGTGCACAAAGAGATAAACTCCAAAAACAATTCATTTATGTCACCATGTCCATTCCTAAAGAATTAAGCATTAATTTGACTTACAAAAGGTTCCTATCTCAAAGGCATTTCCTATAAAATGAAAAAAAAAAAAAAAAAAAAAAAAAGAAGAAAGCAGTCAGTACAGCTCAAACAATAAAAGAATTTCAACATACATATTGCCCAAGCAAGATGGAATCAAGAAGAAGGAAGCAGTTAATACAGTGTCATCATGATTCTTATCAATACTAGTGTTAAATTCTAATTCCACAAAACCATTCACTTCAACTGCAATGTCATTCATATATCTCTATAGTCTATATCCTCATTCTATGCTAATCCCAAAAGATTTGAATTTAATCTTATGATAATTGATAACAAAGGAACCCACCCCCCAAAAAAAACAACCTTCATCAACCCGGTTTTAGAGACAATGCCATCCCAATATTCCTTTCTCAGATTGAACACTCATTTTGTCATCAAAATGGATGATAGAAAAAACTAGCAATTAGGGAAAAAAAAATCTCATCTTTTGTCTTGCAAGAAATATGAATAGAGTAGCACAATGTATCTAAAACATAATCTAGAGAACAATCCCCCATTAAATCAAGTAAAATAACAATCAGAGGACACAATCCCATTGTGAAATTAGAGTATCTTTACCTGAGTAATAATCAACACAAGAAAATTTAGAAGATGGGTAATCTCATTTTAGCTTTGGCAAATGATGTTAATTACACGCTCAGGCTTAGCAAGTGCATAGGTGAACAAAATATTCACACTGTAAAGCAATATATATCAATAAAGGAAAGAAAAAGAAAAAAAAAAAACAGTAATTGTTAATTTTTTAAAAATAAGTAAATTTTTTTTAATTTAAAAAAAATAGTAATTATTAATTAACTCAAAGCTAAAATAGACCCAACTGTCTACCCCGTCAGTAAAACTAACTTTAATACACTTTTACTAACCAGTAAAGGGAAATCACTAATTTACTATCGGTTTTAAACACGCACACATACAGTTTGCAAATACAAATCTGAAGCAACAAAATGTAAGAATCATTACAAAAGAAGAAATCATAACAAAGCGAAGATAGAAACCCTAACCGGGATCACACTGCTGATAAAATTCTTCAACGTCTGTGAAAATCACACCCAACAAAAAAAAAAATTCAGAACCATTACAAACTAAAATCTCAAAAAATAATAATTAAAAAAAATAAAAATTGAAAAGAGAAACAGAGAGAGAGAGAGACCGGTAGTGAGGGCTTTAACCATGCCAGCTCTATGGCTTTTGAAGTCTCTGAAAACCTCTTCCACTTTGCGAGCTAGCTCACAGAACGCTGAAGCGTCGAGGACCGCAAACGCTGAAGCGTCGCGGACCGCGAACGCTAAAGCATCACAAATGCCTTAGCTTGCCTCAGCGTTGCGGTCGGCGATGCTAGCTCGCAGATCGCGATGCTGAAGCGTTGCAGACCGCGACGCTGAGGCGAGCTAAAGCGTCGCGGACCGCGACTCTTCAGCGTCGCGGACCGCGTCGGTTCAGCGTCGCTGACCGCGAAGCTTCAGCGTCGCAGATCGCGACGCTCAAGCGTCGCCATCGGCGACCTGAAGCGGTGCGATTCAGCGAACGCTGAAGTGTCGCCGACGTCGGTTTAGCGTCGCGGACTACGTCAGTTCAGCATCGCTGACCGCGAAGCTTCAGCGTCGCAGATCGCGACGCTCAAGTGTCGCCATCGGCGACCTGAAGCGGCGCGATTCAGCGAACGCTGAAGTGTCGCCGACCGCGAAGCTTCAGCGTCGCAGATCGCGACACTCAAGCGTCGCCATCGACGACTTGAAGCGGCGCGATCTGTGAGTTGAAGCGTCGCAGATCGAGACGCTAAAGCATTGCTAGCGATTTGCAAGCTGAAGCGTCGCCGTTGAGCTTAATCGGCGACGGTGGCTTCACAATGGTTTGGGTTTTGACTGAAATGGCTCTTGGTTTTTTTTTTTTTTTTTGACAGACATGGCTCTTGGGGTATTGAAATGTTTTGTGGTTTAGCTGGGTATTGAAATTAAGCTTTTAAGTTTTTAGTGACAAATTTCAGTTTCGTCACTAAAGACCAGGCTTTGTTAAGATTTTTAGAGACGAAATTCGTATTTTGTCGCTAAATCATATTTTTAATGATGAATTGTGATTTCGTCACTAAAAACATATAAGTGCAAAATTATTATTATTTTTAGTGACGAATATTTTTCGTCACTAATTCTTCTTTATAGCGACGAAAGGATTTTCGTCACTAATACTATCTACAGCAATACCTACAGTGACGAAATATTTCGTCACTAAAAATTTCAACTTTTAGCGATGAAATATTTCGTCACTATAGATTAATTAAACTAGCGCCAAAATTTCCTTCCGCTGGCGCCCATTTTTTAGATCACAATAGCGACGAAATTTATTTTTCGTCGCTAAATGTTATAATTTTTTTCATTATTAGTGATGAAATTCATATTTCGTCACTAAAGCTGTATTTTTAGTGACGAAAAATATTTCCTCACTAATTTTCGTCACTAAAAATACATTTTGTTGTAGTGTGGAGTGGATATGGAGAACTTGGATTTTGAGGCAGTTGACAAAGAGATGGAGATTGACGAGGCTTCCTGGGCTACTACTGTAGTTCCTGAAAAGAGTGAACCAGGGGGAATTGGACGTGGATCTGAGAGTGCCCCTCCTGATATCGCTGTGCTCTTTAGTTTCGTCATTTTAATCTTGCTGATGTCGTTGGTGGTGAATTGCCACTTCCGGATACAAACCCCTCCAATTCGAGTTAGCAAAACCCTTGTCCAACCTCTCCTGAATAAAATGGCCTACCTCCCTTTTATTGACCCATGTGAACCGAGGCCTATGAAAGCCTAAGTCCACCATATCACAAGAGTCCAAACAGTCTCTAAACATTTGAACTCGTCTAGGAATGAGGGGATTCCCTCCCAACTTGTCACAACTAGGGATGGCCATATCCATTGGGTAATGGATATCCAACTCTACCCGATCCAAATATTTTGGGTAATACCCGGTCTTTCATGGGTAGAGTTTAATCGGGTAGGGTATGAATATTACCCGAATTGTTCGGGTAGGGTATGGATATTATCCAAACCCGACCCGCATTAAAAAAAAAAAAAAAAAACTTAAACCTCTCTCACCGTCACTCATTCTCTCTGCCTCTCCAGACCAGAGCTATTAAGCTACCCTCTTCTCTTCCCAACCCATCCAAGCATGGTCATAGTAGCACTGATCCACCACGTCTGTGAATCGCCGATCTTGGCCGCCGCCGACGATTTGTCGTTCTCGTTGCTACGGAGTGTCGAATCGGCTTCTTCTACTTCTATTTCCACTCAACACTAGTCGTCTTTTCTCGATCTTTTCGGATCTGACCCAGACCCGTCTCGATCGGTAATCTCGTTCTCGTACGCCTCCACGACCATCGGGTCTTGGTCTGAGTCAGGTTCCGGATCCGTTGTTTTGAACAATGACCCCTTCGCCGTCGAGTGGTTGACCCCACGGAGAGTCGAGAACGTTGTTTGCGACGCGCGGTTGACTTCCACGGCAGTCCTCGAGGGTTCCGGCGAAATACTGAACCCCGAAGCTCCGGCGGTATCAACAACTGCGATAACGGCGTCAAATCGTCGATGCTCGATTGCTCAACCTCCCACTCCGTCACTCTGTCCTCATCGCCGTTCGTACTCGCTCATCTTCATCAACACCAAATCATATCCAAATACTCTCTGAATTTGTGAATTCGATATTTGGATCCAAAAGAAAGAGAAAGAGAGATATTTTCCGTGATACATGGTTAGTTTCGAAAATAATACTATTCAGAGCTTTGTTCTTTTCTTTTTTAAGATTGGTTAGTATTTAAGTTAAAATGTTTTGGATTAAAAAAAATATATTAAAAGAGTTTCGGGTTTTGGGTAGGGTATGGATATCCATGGATAATATATTCGGGTAAGATTCGGGTATGGGTACTAATGGGTATTGATAATCGGGTATCCATGGGTAAACTTTTCGGGTAGGGTATGGGTATACCCGATCCATACCCTACCCATGGCCATCCCTAGTCACAACTGGATAACAGTTCATTGAAATCCCCTAACATAAGCCAGGGTAATTCATGCATAGGGGCAATAGCAGCTAAATTGTTTCACAACAATTTCCTTCTTCTAGTCTAGGGCCAGCATAAATAGAAGACAGTAACCAGGAAGAGTTAAGCGCACGTACCTTAACAACCACATGGATTTCTTGTTTGGTTTTTGCTAATTGCGCGATTTCAACAGCATCAGACTTCCATAAAACCCAAATACCACCCGAGTATCCAATGGTGTCAGCATGTATGGCTCCATCAAAAGGAAGCCTATCCATAATATCCTTTGCCCTTTCTCCACCAACTCGTGTTTCCGTAACAATCACAATTGAAGGAGAGTGGGTATCAATCAGATTCTTCAGAGAAACATGAAAACGTGGGTTTAATGCCCCCCTACAATTCCACAGAATAATATTCATTGGGACAGATTGGGGTAAGGCCAGAGCTCCTTTATACGGATTTTGAGCGTCTATCTTACTCAGAAATCTCCATCCTAACTCCCTCAGAGACCTCCTGGAGGATTCCACTCCCGATGTAAGGAGCACCATATGCTCTAGGACTCCCAACTGTATTTCCCTTTATGTGATCAGTAAATTGAACCCCACCATGGTAGCTTTGGCCTGAATCAGATTCTTGGAAATTTCATTTCCCCAACACCTCACTGCCCCCATCTTGGATATCCAAGTTTTCCTTACCAAGCCCTCTTCCTCTTGTTTCGATTCTTTCAAGCTTTGATCCAGAGATTGTGGCAATAGCGCTCTCCACCTAAACACCTGCGCTTCCTCCTTTGTCGGAATGTCTGATGGAAATATCCACCAGGGGTGAGCCCACTCCATCCACGCCAGGTCTGAGAGTGGAAGCCACCCCATCTTTTTGCTTTCTGGCGTTAGAGGAAAAATGTGCCGCCACGCTTTCATCTAGTCCAGGTCGAACCATTCCCAAATCATGGTTGGACTTGCTTTTATTTGAGCCAACATGCTTGGAGACAACACCATGATCCTTCCCTATCGAAAAATTGCCCATTCTTGCTTGATCAAACCTTCCCGATCTGTCATCTCCCTTAAAACCACTCATCGAGACCTACGGCGAGGTAAAGCCCAAAGCACTCCTACCATCAGCGCCAGGCACAGCAACTTGACTGGGCAAGCTCATTGGGTTGAAAATAACCTTAGCACCAAAAGAAAAGAAAGGTGGATTGACAGTATGAGAGGGTGCATCAAAATAAGACTGGTGCTTTTTCCTATCTTTATTTGAGAGAGAACTGGACGAAGCCCTCTGTCCTACCTCTCTAGCCCCATCCACAGGCCCATGCCTTACACTATAGGGTGGCCTTTCACGTGCCGTGTGGACTTTTTTTCCTAAATCCTCAGACTTACGAAAGTACCTTTTGCCTAGGCCCACGCCCACTCCATGGTTTGAATTTCGAGACCCCCCCAGTTTTTTGCTCCTACTTTTTTCCTCCTAACAAGCAACCAAGGGCCATATGCCTCCTTCCCATCACCTATCACATTTTCCATCACCTTTCCCACCTCTTGGGCATCGCCCCCAGCCTCTTCAGATTTTTTTGTAGCAGAGCTAGCCTCCCCAACCACCGTCGAAGCTTGTTCCTTTTCCGTAATAGTGTACGGACACCCTTCACACCGGTGCCCCACCCAGCCACATGAAAAACACAAGTTGTTAATTCCTTCGTAGAGCACTTCTTATACAACCCCTTCAAGGAGTATACTCGTGATAAGAGGCTTATCTAAATTCACCTGTATGCAAATTCTAGCGAACCTCCTCTTCACCTCTAAAGCGGTGTTTGAATCAACTCGCAATACCGGTTTAATGGCACTACCCACTTCCTTAAGCACCCCAAGGTCATAATAATCAAAAGGTAGTTCTAGTAGCCTAATCCACATTGCCACCATATTGCACATTGCATTTGCAGGTTTAAAATTGGGTTCCCACGCTTTGACCGTAAGAAAATGTTCTCCGATGAACCACAGTCCACCCTTGAAAACGTTTTCAAAATCCTCAACTAGCCCAAACCTCATGAGAAAATAATCACAACCAAGGTCAACATAGTCTAGCCACCCCGCTGGTTTTCAAAGATTCATGACCCTCAAATGAAGATAGTGGAAACCCACCGTCCGTCCAAAAACCTTAACAATCATAGAATGGGTCCACCTTGCCCTAATGGACCTTCTCTTTTTCGGCGTAAGGTTGACAGCCAGCCTACCATTTACTAGCTCTCCACATATCCAGCTCGACACTTGCTAGATTGAATGCCTGTGCATAGGCTCCTCGCATCTCACCAACTAGCTTATCCCTATAAGATGGAGGGGAGCCAAAACTCCTTTCGCATCTTTTGCCTTCTTTGTACTCCGTTGTAGTTCGGCCTCTTCTTCAGTGGACTTTTCACCTCTGGAGAACTCACACTCCATTGGTCTTGTTACTTGAATTGTCTGTTGACAACTTGTTCAGTATAGGACACATGAATAAATGTCACAAACCTATATATAGCACAAATCTGTTTTATCTGTGAATAGCTCTACTTATTTTGCTATAAAAAATTAAGAAGATATCATCAGTCTTCACAAACATATGGTTTTAGGGAAATAAAATGCTTGAAAAACAAATATACAAAGCTTAGTCAATGGATAGTCGGCACTCAGTCTCAATGCTTCTATCTGTACAAATTTTGAGAGAGAGAGAGAGAGAGAGAGAGAGAGAGAGAGAGAGAGAGAGAGAATTTAAGCATTCTCTTTCGATAGTAGTACAGTAATTGCTAAAAATAATACATCTGTAAAGATGTTTAAGCCTTTAAGGATATAGCTAAAAGAATGGTAAAGATATTACCTAGAGCAGCATAACCAATTGTTCCCTTAATCCAATTGTACTAGTTTGCTTTTCAGAAGAATCATCAACAGTTGAGAGGAGCTTTGCTAAGCCAAAATTGCTTACATGAGCAACCATGTCTTTGTCAAGGAGAACATTGCTTGGCTTTAAATCACAATGAATGATTGGTTGCACAGAATGGTTGTGAAGATAATCTATTGCAGAAGTCACATCCAGTGCAACATTTATTCTTTGAAGAAGGCTCAAGTTCCTTGACTGATTTTCGTTGTCTAGTTCAAGATGCAGCCAAATATCTAAGCCCCCATTTGCCATGAATTCAAAGACTAGAGCTTTGAATTGATTCCCACTATAATCTGTGCTAGAGCAACATGTTAATATCTTAACAAGATTCCAATGCCGAATAATTCATAATGCATTGCATTCGGCCATAAAACTTTTGAAAGCTCCCTTGTGTTGAAGGTTAAGGACCTTTATAGCAACTAGTTTTTCTTCTTGATTAAGAGTTCCTTTATATACTGAGCCAAAACTTCCAGATTCAATTAAATTATCCGGAGAAAATCCATAAGTTGCATGATAGAGGTCTTGATACGAAACACACTTGGAAGGAGGCCCATTGTTGAAAATATAGAAGGTGATTTCTTTTTTGATTTTTTTACACAATAAATAACAAGAATTGATGAAAACAAAAATAAAAAGAGAACAATAGAAATAATTACAATTGCTAGCTTGTAGCCAAATGAGTTTCTTGGTTTCATGACCTCTACTAGGCATTTTGGCAATTGCAATTTTGGGTATACCACCACAGAAATTAGTATTTCCAGTCAATGATATCGCACTTGTGTTTCTAAAAACTCCTTCAATTGGTACCTCACCCAAAATTATTAAATGAAATATTCAAATTTTCTAAATAACGAAGCTTCTCTAAACCCTTTGGAATGGATTCTGATAGGTTATTTTGTGAACATCTAGAAGTTGAAGACCTTTCAAAGAAGCCATAGATGATGGTATTGCTCCTTCAAAGGTATTTCCCATGCAAGTCAAGGAGTTCCAACATCAAACAATCTCCTATAGATGTAGGAATTTCATCAGACAGATTATTGTTAGAGAAATCCAAAATGTTTATATTTTTCAAATCACCTACTTCAAATGGTAGTTTGCCAGTAAACGAGTTATGTGACAAATCGAGGGATATTAGTGTAGGGGAAGAAGGACCAATAAGCGGTTGGGGTATGGATCCACCAAGGTTATTTTGTGAAATGTTCAGGTATTGCAAATTATGGCAGTTTACTATAGTTAGAGGTATAGTTCCTTCAAATCTGTTTTCATCTAAATCAAGTTCAAACAACCGAGTAAGGTTGCCTATGATGGTTGGTATTTCTCCAAACAATCTGTTTCCACTTAAAACTAATAATTGCATCTTTTGAAACTTCCCAAAAATAGTAGGAACAATACCGGTGAAGTAATTATAATTTAAGCCCAAGCTAATTAAGTTAACAAGATTCTCTAATGATGCAGGAATAGTTCCAGAAATTCCATTTTCTCCTATATATAATTCAATGAGTTGGGTTGACAAGTTGGATATAGAACTAGGCAAAACACTTGGGAAATAGTTTGTACTAATATCCAATATTTTAAGTTTACTACAATCTGTCAAAGATGTTAAGAAATGTAAACTCTTTCCAAGATGATTCTAACCCAAATTTGGCCAGGAAAGATCCAACGGATTTCCCAAATTAGTTGGAACTGATCCTAGAAAATTGTTTTCACTTAAATCAATCACTTGAAGCTGAATATTACATAGTGAAGTAAGGGCTGGTCCATAGAACATATTTTCACCAAATAGGAGATTAGGAAGAGTGGGCCTATGTTGGCTGGAGCCTGGAAGGGTGCCATTATGTTGGTTGCTTGGAACTGAAATCATTTGGAGAGAAGGCACATTATAAAGAGAGGAAGGGATTGTACCTGACAATTAATTTTCCAAAATTGAGAACCATACTAAGCCTTTTAATTGGCCTATGGTATCTATAATATTTTCTACCAAATTATTGTACCCCACATAGAAATAACCATGTATATTAAAAAAAAAATGTAAGGTAACTTGAAATAATGTTTAAAAATGAGATAAAGATAGTGTTTTTTAAGTTTTAAGCTAAATAGAAAAGATAAAAGAAAAAACTTAAAACTTAAAGAACAGTAAATTCTTTTAACTAGTTTGTGTTTTTTAATTGTTATGTTTTAAGGCTTAGGTACAGGCATTTTTTTTTTTCCCGAAATGGCACAAGACCAGCCCAACATATCCTACCTATTAATTCTCTAAGGTCTGACGCTGATTCACGAAATGCTCGAGGAGACAACGGAAGTGATCAGCATACAATAAATGCTCCTTTAGTTTTGGCTACTTGGATTGCTTCCGTGACCTTCCAAGCAGGAGTCAACCCTCCTGGTGGGGTTTGGCAAGAAAACCCACCCCGAGATCTTGCTCCTCCTCCTCTTCTGCTATTGCCACTGCTACTACTATCTATTCGAACCCAAGCCTTCCCATCCCACCTATTCCTATGGATACACATAAACCTGGAAAGTCCATTTTAGCTAATAATAGGATATCCTATGGCGTTTATATTGTCTGCAACACTGCAGCGTTTTCTACGTCGAGACCAATATTCCCAGGCTACAGAGAGACCAATTCTCTCTACTAAAAAGTTGCGTGCACCATTTTTATGCAGGGTCTGCATAATTCGATTGTTTGGTAGTCTACATACTTGATCAACTTGATTGGCATGCTATCAGAATACTCATAGAGAGGCAAGAGGGAATAAATCGATAATGCTAAAATGAATATGTAAATCTTAGTCAGATAGAGATGCTGGTCAACTTGATCAAAATCATGATTTAAAATATTTGAGGAGTTAAGTAGTTATTTACTTGGAGCAGCATAACCAATTGAACCTTTTAGTCCAAACGTGCTAGTTTGATTTAGAGAAACATCATTGGTTGAGGAAGGAGCCCTGCCAAGCCAAAGTCATATGATTGGAATTTTTCTTACAACTTGTCGGGACACACCATGTATCTATCTTTTCTTTGTTCATCAGTGTAATTTTTCTTCTTTTATTTTCTTTCTCCTCATGATTCCATTACTCCTAAATATGTAACTATTTATCTAAGAAATCTAATGTACTACATGACCACTTACGTTTTTTTATTCTTGCATCTCACTTTCGCGATATATATAAAAGATGCTATTTTTTGTAAAAGAATCGGTGAATGAAAATATGACTTTCTTCTATATTAATGTTAGCTTCCTTTCAAGTACTCTTTTGTGTTTGTGTAACTGGTATTAGAATCTACTACCCATCTAAATAAAATATCTATTCCCTTTAAGGGTTTGTGAATAGGTGTGAAGCAGTTTACCTTCCCTATTGCTTTCAAGTCAAAAAAAAATTCATGATTGTCTTACGAGAGACCATTTCTTCCAAGCAGTTATTTATAACTGTTGTAATAATTGCTTTTCTTGCTTTTTCTAAGTAACCTAGGAGGCGTAATCCATCCAACGCCTTATGGAGGTAATTCAACTAAGATATCTAGAGTTTTGAATAGCAACTTCAACTTCTTCTTTTTTTAGATGAGGATAATGTATATGGTTGTCAAAACATACCGTAACATTAATTGAGCCTAACAAATGTATTGGACTCATAGAGATTTTTTTTGTTTTTGAAACAGGCACTTTGTTCCCCAAAGCTCTATCAAAGATGTTCATTGAATATCCATACAATATAATGGAGCATTTGAACATTCATGTTGTGGTTCTTGAATGTACAATGACTGAATCTTTTTTGTTGTTGGTTTAAATCTGTCAGTATTGTTTTAGTAAATCTGACTGAATTTGGAAAGCAGTCATGGGATTCTAAATTTCTCTCTAATTTTGTTTATCGGTTGTTCTTTTTTTTTTTCACACAATTTGAATATATTAGAATTGGTTTGATATTTAGTTTGAGCATATAGTAATGGGACCTTTGTATATTTGAGTAAGTTGTTGAACCTTGAACCCCAAGTGAAAATGAAGCATAACACCAGTACTTTGATTTGCTGAGTTTGACTATTGTTTATTCATTTATTTTATGAATTTACTATAAGAAAATTGCCATTTCTTTCAGGTTGTCAATTCACTTAGTGTTTTTGCTAATTTTTCTGATGATTTGTAGGCTGTCAGATTTAGTAATCTGCTTTGGTGCTTGTCTTTCATGTCTATTGGGTTTTGCTATTGCCATGGTTGATTCAAACTTATGGCCTTCACTTGCATATTACTATCTTCTGAAATCTCCAGCTTGATTGGTTGGCATCTTAAGCGCCTATTGTTGAAAGTATTTAGTACCGGGTTTTGAGGAAAGACATTTTTTGTGTTAAAGTATTTACTATACTTACCAGGTCCTTCACTTGCATATTACTATCCTCTGTATGTCAGACAGTTATGGCCCGTTTGGTTTAAAATTTATCATCACTCAATTTTCATCACTCAAGTCTCATCATCCATCACTCATCACTTAAAATACCTCAATTTCTAAAGCACCTGTTTGGCACTCATAACTCAGTACTGTCCTTACTTTTTGTTTCAAAAAAAAAAAAAAAAAAATTCATGCAACAACTGAGCTTTCTTTCAAAAAAAAAAAAAAAAAAAAAAAAACCCAAAAGTCAAACATTGCTGCTGAACAGTGAGAGAGTTGTGAGTTTAATTACGAAATTGTCATTAGAAACTGAAAACACCTAAAATGTGTTTTCAGTTTCCATAACTTATCACTCAAAAATCAAATAATTGAGTGATGGAAACAAATGGTGAAAACCAAGCCAAACAAAAAAATTTGTGTGGGTCTCATGTGTTTTGATAACTCAGTTATGAGTTTTGGATCATATCACTCAAAACACCTCTAAACCAAACAGGCCCTTATGCACTACACAAATTTCGGAAATATTTTCTCTTTACAAGGTTCAAGTATGCTCAAATCTTTAATTCCTTGTATCATGTTGGATCCTCTTTGTCTAGTTTTATCGGAAACTAAACAGTTATTATGAATTGACATGATTTGCTCGCTTTTAAATGGAGTGAGGGGCTGACCCTTTATTTTTTTTTTACTTGATAACAACTGCTACTTAGCATTTTGCTTTTTTGGGTTGCAAGAATTGAACTTCTAGTGGAATGATCAACTTTGTGAGTGGGTTCGATGAAGGCATGTATTTTTGGGAGGTTACTTGGATCCAGAAGTTGAGTAGTATTCACAGTGGCTTTCAGGATTTAGTGCATAGGAAAAGGACTGTAGCAAAGACCAAAGTATTTAAGAAGAATATGTATCACTAGTGGCAAAAAATGCCTTCATGTGTTACTAGTGTTTCAATAATTATAGATACTAGTAGCAGACCCACGCAATGCGTGAGAATATATAATTATTTTGTAATATGATATAATCTATAATTTATTCTCTAAAATTTATTGAAGATAGTTTTTTCCTAAAAAATTGAACTATTTCTAAAAGTATTTTCCAACTCTCTATCTCTACAAATATATCATTATATTATTTTGGGTTTTTTTTTTTTTAGATATGATATTTGTAACCCAATAATGGAGGGACATGGCAACACAACATTAGATTTCAAATTTTCTTTCCATAATGAGATTGTATCATATTTTAATTCTTCTAAATTTTGAGGTGCAACCCTCATACCATTTGCTAAATCCTTAATAGGAAGGGATGTCTAATTAGTTGCCAATAGAAAAGAATAAGACCACAAAAAAAAAAAAAAAAAAAAAAAAAGTAGAGTGAAGTTTTATAGGTTAGAATCATCATGTACAAAAACTTTTTGGCGTAAATGCACTTTTAGTCCCGTTTTGACCAAAGTATTTAGTGGCTTTCAGGATTTAGTGCATAGGAAAAGGATTGTAGCAAAGACCAAAGTATTTAAGAAGAATATGTATCACTAGTGGCAAAAAATGCCTTCATGTGTTACTAGTGTTTCAATAATTATACATACTAGTAGCAGACCCACGCAATGCGTGAGAATATATAATTATTTTGTAATGTGATATAATCCATAATTTATTCTCTAAACTTTATTGAAGATAGTTTTCTCCTAAAAAATTGAACTATTTCTAAAAGTATTTTCCAACTCTCTATCTCTACAAATATATCATTATATTATTTTGGATTTTTTTTTAGATATTATATTATTAACCCAATAATGGAGGAACATGGCAACACAACATTAAATTTCCTATTTTTCTTTCCATAATGAGATTGTATCATATTTTAATTCTTCTAAATTTTGAGGTGCAACCTTCATACCATTTGCTAAATCCTTAATTCCTAAAAGGGATGTCTAATTAGTTGCCAATAGAAAAGAATAAGACCACAAAAAAAAAAAAAAAAAGTAAAGTGAAGTTTTATAGGTTAGAATCATCATGTACAAAAACTTTTTGGCGTAAATGCACTTTTAGTCCTTATGTTTTGACCAAAGTATTTAGTGGCTTTTAGGATTTAATGCATAGGAAAAGGACTGTAGCAAATACCAAAGTATTTAAGAAGAATATGTATCACTAGTGGCAAAAAATGCCTTCATGTGTTACTAGTGTTTCAATAATTATAGATACTAGTAGCAGACCCACGCAATGCGTGAGAATATATAATTATTTTGTAATATGATATAATCCATAATTTGTTCTCTAAAATTTAGTGAAGATAGTTTTCTCCTAAAAAATTGAACTATTTCTAAAAGTGTTTTCCAACTCTCTATCTCTACAAATATATCATTATATTATTTTTGATTTTTTTTTTAGATATTATATTATTAACCCAATAATGGAGGGACATGGCAACACAACATTAGATTTCCTATTTTTCTTTCCATAATGAGATTGTATCATATTTTAATTCTTCTAATTTTGAGGTGCAACCTTCATACCATTTGCTAAATCCTTAATTCTTAATAGGGATGTCTAATTAGTTGCCAATAGAAAAGAATCAGACCACAAAAAAAAAAAAAAAAAGTAAAGTGAAGTTTTATAGGTTAGAGTCATCATGTACAAAAACTTTTTAGCGTAAATGTACTTTTAGTCCCTATGTTTTGACTTTTTTCCATTTTGGTCCCTACATTTTAATTTTACCACTTTTAGTCTCTAAACCAATTAACGCATGTTATTTTCGTCCTTTCTGTCAGTCAACTGTCGAAAGTAGTTGAGGTGGCAGTCGAAGGAATTAAAATATTATAAAAAATGCCACATCACCCATGACACATCAGCATATAAATTTAAAAAAATTAATTTATTAATTTTAACTAAATAAAAAAATTAAAAACAGAATTAAAAACCAAAATTTACATGAATTAAGATCTAAAAGTTTCTTGAACAAGAACACCAACCCAAAAATTTTAAAATCCAAAAAATTAACATAAGATCCATACCTAATCACTATTCTCAAACTGGCTCCACACTTTCATCTCAATCTCAATCTCAAACTCAAACTCAAACTCAAATACTGATACACACAGATCTAATTCGAGTAAAGAAATGTAAAGTAGAATCAAATCGAAGAAAAAGAAGCTAAAAATAGAAGAGAGTGAGGGATCTAAAAGAATCGGACCGGCATATTGCACTTGACGAGATCGAGAGGAGTGACAGCCATGTGAGTGAGACCACAGCTGAGAATACCGCCGATGGTACAAGCGGCGTAGAAGGCCGATGAGTACATCTCGATCTTGCTGGGCTCGCTTGGTGCCGGAACCAATGGCGAGCAGATCTGCTTAATTACCGAAAAAATCAAACCCAAAACAAATACCCAAACCCAGAAAATCAAATACCCAAACCCAAAAAATGAAACCTAAAAAAAAAATCAAATCCAGATTACGGGGGCTTGTTGCAGCAGCAACAGCTGGGTAGACTCTCGCATCACATCGCGTCAGTGTGATGATGATGATGGTGTCACGTCAACGTCTAGGCTCACTCTCGTCGCGTCGGCATCTGGGCTCAGTGGCTCACTATCTCTCTATCTCGCCTCTCTATATCTCTGTCTCACCTCACTATCTCTCTATTTCCTTTCTTCTTATTTTTTTCCTTCCTCAACTCCTCTGTCACTTTCTCCATTAGATAACAGCACCTCTCTCTCTTTGTCTCACAATGTTGAATCTATTGGAGTTGTGGGATTTATGATAGCTGATTTAAGTTTAGATCTGTTATGGATTGGTTGGGCTTGTTATTGTTGTGAGCCGAATTGGCTGGGTTTTTCTGGGTTTGTGTGTTTGTTGATTCAATGAGCCGAGTTGGCCAGGTTGGTTGATTTTGTTGTTGATTGTTTGAAGTAAACTAGGTTTTGCTTGAGTTTTTAGGTTTCTGGGTTTTTGAGTATTTGAGATTTCTGTGTTTTCTTTGATTTTATTATTTTGGCTATGAATCTTTGGGGAAGAACGAGAAAAACTGATGGGTTTTCAACATGTGTCTTTGGTCTCTTCTCAAATTTAATTGCATATATTATTGATTTGATTTTAAGTGGGAAAGGAAGTTGATTCAATGGGTTTAATTTTGAATTTGTGTTCTTGGGTTTGATTTTCTGGGTTTGTGTTCTTGTGTGTTTTAAATTTGAGTTTTTGTTTTTAAATTTTCTTTTTTTATTTAGTTAAAATTGACAAATTAATTATAAAATAAAAAATCGATGTTGATGTGGCATTTTTTATAATATTTTAATTCCTCCGGCTACAACCTCAGCTATTTTCGTCGGTTGACCGACGGAAATGACGAAAATAACACGCGTTAATTGGTTTAGGGACTAAAAGTGGTAAAATTAAAATGTAGGGACCAAAATAGAAAAAAGTCAAAACATAGGGACTAAAAGTGCATTGTCGCCAAACTTATTTACAATTGTAACACCCCAACCTAATTACATGATTTAATTTATGAGTTTATATGCCTTTTATCATCTTAATTAATTTAAGTGTATAAATTTTTGATATTGTGATATTATAAAACATATATGCTCTTTTAATGTTGTAGAGAGAATTTTATAAAGATAAGGATATGTATATGTGTGTGTGTGTGTATATATATATATATATATATACAAAGTTATTTTGTCTTTGGGTCTTTCTTGAAATATAAGAACATAGGGGGTGAAAAGTGCAATTGCCAAAATGTTGGAAAGGTTGGACTTGGTCTTCTTTTTCTCCTTTGCATTTAAACGTATCCAACAAAGTCTTCACCACTTATCTTCTTGGCTGCTTCAGACAGAAAGTCCAGCATCTTTTTCTTCTTTCTCTCTTCCTTTTCTTTGCTTCTTTGTTTCTCTTCTTTCTTTGCTTTCACACGGCAAGACCACTCTCTCCCTCTTTCACTAAAACAACATATATCTCACTCTAAAGAAGGAATTAAGAGCCTAATACTTAAGTTTCAGCTTCAAAGTTGAGGGTAAGTAATCAAAACCTCAATTGATTTAAGAGAATTTTGATAGTTTAATTGTTTTCCTCCTTTATTCTCTAAGCTGTTTTTAGAAGCTGAAATTGTGTTTCTGTTTTAGTAAGTTTTAAGATTGATGGTTTTATGGACTATTGAATGCTTTATAACTTATTTTAATGTTTATAGTGTTGGTATAAAAATATCCAAATGAAATGAAGATCAATTGCATTTAATTGATGATTTTGTAAGAACATGCCCTGAAGCTGTCACTGTGACAGATTTGGGGTTTACACAAAGAAAATTATGTATTAAATCATTTGCTGTGATCTAGGATGCTAGGAGTAGTTTTTGTGAATCCTAAGACATATATGGTTGTTATGGAATTGGTCTCACTGCTTTTGGAGTAATACAAAAATAGTGGTTTAATTTCTAAGTTGCATGATTTTCTGTCAGGACAGATTTGAGTACGTTGCATGGTACGATTTTTAATAAATCATGGTTTTATTCTTTGACCCTGAAATTTATACGGTATATACTAGACATAAAGGGGAGTAGCTCTATAAATTTTCATGACGTTTGGATGTGTTTAGATAGCCCGTTTGTATTTTATAAATGAAGCAATTGCTGTTGAAAGGAGCAGTAAACAGAGAATGATAACTCTAACTTTGTGGATTTAATTTTGAAGTTAGGGTGAATGTTTTGAGCTATAATTTAATGTGCTTATCTTTTGGTATGTTTAGATCATAGAGGAATTTTTATGCCTTGATTTCTCTATGTTTTGGTATGTATTTGTGTTTGATGATTGTACCTTGTTCTTGGGGTAACTCTATGTGATGGGAATTAAGATTTTATTAAGTTTGAGAGTTAGGTTGTATTTGAGGTTTAAGTTTATATATTTAGGAAGAGTAGTTAGTAATAAGTCTTGGTTTTTCTTTTAGGTGACGAGAACGAGAACACGGACACTTGAGCTCCTCTGGTACAAATCTCTCGCATCTTCTGTTTTCAGGTAAGGGAAATGCGACGTGTGCATTTGATAAGTATAAGAACTATTTATAAAATTATTATGCATCAAAAATTTTTAGTTAAAGATATTACCTATAAGCATGATTTAAGTAAATATTTATATTCGTGACTTATTGAATCCTATCTATACGACAATTTTAGCATATTGATGCTATTACCCATATCACGAATGTAATGTTTAAAGACTGAAATGGATATGCTACTGTTATGAAATATCGATGTAAAAGCATAATATCTGAAAAGTATATAGTTTTCAGTTATTCCATTGTTATGATCTGAACTCAGCCAGTAGGGGTTATAGTACTGGTATTTCCATGAAAATTTCTGATTGGCCATTAAAAGTGGGACTGGCTCTGCTGTACCCGCCCTTGTTGGTAACCGCCAACTTGTGGAGGATGTCAACCTACCCCCATGGTTGAAAGTATGTATTATGATATGATTCCGGAATAACCTAGCATTGTGGGGAATGCTGGATGCCTGGCACTATGTGCTGGAAGCCTCCCAAAGTAGTGACAGACTTACAATTGGACTAACTAATATGTATTATAAATGAGCTATTAAACTATTTGGAAGTTATAGGAAAAGTATGATGATAAGAAAAGTATGTTGAATTATGTTTCAACTCCTTACTATGTCCTTTTATTTCTATATGAAAGGAAAGTGAAGTATTTCATCTAAAAGCTCATACGTTATTTTAGGAACTATATGAAGGCTATTTTATCAAAGTTGGCATATCCATCAAATATTTGTTTTACATGCATTCTTATCAAAGGCCCATGGAGCATAAAACCTTACTGGGCTTCGCAGCTCACCCTATTATATTTCAGTGCACAGGTTCTTCCTGGAAGCAGCGAGAGTATTAGAGGTGGCAAGATTATATGATTCTCGTTTCTTAGATTGCATAGTCTTTTTGTTGTATAGGAGTTTAGCTCTTTTGTTGTATAGGAGGAATCAAGATGTACTTGATCCTTGAGCACAGATGTAATTCGGAACTTTAGTCTGTTTTGAACCCCAGTTGTATGTCTTTGGGGTTAGGTTTGTAAATAAGAGTTTGCTAAACGTTTAGCTATGTAATAATTACAGGAGCACCTTAAGTTTCAGGCAAGTGGTAATCTTGCAAAGTTCAAATGAATGAATTTTCAAGGTTTCATCATTTTTGTATATTATGGCATTTATGAAAGAAAATAAGCAGGTATACAGGAAATAATTCTGGTTAAGCACCTTCAGTTTAAGTTGGTTCATGTTAGTATCGAGGTAAACTTGATATTAACATGCCGGTCATGCTCTAAATGCTAAGTACAAGTTTAGGTCGTGACAACAATAAGGTAAATAAATAAAATACTTATTAAACAAACCTTACTTCAGCAAAATTATCAAATTTAGTAGACCCTCACTTAAATCAATTTCCATCAAAAACCAATTTGTCAAATTGTAATGTGCCATTGATTCCACCTACATCCACTACAAACATTTATCAATGTGTCCATGTACAAATCACTCAATTGTCATTATTCTAAATTCCCACAAAAAATCAAAATAGTACGTATACAAATTGTAAGTAAGTGAGTAACCTGTATTACCATAACATGGTCAAAGTTGATAGAAAACTTGCTAAACTCAGCCAATTGTTCTTGCCTCAAATAAGATGTCTATTAGCATTTCAGGTTATAAATTTCGAATAGCTACGGAAGGTTATCAGATTGTATCAGTTGCTATGCCCCAAAAATAGCAATTGCTTCCGCCTTCATTAGAACACGTCAGCTTTATCATATTGTGTTTAATAAGGAAAGAAATAGTAAAATCCAAAAGAAATAGTATTGTTAAGTTTGTCTAAAACTCATGTACATAATATTCTACATATTCAAGAAGAGAAAATTCTAAAAAGAAAATCAAGTTGTTAAAAAAATAGCATAATTCAAAATCTAAAATTAAAAACCCAATTATTGTTCATGTACACATTATTGTAGATGGGTGCTCAAAAATCAAGAACCAATTAGTTTTTCTATCCACACAACAATTAGCATAAAGCTGGGTACTAATGGAATTTAAAAATAATTCAGTTCTTTGAATATCCTCACTCCTAAAATACCAAAAAAATTCTCATAAGCTAAACAATCCCCAAAGTTATTCATCATACAAACAAGCCAACTAAGGTCCCAAACACAAAAAGTCTAGCCACAACACAACAGTCTACTGAAGCTGATAGACTTTGAAGAATTAGAATTTCCTTTAATAATTTAAGATAACAAAAAATTTAAACTGTTACATCCCATGTGGCATACACAAAAAAAAAAATTTAAGATCCAATCTCTACTCCCTTTTCTCTTCCATTTTCCCACAATTTTTGGGACACCAAACAGTCAAATTAAACAATAAAACAAATTATTAGTATAAGGAAATGAAAATCTATTATGGCTGATGTGTATTGAACCATAAAAAGCAAGTTATCAAGCACCACCCAAGAAAAGCAACAAATTCATTCCTTTTTCCTTCAAAAAGTTCTAAGAAAAAAATGGTTACCAATTGATTAGTATGACCTTCAATAGATTAAAAAGCCTCCAGTGTCAGCGAGCCTTGATCATTGACATCTGTCGAGGAATTGACAAACAAAACAAAGATAAAAATGAAATTTAGTTCAGCATATAAGAAGACTGGAAAAAGAAAAAAATAGCAATTTCTCTTTGATGAAAATGAATAACACTCTTACTATAAAACAAAGACCAAAATAAAAACATCACATTGAAGTTAATTATCATACATTATAGCAAACATATTAAGAGTAACATTCCTATCATTTAAAGAAGGGCAACCAACTTTTTTAGAAAAAAAAAAAATAGCAGAACTAATTTTGGGAAAGAAAAAAAAAATTTTAATGAGATGGGAATAAATAAATAAAAGAATAAGAATAATACAAATAGCAGAACTCATGTTGAGTTTAATGAGGAGGTTGCAATCTATCATTGACTATAAGAATTCCATATAACATTTGCGTCTCAAGAGTCTGGGTTAATAGAGAGACATTCGATAGATTTGGAGATAAAGTAACTTTTAAATTTATGAAGAGACTAAATAAATGGCAATTAGTAAAACAAAAAATAAAAAAGAAAGAAAGAAAGGAAATAGATGATAACATGGTGTTGCTATGGCTTAATTAAAGC
Source organism: Castanopsis chinensis (assembly GCA_032878915.1). NCBI lineage: Eukaryota > Viridiplantae > Streptophyta > Magnoliopsida > Fagales > Fagaceae > Castanopsis > Castanopsis chinensis. The sequence goes on from JAVQMG010000126.1 coordinate 27,300,591, forward strand.
GTAATAACAATAAATGCTACGCTTCAGCTTTTAGATATATAATAATAATAATAATAATAATAATAATATATAGATGTAATGAATAGTTATTGACAATAATATCAGTTTTAACACTCTTTATCTTACTTTGTTATTTCATAGATGCTTGTAAACAATGCATTTAATGTAATGTAATTTATAGCTAAACATTCAAATTACCAATAATGTTGATTTAAAATCTTGAATTTTCAGCTTCTTTCTCAAAAAAAGAATTTTCAGCTTTGCACGAGAGAGAGAGCTATATATCAAATGCCTATATATCCCCTCTTCTCTTTTACAATGTCCCATGGCATTGGCAACATCAAAATCACATACCTGAACATATTTCAAAAACCCAAAGTTATATCTTGAGAACTTAGTAAAGGCAAAAGAAAAACTTTACATCATTTGTTAATCACTTACCAAGAAAATTCATGCCAGCATCATAATTATTTGTTTTCTTACCCAAAGGAACTCGTGCATGATCAAACCCAACATCCATTCCCTACAAGAAATTATAATGATTTGGTGTGTCATCTATGTCATTGAATCACATAAATAAGAACATTTCACTTATTAATAGCTTTAAAAAGCTTAATGAGCAAGTCAAGTTCACCGATAATAATTCAATGGAAATTGTTTTGGCATTTATTTCCTTCGAGGCCTTCATATGTCATCCATGGCATTAAATTAGGTGTCTACTTTGATTCCTATATCACACAAAAAGTTCTCATTTAAAAGTTTAAACACAATAAAAAATAATCCAATCAGATTTTTAAAAGTCAAAAATATTTAAAATTGCTTAACTACAAACTCACAAGATTGCTCACCTTATGTGAATAACATTGCACAAGGGAGAACAGAGTTATTGTAATTTATGAGAAAAGAGCTATTATTTTCCCATATAGTACATAAAGTAATTGGTTTGAAAATTAGTCATACAATCCAAGATATCATTAAGGGCGTGGATCCCATTGCAAGAAGATTAAACCACCTCTTGTAACATATATAGGACACTAGTCTTTGTATTTTAGATTCATCTTCGAAATTTTTTTCTGCATGGCAACGTGGAAGAGTATTAGCAAGTACTTGGTTTGAAAATTAGTCACCTAATCCAAGATATCATTATAGAGAAATATAGGTTGTTGATATGTCATTAATTTTTTTTTTTTTTTGCCTTAGATATGTCATTAATTTCCCCCTGTCGGTTTCAAACTTTCAATTACTTTGGAGAAATTATAAGGTTGGCTGGGTCTAGTCCATTGTATTTCATTTTCATGAAGGTTGGATTCCATTGCTGATTTGCTGGTTGACTGGTTCCCACACATTTGATGGTTGATCCACTATCATGTGAGACAGTCAGAGCGGATGAGGTAAAAAATAAAAAATAAAAACATTGCTTGTTTGGTAATATTGTTCTAGTAACGATGTTTAAGTGTTATAGAAACTAGTCGTAGACTGCACGTTGCGCGTGATAATATTATTGTTTTAGTTATTATTGGTTAATAGTTGGTTTTTTATTTTCTTTCAAGTTAATATATTGACTTTTAAAAAATATACAATCTAATATATCAACAACAATGTTGAATAAAATAATATGAGCAGAAAAAAAGTAAAAATAAAAGATATAACAATAAACACCAAATTAATTATCTCTAAATAAATACCAAATCATTAAATCATATTATGTAATATTATAATATTACATTCTTATATACTATCTATAATTCTTTACAATGCAATATGATAAAATTTAACAACCAAAGTGGGAAAAAAAAAAAAAAAAAAACTCAATTGAATCGCATTAACTTAAAGTAGAGTTCTAAAAAACACAAAAAATTCTCAAATTTAATGGAAAAGAGAATGCCAAATTTATACTAAAAGGATAACAATAAGAAGAAACAAAATAAAGGAAAAGATGAAGAGTGATATTAAGAGACGGGGTAGTGGGGAGATGAAAATGTAAATGGAAAGAGAGGTTGGAGAAAGTGTAAATGTTAAAAAAAGTGAGTACGATTTAATTTATTTAAATTTAAATAAAATACTATATGTTTAATTAAAAAAAGAAAATATAAATAATTTAATTATATGGAGGATGTGACTAAGTTTAAATATTGAATAAAATAAGATGAAAAGATTAAAAAAGTAAATATATATATAACAATAAACACCAAATTACTCAAATCATGTTATGTAATAGAATAATATATATTATATTCTTATATATTATCTTTTTTTTAAAATTTTTTTATAACGCAATAGTATAATATTTAACAATCAAAGAGAACAAAAAAAGACTTAAAACACAAAACTAAATCGTACCAACCCAACGTAGAGTTATAACAAACACAAAAATTTATCAACTTAAGTAGAGATGCAGGAAAAAAAAATACTCCAAAAATTATGGTGTGTGTGTGTGTGTGAGAGAGAGAGAGAGAGAGAGAGGGAGAAACAAAATTTCTGTGATGGAAAACTATGCAAAAAATGGAAGAGAGAATAACAAATTTATAGAAGATGGTGTGAATATGAGGAGACAAAATAAAGGAAAATGAATGGAAAGATGAATTGTGACATTAAGGTTCAGGGTAGCAGGGAGATAAAAAAGGTAAGGGAGGGAGGGAAAGATGAAGAGACAAAATAAAGAAAGATGAAAAGTAATATTAAGGTTGAGGGTAGTAGGGAGATGAAAAGGTAAAGGCATGAGAAAGGTTGGAGAAAGTGCAATTATTAAAAAAAAGTAAATGTTAAAAAACAATTATAGGAAAATTGGAAAAAAAAAATAATAATGACGTGGATACTGATGTGGCTCAACGTGAATACAGTAATATTAAATGCTACGCTTAATGTTGGAGAAAGTATAAATGTTAAAAAAAGTGAGTACAATTTAATTTATTTAAATTTAAATAAAATATTATATGTTTAATTAACAAAAAGAAAATATAAATAATTTAATTATATGGAGGATGTGATTGAGTTTAAATATTTCAAAAAATAAGATTAAAAGATTAAAAAAGTAAATATATATAACAATAAACACCAAATTACCCAAATCATATTATGTAATAGAATAATATATATTATACTCTTATATATTATCTTTTTAAATTTTTTTATAACGTAATAGTATAACATTTAACAATCAAAGAGAACAAAAAAAAAACTTAAAACATAAAAATAAATTGTACCAACCCAATGTAGAGTTATAACAAACACAAGAATTTACCAACTTAAGCAGAGATGTAGAAGAAAAAAAAAAAAAAACTCCAAAAATTATTTTGTGTGTGAGAGAAAGAGAGAGAGAGAGAGGGGGAGGGAGAAACAACCTTTCTATGATGGAAAACTATGCAAAGAATGGAAGAGAGAATAACAAATTTATAGAAAATTGTGTAAATATTAAGAGACAAAATAAAGGAAAATGAATGGGAAGATGAATAGTAACATTAGGGTTGAGGGTAGTGGGGTGATGAAAAGGTAAGGGAGGGAAAGATGAAGAGACAAAAAAAAAAATGAAAAGTGATATTAAGGTTAAGGGTAGTGGAGAGATGAAAAGGTAAAGGCATGAGAAAGATTAAAGAAAGTGCAATTATTAAAAAAAAGTAAATGTTAAAAAAATTATAGAAAAATTGAAAAGAAAAAAGATAATGACGTGGATACTAATGTAGCTCAATGTGAGCATAGTAATATTAAACGCTACGCTTCAGCTTTTAGTAATATATAGATATGTGCTGTGTTATTTAAATAATAAAAACTATTATTTAAGCAACACAACCTAACAGCCTTAAAAATCTTAGATTCAGTGTGCGTTTGGATAGAAATTATTTCTACCTACGACTGTGTTTCTAGCATTTGGTGGTTTCACCTTCTTTTTTTTTTTTTTCGTGCCGTGAATATTGACTTTGTCTGTGAACAGTGCATAAATAACACTTTGCAGCCTTTTTTTTCATTAAAAATGAATTTTATAACACTATTTACATATTTAAAAATTATTTTATTATAATATTTTTAGTATTAAGCTAAATTCAAATGGACCCTCAGTCGTTATGGTTTGGATTATTAGCGTGGAGTTTTCGTAACTGCAGACTTACAGCCAAGGTGTAAGCAAATCAAAACCACGTCTCGTAACATAGGACACAAGTCTTTCTCTACATTACATTAACAAAACCAACAGCAAATGCCGAGCCCAAATTCCACCAAAGCCCAACTTGTAAAAAGCAAATCGCAGAGGGCTGAAAAATGCAAACATTCACACCCGACCTACCTTAATTTTTTGTCTCTCTAATGTATAATGTGGACCAGAAAGCAATAGTTAGCGGGATAATAACAGGCCCAATATAATAAAACACTGCAATCAAGCCCAAAATCACTTTTAACCAAGCCCAAGGTTATAATGTGCCCATACTCATTTGCACAAAGTTTATGGCTCCTAAGTCATAACTCTCGTAGTTCAAAAAGAGCAGCTCATGAGTGCACGCAAGGACAGCGTTTTTCTTTAAATCTCCTCAAATCCATTATATGACATTTTTATTAAAAGACTATAATAAGTCACATACTTGAAATAGGTGACTAAAAATACATGTAAATGGTTGTTTGAGTTATTACTCAATGTTGTTAACTAATATTGATAGTATATTACATGTGCAATCCTAAGGTTGTAATCAAGCTGAGCCAAATTGAGTTGAATATTGAATAGTCAAACTCAGACTAACGAAAATAATAAAATTTCTAAACTCTGCTCGAGCTCAAGTTGAGCTCACAGACAACTTGATCTTGTCAAAAAATTGAGTAGCTTGAGCTCAACTTAATACATTAGGCAAACTGAAATCAAACTCAATATCAATCAAATAATCAAACTCTTGGTATTTTTAAAATATATATATAAACTAAAATTCAATTTTTTCATTAAAATGTTTGGGTTAAATGCCACTTTCATTCTAAAAGTGAGTTTTATTTTTTGACATTTTTAACCTCAAAATATAACATGCTTGTCAAATTGGTCATTCTATCCATTGTCATCTATAAAATTATAAAGTCCAACAAAATAATGTCACATCACATATGATGGAAATGATAAAAAGAGAAAAGGCAAATAGCGGAAGGACCAACTTAAGAAAATTAATAGCACAATCAACATATCCCAAATTCAAGAAAGCCCAAATCACAAAAACGGAATTGCTAAAGGCTGAAATACACACACACAACTTGCATGAATTTGTTTGCTAATATGTAGTATCGGTTTGGGACAAGCTGAATATTTCAACTTTATTTGCAATTTCAATTTATTTTTGCTATTATTCATTGATCTTATTGTAGTTTTTGGTACTATTCATGAGTCTTATTATACTGTTCAGCTAACTTTTACATTTATCTACAGTATTTTTAATAAAAAATTTTCAATTTCAATTAAATAAATTATTTCCAAACGAACACCTAACGAGAATAAAAAACATTAGTTGGTGATATAACAATATGCCCAAAATAACAAAACCATGCAATAAAGCCCAAACTCACTTTTAAGTTTTAACCGAGACCAGGATATAGATGGCATTATAACAAACCTTTGAGCTCATTCAACCCACACTTGCACAAAGTTTACGGCTTATAACTCATCCAACCCAAGAAAGTAGCTAATAGGTGCACGCAGTGAGAGAGTTTTCCTCTCCTTCATCTCAAATGGTGACTCATAAAACCACCTATCCATGAGTAACAAAACACATGACTCAGAAATTTGAGTTGCCATGCAATGTTTTTAATACTTTAGCTACAGTAAACTGTTAAAAATGGCAGTTTGCTTTAGGCAGATGATAAACACAAAAAATGTTATTTAAATGAGAGAGACTTAAGTGGTAAAAGAAAGAATATTTAAATGAATTGGTAAAAAAATAGACTATTTGATATTTTGATGTTGGATGTATTGTAAAACGATGTATTCAAATAAATAAACTAGTTTTTTAAGTTGTTAAAAACTAAATTTTTTAGCACCTTTATTGCGAATGCTCTTAAATACATAATTGAGTTGAGCTGAAGTCAAATATTAAATAGTTGAACTCAACTTGTCAAAGATAATAATAATGACATGGAAAAAACTTTATGGATGAGAGGACAATTCACCCAAACTTAATGAGTTTAATTTGAATTTTGGCAACCAAAAAAAAAGTATTTTTGATTTCAGAATTACAACATTTTCACCATATCATTCATCCATGCTTTTCTACGAGTGTTCAAATTACAAATTTTACTTAAATCTATTCATCCATCTTTTCTTTTGTTCAAATTACAAAATTTACTTTCGTTCATCCTTCTCTATACAATATGTGCTAAATAATCTTCGTCACCCAAAAGAATATTACAGGTTATAGAATAATTTTTCCTATAATACACATTCCGCAAGGGAATTTTGTATGTTGGATAGTTTCTGAGTTGTCGTTAAACTTCAATAATGTTGATCAAAGTTGACCGGTTGGTTGTGTATAATTGGAGTAATAATAGAGTGCCAAGCCTCCCCACCTCCAACAAAAGAAAAATTCTCGAAGTTTGCAAAATCGGCATGCCTCTATCAAGCTAACAAACTTTATAAAAATGGAAGAATTGTAATGGTGTGGGACTCTGCCATTTGTGGGGTCCTAATTAAAACCGTGTTAGGATTGCCAGGAATCAAACTCACATCAAACTTTGTATGAGTAAATTCACTTAAGGAGAAGGACTTTGATTGTGAAAGCACACCCAATTCCTTTGTTTTTTCTTATATTTGACTTCTCCATCTCCTATTTCTTAATGCAACACAGCGAAAAAATGCTAGGCAAATATCATTTTTTTTTTAAAAAGAACCTGAAGCATATTTTTATATGCAAGTATATATGAATGTTCTTCATGATTGTGAAACACAAAAAACAAACTTATCTAAAATCCATGTCCTTTGGCCCATCATCCACTAGGAAGTGACTACTACTAAATTATGAAATTGATTGGTTCATACCTACTTCTAATGTCATCATATGAACATTTTCAAACATTATGTAGAGATAGGGGACTCGTCACTTAGGTGATTGTCATTTTGATCATGGGATGGTCCCATATCTCTTAGCCTAGCTGTGAGTAGCTAAGCTAATAGACAATTGCCATGACTATTGGTGTATGAGTATGACAATGAAAATTTTCAAAGCCTACAGTATGGGAACTTCCATGTAGGTTTGCTCATTTTCGATCATTAAAATTGGTCCCAATCGAATTCAAGCTATGGAAATTAATGGACAATTGGTATGACTATTGGGGCATAGAAAATGAGACTTGTGGTTGGACACGAAAACTTAAACCAGAAAAGTAAAACCAAGTGATGGATCAAAAGCAAACTCACAGCTACATTGCTGAAATTTCAGGAAGACATCAAATTGTGAAGTCGGTGGTGCCATCATAGCCTTTGTCTTTTGCTTTGAACGTGGTTTTCTCTGCTATCAATGTGCTTAATAATTGTGAAAAATGACAATGGTAGCATTAATATTTGGATGTGAGACAGACAATGATAGACTAAAAGGGTTGGCAATTTCCCTCGTTACTTTAGCTTGCACACGTGAAACGTGTAGACAATATTTTTCTTGTTGTAGAAAAATAAACATTTTAGGACTTTGCTGTCTCATAGTTTATGAATTTAAGTTCTACTGATTTTTAATTATATTTGCCTTAGATTTTAAAATTTAAGCAATTTATTACAGTGCTGAACCTTTTCTTCTAGTAATTGCAGTGAAATTTACTGTCAATTTGATGTTGGCGTGTAATTAGGAATTTAGGAATCAAAGCAATTTTTTTTTTATATTTTGTAAAATCCACCTATATCTCAAAGTTTTAATTGGTCCTTTTTTTTCTTTTCTTAAAGGATGTATAGATTGAAAAAGGTCGTTGACGCTACTTTGAAGTTTGAAGTTTGAAGTAAGAAAAGGTTTTGTTTTTTCTTTCTCACTAAGTTGAACTGTTTGAGATTCAAATCGTGTGGAAAGGTTTTGGTTTTTCTTTCTCATTATTATATTAGTTTATACATATAGTAAATGCTTGACACTAGCTTGCTTTTTTTTTTTTTTTTTTTTTTTGAGAACCCCGACCCAGGGGGCAGATGGATTAAAAACAGAAAAAATTACAAAGCATCCCTTGTGACAAGGGGGGCTAGATCGTCAGGGATAGAGCCCAGCCATACTTGTAACTCGTTACCTGATTTAGAACGTCTAGCAAGAAAATGAGCAACAGAGTTGCTTACACGCTTAACATGGGTAAAACTACAAACCCGAAAATCAGCAGCTAACACTAGGGAGTCATGTAAAACATGTCCAAACTCAGGGTGATGCACCTCTTTTGCCAGCAAGGCCTTGATAATTTGCTTTGCATCTCCTTCAACCACAATATCCTCTAGCTTCAGCTCCTTTGCAAAACTCAAAGCCATACGACAAGCTAAAGCTTCAACTATAGCTGCTGAAGTTGGGATAGGAATACGCACAGCCAAGGCACCAACGACCCTCCCACATGAATCACGAATGACCACGCCTAGGCCCGCCGCATCCAAATCCGAGAAAACAGCCCCATCAAAATTGATTTTGAACTGATTTGGAACGGGGGGGATCCATCTGATAGCTCTAGACACAGCAGCTGAAGTAATTCTCTTCTCCTTCTAAGCAGATTTAAAATCCCGCAAGTACAACTCAGCTTTAGCCGGAATTTTGTGGTATTCAAGGGCAGGATCATCCAAACGTGTTGCATTTCTCCTGCCCCAAATAAGCCACATTATCACAGCCAACAAATCAAGATCCAACCTATCCTTTTTCAAGAACAAATATGCTAACAAATCAGCAAAACAGAGAAACTTCAGCCCACTGCACTTCCTCAGCTCAACATCACAATCCCAAATCACCAGCAACCTTCTGCAGCTCCATAAAGCATGGATCGTATCCTCACCATCAGACTTGCAAAAAGGGCAATCCGTTGAAGACACAACTTTTCTGCACCACAGGTTGTGCAGAGAAGGCAAAGCCTCATTCGCCGCCCTCCACATCAAATGCTTAACTTTATGTGGCACCTGTAAGTTCCATATACCCTTCCAGATTAGCTTATTTCCACCCCCCGACGAACTACCCGGCAACAAGTTTCTCTCCTGACCTGCTTGAAGATGGTAAGCTGAACGCGTTGTATATTTGCCATGACTTGAAGGCAGCCACACATGCTTATCCGGAGCGCCTTGCCAACTCAAGGGAATACCTTTTATCAACTTAGCTTCATGGGGCAAAAAACTTTGGTCAATCAAACCAGCCTTCCAAGAATGAGAATCCTGGTCGATAATATCACAAACCTTTGCATCTAAAGCCAGCCCCATGGCTGGAGAAATAACTCTGGCATTTGAAACGAGAGGCAGCCATTTGTCACCTCTAATTTGGATTGATTCACCATTTCCGACTCTCCAGCCCCTTCCCGCCTCGATCACATGTTTAGTTTTTATGATACTCCTCCACGCATAAGAACCTTTATTCGAGGTCTCACACTCCATAATAGAGCAATTTGGGAAAAACTTTGCCTTGAAAACTTTATGAAAAAGGCTCTCTTCATTATTCGCAAGGCGCCAGATTTGCTTAGCCAGCAGAGAATCATTAAACTTCCCTAGTTCTCTAAACCCCATGCCTCCCTCCCCTTTTGGCCGACGCATCTTCTCCCAACCAACCCAGTGAATTTTTCGCTGCTCACCTCTATAACCCCACCAAAACTTCCTAATGAGAGTCTCAATCTCCTTAATGAGACCCTTTGGTAACTTGAAACAAGACATGGTACAAGTGGGGATTGCTTGGATAACTGTCTTGACAAGAATTTCCCGACCCCCTTGAGATAACAACTTCTCCTTCCAGCCCTTCAATTTTTTCCATATTCTCTCCTTTATAAGACTAAAAGATTTCTTTTTCGCTCGCCCAACCAGGGAAGGCAAACCAAGGTAATACTCATAACTTTAGGTTGCTGGAATACCCAAAAAGTTTGTGACAGCATCCTGAGTACGTGATTGAGTGTTGGAGCTGAAAAAGATATTTGTCTTCCCCCTATTAATGGACTGACCAGAGGTTAGTTCATAACAATACAGGAAAGATTGAATCCTCACACACTCGGGGACAGTAGCTCTACAAAAGATCAAGCTGTCATCAGCAAACAACAAATGAGAAATTAAAGGGCCAGCCCGGCACAAAGACACCCCTCTAATTTCACTCTCATACTCAGCTTGTTTAAAAAGAGCGTTTAGACCTTCAGATACCAATAAGAACAAATAAGGCGATAGCGGGTCACCCTGACGCAACCCTCTAGATGGCGTAATCAAACCATGGGGTTGACCATTAAGCATAACTGAATATGTAACAGACCTTACACACATAGACATCAAACTTATCCACCTTCGGCAAAAACCCATCTTCTCCATAATTCTCTCCAAATACACCCACTCCACGCGATCATAGGCCTTGCTCATATCCAGTTTTAAAGCCATGTACCCCATCTTTCCCGATCTTTTTTCCTTTAGGTAATGCAACGTCTCATGAGCAATTAGGACATTGTCAGTAATAAGTCTTTCAGACATGAAAGCGCTTTGGGTTTCCGAATCAACTTAGGCAGTAAAGGCTTCAAACGATTTGCTAAGACCTTAGCTATTAACTTATACAGGACGTTGCTCAGACTAATGGGCCTAAACTCGGAAACTATTCTAGGACTATGGATTTTTGGAATCAAGGTAATAAAAGTGTGATTAAGGTTAGAAGGGATAGTACCTGAGTTAAGGGCTAAAAGGACCGCTTCTGTGACTTCCCGACCAATTTTACCCCAAAACTGCTTGTAAAAGAGAGGAGGGAGACCGTCTGGCCCTGGGCCAGTATTCGCATCCATTTGCTTAAGACCCAGCACCACCTCTGCCTCAACAAAGGGCTTGAGCAACTCATCATTCATCTCGGCTGTTACCCTTTTCTCAACCACATCTAACACAGAGTCCAGCTGCATGGGGTTTGGTGAAGTAAATAAAGAGGAATAGTACCTAATAAGTAAAGCCCCAATTTGATCTTCCCCTTCCACCCAGCTACCCTGCTCATTCTCTAATCCCGAAATTAAGTTCCTTTTATTCCTCTCCGTTGCACAGCAATGGAAGTATTTAGTGTTTTGGTCCCCAAACTTGAGCCAATCATTTTTCGCTCGTTGATGCCACATAACTTCCTCCTTGTCCATCATCTTTTGGATTTCCTCAGTGAGAACCTTAACCCGAAAATGCCCCCTTCCACCCATTGATTCGCTCTCAGCCTTTAACAGCTGTTTTCTCTTCTTTGCTAGCTCAATACGAATATTACCAAAAGTGGATTTCTCCCAAAGTCTCAAATGAGTTTGGCAATCCGCTACCTTAGTTAACACTTTACCCATAGCATCCCTATCCAAGCACCTATCCCAGGCCGAATGGACTACATCTTCGCAATGCTCATCCTTAAGCCACATGGCTTCAAACCGAAAAGGCTTCTAAGCTCGATAAAAACGCGTATTCACATCATCAGAGGCTAACCACAAAGGTTTATGGTCAGAGGACAAACCTTGTAAGTGGTGGAGACGGCTTGACGGGAATTTTAGGATCCAATCCACTAAAGCAAGAGCTCTGTCTAGCCGACCCCAAATAAGATCACCGTCAAAACACTTATTTCACTAAGTAAACGGCACCCCTGTAAAACCCAAATCCTTTAGCTAGCAGAAGTCTTGACAATCTCTGAAGTCCTGCATTTGTTTTTCAGGCCGGATAGCACCTCCCAATTTCTCATCGGCTTTTGCGATCTCATTAAAATCGCCGATGCACACCCACGGTAAACTAAACTGGGAAGGCAGGTGGCGAAGCACTGACCAAGAATCTTCCCGGTTGGCCACTTCAGGAGCTCCGTAGAAACCCGTGAAGCGCCAGGCGTCATCGATTCCTGGATTTATCACTGCGTCAATATGTCTGGGAGAGAAGGTTCTGATGTGGAGATTTAAGTTGTTCATCCACAGTAACGCAAGCCCACCACCCCAATTCTTCCTCGGCACCACAAATAAATTATCAAACTTCAGCCGACACCTCAATTTCTCCAGATAGGAAGCTTTTGTCTTGGTCTCCATTAAGAAAACCAAGTTGGGTCCTTTGTCTTTCAGAATATCCGAAAGTTCTCGAACTCGCCGGCGGTTCCCAAGCCCCCGCCAGTTCCAACTCACATAATTCATGGTGACCGGCGGGGCTGGGATTCAGCCACCGCCGATGATAAAGACTAAGAAGAGCTATCATTGTTACAAACCCCTCTTCTTTTCGCAGGTTGGGTTTCTGCTATATCAAAAGAAGGACGTTCACGAACAAGTTCAACACTGAGATGTGTTTTTAAAGGGTCCTGGGCTGGGCGGTCCCTCCTAGCCCATTTTCTCCCTTGCACAGTCGGTGAGGGCTTAAAGGTTTCAGGCCCACTAATAACAATGTGATCCAAAGACACTCCTTGTTGGGCTTTCGGTGACACCTTCAGATGCGACCCACCTAAAGACCCAGATAAGTTAACGCTAGCACTACAAAGCCCAACATGCTAGACCAAGCTAGGACCTACCTCCTGTTTTTTCGCCTGTTCCTCTAAATTCGAAAACCCACAACCTTTTTCCCACTGCATGCTTTCAGCCACCTTCGCTTGGGTTTTGGGACAGACTAAAGTGTTTTCATCTACTTCCGTCTGCTGTCCCTCTTGTTTTCTCACTAACCCATTGACCATTCCTTTTTCATGCAAATTGCCTAGCTCCCTATCCGAAACTCCGTCCTTCACTTTCGGCTGTGTCAGCGGGTTTTCTTCTGTACTGATCACCCTTGGATTGTGAACCCCACCAATCTCCGTTGAAGCCACCGGCATCTTAATCGGCTCTGATCTTCGTTCCAGTTCAACTCTGGTGGTCCATTGCTTTGAATCCTGTAAATTTCGTCGCATAACTTCTCCTCTCATCCATGCCCTATACTGTAACGCCATGGCCTCAATTTGTTTGTTGCAATCACCAATTTCAGGACAGTCTTTAAGAGCATGACTAAGGAGGCCACACCTATAGCAGAAATTGGGGAGTCTCTCGTACTTGAAGTGAACCCACCTGTATTCCCCTCCTTCTACATAGATCTTTTTTCCACGAACCAGTTTCTTTGACACGTCTAGGCGCACCCTCACCCGTAAGCACTTTCCCCATTGAACTCCGAAGTCTGGGACATCTGCCTCCAACACCTCTCCCATCTTGGACCTGATAGCCTAACCAGTTTCCTTTGTTCTACAATTCAGAGGTAGATTGAAAATCTGCACCCAAAAGGGTGACCACTTAAGCTCAAATTCTTTTGGGATAAGCTTACCATCAAACTCTTGCATTAAGATTAGCTGCTTTTCATAACTCCAGGGACACATATCGAGCACCTTCTTCTTATCCTTCCCATCCCCAAATTCTATCAAAAAGAGGTCCTCGTCAACCTCAGAAAGTTGGAAACCCTTGTTAGCCTTCCAAAGCATTCTTAAATTCTTTCTAAGGGCATCAATACTTATACATTTATGGGACATGATCTTCATCACTATGCAATTTTTCCCTAGCTCCCTAGCAGCTTTTGTACTTTTATTATCCAGCTCTATTCCTTCATCTTCTTCTTCCGTAAAAGATAGTTTGCTCCATAACGCTTCCAACTCATCTGCCATGATATTCCTCTATCGTAAGATCCCTACTCAGGGAGAAGAGGACCACCACAAGCCCACAGACTTTAGAGTACTGCTCAAGCTCTCACCAAGGGGTTGAGCTCCATAGTGGGTCCTACGTGCGAGGTCAATTCTTGTTTGTGACTTGTGAGAGCTCGAAACAGCGCTCCTTGACTATCATAATATTTTTCAGCTTAAATAGATTGTGAGAAAGCATATACTGTAGCAACCTGTAAGCCCCATATAAAAATAAAATAAAAATATTCGTTTTATAAATTTTTATGGGAAAATAAATTTTTTAATTTTTTTTGCTGCTTTTATATTAATCAAAAAAAGTTGTATTAAAATTTTTCTAAAACTATCCATTAAAATATACTTTAAGAGCACTCATTAACTGGACCAAAAAAAGATTCAAATTTTAAACATTTTTTTCTCTAATTGCTACCATTATTTTATTAGTTTATATCAACTGCAAATGCTTGACACTAGATCATTTATCGATCAAAACGAAAAACAAAGTTCCAAAAAAAAAAAATATTCAAATTGTGACAAATTGCGTGATTAGAGTCGGCAGCTCCCAAAGAACAAAGTCTAGAATTTGCGTGCATGTTTCGCCCCAAAGTTCAAAGTCCATATTTAATAATGTGTCACAGTCCCCAACATGACACACAACTAATTTGATTAAGAAGTTTTGATTAAGAAGTCAATTATGTACTTGGTACCCACAAGTGCAAGACGTAAATAAAAGTTTCTCTTGCTCAATCTCCAATTATATGATTGCTTTACTAGCTGTGTTTTTTCCTCCCGATTTTCATAAAACCATCCACTTTTTGTCCCCAGCTGTACCTTCCAGAGAACACCTTTTATAAAAGGCTAGCTACACCTTCGGTAGTTACAAAACCTTGTCTACGTGAACCTATGATTAAGGTCTATTTAGGGAAAAGCAATCGGGGTTTTGTTGTAAATAATTCCTTCATAAACCATACAGTTTTAGAGTGATTCAGATCCTTTAGATTTTTGAAAAATGCTAACGAATGCCCTTAGGGCATTGGTTAACAATCCATTTGAGGAAAGTTTTTATAGGAAAATAAAATAAAGCAATAAATGTTTTGACAGTTTTTTTCATTTCCCATAAAAGTGATGTAAAAACTTTCCTAAAATAGATTGTTAATCAATGCTCTAAGGGCATTCGTTAGCAGGACCTAGATTTTTTTAAGTACTTTACTAAATAGATTTTTTTAAATTTTAACTATTTTTAAATGATTTAATGGTTTAACTTCTGTCATGTCAGCATTCCACTAATAATAATTTTAAATTTTGTCTAGATGATCTAAATCTGTTTTAGGATAAATTATACAGTCCTCTGGTGAAACACGTCACTTGTCCATCATTCCACTAAAAAATTCTCACTTGTTTAAAATTGTTGAGTCAGTAATTAGTTTTTTTTTTTAAAAAAATAACTCAGCAATTTAAACGGATGTGAGTCTTTTAGTAAAATAGTAGACCATGTCACTTGTCCATCATATGGACCTTATTATTTCTCCTATTTTAGAGGAACTTAGATACTCTAAGTTTCTAGGGTATTTTACCAAATAAATTTTCTTAGATTTTAACCATTATTTAATAATTTAATGGTTTAGATTTTATCATGTCAACATTTTATTAACAAAAATTTAACTTAATTGTTTTGTTTGCAATATTATTTTTTTATTATTTTAAGAATATTGTAAGTGAAATGCTCACATGACATAATTTAGACTCTTAAATCATAAAAAATGTGGTTAGGATTTAAAGAAATTTATTTATTAAGTATCCTACAAAATCTAGGAGTTCTGAATCCTTTTTAGAGTGGTAGTAACGTCTAACATGGGGAACTCAACAACGACAAGTCACCGCAAAAATTGTACATGCAATAATACTATGTGAAATTAATGTTAGAGAAAGCAGTTATATGCTGAAAACAAAGTTAATCGAAAAAAATTAAACAAAGGTTTGAGGCTTTAAGCAAGTGATTTATTTATATTTTTCATTAAAATGGGATCAAAATTTTTCTATGATAATTCATTAACAAATTCTTTAAAAGTACCCGTTAATTAAACTCTTAATTTAGAAAGTAACATATGTTTAAGTAGCACATAGGATTTTTTTTTTCCCGAAATCACTGTGAACTTTTAGTTAGCCCGTGCCTTGCTTGGTATATTGTTAACAAAATATTGTAGAAGTCTTTTATATCACTATTATTCATTACAACTAAAATAAATATAGCATAAAAATTTACTATTTGATTTAGAAGTAAATAAAAAAAAAAAAAATCATTGTACAATACACATTAACTTCTTTCAAAAATTGAAAAAATAAATAAATAAATAAAGGTGTTCCTAATACTTGATGCTAAAGATCAAAATATCAACTGCATAATGATAGAAACTAGCAAAAGCTTAAGGCTCATCATTACAACTCAGTTAAAGAAATATGTTATCGGTTTACCTAAATATTATCGGTTTTGGGTACAATGATTCACAAGCATTATTAATAAAAATAATAAATATATGAAGCTCAAAATCTAAACTTTGCATTCTTTTATAGTATATTTTTTGTATTATTTATATCCACAACTTAACCTTTTCCCCTACGTTTTTCGCAAAATATCACAAATACGAGAACTAAAAGAACGAAACCAAACTGAATGAATAATTTGAAGAAATTTCTTATGAGATTAATCGTCTAATATACGTTGCACTTAATAGCTTTATTAAATTGTGTGATATAAATAAAGGAATAATCACCATTGGCCAGGAAATGGTCTAGCAGCTCTATCCTTCTTGTTAAATGTTAAGTACGTAGATGAACATTTTGACCAGCGATTGTTGTTGTTGTTTATTTATTTATTTATTTTTTTTTTTGTTGTATGTAAGACTTTTATCAACGCAAAGAGAAAAAAAAAAAAAAAAATCAAACTACAAAACAACTAGGCTACAAGTCCTCTCTACTGATGACATCAACAAAACAGGGAGGGCTAATGGTGAGTAATTAGGTTCATGGGATAAATGATTCCTTTAGGGGATGCACTTATTCATGAATTGGAAGAGGACTTTCATTAGGGGAAAAAAAAAAAAAAAAAAAGACATTCCAATCACAACCAATGAAGGCCTTTCAAAAACAAATAAAATTAAAAAAGTTCAAAATCAATATTACAAATTTGACAAATTTAAATAAACAATTGCCCAAAACAAAAGGAGAGTAAAAAACACACTCACCATAAACATAAATTACTATCACATTGATGACATGACGGATAAGTGATTATAAGACCTTAAAGAAGAGCATAAAGTTGGGGGTTCAATCCCTCATTTATACCAAAAACTGATTAGTGTTCTAGTCTGACGATAAAGAGCTATCATTATGAGCGGACGTAATAGGTTGAAATTCTCTCAAAGAAGAGCATAGAGAAGCAAGATCACAGCAAAATTACGCAAAATATTTATAATTTTATTATTGAATTATTTTGACTTAGTCCATATGATGAAATAAATTGATCACCCAATTATAAAGTACAACAAAAATATGAATCTAAGACGAAAAAATTTATCAACATATTAATTGAATGGTCTTTATTAAGTAGACATTTGAAAGTAGTATAAAAAAACCATAGATAAGGGATCAATTTTTTTTTTTTTTAGGGATAGTTTTGTCCTATTATGTTTGCTTCTAACAGTTGCTCTTTAGGTGGAGATTGAACCTGAAAATTCTTATTTGACAACAAGAAATTTTATCAATTGAACTAATTAGAACCCACAGAATTAAATAAGTTGAAAAATGTATTCATTAATTCACATATCTCGTAATCATTATATGATATAGACTTGAAGAGTGAAAAATATATAGACTATGTTGAGCATACCATATAAAAAATCAAATATGTGGTGAGTCAAACTTCCTTTAAAAAAATCACAAAACATCTATAAGACAAACCCACAAATCAATAATTTAACAAAACAACTAATGCAAAAATGTGGCATACTTTTCGTTTTTTTAGAGGAAAAGCACTTCGCACATTCATACATAGAAATTAGCTGAAATCGGCAAGATGAACATCATTGAGATGAGGTAGCTTCATTCACACCAAAAAGTTATTAACATGTCTTGTATATTTAGTTAAATTATGACTTATAAAATTATCTGCTCTACGAGTATAAGAGAAAGAAATATGACTAGAAAGCCATGTTTTACCATTATTTTTTTTTTTATACAAGATATAATTTCTACTCTAACCTAATCTAAGTGTATATGTGTGCGAAACTCTCTCCTGGAGACTTGACACCTCGGCCCTTATCCCCACACTCTACAAACATTTATACTTGTAGAGTGATTTTACCTTATATTTTAAGAGTAAGTTAAGGTGGCAAATAAGAATGCACATTTAAGGCCATATTTTATTTGAAGAAACAAATGAACAGAAGGCTTTACATTTTAAGAGTAAATTAAAATGACAAATAATAGTGCACATTTAAGGGCCATATATTATTAGCGGAATTAACAGTGCATGTAATTCCATTTATTATGGTCATCCATAAAAGTATGTGATGGTCCTTAATCCCAAATCGTAAGCAACCACAGATATGTACATGACCACAAATACACTAGCCCAACTATTTAAAAGAACAGAAGAGGTTCCCCACAAACCCCTCAAAAGTTACAAACACAAGAAACCCCAACAGAAACATTATACATATATGGCCCTCTGACTGATATTTCTCTCCCACCAAACAAAAGCTTTCAAAACCACACCAAACCCAAAGCCACTGACATCCCCGTACCCTTTACATTCCTCACATTTCTTCAACTTCTTCCGTCTTCTTCTTTCTCAGATGGCCTATCTTCAATCTCTTCTTCTTCAGCTCATTATTTTCTTGATAATGAACCAAACGCGAGTTTCTCTTTGTGCAACACAAAAAACACTCATATTACCTCTTAAAACCCAAACACTCCCACATGGTTTGGTCCCAAAAAGGCTAAATACTACAAACAAAATCTCTTTCCACCACAATGTTACCTTAACCGTCACCCTAACAGTTGGCGCGCCTCCTCAGAGTGTTACCATGGTCCTTGACACAGGTAGTGAACTCTCCTGGCTACACTGCAAAAAAACCCAAAACTTCAACTCCATATTCAACCCACTTTCCTCTAAGTCTTATTCGCCAACCCCATGCTCCTCACCCGTTTGCAGAACCCGGACCCCAACCCTACCCATACCCGTTTCCTGCGACCAGAATAAACTCTGCCACGCAACTGTTTCCTATGCCGACGCTTCCTCCATGGAAGGAAATCTCGCGTCCGAAACTTTTTATGTCGGAAACTCGGCACGGCCCGGTACGGTATTCGGGTGTATGGATACCGGGTTCAGCTCCAACTCCGATGAGGACTCTAAGACCACCGGGTTAATGGGTCTGAACCGTGGGTCCTTATCGTTCATTACACAGATGGGGTTTCCGAAATTTTCGTACTGCATATCGGGTCGTGACTCGTCCGGTATTTTGCTTTTCGGAGAAGCGAGTTTCAGCTGGCTACAGCCTCTGAACTACACACCTTTGGTTCAAATCACAGACCCATTACCGTATTTTGATAGAGTAGCGTATACGGTTCAGCTCGAAGGGATTAAAGTATCGGAAAAAGTGTTGCCGCTTCCGAAATCGGTTTTCGTACCGGACCATACCGGTGCCGGTCAAACAATGGTCGACTCGGGCACTCAGTTCACGTTCCTTCTCGGACCGGTTTACACGGCTTTAAAGAACGAGTACATGCAACAAACAAAGGGAATACTAACGCTTTTGAACGATCCCAACTTTGTTTTCCAAGGAGCTATGGATTTGTGCTACTTGGTCCCATTGAACCGGCCGATTTTGCCACAGTTACCAAAAGTAAGCTTGATGTTTCGGGGTGCCGAAATGGTTGTATCGGGTGAGAGGTTAATGTATCGGGTACCCGGTATGGTGAGGGGTGGGAATTCGGTGTATTGTTTCACATTTGGGAACTCTGACTTGTTGGGCACAGAGGCTTTTGTGATTGGTCATCATCATCAGCAGAATTTGTGGATAGAGTTTGATTTGGTGAAATCTAGAGTTGGACTAGCTGAGGTGAGGTGTGATCTTGCGGGTCAAAAGCTTGGATTGGGTGTCTAAGGTGATTTGATAGATATTAGTCAAATTTTGTGATTTTAGGTTTGCTCCATTTCAAAATAAATGGAGTTTGTTTATTTTCTAACCAAGGTATAAACTTTTTTCCCTCCTGATTTTAAAGATGTACATAATACAATGGGTTTTAAATCATGTAGTTCTTTTAGACTTTAAAAAAAAAATTGTAGTAACATGCCTAATTCGGGGTACTTTCGACTGCATAAAATTTCAAGAATGAATAGAAGAAATCTAACAATTAGATTCTTATTACAAATTAGAACTAAGAGTGATATAAATAAGGTTGTTCAAAAAAATGATATAAATAATCACATAGTTTTGTTACCTTCATTGATGACATATATCAAATTATAAGGAGTTGATTTGACTAGAGAAGCATGGCAGATTGCCAGCTTCGATTGGCGCTTCTGTACAGAAAAGAAGTGTACCATAATAATATTTATGAATGCTGGCAGATTTGGATTTTCCCATAACTCACCCCGGTACACAAGCAATGATGGCCCATTTATGAGGCGGTAAATTTGGTCTTGGAGCGAAAATTTGTGAATGCAGATCTACTCTTGTTGTGTGCTGTTTTATATTTCCCAAATCATAATTTGTTATATATTTATTTTATTTTATTTTATTTAAAAAATAATTAAAGTTAAAAAAAATCAATATATGATAAGTTTTTTTTTTTTTTTTTAATGAAACATAAAGTAGTACACAAAAAGTAATATGCAAAAAGTAATACAGTAGATTTGTATTATTCTGGCCTATCTAAAGAAATCAATTGTTTGAAATTTTGAATTGTAGTAGTCTCCTCCTAGTATTATACTTTAATATATAGATTTTCTACATTTTCTTTCAAAATTCATTAAATACCTAAAAACACACATTTTCAAAAAATAAAAAAATAAAAAAAAATAAAAACACACATTTTCAATTTTATCATTGTGCTCAAACCCTATTAATGAAAACGATAATGGGAAAAAAATAATAAGGTAATAACTTTAACTAGAGAGATATAAATTTTTTTATTTATAAAAAAAAACGTAATAATTTATTTGCTGTATAATTTTAAGATTACTAAATTTGAAAATTTTATGAATTATATCCTATATTAACCAAAATTACATCAAATGTCACATATGTTGCATGACTTGCATCTAACTCTAAGGTTGGCCGATTTGGTTGGTATTTTTTTTTTTTAAATAATACATTCACTTTCAATCTTTCTTCTTACAAAACAGAGGAAAAAAAGAAAAAGGTTTTATCTAGTACCTAAAATATTCTATGTGAATCATAAATAAAATTTTTAATCATGAAAAAAAAAAGTTACAAAATAACTTATACATGTATAAAAAAAAAAACCCTTTAAATATATATATATATATATATATTTCTTTAGGTTGGGTTGGTTGATAAGTCTTAAAGTGTATTACTTAAAGTTTGAATTTTCTTTTTCATTAAAATTCATTAACCTTTTAAAGGAACTGTAGTACTACGTCCACAATATTATCATAATATTTTCACAACAAATTATAAGTAGTTAATTGTTATTTGTTATTTGTTCAAATTTGAACCTATCACTAAGATTACTTTTTTACGTCAACAATAATAACCAGTAACAATTTGCTATTTAACATTTTTAAGATGTATCACCGAGAGGGGTGGCATGGTGGTTTGGGTGTGCGATTGTTGCTATGAGGTCCCTAGTTTGAGCTTGGGCGGGTACCTAGGGAGGCGTGTAACAAGCTAGCCCCTAGCTGCTTGCTCTCTCATGGTGCTAAGGTGAAATCTGTGGTCAACTTAGATCACAATAGTTGTGCCTTAATCCAACATTCTCTAGCAGGGATTCCCTTATGATCACACCCAGAGGGGTGAGTCACAATGGTTACCCCCACCCCCTTTTTGGTTCATTAAAAAAAAAACATTTTGAAATGCATTATAAATGTTATGAACATAGCATTATTCTTAAAATGAACCGTATTTATTAACTTTTTGTTATTTTCCAAGCAACCTTATTTTGATGATCCTTGTGTATTTTGACAAAGGGTCAAAGCCTTTTGAAAATTAATTAAAAAAAAACTATATATTTTTTATAATTTAAATTAGGGGTGTGTAGCCAACCTGCCAAAACCGACCCGATCTGCTATAAAAAAAAATTGTAACCCAACCCAACAAACCCTAAAAACCGACCCAACACAACCCGCTGGGTTAGGTCGGTTTTTAGGGTTTGGTGGGTTGGGTTGGGTTGGGTTACAAATTTTTTTTTTGTAGCAGATCGGGTTGGGTTTGGATTATAAAATTCCAAACCAGCCAAACCCAACCCGACCCGACCCACCCCACCCATATATTTAATATATATATATATATATATATATTATAATTAATAAATTTTTTAAAATAACTAGCTCTTCCTATCCTATATAAAAGCCAATTAATTCACATAAATCCTAATAAATTACTATTATTGTTTAGTCATTAGTGTTGTTTGCCTTTAAGGAGTTACATTGATACTAATCTTTGTGTTTTTAAAAATATATTTATATTTATATCTATATTTTTTTTACTCAATTTAATAATAATAATAATAATAATAATAATAATAATAATAATAATTTGTCTAGCCTATAAGTTCATTCCGACCTAACCTGACTCATATGAGTTAAGTTAGATTGGATTGTATTTATATAATAAGTTGAGTTAAATTTTTTTTGACCTATTATGATGAGTTAAGTCAAAAAATTTCTTTAACCCAACGTGACTCAACTGATACACACCCTTAATTTAAGTGGCAGATTCATTATGAATCTCAATGGATTTGTTGGTGTAGCTGAGGCCAGGCATATTTGGATATACTTTGGGGGCAAGTTGGGTTGTGGACTTGTGGGTGCCATCTGTGGTCTGTGCATTAGGTATCTTGGGGCTGCAGCTACTGTTTAGTGAATAGTGTAGATACTAGATAGTGCTGGTCTACTACTCCTCCTTGGGTTGCACTGCATGTAATCCAAATTCATAAAAAATTCAAAGTGGTCTCTGATTCTGACTTCTTAGCTTTCAACTCTTCTGACTGCCAACTGTCCACTTTCGTAGCCGCCGTATTGCATCCAAATAAAACGCGTCAAGTGTCCATTCAACATAAATAAATTATAAAAAAATAAGGATACATTTCAATAAAAACGACCAATTTCGTCCTCACTCAATTTTTTTTTTTTTGGTTTGAATAGGAAATACTATAAACTTTTATAATGCAGTTTACATCACGTAGAAGGAAAAAAATCATGAATGAGACGTAGTAGATGCCTAATGTTTCATTGATATGTGAATTTTATGCGTGTAAGATTCATATGTCATTGAACGCATACATCCATCTCATAATATACCATTTTTATGTAAAAGATATTGTTCAATAAAACAAGAATTCTCTTCTAACGATATTGAAAAGTCATCTATGTCTTGAGCATATTTTGCTAATAAGTGAACGGGCTTGTTACTTTGCCTGCGTACATGAGAGAACTCAACCTGATGAAACCCTTGGACAGTTAATAAGGAGCTATGCACAATGATGGCCACTAAAGAAGGAGGAGGCGAAATTTCCTAACCCAATTTAGTTCTTAAAATTTTTGACTAATATTTAAAAAGACTAAATTAATTAGTTTTGAATCTGATTAATATTAGCTTAAGCCTCAAAGTATATCATTGAAATTTACCACAAGAGAAAAAAGAAAAATACTACTAGTACTACTAACATGGTATGATATTATATTATCGATTTTTTAAAAAAGAAATATATTACCAAAATCTTAAAACAGTAAAAGAAGAAGAAGAAGTTATTGTCACACTAATAATTATTTAGTTTCACGTCACTTTTATTCTATTGACAAATTATGTATAGCGGTTATTGACATTTAAATAAAAGTTTCATATTTTACTTTTTTATAATTTTTTCAATTAAGAAGTTTTTCCTGGCCTCTAAAAAAAAGTAAAAAGTTTTTATTTATTTATGGGTTATGAATAAAACAACATTGTTTTTCATCGATCCATCATTAATATTTGTTTATTAGATATCAATCATAAAAGATCGCATCATATTAATTATGAAAAAAAAGCCATCATTTTTCCCCTTGTTTTATTGTTTTTTCTAATTATTTTCATGCTTAAGACCAGGTGTTGGAAGTGATTCTTCTCTTTTGACTTTAGGGTGAGTGTGGGGGGTAGAGACGTCTGAATGCCATGTGAGCCCGGAGCCTGGTCCGAGGACATGGGTTCCGTTGGAGGGGTCGCGAGTCGAGAGCAGGGCCTCCTAACACTGGGGTCCAAAGGCCCGCCGACCAGACCGCCAGCCTGTCGGAGAGGGTCCGAGGAGAAGGTCTCCTCGGACGTAGTCTCAGGAACTGAGCAGGGTAGCAAAACGCCTAGGGGAGAGCTCCCAAAGCTCGGCGAGTCATCCTAAACCCCAGCGGGATGCCGAGGTGGGAGACAAGGGAAACGTGCATTGCATAAAGCTGCTGCCATCGAATTAAAGGTCTTCCACCTACCCGCCTGGTCGCATTAATGGAGAAATGACTTCTGAGGGGACGGTGGACAGCCTTAAGGGCATTGGGGAGCGTTTTCAGGAAAAAGACAGATGGGAACCAGGGATGGGGAGTATAAATAGAGAAGGAGGAACCACTAGAAGGGGATCCGGATTTTTCCCAGGAAAGAGAAAGACGCTCTCTCTCTCTCCCCTCCCAAAGAACAGAAGGTCAGAAGCTCCTCAGCTCACGTCCGACGAGAGAGATAGTCTACCCATCGGCCCGCTACCTGTAAGAAGTGGACTTGGTCCTCACCCTATGGCCTCCTGAAGCCCCAAGTAGTCAAGGCTTTAAACTCATTCTCTACAAATTCTATTGTAAAGGCCACTTGGGCCGGCTAGGCATTTGGGTCTAAGACCGACTTTGTGTCCTTACAGTGAGAATGAGCTTAAATTTATCCCTTTTTTTTTCAATTTTGTTGAAGCATTTTTAAACCACTAAAAGCATGAGATTTTTTATAAATAACTTATTTAATAATCACTAAGAAGCATGAGATTATTGATCCCCTCTGTCTCTAAGCTAATTTATGCTTCTAAATGAGCTGCCATAGTTGAAAAGATGTGAATTGCTTTTTTCTTGAAGTATATTTTTTTTTATGAACACAGAGTTGGCATTTCTTGAAGTATATTTTGTCTACTTTGAACACAGACTTGGCATTTCTCTCTTTCTATTAGTGCAAAATTCTAGTAAAGATTTGGGGATAAATTCTGGGATTTTGCCAGACAAGACATATCAATATATCATAATCAGACAGCTATATATATAACTCTGTGGCCATGCACGTGACAGTGTAGCTTTACATCATTAACGCAGTTCTCCCTATAATTTTCACCAGGTAGGAAATGGACAGGTACCTTAAAGTTATAAGGCACAAAACTTTATTGTATGTGCTATCATATAATTCACGGGGGCCCTCCTAAAATTTAATGCCTTTTCTGGGAGCTCATGTATAGCGTAAAATCCCATTGAAAGATTCTATTGCTCATTGCTCATTGCTTTCTCGCCGACTTTTATTCCTTTTCTCCTGCCACTGCCAGACAACTGTAAGGTAGTGTGTCCTCCTCTATACTTCTTTTTCATTTGTTTTTTTGTCCATACAGAAAAATATTAAGTGGGAATTCTTTTTGAAAACCAAAAACAAAAAACTTTGCTTAAATGTTAAATTAAACTCTCATTTGAAAGCTCATACTTTTATATAAGTTGTTAAGTTATGACAATTGAAACATTTTTTCAATATTTATCAAAAACAACCAATGAAAAAGCTTTTTATTCAGATTCAATTCCATTTTTAAAAAAAATTCTTTGCTTCGATTCCCCTTTCCTAAGGGTTATTTTGATTGATTCCTATTTAGGGGCAAAATTATTCTTCTTTAGAGCATTTACAGCCGGAAATCTCATCCCATTCTATTTTACCATCTCAAAAAGCTACTTTACTAATTATATCATATCATTTTCAATACTTTCAACATCCCAACTTTTATTTTACAATACTACACACTAAAATAATATAAATTATACAATAAAATAATATTTAAAGGTTATCAATCACTCCTCTCTCTTCATCCCTGTCCCTGCCTCTCTGAGTCTTTGTACCTCTCTCAACAACCAAAAAACCCAATCACCAACACCACCACCACCACCACCACCACCACCACCACCATGCCTACCACGCCACCATGCCCACTGCCCACCAAAATCCCACCAGAACCAGAAACCCAAATTAAGAAAAAAAAAAAAACCATCAAATCATTGCCACATCCAACCCATCTTAACCCAAAAGATAAAAATCAATCCATGCCTCATTACAAAACATACAAAACGCAAACAAAACCTAGATCGGCGAAACCACAAAACCCACGGCTTGACCAGATCAACGCCGCCAACATCACACCATATCTAGCCCATCATCAGCGATCTTGAGCGACCCATCATCGACGACATTGGCAACCCACCAATCTCCACCGATCCACCTATCCAAACCCATCACCTGACCCATAACTCCAAACCCACCACCTGACCCACGGCTTACACAGCTCACCGATCCAAACACAACCCACCACGATCATCGATCTCCGTCGATCCACGCCGATCTCCATGCCATTACCATGAACCAAACCCAGCTCCAGTGTAAGCCTTGAACAAGAAAGAGAGATGTGAGATGAGAGAAAGAGTGAGGGCTGTGAGGGACTAGCTCCAAGAGAGAGAGTCAATGAGAAACGCTGAGAGTGAGAGAAAGAAAAGTAAAAAAAGAATAAAATAATATATTTTCGTTTTATAATTGAGCTACAGTGCGATTCTAAAGGTAGAATTGCACTGTAGCATAATCCCAAATTTTTTTACAATACTCAGTTTTTACAAGTCCAGTTGCTGGTTCTTTTTATGCTATAATTTCTCTACATTTCCCATCTACAAGTCCAGCTGTGGATGCTCTTTACTAGTGTTGTCTTTTTCTCTCTTTATTGTGTTTTGTACTCTTTATTTCTTGCTTAGAATTTTTCATTTTAACAGGTATAAAAAGACACTAACCAACAAAAAATAATGTCATTTGGGTCACGAACAAATGTGAATAAAGTTATGAAGTGTCGAGCTTGTCATGTGTCATGAAGTCCGTGGTTTAGAATGAAACAAATAAAAAGTCATGATCTAAATGATCTAATTTGTTACAAGGGATAGACTAAGTTATGTCCTTATTTCTTATTATTATTAATATGGACTTTTCCCAAAAATAAAGATCATCTGAACACTAAGGGTTCGTTTGGTACGTGTGTTTAAACAATAATTTCAGTTTTTTTTGTTGAAATTCGTGTGGGTGAAAAAGTGTGTGAAAATATGTATAATGTTGTTTAAAACTGAAAACATGTGTTTAAACACATGTACCAAACATGTCCTAAGTAATACATAGTACGACAGAGACGAAACAGACAATTAGAGAATCAATTTAATACATAAAATATGTGTTTATTACATGATAGTGGGATATTGACTCATTGAATAGTTATGGATTATTAAGAAATTAAAGAAATTTAGTTATGGCCCAATTAGACAACTATCCCCAAAACCAAGGGAAGAGCAACACCACATCAAAATAGGTGCATCAAAAGGTCGAGTCATGGAGGACTTGTGTCCCATGACAATCATTAATAACCGTCAATTCTCAAGTGTAAAACACAACTATAATTTTAGAGGACATCCCACCAATATTATGTCAAAATTATACTTGTTTATCCTTATAATTTCTCCTACTAGCTTTAGATTAAGCATCGGCTCTAATTATAGTTTCACATCAATTGAGTAGATTTCTTCCTGTTAAGGATAAGATTAGCAAAAAATTCAAAATACGAATCCAAGCTAGTTGTGATAAAGAGGAGTCTTTGAATTCCAAAATTCAAAAGAGTTATACGAATAATAATCAAGCTAGTGACAAGAACAGGGATCAAAGATAGACTTCTTTTGTATTTTAAAACTCCTTCTATCTGTAACTTTATCCTTTTGTAATTTGTAACTCAAACATGTATCATATGTATGCAACACAGCCAACACTATTTTGGTAAGGCTGAAAAATTCAATCATTGTCTTGCACTTATTTGTTTTTCACTAGCAATGTTTTTTATTCCTTCCATTTTTTCTACCCTATGCACATGAGACAGCTCAAAAATCTCATAGATCTGTTAGTGTGGTAGATTGAATTAAGACCTCCAAATTTATGTCTCCACCTAGGAAATATTATAAAAAAAAATCATATTAAAGTTAGGGACTTTGAAGTTTGAGTCCAAAATATTGTGCAAAAGTCTACAAATATTATTGGAGAGTACCGGTATAATGACCCTTAGTAGGATAAGCCGTAACTGATCCAAATGTATTACTACCTATTGTTGTTGGTTTAAATAGACTATTTTGAGTTTGGTTTGGGTTGGAAGTTTGAAATCCATTTAGATTGGTATCCCTTAAAAGCAACCCATTTAATGGGCTTTGAAACTGAGCTCACCGCTTGGGTTTTGCGAAAAGCTGGACAGGCCTTATTGTCTTGTTGAATATATTTCATTAGGCTTTTTAGTTTCTGTCAGCAGACAATTTGTCATGACATTGTGTTTTGTATTTTAGACAATAGAGCAAGAATAAAAGGGGTTTTTGGGTCTTAGCCCACCAAATTTTAGGCCGAAATCTTTTTGTTAGATGCCTATCATTGCAAATAAGGTTGTGGGCCTTATGGCCCTAGCTAACAAGCAACCCGGTTCGTTTCCTCAGCATTTGCAATCCAAGTTGTGGACTTTGAAAGTATTTATTTTTTATTGTTATGCAGTGGACTTTCAATTAATTCCTTTCATTTCTATAACTTCCCTTCACTTTTAATGAAGTATTTTTATCCACTTCAGTTAAAGAATTTGCCAAATAAGTTATTTCAACTTTCAAAATGATGTAGTTTACTGTTTTGAATTTCTAAAAAATCATCGTTTTTAGTATTATATTAAATTTTGGACAAAGTTAGATGGTGTAATTTATAATTTTATCAAAAATTTAACTACAATATATATTATCTTATCACACTTAGGTTGTGTTTGAGAACTTAGATTTAGATTTGGATTTGAAATTAATAGACTCGAAATTAAGGGATTTTAAATCTTATTTCAAATCTAACCATTTTGAAGGTTTAAGACTTGGGGTTCAATCCCCGTCTACACCAAAAACTGATTGGTGACTTGGTCTAATGATAAAGAGCTGTTATTAGGAGCGGACACCATAGGTTGAAACTCTTTTAACAAATTTTTTTTTTCCAAAAAAAAATCATTGGTGGATTTGTCAAATTTAAATCCTTGACATTTTTAAAATTTCCAAATAAGTTATTTGGATTTTAATTTCCCAAATCCAAATCCAAATCCAAATGCCCAAATCATATCATTCAAGTACACCATAAACTTTTTAAATTTGAAATCATCTTTTTAATAGACGAATTTAAAATCAAATTTACTTTTTGTAGTCTTAGTAAGGGGAGGGAGGAATTATTTTCTATTCGGATGATATATCAAAACATTCGAGGAACTAGATACTATTACTGTTAAAGAATCGTCATACCACTGAGGCAAAACATTTGTTTTAAAGGTGGAAGACGTTTTTCTCAAACTGATTGTTTTTGTTAACCAATCTATTAGCGTTCCATTGATCCAAGTTTTTTATTTTTTATTATTTTTTTGGTGGTGTGTGGGTGTGGTAGAAAGGGGGAAATTTATTTAAATAGAAAGAGCAAATACATAAAGTTCCATTAATCAAAGTTTTTTCCATACCTAAAATAAAAAAAATACAAATGACTTATTATGTAAATGAAATGACAAATAATGTTTTTTAGATCATAACCGAAATGAATAAAAAGGTAATTCCAAATAAAATATTTGTGTTTTGTATACAAAAGGAGTCTTAAACACAAAAATTATGACTTTGGTAAGATTTTGTTTGTCAATGATGGGGATGGAAAAAATTCCTTGCCCCGCTTTGTCCCATTTCAGTTTTTTCCATCTCGAATAAGTGATGGGGGTAGAAGTTGAATGATTATATATTTAATTTAATATAAATTTTTTTAGAAATGTCATATTTTAAATTGATTTTATTGTATATATTCTACTAGATTAGTAGTATCTCAAATTCTTATCTTCTCTCTTTTAATACTCTCATGATTGTTTCTCTCATTTTTGGTTTATCTCTACCTTATTAAGAATAACAATATAATTCAAATTCATTTCCGATGAGATTTGTCTTGCAACAATATAAAGACGAGATACCCTTGATTTGAAATTATCTCACCCCATTGTCATCTTTAATAATTATTCATAATATAAGATTATGCATGTGGCTTTCTATGTGGGTTGAACAAGGTTTTGAACGCTGGCTGAATTCTTAAAAAAATAAAAATCTATAAATCATCAACAAAACAAAACAAACTTAGGCAGAATCTTAAAATGAGTTTCAAGTTGAAAGACATGGCAGACACGTAAGTCTCACCCAATCCTAATACGACATCGTACGATGTTTTTTTTTATCCAACTAAGGAAAAAACCAAACATCTCCGACAAAAAGCACACTAGAGAACACGAAGAAGAAGAAGAAGAAGAAGAAAAAAAAAAAGAACTCGGCTTTTGACACACTGGACAGAGCGCGTCCAACTCGGAGGTTCTCTCCGATTCAACTCAGTCCGTTCCCATTCAACGGAGATCGAAAAAACGTTGCATTTGATCGAAACGGACTGTGTCCAAATTCGTAGATAGAGAAACGCTTTTTTTTAGATCTGACTCTGTAAGTTTGGAATCTACTTTTTTTTTTTTTTTTTTTGTGTCAATCTCTCTTTGCTTTTAGATCACTCTTCGTTTCTTTTCATGATGAAATATCACTGAGCTTTGTTAGTATTAGATATATGCGATAATGTGTGTTTTCTATGTTATGAGATTGATTGCTGACTTTTGTTTAGTGGGTAATGTTTGGAATGTGGTTTTGGGATTAGGGTTTTGGTTTATCTCAAATTCTATCACTGAAATGTAACATTTTTTTTTTATTTTTGTGTGTAATATGTAATGTTGGAATTATATCTTAACTGGGTTTTGGGTTTTTTTTTTGGTTGCTCTGGTTGTTGTCTTAGAGAGTCTGAAAGAATTTGTAGAAGTAATAGGATTTTCTTATTATATAAAATTAAAAGTAAAACGAAAATTGTAGAATTATTTTCTGTGTGAATTCCATGTGACTTAGGCATTGCTTATTAGGCTAAACATGCTTATGTGAATGTGCTTCCAAATTAATGGTTCTGAATGCAATGCACCCATTTGAGGGAGTGGATGGCTGGCTAAAAGCGTTGGAAGAATGATATTAATTGCTAAGGCTGATTCTATACCCGTTCTCTGTTGTGTAAATGACTCACATTTTACACGAAGCCCCATTTGTGGTTGTTATTTTGTCAATGTTGTGAATTTAGTATTTCATGTTTTTTTTTTTTTTGGGATAAGTTATTTCATGTTAATACCTTGATGGGTGTGTGTGTTCCTGTACTTGTTCAAAATTTGAGCGCTTTTGGCTTTATAATATAAACTTTCTTAGTCTTATGGAGGCGTGACTTGGTTTGTAATATTGTATTTAAGAAATCATTAAGAGTCATTACCCAACATTATCTTTTTCCTTTTTTTTCTTTAATTAAAAGACAACAACAAAACACTCAAGCCTTAGTCTCAAATTTTTGGGGGGATGAACCCTTGTTGGGTTTGTTTATGCGCTATAAAATTTTCTTCACTAGATGTTTGATTGTTTATCCATTGCAGACCTCATAGTTTTGGGACTAAGGTTTTGGGTGGTGGTGTTGTTGTTGTTGTTGTTGTTGTCGTAGATGTTTGAAGGTTTATCATTTGAACATTAATTTGGTTCTATTTAGATCTATTGGTCATTTGCATGGATCATAGTCATACAGATTGGGTTTCTAATTTGTTAATATGTTCATCATCACTTGTTAGTGTCTTGATTGCATTTAACCTCTTCTCTTTTAGCATGCATTACTTATATTGCATTAATATATGTGGATTTGGATTTTGCAGATTAAAAGGACTATTTTGTAGGTGCTTTATATATTTCAGTGAGCCTGTGAAGCAGTCACTCTATACTCCAGTGAAGCTCTCATAAACTTCTACAGCCATGAGCTTTGTTTTCCGAGGGACAAGAGGAGATATAGAAACTGGATTTCCAGGATTTATACCTGAGCGGCGTGCAATGGTATGTTTATTGTTATTTACACATTGGATTGAGTTTGCTGTTGTACCCAAATCTTGGGTTGGATATTTTTATCTTATATATCTATTTCCGATTCTGAATCATCAATCAATAAGTATTTGATATTGATTCTGCTCTCCATCAGCGGGTTCATACGACGCGTTCTGTTAATTCCAACTCACTAGCTTTTCTCGTCACAGGTATTTACTGTCAATTTTATTTATTCTGTTAATTGATATGCAACGTAAAAAATTGCGTTTCTCATCTACACATTACTTGTTAATATGTGTCAGTTCTCTTGCTATTCATGATACTTAACTCACACCAGATGTCGCCTAACTTTCTGGTATGTTCTTGTACTGATTTTCTATGTTGAGAATTTTTTCTTTATAGTATATGATCTTGAGATTTTAATTTTTTTCCATAAGTGACTTATTGAGCCCTCTTGTGAGTAGCTCTGGCTAGTGCTTGGTGTGTTCTTGATGGCCACAACACTGAGGATGTATGCTACTTGTCAGCAACTTCAAGCTCAGGCCCAAGCTCATGCTGCAGCAGCCAGTGGCCTACTTGGTCATACTGAACTACGGTTGCATATGCCTCCATCCATAGCACTTGCAACAAGAGGGCGTTTACAAGGACTCAGACTTCAGCTTGCACTTCTTGACAGGGAATTCGATGATCTAGGTCTGGTAGTTATGTTTTGGTTGTGTATTCTATTATTGATTATGTATTTTAAAGCTTATAAATTGAATTTATACTATTGACGACCAAAGCTATATAACACGTGATTTTATTTTATTTTAAACATTATTTTGAGCTATTTGGTATTGGATTTCAGATTATGAAACTTTGAGAGCACTGGATGCTGATAATGTGCCCTCACTCTCTTCTATGAGTGATGAAGAGATAAATGCCCTTCCAGTCCATAAGTACAAGGTTGCAGCTCCTCAAAAGTATGTTCTTCTGGCTGAATCTAATATTTGGATTTGGTTGGAGTAAATGTTGCTTAGAAATGTTGATTACTGAATAAAAAAAATATATAGTTTCCTCCATGAGCTTAGCTCAAAGAGTACCTCCTCACCTTTTAAGAGAAAGCTAGAGAGTGAGGTCATGGTTTCAAGTTCCATTGCGTGTGCAGCTAATTACCAAATTTTAAAAAAATAAAAATAAAATGTAAATATCGTTTCTGGCCTTTGGCAACCCCAAGAGTTTTCCTATAACTGTTTTGATTACTTTTAAATTAGGTTTTTTTTTTTTTTTTTAATAATTTTAAATAATGGATGAACTATATATATATCTGGGTTTGTGATTCATTTATCTTCTAATGTTTTTGCGAAGCCTTGATTATTGATATATGTTAATGATTGACAAGAAACTGGTTTTGAATGCAGTGGTGGTCAATTGATGCAGCCGGCCTCGTCTTCTGCATCTGCTGAGGTATTAGCTATATTAAATCTTTTTTCCCATGCTCTTTTGTAGTACTGCTTGCTTGCATGACTTGTGGTATGTATTAAAGGGAAAAGTAAACAGATGCCCTAAGCCTAAGGGCATTGGTTTAGTAAATATTTTGAGAGACTTTTTATGGGAGAAGAAAAAAAAACAATTAAATTTTTTGACAGCTTTTTATATTTTTCATGAACGTGGTGGCAAAACTTTTTGAAAATGGTTTAATAACAATTGCCATAAGGGCATCCGTTAACATGACCCTATAATAAAAGATCTGTTATCTGACCAAGCCTAACTTTTGTGCTTCCCTGTAAACATAGGAATGACTGTGCACACGTACTTTTTTAGTCCCCCTCCCCCTGCGCTGCCCCCCCCCCCCCCCCCCCCCCCCTTTTTTTCCCCTTGTGTGTGAAATTTGTTGAGTTTGAAGTATCTTTTTTTTTGATAAGTAATCAGAGAGCTTTTATAAATGAGTGAAAAAAAAGACATACAAGAAGTTCATGATGATGAACAACAAGAGAAAAACTATCCGGAAACTAAGCTAAGGGAGGATAAAAACTCAGAAAGAGAAGAACAACTAGTAAAACCCCAACAAAGAGACCACTCCAAAAGACTCCGCTGGCATAGAAGCTTTAACTCAACTAGCGTCTTCTCTTTGTCCTCAAAGGATCGACGATTTCGTTCCAACCACACAGTCCACATTAAGCACCCTGGAACCAAGTTCCAAATGTCTGACTTGTGCTTCCCATGCCACTGATGCCACCTAGAAATCAACCCCGCCACCGATCCTGGCATAACCCACAAAATACCAAATGCCTGAAGCAAACAAGTCCATAGGGAATGGGTAACAGGGCAATGGAGAAGAAGGTGGTTAACCGACTCCCCATCACTGCAACACATACAACACCTATTAGCCAAAGGGCGTCTCTTAAGCATAAGGTTATCTAAAGTGAGAATCCGACCATGTGCAGCAGTCCACAAAAAGAACGCCACCCGCTTAGGGATTTTTGGTTTCCAAACCTCCCTCCAAGGAAGCCAAGTATTAGAAGCACCCCGAATCGCAAGGTAATAAGACCGAGTGTCAAACTTACCATCCCCTTTAAGCCGCCAGTAAAGGGTATCTCTCCTGCTCCCCTGAGGAATACGAGCTTGGATGAGCCGAAGAAGGGAAAACGAAGCAGCCATCTCCCAATCTTCAAAAGCTCTATAAAATGTTAAATTCCACACTCTAACATTACCCCCTTCTGGAGTCCACAAAACCTCAGAGATACAAGCATCCTTGACCGTTGAACACACATAAAGCTCAGGATAGAGAACTTTTAGAGTAGCATCACCAATCCACCTGTCATGCCAAAAGCGGATACGAGTGCCTTCTCCCACTACAAAAGACAGATGCTTAGAAAAGCTCTCCCATCCTTCATTAATGCTTCTCCATAGGCCACACCCATGGGACCTCCTACAAGCGTTAGTCCTCCATCCCCCTTGACCCTCGCCATATTTGGAAGAGATAACACGACGCCATAGGTGGGTAACTTCATGACCATATCTCCACAGCCACTTCGCTAATAAAGCCTGATTAAACGGCACAACTTTTCTTATCCCTAAGCCCCCCATCTTAACGGGTAAACACACCTTATCCCAAGCCACCAAAGGATATTTGAAGCCCCCCTCAGAAGACCCCCCAAAGAAAGCTCTGCTGAATACGTTCCAATCTATATGCCACAGCTTTAGGAATAGTAAAGAGAGATAAGAAATATGTAGGGAGACTTGAGAGAGTACTCTTAATTAACATGAGCCTACCACCCTTAGATAAATAGAGACGCTTCCAACTAGAAAGTCTCTTCTCCATCTTCTCCACAATAGGATTCCAAATCGAGGCTGACTTAAAAGAAGATCCCAACGGCATCCCCAAATATTTCATAGGCAAACTGCCCACTCTACAATGAAGAACACTAGCCAAAGCATCTAGATTGTTCACCTCCCCAACGGGGACAATCTCGCTTTTCCCTACATTGACCATCAAACCCGTGAACGCCTGGAAACAAGACAACGCTAACCTTATAGCCAGCAACTGATCCCTAGAGGCATCACAAAATATGATGGTGTCATCCGCAAATAGCAGTCTTTTAGGACATACATATGTTGTACTATGATGAGTGCAAGGGATTGTCTGCAAATCATGCTTTTCTTTGGCATGCCTTGCTTACAATTTTGAATTGTATTTTATATGTAATTGCAAAGATCAAGTTGGAAAGTGCTTCTTCCCCCCCCTCCCCCAACACATACTATAAGTAATGAGTATTATTAAGTTGTTCACATTGGAGGCTGATAGTTAGAGATCAAAGTATGAATTTGAACTGTTGTAACATACAAGTATAGAGATAATCTCTGTTTGCTTATATTATTCAAACATGATACACTTTTCCCCCTGTGAATGAATTTTGCATTCCGTTTGTGTCGGAAGTTTTCATTTTGCATTCTCCGGAACATCTATTTTTTTTTTTTGGATAATGATGATGATGATGAATAGATGATCTGTTTTTACTTCACTTGAGCAGAAGCAAGACAATGCCCATGCAGTTGGGAGCACAAAGGCATCAGACGATGAACTGACTTGCAGTGTTTGCTTGGAGCAAGTTAATGTTGGAGAGCTCATCCGTAGCTTGCCATGCTTGCATCAGGTTCCTCATTTTCTTGCACTGAATGATTTGCTGAGACACTACAATTCCTCATCTGTAGCATCTTAGCAAATTTTTGAAATTTTTAATTATTTTATTATTTCTTGAAAATTGGGCATTTGTTAAAATAGATTGCTTCAAACTGATAATCTGTATTTTTATGGGAAACCTGTTCTACAATGGGTATGCTCATCTGTGTCAAAGACTCAAAAGTTACAGTCAGAATACACTGGTTGTGCCTCTCATATATTCTATTACTATGACAGTCATAGCACTCTGTCATTTCACATGAACAACTAATATATCCCATCCTGCAGCATAAGGTGATTGAAGCTCAATTCTCCAAGTTTATATCAATAGCTTCCAAATGAAGAACAGAATCCCATAACTCCTTTATAAAAGTATAAATTTTGTGATACACTAACTAATTGGACTGGTGGAAGTCCCTTTTTGGAGACATACTGAAAACTGTGTTGCTTAGATTCATCTCGATATGAATCCGATTTGTGGAAGAGCCTTTTATTAGCATAGATAGTATTTCCTCACGTTCAGTATGTTATACTAGGTGGTTATTTTGAATGACCTAAGTCAGCATGATTATTATTGCAATCCTAATATATTTTATCGTCTTGCAGTTTCATGCTAACTGCATCGACCCTTGGCTGCGACAACAGGGAACGTGCCCTGTTTGTAAATACAGAGCAGGATCTGGGTGGCAGGAAAATGGAGAAGGTGGTATGGATGCTTCTTACATGGTTTAAGTACCAGCAATGTCCTAGACGTGGATTCATGATACTTTGAGATCCATTCACCCATGTTAATATGCCGCGAATCTAACTGGATCTCTTAAAATAATAGGTCCATTTTGTAAGTAATGGCAGCATCGGTGTAATTATCATTTGACATAGGCACCATTAGAAAACTGTGTCATCAGTCACATTACAAGTCTTTGTTTTATTCTTGGAAGATCCAATTGGAATTAGATTTGTTTTAAAATTACTTGGAACAAGGCCTATTCAGATAGATTTTTGTTTTTTTTTTAATTTTTTTTTTATGGGGTGTTAGGGCGTGGGGGATGTTTGTTTTTGTTATTCCACTTATATGGCCAAGAAGTTAGTAGCTCAACTATCAGTTTGGCACAATCTTATGTTTTCAATCGAGTTGTCTAATTCAAATCCGCCCCCCTACCCCTCCAACTATCAAATTACAAACAAAATAAATAAATTATTCCACTTCTGTGTTGCAAAACATTTGTAACCGCTGTTTGTATTCTTAAGACGTAATTTTTTGCGCAAAACTTCATTAATGCATACAAGATATAATTGAACTTGAAATGCTCTCATGTAAAGGCTAAGAAAGTTAAAAGTGCAAGCATACGATGATTCGATTTGGGTGCATTTTTAATTTATCTTTGATAATCGAAAAAGGTTCTACGTAAAGTCTTAAACCATTCGCACGAATAGCATGGGACTCCAATACAATAAATGGGTTTTTTTTTTTATTTAAGAGAAATGTTATCCCCATAACATATTTTCAACAAATTATGAATAGTAGATTGTTATGAGTGGACAAGAAAGTAAATTAAGTTGTAAATTCAAATTATAATTAAAAACAACTTATCACCTATGATTTGTTGTGAAAATATTGTGAATATAACACCTCTCTTAATTTAAACCCACAACCTCAAATTTGCAAAGTGATACTGATAGGTCACAAAAGCTTTCTGCTATTAGGCCACTCCTCTTCATTAGGCCACTTCCGCGCAAGTGAGTGCATTTTTAATCTAAACTAACCTTGTTGTCAGTTGGAAAATTACTTAAACTAATATTTAAAAAGAAAAATATTAGATCATGTCTCTAATATTGTGTTTAAACTTTCTATATCAATTAAGATTTATGTAGAAAAGTCCAAAATGCATCAAATTAACAAGTAAAAATATTTAAAAAGAAAAATATTAGATCATGTCTCTAATATTGTGTTTAAACTTTCTATATCAATTAATATTTATGTAGAAAAGTCCAAAATGCATCAAATTAAGAAGTAAAAATTTTCCATCCTAACATCTAATACATCAAGCTCACAAAATAGAAATTCCAAGACCTAAAATGTAATGACTAACAAAAGTAGAGACTAAGTGAGAACTAGCATGAAAATGGTAAAATTAGAATGACATTGTTATTAAAAGGATTGTAATGTAGGATGTAGGTGAGAAATTATTGAATGAATTGTAGAGGATACTGTAATGTGTACCAATAAAAAGAATACACAATAAAATTATAGTATAATTAAAATGTCAAGTTGATTTGGATTCAGCAGTTTGAAAAAAATAAATACTAACCAATCTAACCTCTTTTAAAAATTCTCAACCCTCTAATTCAAGGAAAACCAATCCATTGCCTACGGTTGGATCAGATTGTTCACGTAAAGGCATCATGCGCTTTTAAAAAGGAAAAAAAAAAAAAAAAAAATTGTAAAAGGACCATTCCCATTGCATGCATCCGAAAGAATTGTGCAAATAATCAGACAACATTTTTATTTATTCATATCATTAATTGATTATGAAATTCAATATTGCTGGCTAGTAAATCATTCACAACCAACAGGATTTCCAAACCAGCATAGGCCTGCACACCTTTCAACTGTTATTATTGTCATAGTACACTCTTGTCCTTAACTCATGAAATAAGTTTGAAGTATCTATTCAGTTATCATAGATCATTTTTATGTAAATAAATATGTGAATGCCCCTATTTTGCTTTGCCCTTTCCCTTTCCTTGACCTTTCTTGGATTCTAACTTGGCTTGAACTCTGGCAGCAGCAGCAGCTTTAGCTTCTTCCCTCTTCTTCTTCTCTTCTTCTTTGGTTGTGGCAGCAAGCTCCCTCTGCCTTTTCAGCTCTCTGATTTGAGGTTTGACAAACAACATAGAAAATCAAATATTTCTCAAAATAGGTAAGTCTCAGGGGAAATTAAGCGATCTGGGTTTGTATTTCTAGAGAATAATACATGGAAATGATAATAATGTATAACTTACTCAAGCCTAGCCCTCTCCTCTGAAACGCTACCCAAACTTGAACCCTTCCTTGGCCTGCAGGCCACTAATTCCACCTCAAAGATAAGTGACGCACTGCATGAAATACAAATATCATTAATTTTGCAGAAATTGGAGGCAAACGATCTACTTGCAACAAACCAACAATAGCCAAAGGCAATTAATCATGCAAATGCAAACTATTTTGAAGACTTTGTTAACAATCACAAACAAAGTAGTTCAACACTAGCAGTCATGTAGCAATGTGCTAGACTATCACATTGCTATATGAGGGTTGTACTTGTGTAATCCTATCCACCAAGACTCATTTTCCAATCTTTTGTCTTCTAGAAGTTTTCCCACTATTAAAATTTGTTGGATGATCAGTTGGAATTGTTCAAGGAAAAGGTTTGTTCAAGGTCCCCAAAAAATTCAGTTATGGTTTTATTTCTTTTTTGCTTGGTAAAATAAGTCGTTGTGAGGACCCATGCTCCACCCCCTGGGTAGGACGACTCTCAAGCTTGCTAGATACACTTCAGTGGCGTTCATGGAAAATTTTATGCATGTAATTTCACATAGCTACCAGCTCTATAATTGTGTTTCTAAGCAATTTTGAAAGATAAAAAGTACAATGGGATTACTTTGGTGGGATATCTGGTGGAGAACCTGCACTTCCGTAGGCATATTCTGGCATGCAAGTGATTTTTGCAACTTCCCCAACCTGCAAATCAAACACCAAATATGTAATAAAAACTTGAACCTATATGTTCAAACGAATTCCATCAAGAGTCGATAATTTTGACCTTCATGGTTTTCAATGCAACGTCCCAAGCCTTGATTACAGTGCCCTTTCCAACCTCAAAAGAGAACACAGTATTATCCTCTCGTGTAGTATCAAAAACTTCACCATTCTCAGCAAGGACACCTTCATAATGAACTGCTCAACACAAAAACCATATTGTGATGATCATAGACTTATTTTAACTTCCAAACACTTTTATACTTTAGTAATTTAGACATTTTTGTCATGAATACCAACAGGTAGTAAATGTTAGAAATAAGCACATACCATCAACAAGAGGAAGGTCATCCTTTGGAGCAACGGCATTAGCTTTGGCTTGCCTTACAATTGTCTTAAGAACACCTCCATCACCAGTTAAATCAATAGCATCACCCATGGCTCCAAACTGTCAATGTCCTGTTCAGGCAGAAGTCACATCAAGTGATCAAGACATAGGAAAAGCTGACTACTACTAAGACTTTAAATCTTTCCAGAGACCAGACTAAGGAATGCTTAGAGCCTCAGGCCATTAGTATGATTTGCATGGTGCTACCACACTGATACACTATCACTAAACAGATGTTAAAAACTTAAATTATGAGAAGTAGGAATAAGGACCAAAGAAAGTGTCTCAATATCAAATACAAATCCAAACTAAGATGCGGGTTAACATTGAAGACAGCTTTCAATGATGTAATAAATGATACACAATCATCGAAAGAAAAAAGGTTCTCAATTCATAACTTTAAGTTTGAATATAGATATTGATTAGAAGATGAAACAAATGAAGTACAACTACAAGAACACGCTGATCCTACAAAGTATGTTCACAGTAGGTTGTAATCCATATATAAACTTGGACAAATGAAACAACTAGAAAGAGTCTGGACCTTTTTCACTTACTAAATCCTAAGCCCAAGGAAAGTATTTCAACATTACCCCCAACAAGAAAGAACATGACTGATAAGATTGAGGTACTATGTTAATGTGGCTAATCCATTCCCTTAACCATTCATATTTAGTACAACAGCTAATACTACCCTTGTATCTCAGTCTCTTCACAAGTCAAACTATTTGATGTAAAAAGGAGAGGTACATGCCATCTTCTTCTTCTTTTCTCATAAATACTACAGAATTTCAACTAATGGCGTCCGCCTCATAATGATTGCTTCTCATCTTTACACCAAGACACCAATTGGATGGATTTGTGTGTAGGCGGGGTTCAAACCCCAGATGTTTTACTTGACAAACAATAGACTGACTAGTTGAGCTACCACCCTAAAGATAATGATGTCCACATTACAAAAATTTCAGATATATGATATATATATCACAGTATCCTCGCAGCACAATCCAGACAAGTAATTCCATTTATACTATATTTCCCTTCTTCCTATTTACTTAGTAACCATGCAAGCTCTAGAAAATGGTGTGTTGGTAAAAAGATTAGCTAGTCAAATGCACTAAAACAATATTAACAAAACAAACCCACCAAAAAAAACAAAAAACCCAGTTCCCAAAATCATATCTTTATTTGAATCATCAACTAAATTTAACGAAAAAAAATAAAAATCAGAGCAGAAACATACAGAAGAGAGAATCTAGGGTTTCACAGAGCTGTAGTACGGAGGAATCGGGTATCGGTTTTGAAGTTGAATATTTCGGCGAGTTTCGGTGGCCATAGGAGTCTAAAAGCAAAGTTCTCGCTACAAGGCAAACGTGGTGGCCCTTTTATTTACTGTGTGAAATTTGGGGGAGTGTGAGAACACGCGCTTACTTTTGCGCGTGTGGGACGTTGTCGACTGGACTGCATAAAAACGGTGAGTTTTTAACTTCCTATTCATGGATGTATTTCGGATTAGGGCAGCTTAAGAAATGCCTGTTTAGGTTCAGTTTGTAACTTTGTTTAGCTAAACAAAGCCAATCTCACGTCTAAGTTTATGCACATATGATAACGTGTTTGTGAACAAGCTTGCAAACATGATATTTCACAACATTCTGTTAAGATAAAATGTTTGATAAAGTGTTAAGATTAGATATAATAACTTGTTTGTAAACAAGCTTGCGAACATGAGAAGATTTTACAACATTTGTTAAGATAAAGTGTTAGGATCAGATATAATAACGTGTTTGTGAATAAGCTTGCAAACATGAGATTTCATTTAATCATATAATATATATATATATATATATATATAATTGTCTAGAAGTTTACTTATATAAACTTAAAGATTGGATTGTGTAAATAGGTAAATTGATAATATAATTAGTTTATTCGTAATTTATGAAGGGGTGAAAAACTTTTCTCATAGTTTTACCATATATGGGGAAAAAAAAAAGTTTGTTAAGTAGCTCATGAGTAAGTTTAAGCTTATTTGATAAGAAAATAAACAAAGCTTGAACATCTAATCTTATTTGATGTTGAGCTAGAACTTGGTTTTTATTCAAAATAAAGTTAAATAAACAATCTTGATTTTTAATACTCGGCTCGACTCGTGTATAGTCCTAGATTGATGCTCCATGCTATAAGTTCTTTGACTATTTGAATAATTTTATTTATTTTGAATTCTCCATATTTTAAATTCATATATGGTAAGAAGAAAAGTTTGTACATTATAATCAATTGTATTTGTTATTGTATGGGTCAAAAACTAAGGACCCTAGTTGATGGGTTGGACTTTTATCTGAAACTATTAATTCATAAGAGATGGATGTTTGGAGCAATAGTTCAGTTAAAACAATTTTTTAATGTGGGGAAAGGAAAAAACAATAACACAAGTTAAACTTACAAAAGATAAGATCAATTCTTGATCATTTCACCTTCCTTGGAAAAGTTTGAGAAACGTTTGCTCTAAGATGAGAATACAAGGTTAAGCTTTAGTCAATATTACAAAGTTTATCTCTCTCTCTCTCTCTCTCTCAATTAGATCCCTGTACATGGGGGATCTTTCCCTATTTATAGTTCTAATGCTTTAATCCTTGTTGTCCACCTGTAGAGTAGATGTTCCTTTAGGCAAGATACTTGTCTCATCTTTCTTCTCTCCTTCTTTTGAGGTTGTTTTGAGTAGGTAATAGGCTATTGAAACACTGTTCAAGTGTCATTCAACTACTAATGCGACATGTTTGGTAATTGGGACAATGGCTTTATGAAGAAACTTCCTCCAAATCTTGTTCAAATTGGTTACTGCTACTTTTATCGGCCAATATCCTTGATATGGCTCTACAATTCACTCTTTCGTCATAGTTACTCCTTTTTCGGACTATTTAAGCCGAAGTACTCCATATGAATATTTAGTTAGGCCTTCCCACACTCTAGCTTAAGCCCATAACAACTCGCCAAACGTGTAAAGCTATTATAGCTCTTTCACACGCAATTTTTTTTTTCCTTTCCAACGTTACATTCATTTTAGAGAGCCGAAATTAACCCAATGGTCTTTTTCTGTATTTTACAACTACTAAATAGAATATGGTACCAAAATTAGGCACATAGAAACAATAAAATAAAATAAAAAAAGAAAAATTGGGAAAATATTGAAATCCATATTCTTTTTCA
The DNA here is from genome assembly GCA_032878915.1 of Castanopsis chinensis. Taxonomy (NCBI): domain Eukaryota; kingdom Viridiplantae; phylum Streptophyta; class Magnoliopsida; order Fagales; family Fagaceae; genus Castanopsis; species Castanopsis chinensis. The sequence continues at coordinate 27,344,280 of JAVQMG010000126.1, forward strand.
TAAAGCTAAATTCATCCCAACGTTTACTTCTGAAAACAATAAGGGATGTTTGGTACACTCACTCAAACACACATTTTTAGTTTTTAAATAACATTACATGTATTTCTATATACTTTTTCACTCATACGTATTTTTATACATGTTTTCAAATAACAAAACATATTTTTAAACACATGTACCAAACATCCAAAAGTACTCCCAGAGCGAAATCCTTTAAAATCCATAACACTATAGCGGTCGTGCATGCTCTTAGGTTTAACTTCGTGGGCCGTGCGTAGCCCATCGGCACTAATGACAAAAAAGATTTGTGTATGGTTAATCAAGGTTAAGTTGGGCTAAAGCTAACCACACACAAATCTTTTTTTTCTTTTTTTACTTTAGAGGCCTGCATCATTATGCTTAACACAGACAAAGGCCTAAGACCATTAGGCAATATTTGGGCTTAAAAAGCCTAGCCTAGTCTCTCAAGAAAGAATTGGAAACAGTGACAGATAATATATATTTACTATGCCTGCATCAGGATACTTAACACAGACAAAGGCCTAAGACCATTAGGCAGTATTTGGGCTAAAAAAGCCTAGCCCAGTCTCTCTAGAAAGAATTGGAAACAGTGATAGATAATATATATTTACTATTTCCAAAAACCCTTACAAAAAAACATTTTTTGACTGCCTCTCAGCAACATTTTCAATGGGCCATCTTTCCAAACATGAACCTTTAGAAGACCTTCGAGAAGAAAATTTTCAATTGAAGGGCATCGATGTGATACCAACCTATATATCTAAGTCAAAAAAGTGTTGCTAAACTCAAATCAAATGCACATGAAAATAAATTGTGAGTAGGTATTATTATTATTATTATTTATTTATTTTTTCTTTCTTATAGCTTAGCAAGTTGGAGGATTGTCACCTTTACATGGGCAACCATTTTTTTTTCCATAATTGGAATGTATAAACTTGTTCGTTGGTTATAATGGTTGGGAAAATTATTAGGTATTCCCGGAGTACCATAAATGCGTAGTCTTCCCTCTCACATAAATAGTAGGTTTCACCATGACTTTAATTAGTAGGACCTACCATTTACGTGAGAGAATGGAGTATGCATTTATGGTACTTCGGAAGTATACAATAATTTTCTATGGTGGAGACTTGAAAGATTTTTAGGATGCATGGCCGTTAGGAATGATCATGAAGTAATGGTGTATTCAATATACTACTATGTTGGTTACACTTTCCTTTTTTGGTCTAGCCGTTTGCACGATCGTCCACCTAACTATATGATTGCATCTTAACTAGGTGAAGAAAGAGATGACGAGAGTGATGGATTGTTGCCCATCCATTCGTACCATTAACAAAGTTGCAATGAGGCCATACTAGGGTTGTAAATGAACCAAGCTGATCATGAATAACTCGGGCTCGGCTTGATAAAAAGCTTGTATATGTTTGTTTGTTTATAAATAAGCCAAGTTTGAACCTTAGTTTTAGTCTCGTTTACTAAACAAGCCGAGCCTAAGCAAAAAAATTTGCTCATGAATAAGCTTGTGAGCTATTAGGCTTTATATACAACAATTCAAGCATAGACTCATTTATAAGTTTATATGTGTTAGTTAAATATACTCATTACACATATCTTAATAATGACATAGCCAACATGAGACCACTACCTATATTACCTTAATTTTTCTCTTTTCTTTAAACTGATCAAGAACCACTTCAAACTATAGTTACATTTAAAAATAAATAAATAATTAAGTAGGTCACATATGATCCTTCCCTATTAATCATCTAAAGTAAAGTTATGAAATATGTTAGTATTTATCATTTATAATAGTTACAAATATGTATTTTTCTAGTTCTTCATCACCTAACGTGAATGTAAAAATTGTATTTTGAACAATTGTTGAAAGTGTAGATAAGGAATGGTGAATGAATAAATTTAATTGTGTAAATTATTAATTTGAATAATAGCTAATCATTAGTAAGACTAGATGCATGATAAAATGAGTATACTATTTTCTTTTTCTTTTTTCTTAATTTTAGAGATTTAGGTATTTAATAATATAATTTTTTTCGATCTCAAGCTCAAAAATTTAACCTGAACTTAAGTTTGAGCTTGATATTAAGCTTGAGTTTGGCTTGACTAATTAATCAAGCCAAGCCAAGTCAAACTCAAGCTTTTTGACTTTCCTATGAGCTCAAGCTCAAACACTATTTTTAGGATTGTCACAAAGCTCAAGCCAAGCTTAAGTTTTTAATTTTTCTTGACGAGCCAAGCTTAAACATACACTACTTGACAAAATTTGGCTCATTTACAACCCTAGGCAATACATACTATTGTTTTATTACCAAGAGAGCTCTAAAATTTCAACAGTTTAGCAAGAGAGCTCCAAAACTTCAACAGTCCTTGTTCAATTGTTTTAGTACCAAGAGAGCTCAAAATTTCAACAGTCCTACTACCTAGAGATATATTTGCCCCCCACCCTTTGATTTCAAATGTTTGTCCCAGTATTGGAGTTGAGAAAAGATAACTTTGAAATTCAACCTAGATACTTTATTCTATTATGTTTATTCACTGGATTCACAATAATATGAATCAAAACCTTTCCCATCCACCAGGAAAAAGCAATAAATTAAACTTTTCACGTCCTTGGTCAGAGTTGAAATAGGAAGCACTTTAGTCTTGACATCGCTTCGGAAAGACAAGTTATACTTACATATGACATCATGATAAAATATGAAAAAAAAAAAGAAGGATAAAGTACAAATTTGTTGTGCCCAACACTATAATTTTACTTAATATCTTTTTTATTAGATGTGAATTTTGACAATTCCACAATTGTATTAAATTTTTTCTTATTTCCTTCATACCTGTAAAATTTCAAAAAAATCAAAGATCAATAGCTATATCATTAATCAATTGTTTAAATTACATGTTTTTGTAGTATAAAATTATGCATAATAAAATAAGTTAATGGATCATATAGTAAATAATATCTGATTGATACAAAATTTGACATTTGTCTTAAGAACACAAAAGACATACAATTTGACCCTTAGATTTTTAAAATATGTAGCAATGTTGACTTAAAAAAAAAAGTTGTAGCCAAATTTTGTCCAAAAAAAAAAAAAAAAGGTGGATCAAGAAAATAAATAGACGAAAATGTATGAGCGTAATTGCATTAGAATTTAATGACTAAATCTTTACCAATAATTTTTTTTTTCCATATGAATTAATTGAAGGATATATATAATAAAATAAATCATAGATGTACGGGCATCACCTCCCCCAAGCCCACTTACCCAAAGGCCCATGTGTGGGCACCACCTCCCCCAAGCCCATTTACCCAAAGGCCCATGTACGGGCATCATCTTTCCGAAGCCCACTTACCCAGAGGCCCACGTACGAGTGTCACCTTACCTAGGACCATTCGCCCAAAGGCCCACAAGAATGATTGTCTGCTTAGGGACCTAACACTGATTAGGCCAACGGGCTCATCCCGACCGACCTAACAGACACATCGAGCGTCCGTAATTCAAGAGCGAAACCACCCGCGGAATGCTCGGCAGGGATAAACCTTGCCGCTCCGATGAACACGTCCCCGCGACCTAATCCACGTTTGTATGCACAACATATCTGGGTATCGCCGGGCATCAGGCCTACAGACTGTGTAGGTTCCGAGGCCACTATCGTCCCCTTCCCACCACCTAACCTCTAACTACGATTGTCGGTACTGGACAACCCATCCATCGCTTTGGGAATGCTCCCGCTGGGAAACAGACAAGGCAGTGGAACCAAGTTCCAATGCCATCATCGTTTCCTTTCACTCATAATTAGACATCCATTTAGATGAAATGGTATTGGACCTCCCCATCCACTGAACTAAGAAAAAATGATCATGGCAATCCTGCAAGCTGTAACTATAAATAGGGAAGGGGGGATCAATGGAGAGGGGCTGGAAAAATTGAGAGGAGGGAGTAGGAAGGAGAAAGAAGAATTGAGGCATTTGGGCTGCCGAGCATAGAGTCACCCCTTAGTAGGAAACACAAACGCACAATACAAATAGATTGTGAACCCAAACACTTTTCAGGCCTAGTTGCTAAATTTGGGTCGCCACAATAGATTAATAATAAAAAACTCAAAATTACAATACTTAAAATACGTGTTTGTTTGGTAGTAGTGTGCAAGTATTGTTGTTTAAAATAATGTGAAAACTGTGATTTAAAAGGTGTTATGAAAACACTTGCTTAAACTTTAAAGTACTTATAATTTAAAAAATGTATCTTTTAGTGTTACATATAATATTTTCTTTTGCAAGTAATATTGAATTGGATTCAAGCAATATCCCAATGATACCAATTAGTGTATTTAAAGGATGGTACCAATTAGTAATGTAGCAACCTTCGACTGAAGTAGCCACCCACTTTGCTTGATTAAAATCCACTCTCAAATTAGCACACGTACCCCAATAAGCCTTAGTGTATTCTTTAGTCCATACGGCTATCTCCATGCCAAAAATCAATGCCCTATTGTCTCTATCTTTCTTGATCTCATCCAACACCCAATCCTTCACCTTCATTTGATCCCCTTCCAATTTCCTAGTGGAATATTTGATGATAAGGGTGTCTATGCCAAGCATTCCCCACAATGGCTCTATAAGAGTCGAATTCATGGTGAGTAAAGGGTTTTGTAAAGTTTCAGAGATTGACATTGAAACACAAAGAAAAGGGTAAGAAAAAAGCAACAGGTAGGCTAGAGCATAGAGAGAAATGAGAGAGGAAGTTGTAATCGAATTAGAAGTTGATGATGCAAAGAAAATCAGTAGGCTGGATACTTCGGATTTGATCAGACTACCGGTTGTCTTGATGGCCTGAAAAAGAAAGAAAGGCGATCAAAGGTGACCGGGGTCGCCGGCCAAGAACCCTCTGATGGCAAAGTTAGTTTTCTCTCTATAATTTTGGAGTTATCACTTCTTAGGAAAAAGTAAAAAGTACCTTTATCTAGTCTGAATGAGCAATTAAATAGCGTCCTAAGAGCAGTTATCAGACTTGTAACCTCCCCTGGATTTAAGGAGGTGTAAGGGTTCGGGGGTGACTTCTACAACTGTTTAGGAGTTATATTTTCTCATATAACGGTTACTAGAAGTTATACGTGTGATACGGAGTTTCTATATATATTTAGGAACTTTCCTAAATGTCAAGGGTCGTCTAGGGATCCTCGTCTAGAGATCCCCTAGTTGAGAGTCTTTCTTTCATGGAAGGTTGCCCATTTGTGGACGACCTTATTCAGATCAAGGTTGATGGCTCTTGGACGAGATAGTGGTTCTGTCAAACTCGACCATGTGAATCTCGTCTAAGCACCTTCCTGCATGGACGAGATTACTTATGGACGAGGTTCTAACTTTGCCTTCCTGGTTTTGTCCAGGACGACCTCCATGGACGAAATTGGAGTTGGTAATAATCATTCCCCATCAGTTGCCCCCTTGTCCATGGGTCGTCCAGGAGGTATGCCAGTTGATGTCATCTCCTAGTCGTGTGCCATTTATGTAGTCATTCATGTGCCACGCGTCGTGATGTCATTGGCAAATTGTCATATTGGTTTAATTTTCCGAAGGAAGTGCCACATGGCGTGTCTTGATTGGTCACGCAATTCGAGACACAATTTTTCAATGCCTATAAATAGTGAAATTCCTCCCATATCCTCTGCACTTTTTCAAATTTTCTTCTTTGACATCCTTGTCTTAGCATCTCGTCTAGAAGTTTCCTGCGTCCATAGTTCCCCTTCGTCTAGACTCAGGTATTTTCTCCATCCTCGTCCTCAGGTTTTAAGCTTTTTCAAAAAACATGTATGAAATAGACCTTTCTTCGTCTAGCAATAGTGTTAATAAAGCTATAGACGAGTATCATGACCCTAGTAGTTTTAGTGGGTCAAGTGATAGTAGTAGTAGTGATTGCAGTTGCAGTAGCAGTAGTTAGGGAAACACCACGGACGAGTATACGTTAGGTGTCCTTGGGGTTAAATTAGAGGTACTTCAAGAAAGCCTTAGGACGAGGGCTAAGTCAGGTTCTAGGGCTAGCACAAGCGCTCCCTCGTCTTCTGCTCAAGACGAGGAAGAGGTGGTTTATAGTTATGCCGTTGGGGTTGCTTCTAAGATAGATGAAAGAAAGTTAGGCCTTCTTAAGACTTGGTACCAAATCCTTGAAAGTTTGAATCCTAGGGTATCTGTGCGTGACAAGTGTTGTTGTCAACCCCATTTTGGCATTGGCATTTACAAGGCTTACCTCTTGGGGGGTTTGAGGTTGCCCCTCAATGCCTTTGCCAGGGAATTGCTTTCTAGATTAGGTTTAGGTATATGCCAGTTCAACCCTAATGCGTGGAGCCTAATAGTCGCCATGTAAGTTTTATGGAGGGGGTGTTTGAGGGGGATTGTCCTCTTACTGTGGACGCGTTCCTCTTCTATTATAAGCCCTCCGAGATTAACCAATCCCCTGGCTTTTATCAGTTCACAGCCAGAGGGAGAGATTATAGGCTGATAAAATCTTTAGTCATCTCAGATAGGAAATGGAAGACGGAGTTCTTCTTCGTCTCTGGCTTTTGGGCTGGACACCTTATTGAGGTTGATAGGGATTCATTCCCTCTATACACAGGAGAGTTAGGGAACCTTCGTCCTGAAGGTATGTCTGGCTGTCCTTTTACTTCTTGTCACACTTTTTGTTGCAGTCGTCTAATCACACTTTTTTTTTTTGCAGGTGTTAGACGATCTCATTTGAGCAGGTTTTACTTGAATGAGTTCAGAAGGCTCGTCTACACCCTGAGAGAGATTTCCACTCTTTGGTAACCCTTCAATGCCTCGTTACTTGGGGACTTGGTCCTGAGCCTTATTCTGAAGCCACAGCCCACGAGCGTACAGTCCGACTTCGAGTGATCTTTTTTTATTTTTTTATTTATTTTATTTCTTGAAATGATTCTAATAGATTTCTCTGCAGGAATGGCTACCATGAAGGAGAATAAGGGGAAGGAGATAATGGACGAGGATGTAGGGCCAGAGGTTCAGCCTCAACCTTGTCCTGTCCTTGAGGAATCCCAACCTCGTCCTTCCACTAGGGATAAAAGGAAGAGCTTGTCCCTTGGAGTTGATTTAGGGAATCTTCCAAGCAGGCATAAGGAAAAAAGGGCTAAGCGTAGGTCATCCAAAGCTAAGGACGCTCAAACCTAGGATGATCAACTCTAACCTTTCCTCGTCCCCTAAGGTCATTCTATCCAAATTCTAGATGTTGATTCTGAACCTAAGGATCCCCCGTCTGTGTAGATCTCATCCAAAGTTGCCCCTCCTTCCTCGACCCAACCTTCTCAACAAGTACCTCAAAACCTTCTTTCCAATGAGAACTTGGCTTGGGAAAGGTTTGAGAAGGTCGTGACGGACGAGGACGTAACGGCATGCTATGACATGTCCTTAAAGGATTTTGAACGTTCTGGTGTTCATGACCTTTTTAAGGTATGTCTTGTTCATATTATGTATGTCTAGTCTTGTCAGTTATGTATATGTACATGTTATAATGAAATTTTAACTAGTGCAGGCAATGTCTAAGTTTATTGCCGTGTCCAGGCAGACAACTGACTTAGACAAGACGAGGATTCTGCTGGAGAGGACGGTCCAAAAGGGGAAAGACGAGTCTAAGAGGTGGGCTGAGATGGCTGCCAAGGTTAAGGAGGATGCAAAGGAGTTGAAGAGCAACGTCGAGGAGTTAAAGACAAACGTCAAGGAGAAGGACGCTCGTCTTGAACTCCTCTAGAAGAAGAACGACGAGCTAAGCGCCATTCTTACAAAGGCTAAGGAAGACACAGTTGCAGAGTTTGAGGCGTCCAATCAATTCACTAATCTATTGGACACCAACTATGCAGCTGGATTTGAAGATTTCAGGATGGAAGCAGTGGAGAAGTTCCTTGAGATTGACTTCAGCCTTATTAAACTTAACCTTGGTGGAGCTGCTTCAAGCTCCCTTTTCCAGACGAGCTCAGAGGACGTCAATGTTGGGGACAATGCCTCTACGAAGCCACCTCAGGATGACCCTAATGCTGACGCCTCTCCTGCTTGAAGACAAGATTATTAACTTGATCAAGTGTTTATTTTTATTTTTAATTTGTCCCTTTTTTTTAGGATCTTTATTAAAATGTATTTGGAAACAATTTTCTCGTCCAAAGCACTTTAGATAAACTTATTAACAATTGCCTTTTAAGGCTTACTTTGTAAGGGTTTTTGGACGGTGGTCGTCTACCCGTTCTAAACTTTAATGAATGTCTATTTTCATCCATTATTTGTTATTGCATAGATGAGTTTACCCTCCGTGTCACTGCTATTATTAAGATTTGCATACTTTTTAAGTATTAAAGGGTCGTCCATATGCTTTTCGTATGGACAATGTTAGAAGTTCGTCCACATGCTTTCTTTATGGACAATGCTTGAGGTTTGTCCACACGTTTTTTGTGGATGACCTGTGTGCGCATGGACAATTCAAGATAGCAATGATGGTCTTGTCAGACGTTTTTCTCATCCATAGTCTTGGTATTTGCCTTTTCTCAAAGACGCTTCTAGTGTTTGACTTGTCCTAGAATACCTGAGTGTCTTGGTCAGATGCTCGTCTATAGACTAGTGCTTCACTATATTGCCTTTTATGCCTTAACTTATTTTTTTCTTTACTTTATCCTCGTCTTGAGGAAAGTTTATGAACGTTACATCCCTACGTCTAGGGATTTTCATTCGTCTTAGGGTTTTGTCCCCCTTGTGCGTATTATCATGGAAGTTAGATTTATGTATAAAATATATTGAAAATCCAAACCATATCATTATGTAAACATTGTTCACAAATATGACACCTGTTTAGAAGCTAGTGCCTTACGAAAGTACTTAGGAAAATACTTAAAGAAAAATACATAATCTCGTCTTTCACAAACTTGTCTATAGACGGTGCAAAAGTTTAAAAACTAGTGCGCTTTTATTCTTAGTACACACCATACACCATAGTAGTAATAAAAACACAACAGTTAATACTAGTAAACACCATAGATGTGACCTCATCCATGTCTGTTACCTCGTCCAAGCTCATTATCGCGTCCTCAGCATTCATGAAATTCTGGGCCGAATGGACGAGTTCGGCCATGGTCTATGGCTCTTGCTCATAGAGCTTATGAATGAACAAATCAGAGTGAATCCCATTATGAAAGACGGCCAACAGCAACTTGTCATCCATTGTCAGGGCCTCTCTGTTGAAACGGGTAATGAAGGACCATAAACTCTCATTCTCCCTTTGCTCAATAGTTAATAAACTGGAAGAGGAACGCTTGTGGCGCTGTCCTCCAATGAAGTTATTAACAAACATCTTACTCAATTCTTCGAATGATCCAACAGAGTTCAGGGGTATTTTATTGAGCCACACCCTCGTTGGTCCCTTAAGTGTGGTAGGGAATGCTCTGCACATAATCTCATTCGAAACCTCTTGTAGGTGCATGGTCGTCTTGAAGGCGGCGATGTGATCACACGGGTCACGGTTTCCATCATACGAATCCAAGGAAGGCATTTTGAATTTCGAGGGTAGGGGATGACTATTGATGGAAGTCGTGAAAGGGGAGTCAGTTCGGTGAATCAAGTCATCCACGGGGTTTGCCCGCCGCATATTCTCCTTCATTTCATCCATGGCTTTTCTTATCTGGTCCATTTCCCTCTCCAAGTGTGGCACCCTTCTTGAAGCAGTACCCCTTGTCTGATTCTCTGACTCAATGTTTTCTCCTCCACCCTCCTAACTCTGGGCTCGTCCTTCTGTGTGCTCTTCATGATGATGCCTCCTTAAATTGATTTCCCTGTTCAACTCCTGATTCTGGTGGGTCAATTCCGTCATAGCAGCAGCCATGGACTGCATGTGTTGAATGGAAGGCAGTCGCATAACAGGCGCTGACTGACGATCGCAGAAGGGATTACTAGATGCATCCCTACTCTCCTGGTGGCCTGGGCAGGTAGCATTTGATCTCGTTCAAACCATTCAGCCTTTTGTCTAGGAAAAGGCTAATCGTTGAAAACAATTAATCAAACGAAAAGAAAACGCTTTTCCCCACAGATGGCGCCAACTGATAATGCGAAGAAAATCAATAGGCTGGATACTTTGAATTTGATTAGATTACCGGTTGTCTTGATGGTCTGAAAAAGAAATAAAGATGATCAAAAGTGACCGGGGTCGCCGGCCAAGAACCCTTTGATGGCAAAGTTAGTTTTCTCTCTATAATTTTGGAGTCCCCACTTCTTAGGAAAAAGTAAAAAGTACCTTTATCTGGTCTGAATGAGCATTTAAATAGTATCTTAAGAGCAGTTATCAGACTTGTAACCTCCCCTGAATTTAAGGAGGTGTAAGGGTTCAGGAGTTATATTTTCTCACACAACGGTTACTGGAAGTTATACGTGTGATACGGAGTTGTTGTATATATTTAGGAACTTTCCCAAGTGTCAAGGGTCGTCTAGGGATCCTCGTTCAGAGATCCCCTAGCCGAGAGTCTTTCTTCCATGGAAGGTTGCCCATTTGTGGACGACCTTATTCAGATCGAGGTTGATGGCTCTTGGACAAGATAGTGGTTCTGTCAAACTCGACCATGTGAATCTCGTCCAAGCACCTTCCTACATGGACGAGATTACTTACGGACGAGGTTCTAACTTCACCTTCCTGGTTTTGTCTAGGACGACCTCCATGGACGAAATTAGAGTTGGTAATAATCGTTCCCCATTAGAAGTTGTGGCAGACCTATATGTGAGTTGGTCATACTAATTTAGAAATGTTATAAAGTTATTGTGACATTTTGTTGAGACTCTAACTTTACTCAACTACAATTAGAATGATATTTATGTACAAGATCAAGCCTAAACTTCTCTAAATAGCCAATTACAACAGATATAATTAATAGAAACTAAACAAACTCTAACGGCTATTGTCTCCACACTATAGACAAAACAACGTTGTGAAAAGACTTGTGAAGCCCGTTTATAGGAGCAGATTAAGTTTAGATACAAAGTAGTTTAGAAAAAATCCCTCCAAACTACTAGGTGACAACATAATAAAGCTATATGCTTGGAGGATTGGTGCTTCAATTGTCCACAATGATGTTTCTAGACATAGTAGGCAAATTGCTAAACCACCTAATAATAAACAAATCAAAATTACAATATAAATGTGTCTATTTGAGAATTACTTATTTTTTATAATTTATTTTTTTAATGTGAGACAAAAAAAACTAAAAACTAACTTATAATTGAAAAATTAAAAGTTTAATTATTTTAAATAAAGCTGAGATAAAAAGTAATGTAAAACCGACGAGAAGTACATAAAATAAACAAAATAAACTAGTTTATAATCATTCGGTAAAGACATACTACAAAAAGATTTGAACCCTGTGAAGGGTTGAATCTTGCTCGCTATCTTTAACAAAATCAATTGCCACCGATTTGCAGTTTTGCTGAAATGATTCACATATCTAGAGAGCCTTTATGTGAATTTTAAATGCTTTTAATTAGATAGTTGCGGCCAGTGGCACCTATATCAATGAAAGAAGTATACATCTTTGACTGCTTTCTTTACTATGAAATTGCTTTTGTTTTGGTTTGTGGACTGCTTTTGTAACATGGAATGCTTTTGTTTTTGTTTGTGGGCACAACCCTAATCCCTACAATTTGATTTTTAGCTTAAAAGGACTGTTATTGGTCAAACAAATGATGAAGTCCTTGAGCCTATGATTTCGATGGTTCGATTTAAATGATCTCCTTTTAATCGTTGTTTAACATTCAAAAAGTGTTTCTTCATAGCCTTTCCCCTCATCAAATGGAAGTCATTATTGCAAAAGTTGTGTTCATTATTTCACTTCGGCTTGACGCATCTAGGTGGTCTCATTAGGCTTTGTGCATTGAAGTCAAGAAAGCATCTCTAAGAATACTTTAAGGTTATATTGTATACTTTGATTCTTCCTGATTGATATTTATTTCAAAATCATCTTTCTATTTTATAATTTTTATTTACATTTTTTCAAAATTGATCAAAAAATGTTTTTACTATCATCTAAGTAATTAAAAATACTGATGTAATAATTAAAATTCATTCCACGGTTTCATATCATCGAAGTGAGCTATATTTCGTGAATTCTATTTTCTATATCAACATTTTGAAGTCTCAAATGATGGTAAGGATTCATTTCAAACATTTTAAAGTATAAGAATGGTTTTGAACATAGATTAAAGGCTGAGACTTTAATTAATATTTTCTCTATTAACATCACTAGTAAAAATTTCATTGCCAATACAGTGAGCTTCATTGATGTCACAACAACTATTGCAAGCTTTAACATGATAATATTAATTCTATACCTGAATCACCAAGAGCAATACAACTAGGTGGATGCTAATTGCTAAATTCATGATAGTATTCATTACAGGTATCACTGGTGGTTAATAGAAACAAATAGAAGAAGAAGAAGAAGAAGAAGAAGAAGAAGAAGCATGGTGACAGAGCAAACCCCACTAAAAAGAAACAAATAGCATGTGTTGCTACTTGTTAATGCAATCCAAGTGCAATGTATGTACATTGTACAATGTAGCAAAGGGTGAATGTGGTCCAAGCTCCCCAAACACTTAGCACCTTCATTTTAGACACTATCTAAATGTGTATAAGGATTTTTTAGAAAAATATCACACAATGTCCTTAAAGAAGAACAACTTTAGTCTTTAGGGGTCCCTAGTCCCAACCTGCCAAATGATGGTCTAAACTTGTACTCCAACCCGACACACCCCTCAAGCTAGAGTGCTAAAAAGGCCGCTAAAAGAGACAGTAAGAAGCATCTCACACTTGGGATTGAGAGTCTTCATTCCCACTATGAGCTTTATGGGTCCCTTATATACACCATGTGACCAACGGTCCAAAACAATTGTTTAAAATTTTATTCTCTTCCGGATTTATATAAATTCAATAACTACAAAAAAAAAAAAAATAATAATAATAATAATAATAACTCATAGTTTATACCTTAGTTCTTCTGAATTCTCTTATTTTTAATTTTATCAACTAAAGTCTCAAATTTACTAAACTGTTTTAATTTGAAGCTCCTGTTGATCTCCGCTACATTAGACATTAATGGTGTAAAAAAAAGGATTTAATTTGAAGCCCCATCGATCTCCGATACATTAGACATTAACGGAGTAAAAAAAAGAGAATCGTCGATAAAATTTAGCGTTTCATTTAAATAACTAGCTTTGATTTTTGGTATAAACGATTTATTTTTACTTTCTTACTCTAGGTAATGCTTTTATTCTATTCTATCTTTATTCAATAGCTATCCATTTGAATTATAGGCAATCCCTACGTGAATTTCAAAGTTTTATTAATGGTTGCTATTTTTATTCAATAGTTATCAAATTGATTTACGAACAATCCCTATGTCAAATGCAAAATTTTATCAATGGTTTCCCACTTTTCTCTACTAAGCCACTTCGTTATTACTCATAACAATAGAGATAGATTGAAGTTTTAAATTGGAACGATTTTATAAGTTTGAGTCTATAATTAACAAACTTAAAAAATCTATGACCTAATATGAAAAATCGTATAAAGTAAGGCTTCATTTTACAAACTTCTATAAAAAATTTTATAATAATTGTTGATGCGACTTATTGTGATCAGTAATGTAATAAAAGTGATGCTAGTAGTAAACTTAGGCCTGATCACGGGTCGAATTTGTGCTCAACCCGGAATCGACCTGACCAGATCGGGTGGTCAATATTTCAACTCGTTGCTTATCAGAGTGGTTGATTGGATCGGGCGGGTCAAAGCTTCCACAGTTATCGAGCGGATTGGCGGAGTTGATTATTTGGAAAACGGCGAGAATTCGGCCAAGAAAAGATGAAAATGGCAGAACTTTGACATTTTTTTTTTTTTTGAAAAAAGGCAAAAATTCAACTAGATCTCGCTAGATTCAGTGAGATCTCGGCCATTTTAGGCAAGACCTTGGCCAGATCTAGTGAAATCTTGCTCGATCTAGCCTAAATTTTCTTGAAAAAAATTCAAAAATCTCGCCAGATCTACACTTTATCGCCCGAAAAATAAATAGGTCGGTCGGATTGGTTCCTAAGATTTAAGAGGAGAAGATCCGATATTCGACCGATTTAGCTTGGATTTTGGAGAATAAAATTCGTTGCCGATCGCCAAAGCAGTCGATTTGGTCAGCGATAGCAGGTGGGTCGATTCCAGCGGGTCCTTGGATAGCCCTAAGTAAACTTATATGAAAGTAACATTGTTCTAATCTTTTATAAGTTGTGTTTTATCCATATTAAGACACGAGGGAAATAATTTTTGCATTTCATAATTTCTCATAAGAAAAATGCTAAATGTTCAAATTAATTTTTTATGATTGATGAGATATTAATTTGTAAGGTTGTGTAAAGTCTGTAATATTAGTGTGCCTTTGGGAACTAATAAAAATTATAAATTATTTTACTATTTAACTTCTTTTTGTTACTATTTATGAACTCTATTACACTTTTTAATACTATTTATAAGTTTCATTATACTATTTTAATTATTATTTTTTTTATCTACAATATTTTTAATAATAAATTTTTAATTTTAATAAAATAAACGGCGTTCAAACGTCACTTTCGAATGCATAAATCCTTGTCGAGGTGGATGACCAACCGGGGACCCACAAACGCATGTCACACATTTTATATATATATATATATATATTTGTGGTGTGATTTTGAAGTTTTGTCTTCTTCTAATTAGACCCCTACAAGAATTTCTTCGTAGGGCAGTCGGTGAAGGACGGGGCCCACAAAACGGTTTTGTTCATAGGGAAGGTTTAGGGGTTTTTGGGAATCTTATTTTGTTGGGATAGGCCCACACCGATGAAAATTTTGGTATTTAGTTATTTACCGAAAGAATTACAAGGTCCGGGCCCACCAATTTGTTGCGATAAGGAAGTTTTAAGAATCTCCTACGTGCCTTCATTGACTCTGAGGTATGCCTATATGGCCCTATGAGATAATTGGGCTTCACACTCATTAATTACTGAATTTAGTGTGATTTTTTAAATTGTTATAGGTCATCCATGAGTCTATGACTTCTCTCTCGTATAGCTCAATAAAAAACAGTTTAGAACAAAAATTATTAGGTATTTTTATATTATTACAGTTGACATCGTATATCAAATCAAAAGAAACTAATCATCTAATTTATAAATAATTTTTTTTACATCTTTTTAAATTTATATCACTATTTTATTAGGAGGTTTGTTTTTAAGATTCAATCAACAAGTGCCTTTAGGGTGTTTTTTAGTAAAATATTTTAAAAAAATATTTTTATTATTTTTATGAAATATATAAAAAATTATAAAAATATATTTCTTTTTTATAAAAAAATTTTAAAAATATTTCCTAAACATGTACCTGAATTTCTATTCAATAATTACTATTGACAAAGAATAGTTACCATTCCATGGGAATCGCATCATTCCATGCCCTACACAACATGTTGGAACAAAAATTTTACATCATCAGTATAACTATCAAAAGATTCCTTCCCTTTTGTTTTTCTTGCAAACTCAAATTACTAGTTCAATGTGTCACATTACTAGATTTTAATTGAAAAGACAAAAGCGTATCTTAGCAACTAGCATTATTTAAGAGGCACTATTGTATCTAGTATTATCTAAAAGACAATCAATCAATGGTTTGATGATTGATAACTAGAAAGCGAAGGAAAATTGTTCTCTGAGTCAAGTGGTAATTCTCGTTTTCCCAGGGAAAAAGGGCTTTTTACAAATATAAAATACATATATTATTAAGCATATAGCCCCTTGATTAAAAATAAATAAATAAATAAACTATAAGGCAATAAAGCAATGTCAACGTCATATTCTAATATTGTATAATGCATAATTTTATGCCCCAAGAGACATCCGAATATCCATTAAGATTTTATAATCTTCGGATTAATAGTGGGTTAAGATATGTGGGGGTGACTATGTTTCCACCTTTTTCTTCTTGTGCTTAGGTAACCTCTCATTAAAAAATTTCATGCATGTAATTATTTTGCCCTTTATATTTTCGGCTCCTTGGTCCCATTTAGCACGCCAAGCTAAATCCCAATGATTAATTTTTCAAACCTCTAGATCTAATATGGATTCATAAAAAGAAAGCATAATTGCATACCAAATCATGAGGTTTGACCTTTCTTTTGAATTAAGTAAGTATCCCAAAGTTTTCTATTACATTGATGTTGATCCTACAAATTTAAAATTGTTGCAATTTTAATCTTTAAATAATTTCTTCACCTAAGTGTCCGTTTAACATTTTTTTTCTTCCTCAAATTTTAGCTTTTAATTTTTATGTATAACTTGTTAAAACCTTTTTATTTTTTCAAAGTTTATATATACTTTAACACTCTCTTAGCAAAAATAATTAACAAAAAGCTAAATAAGTTGATATTAAACGCACACTAAAACTAATAGAAAACAACATCATCTATACTTGAGATTATCAAGATTCTTGTAAATTAACCGGTTGACACTTTCTGATTTTTCTAAAATATACATTTATGGTTCAAATCCTCTTACCCAACTATTAATGTATTAAAAAAAAAAGGAAAAAAAAAAAAGACCACACTCAAGATCTATCTAAGTGTCAAAAGTTCCTTCATCTAAATTGTAGAAGATATTTTGGCACTTAAAAATAGACTTATAATTGTGTATTAACAACGTGTATTAACAAAAAAAAAAATATAATGATATTGATAGAAGTTTCTAGCTAGCAAAGAGAAATATTAATTTTCTTTCATAAAAAGGAAGGAAATATTTAATAACTTTTAATTTGAAGTCTTTGTTAACTAGCTAAAGAGTGTAGCTATGTAGCCTATGTTTGTTATTGTAAGGCAAACTTAAAAACCAGAGCTTTGCATAAAATAAGATCATTATTCACCCTCAGCTTCTTCCAATATAATTACTTTTTGGGCTAGAAGATTTACCTCTAGGTCAAACAACTGCTGATATGAACACTTTTCTTATGCTTTTATGATCATTATCACAATCTAATAATAACCCAATGTATGATGGAATGTGCAAATTCTCAGGTTCTCAATCCGCGTGCATTAGGTACAACTTTTTGGGTAAAAAATAATTGCAAGTGTTACGAGAAACTAGCTGTTTGCTTCTGTGGCTAAAATGATGCAATGCAAAAGCAGCAAAAGTAGGGTAATAGAAATTCTTTTAGGACACACTATGCTCTGCTCTTGCTTGCTAAAGCAGGCGCCATAAGTAATAACTCACGAATATTCGATAAGTCTATCAGCAAGAAATTGTTCATCAAATTTTCCACACTCCTCTAAGTATATTTGTGTTGTAGTGGGTCCAATTAGAGAGAAATGATGATGCTAGGTAAGAAAGAATGCGGAAAAATCCAGTATCCTTAACAAACAAGTCTTACAAATTATCCAAAAAGTTATGAAGTCAGTTTCTAAGTCTTTTACAGTAAAAATGATAATTATAAGCTAGGAAGCACCATGGTTTAAAAAACCGAATTAGACCGGTCGGTTTAACTAGTTCAATTGGGAATTATGTACTAATTCGGTCTGATAAAATGTCCAAAACCGAGAACTTGAGGTAAATCACGTTTTGCTTTCGGTTCGATTTTTAAAATCATGGAAAGCACGGACATGAGTATATTTATGACACAGCAACATGAGCTATCTTTGGAAAATTATATTATGAAATGACTGGTATGATATAGGTATAACATGAATATGATACGGTTATGATACCCTAAATGAAGTGTTTATATTTACTAACTGAGAAGTCTAGAATTTGCCAATTTCTTTTTCTTATAGGTTGCACCGAAACTTTAGGTAGAAGATATTATCTTTTTTCTCAAGGTAGATGAAGATAGATAAGGATTGTCATGCCCATAGAAACAGATTGAATCAGACCCATCAACAAGGTAAAAATTGCAGATAGAGATCAGATTGTTGTTGTCAAGCCCATAGAAACATATTGAATGAAACCCATCAACCCAACCGTTGATTCAAATCAAACCCACATCAGTGACGTGGCGATTAGCTAGCCAGAGGACTTTTCAGTTATTATAGTTATAATAATATATAGAAATGGAAATTGCATTCCAGTTTCCACTGTCAATACAAAGCAACAGTATTTTAGAGAAAACAATGAGCTTTGAGCGTGTGCCACCATGTGTATTTTCTTGTGCTGCTTTGTCAGCAAACGTGCCTACTTGCATTTCCCAAAGCTACATACACTCATTTATATTATAGTACTAATTTACTCATTTTTTCCCTTTGAATATGCCAAACGAAAACAAATATTATCAAACTTAGGTCAGTGATTTAAGTACTGAAACTTTATGATTTTCCAAAGGCTTCCATTTCTTTTTTTTTAACATATAGTCAGACCCCATGATGGCACCACACCACAGGCTACAGTATAAACTACAGAGAACCCAGCTGTAAAATTCTCATGGACGAAAATACCCCCCAAATATTCATGGTAATTACCCTTCACATGCTTATGAATCTTTTTTTTGGGGGGGGGGGGGGTGTTTGGGAGGGGTTCAGAACATGCCTATAAGAATTGATAGTGATAAACAAACATTATGGCTCAAAAGAAAATTATACTTATAGTTGTGATTATATTTCACGTAATTTTTTTTTTTTTGCTGAAATATATCATGTAGTTAAAGTTAATACAATCTTCCAAAGACATATTCCTCTTTGCCTATCCTTTTCAATCCTTAATAATATTTTACCTGAGGGAAATTAAAAAAGGCAAACCCAGATGAAAAGATGGGTTCAAAAAACATTGTGGTAACTGGTAAAAAGTTCAAAAAATACTTCCTGATGTGAATGAGATTAGGGGTCAAAGTGGTCCATAGCTGGTCAAAGAGCACAAAAGTTAAGAGGACATGGAGGTCATTTGGATTACATTTCATTCACTTCATTGGGTGTAGAGCCCAATTTACTTCTCTAGCCATTAGCCTATTTTAGTCGAATTGGCAGAATTTATGTGGAATTTTTTTTTTTTTTTTTTTCTCTCGCGTGCATCTTCAATTTTTAATAGAGATTAATCACTATTTTATGTCAGGTAGAACTTGAGAGCACACCGAGTCGAACCGGTACAGGAACAAGCATATTGATCTCGGCCAACCCTCTGGGTTAATCTATGTGGGAATTTACCTTTGCACAAAGCCTAATTTTGGTTCAGCCAAAAAAAAAAGCCTAATTTTGTATATCAAAAAATTCATCTTCAATTGCTTCAAAATTTTTAATGTTACAAAAAAATAATTGAAGAAATTAGAGGGCATTTTTAGTTTTAAGCTGCCCTTTTGTGCATCCAGAGAGTCTCTCACTCCTCCCACGTTGATCCATCTTCTGCTGTCGATGGGACTTTTTTTTTTTTTTTTCTTTATTAATTTAAAAATTTTCAACATCCATGATCCAATTAAAAATTTTGATTAAAAAATCTAGATAAAATAATAGGCTTTGTCAGCCAAGCACACCAGATCCACACAAAGCTCAGCTGCAATGGTTGAATGGAATCTCCATCTGGGCTAGAGAGACAAAGAGAGAAAGAAAGATATGAGATCTCAAAATGACCCATCACTTCTTCAATCATCAAGATCAGCAAAACCCAGATAGGAAACAAAGAAATAACTCAAATAAGGTCACACCAAACCCAGAAAACCAAAAATAAGAAAGAAAAAACATAAGTATTAGAGGTAATTAAGAGTATGATCAATGATAATGAGATTACTGAAAGCTAACTTTGATTCTCTTCTGAATTTAATGTCTCTCTATTTCCAGACAGATAAACAGTAGAATTAATTAACAGCAACATCATGATCCCGTCTCCTTCAAAGGAGATTCAGAGCCCCCAAAAAGAATCTAACCCAAAAAAAAAAACAACAAAAAAGTGGGAAAAAAAAAAATCTATGTACAAGTATATATCTTTCTCTTCCTCTTCCTTCTTGGACGCCAAGAAAAACTTTAAACTGGGTGTTTTTTTGCTTTACCCCAATAACGATCTCATAGAAAGAAAAAGAGTAAAAGGAGAGAGAGGCATGAGAAAAAAGAGTGAACTTTGTTTGTTTTGTCCCTCTAGAGAGCCATCTCTCCCTTTTCCCTCTGTAAAACTCATTTCTTTAAGAATCGCTATATTCTCTCCAGCAAATGAGCATAGTCACGCAGCGCCTCATGATATAGAACCTCGCTCTTTGTTCCTTCACAAGCCTGGCACATTTTCTTGTGAAAGAACACCTTCTGTGTGAGGAAGAAGAAGAAGAAGAAGTAGAACTATTCTTCATGAAAGGAGTAGTAGCACTAGTTGCTGTTGTTGAAGATCGGCTTCTTGAAGAACCTTCTTTCTTTGACAATTTCCACTTCTCATCAAAGTAAAAGGGTGGTGGAGCTCCACTAATGGAAGTAGCAGTAATAGTACTTGTGGATATTGAAGCCATGGTTTGGAAATGAGAGGAATGAACTAAAAGACTTTGGCAAAGACACAAGCTTTCCAAGAATAAAAAGCAAAAAACAATTCTCTTTCTCTCTAAAATCCCTTTGGCTTTTCTTTGCTAAGCTTTTGGAAAACAGAGAAACAGAGGGTGTGAAAAAAAACAAAGAAACAAGAAGTGGAAGTGTGAAACAGTGGGCAGTGAGTAAATGAGAGAGTGAGTCAGTGAGGAAGAGAGAAAGAGGGTTAGGGTTACTATTTATAATGGGGTTAGAGAAGAAAAGGAGTTGCAGCTAGGTGTGGCAGTGGGTATCACCTGGGCCTTCTTTGCCTCGAGAGGCCCACCTTATAGTTTTTTTTTTTGGGTAATATTATTAAGGTTTATTATTTTAATTTTTATAGAATTGTTTTTTTATTTATTGAAAAATAATATTATTATAATGAGGTAGGTTCCCAAAGCAAACGTCATGGGCTACTTAATTCAGTGAAAGAGAGGAGAGGGGAATTTAATGCAGCAAATCCCACTGAGCTGCTTGTGGGGCAGTTAACTGTAAAATTTCTTGGTTTTAAGAAAAAAAGATTGTATTTTGAACTTTAAAAAGCTGCAGTAGATTTGTGTGATTGGAATAGCATATATATTTATTTATTTTTGTTAAATGTATTTAAATAATATATATATATATATATATATTAAATACAATAGGTTGGTTGTTTTTTATTTCCTGAAATTAATGTAGGAATAAAAAGTAGATGGAATCCCCTAAAAACAAAAAAGTGATAAAAATCAAAGAGTAAGACCTGAAAAAGTAGTGACTTTTTGACAAAATACAAGTTCAATCCTAAATGAATCCCACATGGTAGAAATAAGCTAATTAAAACTTGAAATAAACTTTTTTTCTCAAAGATATTGCACAAAAATAAGCTAAATAAAGCTTAAAAGCCATTGCACACAAAAGATAAAAGATTGAGAGTGGTCCTTTTTTTTTTTTTTTACCACAATTTAGTCCAAGCACACAAAATATTCATTATAACAATGAGTGGTATTGGTAGAGTGGTGTGAGCATTACATTATCTAAACTATAATTTACTACCTTCACAAATGGTAAAAAAAAAAAATTGAAAAATCAAGTGGATAAACATTGCACTTTTTACTGCTCAATATCACTCCATGTGAGAGAAGTGTGGGGTAGAAAAAAAAAATCATTGAAAGGACTGAAAAATGGTTTCTTTAAGATCACAGAAGATCAAAAAAAAGATACTGCTTTTTAGCAAGTAAACCAATTCAATTGGCGGGTAAAAGCTTTGTCGTGTAAAAGGGATTTGTCATTTGTGAGGTCGAGTCCTACAAAATTGAAATTCACGCGCTTGAAGTATGACGTGGCCAGGAATGTTAAACTGCACTGATTCCAGTTTCTAAAAGAAGTCACTCTGTACTCTGTACAAACTAGAAACACACAAAAGAAGTGACTGTGTATGATGTGGAAGCCACCTTTTTTTTTTTTTAGCTAGATAATGAAACTTTGTTGTCACTTAATCACATTTAGATATACGATTGGTTTGTGCTTATTTTGCCAAATGAGTGCTCAAAGATTATGGTTTAAGATAAATGAAAATAATAAATTGAATTGGCATAGGACAAAAGTGTTAGGTAAGATTATTGAATTTTGGAAGAAAAGTGAAAAACATTGATGTGGATAACTTATTGTGGGTTACACATATGGTAGCGTGGCACATATTGTTTATATTATTTTGTTCCTTTTATCACATTACTTCAATTCTTACATTACAATACAAGAAGGTGTGTTAAATTATCTCTTAATTATGGTCAATTTATTTTAACTTAAAGTGTCATTTTATTTCTAGTTCAAATTATATATAGTTTTTTTTTAAATTATTATTTTAGATGCAATTATATTTTAATACAAATTAATTTTAAGAACAAAATAAATTAATAAAATTAATAAACTCAATCAAACTCATTTAATATTAAATAGAGAAGGGAAACAAATTAGTTATAGTTATTCAATTAGACATAGTTATAGTACCTCAAAAAAAAATGTCTAATAAGTTTGGGCTATAAGATATTTGCTCTTTAAATTACAAGTATAATTGAGTTATGTTAATGCATTCTCTTATATTAATTATTAATAAACTATATAAGAAAAGTTTTAATTCTACTTCTATGAAAAATATAAAAATTTATTAAAAAATTAATTATTTCATTTTTTTTTCATAAAATATAATTAAAACAATACCTTTAGGCACCATTTAACATAAATTATGCACCTAGCTTACATGATTGGAAGTCTAGCCTTTCCATAGTTACGTTGCTTCATTACAACAAGATTTCTATGATTCTATGGCTAGAATTAAGCAATAAAATGAAGCAAAATTAATTAAAAAAAAAATTTGAATCTCATACATGTCCCTATGGAATGGAAGGAAGCATCTTCGAAATGTAATGAAGAAAAAAAAAAAAAAAAAAACCGAAAGAGAAATTTGTACTTTAACCTATCTTCTTGATTTGCTCAATAATCTACCAATTAGTAGGTGTCAAATCCTAAGCAAAAGAGTGACATCAAAGGTGTCCTACAGTTATAGGGGGTGACCACCTTTCACCCAGTCTCGAAAGTATGGCCAAATTTTGTTGCCTCTGAATTCACACCCCCTTCCTAACCCCTTTATGCAGTGCACGAACCGCACCGTCCATTAGATTTTATTTTATTTTATTTTATTTATTTATTTATTTTTTCTTTTTCTAGTTCCAAAGACCCAAAAACCGGCCAAGCAACCCTGGCTTTTCGATTATGTTTTTGCATCGATTATTATTATAGCTCTAGAAGCAAAGGGTCTCTCTCTTTTACTCTGTTTTGTTCTTCTTTGTAATAATTATTATATGTATCCCCAAGTGTTTTGCAGTAGGTAAAAATGATTCGGTAGATTTGACCTTACGAGGGAATGAGGCCATGTATATCGTGCCCTATTGGTTGTGTGTTTGATCAATCTAATAACTTAGATGTCCCAAAGTGACTTATCATATTGTATCAAATCCCATGGTGCCATTTTAAGCTTTGAAGACATGTACAAGAGGTGGACCTATTATTCTGTAAAATTTTTGATCATGGGTTTTGTAAAAGTGATTGAATCTATTATATACAGGTTGCCAAAGCTGTGATGGGAAATATCAAAGGTACATATTTGTGATATCCCATCAAAATCACATTCTTGAATGATCAACAATTCTGTGATTCAAAGTGATCTGAACCATTGAGGATGCGAAGGACTATCTTTTTCCTTTTCTTGGAAAAACATAATAAATAGGCATGGGTGGGTGTTCAAAGTAATCACAGCTATTGAGGATGCGACTGATTATCCTTTTCCCTTCTTTAAAAATTATAGTAAATATGTGTAGATGGTAGATGTTTGTGAAATGAAGAAATCCTGGATAATTACGTAATGTTCTGTGGTCTCAATAATTAAATTAATAATAAGATAATTTATTTATATAAGAGAGAGAGTAGCATTTATGATACTCTTAAAATATTCTATAACTT
Source organism: Castanopsis chinensis (assembly GCA_032878915.1). NCBI lineage: Eukaryota > Viridiplantae > Streptophyta > Magnoliopsida > Fagales > Fagaceae > Castanopsis > Castanopsis chinensis. The sequence continues at coordinate 27,368,363 of JAVQMG010000126.1, forward strand.
TTTTATAAAATTTTATTTTTATACAAGATAGAATTCTACTCTAACCAAATTTAAGTACATCTATATGTGTGAAACTTCCTCCTAGAAATTTGAACTCCGCTTTTTCTCCCCACACTTCATAAGCACTTATACTTGTGAAGTGATTATCGCATTAAAAGTGTGCGGTGATTATAACTTTCAAGATATCATGATAAGACATTGACTAAAAAAAAAGAATGTTTCGGTTTCTTGATGATGACTAGGATACTTATGGATACCAACAATCGTACTTCCTATGGAGAATTGAATAATTGAAGGACCTAGCTAAGATTCAACACAAAACATCCAATCCGGCAAATTAACATACATGCATCACTATTCAAATAGTTTGATAATTACTATTTTTTTTAGAAAGTTTCAACTTATGAGGTCCGCTCTTAGTGATAGCTCTTTATTATCAGACCAAGATATTAATCGATTTTTGGTGTAAGTAGGAATTGAATCTCAAATCTTTTATTTAAGTATTAAAGACTTTACCAATTGAGTTAACTGAAACCAATAATAATTATTAATTAGTTATCGAACAATCAACTTGGTTTGGTCCCTAGATTTCTTTGAGTCCCATTACAAGTGAATATTTTTTTGACCCTCTATTAAATTAAAAAAAAAAAAACATAATGTGGTGTGTGAGTGATTAAAAAAAAACATTTTATGTAGGGTTAAATTTCAACTAATTGGCGAAGAGAGGGAAAACAAAAAGGTAAACAATGGGAATTCATCAACTTTATTTGGTAAGGTGTTGTACACAATAGTCATAACTCATAACTCTTTCTCCACTTAGACTTTTTTTTTTTTTTTTTTTGGAATAGTCATAACTCTTTCCCCACCAAGACATTTTTAAATCTAGAGATCAGCTTGAGTTTTTCTAGTTGGTGTTTGGGAAAGGTGAATGCTGAATATGTGGGCAGGCCTTAAGTTAAATCTTTTTTGTTTTTTGTTTTTCTTTGAGGATTTGTTTTTTGTTTTTTTTAATCGTCTATAACATTGTACACATTTAATGTTGTGGTCCCAATTTTGAATGTGGAAGAAAAAATTAGTACACTATAGTCTTTGATAGGCTACAATACTATATGGTGCACGGGAGCAACTTTGACTCCTCTGAAAATGCTCAGAGCTGTAACTGATATTTTAACGCACGTCAATGTCAATGTGAAACAAAGACAATTAGCTTCATCACAATATCCTATATCTCCTCCAAGGAATAGCGATTAAAAAAACAAGGGGATAGATACCATTTTATATTTTATGTATGGTTTTCTATAGTTTTAAATCTAGCGGAGTTGTGGGGGCATTAGAGATGGTCTTATGCTCTACAAAAACATGAACCTAAATGCTGTGATCGTTCAACTTGATGTCATGGCTGTTGTCCAGCTTCTCGCCAGTCCAGCTAGTACAAATCTCTCTGTTTGACCCTTGTTTATGACTGTAAGCAGTTGTTATCCCGTATAGCCCAAGTCCAGATCGTGCATTGTTATCGTGATTCGTGAAGCAAATTTGTGTGTTGATTGTTTGTCTAGAATAGGGACTGATCAAGAGAGACCATTTATTTTGTATCAATATGTGGATCTTTTGGAGCTGTTAAGCTCAGACAGATTTGGCTTGTTCTTTTCCAGGACCATTGCCGATCCTCCCTTCCCCCCTTAGTTTGGTTGTTTAATGAAATTTCCTTTCTACCAAAAAAAAAAAAAAAAGTTTAAGATTATTACAATTTAAATTACATAATTTCTGGCAGAGCTGGGTGTGGCGGACTGATCAGGAACGAGTAAAGAGAGTGGGTTGGGGGATTCTCTAGGAGGCTTGGGTGCTTAAACAAGTTTTCTAGTGGAGTTGTGGGGCCTTAGAGATGGTCTTATGCTCTGCAAAAACATGAACCTAAGTGCTGTGATCGTTCAACTTGATGCCATGGCTATTGTCTAGCTTCTCGCCAGCCCAGCTAGTACAAATCTCTCTGTTTTGCCCCTTATTGATGATCGTAAGCAGTTGTTATCCCATTTAGCCCAAGTCCGGATTGTGCATTGTTATCGGGAAGCAGATTCATGTGTTGATTGTTTGGCTAGTATAGGGACCGATCAAGATCTGGCTTGTTGTTTTCTAGGACCATTGCTGATCCTCCCTTCCCCCCTTAGTTTGGCTGTTTAATTAAATTTCCTTTCTACCCAAAAAAAAAAAAAAAGTTGAAGATTATTACAATTTAAATTACATAATTTTGTTATTGGAAATGTTTTGCCACATACTAGTATGTAGCAATTGTTGTATAATGGTTATGTGACAGTAAAAAGAAAGCGTTGTCTACTAGACATTTGTCACTTTCTTTTTATTGCTTCGTAATCTTATATGCAGTAATTACCACATACGTGAATGTAGTAAAACTTTTCTTTTTTGTCATTTTCAAATTAAATCATGTTCTTTCGAAATCGTATAATTTAAAATGACTTAAAAAAAAACCAAAAATCAAACCTAAAAAGAAAATGTTTATCTTCAAATCAGTTTGGTTAGAAACCTTTCAAACCCTTCTTATATTTTTTGATTTGATGCGGATTTTGAAAATTTAACCGTTAGATTGCATATTCTTATTATATCTTCCATGCTTGCAAAATTTCAAGATTATAAAAGATTAATAGTTATGTTATCAATTAAATATCACATTGATACCTTAGTAAATTAAGAGGGTGTTGTTTGGTGCTTTATTGGTTTTTATGGGCATTCAGAAACTTTGAAGAGAAGATTTTCTTTCTTGCAGTAGCTTGGACTTTGAAGACGTTAAATTTCTCTGTGATAGTTTTGATTTTATTTCTTTTGTTAGTCTACCTTTACGATGTAATTGTGCTACTCTAGCTTTAGCTAGTGTTGCAAAAGAGATTAAGGGGGTCACTATTTGGTTAAAAAAAGTCCCTCTTTTCTCTTTCTCATTGTATAATGTGATTATTTATAAATAAAGTCTACTATAATTTCTTTTTAAAAAAAAAGTTTAAATTTCAAATTTTTGTGGTCTAAATTATGCATAAAAATAATTTTATTTATCAAATAGTAAATAACATTCAATTTAAATAAAATTTGACATGTTTATTAAGAACATGAAAAACACTAAATCCAATTCTTAAATTTTCAAAATTCAATAAATATTAGACATGATAAAGTCCAAACCCATCCAAAATCGAAACTTGATAAATATGAAGCTCAAACCCACCACTTGAAAGTTGAAACATGATAAGCTCCAAACAAAATGAATAGAAAAACAAAAACAAAAATAGAAAACGACGAGCCCTACGATTATATAAATTATAAGATTAAGATAAGGGGTTTTTTTATAATAAATTTTATCTTTTTGAAATAAGAAAGAGAAATTTTTAGAAAGAAAAAACAAAGGAAAAAACGAATGGCATCAGGAAATGTTAGTGAGGATCACGTGGTGCACATGGAATCAGGTAACGTGGAGTGGGCCCAACTTTTTTTGTGCGCGTATAATTTTACTGTTGCTTCTTCTGTCGCTTTGCGCACGTGTCAATCGGCACAAGGGAAGCTTTGTGTCTCCAGTCGCTCAGACCAAAAGTCCTCACTGGCTCTTCTTTTGGTCAACACTCCTTAAATTAGATAATGTTGATATTTTTCTTTCTTCTTATACTAATAAATATGTGTCTCAAACTTTGCTCATTGGAATTAAATAGAGTTTTGCAACTATTAAAGCTTCCCTAAACTTTTCTATTTGTGGGTAAGTAAAAATTCCGTACCCTCTCTCACTCTTCTTTTGTCATAAAGAAAAAGAGGGCTATAATGCCAATGGTCCTTGACAACTTAAGAAAGAGAAAAGAAATCAATTGTTTTTGTAAAGGTACAAAAAATGTTCCACAATTAATTCAAAGTCCAAGTTATAGTGTTTAGTTTTGGTGGGCATAATTATGAAAAATAATAAAAAAAAAGAAGAAAGAAGTTTTGTTAAGAAAAAGTGATTTTGAGAAAAATTTAAATCGTGTATATGGGGAGAGTTGTAAATGAACCAAACTATTAATAAATAATTAGGCTCGACTTTCAAAAGAGCTTAATCATGTCATTCATTTACCATATAAACAAAACTTAAGACTAAGTATAAGTTAGAATTTTAAACAAATCAAACTGAAACATAAAAATGTGCTCATAAACAAATTCAAAATGTTAGCTTGATTTCAAAATAATATATATATATATATATAAAATACTATTAATTTATATTTATATGTATAAAATTTTAAAATATATTTATATGTAGTTGTGATTAGATTATCTAAATTTGTAAACAAGGTCATAAAAATTTAAATTATAACTTATAATCTACTAGTAATATACACAGTCCATTTGTTTATAATAAAATTTTTAAAAATACAAGGTTGGTGAATTTATTTTTTTATAAGTTAATAAATGAAAATAGTTATTTCTAATTAGCTCAAATAATATATGTTCAATTATAATTGAATTATTAATTATTAGCATATAGTAGTATTTATAAATGGGTAGATAATTTGAGTGTAATATTTACTATATATGCGAAATGAATAAGTTAATTAAGTAACTTATAAATAAGTTTAAGATTGTTTGACAAAAAAAGATGTACATAGTTCAAACATATAATCTCATCTGGTGTTAAACTCGGATTTGACTTATGTTAAAAAAAAAAAAAAAAAACCTTAATTTTTAATACTTGGCTTGGCTGGACTTATTTGTAATCCTATGTATATGAAATGAGAAGATTGGACTTTTATATTGAATTCCTTTTTCTACAGTTAAAACATTAAAAAGGATTCTAGGGCAATTCAAAGTCCTCCTTAATACTGATAAAACAAATCAGGCCAAATAAAAACAAATATAAAATTTAACCCAATTTTCTTAGTTGGTGCTCCTTCAAATTTAGGATTACGGTCAATAATCATATATAATTTAGTACTATTATGTCCCCATTTGTGGTAACAAATTTGGAATCTAATCCCCTCAACTTTTCCTAAGCAAAAAATTAGGAATATCAGAATGATGTAATGAAATAAATTGAATTACCAAAAATGAACCAATTGTTCTTGCATGAGTCTACATCGATCATTGTGCATTAGTTGAAAACATGGCCTTCACGTCGAAAGAGAAACTAGAAAAACTAGGAAAATCGAATCAAATTGGAACCTATCATGTTTATCAAACCTAAACTTTGGGCTGCTCTTGAAACTATCAGCTTATCCTTAAGAATCAAAGATATATGGAGTGACCTTGAAGTCAAATCATTGGCTTGTGCCTTCTTCTTGACAGCAGCGTACATTAAAATCATACATTGAACCTAGCATTCAAATTTGAACTGAATTCATACATTATTATATCCATACTCTACTGGGGCACATTTCCCACATTTTTAGTTGTCACTGTCCTAGTGTCTCCATGTTCTAATCAATTCTGAGCAGTGGAAAAGGCACAAAGCAAAAGCACTAGACATAACCAAAGGCACACTCTTTGGCGTTTTTCTCACATTTTCGCAATAGGGTATGATCAACTTGGATACTTTCGCATTTAAATGGCTATATATCACTCAATGTACTGCATGTGGTTTCAATGTAAGTTGATGATGATACAATGCATTTGAAATATTGAGTCTGCTGAAACATGACATCCTTACTATCTATGCAAAAAGTAAGGTTTTTTTCATCCAAATGTGATTTCTGGGACAGTGAGCAAATCAATAATTGTACTCTTTAACATTTGTGAAGGGTTACCCTATTGACTATACCAATGCTTGAGCTTAAAGTTTTCATCTGTCCGTATAGAATGTATTGGTCTTCACCGGAGACGTGCATAATTCGTGTCCTTGTTAGCTCATTTGTTTGGTTAAATGCATGTAGACAAAAATCCTTGGAAGATTATATTTTCCATTCCCAGTGCCCACTGATAATGTTGATTTTTGTCTAGAACATTTGTTAGGGTTTAATCAACCTCTGCTTGACCTTAAAGTTTAAATTTGTCTCTAGCCATTGGATGTATTGGTTTCAACAGACTTTCATATTTTCTGGTTTAAATTCAGGTCCTTGTTTTGTCATCGGATTGGTTAAATGCATTGAGACAAAAGGAAAATATATATAATTTTATGGAGAAGACAATCTATTTTCCATTCCTGCTTATAATGCTGATTATTGTCTACAAGGTAGACGTCCCTGCGGACAACTTCCCATGGTTTAGGATATGAGTTATGTATTACTATACCATGAACAAACAGGAAATCCGCATAAATCCTAATTCTTAATGCATGGGTATCCGCATAAATCCTATTCAAATGTTTAGCATTTGTTCTTGACATCTAAAGCCAGTAATTTTCTCCAACTATTTCAATATCGATCTACTCGAATGAGCAAATTTCTGATTTAATGCTAATCCTCTAAATCACATTACATGGACTAGAGCTTGGCAAATCAACAAAATATCACTTAGTATCTTATTATGAGGCATTGTTACCATTGAGATTTCTCACAATCGCTTATATATAGGTGTATTTTTGCCCTTACGCATCTTTGTTTCTTTGGTATTTCAATCTATTTCCCCTTGATTTTCTAGCAAGATGTATCTAGAAAGTAAGCACTTAATGTAGCACTCATACAATATATTAACCCATGCAAATCTACATAACCAGGAGTATCATATTAATTCTTCATTTACTTTTAGTATCGCGTACATAACAGAATTTAGAAAATGACGCAGTTAGGAGCATTTACATCAGTTAGTGCAAAATTTCCTTCTATTTTGCAAGAAAAAACTTACTTTTTCTATTTTACACACCCACTTCTACAAAATACCTACATTAGTTTATCTATTTTATACATTTATTCAATAAAATATTCATTTTATTAACAATGTTCATTTATTCCCAAAACCCACTAATCAGTACTTCGGCCTGAGCATTGAGCCCAACAAATCAACCCCACTGATCAACCATCCTACCACCGATCAACCCCAATAGAAAATCAATCAACCACCATTGTTCCTCTACCTTTGCAAATACAACCATCAATGAATCTCAACGAAACTTCCAAAACCCACCAAAACCTTACTCGACAACCTCCTTACCACCACCAACCAAGAAGACCATCCTTTCTCTGTCTCTAAGAAACTCCAACTCTCTTCCTATTCACAAACTCATGCTTCTTTCGACTTCTTCGCACCGAAAATCCAAGACCCGTCTCACAGATCGGCTTGAAATGGCCGAGGAGCCCGTGGGGCCTAATACCAGCCAGATGTGCAAAATCAGGGTGGCCCAAGCCTTCTTACCACCCCCAAAAAATCCAAATGAGCCCAAGCTCTCCCAGACCTTGTTCATCAATGAGGGAGAAAAGAATCCAGAGAGAACAGGGAAAAGGATAGAGAGAGAGACTAGGTTTGCTTAGAGGAGAGAGAAAAATAAAACTAAAATCAAAATATTAATAAAATAATAGATAGACAAGCTATAGTAACCGTGTAAATATACACAGTTACTGTAACTTATGGAAATATTTACATATTTTTACACCTACTGATGTGTGTTTTTTTTTGCTCAAAATGTGTAAAATTTATACTTTTTTTATTTAAAAAGATTATAAATGAACTGATATGATTGCTCTAACTTTCTAGCATGCTGTGCTGATGGGAAAGGGAACATCTGTACTAAAAAAATATTACTCTCCCCCTTCTTCCCGTTGGATAGTATTCAATGGTATCTTTGTTTTTGCTTTTGATTAGCTGAACTGACTAGTCAAACTCTTTTCTCAAATGCATAATATTTTTGACTGCACAGGATATAGTCTGATCTAAGCTTATGTACCGTGTAAAGAAACAAAACTTAGATATAGCTTAGCCCCATTTAAGTAGTACAAAGGTAGCCTCTGGGATCATGGGAATTGGTTAAGCATGCATTGTCTTTTTAATTAAGCTTTATAATCATGTTATGACATTTTGTCCTCTCGGTCGTCACCCTTTTTTTTTTGTTTTTCTTGGCCCTTGCTATACAATTGGACCACAAACATTGCTTTTAATGCAGCCGTATAGCTCTGCAATATTATTGTTCTCCCTTTACTTTTGAATGTGCTGACCAGCTTATCTTAATTATATTTTTTGTCTTTTTCTATAGAGATGGAGATTGGTGAAGCATTGTTTTCATAATAGGAAAGTGTCATTTTAGTTTTTCATGTTGCTCTCCTTTCATGTTCTACCTCTTTTACTCTCAAAAATGGTGCTTTCCCTTTTAGTTTGGGTACTATGGCATTTCAAATGTAACATAAATGTCTAACTATGCTATGAGGCTATGAGCTTCTTATATTATGACTTCTTTTCCAATATCACCACGAAAATTTAGATACTAGCTAAAACAATATCATACAATGTACTTGAACTTACTATCTCATTGTTCAAGAATTCAAATATATATGGTACTTGTACTTAAAGAGCTAACTTGCTTTGTCAAACTATTAGAGAATGTAATTACCTTCGAAAAGCTTAGGATACTATATATTTTTTTTTATTGTAATTTGTGTATAGAAAAAAAGGTATTGTTGGTGGACTCATATGAAAATGATATTGCTTCAATCACATGGGCCAACTTGCTTGATTTCTATAGTTATTTTATTTCATACTCCTAGCGGTAAGTCACAAAACAATGATCTTATACCCTATAGCCGTTGTTGCGATGCTCAAGTGGGATGAATTTATCACATGCCCTCCATGTGAGCTATCTTCTAAACCTTCAAACCAGCGGCGTATTTAACCATTATGTATATGTTTAGAATTCATATATATACCAACAACACCCTTAAATGTTACTTCTTGCACAAGAGAGAGAAACAGCCTTTTTTTGAGAACGAGAGAGAAACAGCCTTAAGGGGACATAAGACATCATTTCCCATATCTTTGTTCAAAGTAAAATATTTAATCTTTTTGTTGGTGTATTTATATTTGCTCAATTAATTTACACATAATTTGGAGCGACAAAAAACTAAGGCAAATGTTTGGATGCTACATGTTCTGCCTCTAGGTCTGGTTGTTAATTGATTGAGTAGTTGAATGATTAATATTTCCCTATATAATTCATGGATATTTTGTGCTCTTTCTCAAACTATCTCCAACAAAGATCATGGAATTAATAAAGACCCATACCCATGCATTAATTTATTATCAAACTTGGGAGTGGATAAAGATATATATATATATATATATATTAATTGAGCCTTATTATTGCTTTCTGTGCTACACTAACCTTGGTGAGTTTAATAACTAGATCTAATTCTAAAGCTAAAACAGCCAGGATTCATATTGTGAATGTCAAACTATTATACAACTTCTTTCCTCATATCAAACAACATCTAAGTTATTAAACAATTTTTTTTTTCTCTTGTATCAAACAACATCCAAGAAAATGTGTACCCAAGTTTTATTATATTTTCGCTTATTTTCTAACAAACAATAAGAAAATACATATACTGCTATGCTAAGTTAATAACCTATTGACGAAAAAAAAAACATAATCTTCTTAGAACGAATAATGCTTTTATTTACTTCCTCATGCACCTGATGAGCGATGACTAAAACTTTCTAATCACTTGCTATTTGCCACATCAGAGACCACAATTTTCCCTGAACTTGTAGTAATAATTGTAGGTTGAAAAATGACAAAAACAGTGTTATTTATTATCACTATTCCGGCGCACTGTTTCTGCAGCTATATACGAAGCCTAGACTAGCTATACTACCTGCCAAAACCTACAGCTTTTGTATTTATGTACACAAGAAAAGAAGAAGCAGTGTTTCTTTTTCTGAGCCGAGGCATCATCAATCATAAGCTATAAACATGCAATAGCACCCTTTTTTTTTCTTTCTTTTCTCTTTTGTACTACATAATTTATTGAACAGAATTGCAAAAGTTGGAGCAGATTCCATAAAGCACGCCATGTTTACTGGAGGGGGTTTCATATAAGATTCGGCAACATGAGATGTGTCCCACAATTTCAATGCGCAAAAGCTGGTTGCAATATTGTAGCTAACCTCATGCAACTTCTCTGCTAAAATATTGGAATGAACTAGCATTCAACTCTCTCTCTCCTCTTATTAGTCTTGTGCGGCTATCTGCTTTTCTCTTCCTTCTTGAAACTTATGAATCATAGAAAAGAAGATTTTAGTTGACCTAATCTGCCATGCAATTGAATGAAAGATTCTCTAATTGCACTTCATTTCCACTCAAATGTAAAAAATTCCCACTTGACTTTTACTATACTCATACTCAAAATGGGCAAATATTGTTGCAAAAACTAGAAATCCTAGACCACAACTTTCCAAAACTAAGATTAGACAAATCAATAACGTATCATTAGTCGTTTAGTTTGAGGCTTTGTTAACTTGAACTGAGTCATCAGATCTTTTACATTGCCGAGGCACCATTAATCATCAGCCGTGATATCTTTTAACTGTATAAAATAAAATTGCAAATATGGTTCATGCAGCAACTTCATAGCATATACACTATCTTGTTTATGGGATGGGGAACACGAATCCTAAAAATATTTCTGATGCTTTTGATGGTATTTTTGTGTGGTTTTGAATAGCTAATTGACTTAGATCCAACAACAACAACAAAAATGCTAACTTGGCCAGTCAAAACTCTTCTCAAATGGTGAATATGTGCTTGCAAATACACATGAAGAGCTGAAACAACCCGATTAAGTAATGAATTGCCGGCTTCTGGGATCATGGGGCGGTTAACTTTACATCTTAATTAATAAGCTCTTAATAAAGTTTTTTAGATGATTAAAACATTTTTGTACTACTTGGTACGTGTATTTTTTTTTTTCAATTAATAGTTTGGGACCACTAACAAAGCTTTTCATGTAGGCAAATGCGTTTACTAGCTTGACTTATTATGTTATGTATGCGTTTAATATTCTCATGTATACTGCATTAAATTTCGTTTATGCTCTTCATGTTGCTTTGCCTTTTGCCTGCTTTCCCTTAATAAGTCAACAGAAGAATAAGCTTGAGACCTAAAAAAAAAAAAAAACCTACCCTTCTCCTATATACTAATATCTTAGTATTTAAACATTATGATTCTTTATCCAAAACTCTTGTAGGGTTGGTTAATTAGTCTTAACCATGAGCTATGTCTCATATTATATAGTCTGTCATAAACTACACAATCATTCAAACTGTCATATAATTCTAGCTGAAGTTACTATTTCACAATCCAAGAAATAGATTTGTTGTATTATCTCAAGTTATAGTATATAGCTAGCTATAATTGACTTAATCTGTTAATTCAGTTTATGTGATTCATATTCACCATCTTTGGATTCAAAATTGATTGCATATCTAATACTAATCACAATATTAAGTACGATGATATTGGTCTTTATATGCTCAGTTGAGTCAGTTCACATGCGTCCATGTGAGTAGCAGGTACTGGAATTTTTTTATATCAGCGGTGTTACATTACTTGTTGACCAGTGAGAAAGATAGAACTTAAATCTTCAATTGCCAATATATATAAATATATATATATATATATATATATCCATCTGTTTAAGCCTAGTAATTTTCTAATTGCTGCGCAAATCTAAATGGATTTAAACATGATTTACAGCAACAAGAAATCCTACACAATGATTGAATGCAATCTATTTTGTCTTCAGCACTACTCTCTTGGCCGACCTTCATGATCTTGTGATTAATTTCGAGGATATTGGAGATTAATTATGTCATATGTTTGTGTCCACTGGTCAGAGATTAATATCTCCAAAATAGATGATGATTTAATTTACATTTTTTTAGTCATATGCTCTTCATTTGTTGCAACAAAGTTGCAATTATATAATTTGACGTGAAAAATAAAAATTCTTTTGTTAATATTTCAATCATTTGATTTTGTTCTTGATGAAGCAATTCCGAGGATATCATGATATGATTAAGCAGTTCCTGTGTATACAAGTTACGACAGTATCCAAAAACGTAATGCGATTTATTTGCAATGTGAGAGGCATAAGGTTAGCCAAATAGAACAATTTGTAGGATTTTATGGGAGAAAGCACATGTACAAAAGAATCGAAGCAATGCACCAGGAATATATTCCTGCATAAAATGATTTCCATGCAAAATGTGGCTAAATATTGGCCATTATACTTATGGATGTAAGCAATTGGGCTGATCTAAGCCCAAGGCCATGCCCATGTGGAAACCCAATTTTATTACCTTTTTTTCCTCCAAAAGAACACTTCACATTTCTTGCAACTGTTTAGGTTTATATTATTAACATAAAATTGTCCTCCAAATTGGTTTGGAAGAATTTTCTCCAACTCATTAGGTGATGGCTCATAAATCCATTCATATGTATAATTTAAATAAGTCATATCACTCGTTAAATAGATTATGGGACTAAAAGTTGTGTGAAATTTTTTTATTAGTCGCCATGTAATGAACTAAAGGAATTTTCTTCCAAACTAGTTTAAAAGTAAACTTTCTAATAGTCTTAATGAGTTTTGTTAACGGATGCTCTTAGGGCATTTGTTGATAGACCATTTTATGACAGTTTTAAAACCATTTTTATGAAAAATATAAAAAATTAACAAAAAAGTTAGTTAATTTTTTATTTTCCCATAAAAGTTTTGTAAAAATAGTTTTCAAACCTAAACTTTAGGGCATTCGTTAACTTTTTCCATATTTAATTATACATATTAAAAAGATATGCGAAACCCTTTATGGACAGCTATCCATATTCACTCATTTTAGGGTTTGGTCACCTAGCTTAGGGATTTTATCGGTAGAGACTAAGCAAGAATTATGACTGACATTTGCAGAAGGAAAGGCCCGCGAGTACAATGAGGAAAACTTGAAACAAAGGTGTGATTGATCCTTTTATGCAGCAAGAAAAAGAAGGCATGATGGATCTTATTTCATAGTAAGAAAGGTCACACACGAGAGTCTTGTGAAAAGAGATAGGAGTAGTTTGATAATTGTAAAGGAGAGGATTTGAACTCTAACATTTTTGTTAGAAATACTGGGAAGTACCAACCAATTGACCTATAAAGCTATTGGCTTGTAAAAAGAAAAAGGAATTCAAATTTTATGTTTTTAATGTGGAATTGTGCTATACTTTCATTTTCCCTTAGGGCTGTAAATGAACTAAGTTGATCATGAATTGCTCGGATTTGGCTCGATAAAAAGCTTGTTCATGTTTGTTTGTTCATAAATAAGCCAAGCTTAAACTTTAGTTTTAGGCTTATTTAATAAACAAGCCGAGTCCAATCAAAAAAATTTGTTCACGAACAAGCTCGTGAGCTATTAGGCTTGATACACAATAATTCAAGTATAGACTCATTTATAAGTTTATATGTATTAACTAAATATACTCCTTGCACATATCTTAATAATGACATGACCAACATGAGACCACTACCTATACTACTTTAATTTTTTCCTTTCCTTTAAATTGATCAATAATCACTTTAGACTATATTTACATTTAAAAATAAATAAATAATTAAGTAGAACACATATGATTCTTTTCTACCAATCATCTAAGGTAAAGTTATGAAACATGTTAGTATTTTCTCATTCATAATAGTTACAAACAAGTATTTTTTTAGTCCTTTACTATCTAACAAGAACGTAAAAATTGTATTTTGAACAATTATTGAAGCTGTAGATAAAGAATGATGAATGAATTTAATTATGTAAATGATTAATTTGAATAGTAGCTAATCATAAGAAAGACTAAATGCATGATAAAATGAATATACTATTTTTTTTCCTTAATTTTAGAAATTTAAGCATTTAATAATGTAATTTTTTTAAATCTCAAGCTCAAAAACTTGACTTGAGCTCAAGTTTGAGCTTGATATTAAGCTTGAGTTTGGCTTAACTAATTAATTAAGCCAAGCCAAGCCACGCTCAAACTTTTTGATTTTCTCACGAGCTCGAGCTCAAACACTATTTTTAGGCTTGTCACAAGCTCAATCCAAGCTCGAGTTTTTTATTTTTCCTGACAAACCAAGCTTGAACATGCACTACTCGATAAAATTCAGCTTGTTTACAGCCCTATTTTCCCGAGAAAGTTATTTGGTCATACCTCATTTCACACACACACACACACACACACACACACACACATATATATATATATATATATATATATATATATTTCCAAAATGATCATATTTAGATTTTCAAATATTACCCTATTCCATTCAAGATTTCACTATTCCGCTAGGCATAGTTGTTATGAAGGCCAGATACTGTATCTGAGTTTTGAATATTTTTTCCTTAAAATATTGATTAAAATTCCAGGTTTTAGTTTTTTTATTTTTTATTTATATATATTGTAAATGAAGTTTTAGTTAGTCAACCAATTGTGATGTTAGGCAAATCAGGCCAATCTCCAGTTGTAGAAGTCCAAGCGCACATGTGGAACAACATAGGCCCGTGTCAAGTTTCGCCAAAGGTAGTAACATTGTGACGGCAGCCCAACAAGTAATGGATCTATTTAATTGCTTGAACAGAGCGCACAGCCATATTCTTTGGGCCTTGCAGGTATAAGCACATGACAACCACCTTTAGTCCTGTTTGGTCGGGGTGATTTGAGAGAGAGAGAGAGAGAGAGAGAGAGAGAGAGAGAGAGAGAGTGATAAATTAGTGTGTTTGGTTAGAGAAGGTTGAGAATTGATGGAACCTAGGTATTTTTCTTTGTGCCCACCAAAATAATATCTCCTCAATCAGAGAAGCAAAGTGTTTTCTCTTCAGTTTGAGAAGAAGACTTGAGAGAAAAGGAAGCACACCTAAAAAAAGATCAAAATAACCCTGAGTTGTACACAAGCTTCTCCATTTGCTTTTGTTGTTTTGTTTTTTTTCTTCTTTCTTTTCTTTTTCTAAACACATGCTTATTCTTTCTTCTTTGTCTTTTTCTATTACTTTTCATTCGTTTGTCTTTTTCTTTTTCTTATTTTTGGTGTTCATCTATTTTTTCTTTTCTCATGTCTTGATTTTTTTTATTTTTCTTTTGAATCTTTTTTCTTTTTCCTTCATTTGTTTTGGATTTTTGTACTTTTTTTTTTAATGAAGTGCATAATCATACACAAATTTTTTTATAAAAATATAATTTGTTAATTTTTTTATAATCTAATAGGGGCATAAAAGTAAATTTATACAAATTACATTTTCAATCTTCTCAATCTTCTTTGCCTATGAGCTTGATCTTTCTTCTATTATCATTGAGCGAGATTCAGAAGTGGTCATCAAAGTTTTGAGAAGAAAAAATGAATCCCTCACATCCTTTGGTCACCCACTTGCTTTTGCGAAGCCAACTATAGATGCCTTTGGCAGTATTTATTTTCCTCGTACTCACAAACTAGGCAGTTTTGCAACTCACAACCTAGCTAAATATGCAAGACATGTTTGTGATTTTTTAGTGTGGTTTTTTAGTGTGGATGAAGGATGTTCCTCTAGATCTCCATGATGTTCTTCTTGCAGATTATGACTAGGGTTTTTATTTATTTATTTTATTTTTATGTAAGTTTGAGGTTTCTTCTAAAAAAATTATATGAAACTTTTATCTCTCTATTTTTCCATCATCCCAACCAAATACATATGAAAGAAAACTAAATTTCTTCTATCCTCTTACTTTTTTTTTTTATTTTTTTTATCCCTTTTCCCTTTCTTATCCTCCCACTTTTACATCATTTCAACCAAACAGAAAACACATCCAACCATAAAGTGAATTATGATGCTTTGAATTTTATTATTATTATTTGAAAAAGCTAAAGGTATTAAAAATTTTACCACATGACATTTACAAACTGATGTAGTAATGAACGAGATTGATAGATTTAAAAAACATATTAAATTAATGTCATAATTATTTTTTGGTGATTAGTAACACATCATTTTGTAAAAGTTATGTACTAAATTTGTAATCTCCCTTGCAATATTTAGGGGTAAGTAAACTAAATGCGATGCAGCTGATGCTCCTTGTCCAATATTTTACGCATGGAATGGATCCCATGTTTATTCATCATAAAAAAGAAAAGAAAAAGAAGAATGGATCCCACAATTAGAGCACTTGTAGCAGTGGAGTTAAAAAGTTATATAGCTATTTTAGCTCCATCAAAACACAAAAATAACCATACAGCAGTGGAGGTAAAGCTATTTTTTTTAGCTTCATTGCTACAGTGCACATCTATCCATGGATGTGCACTGTAGCTTAGAGCTAAAAAAAAAAAAAATTTATTCCCTGCCCAGTTGTGTGTGTGGCTATGATGGTTGTGTGTAGTAGATATATTATTTTATTGTAATAAATATCTTATTTTATTATAATGTTTATATTATTTTATGTGTTGAAAGCTAAAATAGATCCATTGCTGTAGCATGTGTGTAGGTAAAATAGATAAAGTAATTTTTTGTGGTGCCAAATAGCTAAATTTTTAGCTCCACTACTGTGGATGCTCTTAGAATGGGTCTCATGTTTTACACTTTCACTATATGAATTGATTTCCAATTTAATGCCAAACACCTACCCTTCTTTTTAAAGTACTATCACCACCGCGTACCCTTATTGCGGTAGTTACTCTACAAGTATAAGTGCTTATGGAGTGAGGGGGGTAAGGGCTAGGGTTCAAGTCTCTAGAAGAGAGTTTCACACACATATACACTTAGATTAAGTTATAGTAGAAATTCTATCTTGTATAAAAAAAATAACATATTAATTTAATGCATTTGAAGAGATTAAAACCAAATTGACCTTGTTAGAAGTCTTAGTTAAATAATTAAATTTATTATATTCCAATAGCTTAAACTTTTGAGAAAATCAGTAATTTAACATGGTATCAGAGTATGAAATCCTGAGTGTGATCATTATTTTCTTCACTCTATCTCCCATTTAGATTCCTGCGTGTAAGATCTTACCTATTAAAAGGTCGTTTGGCCCACACATGAAGGGAGTATTAGAATTTAGAAGTATTAGTTAAATAGTTAAATTTATTATATTCCAATAATTCAAACTTTTGAGACAATTGGTAATTTAACAGACTTTTCTATTAATCCACACCCGCAACATCAAGTTGTGTGTGTTTTATTTTTGCTCTTGGTAAAACACCTAGGAATAGGATATAATCATGTAATGTCCTCTTTTTCCCTTGAGTGCTTCTAGGAACACAATTTTTGTGTTACAATTGTGGCAAATTCTAATAGAATATTTATCATTTTTATAAGAATTTATAATTTTTTCTTAGCCACTTAAGGGGTGTTTGGTACATGATTTTAAACATTAATTTTTAGTTTTTAAACAACATTATATGTATTTTCACACACTTTTTTATCTATACATATTTTCAAAAAAATCTTTTCAACTTCAAAACTGTTGTTTAAACGCACACACTAAACATACCCTCACAACCTATTGAATAAAAAATATAACAAAAATTATTGGACAAAAGTTTTGCAGACAAATTTTCAGTTCTCACTCTCTTTAACGCAAAAGGCTATGATTAAGTGACTTGGTAGCCATGAACCTAAGCACAAGGAGGTTAGAAACTACTCTCTAGTGGAGCTTCTAGACAAACCCCATGCATAAAAATATGCACTCACAAAGTGATCACCAATATCCATCTCATTGAGTGATGTTGAAAGCGTGCAGAGAATCTGTATTAATTCTTTAGCACATGTCAAGAGCTGATTTGCTCAATAAAAGGAAATCCAGTGCAACAAGAGAAATTCACTTTGACTTTTTCCATCCTTGAAGCAACTCCATACATTTAATTTGGCAAGCCCGTCCTCGTCCGACCTAGAGGGAGAGAGAGAGAAAGAGAGAGAGAGTAGAAATGACAAGTTTATAAGACATTTTCTTAGTTGAAATGAGTTAATGGGGTCAAATCAAATTGGTCACATCAGATGGAACAAAATGGCCAGAGAGAGTAGTAGAGCTTTCGAAATCCGAACCTAACCAACCTTTGCCTTGCGTTGCATGCCATCATCAAATATTATCATGCATGTGATCACAGTTTTCAGATTTTGCCATTACGTTTACTTTCTTTCACTATCAAGTTGTATCAACTATCAACCCCATTTTATCATTTCACCATTTAACACTCTTTTCAGTAACACTACTCTGAGAGAGAGAGAGAGAGAGAGAGAGAGTTTTCCGTTTCAACTTCAATTCAAGCATCCAATGACTTTAAGAAATGTGTCAAGGAGAAGAGTAGTAAAGAGGACCCAAATGGAAAGTTAATGCGTGGGGTTCTTGAACTCATGGACAAGGCTCGCCCCCACAGTTACTGAACAAGAACAACTAGAGCTGAGCTAGCTAGAGCCTCATCACTCAGATTCCCCCACGAAAAGCCAAACCTTTCTCATCTCTCGATGGGATCGATGAGATTTCTTTATAGCAATGAACACGACTATCTAAAAATTCTAATACATATATAGTTCGGTTAATAGATGTTTTTAAAACATTCATTAATAATTCATTTTAAAATTTTTTTTACCAGAAACTGAAAACACTTTTACTTCTTCGTACTTGAGTTCTATAGTGCAATACTATAGTCGCCACTTCAATTTTGATAATTACTCATATTACAGTTATAGCAAATGATTTATATAAACTAATATGATTCATGACTGATTATGAATAATGTCCCTACTATAAAGACTTCTTTCTTCCTGGATTAACAATTAGGACTATCCAGGCCTTAATTAGCATCACTCTTAGATGTTTAAAAAATGAGTAAATATTAGTTCAAATTTTATTATATGGGACTTATAAGCGGATGTGTCAACAATAATAATTATATAATAATATCAGTGTAATTTAGAAATGTATTTAGAGTTTTACTAATATATGCCTTTAGTGCAATGTTAGTAAACAATTTAAGAATTTTTTTTTTTTATGGGAAAGTGAAAATGTGATAAATTTTTTAACAGGTTTTTTAATTTCTTATAAAAAGATTCTTAAAATGAATGATTCTTAAAAGGGCATATATTAACCTGACATATTTATTTATTAGTTTTTATAATGACCCCAATTATATTCATTGTTTGGTCAGTTTCGAATTTTTTTGTAGTATATTTGCATTAATTTTAACAACTTTCAAATAAAGTCTTAACATTAATGAACGTTTCAACCAGGCATATAATTTATGAGAAAGATTGTAAGAAATTTAATGTTGGTATTATTGCTAAAGGGTCAAAACTCGAGATCCCGTGGGAATGAGATGGCGTGTATAGAGAAGAAAAGGGGGAGCAGAAAGAGGGCTATCCGATGAGTAGGGTGAGGGCAATGGAATTTCCATTTGGAGTAAGCTACTGATTCAATTCACTGTATATATAGCTTCTGTTGTTGTTTAGTATGCAATTGTCTGTGCAGTATTTTCCAGCGAAATTTCTGAGATTGTTTTTTTTTTTTTGACAAATTCTTTGAGCACTTAGCTAGACTGTCGCCTAGATTAGGGCTACTTCTTCATCTTCTTCTTTTTTTAATGAAATAAATTAAGGCTACTTGATTCAACAAGGAGACAGAGAAAAAGAAGGGAGACATTGATATTCATTAGTCAAAAGGTCAAGTAATATTAAGATCTTACTAGAGTCGTGTAAGACAATTCTGGTACCTACTTTCTTTTAAAACTTTGTTGTAGTATTAGCAAGCAGATCTGATTTTACCTTGGTCTGACTGCTGGTTTACATCTACCGACTAAGGTGAAGTGGTTTTGGAACTTGTTTAGTCCGTGCTTGCTAGCTCTTACAAATCAGCAAATAGAAGAAATCATTGTAGGGGTCCTTCTCAGTTCTCACAGGTGTCCCATAAATTTGTCTTCCACGATGGAAGTGTAAACTGGTATTTGATAATAATGCAACTAACTGCGTATATGATACTTGATTGGAATATACAAAATGTCCGGGGATTGGCTGCAGCTCAATAGTGAAAATGGTATCTATGCTATTAGAAAAGATATACAGTAATTCTCTCTTTTGATGTTTTCTTTTTAATGTTAAAAAAAAAACCGTATGAATAATTAACAATAAAATATGCAACGAAGACAAAAATAGTAGTAAAAAGAAATAAATGAAATATCCTACAGATTTTGCACATGATTTCTAATAGAATTCCTTTGTTGGTTAATATTTTTTTCTTATACTTTCTTTCTTCTTCTGTGCTTTTACATCTCACTTTAAGCCCCCTCCCCCCCAAAACAAAAAAAAAAAAACCCTCCTTTTTTTTCCTTTTAGGAATGGATTGTCATTAATAAACTAGTACACAGTAACGTAAATAGGTTTGAGTCCAGTGGTTACACCGGCCACTATAGATATATAATATATCATAAAATAAAAATAAAAATGAAGGAGACAATTTTAGCTTGACTATGAGCCAAAGAATTCGCATTTTGGTTAGCCTCCCTAAACATATGGGGGATCTTAATTTCTTCAGAGGAAACAGTGAAAGAGACACCTGCAAATATTAATGAATGAAATTAAATAATGGTTAAATTTCATAAATTGTGCTAAGGTCATGTGTTTTTGGTATTGTCAAACCTTGCCAAATTATGTGTCTTTTATTGAGTTTTAATGTGTCTATTGTAATTGAAAACCAAGTTAAAGACCCAAAGTTTGCTCAAAAAAAGCTCAAGAAAAGTGTATTTTCAGCGCATTTTTAGCATGTACCTCGATAGTAGTCTTGATACCTCTTGATAGCAGTCTCAATACTATCTTGATATCTCTCGGTAGAAGCTCAACACCTACTGCCTCTTTGACATAAGCTTGATAACTCCTTAATACATTGAACTTTTTCACGTTGCTGATTTTTCCTTGATTTGCAAAGCTCGATGTATCAAGGAGGTATTGAGCTTTGTGGATCAAGGAAAAATCAGTAACAAGAAAAAGCCCATAACTTATTTGTTTGAATTCCAAATTGAGAGCTGTTTTGACCGGTATTTAAAGGATATTATAAGCCATCTATTAGAAGGCTTTTCAAAGAGAGAAACACTCTGTTTGTGCGGCTATAATTTTTTAACCAAGTTTTCTCTATTTCACCGAACCAAAAAGTCAAAGTAGATTTGAAGATTCCATTGGTAAAGAAGTTTAAGTCATAACAATTGGAGGTTCTTGAAGTCAATTGAAAGTTCCAATTGTGATTGTGGGTGGAGCATTTATAAATTAGATAGTTTAGAGGTTCTGAAGTGGTATAATATTTTTGCTGTAAGTTCATCTATTAGGTTTATAGAGTCTAAGAACAAATGTTTTGTACTAGATTTGAAAGTTCTCTTTACTATAGTAGATTGCTTCTTGTAAAGGTTTCCCCCAAGTTTTTGTTGTTGTTGTGAAACTAGTTTATTTCATTGATTTTCCTAGATCATCATATATTGTCTTATTTACTATTTTGTTGTGCATAATTTTGATATGATATTGATGCTTGTTTGTTTGAACAAAGATTATTCATAATAGACTTAATTAAAAACTTAAATTTAAAACTTGTTAATTCTATTAACCGAGATCTAAATTTCTCAACAAACTATTAAAAATGGAGATCACCATTAGAGCATCTAGTACTTCAACCACCAAACGAATGAAACCCATAGAATGTGCATGGTATATGCCATCTTAATTAAGTTCCCACAGTTCAGTTGCCACCTTAGAAATTATACCTATGTGATCACGAATAAGCCATATGTATTAGACTTAACCTAATCAAAATCCAAAGAATGTTATTTAATTTCCACGAGTGTCACCTATTTGATAGCCTTGGCCACCTGCCCTATAACTGCTAAAAATTTATGTCAATGTCATTTTCAACTTATAGCTTCATGTTTAAAACAAATTCACCATTATTATAAAACTTGATTAAAAATATAAGAAAATAACCTTCTCGGAGTGCGTATAAAAAGTGTAGTATAAGTACATAGGAGAGTAGATATTTATATTGGATATGGAAAATAAAGAAGACAAAGGTTGTAGGGCACGAGAAAATTACGTAGCCCCCACCTGGTATGAAAAGAAGATCTCTCAGTAAATCAATGCGGAAGCACAGCAACTTGTCTTCTACTCTCTCACTCTATGAGTATGACGACCGTATGAGCAAAGCTGAGAGACCTGAGGGTCGCTTATAATCGACCCTTTTGTTTTACACTGACCTGTAAACATGTGATCATATATGATTGTGAAGAGGACTACCCATGTCACCAATCTCCCCCTATAAGTTTTGTTTTTTATCACAAGTTTCAAAAGCAAAAAGGAAGTGCGATTTGACAGAAGAACCAGGGACGAGAGAAATGGGAGTACAATCAACATTGTGCCCATACGTCTACTGATTAGATTTAGAGCTGATTTGCTATTAGGGTTTCAGCCAAATGAGACCAAAACAATAAAACAAAAGGCTTAAATTCATGCTTAATGATGTATTTTGCGCTTAAAAATATAATAATGCTATTTACAAGAAGGTTCATCTGATTGATTACTTCATTGAATTATAATAATCGTCATGTATTTAGTTTTCAAAATTAACAACGTAGATGCGAATCTTCAGGAAGAAATCTATATAAATTGTATATATATATATATATATATATATATAGCACTTTAAAAAGCTTAGTATTATTTTGGGGTAACTAAATAGTTGATGAGGGGACAATGTGAGTGGGTGAATAAGAATTAACAGATGAAACCACCGAAGGACAAGATTGCGGTTGATTGAAAGGGATTCTCTTTATAAGCTAATGGTTCAATTGTGAAAAGGAGACAAGAGACCAACTCTGTAACTTGGGTTGACCTGGTTGGACTTACTTAAGGAGGTTTAATGGTTAAGTTAGATAAATAGGATCTCTAATACTAAGAACAGCAATGTAGATAAAACTTTAAGCAAAGTTCTATATAAAACTATATATAACACTTCAAAAATTTTAGTATTATTTAGGTGTAACTAAATAGTTGATGATTATTTAGGGGACAATGAGTGGGGTGAATATGAGCTAACAAATGAAATCAGAGGAGGAAAAAACTAGGGTTGATCGAACATGATTCTCTTGGATAAGCCAATGGTTCTTTTGTGAAAGGAGACTAGAGACCAACTTTGCAACTTGGGTCAACCTGGTTGGGCTGGCCTAAGGAACTTTGCCTTTGCTTTTGTATTGAGACGTGTCATCCCAGATTGTGGACATCCTATCAGCTAACCTATGGAATCCATTCCAAGCCCTCTAAAAATCCTGATAGGACATCCTAGATTCAAGATGGCATGTCTCGAGCTGTAACCAAGGGACGAGTTTAATCACATTAAAAATGCAACTAAAGGTGGGCAAGATACAATATATACTAATGCAAAATAGGACTACCAACTACCAAGGTCCTAAGGGTTCTCTTCTTAAAGAAATTTTTATGGTTCAATCTTGATATTTATCTCGATATCAATCCCAATTTGTTGGTGAAGTTGAACTTGTCATTGCCGGTTATGGGATTGATCTAGGAGATTACAAAGGGCGGTTGGAGGTAATGGGGTCAAGTCGCCTTGCCCAATCAAGGACCGACTATAGTAGTGTCCTCTGCACACATTATGGTCTATTTTGTTAGGTTTGAATAGATCTTCGGCTCGATAATTCAAAAGCCTTTATCTTAAAGCCCAAGCCCACCATTTTATCTAGTATATATGAGTCCCTACAAACACTTTAATGGATATAATGATGTTATTTGATGAATGCTCATAAATATATTTAGATATAATTCATATGCATTAATAAATCTACTTACACAATAGCCTTCATGATTTTTTTTCATAATAGTTGAGTTGGTAGGCCGTAGGTGTGAAAGTGATGTTATATCAATAATAATTTGTCATATGACCAAGTTGTGAAAAAAATTATGAAATTTTTATGTATCTCAAGTATTACTCTTCATGTCACATTTAATTTGAAAGAGATCAAATCCATCACTAGCATTAGTCTTCATAACAAGCATTGGTGTGCCAAGTTGAAAGAGCCATTTAACAGGTCCAGATTACATGGTTCTCTATCTCTCAAGTCTGTCTCTGATAATACATTATAGAACAAAAAGTCTGTTTGTGAGGAGGGTGTGATCAAATTTGGCGCTATAAGCCTATAAGGGAAGAGCCATATATTTTTGTCTCAGTGATGTAGGTCTTATTCTGATTATGTACACAGTAGTTTCTTTCTTGGTCTAGTTCTCTGCTAGCTAGTATTTAATGTATTGGTTTGGAAGTAACTGTAATTTTGTCAACGAATAGGTTAGCCTCTTTCACATTCTTGCTAAGGTATATCTTGGATTGTTAGTTGGTATGTCATGTAATTATCACCATTTTTGGCTCACTGGAAAAGCCAATAAGCTGTATGGCATTGCCGGCCAACCCTGAGGTGGGACTCGATCTTAAATTCGCTCTCTTGAGAATTGGGATAGAAACCAGATACCATCTTGTTCTCTCTCTCATCCTCCCAATAAAGTGATGCTCTCAAGTCTCAAGCCCCATCCCATGAACCAATTAAACCAACACAAAGATACAGTTAAAAGAACCTCAGGCGTCAGCAACCAGAGTTTCCTTCTTTGTTTTTTGTTTTGGTGTTTACTAAACCAAAAACTTTTAAATGGTGTCCCAAGAACCTATTAGGCCATTCCCAAGTTTCTTTTTGATGTTTCAATTGATTGGCTCAAAACTAGCCTCCTCTTTGGATATAGCCTAGTCCTAGATAAAAATTAAAAAAAAAAAAAAAAAAAAGCATATTGCATATCAAAGATTCAAAATTATATCAAAATTTTTCAAGCGATAAGTTTTCCCTTAACAAACTGCAATATCGTAATTAGTTCAAAACCTTAATTAATTCAAATTCAAAGGTCACGAGTAGAAGAGACTTATTCACAAAATATTGCAACCTTATAGCAATTGAACAAGAAAAGAAAAAGGAGATCATGGTTTGTTAAGGCTTATCAAAGAGACCATTACAGAGATTGTTTAGTAGCTAAAAAGGGTCTATATTTACGTGCCACACCACACCATTACATGGTGATCAAGTAATTAAAAATATCTGAGAAGAGAAGTAGATTGTACGAGGAGGATGTGTCTCTGAGTGGGGAACTGTGGCCAATAGGAAATATATATTAATTATCTCCATATAGCTCCACTTCTCCGTGTTCAACGCTTGTCCCGTTGTTCCTCTCTCTTGTCCGTACATTTGCAGCCACATCAATGTCACATCAAGCTTCTCCTCTCTCTCTCTCGCTCTCTCTCTCTGTCTTGGGGGTTTGTCTTTTAAGTTTTTTCTGATTTAACTGTGAAGAAACCAAAATGGCCTTTGAAGAACCTTCTGAACTAGCACTGTTAACCTTGAGGTCACATTATGAAATTAAAAAAAGGCACTGGACAACCCCTTGACTCCACTAAATTTACTTTACCTTCTCAATGAATTTGAAGGGGACAAGTATTTTTCTGATTCTTGGCTTCTACCTCTAGCACTGCTACTGTTTATATGTGTCAGCATGTGCATGTATTTGGCTCGTGGGTATTGCGATACGGTCAATTTTCATATAGAATTATAAAGCCAATATCACAACATTTTCTCTCACCGTTAGCATGGTCTGTTCTGATTGAGTAACATCATTTTTTTTTCATGTAGATACACACCATACACTACTATAAGTTGCGTCTATGCAGTCACATTTTTCTCATTTCTCTTTCTATATAGGGGATTTACGTAATTTATCAAAGTCTAGAAGAACGTACGGGGATCAATGTGACAGGTGCATTTTAGTGTATAGTGAAAATTATCTAGCCATGACATATCTCTTCAACTTTTACATAGCACTTTGTGACAATACGCAGGCTTTTTTTTTTTTTTTGGAGAGATAGCTTGAGTTTTCTAATAAACTTCAATATTTAGAAAAAAACCTAGTACCTCTCCTTGAATTTAATTAGAAAAAATAGATGGCCCTCTCTTGGAAACTAATGCGTACATTTAAAAAAAAATATATAAAAATGAGCTCAAAAAAAAAAAAAAAAAATATATATATATATAAATAGATGTTGTAATAAGTTATTCTTATCTGTGGCAACGTGTTACAGCGCACATTATTTTTTTATTCTATATTATGCTTTTAAAGTCCGAATGATAGAGTTTTTTTTACCCCTCTAAAAAGGCAAATAAAAGTCGTTTTGATTAATAAGGCCCCCAATTATTCACTAAACAATTGGTAGATTATAAACAAGGAGGTTCTTATGAAAATAAAAACATAATCACCATTTGCAAGCGCATAAAGTGCCCAAGTCTTCAACGACAGAGAGAATTAATGGCATTTGTTAGTTAAGAAAAGGATTGTACGGATCACAATATTGTGTCAAAGGGTAAAAACTAGTTCGCACGTTATTATACACATTCTCATACTCACTAAAATTACATAAAAATTGTGAGTGTGTTTATGATAAGTTGTCAAGCACGTATATTATTCAGTGATGCCCCAACATGTATTCGTAAAAGGTGAGTTTTTTTAGATAGATAAATAGTGAAGGAGGGAGAAATAGGTTTTAAAATAAGAGACCTGGGACACTATTATTACTAGATTATGACTTTTTTTTTTAGATAATTTCAGCCATAAAGGCCGTCATTATTACTAGATTATAGAATAACAAAATTTCATTTATAATGAAGATTTTTATTTTTATTTTTATTTTTTTGAGGAATCATTTATAATGAAGACAAATAAAGTATAAAAGAAATTAAAATTAGTAACTGCCAATTAAGTATGATTGGACCGTGTGAGATATGCGTAAATAAACTATCTTAATTAATCAAAGAGATATATTTCCTCAAAAAAAAAAAAAATCATAGAGGTAAACTTTTGGGTTCCATTTAGCACAACTAATGAACCATTTGTTTTGTTTGTAATTATTTCTCAAAAAAAAAAAAAAATATTTGTATGTTAAATAAAAGATTTAGGGCCCGTTTGGTTTAAAATTTATCATCACTCAATTTTTATCACTCAATTTGCATCACTCAATTCTCATCACTCATTACTCATCACTCATTACTTAAAATACTTCAATTCCCAAAACGCCCTGTTTGGCCACTTAACTTATACCAATTTTCAACTTAAAAAAGGTGCGCTGGGTTTCACCAAAAAAAAAAAAAAAATCAGAGAATTGTCAAACATTGCTGCTGGGTTTCATGGAAGGAAAAAAAAAAAATTGTTTGTCAAGCATTGCGGCTGGAAGGTTGATTTAATTACAAAAATGCCATTGAAAACTGAGTTTTGGAAACTGAAAACATCTAAAATGTGTTTTTTTCAATTTCCATGACTCAAAAATTAGAGAATTGAGTAATGGAAACAAGGGGTGAAAACTAAGCCAAACAAAAAATTTTATGTGGGCCCCATGTGTTTTGATAACTCAGTTATAAGTTTTGGATCATATCACTCAAAACTCCCCTAAACCAAACAGTTCCTTAGACTTTGAATCTCGACTACACAAAAAAAAAAAAAAAAACCTAATCAATATCTTGACTTGATAATAAATTTCAATTATTATAGGGTAAATATCGTAAATTAAAATTCTATGTAGGAACTTGCTTGAGTTCCAAATAGAGTTATAAACTTTATAAAGATTATAAACTGTCATGTTGCAGTAATACTGGGCTTCAAATCACCGTATTACAAATGAGCATCAAGAAAATTAAGAAATTAATGACCTTATAGAAGATGGAAGGTAGGAAAATCATTGCCATGGACACAATGGGGGTGAATTACAAGTGTTACATAAAATCAAAAAAACTTTAAGTACATTACATAACATTAATTGTCGTTTACAGGAACAAACCTATCCCAATAGAGATTAGTCTAGATCGATCCAAAGGTAGATTATTATAGAAAAAGGAGAATTCAAATGCAGTGGGGTAGGTTGTGTCAATTTAATATAAGAAATAAAGACAGCTATATGTACCATATAAGTTAATAAGACTAAAGAATGATTAGGAATAAAGATTAAAAAAAAAAAAAAGGAATAAAGATCAAAACTTTAAAATAAACCACAGGAGGCCATAAACTAGCAAAGGGTAGTCTTAAAATTAAAACTTAGAAAGCATCCAAAAGTGGCAAAGGAGGGCGTCAAAAAACACAAGGGAGTTGAAACCCTAAATGGGAGAGAGTGGGGGGACACCCCCTTGTTATGTGGCTGAGTCAGGATCAGGGTCAGGGTCAGGGGTCACAAGGCCCTGTCAATTTCCACCGCCCCCACTTGAAAATGCTTGTGGAGGACGCAAACACAAGCAAAGATATTAGAGACACTATTTATAGACCATTACTGGGTAAGTTTTCAAATTTCGTTTTACCAACATTTACTCCTAGAGAGATTGGATATGTATGCCTAGAATTTATTCTATTGACATCTGTGGAGGAGGGACTGAGTCAGAGAGGATTAAAGTTTTTGGTAAATTTGGTAGCTAGGATTACGATGGATAACTGTTGTGAGCAGTGGACACAGCCATTTCTCTCTCTCTCCCTTTCACTTTCACTCTGTCTGACAAATCTGTGAGACACCAAACAGTCCTTTCTCTTATTCAATACTCCTACCTTCTCTTCCTTCACTGAAGCTTTATATATTTATACCCTACCACCTCTCTTCATCCCTCAGTTCTCCATCTCATGCCTCTCTCCCCCCCTTTCTTCTGAGCTTTTTTTCTTTACCTAGTCTTTTAAACTTTTCTTCTTGTATGCATACAAGAGTTTTTATTTTTTGAAATACCGAGTGGGTCTTACATTAAAATCTTAGACCTAAACATGGGTATGAACTTTTTTGATGCATTATTTTTTATGTTTCTTTGCTTTTCATTCATGGGATCAGATTTTAGGGTTAGGGTTAGGGTTCTTTTCCTTTCCTTTCCATTCCATTCTATCTCTTGCATGGACTGAGAATGACAAAGTAGATCTTAAAGACAAACAGTCACTGTTTGCGGATGGAGCATCATCAAGATTCACAAACTTTTTGAGGGCTTTGTGGGGTGTGGTCACCTAGCTTTCTCCACAGTCCACTCCAAATGGCCTTTGAATGGGAATCTTGATGATGCTGCAGCGGCAATAAATGGCTAATACTTTTATAACAGGTTACTACTGAAGACCGGTCTCATAATTAAGGTACCAACAGTACTGGTGAAGGTAAACCATCTATTTTATATTTCATAGAATTTTTTATTCATGGATAAAAACCACTAATTTTGATAGTTTAAACTGCAGCTTCTGCTGTTAGTGGCTAAACTTTTTGCTGGTAAAGTAAACAATCTCTTTTTGTTTAAACAAAGAACCCTATTTTATGTTTTATAGAAGTTTCATTCACGGATTAAAAACCACTAATTTTGACGGTTGCAACTGCAGCTTTTGTTGCTATTGGCTATATATTTTAGTCCATCACATGCTGGTAAGGTTAACTTTGAATGAGGCTAGGGTTTTGACATTTGTGTTGGCTTAGGCTAACCTCAACTTGTACCGTGTTGTGTTAAGAATGGTTGTACATGATCCTTATGGCATTATACTGTGATCTGTGTTGTTTGAAGATTTTCTTTTCAGTGATGAGGGATTTGGTGGTTTCTCTGAACCTTTCTCAAAAGGTTATCCGTACTGCAAAACACCTGGGTCTCAGCCGGTATGTCTGTACTTTGGTGGAACATTGTCACACAGAGAAATCATGGTGTGCCTTTTGTTAGTAGATATTTGGGTGTTTTTGAACCGCTTTTTCTTTTTCTTTCAGGGTCTTGATGTTTATTTTGATCTCATATACTATCAATCTACGCAAGCTTAAGATAAGTGATGACCAGCTTTTTACTACTCTCTCTGATGTCTTTGGAATACACAACAAGTAGAACGTACAATCATTTTGTTGGTTTCGTACATAATAACCATGGAGTTCCTTTGGTTGTCCTCTGGCATCTGAATATGTAAGCTGCCTATTTCATGGGGAACATTTTTTATTTGTTGTGCTTGTTTAATGCTCACATCTTCTTCAACTCTCTTTGAAATTTGAAGATTTTGTTTCCGAGGATCAAACTAAAGATTTGCTTATACTTTGGATTTTTTGGTAACGATGTTAAAGTTATCTTTTTCAAATCTTCAAACTTGTGTACATTCCTGAAGGAGAGTGCTTAGTCTTGTGTACATTCCTGAATCATGGCCTTTTTAGGGCTGGCAAAGCCTTCTTTGTTGTATTATTTGTAACAATGATGCTAGAGTAATTACAAATTTTATTAAATGGGTTATTGAACACTCCAGAGTGAGTTTTGTTTGGCTGTGGAAGGCTGTTTCAATTTGAAGCCACTCCTTTTTTATGACCTTTTCCCATTTCCTTAGCCGTACTCCATGTGTCTCTTTATACAATTTGATATTGACTACACTAGGCTGACTATAAGATGCCATTTATAAATTATAAGTTCTATGGAGTTTGATTTCAGTATATTTATTTTGTATAACCAGAACAAAAGTACTGACAGGAAAAAGACGCTGAATTCTGTACTAGAGAACACAGGTCAGTCAGTGATGGGAATAATGGTGATCATATGAGGTCTAATTTTTCAGCAATTAATTACGGACTCAAGGAGCAATCAAGAGTTTGTACTACTTGTGCACCTTGATAACTCTGAGTTCGGGTAGCTCTACTATTATTAAATTTTATATTGAATAATATTTATTACACAAACTATTTTACACAGTTTTATGTAACTGAAATTATAACTTTTAAGTTATGATTTCTAACCCGAAAGTCCAGTTGCTTCAGCAGTGTGTGCAAACATATGTAAAATAATTATTCACACCAAGTATAATCCTTTCTAATTTTTATGGAAAATTTTAGATTTTTAATGGATAACTTTTTCTAGATTCAGCTGTATGCATGTTTACCTAATGAACAGAATAAAAAAAGTCAGTCTATAAAAGTAAGTACGTTCAAATTCGTACTTTGAATTACATGATCCTACATCATCCCCTCTTGCTCTATCTTGCTTCTTTAGCTCTGATCTTTCTCTTTTCATGCTATTATTTTGTTTATTTATATTCATATTAATGTTTGAATGTGTGGAAAGCTGAATAGTTAAATTTATAATATATGTGTGTGCGGGTGCATTCAAGTGCTTTATATTAATTACCACCGGTCCTTGTGGCCTGGTGGTACCTGGTACCATGTGAATCTATAAGCATGGGGGTTCTATCCCCGCAATTACCTAGCCAAAAAAAAAGTGCTTCATATTAATTGGCACTGTTATTGCTTCCCATGAAAGTATTTATGCCATCTCATATTGTTGTAGTTTAATGAAGTGAGCAAAATTCATAAATAATCAAATTTAATTCGGATATGTTTGTAATCATAGAAGGGAATGAGATGAAGGAGAGGAGAGAGGAAGATGGTTAGAATTGAAATATATGGCTAGTTGTCTAATGGTGGTTCACATTCAACAAAATTTGTAATAATTAGTTTTTACTTCATTTATTTTGAAATATCAGTGGAGAATTATGTCCTAAATCCTAATTTATCAAAGCTATTAATGATTCTTTAGTTGCACTCTCTAATACAGTTTAATGTCATCTATCTAGGTAAGTATATCCTAATTGCATTACTTTGTGTAGTACATTACTTGATTAGTACATAGTAAAGCTTGTTTCTAACTTCAAACACTAAGATATACTTGGGTGATTTTGTTGCATAATACATTAGTTTTGCGTACTTTGATTAATCTAATATGCTATTGAATTGTTTTAGTTTCTCTTTGATCATACAATCCTTGCAGCATGAGGCACGATGCCTGCTCAATGAGGACCTGTGCGCTTTGCTTTATGCAGATTTTAAAGAAATTCCATTCCATCCTTTTGTAGTATTTAGAATTTAATTGAGTCACTCTAATTAGTAATTAGTTCAAATGAGCACTTTTGAGTGTCTTACTAATTAGATCTGTTTTTGCTCACTTGTTCTAAATTTAGTCGTGCCTAGAAATGTCATTGCTTGTATGTTTGAAAGCCATGTGTTAGCGAACGCCATGTACCTATTCACTTATTTTTTAACTAGCATTAGCATTAATAAAAAGCACATAATTTTACTAAGAGACTTGTATTTCAACTGGCTTAAACAAAATGTTTATTTGGTATACCCTTTAGCAAACATAATCTTTATTCGTTATACCCTTAAACAAGCAAGCATGAGTAATTTCTTATCTGTGATGCCATAAGTAACCAATATTAACCTGTTCCAAAACAGAAGTTTGATAATCAACTTAGTGAGTCTAGAGAGGAGAGGTAATTCTTTCTTCTTCTTTTTTTGCTGAAAAAAAAAAAAAAAAAGAATTACCTCTCCACACTAGGCGGAGAGGTAATTCATGATCAAATTGATTTATGAAGAAAATTTTTCTTTAAAGTACTTGTCTCGATATATACCTCTCCAAAAGTGGCCATGTTGCCAAGTGTTATAGAAATGACCCACCTATGGAAGAGAATCTAATTGACTGTAATTATGAATCGACTATATTCCATGATTAAGTCCTCCAAGAGCCACATTCTTTCATCATTGTTGGAGTTGAATACAAAGTGGGATCCCACATAAACTAAAATGCGCTCTTGAATAGAAAATTGGGGGGTGGGGGATCTGACATCTCAGACTATTTGTTGCATGGACAGACTTTTGCGTACTCAACCATTAACATACGAGTACTGTTACGTTAGCGAAATCTTTTTTAATAACAGCCAGATATGATTTGTTGCGATAATTTATTTATTTATTTATTTTTTTTAGAGAGTTTCAACTTATGACATCTATTCCTGATGATAACTCTTTATCATCAGACAAAAGTCAATCGATTTTTTTGTGTAGACAAGGATTTAACTCTAAATTTCTTATTTAACCATAAAAAACTTTACCAATTGAGTTAACAAAAATATGTAATAATTGTGAAAAGTGTTATATTCCCATAATTATTTTTAATATATTTAGTACCTGTTTGGCTACTGCGTTTTGCATCTACGTCTGGATGCAAAACGCGTTTCAGTATTTTTTTTTTTTTTTTCATTTTTGCTGGGGGGAACAAAACGCGCAGTGCGCGCACTGTGCGCGTACTGTGCGCGCACTTTTTCAGAATTTTTTTTTTAAAATGGGTCCTACGGTACTATTTACACATTTAAAAATTATTTTGTTACAGTGTTTTCAGTTTTTGGCAATAAGTTCTATCCAAACGGACCCTTAGTGTTTGTTTGGTGGCTCAGTTTTTTTAATTTTTTTTAAATTTTTTTATTTTGTTACAGTATTTTCAGTTTTCAGCAATAAGTTCTATCCAAATAGACCCTTATTGTTTGTTTGGTGGCTCAGTTTTTTTAATTTTTAATTTTGTAGGTGCATGGTTAAATTCACTTTTTGTCTCACATTTTAACTTAATAAAAATTTCCAGATTTATACGATGACAACCTACTCTCGATCTTATATGTTGTAACTGACAAGGAACTATGACAATATGACATTGGCTTCAAATTTCTTATTACAAGAGAGATAAAGAAAAAAAAAAAAAACTGCCTTTTAATTCATCCACAAAATAAAGGCCATGCAACCCACCAACCACCAAGTTTTGGAACCTTTAAATGGCATTGCCTCCGACAAAGAAAAAATAAATAAAAAACTAGGGACATCGATTATGCTGGCATTGGAGCCAATTACAAGTTCCTTTTTTTTTTTGGTCTCTTGTCCCTCTTTGTATCTGTTAAAACTTACATTAGTTATTATCATATTAGAAAGACAATAAAGAGTATAACCATTGCCAGGTTACACAAACACAACTCAGGATAGTGCACATTATACAAAGTATTTAGATTGGGGTGGCAGAAATATTCTCAAAATTCCACCATGATGTGGCTAAATGTGACTTGTCTATTCAGTCTGTCCCATAAAACAAAAGGAACTGGAAATGGTAGATGCATGATAATGTTAGTTCCATAGTTGAGTTTACGAGTAGATGAATTATATATCAATAAAGCAGATAAAACCAAAGTTTTGTTTGTTTTTTTTTTTTTTAGTTTTTACTGATTGCGTCGTGGTCCCTTAAAGCGAAATGATCTGGGAATGGTACATACATAGATAAGCTGACAGCCTGACACGATGAATTATCAATGAGGTAAAACCCAAAAAAAAAAAGAAAAAAAAAAGAAAAAGAAAAAAAACAGGATAAACAGATTAGTACAATTCTTTTCGAAAAGAAAAAGAAAAAGATTAGTACAATGTAATTATTGACCGTTTTGGCTTACAATGGATTGCCTGATTTTCATGTAGTAATTTGAAAATTAATTCTTTTAGCTGAAACTATCAAGCATCCACTGTAGTAATTTTACTGAAGAAGATTAAGGCCAGTTCAATGTATAAAGCAAGTAGAAATATCTATTTATCAGTGAAAATATTAATTAAGCTCTAACTATTAATCAATAAATAAAAAAGTAATTTTCTGTAAAAGAAAAACAAGGCCGCTAAGTGAAAAATAGGTCACCAAAATAAATAAATAAAAACTCTGAATTTTAATCATTAGAGATATCTTTTTACATGTGAATATATATATATATATATATTAATTAGGTTCCAAATATTAATCAATAAATAAAAAACAATTTTTTTCTCAAAGAATTTGTTTTTTCATTGAATGTGTGTGACTAACCATTAAAATTTTCTCGGAGATCTAGAGTGTAGTACTTATTAATCATCCACATGTAGATGCTGAAAAATCATTTTCTATCTCTCTCAATGAAACAAAACAGAATCATAATTCCACTACATTTCATACTTATCTACTATATTTTTTATTTTGTAAATAAAATTCCAACTTCAATTTCTTTGTTTCTTTACGAGATCATCCACGTCCAAAAATTCTATGTAGTATATAATATCATAGATGTTAACAAAAAAAAAAAATTATAATTTCATTAAATTTTTCAATCACATGATTTTTATTGGATTAGCCATAAAATCAATTGAAAAGAAAATGTCAACAAAACTTGAAAACATTTAGAAGAAAGTGAAGATAATAATGATATAAACAAAAGGATTAGTGGATTTGCCATAAAATCAATTGAAGAGAAAATGTTAGAGAACCTTGAAAACAAAAACTTAATTAGTAGCCTACATCTCTAAAAGAAATAAAAATAAAAATAAATGAAAAAATTTTATTAAAATTTAAATAACATTTTTTAACTAATATTAATTTGAATATAAGAAAGAGGTCCACTTAGTTTTATCGTCTTAGGAATTAGGATCCATATGATAGTGAGCGGCTTGAATACTACAACTGAAATTTGGAATTGTTGTCCAAACTATGTAAATCAAGAACTCTAAAATAATATTTCACTACAAATTGTTAAACACTCGACCTTTTCGAAATAGTTTTATTAGCACATGAAGTATTACAAGTCTAATAAAAATGAGACTATAATTGTAATATTGTCATAGTATTTGAATAAAATATTAATAGAATAAACTAGGTTAATTAGTAAATTTGTCTCACGCAAATATCTTTAACCATTCATAAAATAGCTAGAGAGACAAAAAGATGCTGATTATATCAAAATTCTGGTAACATTAATTTTAATTTATCATGGATAAAGAATAAAGATACCATTGTTGATACAATTTTAATATCTTAAAAAAAAAAAATGGTGGGGGCTTGAACTCTAAATACCTCCATTGAAAACATATATATATATATATATATATAATCCTCATACAAAGAATTTGGCAAAACTTTTCAATAAAAAGCCCTGTATTACAAAAACTCTATGTTTTTTAGAAGTTTTACACAAAGTATGCAGTATGCAAGACTTTTGCAGTACAATAATGTTGGTATAAAACATGGCCAAGAGTATGAAAGTGGACCCAAAAGGATGAGAGTGAATAGGGGTATCCAATGCCTATAGTCGAAGTTCCCAAACCCAAAGAAACCCACTAGACGGGACACTCAGTACATCTTTAATCAGTGAAAATTTTGCGACCCCAATGGTACAATAATTCTACCCATTAAAAGAACCGAGCTAAGAAACACCTTCCGTGTTTGTGGCTGTAATTCAAAAATATTCAAACTGCCACTCATTCATATACAGTGTATCAGTGACCTGGTCGTATTATTGCTTTCCAAAGATTTTAGTTTCTTTTTAAGTTTTCATGCAAAAATGGTTTGCGTGCCAACAGTTTCATTTTCTTTCCCTCTTTTTGAGAAACAGTTCTCCAGTGCTTGATCATAAATTGCATTAGTTTATAAACGTGCAAGCTAGTATATTTAAAATCAATTGCAATTAACATACACTAACATACACATATATAACCCGTCAAAAAAAAAAAAAAAAAAAACACATATAATATATATGTTTATATCTAGTTAGTAACGGTCAGTACATATTCATAATATTATATAAATGACTTATAATTTTGAATTATTTTTAATTGCACAAGTGGGTTTCAGTTAGGCAAACTGGTAAAGTTTCTAATGGTTGAATAAAAGATTTGGGATTCAATCCCTGCCTATACAAAAAATTGACAGGTATCTTGGTTTAATGATAAAGAGTTATTAATTAGGAGCGAATGTCATAGGTTGTAACTCTCTCTAAAAAAAGAAGTTACACAAAAAATGGTTCACAAAAGTAAAATCATTCAAACTCTCTCTTTTTTTCTCATTTTATATATAGAGTTAGTTACATGGTTAGGTTTTTTAAGATTTATTTATATTGGTCACCTAGTTTTTTACTTTAAATTAACTCACTTGGCACAAAATTTTTTAAAAAAATACTTATATGATATATGTAACACAAAATTAAACTTTAATTGAAATCTAATTAGATTGTTTGCCTGAGTAGCAGCATCAAGGTCTAACACAAATTGAGCAAAGGCGACGACTTCTCGATATTGTGCCAATTCCAATTTTGAACTACTGCAGACTTATTTCATAGCTTTCAATTGAGTGGCGAACCCGACGCAACTGACAGATAAGCTGAAGTTAATAGCAAGTCTAATTCTGCGATAAAAGAGTTTTGTTTCCAAACAGATTTGTCCATTAGTAATGGAGATCACATTAGGGGGAATATAGGCCGATACGTCTCTAGCTTATGTTTGAATGACGAGTAAGGCGATCAAGCTACCTGCACCTGTCTACCAAAATGAAAGAAGGTCAACCTATTCCTACAATTGCGGTCAGTCTCGCTACCTCTTTAGTTGCCGCCCCTACTTGCTCATTCGCAATTACTACCACAAGAAAGTCGCCCCTATCTCTAAGGGGGCTTATGCACTCCACGACTTTCTTATGTTATGGGGTCCCGAAGACTGAATTTAGCTGCCAACCCTAGTTAACAAGCTGAAAAAGTCCTTTTCCCTTTCTCTAAATGGTAAGCTTCATAGCTCCAACAGGGCTAGGGTTGTAAACAAGTTGAACTTTGTTGAGTAGTGCATGCTCAAGCTTGGCTCGTCAAGAAAAATTAAAAGTTCAAGCTTGGCTTGAACTCGTGACAAGCCTAAAAATAGTGTTTGAGCTTGAGCTTGTGGGAAAGCCCCAAAAACTTGAGCTTGGCTTGGCTTGGCTTGGCTTGGCTTGGCTTGACTTGGTTTGATTAATTAGTCAACCCAAACTCAAAGCTTAATATCAAGCTCAAACTTGAGCTTAGGTCAAGTTTTTGAGCTTGAGATCTAAAAATAAAATCACATTATTAAATGCTTAAATCTCTAAAATTAAGAAAAAAGAAAAAGAAAATAGTATACTTATTTTATTATGCATCTAGTCTTACTTATGATTAGCTATTATTCAAATTAATAATTTACATAATTAAATTCATTCATTCATCATTCATTCATCATTCCTTATCTATAGCTTCAACAATTGTTCAAAATATAATTTTTACATTCACATTAGATGCTGAAGGACTAGAAAAATACATGTTTGTAGCTATAATCTAAAGTAGTTCTTGATCAATTTAAAGGGAAGGAAAAAACTAAGGTTATATAGGTAGTGGTCTCATGTTGGTCATGTCATTATTAAGATATGTATAATGAGTATATTTAGCTAACACATATACACTTATAAATGAACCTATACTTAAATTGATGTGTATCAAGCCTAATAACTCACAAGTTTGTTCGTGAACAAATTTTTTTGCTTGGGCTGGGCTTGTTTATTAAACAAGCCTAAAACTAAGGCTTAAATTTGCTTTATTTATAAACAAACAAACATGAAAAAGTTTTTTTATCAAGCCAAGCCGAGTTGTTGATGATTGGCTTGGTTAATTTATAGCCCTAAACAGGGTTGTCGCCGCCGCTTACTAAGCACTGGTTCTATCCTGGCCATGCAAGCAAAGTCGGGGATTGTTTCTTAGCTTTGGACGAATTGGACAGAATAGGACTAAAGTGGACTAAATAGAACTGAATGGATTGAATTGGACCAGAGTGGACCGAATAAGATCAAATGGACCGGATAAACAAAATAGGACTGACTTGAACCAAAGTGGACAGAAGACCGAATAGAACCAATATGGACCAAAGAGAACCCAATTGGACTGAATAGAACTAAAGTAGACTAAATAGATTAAATAAGACCAAAAGCTATAGTATGGACTAAAGTGGATTGAATTAGACCTAATAGGATCGCAGTAAATAAGACCAAGGTAGATTGAATAGAACCTAAGTGGACCGGGTAAGACCGAAATAGACTAAATAGGACCGGAGTGGACCAAAGAGAATTGAGTGGACCGAATTGGACCAAAATTACCAAAGTGGACCGAATAAGAATGAATGAACCGAATAGAACCAAAGTGGATAGAGTAGGACTGAATAAGACCAAATTGGACTAAAGTGGACAGAAAGAACCAAATAGGGCGGAAGTGGACTGATTGGACCAAAGTAAAGCAAACAAGACTAAAGTGGACTAAATAAGATCCAAGTGGACAAAACAGACCTAAGTACTCACAACATAAATATAAGAGAAACATGTTTATAGTGGTAAAATTTGGTTTAAAAATTAATTAAATAAAATAATGATGTTGTGAAGTCTTAATTGGTCTCTTAGTATTTTGCACTCATTAGAGCATCTCCAACAGTATAACTAAATCCAAAATTCTCTCTATAATAGAGAATGAAACCCAAAAAAAAAGCTCTCTAGTGGATTCTCTAGATCCCAATTTTTTTTTGGCTTATGAATAGTAGCTCATCAACTCTAATGGGCTACTATACATTAGCAATTGAATTTTTTTGATTAAAAAATCATACAAGCTACTATTATACCAATTCTTTCTCTCTCCTTTGGATTTATTTTTTTTTTCTCTCATACTCTCTCGCTGTTGCTTCTCAGTGTTCTCACATCACAGAACAAGCAAATATGAAAAAAAGAAAAAAAAAAAAGAAAAAAAGAACAAGCTAACCTGACCCAAACTAGTGATGGGGAGGAGGATGAGTGGCGGTGGTGCATCGGATGTAGTAGTGTTGCACCGACTTTGTCCTTTCGGCGACCTCGATCTCCACTGGCTCTGTTCTCTCTCTCTCTCTCTCTCTCTCTCTCTCTCTCTCTCTCTCTCTCTCTCTCTCTCTCTCTCTCTCTCTCTCTCTCTCTCTCTCTCTCTCTGATGTGAAGTTGTTGGATTGTTCTTGAGGAGAAAAAGAAAATAAAAGAAGGGGGTAGAGATAGGACACTGGACAGTAGGCATGTGGAGGAGAAAAACAAGAAAAAGAAAAAAGAAAAAAAGAAATGAAATGTATGAATGAAAATGAAATGAAAGAAAGAAAAATAATATAAAGAATAAAAAATCCTAATTGAGAAATTCTACCACAATATTTTCACAATAAATTTCAAGTAACATATTGTTATTAGTTAATATTGACAAATAAAAAAATAATTTCAGTGGTGGGTTCCAATTAAAACTAGTAACAACTTTTCACATAAATTTTGTTATGAAAGTATTACGTAAAATGTTGTGGACGTAACACTTCTCATTGAAAAATATAATTGTTAAAAAAAAGAATAAATGATGATAAAAAAAATAAAAAATGAATGAAGAAATAATATTTAAAGAAGATGGAGAAAATGATAAAGAATCTGTTAGAAAGTGTATTTGAAAAAGTAGATAAGTAAAAGTTAAATGTCACTGTTTATTCTCCAAACAGTATAAAAATTTGGTGAATCTGCTAGAAATGCTCTTAATTAACTCATTTAGCACAAAAATAAAAAGGGATTAAATTCTATAAGGATAGGGTGTAAAACTCATGTTTTACACAATCTAATAAGTGATTGTCACATCAGTATTTTATTTAAAATTTAATATATCCTACCATATCTAATAACATCTCAATAAATTCCGAATTTGGTTTGATTCATATATGGGTATTAGAATTAATTGAATGTGATTGCGTTTATTTTTAAATATGTGATACATGGGTAAAACATAAGTTTAACATCACGTCTTTATATAATTTAATCTCAAATAAAAATATTAAGTGGATATATAACACAAAATTAGCCCACAGTTGAAAGTTAATATGGAATCTAATTAAATTCCCTTAGCTTTAGTTTTATTTTTATATACATACATATATATATATATATAGGTTTTTTTTCATAGCTTAGCTGCCTTTGGTTTTTTAAGTTTGAAACAAGCTTGTCTTGGCTGCTCAAGGAGGTCTCCAATTTAATACTTTATTCTGATTTTACTCTCATTATGGTTCGATTGGGCCTATTGAGGCCGGGCTGCCATTGATTTTTTCAAGCAAGCTAGTCTTGGCTGCCCATTTCATGATTGTACTCACAGTGCAGATAATGGTAATGTTGAGGCCGTACCCATGTTTTGCTTGGGCTTATTTATGTGGGAACCTTATAGCAAAGTCTTATTCTTTAAGCCCAAGAATTAATTAACCTATAATAGGGTAGCTTTTCGCAGAATGTTGTGTTCATTAATAAAAGGCTGCTTGTGTTGGCCCATGATGTACAAAATTACGTTCACACAGTATCTACAATCCAATTTACTGCCTGCCTAACAAGTTTGATGAAGACAAAGAAATCCACCAACCATGGCCCTCTTGCAACTTCGATTAGCAATTTAACCCAAAAAAATTTGTTTTTTTTTGGGCTGAATGACCCAAAAAAATTGTTAATTAATCAAACATCATACCAAGAATAACTTTGTAATATAAAAAGGTTACTGCTAAAAGCCTGAGTCACAAGTTACAACTAGTACCATCTTATCATGCCAATGAAACAACCAAAGTAATAAACTTACATTTACAACTGTTAACCAAAAACAAATTAAAGGTGTCACATGATAATTTACAAAAAAAAAAAAAAAAGCAATTGTGCACACCTCTCTAATCTCTATAGATCCTCCTTAATTAAAAGTGAGTCACACACGCATGCACACACTCACTCAAAATCATGAAGTCAAGTCCAAGCAAAAGCTTCTCTCCTGGGTGCAATGGCAAAGAGAACCTCAAGATCAGGTGGCTGAAAATAACCATTCTTAGGCGGGTCCCGCTGCTTCATCACACAACCCACCTTCTTCTTCTTCTTCGGAGCTGGTGGGCATGCCAAATCTGCTGGTATTTGACACTCACTGTGTCTCGGAGTTCTACAACCTTCTTCAACTATCACCTCCATTGTTACTGTTCAGACTCAAATATAACCAAAAAAAAGAAACCCAGACAGAGAGAGTACTTGTTTGAGTTTGGTTGAGTACGTAAGAGTGAGACACAGTGAGTCTTTTTAAGCGACTTTATAATATGGGAATTTTTTTGGGGTTGGACCCACCAAACTCTAGCTTGTTCCGGAAGGTGCACATTGACTTATCCAAACGTGTGGTGGAAGCAACTAAAGGCTGAGGTTACGTGGAACATAGGTGGCAATAAAAAGTGAATCAACTTTAGCCACGTGGACTCTTATTTTGAATCTGGGCCACACGTTTGTTTGGTAAATAGTTTCCCTCCTTTTTTTTGGAGGCTTGGGATGCTTTTAATTCTCTTACTGTGAGTCCTAAAATGGAGGGATTGGCCAGTTGGGGGCTATTTTTGAGAAATGTGGTGAATGATTGGAGTACGCGGAAAGTGGGTGTGACTATAGATCTGTTTGGATAGAGCTTATTTTTGCTGAATTGAAAATTGAAATTGAAAACACTGTAGCAAAATAATTTTTTAATGTGTGAATAGTACTGCGAGACTCATTTTTAATAAAAAATTGCTAAAAAAAGTACATGAATAGTGCGTGCACAGTGCACGCACAGTGCAATCCTGCACTTCTTGTCCCCCACGCGCCAGAACAGAAAAAAAAAAAAGAAAAAGAAAAAAAAAGCAAAACTTGAAAAACGCAAACGCTGAGTTGAAAAGCTGTATCCAAACCGGCACTATGTCTATGTCGTTTTGTCACCGACTCACCGCCAAGTTTTGGTTTCCCACCTGCAGAGGGATACAAAAAGTATTTCAACTTTTTTTGACCGACTTGTAGGTTTGTGACAGTTTAATTGATAAAATTTTTAATAGTAGGATAAAAAATATAAATTTTAATTTTTACCTAATCTAAAAATTAATTGAGAAACTATAATAATTTTTGAGAAATGAGGTAAATGATTGGAACATGTGGAAAGTGGCTGTGACTATGACGTTTTCCTATGGGGACGTCACCAACTCACCGCCAAGTTTTGGTTCCCCACCTGCAAAGTGATACAAAAAAGTTTTTTTAACTTTTTTTTGCCGACTGGGAGGTTTCAGCTCATTTTAATTAGTAAAATTTTTGAAGGTTAAATAAAAAATGTGTAGTTAATATTTATTTATATTAAAAATAGATTGATATTTTAATTTCACGATAAATATATTATTAGAAGTGGACCATAGGTTACAAGTACAACTATCTCAGACAGAAAAAACAAAGAGTTTGATTGTTTCTAAAAAAACAAAAAGGCCGACTTCTCCTCCTGTGTGATTATCGCGTCATGATGATTGTCGGCCTTTCGACAAACACTTTGTACCTACAATTTTGATGGGTTGCGAATTAGACCCAAAAAGAAACCTCTATGGGTCAATGGCCTAGAAACACTTCGATGGGCTGAAGGGCCTGTAGTCTGCTCATTAGACAGCTGTAGCCTATATAATAAGTAAATTGAGGGAGAAAAACGCTCCAAGAGGAGTGCTCCAGTTGGTAGGGATCTCGCAAGTAAGTATAAGATCTCTCGTTTGAGTCGTGGCGGGTACCATGTAGGGGGTGGGTTCCTAGCTTACTTTGCGCCTCCTTCGCTGGCTCTCTTGAGGTGTTAGGATGAGTTCTGTGGCATCCCAGTTACAATAACTATGGCTCAATCCAACATTCCCTAGTGGGGGTGCCCCTAACAGGTCACGCCCTGGGGGGTAAGCCACATATGGTTGCCCCCGCCCCACCTTTCAGTTCATCAAAAAAAAAAAAAAAATTGAGGGAGAAAAACTGTGAGCATTCACATCAACCTCAAAAAATTTTTAGTTAAATTTGGTCTAAAATCTACTTTAACTAATTTATAGCATTCACATCAAGAATGTTAAAAATTTAAATTTTTAACAATTCAAAATATTATTTTATCTATTTTAACAACACACTTTACAATTTATCTAATATAAAAAATTCTATTTTCCACATTTGAGCTAAAAACTATTCTTTTTTTTTTTTTTTTTTTTTTATGTATTGATTTCTCTCTCCCCTTTATGTCACACTCTCTCCCCCCTTTCTCTTCGTCTGATCAACCTCACAGCCCACCATTCACCATCTCCACAAACACATAACCAACCACCACGATCTAATTTTTACGACAAAACGCACCCCCGATCTGATCTCTGTGTCAACACAACCACAAAATGCACCCCAATTCGATCTCTGCATCAACCCAACCACAAAACACACCCCAATCTGGTGTGTGATTCACGCCACATCACCTCCTCTAAAAACAAAACAGCACTATGACCCACCAATTAGTTCAACCCATGAACCACCGTGATTCACGACAAGGGAAAGAGAGACGAGATGAGAACGACGAGACGAAACCCATCTCAGACCCA
This sequence comes from Castanopsis chinensis, assembly GCA_032878915.1. Taxonomy (NCBI): domain Eukaryota; kingdom Viridiplantae; phylum Streptophyta; class Magnoliopsida; order Fagales; family Fagaceae; genus Castanopsis; species Castanopsis chinensis. Next base: position 27,412,401 of record JAVQMG010000126.1, read on the forward strand.
CAACGAGAGAGAGAGAGAGAGAGAGAGAGAGGGAGAGAGAGAGAGAGAGGATAATTTAATTGAAGGAATAATAAAATATATATATATATATATATTTATAAGTTTTGAGCTACAATAGATTGCTAAAAATGGTAGTTTGCTATAGCTAAGTTGCCAAAATTTTTTAATTATAACAACATTGATGTAGTGTCTATTTATTTTTGAAAACTTATTTTACTATTTAGCTTATTTTTATTACTATTCATGAGTTTTACTGTACTTTTTAGTACTATTTATGGGTTTCACTATACTATTTCAGTTAATTTTTACCATTCATATATTCTTGATATGAATGCTCTTACTATTCATATATTGCTTTATTAGATTCAGTACTTTATTATTATTTAATTTATGTATGTATATTTTTTTTGGCGAAAACCACATTTTAGTTCCTACATTTTCACACGATTCCCATTTTGGTCCCTATATTTTTTTTTTCCACCACTTTTAGTCCTGAAAAACGCCTTTCGTTTTTGTCCCGACCGTTACTTTTTTGACGGAAATTGTACAGGTGGTAAACAGCTTAAGCTAAAAATAATAAAATAATGCACTAAAATAATAAAATACTCCACGTGGCTTTCCTGCCCCTTCAGTTAGTCTAATTCCTGCCTGTAGGAGATCACGTGGCCCTCACGTGACTATTTATAATAAACTTCTCCTCCACTGATAGCTTGATTCAGAAATTCTTAACACCCAAACCCACCTCCTCGCCACAGAAGTCATCACCTCGCCACAAAACTCAAACTCATCTCCTTGCCACAAACTCAAATTCATCTCCTCACCATGAACTGAACTCGTCGTTGACAAGTGCTCTCATGGAATCAAGCTCGATGTCATCGAGTGGAAGCTTAAGGAAAAGGGGCCCAACCCAATGCTTTTGCTCTGAGAAACCCGTTTTGGTTGTTTCGTGGACACCTGATAACCTTGGAAGAAGGTTCTACGGGTGGCCAAATTACTGGGTAAGTTTTTTTTTTTTGATGCAAATTACTGCATTCTTAGTATCTGTTTGTACACTTTTTTAAATTTCTATTGATTTTGTGGGTGGGGAAAAAAACCAGAGTGAGAAAGAGGAACTATTTGTGGGCTTCGTTGACTGTGATGATGTTGTTTTTTATATCCATTTATTGGATTCTGTTATTGGGTTCTTATTTTATAGCTATTATTTTATTCAGTGGGTCTTGTTTAGATTGGCTGTGACTAGATTTTTCTAATACTATTTGTGTCAGGTTGGACGCAAGTGTAAATTTTTTCAATGGCGTGATGATGAAATCTGCAAGTGTGGTACGGTGCTGATTCCAGAGCAAAGGCAACAGATTTTAACCCTTGAAGCTGACATTACAGGCTAGAGGAAGAGAGAGAAGAGGCTGCTCATCTGCCTGGGGCTGTCTATGGTGATAAGTGGGATGCTACTGTGCTTGATGCTTCTTTTGGTTGGCCAAATAGGTAGGGGGAAAATGGGTCATTAGGTGGATAGGAATTAGTGCAAAAAGGCTATAATTTTGGTGTATTTTGGTAGGTTTTGGCAAATTTTTTGAGTTGGTATGTGTTGGCCTGAACTGTATGTGTTAGCCATAATCATTTGCCTGTATTTCGGTGTAACTCTCTTTGTAATCCAAGGCTTTAGCAATGGAACATTACTTTTTAATTAATGTATGACTTGTTTATTGCATTGTTGTGAACTGTTTGTGACTTATGTGCATTAAGCTGAAAACCAAAAAAAATAGAGGCATATTGGATAGACCAAATAAATAGTGCAGGCTTCATGATTTCAATGCCTAAGAACTTTTATATACCATTTGGCATATAATAAAGGAAATGGTCAAGTTATAAGCATTTCTGTAAGCATTTCTTGCAGTCACTAGTCACAGAACACAACATTTCTGGCTTTTGAATCAATTTATCCCCTGGCAGGAAAAAACAAAACATTCCAAGGCCTCATACAGTTACACAAGTAGACTTCCAATTCCTAGTTTACTCAGTTGTTAAGTTTTTGTCTCTGTTCCTTGTTGCTTTTCCTTATTTATGCATTTGTTAAATGAATTTCTATTACTCATAAAAAATTAAAATTAAAATTTATAGTAAACCGAAACAAGCAGCTTGGAATCTTAATTTCATGTTTCACATGATTAAATATCAGTCAATACTACATCATTTGTTTCAATCCATTTCCCAGCACCAGCACCAGCACCTGCACTGCACTGCACTGCACTACCACACACACTAGCACCTTACACACAGCAGCACCTCACACACAGCAGCACACACACCTGCACCTCACACGCACCAAAACCTCACACACACTTGCACCTACACTACACACTGCACACTGCACACTGCACTGCATTGCACTGCACTGCACTAGCACACACACCAGCACCTGCACTAACCCAGCACACACCAAAACCTCACACACACCTGCATTGCACCAGCACACACACTTGCACCTCACATGCACCAAAACCTCACACACACCAGCACACACACCTGCACCTACACTGCACACTGCACTGCATTGCACCTGCTCTGCACTGCACTGCACTAGCACACACACCAGCACACCAAAACCTCACACCAACACACACCAAGTCACACACACTAGCACACACCAAGTCACACACACCTGCACTACACCTCACACACACCAGCACCTCACCTCACACACCAGCACCTGCACTGCACCAGCACCAGCACACGCACCAGCACCTCACACACACTTGCACTACACCAGCACCAACACACACACCAGCACCTCACTGCACCAGCATACACACCAGCACCTCACATACACCAGCACCTGCACTGCACCAACACCAGCACCTGCTCTGCACTGCACTAGCACCAACACCTGCACTGCACTGCACCTCGCACACACCAGTACACACCAAGTCACACACACACCAGCACCGCACACACACCTGCACCTCACACAATAGCCCCCCAATGCTAGTCCAACAAATTTGGCTTCAAATTAACACAGGAATTAAATATTCATCACAGTAATTAAATACTAATAAACTAATTAACACCAATAAATAGACAATAATTAACACCAAGTATTCATCCACCTGTAAATATTAATGATCACATAAGTGCCAATAATTACAAAATATGGGACAAATGACAGTATTCATCTACCCAACACATTCATACAAAAAAAAGACTTGGTCAGCCATTATATAAGTATACCAAAAAGCCAATTGTCTTGGCAGTTACATAAACTTGGTCAGCCATTATACAAGTATACCAAAGAGCCAATTGTCTTGGCAGTTATATAAACTTGGTCAGCCATTATACAAGTATACCAAAAAGCCAATTGTCTTGGCAATTACATAAACTTGGTCAACTTTTTTCTCAAAAAAAAAAAAAAAGATATCAACTTTGGCTGTCAACATATAGCAAAAAAAAGGTCTTGCTTCAGCTTGCTATCTTCCAGCAGATCTCATTGCTGCCTTATACCTTGTTGCATTCTTAGATGCATTTAAGGTCTCAGTGGTGACTGCACTTCTCTTCCTCTGTCTTTTTGGCCTTCGATTGGACTGGTTGTCAGTGGTCACATCATCAGTAGAGCTTGGTTGTGCACTGCGTATATCCTTGGCTGCCTGCAAGCAGAAGCACAATAACAATTAATAAGCTGCCAATTGAAAAAAGAAAAAACACAGATATCTAAGTCAAACTACTATGCTTACCCTCCTAATGGTCCTGCTGGCTTGGGATGCACTCCTAGGCAAGGAGGAGTTCCCTCCTACTTCTCCCTTGCAGCTCCTCCTATTGTGGCCTAATTTCCCACATGCTTTGCATTGTTTTGAGATGCCTGCATCTTTGTGTTTTCTGTGACTTCTAGGTTCATCAGGCTCCAGTGCCTTCTTCTTCTTAGGCCGGCCAGGAGGTCTCCTTTTGATAGGGGGCTGCACAGGTGGCAATCCAATAGGTCTCCACATATTCTGGCCATTGATGGGCTCTATAATGGGGTCATAGCAGTCAATGTAGGTTGTCCTTTTGTAGCAATCATTTATATACTTTTCAGCATCTTCCCTATTGAAAAAGATACAGGAAATGACATGGCAACATGGTATGCCAGTTATGTCCTACTTCCTACTGCTGCACCTCTTCTCTTCCAAGTCTACAGTGAAGCTCTCCAGCCCATTCTTCACTTCAAACTTGGTACGACCAGCCCAACATGCTAGCCACTTGCTGCATGCCAACTTCTCCTTGTACAATCTCTTTCTTATTTTAGGACACAACTCAGATTCCACCTTAATAATCATTTTCTTGTTTGCTTGAAATCTAGTAATCAGATATAGCCTAATACACTCAAGCTGCAAGCACATAGAGAGAAATGGAGAATTAAACATTCATGAATCACACAAGTCTATGGATCATAAAAGAGTGTTCAAGCTGAGTAGATTGCCTACCATGGTGATGATAGCCTTAGCTGCTTTCCAAAAAAGGTCTCTAATAAGGACACCAGGATGATTCTTGCTCAAGTTATTGTATAAATGTCTACAACAGATTCTATGCTCGTATTGTGGCCAATTGTCAACAAAGGCATTCACCAACCCCTACAAAGCAATAAATATTAATTTAGCAAGCAATATATATATTAATTTAGCAAGCAATAAATTTTAAGAAACCAGACCTTCTACTGATCAGATATGGACACCCATCTTTTGACATCTCCTATGTCAGCAAGCAATAAATTAAGAAACCAGGTCCAAGAGTCCTCAGTTTCGGCCTCAACTACTGCATATGCGAAGGGGAAGTACTCATCATTGGGATCTCTGCCAACAACACACATTAGCTGACCACCTGACTTGGTCTTCAGATGGCATGCATTTAGACCAATGATTGGCTTGCACCCTGCCAAGAAGCCCTTCTTGCAACCCTCTAGGCAGAAGTAAATTCTTTCAAAATATGGCAACCCAGTTGCCAAGTCATGCTCAGTTGCCAAATCACCATCACTATAAGTATGCACCTTCATCAATAACATGCTCCCAGGACTACACCTTCTCAACTCATCACAATATTCCCACAGCTAGTTGAACTGTGAAGTGAGGACCCCATCAATAGCCTCTTAAGCTTTCTCTCTTGCCCTACTTGCCTTGCCTGCACTTATGTCAAGCACATACTTCTCATGCACGCATCCTGAATGTCCTTAAGCCTTATGTCAAGTTGTCTCCTAACCCTCTTCATTAACTTCTTCCCAATATATGATGATGTCACCTTGGATTTCTAAAACTTCTGCTGCATGTGTGTTCCAAGTTTAGTGTTTTCAATCTAAAACTCTTCTCCCTTGGCACCTTTGCAAGGTAGGCAACAAACTTGCACCCTGGCTGGCATTAGGCTTTCACTCTCACCAAGTCATTTTTCACAAATTTTATAGCCCACCCACCATGGACTGCATAATTAGTAATAACATCTTTAAATTGTTTAGGTGAGAGGAACAACATATCATTCTCAAACCTAAGGTTCTCTGCTTTGGCTGCAGGCCTAAAGATTGGGAATTTGCTCCTTCTAATAGAATTGTTAACCTTAGCAGTAAGTCTCACCATCACTTGAATCATTACAATGCTCATTGCTTGATGAACTCTCATCAAGGCTAACCAGTTTTTCACTCTCAAAGTCAGAATTCATGACACAACCACCCATTTGTCTTGGTTCACCCTCATCATCTTCAGCTTGATTGTCCTAACTATCAGCACTATCTTCACCAATGTCCATTGGTTGCATTTGTGGCTCTTCTTCTAAGTCACTCCCCTCAGCCTCACTACTCTCCTCAACTTCGTCATCAACATTATCATGGCCTCCAAATTGTGAAAAATCAGGTCTGTAATCTCCATCAAAATCCTCATTATAAATATCCTCTTCATACTCAGCATACTTATAAAAGTGATCACTTTGAAGCTCACTATCATTGTCACTACTAACATAATAAACCACATCTTCATTTTTTTTTATCACCACCAACAACTTCTAAGGCATTTACCCCTTCTGGTTCAGCTAAGAGCTCTAAATCCTCCACTGCTAACTCAGCTGGTTCATTCACTAGATGCTCCACAAAGACATGAATGTCCCCATATCCCTTCACCAAGTCAGTCATGAACACAGCAGCATCATCATCAACCACCTCATGGAAATGTGCCTGCTCTGGGTTCACACCAGGCATTTTAAACCATAGCTTATCCACTGCAGTGTACCCAAAATCCCTACAGATACTCTCGATCTCTACTTTTGACCACTAATTTGGGTCACAATTATCCACTATATCAACTGTCCCTTCCATATAAGCTTGAGGGTCCCACGTAAAATGCCCACCATGGTGGACATGCAGAGTAAAACACTTATCCATCCTGCATGCAAGTCATGGAAAGAAAACAGAATGAAAACAAAATAATACTTTGTTAGGCTAATAAACTAATAAAAAAATTAAAAAACATACAATACAGACAAAGGAACACATGGACCCAACCACTTCTTGAAAAGTAGGACACAATATAGACAATCAATGCAAATACCAACACAAAGATTCCATGGTTTATCAAAGTCAATATAGTGGTCCCTGATAAACAATAGTGACTGAATACAGATAAACAATGCAAAAGTAAAACAAACACAGCTGCAAATACCAAAAGCTATAAACAACAACAGTCGAACAGCCAAAAAATGCAAATCCCAAAAATATTCCACTATCACAGTCACTACAAAAGGTATAAAGGGAGAGAGGAAGAGAGAGAAAGCGAGATAGAGATAGAACCCAAAAGCATGAACAAAACACAACTCAAAATTTCCAAATTCTCAAAACCCAAAAGCTGAGATTGCGACCCAGATCGATTACTCAGCACTTCAAAATACCATTCATAAGAGAGTGACACATAACGAGAGAGAGAGAGAGAGAGAGACACACACACACAGAGTACCTTCACGCAAGGTGGATTTAAAAAATGGAGCTGCTTCATGGAGCTGCTAGGGATTTTTTTTTGCTAAATGGTAAGAGGTTAGGGATTTTGAGCTGATTTGGGGTTTTTTGTGCATGCTATTTTGGGTAAAATTTGGTGGTCTATGGTGATTTGTGCGACGGGATGACAAGTTAGGGTTGGTTGACTAACTGAGTGAGTGCCACGTGACTAACTAAAGGGGCGGGAAAGCCACATGGAGTATTTTATTATTTTAGTGCATTATTTTATTATTTTTAGCTTAAGCCATCTGCCACCTGTACAATTTCCGTCAAAGAAGTAACGGTAGGGACAAAAACGAAATGCGTTTTTTAGGATAGGGACTAAAAGTGGTGAAAAAAAATATAGGGATCAAAATGGGAATCGTGTGAAAATGTAGGGACTAAAATGTGGTTTTCGCTTTCTTTTTAGTTTTACCAAATATCTTTCTTCTTTCACCTTTTTTTTTTTTAAAAATAATCTTTCCAAAAATCTTTCTTTTTTCTCCTTGTCCTTCTCCAATTCTACATTTTCTCTGTCCAGGATCAAACAAACACAACCACATCAAAATTCAAATCAACTTAACGTGATCTAACACCAAACATAAAATGATTCAAACCCTAATAGGTCGAGCACAAATCAACCCAACTAGATCTAATATCATACATTCAATATCAAAACCAAACAGACCCAAATGGACAACACACAACGGTCATGACCCAGCAACGTCACCTACCACCCATCCCAACCTAGTGACCATCTCGACCCAAATCACAACACTTTTGTTCTTAGTTAGACCTCACCGTTGTTCTATTTATCTATCACAAGATCATGACGTTGATCTTAGTGTCAGCCCAACCTCATCATGCCATCGTTGACTATAGAGCAGCCCAAACATGCTCTATAGCTGCGTTTTTTCAAACGCAGCTTAAAAAAACATGGCTGAAAAACACGTTTTTTGTACTGAGGCTTCTAAGTAAAGATCACAAAGTCTTTTTAGACTAGACCTTGGTTAGCCTGTCAATTTTTTTTTTTCACCTTAAATTATCAATTGATGCCTCACATGGTTGACAGTTTGATAATTGCCTAATAGAAACATATGACAGGCCACAAACGCATTGACCCCTTGTGATTAATTAAATTGATTAATTAGCCGAGTTATTAATTAATCAAGTTAACATGAAAATTCACGTGGCAGCACAAACAAATCACCAATAACTAAAGTATGCAGCGGAAAATAAAAGACACGGTGATTTGTTTACGAATGGGGAAAACCTGACGGCAAAAACCCCACCGAGTGATTTAAGGTCACCACTCCTGAAACTCTACTATTATCACAACAAGCGGTTACAAGCAAGGAATCCGAGTACCTTACCAACCTACAGTTGAACCCTTACCCCAATACCCAATTGGACTTGTTCTGTAGTTACAGTTTCTCCTTTTGATGCACGGCTCCGAGTACGTGACTAACCAATTGCGTGGATCCAAGTACGCGACTTCAATTCACCAACTAGAGAGAGAGTTGTTGGCTGCAAAGTTCTTCAAATCATTCACACGATGAAGATCAAGAAGATGCTTGGTTACAAAACCCTACGGTGTACATTACACAGCAACTTCTTCACAAGAGATGAACTAGGGCATGAACTTTGTCTTTGATCACAAATTGCATGAACAATAATTACTCAATACTTGTGCAATTGCATCACTTTGACGGTCCTTAAAACAATCCTTTTATATGTCTAGGGTTAGGAGAAAAGAAGTCCCAAAGACACATTCACGGATTGGAATCAAAACAGAACTTGAAATCTATTTTCTTTAAATCTCGACAGATAGAGGTGTCGAGGATCTGTCGAGAAGCTGTCGAGCCTCAGGGTTGAAACAGCTTCTAAAGCTCGATAGATGCATGTGTCGAGACCAGGTGTCGAGCTTTAGTAACTTGCACTTTCCAGCTTGTTTCTTGGACAGACTTGATGACTTCAACACTTGATCTTGAAACACTGTTTCTTGAAGCGTTAAACACATCCTAAATCTACCCAATTACAAGTAAAGTGCGTTTTGTCTAAGGATAAGCCAATTACACAAAATAGTGACATATGTCAATAACTTGAACTACATATGTCCTAACAACATAGTTACCTATAATTCAATGGTTTTTTTTTCTTACAGAAGCCCCCCTCAATACAAACATAAAAGTCAAACAAATGGTGATCTCACAAGTAGGGAATGACAATCAAGGTGGAGAGCATCAAAAAGATGTGGATATGCTGTTGAAGCTAAGAATGATAATGATAATATATATATATATATATATGTGTGTGTGTGTGTGTGTGTGTGTGTGTGTGTGTGTGTGTGTGTGTGTGTGTGTAGCAGTAGTGGTGAAAAAAACCCAAGCATGGATGAAACATGAAAGTTGTTTTAAAGGCAAGAGAACTTGGTTATCCTCATTCTCAGCAAGAATAAAAAATGTAAAGAGATACCAAAAAAACTATGATAACAGACCTGCATAATCTCACCCAATATTGACCATAATTATGGGTGTTTGCCATCTTTTTTTTTTTTTTTTTTCATGGCTCATCAAAATTTACATTTACTTGAAATAAATCTAAATCTATCAGAATAATTTATGGAATTAAGCAAATGTGAGAAAGAAATAGAGAACAAAAGCACAAATTAATAGTCAACAACATATCAAAAGTCATAGAAATAAATAAACAGCTGTACTACTCTCTCTAAAGAAACTAAATCAAGCAAATATGAATTATTAAATACGTGTAGAGGGCCAGAGGCATATGCAATAAACTACTTGTAATGCTCTACTTTGATATTTTTCTCAAAGTAATTCTTGAATGTAAATAAGCCTGCAATCCTTTTCTCCTCTACCTCCTCTAGCTTTTGCTTTAGCTGAGGTACAACTATAGTCAACACATCTCCTAGATATTTATGTAGGCACCGAATCATCTCAGTCCACATTTTGGATACAATGTCTCAATACACCTCAAATTCGCATCCATCAAGTGTTTTTCTATTCGAATACGCTTCTTCGAATCTAGTTGAATCATCTGCAATGAATGAATCTTTTGCAACAATTCTCGGCACGCCTAGCCGTAGAACTCAGTGTTGAAATCATCACATCCATCTCAGAAATATCATCTTCATATTGATTCCAAAAAATTTCATTAGGATTTCATTTCTTCTCTACATATTTGAAATCTGGATTTTCACACTTCACCGTGTTATTCAATACTTGATGTTCAAGTTCTTTACTCCGACTTGCTGGATCGAAACATTTTTATCTTTCGAAACCCCGATAACTTGGATTGTTACTAATGCTATATAAATCTTTTGCAAAAACATTAAACACTTTCACAAGATCATCAAACTCTTCCTCTTTCTTAGGATCACCCGAAACGGTAGAAGAAGCACGATATTCTTTAAATATATCAACAATATAATGTTCCAATTGCCACCCATCAATCCCTTCATTACTATATCTATGAAAGTTTTTCAAAAACCGATCTATATATGCCTCAGGAGACAAAATCGCTTATATTTTCTTGAAAAGTGTAAGTCGTCGATAGTACACAAGTGTTTGAGAATAATCAACAAAAGCCTGAAAAGCAGAGAGCAAATCTTGGTGAACCTTAAAAGATTAGTGACCTAATCGCATAACTCTACTTGGCTCGTTCTGCCCTTGAAGTAATCGTTCATGAAATCCAAGTACTTCTCGTAAACACTATCATCATCGTTGTGTTGAAACTGAGCCTGCATGCTGTTGACAAATGTGATTGCTAGGACAAAAAAGGAAGTTGAGGGTTCCATGAAATTGAAAACCTTCTTCTTTCTCAAACGAATAGGAGAGATAGACAGAAGGTTTTTGTAAAGATAGATAGCAGGTTTTTTTTTTTTTCCTTTTTTCTTTTTTCTTTTTTCTTCTGAGGGTTCAATTTATACCTAATCACCAACTTTTAGAACCCTAACCTAGTAAACCCAACAATCCACCTACAGTACCCAATCCAATCCAATCCAATCCAATTTATTTATTTTTAAAATTATTATTATTATTATTATTATTATTATTATTATTATAACCGAAGTCTTTGAAGCTTCCATAATTTTCTGCATTAGCACAATATTTAAACAATAAAAAATAAAATTAAAAACTCTATTTTACTCAAAAACAAAACCCTACGAATTCGACTACACTTTTAACTCTTCCACCGTTTGCTATCATTAACAAAAATACGGAGACCAAAGGCAGGGTGTTGCATGCCAAGTTGACCATTGAAGATCAAGCTCTTGCTGTAACATATCATGATAATGTGACAGACTCTCTAAAACTAACCATTCTCTCTACCTCTCTAAGCTCTTTTTCTCTCTATATCCCCAATAGTTTCTAAAAATACATTCCAAACGCGAAAGTCTACTCAAAGGCACAGAGAGAAGACAGACACCCATGACGGAGACCATCAAAGCCATCACAAGATCTCCATTGTCATAACAAGTAGCAATTACCAATGCTTCAAACTCTAGCCCTAGTTTACATTGGTGAGATGCTCTGTATCCAATTTCAATCAGTTTTTTTACTAGTGTTGTTGGCATATAATTGGTATTGGTAGTGCTATTGTTGTTAAGTATTTTTTTTTTTTAAATTTTTTGGCCTATTAGGAAGTTTTTTATTGGAAATTTGGGATTTATAGGTAGTGCAACTATTGTTAGTGTTTTTGAATGTATATTGAAAAGAATTGTGGATACGTGAATATGGGGTCACATGTAGTCAAGCAAGGCAACACAAAATTATGGTGGAGTGACTCCACATCTAAGAGACTATTAATAAAACAAAACCAACCAAATTTGGGCTGGTAGTGGTGGAGATGATTTGTACTCTTGTTTACTTTCAAAGAATAGTTGGTTGAATCAAAATCCAAATAATTGGTGTTGACTAAATTACCAACCCACGAGTTGTATTGAAATTATATATAAACAAACAAAAGAAAACTATTAGATTATTAGATAGAAGCTAAGGATAAAACATAATGATGAGACATTTGAATTTAAATAAAATACAATAGTTGGAACCAAATCCACTGCAAGTTTATCTGAATTTTGATTTGCAACATTATCTGTAGAGGCAACGTGAGCTGTAGATCAATTATCAAAGGCATTTATCTTAACAGCATCTAGAGCTTACAAGTGAATAAGTAATCAAATTCAAATAGCACATTATGCATTTCTGTATAAACAGAGAAATTGTATCCTTGAATCATGTACCCATGTAAAAATTAGTACACTGATTACACTTCACACAAATTAAGTAATGAATTTTGCTTTTGATTTTGGTGAGTGAGTGATTCTACTCTAGGTTATGATTTTTAGTTTTCTGAAATTTAGCCACTGTTAATTATTAAACAAAGAGTTATAGATGGAATTTGAGAAGTTGCTTAATTAATGCTTTGTTAGTGCTCTTTGATTCATCTTTTCTTTTTTAGCTCACAATTTGTATATGGTTTTTTTCCTTAATGAATTTGTATAGCTATTTAATTGATTGGTTTAGAATTGTTATGGTTTCAATGATGTCCAGTGATTATTTGACTTATTTCTAGCTATGATGTTGCTAACTAATTTATATATATATATATATATATATATATAAAACCGAAACCTTTAAAGTTCTCACAATTTTTCACGTCAGCACAATATTTAAATAAAATTATCATTTTATTTAAATAAAATTATTTTTGTTTAGTCTAAACTTAACAAGGAGTAAAACTTTATCTCTCTAACAAGTCCATCTTAAACTCAAACTTATCATTATCAATTTTTTAAATAAAATTATTTTTGCTTAGCACTACAACAAAATGTATTTTCAGTAACGAAATTTAGTGAGGAAATATTTTTCATTTCTAAAAATATAGATTTAGAGACGAAATATGAATTTCGTCGCTAATAATGAAAAAAAATTAACATTTAGCGGTGAAAAATAATTTTCGTCGCTATTGTGATCTAAAAAATGGGTGCCAATAGGGAAAACTTTGGTGCGAACTTAATTAATCTATAGCAATGAAATATCTCGTCACTTAAAAGTTGAATTTTTTAGTGACACAATAATTTGTTACTGTAGGTATTGCTGTGGATAGGTTTAGCGACGAAAGTATTTTCATCGCTATAAGGAAGAATTAGCGACGGAAAATAGTCATTGCTAAAAATAACAATGGTTTTTCATTTCATTGCTTTAGCGACGAAATCACAATTTGTTACTAAAAGTATGCTATAACGACAAAATATGAATTTCGTCTCTAAACTTTTTTACAAAATCTGGGTTCTTTAGTGATGAACTTGACCTTCGTCGCTAAAAACTTAAAAAACCTGATACCTTTTGCGACAAAGAGGAAGCAGTAGCAATGGACCAATTCGTTGCTAAAGACTTGGCTATAAATATACCCCCTCCCCTATTTTATTCCAATCATCAACTCCCAAAAGAAGAAACCCAACTGACACCAATAAGAAGAAACCCAACCGACATTGATAAGCACAAACCCAACCATCGCTGATAAGCACAAACCCAACCGTATCATTGTCTGAGCACGCCGCCGCCGTTCTGAGCAAGACGCCGCCTATTTGAGCATTCTATTGCCGATTTGAGCAAGTCGCCGCTGATTTCCCTCATTTTGCTGCTGATCTGAGCCTCCCTTTCCCTCCCAAAACCCATCCCGACCCTTCGCCTTCCTTCCCCTCACAAACCCATCCCGACCCTTTGCCTCCCTTCCCCTCACAAACCCATCACAAGCTCTGAGTTTTTGTTGTGAATAGTAAGATTTTCCCATCTCCCCTTGTCTAAAGTTTTTGGTTTGTAAAGGCTTTTGATGAATGCCCATTCAAAGCTATGAAGATCTGAGGGCTTCTTTTTTTTTCTTTTTTTTTCTTTTTTTATTTACATGCATTTCTTATATCTGAGTTTTTGTTTTTGTTATGAATGATGATAAATGCACTGAGGTTTGCACAGTTTTTATTTATTGATGGAAATGCAGCCTAGAAAGTTGTTTTTGATACTCCATAATTTGTGTATTATTATATGTATTGTTGGGTCAAATTTTAGTGCTTTGAAAATACCCACATGTACCCAAGTAATTTATCTCTATTTGTATTTTTCCAATGATAAAAACTCAATTAATTTTCTTCATCAGCCTTTGCTATGTTTTCTCTATTGTCATCATTATTATTATGAGCTATGGGGGATTTATCTCAATATTACCCTTATCCTGTTTAATTAGAAATCTAATGTTTGAATTCTTGAACTGCTTGATGGTGATTAGAAGTACACTATTTGACTCAATCAATTCTAAATTATAAGTTTGTAACATTTTTTTTTACTCCCTTGTTCTTTAATTCCTTTTGGTTTTAAGTGGTGCTTTTGCTTACTAGCCATGTTCCAATTAGTTGTTGTTTTTTTTTTTTTTTTTTTCAAATGGTGAAATTATTTCATACTTGCTTAAAAGAAGAAGAAAAAAAGAATGTTGATGGGAGTAGGACATATGGTTTGCATATTTCATTAAGTACAAGCTTCAATGGTGTATCATTGTTTTTTTTTTTTTTTTAAATTTGTGCCGCTTAATGTTTATATATATATTATGATTGCTTGCAAGACTTAGTTTATTGCTTCATGTATTTGTACTGCGTTGCCAATTTATGTTTTGCTAGAACAAAAAGGGTGAAGCTTTATGATAGATTTAATAATTCTAGCTTCATAACCAAGTGTTAAGTAAGCCATAATTGGATTGTGTTTTTTTATATATGTATTGTAGAAGAAATTTAATGGTTTTTGGTTGCATGGTTCTTTTAGTGCAAAGATGCATGCTACCGACGCATTAACTAGTACGACTGATAATTACATAGAACATAATTACAACTGCACCCTGTCTTTACTACTGAGATTATACTTCACTTAATTTAGCTATAATGTACATGGAATGTATAATTTTTTAACATCGATAATGTTTAAATAGGATCTAGTAGCAAAATTACCCGTGAAACAACACGTGGTATAGCAGTACGGGCACTTGTTGAAAAAAGTGGTAAGTTGTCGGTACGTATAATTGCAGAGTATGATGCTCCTATTAGGAAGAATGCATGCAAGCTTGTCAATCAAAATTGGCATACAAGTGTGAAGTAATTTGTCCAGTTACAACGTGAAAAATTGGAAAAGTGTTGATACTGCTACTAGAGATGTGGTGCTTCAACATATTGCGGTAAATTTACATTGATAATGTTTAACTCGTTTTTGTTGTCACTAAGCATATTAAATTCATATAATAATATTTTTATAATACATATACACTTCATTTTACAGGATTAGTTTGAGCTATAAGGAGATTCCAACTTGGTAATGAAAACATTAAATACTAAATGTGGAAGATTATTGAGTTGCAAATCCAACAAGTTGCATCAGGCTTATAAAAAGCTCGTACAATCTCATGGTGTTGACTATGCAAGAAGCCACCTGCAAAAGAATGCCACACTTGAGCTGTGTACTGGACTTATTGATGAGAGATGGACCAAGGAGGAATGACTAGTAAATTATTTATGCGTATATTATTATTATCCAATGTTTACTATATTATGTTGTCAAATGATTAGATTAATACTTAGATGAAGTAAATGTATACTATTTAATTCATGATCTAATAAATATTTTGAATGTTCTTTATTAGAAAAAATCAAGAAAGAACTCTAAAAATAGGAAAAAAACTTCAAGCAAACATAGATGCTGGACAAAGGCGCTTGCTGTTAGGGTTAATGAGGAGGTGCATGTTTTTTCATTTTCTTAAACCTTAGTATATTACATGTTGTGATTAATTAACTATATCTATCTAATACTCGAATGTTAATTAATCAGACAAATAATATGGGCGGTCAAGTTCTTGAATTGGCAAAAATCTTTAAAGATGTTCATTTCAATCCAAATCAAATATGTGGATACACCATGAGGATGAAGCGACATATGTTTCTTTCTCTCTTTCAAATAATAGGAAACTATTCTCAAAGTGCAAGAGGATCATTGTCAAGATCCTAATGCAATTCTCCTTACACAAGAGGAGATCTCAAACTTGGTTTTTAAGAAGAAGTTTGGTATTGTAAAAGGATTTGGCATGAGACATTCATCTTCTCTAGTAACCACCGCCTCATCTAGTTCCTCGGTGGACTATATCTATCGGCTAGAAAATGAGATAATTGATCTCAAAGAGGCTAGAGCTAGAGACCAAGAGGAGCTAGCTAGGGACCAAGAGGCACGAGCTAAGCAAGAAGAGGTCCAAAAAAATATTCTCAACTTTTTGAGGAGCAATAGTTATGATGACGCACTAACCTATGGAGGCGGTTCATTTTCAAGTTAAAACACTTATTAGTTAGTACTTTATTTTAGCAATTGACCCGCACTACATGGTGTGACTACTTTTTTTGATGCATTATTTGAAACTAATTGTATTATATTACACTTGAAAATTTATATTTGCTTTCTACAATTTATACATTAGGAGTTGTGATTTTAATTCATTGGTGTGGCTACTCTTAATGCATTGTTAGATATGTTTCTTATAACTTAGTTAATGTTTTTACTTTACGATTTTAATGTAGTATTGTTTTTATATTTGAGCAGATTTCTTATTGGTGGCTTTTAGGAGATTTACTTTTGGCATTACTTGAAGACATATGAGGACATCTTCTGTTAGTTCTAATTATATTATGCTACACTTTTTGTCTTGTTATAAAACATCTTGAATTATTGTATGTGTTGCAAAAAATTATTGTATGGAAGAAGTTTGAATTGGATACTTGTTTTATTTTTTACTTGCGAAATGTATGGATCTTTTTTTTTATAAATGTGTTGTTGAAATAAGTGTGTTATTCAAATGTGAGGTTTTAATAATGCAATGGCAGGTTACGGGTTAATATCAAAGCCATGAAAAAAATAAAAACAAAAAATTAGTTTTAGCGATGAATTTTTCTGTCACAAATATACCAACAAAAATTGTTTTAGTGACGAAATATTTCGTCGCTAAATGTAGCAGAATTTTGTATGAAATGGTTTTAGTGACAAAAATTTTCGTCGCTATATGTGCCTAGATTTTCTTAAAAATAGTTTTAGTAACGAACTTTTTCGTCACTATATGTGCCAAAAAATAGTTTTAGTGACAAAATTGTTTGTGACAAAATTGTTCGTTACTAAATACGATTTAATAAACTAAAGTGTTTTTAGTGACGAAAATACTAAATAGTGTTTTTAGAAGGGAAAACTTTTAGTGACGAAATGTTTTTGTCGCTGAAAGTTTTTTTTAAAAACAAATTGGACTTTTAGTGACGAAATTTTTCATCGTCAGGACTTTTAGCAACGGGGTTTCAGCGACGAAGTGAGTTTCGTCACTAATTAGTAGATTTTGTCGCTAAAGGTCCTTAGCGACAAAAAACTGGACTTTTAGAATATATTTTGTTATAGTCCAAACTTAACAACAAAAAACTGGACTTTTAGAATATATTTTGTTATAGTCCAAACTTAACAAAGAGTAAAACTCTATCTCTATAACAATCCCTTCTTAAACTCAAACTCTTCATTATAATTTTTTTAAAACAAAATTATTTTTGTTTAATCTAAATTTAATAAGGAGTAAAACTCTACCGAAACCTTCAAAGCCCTCACAATTTTTCACATTAGCAATATTTAAATAAAATTATCATTTTATTTAAATAAAATGATTTTTTTAGAACAAAATTATTTTTGTTTAATCTAAATTTAACAATGATTAAAACTCTATCTCTCTAACAAGTCCATCTTATATTTAAACTCACCATTATCAATTTTTTAAATAAAATTATTTTTGTTTAGTCCAAACTTAACAAGGAGTAAAACTTTATCTTTCTAATAAGTCCATATTAAACTCAAACTCATTATTATCATTTTTTTAAACAAAATTATTTTTGTTTAATCTAAACTTAATAAGGAGTGAAACTCTGTCTCTCAAACAAGTTCAATTTAAACTCAATTTGAGTTATTTTTTTGCAATATCTGAAACTATCTAACAAATTTTTGTAAACAATTGCACGTTTAAGCAATGGTTTTTTCATCAAATTATAACACAAATTGAAGTCATACAAGAGCAAATCATGCAATGGTATAGTTTTTTAAACAATTTAAGATTTTATAAAATTATTTTAGTCAATTTCACAAATAGATAAGTTCCTGTGCATAGCGTGGGTTAGCAATTAGTATACTATATAATAAAAGTTGGGCTTAGAACCCGTTGTTGCGCCAAGTAGCTTCACCAAATTGCAGATTTTTTTTATATAGATTTTTTTAATAAATTCATTCATTTAAGTTTTTAGATAAAAACAAAAAGTTTTTGTTCTTTATCAACTTCTTTGGATAAAGTAACAGTAACTGTTCTAATGAGCTTTTTTTTTTTTTTTTTTTTTTTAATTTTATAAAAAAATAATTTTACTAGCTTACGTTAGTATTTTTTTTTTTTTTTTTTGGGATAAACATTTATCCTACTTCATCTATTTCCTAATAATAAAGTAACAAATTTAAAAGTATAATTTTTTCTTCTCAAAATTTTTTTCTTTTGGAATAAATAACAAAACAATAGCTAATATTTATTAGCTTTAACGTAAACTAAAAAAAAAAAATTCTAATCACAATTTAATAACAATAACTATTTTTTTGGGATAAAGTAAAAAAGAAAAAAGAAAAAAGAAAAACTAATATGTAATTAACTTAAATTTCTTAATATAAAAAGGAGGGTATATATATGGTTTGGTATATTTTTCCCTTTTCCTACAGTTCTTGATGTATTTGCATTCTTCTTTTTGTTTTTTCATAAAATTCCCTTCTTTATTTTTTTTTTTCATCAAATTGAATATGTTTTGTGTGGGGGTTGCCTTTTGTTTAAGTTATTTTTGTTAACTTTGATTTAATTTATATGCTCATTATGGTATTCAGAATCAATTGTATATCTTCCATGAAAACTAACAGATTAATTTTAGCAAAATTCTTGTTCACTTTTTGAAAGATTTGTTTTCCAATATGTGTAGATCCCACAGGTAGCCATGAGACCAAGATTTGAGCATCCAAAACCATGATAATGAACATCACTCCACAAAGAATGGGGACAAAAAATTGATTAGATATAAAAATGGTGATGTATATGCAATTGATATTTAAGGTGATGTGAAATCTCCATGACTTCGCTGCCTCCTCCTTGCTGTTAAAGTTAATTCAATTTTCATGTGAGCATCTTTACTTTAACTTTAATTCCAAATTTTTTTAATGTTTAGAAATTAATATTGTTTGTAATTATCATTATTTCATAATTTTTTTATTTTATAAATTTTGGTAGTTTTAATTTGTAAATTCTAGATGATTGCTTGGCATTAATGTAACAATATTAGGACAATTTTAATCATAATTCATGCAATAGTAGGTTGCTAGATGTTGATATTAGTTTTATGCTTATTTACATTAATTAACTTTGAGATGCAAGTGCTTCATTACAATTAAATATAAATGTTATTTAACCAGTATGCTATAATTATTATTTGTTGTTCCTCACTCTACTTTACCTTAATTTTTATTTGAATATGTAAAAGTTATGTCTTAGTCCGACTAGGTATAGCATTTCTCTTCAATCATTAATTAGAATTTCTCAATAAAATTATTCATTGTATAACGTATAAGTTTATGACCAAAACCATGCAAAGTCCGGCCCGCTTACTACTAAAAACTTTTAAAAATTTATAACTTGCCATAATCTTTAAAATATTTTTACTATCTTATTTGTTATTAGATTTAATTATATTATCAAAAAAACATATATTTTAAAATTTATATATAATTCTTTTATTAAGCTGATTAGGGTTGTCCACGGATCGGTCCGAGTCGGGTTTGTGCCCAACTAGGAACCGACTTGCCAGTATCGGGTGGAGAAAAAATGCACCCGCTACCAACCTACCGGAGTAAACGGGTTGGGTGGTTCAGATCATCAACAGGGGGCGTGTGGGTCGGTCGGAGTCATAAATCTGAGAAGACGGTGAAAAAATGGTGAAAAAAACACAGATTCAGTGAAGAAAACCAGATTTCGGTGAAGTTTTCCAGATTTCGGTAATATTTCCCTTAGATCTAGTGAGATTTCGCAAGATCCGGCGAAAATCTAGCCAGATTTGATGAGATTTCGCTAGATTCGGTTAAAACTGAATTGGATCTAAGGAAAATATTGCCGAAATCTGGGTTTTTTCGCCGGATTCTGGAAAAATATCACTGGATTCTGGAAATTTTGCCAGATTTTGGAAATCTCTTAGTCGGTTCGGTTTTTTTGGGTTTAAGGGGATGAAAACTGAAACCGACCCATCAGAATCGGTTTCTAATGGTGAAGACCCGCCGTCGACCTGCCGAAGCAGTTGGGTTAGCCGGATTCAGGTCAGATCTGGTCGGTTCTTCGGGTGGGTCGGGTTATCGGATCCTTTTGGACAGCCCTAAAGCCGATATAATAAAAGTTAAGCTTAGACACCATGGCTGAGCCAAGTGGCTTCACCAAATTGTAGAATTTTTTTAGATTTAAAAAAAAAAATATATATATATATATATATATAATTTTTCTTCTCCTATAATCTCTAAGTTGATAAAAATCTTAATTTAATTACAATTCAAATTCTTCATCTAATTCGTATTTTTTTATGTGTAGTGTATTATAAAAAAGCAACAACTTTTTATTTTTAATTACTACATTACACATTCTAATGCATCTTTAATTGCAGAATTTTTTTAGATTTAAAAAATATATATATATATATATATTTTTTTTCTTCTCCTATAATTTCTAAGTTGATAAAATGTTTAATTCGATTACAATCCAAATTCTTCATCTAATCCATCTAATTCTTATTTAATTTTAATTTAATTACAATCCAAATTCTTCATCTAATCTATTTAACAAAAAAGTTTAAGTTTAAGTAAGACTCTAATTCTATTTTTTCTTATCGACTTATTTGGATAAAGTAACAATAAGTATTGTATCATATTTTTTATAAAGTAAAAATTTTACCTTTGGCCTAATGTAAACGTTAATTGTTGCTTTTTTGTGTGGATAAAGTATCAAATGATAGCTAATATGTATTGTACGGGCATCATCCCCCTGGGCCATCCACCCGCAGGCCCACAAGAATAACTACCCATACGGGCCATAACCCAGGACCGTTTGCCCCTAGGCCCACGAGAACGATCGTCCCCTTCTGGGCCCCGACACTGATCAGTCCAAGGGGCTTTAACTCGGACCAACCTAGCATGTATCAAGCACCCCCAAGGCCAAAGCAAAGCCACCCGAGATATGGTCGGTAGCGGCAAACCTCGTATCGTATGCGCCTCATGCCCAGGGTTCCACCGGGCTGTTCGACCACCAATCGAGATTGCCATGCTGGGCCATGCCACTCACTTTGAAAGCCTTTCTGCCGGGAAACGGACGTGGTAATGGAATCAAGTTCCGATGCCACCATTGTTCTCTTTATGCTCATAACTACTCACCACTTAGAGAGGATGGCATTGGACCTCTCCATCCACTAAGCCAGAAAATGATCGCAGCAATCCAGCAAGCTATGGCTATAAATAGGGAAGGGGGGATCAGAAGCAAGGGGTAGCGAGGGAGAAAAAGAAAAGGAGAAGGGAGAAGAAGGAGAAGGAAAAAGGAGATAGTCACTCTTGGGCAGTCAAGCAAGGAATCACCCCATTGTAGGAAACGCTAAAAGCCCACAATATAAATAGATTGTAAGCCTAATTCATCATTCAGGCCCAGTCGCTGTTTTTGGGTGCGCACAATTAGTGCCGTCTGTGGGGATCTCCTGCGCAGCGGTGGTTTTTGCTGGGCACCCCGGGAGAATGTCAGGGAGCTACGTTGAGAGTGGTTCTGGTGGGTCATCACGGGGGTCAACATGGCAAGAAAGGAGACAGAAGAGATACCAGGACCGGCGGCAGAGTGAGGAAGGGGAGTCCGGGCTTGGGGAAGGGTCGTTCCAGACACTTTAGGCAGTATCTAACGCCTCGGGGCGTAGCCACCGCGAGAGAGAGGACGAAGGTCCCGGGCAGAAGGATCGGGAGCTAGAGCGGCTACACGGGTTGGTGAGGGACCTGGAGTTAGAGGCCAGAGTCAGAAGTCGAAGAGGGGAACATGGGTGGCGCAGGGGAAGATCAGTCAGTCCCGAGCCCCGCCACGCAGCAGGATCATGGCAGTTCGACCCTTGTCAGCATCGCGAGCGTTCACGGGAATACGCGAACCGTGATTCGGCATCCCCAGACAGAGGATGACCACAAAACACGGCTATGGACGCCATGAGTAGAGCTCTGCGCCATGCCACTAGGTCTCCGTTTTCAAGGGACATCGAGGGCGCCCTTATCCCGAGCAAATTCACGAGACCACCGTTCAATTCCTACACGGGAAAGACCGACCCAGTGGAACACGTGAGCCATTACATCCAGATGATGTCTCTACACGCCCATAATGACGCATTGATGTACAAAGTCTTCCCGTCGAGCCTTGGTCCCACGGCCCTGAGGTGGTTCAACGGGCTAAAGAAGGGATCGATTCACAGCTTCTCAGAGCTGATACAGGAGTTCGGTATACGGTTCATGATGTGCAACTGAGTTCCTCAACCTGAGGACGCCCTGCTGTTAATGAAGATGGGGGTCGGAGAGACCCTTCGAAGCTACACTGGCTGGTACTAGGAGCTGTACAATGAGATTGGTGGGGGTAACGAGAAGATCGCGACAAGCACCTTCCGCATGGGACTGCCCGACGACTTCGGGTTAAGAGAGTCTCTGACAAGGAAGCCCCCCGAGGATATGAGGCAACTGATGAGATGCATCGAAGAGTTCAAGCGGCTAGAGGATGACCGGTTGCAAAGCAAGGGGAAAGCTTCGGTCGTAAATTACCCTCGGAATGGTGGTTTCCAACCCCGGCCTCGGAGGGACGTCAGAATTCAAGAGCTTGGATCAGCAGTAGGGAGCGTGAACGTAGCCTTCAAGGAACCGGTCCACAGAATTATCGACAGGATAAAGAATGAGCCCTACTTCAGGTGGCCGAACAGAATGCCCGGAGATCCGTCGAGAAGAAACCAGAATCTATATTGCACATACCACAAGGACAAGGGGCACACCACCGAACAGTACAGAGTACTCAAGGACCACCTAGAGCAGCTGGTGAATGCTGGGCACCTTAAGGAGTTCGTAGCGTCAAGGAACCAGGGGGCCGAGCATAGTGATCATACCCTCAAAAACCCCCTCCCGCCCCCCGTGGGGATAGTGAAGGTCATCCACACCGTCTTAAGGGAAGTGACGACAAGGGACGTCTTGACCGTGACCTCGGCAGAAGAGAGCTCGGGCGAATGTCCCCCTGAAAAGAAGCAAAGGTGCATCATCCAACCCATTGCCTTCGATGGCGACGACATGAAGGGCACCATTCAACCACACGGTGACGCCCTGGTGGTCACGGCCCACGTAAGGGGGTTTGTAGTGAAAAGGATAATGATAAATCAGGGGAGTGGGGCGTATGTGATGTACCTCGACTTGTACAGAGGGCTCGGATTGAGGAAAGACGATTTGTCTAGGTACGACGCACCGCTAATGGGGTTTGACGGCCATATGGTTGTCTTAGAAGGAAAAATTTCGCTCCCTGTCAGTATGGAAGGGAAGGAGGTGACAGTGACTTTCATAGTGGTCGCCTCTTACTCACCGTACACTGCGATCCTCGGAAGGCCTTAGATTCACGAGATGGGGGCCGTACCTTCCACACTACACGTCAAGGTCAAATTCTGCACAGAGGGCGGGATCGCGGTAGTAAGAGGCTGCCAGCAGGCGGCCAGGCAATGCTTAGTAGCTGCCGCGAACAAGGGGGCTGATCAAACAAAGGTCGTCGAGGAGACTTCCTTATAGCAATTACAGCAACCCCAAGTGGGAACGGGAGTTGGTTCTGCCGTGGACGTGATAAGGGTAAGAATTCTTCCGGACAGTGATAAATATTTTCAAATAGGGGCAGGCCTCAGGGACAAAGAAAGGACGAAATTGTTGCTTTTTCTAGTACAAAATGTGGATGTGTTCGCTTGGAGTCCGTATAAAGTGCCGGGAGTCGACCCCGAATTTATAGTCCATAGACTTAATGTAGATCCCTTACACCCCTCGAGAAGGCAGAAGTAGAGGAGGTCGGCGAAAGAGCACGTTGAGGCGGTGAGGCTGGAAGTTGCCAGGTTGAGGGAAGCGGGGGCTATAAGGGAGATTTTCTTTCCCGATTGGCTCGCAAACACCGTGGTGGTACGAAAAAAGAGTGGCAAATGGAGGGTCTGTGTCGATTTCACTGACCTGAACCGAGCATGCCCCAAGGATCCATTCCCCATGCCGAGGATAGATCAGCTGGTGGACACTATGTGTGAGCATCCCTGACTGAGCTTCCTAGATGCCTTTCAGGGTTATCACCAGATCACGTTGGCTGCCGAGGATCAGGAGAAAATGGCGTTTATTATGCCGGATGCCAATTACCATTATATGGTAATGCCATTCGGGTTAAAGAACGCGGGGGCTACTTACCAACGAATGATGACAAGGATGTTCACGGATGTTAGGACATATGTAGTTCAAGTTGTGAACATATGTTGCTATTTTATGTAGTTGGCTTATCCTTAAACAAAACGCACTTTACTTGTAATTGGGTAGATCTAGAATGTGTTTAACACCTCAAGAAACAGTGTTTCAAGATTCAGTGTTGAAGCCATCAAAGTCTATCCAAGAAACAAGCAAGGAAGTGTAAGTTACTAAAGCTCGACACCTACCTCGACACATGCATCTATCGAGCTTTAAGAAGCTATTTTGCCCCGAGCCTCGATAACTTTTCGACAGATCCTCGACACCTCTATCTGTCGAGAATTAAAGAAAACAGATTTTCAGTTTTGTTTCAAGTCCAGTCCGTGAATGTGTCTTTGGGACTTCTTTTCTCCTAAGCCTAGACATATAAAAGGATTGTTTTAAGGGCCGTAAAAGATGATGCAAGTTGCACAATCATTAAGAACTTCTTGTTCATGCAATTTGTGATCTGAACGACAAAGTTCGTGCCCTAGTTCATCTCTGATGATTTGAAGAACTTTGCAGCCAACAACTCTCTCTCTCTAGTTGGTGTTTGAAGTCGCGTACTGGGATCCGCGCATCTGGTTAGTCACGTACTTGGGAGCCGTGCATTGAAAAGGAGAAACTGTCACTACAAAACAAGTCCAATTGGGTATTGGGGTAAGAGTTCAACTGTAAGTTGGTAAGGTACTTGGGATTCCTTGCTTGTAAATGCTTGTTGTGATAATAGTGGAGTTTCGGGAGTGGTGACCTTAAATCACCCGGTGGGGTTTTTGCCGTAAGGTTTTCTCCATTCGTAAACAAATCACCGTGTCTTTTATTTTCCTCTGCATTACTTAGTTTTGGTGATTTGTTTGTGCTGCCATGTGATATTGCATGTTAATTTGATTAATTAATAACTGAGCTGATTAATTAATCTTAGTTATCATAAGGGGTCAACGCGTTTGTGGCCTGTTAACGGATAAGATCGGGGGGACGGTCAAAGTGTACATTGACGACATGGTGATAAAAAGCAAGCAGGAAGGACAGCATGTCGACGACCTGCAAGAAATATTCGAGGTACTGAGCCAACACCGTCTTCGCCTCAACACCGACAAGTGCATGTTCGGCGTAGGCTCTGGCAAGTTCCTAGGATATTTAGTCATGAAGAGGGGTATCGAAGTCAATCCCGAGCAGATAGAAGCCATGAGGCAACTCAGCCAGCCGAGCAACCCGAAGGAGGTTCAACGATTAACCAGCATTTTGGCTGCCCTAAATCGGTTCATATCAAAGTTCGCTGACTGGTGCCGCCCTTTTTACTAGCTTTTGAAGAAATGGAAGGGTTTCCAGTGGAACAGGGAATGTGACGAAGCCTTTTACGACCTGAAGGAATATCTTGGGCATGCACCGACGCTAACGGCACCAGAGCCCGGGGAGGACCTCTACATGTACCTCTCGGTGTCGGAGCATGTCGGCAGCACCGTGTTGCTTAAGGATAGTGGCGTACAATTGTTGGTCTACTACATAAGCAAGACATTGGTGGACGCCAAGAAGAGATATTTGCCGCTGAAGAAGTTGGTGCTGGCCCTAGTGCATTCCACTCAGAAACTGCCTCATTACTTTCAGGTCCACACCGTCTACGTTCTGACGGAGTACCTACTTCAGTCACTGCTAAGAAGATTGGACTTCACCAGAAGGATCACAAAATGGGGGACCCGCCTAGGCTCTTTTGACATCAAATACCGGCCAAGAAACTAAGTAAAGGGACAGGTACTCGCGGACTTTATTGCCGAATTCTCGCCGAGAGGGCCGGACATTGTCTGTACGGTGGAGGTCAAGCCTTGGAAAGCATTCGTGGACAGTACCTCCAACACTGCTGGAGCGGGGGCTGAGATTGTGGTGATCACCCCGGAAGGTATGAGGTTGGAACAATCATTCAGGCTAGGCTTTAGGGCCTCCAATAATGAAGCCGAGTACGAAGCGCTGTTGACCGGACTAAGGGTTGCCACAGATTTGGGGGCTACAGAGGTAGAGGTTTACTCGGATTCCCGGCTCATCGTGAACCAGGTGCAGGGAAGTTTCGAAGCCAAAGACCCATGAATGGTCGAATACCTGCGAATCGTGAAACAGGCTTTAAGCCAATTTTCTAAAGTGAGGGTAGGGCAAATCCCGAGGGGACAGAACCGACATGTCTACTCCCTGGCTACTTTGGCATCATCGATAGACAGCGAACTCCCACGGCTAGTAAGGATAGAGCTGGTGAAAGAGCCGAGCATCAAGACAAAGAAGGAAGTGTTACAAGTCCAGGCCACCGAGAGGTGCTGGATGGATCCCATAATCGAGTTTTTAGCTGAGGATAAAGTCTCAGAGGACGAAAAAGAGGCAGCGAAAGTTCGGCGAAGTGTTTCCCGGTATTGGCTATCTCCAAGTCGGAAGCTGCACCGGGGATCGTTCGGGGGTCCGTATTTACAATGCCTACACCCCAGCTTGACTGAAAGCCTCCTAGTCGAGCTCCATGAGGGCCTCTACGGCAGTCACGTCGGTGGGCGATCCCTGGCCCATCGAGCAATGACTCAAGGATTTTGGTGGCCGCGGATGCAGAAGGACGCCCTTGAATATGCAAGAAGGTGTGAACAGTGCCAGAGACACGCGCTAATGATCCATCAGCCTGCGGGGAACCTGAACCCCATCAACAGTCCGTGGCCCTTCACCCAGTGGAGATTAGACATAATCAGACCCTTTCCCCGATCAACGGGGAACCGAAGATTCGTATTAGTCGCGGTTGACTATTTCACTAAATGGGCGAAAGCGGAGGCACTGGCAAATATCCGGGATGTAGACATCATAAAGTTTATATGGAAGAACATCATAACTAGGTTCGGGGCACCGGAGTCGTTCGTTTCTGATAACGGACTGCAATTTGACAGCAGGCCTTTCGTGAATTTTGCGGAAACCTCGGCGTCCGAAATCGCTACTCTACCCCGGCATACCCACAAAGCAATGGCCAGGCCGAGGCCACGAATAAGGCTATCGTCAACAGGCTGAAGAGGAGGTTGGACAGCGCCAAGGGCAGGTGGGCCGAAGAGTTGCCAAGTGTCCTTTGGGCTTACCGGACAACTCCAAGGAGATCCACGGGGGAAACGCTGTTTTCACTGGCTTATGGCGCAGAAGCCGTAATTGTTGCTGAAATAAACCTGTGCAGCACCTAGGTGGCTGAATTCACCATGACCGAGAATGATGAGTTAATGCTGAACGAACTAGACTTATTGGAAGAGTGCCGAGAATCGGCGGCGATCCGGCTGGCGTAGTACCAACAGAAGCTCGCCCGGAGGTACGATAAGAACGTGAGGAAAGGAGAATTCGCCGTTGGAGATCTGGTCTTGCGAAAAGCCGTGGGGAATGCTCGGGACCGCAATGCGGGGAAGTTGGCCCCGGCATGGGAAGGACCGTACCGAGTAACGGCCATTGCTGGTGTAGGAGCCTACTATTTGGAAGATCTGGGCGAGAAACAGCTACCCCACCCGTGGAATGTATGTAATCTTAAGAAGTTTTACCACTAATCCGTCGCGGTTGGACGATGTAATCTAGAGAAGTCAGCACATGTCAATACAATGCCTGTTCGTACTTCTGCATGACACTGCGTTCTTTTTATCATTTTTTCATTGATAAGCGTGAATATAGTAATGGAGGGCAAGTCACAATTTTTCTAAGGACAGAAACCTAACCTCGGTTTGATCCTATCATCGGGCAGGTGGAAACCTTAACGCTATCTAAGGACAGAAACCTAACCTCGGTTCGATCCTATCACCGGGCAGGTGGAAACCTTAACAATATTTTTTCTAAGGACAGAAACCTAACCTTGGTTTGATCCTATCACCGGGCAGGTGGAAACCGTAACACTATTTTTTCTAAGGATAGAAACCTAACCTCGGTTCGATCCTATCACCGGGCAGGTGGAAACCTTAACAATATTATTCTAAGGATAGAAACCTAACCTCGGTTCGATCCTATCACCGGGCAGGTGGAAACCTTAACACTATCTAAGGACAGAAACCTAACCTCGGGTAGATCCTATCACCGGGCAGGTGGAAACCTTAACACTATCTATCTAAGGACAGAAACCTAACCTCGGTTCGATCCTATCATCGGGCAGGTGGAAACCTTAACAATATTTTTTCTAAGAACAGAAACCTAATCTCTAATCTCGGTTCGATCCTATCACCGGGTAGGTGGAAACCTTAACACTATCTAAGGACAGAAACCTAACCTTGGTTCGATCCTATCACCGGGCAGGTGGAAACCTTAACAATATTTTTTCTAAGGACATAAACCTAACCTTGGTTCGATCCTATCACCGGGCAGGTGGAAACCTTAACAATACTTTTCTAAGGACAGAAGCCTAACCTCGGTTCGATCCTATCACCGGGCAGGTGGAAACCTTAACACTACTAAGGACAGAAACCTGACCCCGAGTCGATCCTATCACTGGGCGGGTGGAAACCTTGGCACCATTTTTCTAAAGACAGAAACTTGACCCCGGTTCGATCCCATCACCGGGTAGGTGAAAACCTTAACACTAATTTTCTAAAGACCGAAGTCCCACCTCGGCTCTCTTACAGCCGCACATGTGTTAGCCCGATCACCATTTTCTAAATGCAAGAGGCCGACCTCGATTCCTTGCATCCCATTCCACGGAAGGCTCCCGCCTAAACCCCCCCCCCGATGGCCTAATTACCCATACATGTCTAAACCCGCGCAGGGTGCAAACACTCTCTCGGAACCGATCATGGTCATACGCAAACATAGTAATTACCGATCATTCTCGAGTGCATGAAATAGACGTGAAAGGAAATACGGAACACATGTATCCAAATCATTATAATAAAAAGATTTAAACCAAACAATAAGAGTTGAAACGGTTGTAACAGCAGTACAAATGTCTTGTCGCCACAGCCCAGCGACCTAGGCTCTTACTAAAAATAAGACAAAGCAAAAACAAAACGAAGTTTTTTAAAGGAAGTTCCATCTGTACCGCATCCTCACACGTTCGGGTCAGAATGGATGGTCTGGGCTTGTCTAGGATCCTCTTCGGCAGGTTGGGAGGGGAGAGGAGTCTCGTTTGGCGCACCAACATCTCCAGCAGGGGCGTTGCTCATGGCTTCTGGGTCCACCATCTCCACGTGAGTGTGAATCGCCTGCACAAGGTCCCTCAAACTCGGCATGTCCTTGTCCTTAGCGCTTGTCTGGCTCTGAACGGGCTGAGGTTGGGCAGGATAGGGGACCCGCTTAGGGTCCCACAGGGAGGAATCCTTCGGCACCCCCACAACACGGAGCGTGGCCATCCAGCCCTCGCCAAAGCCATGTTGGGGCCTGCTAGACGATAAGTTCCACCGAGTTTTCTGCCTCCGTGAAACCCTCATTATACCACTTCTCCTCACAAGCCTCGAGGGCGTCCTTCAGGGAAGCAAGCTGGTCAGCTCGTGCCAAGTTCAGGCTATTCGCCTTTGCCAGTTCAAGCTCCGTTTCCTCTAACTTAGCCGTTAGTTCCCCCAACTTGCTCTCCGCGGACCGCCAGGCTTTCTCGGCATCAACCGCCTTCCTCTCTGCGGCATTAGCAGCCTCTAGCTGCTCCTCGGCCAATATCTCCGTGTCAGCCCTCAGCCCCAGTGCCCGCTCGGTGGCCTCGGCCCCTTCCCTCAGCCTCCCGCCCACGATGGAAGTGAGCTGTGCCGCCTACAAGCATAATGAAAGCAAGGTGTTAAAAGCAAAAATTTTCTTGGCAAAGTCCCACACATAATCAAACGTGGTAAACAGTTAAAAACCTTACCGCGACGGTGTGCCATTGTAGCTGCCGAGCGAGTGACTCATCGTCCCCATCCGAGTAGATGTACACGTCCTCGGGTAGGAAGAGGCCTTAGGCCAGGCTCTGAGCCACCCGCCCCCCATCGCCCTTATCCCATCTCCACACGCAGGCCGTCTCGGGCAATAGCCCCCCACCGAGGGTGAAGGTATGCCTCCAGTCGCCCTCCTTGGGAGAAGAGGGCACCTCCACGGCCTCTGCCTGGGCAGGAGTAACGACTCGCGGCTCCCGGATAGTTACCCCTCCCTTAGGGCAGATTGGGGACCTCGGCGGCACATTGCTGGGAGCATCTGCGTCCTTCTCGACAGCTCTTTTCCTTTTTTGAGCTTCACTGGCAAGCTGAGGGGCCGGGATCCTCACTGGGGATGGTGATGGGTTGGACTGGCCAGCGTCGGGAATGAACCGAGAGAGGGTCATCACTCTCTTCTTCACCATTTTCGCTCGCTGGCCGGGGACGACGGAGACCGGATCAGGGGCTCTTTCCTCGGCTGCCGGGGGGTCGTTTCGTGGCTGTTCGATGGCCTCGTGTCTCCTCCGGCTTTGAGATACCCGCTTGGCAGTCTCGTCCCTAACCGGCGGGATGTCGTCTGCGGTTGTGTAGCGGGGACCTAGGTCTCGAGCCTCACCCACCGTGAGCAAAGGAGGAAGGAATTGCCCGTGCCGAACGTCGATATACGACACGAGGGGGCTGTCGACCAAGAGCGCCTGGCCAAAAGACTGCCACGTGGTATACACGGGGTTTACTCCGAGGATCAGATGAGACACTCGGAGTTGCCCGTCGTCGCGCATGAAGATTTCTGACCTAAGAACGAAGTTCAAATCTCGCTCGTGGATGACCTTGATGTCCGGCAAGAACCGCTTCGATTCTGCAGTTAGCCCAAAGAGACAATGGTTAGTTAAACACAACAAGAAAACGTGAATCTGAAATGACTAAAAAGTCTAGGTACCAACCAACGTCACGAGGCGTGTGTGGGAAGTGTAGATCCTCAGCAAGCCAGTTGCCGCTCACCCGGACGAACTCCTTGGCGAAATTCCTATTTGAGTCTGGCAAGTAGGATATCAGCCGGACTCGAGTGTCCCTAGTCTTTAGATAGTAGCCCTTCAAAAAATTCCCGCACAATTTGTACATGAAGTTAATGTCGTGATGGTTTAGGTGTAGCCCGAACAACTGGTTCAGACGGCTAACGCAACTAACGACCCTATAAAAGTTGGGAGGGAGCTGGTCGGGGCATAAGCCGTAAAACCCTAGGGTGGTCGTAATGAGGGGGTCTAAGGGGAACCTAACGCCTCCCTCCAATATGGACATCAGCGGAACGAAGATGACGTTCCGACTTACTGCCCTCTCGAGGGCAATATCGCTCTCCTTACAAAAAGCAATGTCCACGTCCTTAGGGACACCAAAGGTCCTTCTAAAATTGGCCAAGGCTGTCCCAGGGGCCAGAAGGTAGAAGAAACCCATTTCTAGAGGTATAAAATAGAAAGGAAGCGGAAAAAGAGGAGAAAGAAGTAAAACGCACTTACTTGAAACTCTAAGAGACGAAGAACTAGAGAGGTTTTTTCGCACAGAGAATGCTCGGCAGAGAAAATGTGGAGAGGATGCGTAAAAAGTGAAATGAGAGCTTAAGAAGGGGATTATATAGGCGCAGGGGCATTTAATGAAGGGAGAGGCGGGAAAAAGAAACCCCCCAATCCCTACCCGCCAAGCTTTTTCTTGGGAGAATCGCTTACACGTGCGCTCACGGATTACGAACCGTCAGTCTGTTACCACCTGACTTTTCGCCAACCAAAGGGTCATGATTACGGAAATGACCGCCTGCCGCAGAACTTTCTTTTACAAAATCCTCGGCAGTCGCTGACCGCTCGCACAAAGGGTAACAGAAAATTTCACCAACGCCTTGCCTTGAAGACCTTGATTCATCATCGAGCACCATGCATGAATCAAGGGGGGGCTATTGTACGGGCATCATCCCCCTGGGCCATCCACCCGTAGGCCCACAAGAATAACTGCCCATACGGGCCATAACCCAGGACCGTTTGCCCCTAGGCCCACGAGAATGATCGTCCCCTTCTGGGCCCCGACACTGATCAGTCCAAGGGGCTTTACCCCGGACCGACCTAGCATGTATCAAGCATCCCAAAGGCCAAAGCGAAGCCACCCGAGATATGGTCGGTAGCAGCAAACCTCGTATCGTATGCGCCTCATGCCCGGGGTTCCACCGGGCTGTCCGACCACCAATCGAGATTGCCATGCCGGGCCATGCCACTCACTTTGAAAGCCTTTCTGCTGGGAAACGGACGTGGCAATAGAATCAAGGTCCGATGCCACCATTGTTCTCTTTACGCTCATAACTACTCACCACTTAGAGAGGATGGCATTGGACCTCTCCATCCACTAAGCCAAAAAATGACCGCAGCAATCCAGCAAGCTGTGGTTATAAATAGGGAAGGGGGGATCAGAAGCAAGGGGTCGCGAGGGAGAAAAAGAAAAGGAGAAGGAAGAAGAAGGAGAAGGAAAAAGGAGATAGTCACTCTTGGGCAGTCAAGCAAGGAATCACCCCATTGCAGGAAACGCTAAAAGCCCACAATATAAATAGATTGTAAGCCCAATTCATCATTCAGGCCCAGTCGCTGTTTTTAGGTGCGCACATGTATTAACATTAACATTAACTTAATTTAAAAATGGCAAGACTTAGGTATAGTGCTTAGGTACTGATTTTTAGGTTCCCCTCTTAAGATTCTATCATGTAGATTTTTTCTCATGGGATTGAAGTGTATTTTTTAATTAAATAGCCACATGACTCAATCTTAAGTGGGGAACTTAAGGAACAGCAACTAAGGTATTGTACCTAAGTTTTGTCCATTAAAAAAAAAAAAAAAAAATCTAATTTAGATAATGTCAAAAAAAGAAGAAGGATAAAGTACCCCAAAAGAATATATTTTACATAATGAAAAATTTGACAAAAAAATAATTGAAAAATTCAAATCCACGTAATTTTGAAGAAAAGCATACAAATTTTGTTTCATGATATTGAACAAAAATAATGTACAAAAAAAAAAAAAAAATCATCTTATGCATTCTGAAAACAAACATATTTATTGCACTCTTTTAATAAGTTATTACTATATATATATATATATATATATATATGCATTTCATAATACCTTAATTTCACACAATATGAATTTATTATATAACTTAAAAGTAAAATATTTATTTATTTTTATTATCTAATTTTAGGTAAATTAACAAAAAAAACTATTAACATATGAATTTTGATTAAGCCATGCATCACACAGACATAATGCTAGTTATTATTATTATTATTATTATTATTATTATTATTATTATTATTATTATTATTATTATTATTATTATTATAAAATCGAAGCTTATGAAGCTCTCACAATTTTTCACGTCAGCATAATATTTAAATAAAACCATCATTTTATTTTAATAAAATTATTTTTATTTAGTCCAAACTTAATAAGGAGTGAAACTCTAACTCTTTAATAAGACCTAAAAAAAAAAAGTCCAATTTAAACTCAAACTCATCATTTTTTTAAAACAAAATTATTTTTGTTGAATTCAAATTTATCAAGGAGTAAAACTCTATCTCTCTAATAAGTCTAACTTAAAC
Source organism: Castanopsis chinensis (assembly GCA_032878915.1). Classification (NCBI taxonomy): domain Eukaryota; kingdom Viridiplantae; phylum Streptophyta; class Magnoliopsida; order Fagales; family Fagaceae; genus Castanopsis; species Castanopsis chinensis. The sequence goes on from JAVQMG010000126.1 coordinate 27,446,487, forward strand.
TCAACATTATTTAAAAAAAAAAAAAAGAAATTCTCTTTGTCCGTCTCCACTAAGAGAGAAAAACTTTGTTTTAAAAAAAAATTTCACTCAAACTCTGTGTAAATTGAAGATGGTCCCAATTTTTCACTCAAACTCTGTTTAGCCATACAATAAAATTGCTATTTTAACTCCTTAAAAAAAGGTTTTGATGCCCATATCCAAATCAAAGTCTTGCCAAAATTTCCGTCTTTTTAAACTAATCTTTGATATGTGCAAATTGCAATCATCGTAGTTCATACCTTGAATCTCTTTTTGATGAGTACAAGGAGTCGTCTTTGAAGTTACAAATATCTTAAATTCCTTAGCAGATCAAACACTTTTAGAGCACAACTCTTTATTAAGATCTTAATATCCTTACTACTTGACACTCTTTTCTTCTCTTCCACTTGAAAAATGTTCCAAAAGAGAGATCTTAATATCCTTAATATTGCGACTGTCTATTCTTCCAGGCCCCCATGAGATTTTACATGACTTTCATTGAAGATGGAGCAGTACTTTACATTATATAGTATAACTACAAGTATTGCAGTAAGTTTGCTAACTTTTTGTGTGGTTCAAAGATGCTACATTATATGTTATTTTAGATTATATAACTTTAAGTTTTACATTATGGAGACGTATGTTAGGTTGTCTCACATCAGAAGTAGCTTATTGCATTTTTTGTACAAGTTTTCAATTCCTTTCATGTGGATATTTTTTCAAGCTGTGGAGTAAGGTCTATGCACTATATGTTATCTTATGTTTTCTTTTATGGTGTCATGCTTCTTTGTTTATAAATTAAAGATTATGTTGGAAGCCTATATTATTTGCACCTTCAAAGTGTTCGAAAATGTTTGAACCAAAATTTTCATCTATTAGGAAGAATTGGATAAAAAAAGTTAGAAAAGCTTTCCATCCTTACTGAAATTGTCTCACAATATTGACTACATATTTTTGTTTTGTTTTTATAATTTGTAGGTTCTGAATATTTTGATTTTTAATTTTATTGCCTTTTGGAAGTTTGACCATCTTAAATTTTGGGTTCAATTTTTTGCAATATCTGAAACTGTTTGGCAAACTTCAACAGTTATAACTATGGGTTATTCTCTTGAAGTTAACCTATCTTTCTCTTATATTTCTCTATTTGGTAGTCATATTATTTTTCAATAATTTTTGGGCAATGCCAGTGAATTTTTTGATTTTTTTTCCTTTCGGAAATTTTAACATCGAAATTTTTTAGTTTTTTTTTTTTTTTTTTTGCAATATCTAAATCTGTTAGCTAGATTTTTTGCAACACGTTGCATGTTCAAGCAATGACTTATTTATCAAATTATAAGTCAAAAAGATAGGAGCAATTCATGCAATAGTATAGTTTCATAATCAATTTAAGATTTTATAAATTTATTTTAGTCTATTATAAATAGGTAAGTTCCCGTGCATTGCACCGTTTCCGACTAATTATTATATAAAATTGAAACCTCTGAAACTCGTACAATTTTTCAAGTCAACATTATTTAAAAAAAAAAAACAAAAATTCTGATTTATTTTTTTCTAAAACCTGATAATACGAAAACCTAAATTCTGATTAAAGCTGATAATACTCCTTCCTCAATTTAAAATTTTGTAAAACCCGATAAAGGTAAAACGTTCCTCTTCTCTACGTAAGCTATTAGGTAGAAATGCAAAAGCTTATTCTTCTCTCCTATTCTCATGGGTCGATTAAATCTCTCTTTTTGTATAGGTTTAGATGCAGCCTAATTGCCTAAGCCGTTCTCTCAACCACTCTCAAAACCCCAAAACCCTAACCCTTGAGCGCTCTTTATTAGTGGTAGAGAGAGATCCAAGGACTACAGTCATATCAAACTATCTCCCACCTTTAGTCCAGCCTCCTGCTGCCATCATAATATATGGGGTTGGGGAAATATTATTCTTGTGGTTGATTTGATGGTGTTTTTTCTAGTGAGGTTGCATTCAAGACTCTATTGTCGTACCTTTTGTTGTTTTGGTTTGTTGTTAAAGCTTTTGAAATTATAAGTCTGCACTTAAATGCACATTTGTTTGTCTGTTACTTGGACTACAAGTTGCGCATGTAATAATTATATAGTTTAATCAAAATTCAGAAGTTGCTTATTATTCCATAGACATGTTTTGTTACCTACAACTCAGATCTCATCACTCAAATTTTATGCTATTAATTAGCTATCAAAATATGCTTTGCCATCACACAAAGAAAAGTAAATGATTATGTCATCTGATAGTTCCAATGTTACACATGACAAATACGTGTTAATGATAGACTTGACTCCCTTATATAATCAAGGTTTCAATTAATTTTGTTGCTTTAATTTAAAGGTGTAAAAATATGTTGTAGAAGTTAATGATGGTCATTGCAATGGAATAGTTGCTTTCTCTCTATACTAATGCACATATTCTTTACGTCGTTTCTATAGTAATCTATTCTTGGTTATATTTTCGGCATGTTATATAGTCTATTAGATTTGGGAGAGCTTCAGACTATGGCTTGCACTTCAAAATGTTCACTCTTTTATCTCTCAAGGGAGTAATTAAATTCATGCTTGAGTAAAGCAAATGATGCAAAAATTTTTACTGCAATGTGTGGAGACCAGAAATCAACAATGGACTGAAATTACAGAGCATGTACTTTGGTCCATGGAGCATCTGTATGTTTCTCATTTTTAACGATTTTGTGTAAAATTTTGACAATTTTTCTTACGAAATGTTTAATTACTTTATTTATTTTACATTGGAGCCAATAGTTGAAATTAGACAAATATTTAACATTGCAACATTTATTGGATTATTGAATACTAATCTTTATTTAATTTTTTGTTTGATTGATATTTTCGAAGAAAACATTAATGCTAAAACAAAAAGAACGTTAGTAATTTAATGTTTCATAAGGAATTTTTAAAATTGGAATCTTAATGTGTAATCTAAGAGGTTACAAAATTTATATTTGTAACTAGTTATTATTTATTTTTATTATTAAACACTACCGGTTCAACAGCAATCTATAAATTTGGCAAATATTCTTAAATTAGAGAATATGCTAAATCCTAACTCAAAATTTCATAATTTTTTAATTCAAAACTACAATATGACTAAAGCAGACTTCTCAACTATTTAAATATGAACATTAATTCAAAATTATTCTAATAATTAAAAAAAAAAAATCAACTAAAAGAAAAAAAAAAAATTTGAAACAAGGTACTTATTAGTGGAGTTAATGCTATTGGTACCTTTTATTTGGAGTAATTCTTAGGTACTCTTAGAGCATAATAAATGATGTTCTCTCCTCTCATATTCATAGTGATGAGATATACTCATTAAATTCATGGAAGACCCTACCATGAATGTGAAAAAAAGGAGCACCATTTGATTTAGGAGTACCTAAGAATTTTTTCTCTGAAAGTTAATATATGGGGAAAAAAAATCTTTGCAATATTGTTTATGCTAAAATATTGTGACTGTAAAATTATTTCTTCCTTTCTTTTTTTGAATTTTGTACAATCAATATTGTAGGGGCTCAGGCCCAAGTGACCCAGAACGGCCTAGGTGACCCAGGGCAATTTGGGTAACCGAAGCTGTTCTGGGTAACCGAGGCACACTGTTGTTGGGCCAAGACCAGTTCACTGGTGGATGTGATAAGGTCTAATCGCAATTATTGGGAAATGTACCATGTCGGGACTAGTGCAAACCAATGGCCAAGAGAATTCAGCAAGTGGACAGGGCTAATTTAGGTCGGTAGCCGATCATAGTTAATGCCTTTTGGAAATCCGTTGCCGAACACTATTTGGCGTTTGGAACAAGTTTTGAGAGAATCTTTAGGGGATATAACTATTCTGGGGATTAGAGGTCAAAGTGGGATTGCATGGAAACCAGCGAAAGGTAAACATTTCAACCCGACTAAGAGGAGGCTATATAAGGGACTAAAGCACACAAAGCGAGTGGTTGGAAAAATTGGGGAGTGAGAGACAGCAAGGAAAATATAGGGAAACACAGGGGAACAGAGGGAAACCAGAGGAAGGTTTTTGGTAACCACAAATATTGTACATACATCAAATCAACAACCACTAGCGGCTTCACATGCAAGCCAGGGTGGTCACAAGACCAGCATAACTTGCAAAAAAATGCACACACACATATATATATATATATATATATATATATACTTGCCAAAAAATTATTATATGTTAAACTAACGTACTGTGACCTCCCTAGTAAAAATAATGAACGTCTTGACTTGAGAATTACAAAAAGTTACGTTTAACAAAAATAAATATAATGCTACATTCACAACATTTTTACAATACTTTTACAACAAATCTAATGTGATAAGCTGTAACTAATTCTAATTTAGGCCAAATAATGATATTATTTTTTTATTCACATATAACAGTTTGTTGCATAAGATTTATTGTAAAAATATTGTGGACTAAGCATTACTCCAAAATTAATTTTGCCCCCAAAAATAATCCTTAATCCCTTTTATAAAATTAAAAAGAAAAAGCTTTAATAACAACAATAAATATTAGCCCAAATAGCAACAAACATAAACCAAACAAAATCAAGACAAGACCAAACAACATCAAGTAATCAAATTATTCAACAAAAAAACCTATTATAAAACAAAAAGATAAAAAATACTAAATATTCAAATTTGTAACTCGTTCAACCTATTCAATAAAAATAATTTTTAAGTTCATTTTCCCCTAAAAAATGGTACCAAGAAAAATATTGTAGTTGCTAGTTCTCCTTGATAGTGACGCCAATTATATTCTTTTTGACTTTGCAATCGCAACAATTGTGCTCTTCTTAGCGACTTGACTCACAATTGTAACAAATATTCAAGTTATCGCTTTATTAGATTTTGTATAATTCAAATTTCTTAGTGACCACCTTAAAAAAAAATTCCTAGAATTGCCACTATCAACAACAATAAAACCTTAGTCCCAAAATTTTGGAGTTGGCTATTTTGAATGTATTAAAAAAGACAAGCTACATAGACCAGACTGAATAGAATCAAAACTAGACTAATTAATTTTGTATTGGAACAAAGTTTTCGATCTCAAATGATTAATGACAAACTGGATTTATATATATATATATATATATATAAGAGTTGTGAATCAATAAAATTGAAGAAATAATTGAATATTTATTAATCAAATTATTTCGTCCCTCATAGTTGGATAGATAGATCTTTTGAAGAACTACTTAATTGAATGAAGATAAAGATAGAGTCCCATTCCACATGTTAATACCAACAATAATAAAATTTATAAAAAGAGGAAAATCCACTGACTATATAAATCGTGAGAGTTTGAGTCATTCAATGAGATTATTTCTATTTTGCTGAAACTAAACACTTTTTATTGAAAATACTGTAGATAAAGGTAAAAGTTAGTTGAAAAAGTACAGTGAGACCTGTAAATAGTACTAAAAAGTACAGTGAGACCTATAAATAATACCAAAAATAAACTAAATAATAAAATAAGTTAACTTTTCAATTTGGTGTCAAATGCACACTTAATCAAACCTATAGAGCAACAAAAATTAACTTCCAACAAGAAGATAACAATGTTTAAAAATAGGGTTTTAAAATAGATAAAAATATTTTTTATATATTAGAAAAAGGGGAAACATTGTTAGTGTAGGCTTTGGATAGTTCTGTTTGTCGGGCGGGCTTGACAAAAGCTATTAAAGATTTGAAGACTTTTTAGTGTCAAGTATTCCTTCATTAATGTAAGTAAGCCCATTGCTCTTATTTGTAGTTACAACAAGAACGTGTTACCACAGAACTCTTCAAGAAGAACATTGAATTTAAAGAGTATGGGCCAACTTCAATTCCTTCCTTTAAAAAGTCCATTATTCTCACGTACACTTTGAGTGAACAGCATTGATTAGACTGCTCTCTAGGATAGGATAGGATAGGAGAGGAGAGTACTGTAATGGAAAGCAAAACCTTTTCCTTTGCATGGCTTTATTTTAAAAATAGGGTTTTAAAATAGATAAAAATATTTTTTATATATTAAAAAAAGGGGAAACATTGTTAGTGTGGGCTTTGGATAGTTCTGTTTGTCGGGCGGGCTTGACAAAAGCTGTTAAAGATTTGAAGACTTTTTAGTGTCAAGTATTCCTTCATTAACGTAAGTAAGCCCATTGCTCTTTTTTGTAGTTGCAACAAGAATGTGTTACCACAAAACTCTTCAAGAAGAACATTGAATTTAAAGAGTATGGCCCAACTTCAATTCCTTCCTTTAAAAAGTCCATTATTCTCACGTACACTTGGAGTGAACAGCATTGATTAGACTGCTCTCTAGGATAGGATAGGATAGGAGAGGACTGTAATGGAAAGCAAAACCTTTTCCTTTGCATCGCATTATTTTAATTAGCCTTCCCGAAACTGACGACTCATGGGCCAGTATTTTGATAATAAAAAAATTGACAGGTGACATGGATATGCAATGAGCTCTCAATTGCAAGTCTTACTAACGTTGGCAATTTGTTAAGCATATAAACGTTTACTCGGTCTTCCTGTAGACTTTTCTGCTTCAACTATTCATTGCCTTACAAAACTTATCTCATTATTTGGTTGGCTTTCGGTGATGTCTCTTTCTGAGGGAAATAATTGCCAAAGTTCCGTCTCTTCTGTAGTTCTGTGCTCCAACTTGAGTTACAACTTACAAGCTCGTGCAGAGCCGGCCTAGGCCTACGCTTAGGACACTTAAGGCCATCGTCTAAGGTCCTATTGCTATTAGAGGAACACTTCAAATTTTTGGGTAAAAATTGATATATTTATATATATAAAAAATTAGAGATAAGGAAAAAAATTAGTATTATAATTTTTTTTTACTTTTAAGAAATTTTAAAGTATCGGGTAATACTAAAGATAATACAATTTTAAATATATGAGTCTTACAAATAGAGTAATGTTATAGTTTTACGAACTATTTTATAACATGTTTACAAACTGTTGTTGTGACCAAATTCTTAGTAATTCTCATCAGGGTCCAACGATAACATCACTTTTTTATTTATCTATAATCATTTATCATATCATCAGTTTGTAAAAGTTTTTGTAAAAGAGTTTGTGTATCTAGCATTTTCTCTTACAAATATATGTGTCACTAATCGCAATAAATAATTTTAATAGGAAAATGCTAGAAATATCATTAATTTTACTTGAAAATTTACAAATTGATGTGACAATTAATATGATATGTAGACGTCAATAACCTATTAAATGCATTTTTGAATTATTTTTTGTGATTAATGATACATCTTTATAAGCCTTATGTTGTAAAATTTATAATATCTCTAACATAGTTCATTCAAATGCTTGTTGTAGTGCCAACAGGTCCAAGATGTGTATTGGGCCAGCCCAAAGGTTCTTGCGAGGTGGAAAACCCAATCCAATAGCATAGATGGTCCGAGGACACAATAAGCCCCACCTATGAAGTAACGTTACAAAAGAAAGGTGCCACGCATGAGTAGAAGACCGTTAAGCATGATGTCCGAGGATGGCCACATCCTCGGCAACATGCAGCCGAGGACGAGGTGAGTGATCCGACGGTTTAAAGGCATCCGTACCAAAAACCTTAGACACAAAAACTGAGGAAACGAGAATAGGAGATAAAAAGGGAGTGGCAGACAAATGTCAAGGATAAAGCTGCCATTACCGCATTGAAAACTCTATACCTACCTCTCTGGCCGCATTAATGAGGAAGTGACGCCTGAGCATTAAAGTTCAACTTTACACTTACCGCCAAAGACTTTGGTAGAAAAGGATGATGGGACAAGTATCTAAAGAAAGAGTATCTGGTCTGCACGTGGAAGGGAGGAGGAGAAAGAGGCAGGTCTATAAAAGGCAAAGGAAGAAGAAAGAGAGAGGGGGGGACACACACACACACACAAGAGAAATTGTAAGGAAAGGCCAAGTATTTCCTTGGCATCAATATATGATACAGTTTTCATCCTTGTGTGATGAACATGCATGAGTTCTGTGATTTAACCTACCTTTCGTGTTATTCACTGTCCTCAAACCTAGATTAGAAGCCCACTCTCTATAAATTCATTGTTTTGGGCTCATTGGGTTGGGTAAAAAAAGTTCAACTTTAGTTCAGTGTAATTTGTGTCCATACACTTGTTTATTATCTTTTTGAAGTGTTACTAATTGCATTCATTTCTACATCATTTGAAAGTTTCTTTTAGTACACGGTCGTATACGCCGGGCGATAAGGACCTACAAGACGACAATAGAGGACCTGGAAAGGGCACCGGTGTGGTGCCGGCCTAAAACCCTCCGAAGGTCAAGTTAGGAACCTCGCTAATAACTCAAGAGCGCTAGAGTTCAAATGAGCGTGCGTACCTTGATTTGTGAGGGTTCTGGCGTATTTATAGTTGTGTAGGCCTATTGACCTATTTCATTGTAGGGGTACCCTACCCTACGGGGCCCAGGAGTGTGGATCAGGCAAGCGCTACAGTACCCTAAATGGGCCGCGACCAAGCCTGTTTGGGAAGGCCCCTGAGGCCCAGCACACAGTGAACAGGACCTATTCCGGGTCACCGAATATTTTCCTCTTCAGCTGCCCCCCATTCCATGAATCCGTCATCCGACATGACGGGCTCATGGAATCAATTATCCATCCCGTCGATCGCCTGGTTCGTCACCTATCTTGACGGATGTAAGGGGCATGTAGATCCGTCCTCGTATACCCGTCACGTCTCTGTCGCGGATGAACGGACGGGTTGGAAGGGGTATAAACGCTTGAGGACGCGTGGCGTGTGTTGATTGGCAGCTGAACTGGAACCGAGGCGTCGCTTCGCTAGTCGTGCCACTGTCCCTATATATTTGTCTCTTGCTCCAGTCACTTTCACATTTTGGAGGAATCTTTGCCGATCAGAGCGCATCCGTCATCCCTGCAATCGTCGTCGCATACCCAGTCGTTTGGAGATACCGTCAACCTCATACCGTCACCTTCATACTCGTAAGTTTACTTACTACCTTCATCCCCATTTTGCTTTGGAATGTTAGTCCGTCGTCAGTGTAGATCTAGAGTCTTAGGTTTCCTTTCCGTCATTTGTAGGTGTCAGATGTCTAGTGAAGCTTCCAGCGGTCAATCTTTTGTCCGTGAGGGAGCAGGATATGACGAGGCTTACCCGTCAGGTCAGGGAGACCGGGGTTCCTCCGTCGAGGTTAGAGAACCGTCGTCTAGCTCTCCTTCCTCTACGGAAGATGAAGGGCGAGGAGAGGACGGATCAGAGTATGACTCAAACGAGGAGCTGGAAGTGATAGATCCTTCCGTTCAGCCAGCTGTTGGTGAGGACGGTTTGAGAAAGTTCATCCTGCCCGTCGAGTGGACGGTGAACTATTTCACTTCCTCCATCGCTCCGGCGCACTTCAACACTCTAAGGGAAAAGTACCAAATCCCAAACTCAATAACAGTCCGTCTACCATTTAAGAACGAGAGGTGTTACTACGAGGGGTTGGAGGACGTCGGCGTGTACGAGCAAATGCTCAAGGCCGGCCTTCGTTTTCCTCTAAGCGCCCTGCACCGTCAACTCCTCCAGTACCTAGGTGTGTCCGTCACCCAGATTTCCCCAAACGCCTGGAGGGTGTTTTTGAGTGTGGAAGTTCTGTACGGCGTTATGTCCAACGGGACTAGACGGTTGACAATGGACGAGTTCTTTAATTGTTACCGTCCGGACGAAATCGTCAAGTCCAAAGGAATGTACAGCTTCGCGGCGAGGAGCCCGTTGCTTAGGTTGGTGTCCGAGACCCCTGACTCCAACCGCAACTGGAAGAGTAGGTTCTTCTTCCTACAAGGGGACGAGTGGATGGGTCGTCGCGACGACCCGGATTTCGCACCCGTCGATAAGACATGGGGCATTGTACCCCCGTCGGGTATGTGATTCATTTTGGGCCCGTCGTGTGTCACCTGCGTGTTTTCTGCTTTCCTGACCGTCGTCTTTTTTGCAGCTCGCCGACGGACGGACGTTACCGTCGAGCAATTTGGTTTCCTAGAGTCCATCTTTCAGAAAACTGAGCTGTCGGAGAGGACCTGGGCCAAACTCGTCACACTAAACACCATCCATTGGTACTGTGACGGTCCCGAACCCTCAGAAGCGGCCATAAAGTACGACGAAGGCGTACGCAAGCGTAAGTCCGTCTACTTTGAGTGTGCTTTTTGTCCCGTCATAAGTTCTAACCGTCCACTTCTTGCAGAAATGGACGACGCCAAGAGACGAGCTCTCATCAAGCTGCAGGCTGCCAACAAGAAGAAGGACGGGGGTGGCCTTCCATCCAAGGCACCCGTCACGTCTGCAAAAAGGGCCACAGAGAAAACGGACCGTCCGGCGAAGAGGCCGAAGACGGTGACGGTTGGTCTCCCAGCAGTTCATGATCCCACCAAACCGTCGTCGAGGCTGGGCACTGGTAGGGGCAAAGGTCTCATGACCAATCCTGACCCCGTCCAAGAGAAAACCGCTCCCGTCCTGCTCAGGGAGGATTCGCAGTATGCCCTCACTCAAATCACTTCAATTATCAGAGAGGAGGACTACGACGATCTCGATAACCATGCGACGGAGGCGATGGGGGAGACGGCGCTGTTCAGCCTAACTCAGGTAACATGTCCGTCGACTTAGTCCTTTTAGCCTTTTGATTGCGTACTGACCCTCTATCTGCGCTTGATGCAGACGGTGCTGATGGCAAAGGGCCTGATGGACCGTTGCCTGAAAAGTGAGAAAGCTCTGGAGCGGGCACGGTCCAAGGGTAGGGCCTTGACGGAGGAGCTGGACAACCTGAAGCTATGGAAGCTCCGTCATGAGAATAAGCTGAAGATGTCGGAGGAGGCCCGTGAGGCATCGGAGAAGGAGGTGACGGCCTTGAGGGAGGCGATGAAAGCCAAGGACGACGACGTCCGTCGAGCTAAGGTTGAGGCCGTCCAGGAGTACCGAGACTCCGAAGCATTGCTGACGGAGCTGGGTACTTCCTTTGCTGACGGATTTGACGACTGTCTCCGTCAAGTGAAGGCGTCGTATCCCGACCTCGGCGTTGGGCACATCCATATCGATGCTGGAGGTCAGACCCCCGCTCGTACCGTCGGGTCAGAGGATACCGCTGATCTCTTTGACGAGGCAACCAATGATGCCCCCCAAGACGGTCATGACTCTACCCGTCCCCTTGAGCCTGAAGGCGCCGGAGCACAAGCTGACGTCCCCCAGGCTGATGTTTTAGGAGACAAGTTGTAATTTCATAAACAATTGGCAATGTAATATTTAGACCGTCGTGTGTATGTGTTGAAACAATTTGCTTTAATGCGTTATTTGTTCGTTGCATATTTTTGAATGCTTTAAATGCTTTCCGCTTTTTTGTGTGCGCACAATCAATCCGTCAACGGCCTGGGCCATGGAAATATCCGTCCACTTGCGGGCTTGTAACTAAATCAACTGCTTAAATGATCCGTCGTCCAGCTCATGGACTTTTAATAGCAGCACGTATGGGATAGCCCGGCCCCATGGTTGATTGTCCGTGCACTTTTAGGGTGGCCCGTTCGCTATGTGGATTTGGCTGATTATCCCATCTTTTGGATGGTCCGTCCACCCTGTGGACTTGTAGATAAGCCCACCTTTTAGATGGTTCGTCCACTTTGTGGACTTGTAGGTGTTAACATTGTTCAGATGTTCCGTCCACTGTGTGGACTGTAGGTTTTAACATCGTTTAGACGATCCGTCCACTGTGTGGACTGTAGATTTTAACATCGTTCAGATGCTCCGTCCACTGTGCGGACTTGTAGATTTTAACATCGTTTAGATGCTCCGTCCACTGTGTGGACTTTGTAGATTTTAACATCGTTTAGATGCTCCGTCCACTGTGTGGACTTGTAGATTTTAACATCGTTTAGATGCTCCGTCCACTGTGTGGACTTTGTAGATTTTAACATCGTTTAGATGCTCCGTCCACTGTGTGGACTTTGTAGATTTTAACATCGTTTAGATGCTCCGTCCACTGTGTGGACTTTGTAGATTTTAACATCGTTTAGATGTTCCGTCCACTGCGTGGACTTTGTAGATTTTAACATCGTTTAGATGTTCCGTCCACTGCGCGGACTTTGTAGATTTTAACATCGTTTAGATGTTCCGTCCACTGCGCGGACTTGTAGATTTTAACATCGTTTAGATGCTCCGTCCACTGTGTGGACTTTGTAGATTTTAACATCGTTTAGATGTTCCGTCCACTGCGTGGACTTTGTAGATTTTTAACATCGTTTAGATGCTCCGTCCACTGTGCGGACTTGTAGATTTTAACATCGTTTAGATGCTCCGTCCACTGTGTGGACTTTGTAGATTTTAACAACGTTCAGATGCTCCGTCCACTGTGTGGACTTTGTAGATTTTAACATCGTTTAGATGTTCCGTCCACTGTGTGGACTTTGTAGATTTTAACATCGTTTAGATGCTCCGTCCACTGTGTGGACTTTGTAGATTTTAACATCGTTTAGATGTCCGGACTGCGCGGACTTGTAGATTTTAACATCGTTTAGATGCTCCGTCCACTGTGTGGACTTTGTAGATTTTAACATCGTTTAGATGTTCCGTCCACTGCGTGGACTTTGTAGATTTTAACATCGTTTAGATGTTCCGTCCACTGCGCGGACTTGTAGATTTTAACATCGTTTAGATGCTCCGTCCACTGTGTGGACTTTGTAGATTTTAACATCGTTTAGATGTTCCGTCCACTGTGTGGACTATGTAGATTTTAACATCGTTTAGATGTTCCGTCCACTGCGTGGACTTTGTAGATTTTAACATCGTTTAGATGTTCCGTCCACTGCGTGGACTTTGTAGATTTTTAACATCGTTTAGATGCTCCGTCCACTGTGTGGACTTTGTAGATTTTAACATCGTTTAGATGTTCCGTCCACTGTGCGGACTTTGTAGATTTTAACATCGTTTAGATGCTCCGTCCACTGTGTGGACTTTGTAGATTTTAACATCGTTTAGATGCTCCGTCCGCTGTGCGGACTTTGTAGATTTTAACATCGTTTAGATGCTCCGTCCACTGTGCGGACTTGTAGATTTTAACATCGTTTAGATGCTCCGTCCACTGTGCGGACTTTGTAGATTTTAACATCGTTTCATTGCAGATTTAAATATCATGCATGCAAGTAAGGGTTGCAAAAACTTCTGCTAGTTTATGTAGAATTTTGAACAAGGAGTCGCCTTTAGGCATTTCGGCAGTGCCGTATGGAATAAAATACAAGCATCACAAAAGGACACAACATTGTCTGTCGTCGTCTTCTACTGATAATACTTCTTCAGGTGCTCCGTATTCCATGGGTGGCTTAGCTTTTTTCCGCTTAGGGTCTCGAGGTAGTATGTCCCCTTCCTATGCCATGCTGTGACCCTGTACGGTCCTTCCCAGTTTGGTCCAAGCTTCCCTTGGGTGGAATCCTTCGTGGAGCCGAGCACTCTCTTTAGGACAAGGTCTCCGACCTGGAAGTCTCTGCGTCTAACTCCAGAATTGTAGTGCTTCGCCATAAGGTCCTGGTACCGCGCTATTCTCTGCTCTGCAGCTGCTCTTACTTCGTCCACTAGGTCGAGCTGAAGGCGCATGGCTTCATCGTTCCTTTGCTCGTCGTGGTTTGCAACGCGGTGGCTTGTAAGACCTATTTCGGCTGGTATGACAGCCTCAGATCCGTATGCTAAACGGAACGGCGTTTCTCCCGTCGGTGTTCTCACCGTTGTCCTGTATGCCCACAAGGCGCTTGGCAACTCGTCCGGCCATATGCCCTTTGCCCCCTCAAGCCGAGCTTTGATGATCTTCAGCAGGGATCGGTTTGTGACCTCCACCTGTCCGTTGGCTTGTGGGTGTGCAGGTGACGAATAGTGGTTTTTTATCCCCAGCTGGGAACAGAACTCTCTGAATGCTTCGTTGTCGAACTGTTTGCCATTGTCCGATACCAGGACTCGCGGTATGCCGTACCTGCAAATGATATTTCTCCATACAAAACTTCGAATATTTTTCTCTGTGATGGTTGCTAAAGCCTCGGCCTCCACCCACTTCGTGAAGTAGTCGATGCCGACCACTAGGAACTTCAGCTGTTTTGCCGCTATCGGGAAGGGGCCCATGATGTCGAGTCCCCATTGCGCGAACGGCCATGGGGCTGTTATGGGCGTGAGTTCCTCGGTTGGTTGCCTGATGAGGTTGCTGAAGCGTTGGCATTTATCACAAGACCTGACGTATACGTCGGCGTCCTTCTGCATTGTTGGCCAGTAGTACCCTGCCCTGAGGAGCTTGTGTACCAAAGACCTTGATCCCGAGTGGTTCCCGCAGATCCCCTCGTGGACTTCCCTCATGACGTAGTTTGCCTCTTCGGGAGTCAGGCACCTCAAATAGGGTCGAGAGAAACCCCTTTTGTAGAGCACACCCTTCATTATGGTGAATCGAGACGCCTTGACTCTTAATTTTCTAGCAGCCTCTTTACCGTCAGGCAACAGGCCGTCCTTCAAGTACGCAGCTATAGGGGTCATCCAACACCCCCCGTCGCTCACTTCCTGTATGGTCGTACCGTCTATTGTTGGGGATGCTTGGGTGAAGGATAGTACTTGGTCGAGGACGACCATTGGCTCTGCTGAAGCCGCCTTGGCAAGCTGGTCGGCCTCTTGGTTTTCATCCCTAGGCACTTGAATCACTCTAACCTGGAGGTTGCTCATTCGATTTTTCACTTCGTCGAGATACTTCATCATTCTCTCACTTCTGCACTCGTAATCGCCATTAATCTGGCTTGTGATGACTTGGGAGTCGGAGTGGACCTCCATTCTTACGCCCCCAGCTGCAGTGGCAATGTCCAGCCCCGCAATCACGGCTTCGTACTCTGCCTCATTGTTCGTTGCTGAGAAGCACAAACGGATCATGCATTTGATCCGATCCCCTTCTGGTGTGCGAATTACCACGCCGATTCCTCCTGCGTGTTTGGTAGATGATCCATCCGTGTGAACCGTCCATACGGGGAGCTCGCTTGCCCCCGGGTCTGCTGCGACGGTGAATTCTGCGATGAAGTCCGCCAGGATTTGTCCCTTAACCGCGCTGCGGGGTTGATACCGAATGTCGTACTCACTCAGCTCAATTGTCCATAGTGCCACCCGCCCGGCTGCTTCTGGACTGTTCATAGCTCTTCTTAGGGGCTGGTCGGTCAACACGTTTATTACGTGTGCTTGAAAGTAGGGTTTTAGCTTTCGAGCCGCGGTCACCAACGCGAAAGCCAACTTCTCCATCGGGGGGTATCTCTCCTCCGCCCCCCTGAGCGCCTTGCTCGCGAAGTAGACGGGCTTCTGAATCCTGTCTTCTTCTCTAATAAGGGCTGCACTGACAGCAGCCGGGGAGACGGCAATGTACAATAGCAGCTCTTCGCCTTCCTTGGATGGGCTGAGAAGTGGGGGAGAGGAGAGGTATGTCTTCAAATCTTCGAAGGCTTTCTGGCAGGCGTCCGTCCACTCAAACGACTTTTTCAATGTGCGAAAGAATGGTAGGCACTTGTCCGCTGCCCTCGAAACAAACCTGTTCAGGGCAGCTATCTTGCCGTTCAAGCTTTGGACCTCCTTCACCGTCCTCGGAGGAACCAATTCTACTATCGCCCTGACCTTCTCTGGGTTAACCTCGATGCCCCTTTGAGACACCATAAAGCCCAAGAATTTTCCGGCCGTCACCCCGAACGCGCATTTGCTGGGGTTCAGCTTCATGTTGTAGGACCGCAGGGTGTCAAAGGTCTCTTTCAAGTCGCTCAGATGGTTGCACTCGCGAGCGCTCTTCACCAGCATGTCGTCCACATAGACTTGCACATTCCTACCAATCTGGTGCGCGAACATCTTGTTCATCAATCTTTGGTACGTTGCCCCTGCATTCTTGAGCCCAAAGGGCATCACCTTGTAACAAAAGAGCCCTTGGCTGGTGACGAACGACGTTTTCTCCTGATCCTCCTCGTCGAGTTTGATTTGATTGTAGCCGGAGAAAGCGTCCATGAAACTCAAAAGTTCGTGTTCTGCAGTCGAATCTACCAATGCATCGATACGCGGCAGAGGATAACTATCCTTTGGGCAAGCCCTGTTAAGGTCCGTGAAGTCGACGCACATCCGCCACTTCCCATTTGCCTTCCTGACCATGACCACGTTTGCAAGCCAGTCTGGATAGTACACCTCTCGTATAAAACCTGCCTCCTTCAACTTTTGGACTTCTTCGGCGATGGCCCGGTCTCTCTCTGGAGCGAACACTCGTTTCTTCTGTCGGATTGGAGGGAATGATGGGGACATTCAGCTTGTGCATTATGACCGTCGGGTCTATCCCTGGCATGTCCTCGTGACTCCAGGCGAATACATCCTGATTCTCCCTCAGGAAGGTGGTTAGGCTTTGCCGCGACGAGGGGCTAGTCGTCGTGCCGATCCTAGTGATCCGGCCGGGCCTCGTGCCGTCGAGTACTATCTCTTCCAGCTCCTCGGCTGCTTCAGCTGTGACTCGCTGTCCCTCGACATTCAATGCTTGCAAGTGATCATCCATCTCTATCATGGCGAGATAGCATTCCCTTGCCGCAGCTTGGTTCCCACGGAGCTCTCCGACCCCATATTCGGTGGGGAATCTAGCCATCAAGTGGTAAGTCGATGTCGAGGCTTTCCATTTGTTGAGGGTAGGTCTCCCCAGGATTGCGTTGTAGGCGGATGGGCAATCTACCACCAAGAAGACCACGTCCCGGGTGACCTGCTGTGGGTAATCCCCACCGTTACAGACAAGGTGACGGTTCCCAGGGGATAGACTCTCGTACCGCCAAAGCCGACGAGGGGGTAATTGGTTGGGACAAGCCGATCTCTACCTAGCCCCATCTGTTGGAATGCAGGGTAGTAAAGAATGTCCGCTGAACTCCCGTTATCAATGAGTACTCGATGCAGGTTGTACTCCCCAGCTCGTATGCTGACCACGAGGGCATCGTCATGTGGATGGTGAAGGCGTCGGGCATCTTCCTCCGAAAAACCAAAGGTTGGTACTTCTGCCTGTGCGAACCTCGTGGTTGCGCCCGTCGTCTGTACGCTCTGTACCATCCGTAGGTAGGCTTTGCGAGCCCTCTTTGACGGTCCGTGAGTACCGCCCACGATCATTCTTATGTCCCCAATGGGTGGTCTTGGGCGCTCAGGCTCTCGAGGGGGGGGGCTGGACCTGCGATGGATTCGTCCCTTCCCTGTTGACAAACCTCTGTAGCCTCCCTTGCCTGATGAGCGCCTCGATCTGTTGCTTCAAGTCATAGCACTCCGACGTGTCGTGGCCGTGGTCGCGATGAAAGCGACAGTACTTACTTCTTGATCTTCTGTCGGGGTTCCCCTTCAGCTTCCCAGGGTACGTCAGGGCTTCCTCATCTCTTATCTGCATCAACACTTGGTCGATCGGGGCCGTTAGAGGGGTGAAACTGGCAAATCTCCCCATGGGCGGCCTCGGGCGTCTATCATCCCTTCTCTCATCCGTCCTGGCCTTCTTTCGTCCTCCGTCATGTCGTTTTTCTTCCAATCTCTCCCTTTTCTTAGGCTTGCCGTCTCGCGCTATTAGCGCGTCTTCTGCGTTCATGTACTTCGTTGCCCTGTAGAGTACCTCGGACATAGTTTTCGGATCATTCTTGTATAAGGAGAAAAGGAACTTGCCCTTTCGCAACCCGTTGGTAAAGGCCGCTACTTGTATCTTGTCGTCCGCTTCGTCTATAGAGAGGGCCTCTCTGTTGAACCGTGTTATGTAGGACCTCAGCGTCTCGTCTTCCCTCTGCCTGATGCTCATCAAGCAGGCCGTGGACTTCTTATACCGGTGGCCCCCTATAAAGTGCGAGACGAACTGGGCACCTAACTCCTTAAAGGCACCGATTGAGTTGGGCGTTAATCTGCTGTACCAAACCCTCGCGGATCCCTTCAGCGTAGTAGGGAAAGCCCTACACATAATCTCGTCCGGCACTCCTTGTAGGTGCATTAGGGTCTTGAAGGACTCCAAGTGGTCCAAGGGGTCCTTGGTTCCGTCATAGCTATCTATCGTAGGCATTCGGAACTTCGGGGGTAGAGGGCACGAAGTGACATGCGCCGTGAAGGGCGAATCGGTCCGCTGGACCAGGTCGTCGAGGTCACTGGATACCCGTCCTTTGAGGGCGTTCATCATTACGGCCATTTGTTCCCGCATCTCCTGCATCTCTGCGGCAACGTGGGGTGGTAAGGTTTCAGAGGGAGTCGTCAGGCTGGTATCCCGCCTTTCCTGCCGGCTCGGGGCGTTACTCCCCTCAGGGGCCTCGTCATCCCTTCTTTCCACGCTTGTTCCCTCTGCCTGAACTCGGGGGGGCTCATCCCTCCGTCGTAGCTGCTCTTCCAAATCATTATTCCGTTTGGTCAGGCGTTCGACCGCTGCGGCTAGCGTTTGGACTTGTCTTTCCAATGCGGTTGAGCGAGGTTCGTCGCCTGGGTTGTTAATTGTTGCCATCGACCTCGTGAACACCATGCAACTCTTTGTCTTAGGAATAGGACAACGTTTGATCGTCCTAGCGGTTCCCACAGACGGCGCCAACTGATGATGCCGAAATTCACCAGTGAGCTGCACGGTCGTATACGCCGGGCGATAAGGACCTACAAGACGACAATAGAGGACCTGGAAAGGGCACCGGTGTGGTGCCGGCCTAAAACCCTCCGAAGGTCAAGTTAGGAACCTCGCTAATAACTCAAGAGCGCTAGAGTTCAAATGAGCGTGCGTACCTTGATTTGTGAGGGTTCTGGCGTATTTATAGTTGTGTAGGCCTATTGACCTATTTCATTGTAGGGGTACCCTACCCTACGGGGCCCAGGAGTGTGGATCAGGCAAGCGCTACAGTACCCTAAATGGGCCGCGACCAAGCCTGTTTGGGAAGGCCCCTGAGGCCCAGCACACAGTGAACAGGACCTATTCCGGGTCACCGAATATTTTCCTCTTCAAGTTCGCATCAGATCGCAGTGTTGGTAAACAAATTACTTTCTTTCCCCTAAAAAGGATTAATCAAGAATAAATATTAGAGTGCTTTTCCAAATAATATCTTTACAAGATTTTTGTAGAGTTTACAAAAATTCAAAAACAAATATAGGTAAAATTCAACTTAATTATGAAAATTTAATATGTAGCTCATAAAAAAAATATGAATCTAGCAGTATTTATTTTTATATGTGCTGATGCACATACATATAGTTATGAGCTAGTTATTATTTTATAATAATTAAAGGTAAAGTTAACGTTGCTTATTTGTCTTGCACAATTTCATTTTTATTGAGGCTGCATATCTAAATATCTAATCGTGGAATGCAGTTGGATCAACTTTTTGATTAAAGTTATTAAAAAAAAAAAAAAAGGTACAATTGTAGATTTGAAAAATGAGATTAAAAAAAATTATAATATATAAACAAATCAACTAAACAGTTAAAAGAAAAAAAAAAATCAGATTCACACTTATTTTTAGTTTTATAGAGAATTAATTACTGCTGCTGTAAAGATATTAAAGGCAAGGTCACTGATGCAACAGTTGATGCCAGCAAAGTGAAACAGAGCAATTGTGAAGTGAAAAACGACATGGGGAAGTGATTGGTTTGTAGTTTAGTCAAAAAGAGTTAAGTGACGTAGCTTAGAAAGTTTTTGATATTTATGTTCACACGTGAATGACACACGTGCTGTATTTGATGTAATCTTCTTGTAACTGTTTTAGCGCATAATTTGGGAAAATTAGTTTAGGTCATTCGGTTAGTATAAATTGGTAAAGCTTTGTACAGTGTATTCATTCAATCAGCTTCAATATAGAAATCACAGAAATTACCAGAAGATTTTCTCTCTTTCTCTTAATTTCCATTAGCCTTTTCTCTTCTCTGTTCTTTCTTCTCTGGTTTTTCAGTCTTTTACTGCGGCCTTTGCCTTAATTAAGAATCTTGGGAAGATTTGAAATTTGGGACATTTAGGGGGCCACTTAGTACAAAGACACCGAAGATATTTTGTCATTTTGAAGCCCAAGCTCTCCAACAAGAAACTACACCCTATCCTCTTCGGCTCTATCTACCAGCTCTCCCATATCCCACGCTCTCATATTCTTCGGATAATGATCACTTGGCTGGCCACCATTGGCAGCCACTATTTCCACTATAAATCAAGGTATAACTTTTGGTTTTCCTTATGTTCTTGGAGCCATAACTATACTTGATCTCTATGAATAATACATTAATTAGGACTGAAGGGACTGTAGTTTCAATTGAGCTGAAACCTTTTGTGCAGGTAATATTTATAACAGGCTAGTCAGGTTTATAGCTACTTGACCCTCCAATGGCAGGCATAACATCAAGTCTTTCAATGCTGCTCCTTCTCAGCTTCGCCTCCATTCTGCTTACTGGTCGCTCAACTTCTCAGAATGACCGAAAGGCAAATATTTCTGTCGCTGATCTCTTATTTTATTTCATGTCTTTTTGAGAGGAGGGGGGGAGGGGAGTGAGCTTTCCAATTTAATTTACATTTTCATCAATTATGGTACGACATTACTTTTTTTTTTTGGGAGGGGGGGAGGGGAGCGAGCTTCCCAGCTTAATTTACAGTTCTATCAATTGACGTGTGATATGTATTTGATTTTTTCCTTTTTAAATTGTGATTACTTTATAAAGAAAAATATAAGGGTCATGTAATAGCAGATTGCAATTAGTAAAGAATAAAGTTGAATATTCAGAATGTGACAAAAGATATATTTAGGCACTACTTAAACGCCTTTATTTTCTCCCTAACTGACTTTTAATGTTCTTCTTATGATATGATATATTGTGCATGCAGGCTTATATTGTGTATATGGGTAATAAGAGGGACGAGGTTTCCACATCATCCCTTTACACGAGCATGTTACAAGATGTCATTGGCAGGTTATAAAATTTAAGCAGAATAATGGCACCACCAGAAACTTGCTCTATGATGCATCAATTTCTTAGTTATAACAAGCTTTTGACAATTTTCGCAATAAGTTTTTGTCATGTTATATTTAATATTAATCTCACATATAGTATTTATATGGCATATTTTTGTCACGTTTGTGGTTTCACATCCTTATATTATTATTTAGGAAAAATTACACTTTTTCGTTCTAAACTCTCTTTCAAATTATACTATGCACCATAAACTATTCATATACACAATTTGCACTCTAAACTATAACAATTGTTACACTTTGTACTATGACATTAATTTTACCGTTAAGTCGGATGGAAATATGAAGCATGTGCCTTGCACATGTGTATTGCTTAAGTGAGACAAACAAACCAATCTTCCCTATCAATTAAAAACTATTTTTTTTTTCATCTCTCTCTAATGCGTATCAGTCCCTCTCCCCAAATCAAAATCCCTACAACCCTAAATCCCCAAAGCAAAATTATCTTTGGCACCACCATTATTCCGCCGGCCACTGCGATGAAATCCCTAAAACTATGTTCATGTTCTTTATAAATCTTTACAATAGGAGGTAGAATCAACGGAAACCATTGCAAAGTTGAAGATTGTTGTTGGTCACCATGCCATTAGAAGTGCTGGACGTCACGGTGATACAAAGGAACTTACAAAGCGGCCTGGTGGATGGGAAAAGGCCGAGTGGGATTCACATAAGCAATTAAGATTTTTAAAAAACCCAAAACAGGATGTAGGTAATGTTCCATTTAAAATGAGATGCGTAAACCATTCAAGGACCAATTTCAATTTTCATGGCTACAACAAGCGCCAACCAGAACAGCAAGTGAACAAAGTATAGTTCCCCATAAAGGTCCAAATCCAAAATCCAATCCATGGTGGTGTTGAGAGAGAGATGAAAAAAAAAAAATTAATTGATTGGGGAGAGGGGTTTTTTGGTCTTTTATGTTTATCCCATTTAAGCAAGCCATATGCTTCATATTTTCATACATTTAACGGTGAAACTAACGTTGGGTTGCAAAGTGTAACAAGGGTTATAATTTAGAGTATAAACTGTGCATCCAAATAGTTTATGGTGCAAAGTGTAATTTGTGCTTAGGCTAGGGTAATAAAGTGTAATTTTCTCTAGTCTTCATATCCTTATATTAATATTATGTATAAAACTCTATTATCTATATACCTCGGTTAAAATTTCATTTTCACCATCATTTTATGTTTTGATAAAATATTAATCTCAAACAATTTATTATGTTATACAGGTTAATTTTTCATTTTTTTATTAGCTATTTATTATCAATTTCAATGATTTTAGTAATTTTTTATTATTAATCCATTAGATTTCAAGAGTTAATTTTTTTTTAAGCTAACCAGGTCTCAATTACATTAGAAAAAATATATGGATAAAGTTATTAACTTGTTAAAATGCATATGCTTGCTTTCAGCCATATTGGTCAAGAATCTTTACTCTATAGCTACAAAAGGAGTTTTCATGGATTTGCAGTGGAGCTAACTGAGCAAGAAGCTCAAAAAATGGCCGGTGGGTAACCCTAATCCTAACTCCCACTCCCACTCCCCTCCTTAAAAAAAAGGGATTCATAACAAATTATTGTATCTATGAATATGTAGGATTGGATGGCGTAGTTTCGGTGTTCCCTAACCAAAAGAAAGAGCTCCATACAACAAGGTCATGGGACTTTCTTGGCCTTCCAATTCCAAAGCAAGTGGATAGAAAATCTATTGAAAGCAACATCATTATAGGAGTATTCGACACTGGAATTTGGCCGGAGTCTGATAGCTTTAATGACAAGGGGTTTGGTCCACCACCTAGCAAATGGAAGGGAAAGTGCCAAGCCTCAACCAATTTTACTTGCAACAAGTATATCTTTAACATCCAACTAATGTGTTTTGTATTAGATTCTATGAAACATGCACGATATTTAATTTTTTCACAATTTTTTTAATAATTAATGACATGATCTATTGTGATTAGTGCTTGATAAAAGCGGCGTCGATAGTAAACCTACATAAAAATGTTCAAATGACAAAAAATTACGTATATGTCAGCAATTATATCAAAGGCATTCAATTTAGTCAAAAAGTACAAATAACAAATGTGGTTACAATTAATGCAGTAAAATCATTGGAGCAAGATATTACCATAGGGATCGATTTTTTGAAAAAGAAGATATTCGATCTCCAAGAGATTCAAATGGCCATGGAACACATGTTGCATCAATCGCAGCTGGGAACTTAGTGAGCAAGGCCAGCGTAAAAGGCATTGGTTTGGGAACAGCACGAGGAGGGCTTCCATCAGCACGTATTGCTGTGTACAAAGTATGTTGGTATTTTGGCTGTGATGATGTTGATATTCTTGCAGCATTCGATGATGCCATTGCTGATGGGGTTGAAATAATTTCTATTTCACTTGGTGGATCTTCTAAGAACTATTTTACAGATGCAATTGCCATTGGTGCCTTTCATGCTATGAGAAATGGAATACTGACATCAACTTCTATTGGTAACCGGGGTCCATATCTAGCAACACTCTCGAGCTTCGCCCCATGGTCTCTTTCTGTGGCTGCAAGCACCATAGACCGAAAGTTCTACACCAAGGTCCGATTAGGTAACAACAAGATATATGAGGTAATTACTATGTCTAGCCCTTGTGTTGGAATAAAATAATTTATCCTACTTTTACTATTTCACTTTAGCAACCATAGAATTCCATGCTTATTTGTTTTCTATTAATTGTAAACTTAAAAGTTATTTTCTAAGGACTAAAAAATAAGATATGTGATAAATTGTGATTGGTGAAGTATAGAGTAGAACGCTTATAGTGGAACCTATGAATTTTTTATATTTTATATTTTGTTCTTTGAAAAATAATGACAATAATAAAATGCTAATACATAAGGAAATATCCTATGTTACACTCTATATTCTATTTTATACTTCACCGATTGTAGTTTTGCCACACATTCTTGTTTTTTTCTCATAAAATAACAATTTTTATTTTGGGGAAACAAAATAACAAAAATTTAAGATTGAAAAAATAAAGGCACACATTATATAGACTATAGAGTAATTGATAGAACATAAGGTGAAACACTTTGTCACTCAATGTGAGATATAGTGTTATATTCAATTTTAAAGTGCTGAGCTAACCATTTCCTTAATCGTGTCAAATTGCACGTGTAAAGCCTATGGCATAAAATTAAAACTGCAAACTAGTTTGAATAATTTCTTTACTTCATGTGCAGGGAATTTCAATTAATACATTTGATCTCAAGAATAAAACGTATCCAATAATCTATGGTGGAGATGCTCCAAACAAGAAATCAAATGTTGTTTCATACATTTCCAGGTAACTGAAAAATAATAAGAAAGTTAAAATAATCTTTAACTATTTTTTGATGTACTTATAGACAAGAGGAACATGTTTAACCATTTGAAAAGCTGTGCATACACAAATCTATGAAACTAGCAGGTGAAATGACTTCAAAAGAGCACTATTAATTGACACTTTTTTTATATTTTCAATAAAAGCATACAGAATTAAAATTCCCTAGTTAAAAAAATGGAACTTACTGTAAAAATGCAGGTATTGCAACTATGGTACGTTAGACAAAAAATTGGTGAAAGGTAAAATTGTACTTTGTGATGTTGAGAATGAAGGGATTGAGCAACTCTCAGCCGGTGCAGTAGGTACTGTGATGCAAGGCCGACTCCCCAGTTCTGCTTCTTTCGCGTTCCCCTTGCCTGCAGCTTACGTTAGTTTGGAGGATGGTGGCAACATTTATTCCTACATAAATTCGACAAGGTATATATATTAAGCTAAAACACCTTTGACAATTAGGGACTTCACAACTCACAACACATACTAATCCTAACGAAGATGCACAATTTTGCAGAAGCCCAACTGCGACTATCCTTAAGACTAATGAACGTAAGGATCCATATGCTCCTTACGTAGCTGAATTCTCATCCAGAGGTCCCAATCCAGCTGCACATAACATTCTCAAGGTAATTTCTAATAATCACTTCTTCTTTTTTAACATTTGAACGCTTGTATTATTTGAGTAATTCTAGGGACACAATTTTAACATATAAATATTTGACAATGGTTGATATGACTCTTTCAGCATGAAATAACAATACTTTCATCGGGATTTATCATTGATATCACTTTTATTATGTATCAATCACAACCAAGCATGTCAACTATTGATACTATTCTTCTTATTGAAACCTATTTTATGTTGTTTTAGCCCGATTTAGCTGCTCCTGGAGTCGAGATTGTAGCTGCATGGTCTCCAATTTCCCCGATTTCTGATGTCAGTTTTGATAAAAGAGCATTCTCATATAATATAATCTCAGGAACATCAATGTCTTGCCCTCATGGTTCAGGGGCGGCAGCCTACATCAAATCCCTCCATCCAACATGGTCACCTGCAGCTATCAAATCTGCTCTTATGACTACTGGTAATAGTTATGTTCAATTCCTAATCTTAGTAATTTTAAGGCCAAACCATTTAGTTTGTTCCAAACTTAAGTGTATAAGTGATTGTCTTTTGTCTTTAAAATCTAAAGTGATCTCCTTTTGTCCCCAGCTAACATGTCTAATAGAATGATGATGTGTTAGTTTTTAGTTTGGTCACGTCATCATTTCATTAGAAAGATTTGACGGTTATTGAAGAACAAAAAATATTACTCTAAGTGTGTTAGGAATTAAAAGGAATATCTTTAAACTTTAGGAACTAAAATAGTTGATAAATTAAAGTTTAAGAATCAATATAGTATTTTATCCTCATTTTATTTAAACCATAACCATGAACAATTTGGTGTATTACTTGTAGCTGTCCCTATGAGTCCTGAAGAGAGCTCGGGAGCTGAATTTGCATATGGTGCAGGCAATATTAATCCACATAAAAGTGCAAATCCTGGTTTAATATATGATATTGATGCACTTGATTACATTGCTTTTTTGTGTGGACAAGGATATAGTACAAAATTATTACAAGCTGTTACCGGAAATAGTAGTAGTTGTCCTAAAGGTACGGATGGAAAAGTTTTTGATCTAAACTATCCTTCATTTGCTCTATCCTCATCATCCTCAAACTCTATAAGTCATGTTTTCAATCGGACAGTCACCAATGTTGGAACATCAACATCTACATACAAAGCTAAAGTAAGTGCCCCACCTGGACTTAGTATCAAAGTGAACCCTAGTGTTCTATCATTTACATGTCTCAAACAAAAACTATCGTTTACACTTACTATTGAAGGAACAATAGATAGAAAAATAGTCTCTGCTTCTTTAATTTGGGATGATGGTACATTTCAAGTGAGGAGCCCCATTGTTGTGTATGCATTTTGACATTCTATATATGGAACATGTATTACCATTATTAATAAAGCAAAAGCTTTGGTTTCAAAAATAAAATTAATAATGTGGGTTTCATTTAGTTCAACTGGTAAAGTCTCTAATGGTTGTATAAATGAACTGGGGTTGAATCCCTGCTTACACAAAAACTGATTGGTGTCTTGATTGGACGAGAAAGAGCTGTCATCGGGAGTGGATACCATAAATTGAAACTCTTTAAAAAAAATAAAATTAATAATAAAGCAAAAGCTTTGAAGTAATATGCTCATAAAGAAGGATGACGGCAGCGATGAAATTACACCACGAAAAATGGTTGTAAACCTTTGCTGCTTGATTGTAATTAACTGTAGTGCCCCCATTAAAGATTGCCTTTCTGATATGTAATTAGGGTCAACTTGATACAATTTGAGACCTACGATAATGGTGTATTAATCTTATTTCTAAAAAAAAATTATATGTATGTTCACAACATCTTCATAACAAAAACAAATCGTCAAATAAAATATATAACTTGATTAATTTTATATAAAGAATCAAATACCTTGGTTTATGTATAAAATTTAACAAAAAGGGATATAGTTTTAGTTTTTATTTTGTAAAATGAGTTTTGATTTACCTTGAATAAACTAATACATGATGAAAGAAAAAAAATTGAAATCTAATTTCCAAATATGATTTTGGTGGAGAGAGAGAGAGAGAGAGAGAGATTATTTTTTGGGACTTGGGGGACCATATAAGATATTAGATGACTAATATTGACAACTTTTATGTGTGGGATAAATACTATTATAAATACTAATTAAAATCTCAAGAAGTTATGGCGTTGAGAAATATAGAATTGTGTCTCACCATTGCAATTCCCGACAACCCGGCCCAGCCGCGAAACACCCAAGAAGCCCAACCTAATCCACCCACTGATGAAGGGAGCTTGAGAGAGATGAATGGGTTTAAAGACAAAAACATATTTTATTATTTAAATAAACATTACCTTTAAAGACTGAAATTGAAAACAAAAAATTGTTCTCTATACTCTATAGTGACTTTTGGAGAACAATTTTCTTAAAACTGGTGTTAAACATTCCTTTCTTTTGGGACCTACAATTTTCTGTAATTGGAAAACAGAAATCTATTTTTAAAATAATTATTTGAGATAAAATAACTGTTTTGTTGGCGGGCTTGACAAAAGCTATTTGAGATTAGAAGACTTTTTAGTTTGGCCCAAGTTCAATTCCTTCATTAATGTTGCACATTAATCTTATTTGTAGTTACAACAAGAAGGTTTTACCCCCAAAATCTACCAGAAGAGTATTGTACTTAAAGAGTTTGGCTCAAGTTCAATTTCACCCCACCACGCTTCACTTCACAAGTACAAAGTTCTTGTGGCATGGAAGGACAAGGGTCGAAATTCAAATCTCTATAAGCGAGCTTCACAAACATACACACTTAGATTAGATTAAAATAGAATTTCTATTTTGTGTAAGAATAGAAAAAATAAAAAGTTCAATTCCTTCCTTTAACAGTCCATTTTTCTCTCACGTACGCTTTGAGTGAACAACATTGATTAGAAACCTCTTCCCTTGCATGGCTTTATCTTGATTAGCCTTACCGAAACTGATAGCTCATGCCGGGGTGTGCAAAAAACCGAGGAACTGAAAAAACCGATTCAAACCAACCGAATCGATGCAAAAATTTCGGTTCAGTTTTCAGTGGTAAATTTTAATGCACCGAACCAACCGAACCGAACTGATATATAAATATGTTTATGTAACACTAAGTCACGGTGCAGTTTGTAGCTTAGTGGTATGATGTGGCTTTAATGACTAAATGATCTCTTGTTCGAGCACTCGCCTAAATGTCTTTGTCTTTTTGAGTTTTTTAATTTTTTAAAACCATTAAAAGTTAAAACCCTAGCATCTTATATTAATAGGTTCTAACTTCTAACCCTCCTGCCCTTTTCTTTCCAGCCGCCCCTCCACGATTTTTTTTTCTCTCTCACCATTTTTTCTAAACAAGTGTTTCTTGCTTCTTTCTTTGGGCTAGGTATTATATAGCTCTAAGAAATTTCTCTATTACTCACACATCATAAGAGATTTGCGTTAAATATTTCCGATCGCCCCCTCCATTATGTCGACCGGTACTCTCTCTCACAAATGACAGCACACTCCACTCTCCAGTCCCTCTCTCTTAGGGTCTCTTCCTCTGCCGCTGCCTCCCTATGCTAGCCTCTCTCTCACGCTGCTTCAGTGCTTCTTCTCCATTCTCTTTTTTTTTTTTTATTTGGTGTTTTCTTGGTGCTTGGTGCTTTGTGCTTGGGTGGTGAGAAAAGGTGGGAAAGCATAGGAAATCTATATATTTTTTCTATTCTGGTATGTTTTCTGATTATATACATGATTATATGTTTTCTGATTATATTCTGGTTTTTTTTTTTTTTTTTGTTTGCTTGGTGTTTAGGTGCTGAGAAAATGTAAGAAAGTAAAGAGAAATAGACTTTTTTTTTTTTTTGTCTCTGAGCTATTTTTTTCTGAGAAATTGGAAGCAACCAAACCGATTGAAATCCAGTCAGTTCGGTGTCAGTGTTCCTCCCTTTCGGTTCGGTGGAAAAATTGCACTTCAAACTAATCGAACCGAACCGATTGCACCCCTAGCTCATGGGCCAGTATTATGATAAAAAAAAAAAAGTTAAAAAAATAATTGACAAGTAAACATAGATATGCGATGAATTCTCATTTGCGAGTCTTGTCAACCATGGAAATTTGTTAAGTATAGTACGTTTACTCAGTCTTCGCCTAGACTTTTCTGCTTCAAGTCTTCCACTATTTAATATCTATTGCCTCAAAATACTTATCTCATTTTTGGTTAGCTGGTGGTGATGTTTCTTTTTGGAGGATATAATTGTCGATGTATTTTTTAGTAGTGTTTATTACACATACTTTTAATACACAAAATTTTACCAAACTAGAAAAAACAACTATGTAAACTTTTCTTTTCGATATATTGATAATTTCTTATGAGAAATTTTTAGTACTTGTCTACTTATGTATAGTGATATTGAAGCCTTAAATTAAGAGGACCTAGGTTCATGTTATGTGTTGTAATATAAAATTTAATTTTGTGTAAGGTACATAGTGGGGGGGGGTAAATTAGGAGGAGGAGGAGAGGGAGGGAGGGAGGGAGGGAGATGTGAGGTTCAAATTATAGACATAGGACACTACAAAAAATATTACTATTGGGAATTGGGATATCACAATCCTCAATACATAAATTTAGTTTTCAAGTATCCACAGACAATACTGTGACTCTAAGGGTATTTTTAGCTAGAGTGAAATGAGGAGACAAAATAGAGGGGGAGAAAATATTGAAGAAAAAATGGGGGTGGGGGAGTTTTCTCCCCGAGCCCACCGTTAAAGAGGAAATAGTTTTCTCTCTAAAGTTAGGGAGAAAACTAAAGAGAAAAGTGGGAAGGGAGTGAGTTTAATAGAAAATTACCCATTTGCCCTTCCCCTTATTTAACATTGATGTTCTTTTTCTATTTTTTACTTCCTCTTTCTTCTTCTTTTTGTTTTTTCATGGTATGTTATTGTGCCACGTTGGTTGGCTTGTTTTGCTTCCTTTGTTTTTCTTTTTCTTTTTTTTTTTTCCTATCAAATGACAATTTTTTTACGATTAATTTATATTTTGCTACATGTTTTATTAGTTGTATTAGTTGTAGTAATTAAAAAATTTATTTTATAAATGATTAGATATGTACTAGGAGCACGAGAGTAAATCTATACTATTTATATTTTCAATTCTCTTACTTTTCTACTCAACCAAAAAAAATAATTTTTCATCTCTCAACTTTTTCATCTCTCAACTTTCTCATTCCTTTGACCAAACATACGGAGAGAAAACTAAATATTTTCTATCTACCTACTTTCCCACTCCTCCCCATTTTCTTTTCTCATACTTTTCTATCCTCCAAACCAATAGACCCTAGTAGTAGGCTATGTAATAATTGAACCCATTGGATGAGTATCTATGGTCCCCAATCCTCCATTTTTCCCCCATCACTTATTTAGATTTCGCAGCATTGATTCCTCAATGAATAGATGTTGTGATGGTTAATGGCCAAACCTAGGCAAGGTCTTCCTCGAACGAGTCACCCCTACAATATTTCTTCACAAGAAAGAAAGAAAAAAGTATGTATATTGGTAACTCAATTATGAAATTTTAATATGTATTTAGTTGTATTTATTCTTAAATGTGTAAGTGTGTATGCATATGGTTACAAGCTAATTACTATTTTATAATTATAGTCAATGTTGTTTATTTGTCTTTCACAATTTCTTTTTTATTGGGGATCCATAACTAATCTTTGAGATTAAGGCTTTGGTTGTTGTTTTTGTTATTGCTACATGACCATGGCTTTTGAGTGAAGTTGTGATGTGCCTTTATGTTAGAACTCATTTTCCTGGCTTTTGTGTATGTGTGTGTTTGTTTCTCAAAAAAAAAAAAAAATCTTGGAATACAATTGGACTAATTTTTTTGTTGAAAGTTGTTAGGACATATGTGGTTCAAGTTTTTTTGAACATATGCCATTATTTTATGTAATTAGCTTATCCTTTGACAAAACGCACTTTACTTGTATTTGGGTAGATCTAGGATGTGTTTAATACGTTAAAGAACATATTGTTCATGTCTAGTATTAAAACCA
This sequence comes from Castanopsis chinensis, assembly GCA_032878915.1. Taxonomy (NCBI): domain Eukaryota; kingdom Viridiplantae; phylum Streptophyta; class Magnoliopsida; order Fagales; family Fagaceae; genus Castanopsis; species Castanopsis chinensis. The sequence goes on from JAVQMG010000126.1 coordinate 27,477,561, forward strand.
TGAAGATTGGACCAAGAAACAAGTGAAGAATAGGTGTTTACTAAAGCTGGACACCTGCGGACACTTGTGGACACCTGCGGACAGCTTCTCGATAGCTGCTCGATATCTCTATCTATTGAGGTTTAATGAAGCTCGACAGCTTCTCAATCGATCGAGGTATCTATCGAGATTATGGGAATTCAGATTTCCAAATTTGATTTTTGGCCCATGTTTATGTATTTGTGTAGGGTTTCCTTTCTCACAACTCTAGACATATATAAGGCTTATTTTTGAGGCCGTCACATAAGAGAATACAAGGAAAACATATGTAAAAGGTGACCGAAGCCTTATTCTCTCTAAAAGAAGCTACTGCGTCTTAGGGTTTTGTAACCAAGTGCTTCTTGATTTTCATTGTTGATGAAGTGAAGAACTTTGCAGCCAACATTCTTCTTCCTCTAGTTGGTGAGTGAGTCACGTACTGGAATTCGTGCAAAGGAATGAGTCACGTACTGGGATCCGTGCATCAAAGGTGGCATTCATGTATTGAAGAGTTCAGAGGTTCTGAAGCAGTAGAAGGTTTCTGTTGTGAGTTCATCTACGAGGATTGTAGAGTGTGGGGACAAAAGTTTTGTACTAGATCTGAAACTTTTCTTTACTATAGTGAATTGCTTTTTGGGAAGGTTTCCCCCCAGGTTTTTTACTATGAAACTGGTTGGTTTCATTAGTTTTCTTAGGTCATCATATCTTGTCTTATTTATTTTTTCGCTACACTTATATTTGACATAATATTGATGTTTGTTTGTTTTAACAAGTTTTATGCATAATAAATCTAATTAACAACTTGGGTTTAAAACTTGTTAATTCTATCAACTGGGGTCTAAAATTTTCTAACAAGTGGTATCAGAGTGGGTCTGATTGGATTAATTTCTTGAGTGTGATCCTTGACCCCTGTTGTCATGAAATTTCTTGGTAAGTTATTAAAAGTCTTGAGCTTTTTAACTCAATTTTCGAAGAATTCTGATTCTTCCATGTCCTCTAGTAGTCATACTGGGACACATGCTTTTTCACCTTCACGGCCAAAGACTCGTGCTGTGTGGGTGAAAAAGGAGCCTAAGACTTAATTGTCTTCTCTGTTGTCCTCTGCTTTAATTCTTTCTACCTAAAGTAAGACTCTCTTTGCTTGATTTCTTATTCGCTTTTGGAATCATGCTTTCATGCATATGCATCATTCTTTCATGCTTTCATGAGGTTTGTCTGTTTTTGTTTAGTTTTGTTTTCAAAAAAAAAAAAAAATTAGAAAAATACAAAAACAGTGTGTTTGTGTACATTGGTTCTTGTGAATTTTAAAATGGCCATTGAAACAGAGTTTGCTAAACTTTGTATCTCTTGTAACTTAAATGAGCATCCTTATGCATAACTAAGCAAGTGAGCTTTATGGCTTTTTGTTTGTGATGAGTAAGGTTAAGTGATCTCTTGTACTTAACACTCGTATTACTCTTTTTGACGGGTAGGACTAGAAAATCCTAAGAGAAAGGCATAAATAACCATCTCACTACTGTTACCCGCCAATCATGAAATGAAATCTGTATGCTTCGGTATAGCAAAAGTGCAATGTCAAAAAGTTTAATAAAATTGGGTAATTCTTTTCTCTCTTACATGCCCATGCATGATATGCTTAATAAAAGAAAAATATGCAAAGAAATAAAAGCAAAAAAAACAAAATGCTTTAATATATGATTGCAAGCGTGTCTTCTAAGAGATGTGGGAGTTATAGGATGTACCTCGAAGGTGATAGTCCCCATTAAACAGTTATGATTGTGTGTAAGTTAAAGTGATTTTCTCATATCTCAAATCGTCATAACTTTGAGATACTTATGCAATCTTGCGATGTTTTTCACACACAACACCCAATATTCTTTGCTACTCTTGATACATATGTAGGTACAATGTGATTTGGCCATCACAAGGTTTACATGCGTTAATGTATGCTCACTAAATTGTCTTAACTTATTTTTAAAATAAAAATTGGTTAGACTTGTTGTGTGTGTGTGTGTGTGTTTGTGTGTGTGTGTGTGTGTTTTGGATCAAAATGTATGACATTTTTTCTTGTTGAGAGATGTTTCTGAGAGGTTAATATGTTGTTTAGATCTTTGGATAAGTTGCATGCTTGATTATATTCATGTTTGTGTTTTTCTCTTCTTGAAAAACTATTTTTAAGCAAACTCGACACCTCTCGATACCTGGCTATCTATCGAGATCTTCAGTTGATTTTTTATTGCAATCTCGACATCTCTCGATAGCTAGGTGGATCGATCGAGAATCTTTCTGTCTGCTTGATAGATCCTCGACACATTTTTGATCCATCGAGGTTGGCTCGATAACTTCTCGACACCTCTAGATTGATTGAGATTTTCTTGCATGCATTATTTTTCACATGTTTTGCATGTTTCTTTTATCTTGTCATCCATAGCATCTTGTTTTATTACATTCATGCATTTTTATGGATTTTTTGTGCCCCGTTGATCACCCTTGATCATCTTTATGTTTTTCGGGTAAAGTTTTATAGCTTCCTGTACCTTCTGTCAATCGTGACAAAAAGGGGGAGAAATTGGAGAATTTGTGGTTTCTTTCTTTAAGATTCTACAAGTTAGAGGGAGAAATACATGCCCTTGTAAAGGGGAGTTGTGTTTCATCTTGTTAAGGGGAGTGTTTACCTCCTTGTTCATGTACCTAGATTTTGTGACCATTTTTACATACAACATGGTATTTGTCAAGAGGTATATATATGATGATGTATGTATTCTGTCTTGTGACCATTTTTACATACAACATGGTATTTATCAAGGGGTATATATATGATGATGTATGTTTTCTTCACCTATCTCTACATATGTTGTTTCTTTTCTATCTTTATACACATGTTTCTTTATTTGTATGCAATCTATTTTTTCTACTTCACACAAATATTTCTTGATGTGTTTTGTTTAAAGTGTTTCAGAAATACAGGTTGTCAAAGTCTTCCATGCCATGAACTCTCTTCTTGCAAAGTTTTTCAAGAGTTTGTGGTAGGGTAGATTTTATTGTATTCAACAAGTGAGTATGAGTTGAGAGAATCTAGAGCATCCACACGGGTCGTACCAGGAATATAATTTTGCAATCTGGGAGGAGCAAAGCCATATAATGCCTGAAAGGGTGTAGACTTCAGACTAGTGTGAAAATTAGTATTGAACCAAAACTCTGCCAAGGGTAACCATTCAGCCCATCTATGTGGCCTATCAGCAGTGAAAGCCCTCAGATATTGTTCCAGACTCTTATTAACAATCTCAGTTTGGCCATCAGACTGAGGATGATAAGCTGTAGACATAGCCAAAGTAGACCCTTGCAACCTCAACAACTCAGACCAGAAGAGGGAAGTAAAAGTAGCATCCCTATCACTAACCAAAGTAGCAGGCAGCCCATGTAGTTTAAAAACATGTTGCATATACAATGAAGCAACTTTGGCAGCAGTGTATGGGTGAGAAATAGGAATGAAATGGACATATTTAGTCAATCTATCAACTACCACCAAAATCACCTCAAAACCTTGTGACTTAGGTAAACCTTCAATGAAATCCAGACTAACATCAGTCCAAGGAGTAGTAGGTATCTCCAATGGTTGCAGTAAACCAGCAGGAACAGAAGTTTCAGATTTCACTTGTTGGCACACATCACACTCCCTCACAAACTGTTTAATGGTAGACTTCATACCTTGCCAATAAAACTCCCTTTTTGCCCTTTGATAAGTCTTGAGGAACCCAGAATGGCCAGCAACAGGACAGCTATGGACATGCTGAAGAATTTGAGGAATCAAAGAACAACCTGGGCTCAAAAAGAACCTACCCTTGTAAAATATCAAATCATTCTGCCAAGTAAACCCTTTAGGGGCAGTACCAGACTGGATGGAGTGAATTAAGTGCTGTAAAGATTGATCTTGAGTATAGCTCTCCTTAAGGGTATTTAACCAAGTGGGGTTAGGAACAGAAAGAAGGAACAAACAACTGGACTTTTGAGAATTACACTGCTGTCCAAATACAGAAACACCATCAGACCTCCTAGATAGAGCATTAGCCACCTTATTGTCCCTACCCTTCTTGTATTCTATAACAAAAACATACCCTAAGAGCTTTGCAAGCCATTTTTGCTGAGCAGGTGTGGCAATCCTCTGCTCCAACAAGAATTTAAGGCTTTGATGATCAGTCTTCACAACAAAAGGTCTACCCAACAAATAGGGTCTCCACTTCTTAACAGCAGAAGCCAAAGCCAACAATTCAGTTTCATAGGTAGATAAATGGAGATACTTACCCTTCAAAACTTGACTATGGAAGGCTATGTGTCTATGGTCCTGCATCAGTACAGCTCCCAAACCAAACCCAGATGCATCACACTCAATTGTAAAAGACTTATTAAAATTAGGAAGAGCTAAGACAGGTGGTTGGGCTACTGCTGCTTTGAGTTGATTGAAGGCAGCAAGAGCTTTCTCAGTCCATATAAACCCATCTTTTTTTAGTAGATCAGTTAAGGGTTGGGCAATGGTACCATACCCTCTAATAAACTTCCTATAGTAGCCAGTGAGGCCTAGAAAACCCCTTAAAGCCTTCACAGTAGTAGGGACAGGCCACTGTTGCATTGCAATAGTCTTCTTAGGGTCAGCCTTAACCCCAGCCCCAGAAATTATATGACCTAGATACTCCACCTCAGCACAGCCAAATACACACTTAGACATCTTAGCATACAACTGATGGGAAAGAAGAATCTCCAAAACAGTCCTTAAGTGTGACAGATGATCAGTTAAACAAGAACTGAAGACCAAAATATCATCAAAGAAGACCAAAACAAACTTCCTAAGGTAAGGTTTGAAAATAGAATTCATAAGAGCTTGAAATGTTGAAGGAGCATTAGTGAGACCAAAAGGCATTACTAGGAACTCATAATGACCTTCATGAGTACGAAAGGCTGTCTTAGGAATATCCTCAGGTTTCATACGAATTTGATGATACCCCGACCTTAAATCCAACTTAGAAAAAATAGTGGCACCAGCAAGTTCATCCAACAACTCATCAACCACAGGAATAGGAAATTTGTCCTTAATAGTTGCCTTATTTAAGGCCCTATAGTCTATGCACATCCTCCAACTCCCATCAGCCTTCCTCACAAGCAACACAGGAGAGGAAAAGGGGCTCTGACTTGGCTGAATAGAACCAACCTCCAATAACTCATGCACTATTTTTTCTATTTCAGCCTTTTGAAAGTAGGGATACCTGTAGGGTCTCTCACATATAGAAGGAGTGCCTTCTTTAAGTGTAATCTGGTGCTCATGCCCTCGGAATGGGGGTAGTTGGGATGGTACTTCAAACACCTTAGAAAACTGCTTTAACAAGTCTGACAGTGCAGCAGGCAATGAAGGTTGATCAAGACCTGAAGGAGTGACAGCAGCAATGTGAAGAACCAGCCCTTTCTTGACCGAACCATCAAAGAGCTTGTCAGCATCTAAAAGAATAGACTGTGATGGATGTAGACCTTGCAATAACACCCTTTTACCCAAGTAAGAAAATTTCATGGTTAATAACTTGAAGTCCCAACTGATTTCTCCCAAAGTACTTAACCATTGGGTACCAAGGACCACTGCACAGCCTCCCAAATGCAGAACATTGAGATCCACCACAAAATTGTACCCTTGCATAGAAATAGTAATTCCATGACACACACCTAAGGTTTTAACAATGCTACCATCAGCTACCTTAACCTCAAGAACTTGAGAAGTATCTAAATGCAGCTGTAAAGTATGCAATTCAGCAGCATCCAAGAAGTTGTGGGTACTCCCAGAGTCAATGAGAGACACTACTTCTTGTTTTAAAATCTTGCCTTTAATTCTCATTGTCTGAAATGCAAGACTCCCCACCAAAGCACATAATGTAATCTCAGCAGGTAAATCCATATCCTCTTGTTTCTCAGTTGTTTGATGTCCCAACACCACTCCATCATCTTCTAATTCCACCAACTGCACACCTGGCTTATGTTCAACTCCCACATCCCAGCCCTCCAATAAGAACAACTTTGCTCCCTTACACTTATGTCCAACCTGCCACTTTTCATCACAGTTATAACATAAACCCAATTTTCTTCTTTCCTCCATCTGGGCACTAGTCAACCTTTGCAGTGGCAATTTCATTTTGTTATCAGTCCTACCCTCCAATTTAGGTAAACCCAATATAGAAGGTTTCCCATTATCTAAATTCTTGATAGACTTCTTGCTACTCATATGATATTCTTCTTGAATTTTAGCTAAACCAAAGGCTTCATTAAGTGATTTAGGAATTAACATTCGGACTGGTAACCTAATCTCATCTCTTAAACCACTTAAAAAACAACTCAACTTATGTGATTCAGACAAACCCATGACTCTATTAGAAAGAATCTCAAAATTACCTTTGTAAGAAGTCACGGTAGTAGTTTGTTTGAGGCGAGTGAGGGCTTCCATGGGATCATCATAAGCTGTCACTCCAAACCTGGTCTGAAGAGCCTTAATGAAGACTTCCCAACTTGCAAATCCACCCACCTGTTCAGCATCTTGGAACCAAATCAAGGCTTCATCATCAAGGTGAAAAGAAGCCACAATTACCTTCTGGTGCTCAGGGGTATTATGATAGGCAAAATATTGATTTGCCTTGTAAACCCAACACGTAGGATCTTCTCCATGGAATCTCGGAAACTCCAGCCTTAGATTCTTGATAAAATTCTGAGGTAAAACCTCTGGATTTCCCACAAGAAGGGTTCGAGAACTTGAATTCGAGACTTGTTGTCTCTTCTCCTCTGTTTCCACCATTCTTTGCATAAACCCATTGATAACTTGCAGCTGTTTCTGAATTTCTTGTAAAGCATGCTCGTGATTCTCTGAAACCCTAGATAAGGCTGCGATTTTTTCTGAATTTTGCGAATTGGAGTGAGTTTCTGTCATGGTGGTGCGGCAGAATCGAATGCTCTGATACCAATGTTAGGATTCGACGGGTGAAGGTGTTAGGGATTGGCTGATTTAGGGTCTGTTGTAGGTTGCTTTGAGGGAACCTAGGCCTCCGTAGATGAATTGAGAGATAGAGAGAGAGAGAGAAAGAGAGAGAGAGAGAAAAGAATCAGTACCATGGTATTAACAAACTTGTTCAATGCTTACATGCTGTGTAATTCCTCTATTTATCAGTCCCACTCTAACTAACTAACCGTAACTAACAGCATCCCATTCTAACTAACTACAGTAACTGACAGCTCAGCTTAACTCCTCTACAGTTATACAATTTGCAACACATTACAATTACCACTAATACAGATGCCTAACAAATATTTTGATTTTTAATTTTATTGCCTTTTGGAAGTTTGACCATCTTAAATTTTGGGTTCAATTTTTTGCAATATCTGAAACTGTTTGGCAAACTTCAACAGTTATAACTATGGGTTATTATCTTGAAGTTAACCTATCTTTCTCTTATATTTCTCTATTTGGTAGTCATATTTTTTTTTCAATAATTTTTGGGCAATGCCAGTGAATTTTTTGATTTTTTTTCCTTTCGGAAATTTTAACATCGAAATTTTTTAGTTTTTTTTTTTTTTTTTGCAATATCTAAATCTGTTAGCTAGATTTTTTGCAACACGTTGCATGTTCAAGCAATGACTTATTTATCAAATTATAAGTCAAAAAGATAGGAGCAATTCATGCAATAGTATAGTTTCATAATCAATTTAAGATTTTATAAAATTATTTTAGTCTATTATAAATAGGTAAGTTCCCGTGCATTGCACCGTTTCCGACTAATTATTATATAAAATTGAAACCTCTGAAACTCGTACAATTTTTCAAGTCAACATTATTTAAAAAAAAAAAACAAAAATTCTGATTTATTTTTTCTAAAATCTGATAATACGAAAACCTAAATTCTGATTAAAGCTGATAATACTCCTTCCTCAATTTAAAATTTTCTAAAACCCGATAAAGGTAAAACGTTCCTCTTCTCTACGTAATCTATTAGGTAGAAATGCAAAAGCTTATTCTTCTCTCCTATTCTCATGGGTCGATTAAATCTCTTTTTTTGTATAGGTTTAGATGCAGCCTAATTGCCTAAGCCGTTCTCTCAACCACTCTCAAAACCCCAAAACCCTAACCCTTAAGCGCTCTTTATTAGTGGCAGAGAGAGATCTAAGGACCACAGTCATGTCAAACTATCTCCCACCTTTAGTCCAGCCTCCTGCTGCCGTCATAATATATGGGGTTGGGGAAATATTATTCTTGTGGTTGATTTGATGGTGTTTTTTCTAGTGAGGTTGCATTCAAGACTCTATTGTCGTACCTTTTGTTGTTTTGGTTTGTTGTTAAAGCTTTTGAAATTATAAGTCTACACTTAAATGCACATTTGTTTGTCTGTTACTTGGACTACAAGTTGCGCATGTAATAATTATATAGTTTAATCAAAATTCAGAAGTTGCTCATTATTCCATAGACATGTTTTGTTACCTACAACTCAGATCTCATCACTCAAATTTTATGCTATTAATTAGCTATCAAAATATGCTTTGCCATCACACAAAGAAAAGTAAATGATTATGTCATCTGATAGTTCCAATGTTACACATGACAAATACGTGTTAATGATAGACTTGACTCCCTTATATAATCAAGGTTTCAATTAATTTTGTTGCTTTAATTTAAAGGTGTAAAAATATGTTGTAGAAGTTAATGATGGTCATTGCAATGGAATAGTTGCTTTCTCTCTATACTAATGCACATATTCTTTACGTCATTTCTATAGTAATCTATTCTTGGTTATATTTTCGGCATGTTATATAGTCTATTAGATTTGGGAGAGCTTCAGACTATGGCTTGCACTTCAGAATGTTCACTCTTTTATCTCTCAAGGGAGTAATTAAATTCATGCTTGAGTAAAGCAAATGATGCAAAAATTTTTACTGCAATGTGTGGAGACCAGAAATCAACAATGGCCTGAAATTACAGAGCATGTACTTTGGTCCATGGAGCATCTGTATGTTTCTCATTTTTAACGATTTTGTGTAAAATTTTGACAATTTTTCTTACGAAATGTTTAATTACTTTATTTATTTTACATTGGAGCCAATAGTTGAAATTAGACAAATATTTAACATTGCAACATTTTGTTGGATTATTGAATACTAATCTTTATTTAATTTTTTGTTTGATTGATATTTTCCAAGAAAACATTAATGCTAAAACAAAAAGAACGTTAGTAATTTAATGTTTCATAAGGAATTTTTAAAATTGGAATCTTAATGTGTAATCTAAGAGGTTACAAAATTTATATTTGTAACTAGTTATTATTTATTTTTATTATTAAACACTACCGGTTCAACAGCAATCTATAAATTTGGCAAATATTCTTAAATTAGAGAATATGCTAAATCCTAACTCAAAATTTCATAATTTTTTAATTCAAAACTACAATATGATTAAAGCAGACTTCTCAACTATTTAAATAAGAGACATTAATTCAAAATTATTCTAATAATTAAAAAAAAATTCAACTAAAAGAAAAAAAAAATTGAAACAAGGTACTTATTAGTGGAGTTAATGCTATTGGTACCTTTTATTTGGAGTAATTCTTAGGTACTCTTAGAGCATAATAAATGATGTTCTCTCCTCTCATATTCATAGTGATGAGATATACTCATTAAATTCATGGAGGACCCTACCATGAATGTGAAAAAAAGGAGCACCATTTGATTTAGGAGTACCTAAGAATTTTTTCTCTGAAAGTTAATATATGGGGAAAAAAAATCTTTGCAATATTGTTTATGCTAAAATATTGTGACTGTAAAATTATTTCTTCCTTTCTTTTTTTGAATTTTGTACAATCAATATTGTAGGGGCTCAGGCCCAAGTGACCCAGAACGGCCCAGGTGACCCAGGGCAATTTGGGTAACCGAAGCCGTTCTGGGTAACCGAGGCACACTGTTGTTGGGCCAAGACCAGTTCACTGGTGGATGTGCTAAGGTCTAATCGCAATTATTGGGAAATGTACCATGTCGGGACTAGTGCAAACCAATGGCCAAGAGAATTCAGCAAGTGGACAGGGCTAATTTAGGTCGGTAGCCGATCATAGTTAATGCCTTTGGGAAATCCGTTGCCGAACACTATTTGGCAGTTGGAACAAGTTTCGAGAGAATCTTTAGGGGATATAACTATTATGGGGATTAGAGGTCAAAGTGGGATTGCATGGAAACCAGCGAAAGGTAAACATTTCAACCCGACTAAGAGGAGGCTATATAAGGGACTAAAGCACACAAAGCGAGTGGTTGGAAAAATTGGGGAGTGAGAGACAGCAAGGAAAATACAGGGAAACACAGGGGAACAGAGGGAAACCAGAGGAAGGTTTTTGGTAACCACAAATATTGTACATACATCAAATCAACAACCACTAGCGGCTTCACATGCAAGCCAGGGTGGTCACAAGACCAGCATAACTTGCAAAAAAAATGCACATATATATATATATATATACTTGCCAAAAAATTATTATATGTTAAACTAACCTATTGTGACCTCCCTAGTAAAAATAATGAACGTCTTGACTTGAGAATTACAAAAAGTTAGGTTTAACAAAAATAAATATAATGCTACATTCACAACATTTTTACAATACTTTTACAACAAATCCTATGTGATAAGCTGTAACTAATTCTAATTTAGGCCAAATAATGATATTATTTTTTTATTCACATATAACAGTTTGTTGCATAAGATTTGTTGTAAAAATATTGTGGACTAAGCATTACTCCAAAATTAATTTTGCCCCCAAAAATAATCCTTAATCCCTTTTATAAAATTAAAAAGAAAAAGCTTTAATAACAACAATAAATATTAGCCCAAATAGCAACAAACATAAACCAAACAAAATCAAGACAAGACCAAACAACATCAAGTAATCAAATTATTCAACAAAAAAACCTATTATAAAACAAAAAGATAAAAAATACTAAATATTCAAATTTGTAGCTCGTTCAACCTATTCAATAAAAATAATTTTTAAGTTCATTTTCCCCTAAAAAATGGTACCAAGAAAAATATTGTAGTTGCTAGTTCTCCTTGATAGTGACGACAATTATATTCTTTTTGACTTTGCAATTGCAACAATTGTGCTCTTCTTAGCGACTTGACTCACAATTGTAACAAATATTCAAGTTATCGCTTTATTAGATTTTGTATAATTCAAATTTCTTAGTGACCACCTTAAAAAAAAATTCCTAGAATTGCCACTATCAACAACAATAAAACCTTAGTCCCAAAATTTTGGAGTTGGCTATTTTGAATGTATTACAAAAGACAAGCTACATAGACCAGACTGAATAGAATCAAAACTAGACTAATTAATTTTGTATTGGAACAAAGTTTTCGATCTCAAATGATTAATGACAAACTGGATTTTATATATATATATATAAATATATATATATATATAAGAGTTGTGAATCAATAAAATTGAAGAAATAATTGAATATTTATTAATCAAATTATTTCGTCCCTCATAGTTGGATAGATAGATCTTTTGAAGAACTACTTAATTGAATGAAGATAAAGATAGAGTCTCATTCCACATGTTAATACCAACAATAATAAAATTTATAAAAAGAGGAAAATCCACTGACTATATAAATCGTGAGAGTTTGAGTCATTCAATGAGATTATTTCTATTTTGCTGAAACTAAACGCTTTTTATTGAAAATACTGTAGATAAAGATAAAAATTAATTGAAAAAGTACAGTGAGACCTGTAAATAGTACTAAAAAGTACAGTGAGGCCTATAAATAATACTAAAAATAAATTAAATAATAAAATAAGTTAACTTTTCAATTTGGTGTCAAATGCACACTTAATCAAACCTATAGAGCAACAAAAATTAACTTCCAACAAGAAGATAACAATGTTTAAAAATAGGGTTTTAAAATAGATAAAAATATTTTTTATATATTAGAAAAAGGGGAAACATTGTTAGTGTAGGCTTTGGATAGTTCTGTTTGTCGGGCGGGCTTGACAAAAGCTATTAAAGATTTGAAGACTTTTTAGTGTCAAGTATTCCTTCGTTAATGTAAGTAAGCCCATTGCTCTTATTTGTAGTTACAACAAGAACGTGTTACCACAGAACTCTTCAAGAAGAACATTGAATTTAAAGAGTATGGGCCAACTTCAATTCCTTCCTTTAAAAAGTCCATTATTCTCACGTACACTTTGAGTGAACAGCATTGATTAGACTGCTCTCTAGGATAGGATAGGATAGGAGAGGACTGTAATGGAAAGCAAAACCTTTTCCTTTGCATCGCATTATTTTAATTAGCCTTCCCGAAACTGACGACTCATGGGCCAGTATTTTGATAATAAAAAAATTGACAGGTGACATGGATATGCAATGAGCTCTCAATTGCAAGTCTTACTAACGTTGGCAATTTGTTAAGCATATAAACGTTTACTCGGTCTTCCTGTAGACTTTTCTGCTTCAACTATTCCTTGCCTTACAAAACTTATCTCATTATTTGGTTGGCTTTCGGTGATGTCTCTTTCTGAGGAAATAATTGCCAAAGTTCCGTCTCTTCTGTGCTCCAACTTGAGTTACAATTTACAAGCTCGTGCAGAGCCGGCCTAGGCCTACGCTTAGGACACTTAAGGCCATCGTCTAAGGTCCTATTGCTATTAGAGGAACACTTCAAATTTTTGGGTAAAAATTGATATATTTATATATAAAAAAAATTAGAGATAAGGAAAAAAATTAGTATTATAATTTTTTTTTACTTTTAAGAAATTTTAAAGTATCGGGTAATACTAAAGATAATACAATTTTAAATACATAAGTCTTACAAATAGAGTAATGCTATAATTTTACAAACTATTTTATAACATGTTTACAAACTGTTGTTGTGACCAAATTCTTAGTAATTTTCATCAGAGTCCAATGATAACATCACTTTTTTATTTATCTATAATCATTTATCATATCATCAGTTTGTAAAAGTTTTTGTAAAAGAGTTTGTGTCTCTAGCATTTTCTCTTACAAATATATGTGTCACTAATCGCAATAAATAATTCTAATAGGAAAATGCTAGAAATATCATTAATTTTACTTGAAAATTTTACAAATTAATGTGACAATTAATATGATATGTAGACGTCAATAACCTATTAAATGCATTTTTGAATTATTTTTTGTGATTAATGATACATCTTTATAAGCCTTATGTTGTAAAATTTATAATATCTCTAACATAGTTCATTCAAATGCTTGTTGTAGTGCCAATAGGTCCAAGATGTGTATTGGGCCGGCCCAAGGGTTCTTGCGAGGTGAAAAACCCAATCCAATAGCACAGATGGTCCGAGGACACAATAAGCCCCACCTATGAAGTAACGTTACAAAAGAAAGGTGCCACGCATGAGTAGAAGACCGTTAAGCATGATGTCCGAGGATGGCCACATCCTCGGCAACATGCAGCCGAGGACGAGGTGAGTGATCTGGCGGTTTAAAGGCATCCGTACCAAAGACCTTAGACACAAAAACTGAGGAAACGAGAATAGGAGATAAAAAGGGAGTGGCAGACAAATATCAAGGATAAAGCTGCCATTACCGTATTGAAAACTCTATACCTACCTCTCTGGCCGCATTAATGAGGAAGTGACGCCTGAACATTAAAGTTCAACCTTACACTTACCGCCAAAGACTTTGGTAGAAAAGGATGATGGGACAAGTATCTAAAGAAAGAGTATCTAGTCTGCACGTGGAAGGGAGGAGGAGAAAGAGGCAGGTCTATAAAAGGCAAAGGAAGAAGAAAGAGAGAGGGGGGGACACACACACACACAAGAGAGAAATTGTAAGGAAAGACCAAGTATTTCCTTGGCATCAATATATGATACAGTTTTCATCCTTGTGTGATGAACATGCATGAGTTCTATGATTTAACCTACCTTTCGTGTTATTCACTGTCCTCAAACCTAGATTAGAAGCCCACTCTCTATAAATTCATTGTTTTGGGCTCATTGGGTTGGGTAAAAAAAGTTCAACTTTAGTTCAGTGTAATTTGTGTCCATACACTTGTTTATTATCTTTTTGAAGTGTTACTAATTGCATTCATTTCTACATCATTTGAAAGTTTCTTTTAGTAAAATTTGTTATAGTTTTAGCATTTTTCCAAAAAAAGAAGAAGAAGCATATTACAAAATAAAAGGAATAGATTTTTGTTATAAAAAAATTATGATATTAAATATTAATTAAATATTATTTAAGTGATAACAAAAATGCCTCATTTAAATATACTGCCTTATGCCTCTAAATTTGTTGGGCCACCCTTAAGCTCGCGTGAGTATTCAGTTGTGACTGGGTTGGACAAAATTTGAACACATGCAACTAAATGATGAAAGAAGATCGAGAACGAATGGAATAATGGGATGTGGAACTATGAGCTTTTGGTTGGCATGATGTTGAATTGTAATGTAATGTTAGATACTTGTAATATTTGATTCACGTGATCGCATTACACAAATATAACATTATTATGTTTGGATCATTCATGGATCATTATTATATTTGATAACTTGTTATGAAATTTTTTTTGTGCTTATCTAATTATCTAGTTATGTATATTGAAGCCTTAAATCAGGAGGTGAGGTTCAGACTATAGATATCAAACACCGCAAATAATGTTATTAATATTGGGCTAACACAATTTTCGGTGCAATTTTCTACAGAAAATAGACAATACTGCGATCTGATGCTGAACCTATTGGATGAAGTTTTATCTATGGTCCCCACAGTATTTATTGATTGAGGAACCAATGTCTAAAGGAATCTAAATAAGAGATGGGGAAGTGGAGTGGGGACCATAGATAATACTTCATCCAAAAGGTTCGCATCAGATCGCAGTGTTGGTAAACAAATTACTTTCTTTCCCCTAAAAAGGATTAATCAAGAATAAATATTAGAGTGCTTTTCCAAATAATATCTTTACAAGATTTTTGTAGAGTTTACAAAAATTCAAAAACAAATGTAGGTAAAATTCAACTTAATTATGAAAATTTAATATGTAGCTCATAAAAAAAATATGAATCTAGCAGTATTTATTTTTATATGTGCTGATGCACATACATATAGTTATGAGCTAGTTATTATTTTATAATAATTAAAGGTAAAGTTAACGTTGCTTATTTGTCTTGCACAATTTCATTTTTATTGAGGCTGCATATCTAAATATCTAATCGTGGAATGCAGTTGGATCAACTTTTTGATTAAAGTTATTAAAAAAAAAAAAAAAAAGGTACAATTGTAGATTTGAAAAATGAGATTAAAAAAAATTATAATATATAAACAAATCAACTAAACAGTTAAAAGAAAAAAAAAAATCAGATTCACACTTATTTTTAGTTTTATAGAGAATTAATTACTGCTGCTGTAAAGATATTAAAGGTAAGGTCACTGATGCAACGGTTGATGCCAGCAAAGTGGAACAGAGCAATTGTGAAGTGAAAAACGACATGGGGAAGTGATTGGTTTGTAGTTTAGTCAAAAAGAGTTAAGTGACATGTAGCTTAAAAAGTTTTTGATATTTATGTTCACACGTGAATGACACACGTGCTGTATTTGATGTAATCTTCCTGTAACTGTTGTAACTGTTTTAGCGCATAATTTGGGAAAATTAGTTTAGGTCATTCGGTTAGTATAAATTGGTAAAGCTTTGTACAGTGTATTCATTCCATCAGCTTCAATATAGAAATCACAGAAATTACCAGAAGATTTTCTCTCTTTCTCTTAATTTCCATTAGCCTTTTCTCTTCTCTGTTCTTTCTTCTCTGGTTTTTCAGTCTTTTACTGCGGCCTTTGCCTTAATTAAGAATCTTGGGAAGATTTGAAATTTGGGACATTTAGGGGGCCACTTAGTACAAAGACACCGAAGATATTTTGTCATTTTGAAGCCCAAGCTCTCCAACAAGAAACTACACCCTATCCTCTTCGGCTCTATCTACCAGCTCTCCCATATCCCACGCTCTCATATTCTTCGGATAATGATCACTTGGCTGGCCACCATTGGCAGCCACTATTTCCACTATAAATCAAGGTATAACTTTTGGTTTTCCTTATGTTCTTGGAGCCATAACTATACTTGATCTCTATGAATAATACATTAATTAGGACTGAAGGGACTGTAGTTTCAATTGAGCTGAAACCTTTTGTGCAGGTAATATTTATAACAGGCTAGTCAGGTTTATAGCTACTTGACCCTCCAATGGCAGGCATAACATCAAGTCTTTCAATGCTGCTCCTTCTCAGCTTCGCCTCCATTCTGCTTACTGGTCGCTCAACTTCTCAGAATGACCGAAAGGCAAATATTTCTGTCGCTGATCTCTTATTTTATTTTATGTCTTTTTGAGAGGAGGGGGGAGGGGAGTGAGCTTTCCAATTTAATTTACATTTTCATCAATTATGGTACGACATTACTTTTTTTTTTTGGGAGGGGGGAAGGGGAGCGAGCTTCCCAGCTTAATTTACAGTTCTATCAATTGACGTATGATATGTATTTGATTTTTTCCTTTTTAAATTGTGATTACTTTATAAAGAAAAATATAATGGTCATGTAATAGCAGATTGCAATTAGTAAAGAATAAAGTTGAATATTCAGAATGTGACGAAAGATATATTTAGGCACTACTTAAACGCCTTTATTTTCTCCCTAACCGACTTTAATGTTCTTCTTATGATTTGATATATTGTGCATGCAGGCTTATATTGTGTATATGGGTAATAAGAGGGACGAGGTTTCCACATCATCCCTTTACACGAGCATGTTACAAGATGTCATTGGCAGGTTATAAAATTTAAATAGAATAATGGCACCACCAGAAACTTGCTTTATGATGCATCAACTTCTTAGTTATAACAAGCTTTTGACAATTTTCGCAATAAGTTTTTGTCATTTTATATTTAATATTAATCTCACATATAGTATTTGTATGGCATATTTTTGTTGCGTTTGTGGTTTCACATCCTTGTATTATTATTTAAGAGAAATTACACTTTACTGTTCTAAACTATATTTTAGATTATGCTATGCACCATAAACTATTCGTATACACAGTTTGCACCCTAAACTATGACCATTGTTATACTTTGTACCTCGACATTAATTTTACTATTAAGTCGGATGGAAATATAAAGCATGTGACTTGCACATGTGTATTGCTTAAGTGAGACAAATAAACCAATCTTTCCTATCAATTAAAAACAAATTTTTTTTTTCATCTCTCTCTAATGCGTGTGAGTCCCTCTCCCCAAATCAAAATCCCTACAACCCTAAATCCCCAAAGCAAAATTATCTTTGGCACCACCATTATTCCACCGGCCACTGCGATGAAATCCCTAAAACTATGTTCGTGTTCTTTATAATTCTTTACAATAGGAGGTAGAATCAACGGAATCCATTGCAAAGTTGAAGATTGTTGTTGGTCACCATGCCGTTAGAAGTGCTGGACGTCACGGTGATACAAAGGACCTTACAAAGTGGCATGGTGGATGTGAAAAAGCCGAGTGGGATTCACATAAGCAATTAAGATTTAAAAAAAACCCAAAACAAGATGTAGGCAATGTTCCATTTAAAATGAGATGCGTAAACCATTCAAGGACCAATTTCAATTTTCATGGCTACAAGAAGCGCCAACCAGAACAGCAAGCGAACAAAGTATAGTTCCCCATAAAGGTCCAAATCCAAAATCCAATCCATGGTGGTGTTGAGAGAGAGATGAACAAAAAAAAATCAATTGACTGGGAAGAGGGGTTTTTTGGTCTTTTACATTTGTCTCATTTAAGTAAGCCACATGTTTCATATTTTCATACATTTAAGGATGAAACTAACGTTATGTTGCAAAGTGTACCAGGGGTTATAGTTTAGAGTGTAAACTGTGCATCCAAATAGTTTATAGTGCAAAGTATAATTTGTGCATAGTTTAGGATAATAAAGTGTAATTTTCTCTAGTCTTCATATCCTTATATTAATATTATGTATAAAACTCTATTATCAAAGTTGCAAAAAGTTTGAAACACTATATACCTCGGTTAAAATTTCATTTTCACCATCATTTTATGTTTTGATAAAATATTAATCTTAAACAATGTATTTTATGTTATACAGGTTAATTTTTCTTTTTTTTATTAGCTATTTATTATCAATTTCAATGATTTTAGTAATTTTTTATTATTAATCCATTAGATTCCAAGAGTTAATGTTTTTTAAGCTAACCAGGTCTCAATTACATTAGAAAAAATATATGGATAAAGTTATTAACTTGTCAAAATGCATATGCTTGCTTTCAGCCATATTGGTCCAGAATCTTTACTCTATAGCTACAAAAGGAGTTTTCATGGATTTGCAGTGGAGCTAACTGAGCAAGAAGCTCAAAAAATGGCCGGTGGGTGACCCTAATCCTGATTCCCACTCCCCTCCTTAAAAAAAAGGGATTCATAACAAATTATTGTATCTATGAATATGTAGGATTGGATGGCGTAGTTTCGGTGTTCCCTAACCAAAAGAAAGAGCTCCATACAACAAGGTCATGGGACTTTCTTGGCCTTCCAATTCCAAAGCAAGTGGATAGAAAATCTATTAAAAGCAACATCATCATAGGAGTCTTTGACTCTGGAATTTGGCCGGAGTCTGATAGCTTTAATGACAAGGGGTTTGGTCCACCACCTAGCAAATGGAAGGGAAAGTGCCAAGCCTCAACTAATTTCACTTGCAACAAGTATATCTTTAACATCCAACTAATGTGTTTTATATTAGATTCTATGAAACATGCACGATATTTAATTTTTTCACAATTTTTTAATAATTAATGACATGACCTATTGTGATTAGTGCTTGATAAAAGTGGTGTTGATAGTAAACCTACATGAAAATGTTCAAATCACAAAAAATTATGTCAGCAATTATATCAAAGGCATACAATTTAGTCAAAAAGTACAAATAATAAATGTGGTTACAATTAATGCAGTAAAATCATTGGAGCAAGATATTACCGTGGCAATAAACTTTTTAAAAAAGAAGATGAATCTCCAAGAGATTCAGATGGCCATGGGACACATGTTGCATCAATAGCAGCTGGGAACTTAGTTAACATGGCAAGCGTTCAAGGTCTTGGCTTGGGAACAGCACGAGGAGGGTTTCCATCAGCACGAATAGCTGTGTACAAAGTATGTTTTGGTAGCTGTTATGATGCTGACATTCTTGCAGCATTTGATGATGCCATAGCTGATGGGGTAGACATTATATCTATATCACTTGGTGGAGCTGCTAAGAGCTATTTTACAGATATAGTTGCCATTGGTGCCTTTCATGCTATGAGAAATGGAATATTGACATCAACTTCTATTGGTAATGAGGGTCCAAATTTGGGAACCATCTCAAACTTCTCCCCATGGTCTCTTTCTGTGGCTGCAAGCACCATAGACCGAAAGTTCTACACCAAGGTCCGATTAGGTAACAACAAGATATATGAGGTAATTACTATGTCTAGCCCTTGTGTTGGAATAAAATCATTTATCCTACTTTTACTATTTCACTTTATCAACTTTAGAATTCCATGCTTATGTATTTTCTATTAATTGTAAACTTAAAAAGTTATTTTCTAAGGACTAAAAAATAAGATATGTGATAAATTGTGGTTGGTGAAGTATAGAGCAGAACACTCATAGTGGAACCTAAGAATTTTTTATATTTTATATTATGTTCTTTAAAAAATAATGACAATAATAAAATGCTAATACATAAGGAAATATCCTATATTACACTGTATATTCTATTTTATACTTCACCGGTTATAGTTTGCCACACATTCTTGTTTTTTTCTCATAAAATAACCATTTTTCTTTTGGGAAACAAAATTACAAAAATTTAAGATTGAAAAAATATAGGTATACATTATATAGACTATAGAGTAATTGATAGAACATAAAATAAAACACTTTGTCGCTCAATGTGAGATATAGTGTTATATTCAATTTTAAAGTGCTGAGCTAAGCATTTCCTTATTCCTTAATTGTGTCAAATTGCACGTGTAAAGCCTATATGACATAAAATTAAAACTGCAAACTAATTTGAATAATTTCTTTACTTCATGTGTAGGGAATTTCAATTAATACATTTGATCTCAAGAATAAAACGTATCCAATAATCTATGGTGGAGATGCACCAAACAAGAAAGCAAATGTTGTTTCATACATTTCCAGGTAACTGAAAAATAAAAAGAAAGTTCAAATAATCTTTAACTATGTTTTGATGTACTTATAGACAAGAGGAACATGTTTAACCATTTGAAAAGCTGTGCATACACAAATCTATGAAACTAGCAGGTGAAATAACTTTAAAAGAGCACTACTATTAATTGACACTTTTTTATATTTTCAATAAAAACATACAGAACTAAAATTTCAAATGGTAGTTAAAAAAATGGAACTTGCTGTAAAAATGCAGGTATTGCGACTATGGTACGTTAGACAAAAAATTGGTGAAAGGTAAAATTGTACTTTGTGATGTTGAGAATGAAGGGATTGGGCAACTCTCAGCCGGTGCAGTAGGTACTGTGATGCAAGGCCGACGCCCCAGTTCTGCTTCTTTCGCGTTCCCCTTGCCTGCAGCTTATGTTAGTTTGGAGGATGGTGGCAACATTTACTCCTACATAAATTCGACAAGGTATATATATTAAGCTAAAACACGTTTGACAATTAAGGACTTCGCAACTCACAACACATACTAATCCTAATGAAGATGCACAATTTTGCAGAAGCCCAACTGCGACTATCCTTAAGACTAATGAACGTAAAGATCCATATGCTCCTTATGTAGCTGAATTCTCATCCAGAGGTCCTAATCCAGCTGCACATAATATTCTCAAGGTAATTTCTAATAATCAACTTTTTGTTTTTTTTTATTTTTTTTATTTTTTACATTTGAAACGTTGTATTATTTGAGTAATTCTAGGGACACAAAATTTTAACATATAAATATTTGACAATGGTTGATATGACTATTAGTATGAAATAACATCACTTTCATCGGGATTTATCATTGATATCACTTTTATTATGTATCAAACTATCAATCACAACCAAGCATGTCAATTATTGATATTATTCTTCTAATTGAAACCTATTTTATGTTGTTTTAGCCTGATTTAGCTGCTCCTGGAGTCGAGATTGTAGCTGCATGGTCTCCAATTTCCCCGATTTCTGATGTCAGTTTTGATAAAAGAGCATTCTCATATAATATAATCTCAGGAACATCAATGTCTTGCCCTCATGGTTCGGGGGCGGCCGCCTACATCAAATCCCTCCATCCAACATGGTCACCTGCAGCTATCAAATCTGCTCTTATGACTACTGGTAATAGTTATATTCAATTCCAAATTTTAGTAATTTTAAGGCCAAACTATTTAGTTTGTTCCAAACTTAAGTGTATAAGTGATTGTCTTTTGTCTTTAAAATTTAAAGTGATCTCCTTTTGTCCCTAACTAACATGTCTAAAGGAATGATGATGTGTTAGTTTTTAGTTTGGTCACGTCATCATTTCATTAGAAAGATTTGACGGTTATTGAAGAACAAAAAATATTACTCTAAGTGTGTCAGGAATTAAAAGCAATATCTTTAAACTTTAGGAACTAAAATAGTTGATA
The DNA here is from genome assembly GCA_032878915.1 of Castanopsis chinensis. Taxonomy (NCBI): domain Eukaryota; kingdom Viridiplantae; phylum Streptophyta; class Magnoliopsida; order Fagales; family Fagaceae; genus Castanopsis; species Castanopsis chinensis. The sequence continues at coordinate 27,499,288 of JAVQMG010000126.1, forward strand.
AATTAAAGTTTAAGAATCAATAGAGTATTTTATCCTCATTTTATTTAAACAATAACCATGAGCAATTTGGTGTATTACTTGTAGCTGTCCCCATGAGTCCTGAAGAGAGTTCGGGAGCTGAATTTGCATATGGTGCAGGCAATATTAATCCACAAAAAAGTGCAAATCCTGGTTTAATATATGATATTGATGCACTTGACTACATTGCTTTTTTGTGTGGACAAGGATATAGTACGAAGTTATTACAAGCTGTTACCGGAGATAGTAGTAGTTGTCCTAAAGGTACGGATAGAAAAGTTTTTGATCTAAACTATCCTTCATTTGCTCTATCCACATCATCCTCAAACTCTATAAGTCATGTTTTCAATCGAACAGTCACCAATGTTGGAACATCAACATCTACATACAAAGCTAAAGTGAGTGCCCCACTTGGACTTAGTATCAAAGTGAACCCTAGTGTTCTATCATTTAATGTCTCGGACAAAAACTATCGTTTACACTTACTATTGAAGGAACAATAGATAGACAAATAGTCTCTGCTTCTTTAATCTGGGATGATGGTACATTTCAAGTGAGGAGCCCCATTGTTGTGTATGCATTTTGACATTCTATATATGGAACATGTATTACCATTATTAATAAAGCAAAAGCTTTGGTTTCAAAAATAAAATTAATAATGTGGGTTTCATTTAGTTCAACTGGTAAAGTCTCTAATGGTTGTATAAGAGATCTGGGGTTTAATCCCTGTTTACACAATAACTGATTGGTGTCTTGGTTTGACGATAAAGAGCTATCATCGAAAGTGGACACCATAAATTGAAACTCTCTAAAAAAAAAAAAATAATAAAGCAGAAGCTTTGAAGTAATATGCTCATAAAAAAGGATGACAGCAGCGATGAAATTACACCATGAAAAATGGTTGTAAACCTTTGCTGCTTGATTGTAATTAACTATAGTGCCCCTATGTGCACCCAAATATGGCAATTGGGCCTCAAAGATATTTTGGCTCACAGTCTATTTGTATTGTGGGTTTTTGGATTTCCTATGATGGGTGACTCTATGCTCGGTAGCCTAAGTATTCCAATCCTTATCCTCCCTGATCTCTTTTCTAGAATTTCCAACCCCTTCCCATTGAACCTCCCTTCCCTATTTATAGTCACAGTCCATGGGATTGCCATGATTATTCTCTAGGTCAATGGAAGGAGAGGTCTAATGTTGCTTCTCCTAAGTGGATGTTTAATTACGAGTGAAAGAAGATGATAATGGCATTGGAACTAGTTCCACCGTTAGGTCTGCTGCTTGACGAAGGCATTCCTAGGCAACGGAAGGGAGGTCCACTACCGTTACTTGTAGTTGGAGGTTAGGTGATGGGGAAAAGACGATAGTGGCATTGGAACTAGTTCTATTGGTAGGCTCAGTGCCTGGCAGAGACATTCCTCGAGCGATGCCGTGCACTCGAGTCTTGACCACCCCGGGAGATGTAATTATCGGGAGTGGTCAGGTTCCACACTTGCCGGTCATGCCGTGAATGATTCCATTCCCAAGTTTCAGACTTTTGGTGAGCATTAAACTGGTCTGGAATGAGTCAGTCGATCTAATCAGTGTCAGGTCCTTACACGGGTTATCATCTCCATGGGCCTCTGAGCAAATGGGCTTGGGGAAGGTAATGCATGTACAATAGCCCGCCCTTGATTCATACACGGGTCTCGGCGATGAATCAAGGTTTACTAGGACCGAGTGTCATTAACGATCCCAACAGGTGGGTTACCAGGAACGAACCAAAAACGATTCGAGTCGTGAGGATGATCTCGAAACCACTGGTCATCTCTTTTATTCGCAGTCAGGATAATTATCGTAGACTTCTCAAAAGTAGCGCCGTGCCAGGCTGTCACATCCATAATTATAACCCGTCGGTTGGTGAACCGTCAGACAGTTGGTAACTGTCTGACAGTTCGTAAGCCGTGCCCACGCATGTGGAGGGGGGGTTACCCAACAAAAACTGGGAGGGTTTTTTCCTGCTTCTCCCTCATTAAATGCCTTCACACCTATATATATACTCCCTTTTAGGCCCTCGTTTCATTTTTTGCACTCTCTCATTTTTGAAATCTTCTCTGCCTAGCACTTCTCTCTTGCGTATAAACACTCTTACAGTTCTTCACTCTTTAGAGCCCTAAGTAAGTCTCCTCTGCCTCTTTATTCTTCTTTTTTCGATTCCTCCCTGCTTCGTATTTTAGGAATGGGTTTTTCCCATCTTCTCACCCTGGGGCTGCCTTAGCTAGTTTTAGAGAAACCTATGGCATCTTCAGGGACGTTGATATTGCTTATTGCAACGTGGGTGACATTGCTCTCGAGAGGGCCATTGGCCAGAATGTTGCCTTTTTTCCGTTAATGTCCATACTAGAGGAAGGGGTTAGATTTCCCATAGACTCCCTCATTGTAAGCACCTTAGGGTTCTATGGCCTATGCCTCGACCAGCTTCTCCCTAACTTTTATAGGGTTGTTAGTTACGTTAGCCGACTGAATCAATTGTTCGGGTTGCAATTAAACCACCATGATTTTAATTTCATGTATAAACTGTGCGGGAATTTTTCTAGTGACTATTATTTAAAGACTAGGGATATGTGGGTCCGGCTTGTATCTTGCCTGCCCGATTCTAATAGGAACTCCGCTGGGGAGTTTGTCTGGTTGTGTGGCAACTGGCTCGCCGGGGAGCTATTCTGCCCATTTTCGCCACGCGACGTTGGTCGGTACCGAGACCCTTTGCTTATTTTAGATTCATGTTTTATTTGTGTATTTAGCTGACTGGTGTCTTTTGGACTTTTTGCAAAATCGAAAAGGTTTTTGCCGGACTCTAGAGTTATCCACGTGCGAGATCTTAATTTCGTTCTTAGGTCAGAGATCTTCGTGCACGACAACGGGCAACTTAGGGCATCTCATATGATCCTCGGTATCAGACCCATTTATTCCACTTGGCAAAATTTCAGCCAGACGCTTTTGGTTGACAACCCCCTTCTGTCGTATATTGACGTTCGACATAAGAAATTCCCTCCCACACTCACTGTTGGCGAGGCTTGAGACCTTGGTCCCTGCTACACCACCATAGACAAAATCGCACAAATTAGGGATGAGTCTGTTGAGTGTGTGTCTCAAAATCGAAGGAGACACGAAGCCATTAAACAGTTGGCAAACGCTGCCCCAGTAGCCGAGGAAGAGGCTGCCGAACCAGTAGGTGCTAAATCTGACCCAACAAGAAAGATGGTGAAGAGAAGAGAGATGACCCTCTCCCGGTTTATACCCGGGACCGGCCTAGCTCCCCAACCTCGATCCCCTATAGGTACGAGTCAGGCCCCCCCCCCCCACGCTGGCGAAGCCTGAAAGAGGAAACGGGCTGCTAAGAAGAATGTACCCGTTCCTGGTGACACAATGCCGAAGACGCCACCCTGCCCAAGGGGCAGGCCAAGAATCCAGGAGACGCTGGTCGTTACCCCACCAGCTACTCAGATCGAGGTCGACATGGCATCTTCTCTTCGACCCGAGGTTGGTTGGCGGCATGTTTTTCTACTCGGCGGCAAACTTTTATCGGCAATCGCCAGCGTCTGGCGATGGGATAAGGGCGATAGGGGACGGGTAGCTCAAAGCTTTGCCCAAGGATGTCCACATTTATTTTGACGGTGACAACGAGTCGCTTGCTAGGCGGCTGCAATGGCATACTATTGTGGTAAATTTTTTAACTCTTTATCGTGCCTCATGATATGTAGGAATTCATCTAACCTTATCACCTTACTGTCATTGTATTTGTAGGCGACGCAACTGACTTTTGTCATAGACGAGAGGCTGAAGGAGGGGGTTGAGGCTATTCACCAGGCGATGGAACAGAGGGCTGCAGCGGAGGCTTTATTTAAGGAGAAAGGAGAAGCTACCAACACTTCGGAAAGAAAGGTGATAGACGTCGAGAAGGCTCGACAAGCAGCGGAAAACAAGTTGGGGGTCATGGCGACTAAACTGGAGGAGACGAAACTTGAGTTACCGAAGGCAAACAGTCTGAACCTGGCTCAGGCTGACCAAATCATCGCCTTGAAGGATGCCCTTGAAGCTTGCGAGGACAAATGGTATAATGCAAGTTTCACGGAGGCAGAAAACTCGATGGAACCCATTATTCATCAAGCTTGGCAGCATAGGTTTGGCGAAGGGTGGTTGGCAGCCCTACAAGCTGTGGGAGTAGCCGAGGGTTCCCCGTTGTGGGATCCCAAGCAGATTCCCTACCCAGCCAACCCTCAACCGGTGCAGAGTCAGACTGGCGCTGAGGATGAGGATACGCCGAGCCTAAGGGACCTTATGCGGGCAATTGATTCTCATGTGGAGATGGTGGACTTGGAAGCCATAAGCAACGCTCCTGCCGGAGACGAGTGTGCCCAAAATCAGACCCCCTCCCCCCACCTCTCAATTTGCCGAAGATGTGACCGGACAACCTCTAGCCCAGATTCTTCCCTCCAAACCCCAACATGCGAAGCCAACTCTTTTTTTTTTTTTTAATAAAACCAGATCGCCGGGATGTGGCGATGAGACAATTAAATTACTGCTTCGATGGTTTATATTATATTGTTTGGTTTTAATCTCTATTATTGTGATATAAATGCGTGTGTTTTATTTTTCTTTCCTTCTTGTTGCTTTTTAATGCACCCAAGCTCGTTCGGTGACCGCCGAGCTTACTTAGTCTGCTCATCATACCCTACTTTCATAATGTAGCATTTCTGACCGCTCGGTAAAGAGAATATGAATGAGAAATAGGTTACTGTACTTAGAGAATAATGCCTTAAGGTTTTCACCTGCTCGGTGATAGAAATCGAGTCGAGGGTGGGCTTCTGTCCTTAGAAAATGGTGTCTTAAGGTTTCCACCTGCTCGGTGATAGGAATAGAACCGAGGACAGGTTTCTGTTCTTAAAATACAATGCTTTAAGGCTTCCACCTGCTCGGTGATAGGAGTTGAATCAAGGACGGGTTTCTGTCTTTAGAATATAATGCATTAAGGTTTCCACATGCTCGATGATAGGAATCAAACCGAGGATAGGTTTCTGTCCTTAGAAAATAATGCTTTAAGGTTCCCACTAGCTTGGTGATAGGAATCAAACCAAGGACAGGTTTCTGTCCTTAGAATATAATGCATTAAGGTTTTCACCTGCTCGGTGATAGGAATCAAACCGGGGACAGGTTTCTGTCCTTAGAAAATAATGCTTTAAGATTTCCACCTACTCAGTGATAGGAATCGAACCGAGGACAGGTTTCTGTCCTTAGAATATAATGCATTAAGGTTTCCACCTGCTCGGTGATAGGAATCGAATCGAGAACAGGTTTCTGTCCTTAGAAAATAATGCTTTAAGGTTTCCACCTGCACGGTGATAGGAATCGAACCAAGGACAGGTTTCTGTCCTTAGAAAATAATGCTTTAAGGTTTCCCCTTGTTCAGTGATTGGAATCGAACCGAGGACAGGTTTCTGTCTTTATAATGTGTTGCTTATTGACCGGCAATAAATAAAAAATGTGGTTTAGCACAGGAATGTGAACAGGTATTGTTGTATTAACATGTAATAACGCAAAATTACATCAAGTCCACCCCCTGGAATGTATCGATTAGTGATAATACTTTTTAAGGTTACAAACATTCCACGGTCGGCTCAGCAGTTTCTCCTTCAAATCCTTTAAGTAGTACGCTCCAGCGCCAGCAATGGCAGTTACTTTGTAGGGCCCTTCCCAGGATGGGGCTAATTTCCCTGCATTAACGTCTCATGTATTCCCTACAACTTTTCGTAGCACTAGATCCCTTGTGGTAAACTCCCTTTTCCTCACGCCTTTGTTGTACCTTTAGGCGAGCTTCTACTAGTACTGTACTAGCCGAATTGTCATTGCTTCGCGACACTCTTCTAACAAGTTTAGCTGTCCCAGCATCAATCTGTCATTTTTGACTAGGGCAAACTTTACTACCCGGGCACTGCACAGGTTTATCTCGGTTGGAATGATAGCCTTTGCTCTGAAAGCTAGATAAAAAGGCGTTTCTCTCGTGGATCTCCTCGGAGTTGTCCAGTATGCCTAAAGGACACTCAGTAGCTCCTCGACCCATCTGTCTTTGGCGCCGTCCAACCTTTTCTTCAGTCCGTTAATGATAGCCTTATTTGTGGCTTCATCTTGGCCATTGCTCTACTGGTATGCTTGGCTAGAGTACTGATTTCGGATGTCGAGGTTGCTGCAAAAGTCGTGGAAGGCCTTGCTGTCGAACTTCAGCTTATTATCTGACACGAATGACTTTGGCACCCTGAACCTTGTTACAACATTCTTCCATATGAATTTTTTGACATCCATGTCCGGGATGTTCGCTAGTGCCTCCGCTTCTGCCCACTTCGTGAAGTAATCTACTGCAACCAACACGAATCTTCGGTTACTGGTCGCTCGAGGAAAAGGCCTGACTATGTCCAACCCCCACTGAGCGAAGGGCCATGGGCTGCTAATAGGATTTAGGTTCCCGGCTGGTTGGTGGATCATTGATGCATGCCTTTGACATTGTTCGCATCTCCGTGCATATTCAAGGGCGTCTTTTTGCATTCGCGGCCACCAAAACCCCTGAGTCATTGCCTGGTGGGCCAATGATTGTCCACCAACGTGACTGCCACACATACCCTCATGAAGGTCGGTTAGAAGTCCTACAGTCAAGCTAGGATGCAAGCATTGTAAGTACGGGGTTTGGAGATAGCCAGTACCGAGGGGCATTCCGTCGTACTCTGGCTGCCTCCCTTTCGTCCTCTGGTGTTCGATTTTCAGCTAAAAATTTGATTATAGGATCCATCCAACACCTCTCGACGGTGGTGATTTGCAGTACCTCTGTTCTTACTCTGATGCTTGGTTCTTTCACCAGTTCTACCCTGATTAACCGGGGTAGTTTACTAGCTATTGAAGATGCTAATGTAGCTAGGGAGTCAGTATGGCGGTTCTGTCCTTTGGAAACTTGCTCTACTTTCACACTTGAGAAATGGCTTATAGCTCGTTTCACCACCTACAGGTACTCGACCATCCATGGATCTTTGGCCTCTAAACTTCCCAGTACTTGGTTCACTACGAGCCGAGAATTTGAGTATACTTCCACTTCCCTAGCTCCCAAGTCCGAGACGACTTTTAACCCGGCCAATAGTGGCTCGTACTCGGCCTCATTATTAGAGGCTCTAAAGCCCAATCTGAACGAATGCTCCAATCTTATACCTTTCGGGGTAATGACCACAATCACAGCCCCCGCTCCAGCCATATTGGACACGCCATCCACAAATACTTTCCACGGCTTGACCTTCACTAGGCAAACAACATCCGTGCTTTTTGGTGAGAATTCGGCAATAAAGTCTGCAAGTACTTGTCCCTTTACCGAGTTCCTCGGCCTGTATCTAATGTCAAAAGAGCCTAGCTGAGTCCCCCATTTAGCTATCCTCCCAGAAAAGTCAGATCTTCTCAGCAACAACTGAAGGGGATATTCGGTCAAAACATAGACGGTGTGAGCTTGAAAGTAATGAGACAATTTTCGAGTGGAATGCACGAAAGCCAACACCAACACCAACTTTTCCAATGGTAAATACCTCGTCTCGGTGTCTATAAATGTCTTGCTTATGTAATAGATCGGCAACTACACGCCATTATCCTTCAAAAGCACCGCGCTGGATGCATGCTCAGATACAGAGAGATACATATACAGATCCTCCCCAAGTTTCGGGGCTGTCAATGTTGGAGCCTATCCAAGATAGTCCTTTAGGTCATAAAAAGCTCTATCACACTCTTCATCCCATTGGAACCCCTTCCACTTCTTTAAAAGCTGGTAAAATGGACGACACTGATCAGCGAATTTGGAAATAAACCAGTTGAGGGCAACCAACATGCCGATTAATTTTTGAACCTCTTTTAGATTGCTCGAGGTTAACCTCGATACCCCGTTTCGTGACTAAATATCCCAGGAACTTGCCAGAGCCCACACCAAAAGTGCACTTGTCGGCATTGAGATGCAGACGGTGTCGCCGTAGTACTTCAAACACTCATTTAAGGTTGTTGACATGTTGCCCTTCCTGCTTACTCTTTATTACCACGTCGTCAATGTATACCTCAATCGTACGCCTGATCTTATCCCTAAACATCCTCGTCATCATCCGTTGATAAGTGGCCCCCGCATTTTTTAATCCAAACTGCATCATTGTATAATGATAATTGGCATCAAGTGCTATGAATGCAGTCTTTTCCTAATCCTTGGCAGACAATGCAATCTGGTGGCAACTGATAGGCCACAAATGCGTTGATACCTTGTGATGAATTAAGTTGATTAATTAGCTAAGTTTTTAATTAATCAAGTTAACATGCAAATTTCGAGTTAGCAATAACAAATCACCAATAAACTAAAGTATGCAGTGGAAAAATAAATTGACACGGTGATTTTTTTATGAATGGGGAAAACCTACACGGCAAAAACCCCACCGGGTGATTTTAGGTCACCACTTTCGAAACTCCACTATTATCACAACAAGCGGTTACAAGTAAAGGAATCCCAAGTAACTTACCAACTTACAGTTGAACCCTTATCCCAATACCCAATTGAACTTGTTTTGTAGTGACAGTTTCTCTTTTTGATGCACGGCTCCCAGTACATGACTAACCAATTTGCGCGGATTTCAGTACGCGACTTCAATCACCAACTAGAGAGAGAGTTGTTGGCTACAAAGTTCTTCAATTCATCCACATGACGAAGATCAAGAAGATGCTTGGTTACAAATCCCTATGGTGTACATTACACAACAACTTCTTCACAAGAAATGAACTAGGGCATGAATTTTGTCTCAAGTTACAAATTACTTAAATAAGGACTTCTCAATGCTTGGGCAACTTGTGTACACTTTGACGGCTCTTAAAATCATTTTATATGTCTAAGGTTAGTAGAAAAGAAGTTCTAAAGACACATATACAAATTGGAATCAAAACAAAACTTAGAATCTATTTTTCTTAAATCTCGACAGCTAGAGGTGTCGAGGTGCTGTCGAGCAGCTGTCGAGACTCGGGGCTGAACAGATTCTTAAAGCTCTATAGATGTAGGTGTCGAGCCAAGTGTCGAGATTTAATGAAATTGCACTTTTCAGCTTGTTTCTTGGACAGACATGATGAATTCAACACTTGATCTTGAAACACAGTTTCTTGAAGCGTTAAACACATCATAAGTTTACCCAATTACAAGTAAAGTGCATTTTGTCAAAGGATAAGCCAATTATATAAAATAATGACATATTTTCCAAACAACTTGAACCACATATGTTCTAACAATCTCCCCTTTTGGCAATCCATGACAAAACCACAACAAACAAATGAATATATAAGATAAGTCATAAATCACTCAATCTCATATTCACTTGTTGAATACAATAAAATCTATCCTAACACAAACTTTTGAAAAACTTTGCAAAAAGAGAGTTTATGGCAAGTAGACTTTGACAACCTGTATTTCTGAAACACTTTAAACAAAACACATCAAGGCATCCTTGTGTGAAGCAGAAATAATAGATTGCATACAAATATAATAAGCATGTGTATAAAGATAGAAAAGAAACAACACATGAAAAGGTAGGTGAAAGAAACATACATCATCATAGATATATATCAACGATAAACACAATGTATGTAAACAATGGTCACAAGACCTAAGGTACAAGAACAATGTATCTCTAATAAGAAAGAAAAGAAAACATACATATAGTCCTCACTACATCTCTCAAATCAACAACACTCTCCCTATCAAAAATGTCCTATACAAGCTCTCCCCCTAAGTATGACTACTCTCATAACCCAAAACTACTCCCTTTTTTTTGTCACGAGTGACAAAAGGTAGAGTGTCAAGTAGACATCTCATTGGTAGAGCTAGCATTTCCATCATCATCATCGTCATCACCATCATCATCCTCAGTCTCAGAAGCCATGTAAGGAGGTAGAGAAGAAGCCTCAGAAGCAAAGCCGCCCATGGTCGCTAGTTGCCGAGCAATGCAACTAATATGAATATTCACCTGATACAACTCTATAGAGAGCATATCGAGACGAGCATCCATGCGCTGAAACTGCGCCATGATGTCTCCGAGTGACACATCACTCGAGAAAGAGGAGGGAGCAAATGCGGCTCAAGCAAATCTCAATGGAGCTGGGCGGGAGGAAGGAGCTGCTAAATCCATCTGACGAGACCTAAACTGCGCCTCACTATGTTTTACGATAGCGGCGTCTATGGCAGCCATGACATGAAAGGGGTCGGAGATAGGAAAAAGGGATAGAGAAATAGCGTAGAATCCTCGTGATAGTAGAAGGAAAGATGAGCTTATCACGGGTAGCCGTATCCCTATAGACATCTATGATAGAGAAGATGAAGTGGGAAGGAAAGTCTATAGTGAGGTGCTCTAGAAGAGACAACAAAAACTGAGCACGAGGCTCTGTGATGGAGTTATAGTGAGAGAGAGGGTGCAGAACAAATGTCATCACCATGTTCAATAAACGAGGACCTTTAGCAAAAGGCCTACATGGTGTGAACTGACACTCACCCCAATCAGAAGGGCGCTCACAAAAAGCAGACATCATCTCGTCTTTGGACACAGTCCATAGACGCTCACAACCGGGGTAGTCAGGATGCGAAACCCTTAGAATGTGAAGCACATCGGAAACTAACTCCGGTGTGACTACAATACGCGTACCTCGAACACGAGTGTGAAAGAGAGGTACTGAAGAATAAACTCCATGCATGTTGGAGTAAAACTCCTGTATCAGCACGAAAGGACAAGTGACCGGGACATCACACAGTGACTCCTAACCCCAATTGTGAATGACATTGGGTAGTCGGTGTCGGCAAAGTCTGCCAGAATAAATTGGCGTTCTGAATGAACAATTCATTTAGAAAAGTTCTCCTAGAAGTTTTGTTGGGCTTTCTCATCACGGAACCGAACAGAAGAAGGAGAAGAATCAGAAGACAAAGATGCCCTAGAACGAAGAGGGTTCTGGGACGGAATGGACTTACGTTTTGATGCCATAGACACTACTAATGCAAACAGAAAGAGAGGGAGAATGAGAGAAACACTCAGAAAAGTCCCAAAGCAATTCAAATATAACAAGTATATTGAAAAGAAAGGACGTATGCATGGAAAATGCATGAACATGTGACATGCAACATGAAAAACATCATGGGCTCAGCCCAATCCAAACCTATCAGCACACAACAAGATTGCACACATCTAAATGCATGAAATTACTGTTAGAATGCTAAGGTAATGCAATGCATGGAGTTTTTAAGATCAAATCTACAAAACCTATCCCAAAAATTGCAACAAAAACTCATCAATTTTGAAAAACCCCAAAATTTTTCAAAAACCCCAAAACCTAGGTTTCAAAACATGAAATGCATGAAGAACGAGAGATAAGAAGCTTACCAAGAGAAGAAAAACTTGAAATAAACTTGAAGAAACCTTTGGAAAGAGGTTTGGAGTGAGTGAGAGAGGTTTTGGAAGAGAAAACACAAAGGTATTAAGAGAGAGATCGAGAGAAATGAACAACGGATCGCGCAGACCCTATTTATACAGCTTCAGTAATTCTCGACAAATGAAGGTATTGAGAGGTATCGAGACCTCTGTAGAGGTAGGTATCAAGAAAAACAACTTTGACAGATACAACTATCGATGAGGTGTCGAGGATCAAGGATTAGACACAAAAAAAGAATCTCGATCGATCCACCAGCTGTCGAGAAGCTATCGAGAGGACAGAAACTTCCTTGATCGATCTACCAGCTGTCGAGATTGCGATAAGAAAAAGCTGAAAAGCTCGATAAACAACCAGGTATCGAGAAGGTGTCGAGGAGGTATCGAGCCAACTTTAAAAAGCAGTTTTTCGAGAACAGAAAAACACAGATATGAATGTAATCACGTATGCAACTCAACCAATGATCCAATCAGCATATTAAGCTCTCAAAATCATCTCTTAACAATAGTTTTAAGGCATATGGATCCCAAAACACACACACACACACACACTAAACAAGTCTAACCAATTTTATATTTCAAAAATAAGTCAAGACAGTTTAGTGAGCATACATTAACGCATGTAAACCTTGTGATGGCCAAATCACATTGTACTCACACATGTATCAAAAGTAGCAAAGAATATTGCGTGTTGTGTGTGAAAAATATCGCAAGATTGCATAAGTGTCTCAATGTTATAACGATTTGAGATATGAGAATATCATTTTAACTTATACAAAATCATAACTGTTTGATGGGGATTATCACCTTCGAGGTACATCCTATAACTCCCACATCTCCTAAAAAACACGCTTGCAATCATATTTTAAAGCATTTTGTTCTTTTTGCTTTTATTTCTTTGGATATTTTTCTTTTATTAAGCATATCATGCATAGGCATATAAGAGAGAAAAGAATTATCCAATTATGTTAAGTTTTTTGACATTGCACTTTTGCTATGCCGAAGCATACAGATGTCATTTCATGATTGGTGGGTAATAGTGGTGAGATGGTTATTTATGCCTTTCTCTTAGGATTTTCTAGTCCTACCCGTCAAAAAGAGTGATACGAGTGTTAAGTATAAGAGATTACTTACCCTTACTCATAATAAAGAGCCATAAAACTCAATTACTTAGTTGTGCATAAGGATGCTTATCTAAGCTACAAGAGATACAAAGTTTTAGAAAATTCTGTTTCAATGGCCATTTTAAGGTTCACAAGAACCAATGTACACAAACACACACTGTTTTTGTATTTTTCAATTTTTTTTTTTGAAAAGCAAAAATAAAACATAAAACTGAAAGCAAGCAAACAAAAATAAGTTAAACAAGGCAAAACAATGCATAAAACTAAACTAGACTAACTCAAAACAGTAAAGTAACACACACAAGTAATGCAAAAACAAAAACAAAAACAAAAATAAGAAGGGGGGAGAGAAAAAAAAAATCACCTAGAACCATTTTCCTTCCATATCTTGAAAGAACCTTTCCTTTTTGCAAACCCTTGAACCGGTGATGAGGGGGAAGGATTGAAACCGTTCAAGTTTGAAAGGAACATGAGGGCTTTGAGAAGATCTCCAAGAGGAGCAAGAGAGGTTTGAAGCTGATTCTGGTTCCCAGATGCTATCATGTCATTGCTCTGTTGAGTGGCTAACCACTTATAGCAATTTGGTCGAGTATGACTGGCAATACCATAATGATGACAGAGATGCTGCTTCTTCTGTTTAGGCTTTTGAGAGTTAGGCTTCTTAGACGTAGGGTTTTTAATTTCCTTCTTCTTAAGCTTAGGGGGGTGCTCCTAAGATGGACTTACCCATGTCTAGGTTCTTACTAGCTAATTCAGTTTTAACATTATTGTTCTCAATTTTAATGTTATTAGTAGGAGGAATAAAAATAGTAGTACTAGCAGAAGGAGTATTAGAGGAAGAGAATTCATACCCCAATCCTGCTCGATCAGAAGTAGATTTCTGAATGCTGAGCATCTCATCTAACTTCGCACTTGATGTCTTCTCCAATTGAGCTCTAACTTGAAACAGTTCTACTTCAAGCTTCTTTGTCTTCTTAGCCAAGAAATTGTTCTCAAATCTCAGTGCCCTAATAGTCTGATTTGTTTCATCAAACTTAGTGGAAAGCTCCTCACGGTAAAAAATGTCCTTCTTGGTTGGCTAGTGCACCTTAGCTTCTTTTTGGGAGGACACTCGCCCGTGTTTCCTTCTGCCGACGCCACAACTAATACTTCATTCGCTGAAACTTCCCTTGGAACTGCATGAATGACCCCTATTATTCCCAAGAGAGGTGGGAAGGGATTCCCGCGCATACGATCATTCTGCCCGGCCTCTTAGTTCCTTGTTGTTACTACGAATTCTTTAAGATGTCCGGCATTCACCAACTGTTCTAGGTGGTCTTTTAGTACCCTGCATTACTCGGTTGTGTGCCATTTGTCCTTGTAGTACGTACAATATAAATTTTGGTTTCTTCTCAATGGGTCGCCTGCCATCCTATTCGGCCACTTAAAGTACGGTTCGTTTTTTATTCGATCGACAATCTTGTGGATTGGCTCCTTGAAAGCCACATTCACTCCTCCTGTTCCCGGACCGAGTTCTTGAATCCTCAACTCCCTCCGGGGTTTGGGTTGGAAGCCGCCGTTTTGAGGGTAATTTATGACCGGAGTCTTTCCCTTATTCTGTAATCGGTCATCCTCCAACCGCTTATACTCTTTGATACGTCTCATCCGTGCCTTATATCCTCAGTGGGCCTTCTCGTCAACGATTCCCTTAATCCAGATTCATGAGGTAATCCCATGCGAAAGGTACTTGCTGCAATCTTTTCATTACCCCCATCGATCTCATTATATAGCTCCCAGTATCGGCTAGCATAGCTGCGAAGGGTCTCCCCGACTCCCATTTTCATTGATAATAACGAGTCCATGGGCTGAGGAACCCAACTGCAAGTTATGAACCGTACAACAAATCCCTGAATCAATTCCCCGAGAAGCTGTGGATCGACCCTTTCTTTAACCCGTTGAACCACCTCAGAGTTGTGGGATCGAGGCTCGAAGGGAAGACTTTACACATCAACGCATCATTATAGGCATGCAAAGACATCATCTGGATGTAGTGGCTCACGTGTTCCACCGGGTCCGTCTTTCTTGTATAGGAATTGAATGGTAGCCACGTGAATCTGCTCGGTATAGGGGCGCCCTCGATGTCCCTGAAAACGGAGATCTGGCAGCTTGACGCAATACCCGGCTCATGGCGTCCATGTCCGCATTTTGAGGTCGTCCTTCATTCGGGGAGGTCGAATCACAATTCACATACTCCCGTGAACGTTCGCGGTGCCGATGAGACCCGAACTGTTGGGATCCTACTTCATGGTGGTTCCCTACACTGACAGACCTTTCTCTTCGTCCTCCGTGATCCCTTCTCTGATGTCTGCCCCTTGCTTCCAACTCCAAATCCCTCACCAACCCGCACAAACGCTTGAGCTCCTGATCCTTCAATTCAAGCTATTGGTCTCCTCTGTCACGGTGGCTTTGCCCTGAGGCATCAGATATTGTTTGAAGAGTCTGGAATGATCCTTCCCCAAGCTTAGATTCTTTTGCCTCACGGTGCCGCTTGTCCCCATGTCTCTTCTGTCTCCTCTCTCGCCATGCTGACCCCCGCGATGACCCTCTAGAGCCACTTTCAGCATAACTTCCTAATCTACCCCCAGACATCCATCCAGGGCGCCTCGAAAGAACCACTACTAGGTAGGAGATCCCTACAAACGACACCAATTGTGCGCACCCAAATATGGCAATTGGGCCTCAAAGATATTTGGACTCACAATCTATTTGTATTGTGGGTTTTTGGATTTCCTATGATGGGTGACTCTATACTCGACAGCCTAAGTATTCCAATCTTCCTCCTTCCTGATCTCTTTTCTAGAATTGTCAACCCCTTCCCATTAAACCTCCCTTCCCTATTTATAATCACAGTCCTTGGGATTGCCATGATTATTCTCCAAGTCAGTGGAAGGGGAGGTCCAATGCTGCTTCTCCTAAGTGGATGTTTAATTACGAGTGAAAGAAGATGATAGTGGCATTGGAACTAGTTCCACTGTTAGGTCTGCTGCTCGGTGAAGGAATTCCTAGGCAACGGAAGGGAGGTCTACTACCGTTACTCGTAATTGGAGGTTAGGTGATGGGGAAAAGACGATAGTGGCATTAGAACTAGTTCCATTGGTAGGCTCGCTGCCTAGCAGAGACATTCCCTGGGCGATGCCATGCACTCGAGTCTCTACCACCCCGAGAGACGCAATTATCTGGAATGGTGAGGTTCCACATTTGCTGGTCATGCCGTGAATGATTCCATTCCCAAGTTTTGGACTTTTGGTGAGCATTAAACTGGTCTGGAATGAGTCAGTCGGTCTGATCAGTGTCAAGTCCTTACACAGGTTATCATTTCCATGGGCCTTTGAGCAAATGGGCCTGGGGAAGGTAATGCCCGTACATCCCCCATTAAAGATTGTCTTTCTGATATGTAATTAGGGTTAACTTGATACAATTTGAGACCTACGATAATGGTGTATTAATCTTATTTCTCAAAAAAAAAATAAAAATGATATGTATGTTCACGACATCTTCATAACACAGACAAATCGTTGAATAAAATATATAACTTGATAAATTTTATATAAAGAATCAAATACCTTGGCTTATGTATAAAATTTAACAAAAAAGGGATATAGTCTTAGTCTTTTTTTTTTTTTTTTTTTTTTTTTTGTAAAATGAGTTTTGATTTACCTTGAATAAACTGATACATGATGAAAGAAAAAAATTGAAATCTAATTTCCAAATATGATTTTGGTGGAGAGAGAGAGAGAGAGAGATTATTTGTTAGGACTTGGGAGACCATATAAGATATTAGATGACTAATATTGACAACTTTTATGTGTGGGATAAATACTATTATAAATACTAATTAAAATCTCAAGATGTTATGGCGTTCAGAAAGATAGAATTGCGTCTCACCATTGCAATTCCCGACAATCCGGCCCAGCCGCAAAACACCCAAGAAGCCCAACCTAATCCACCCACTGATGAAGGGAGCTTGAGAGAGGGAGAGAGAGATGAATGGGTTTGAAGACAAAAACATATTTTATTATTTAAATAAACATTACCTTTGAAGACTGAAATTGAAAACAAAAAATTGTTCTTTGTACTCTATAGTGACTTTTGGAGAACAATTTTCTTAAAACTGGTGTTAAACATTCTTTTCTTTTGGGACCTACAATTTTCTGTAATTGGAAAACACGAAACTATTTTTAAAATAACTATTTAAGATAAAATGACTATTTTGTTGGCGGGCTTGACAAAAGCTATTTGAGATTAGAAGACTATTTAGTTTGGCCCAAGTTCAATTCCTTCATTAATGTTGCACATTAATCTTATTTGTAGTTACAACAAGAAGGTTTTACCGCAAAAATCTACAAGAAGAGTATTGAACTTAAAGAGTTTGGCTCAAGTTCAATTTCACCCCACCACACTTCACTTCACAAGTACAAAGTTCTTGTGGCATGGAAGGACAAGGGTCGGAATTCAAGTCTCTATAAGCGAGTTTCACAAACATATACACTTAGATTATATTAATATAGAATTTCTATTTTGTATAAAAATAGAAAAAATAAAAATTTCAATTCCTTCCTTTAAAAGTCCATTTTTCTCTCACGTACGCTTTGAGTGAACAACATTGATTAGAAACCTCTTCCCTTGCATGGCTTTATCTTGATTAGCCCTACCGAAACTGATAGCTCATTCTAGGGTGTGCAAAAAATCGAGGAACCGAAAAAACCAATTCAAACAGACCGAATCGATGCTAAAATTTCAGTTCGATTTTCAGTGGCAAATTTTAATGCACCGAACCAACCGCACCAAACCGATATATAAATATGTTTATGTAACACTAAGTCATGTTGGAGTTTGTGGCTTAGTGGTATGATGTGGCTTTAATGACTAAGTGATCTCTTGTTTGAGCCTTCACTCTAACTTCTAACCCTCCTACCCTTTTCTTTCCAGCCACCCCTCCACCATTTTTTTTTTCTCTCTCACCATATTTTCTAAACAAGTGTTTCTTGCTTCTTTCTTTGGGCTGGGTATTACATAGCTCTAAAAAATTTCTCTATTACTCACACATCATAAAAGATTTGCATTAAAGATTTCCGATCGCCCCCTCCATTGCGCGGACCAGTACTCCCTCTCACAAACAACAGCACACTCCACTCTCCAGTCCCTCTCTCTCACGGTCTCTGCCTCTATCGCCGCCTCCTTATGCCAGCCTCTCTCTCACGCTGCTTTAGTGCTTCTTCTCCGTTCTCTCTTTTTTTTTTTTTTTTTGTTTGCTTGGTGCTTGGTGCTTTGTGTTTGGGCAGTGAGAAAACGTGGGAAAGCAAAGGAAATTTATATATGTTTTCTTATTTTGGTATGTTTTCTAATTATATAGATGATTTTGATTTTTTTTTTTTTTGTTTGCTTGGTGTTTGGGTGTCGAGAAAATGTGGGAAAGTAAATAGAAATAGACTTTTTTTTTTGTTTTTTTGGGTCTCTGATCTGTTTTGTTCTAAGAATTTGGAAGCAATCGAACCGAACCGAACCGATTGAAATCCAGTCAGTTTGGTGTCGGTGTTCCTCCCTTTCGGTTCGGTGTCGGTCCCAAATTTTGTACAACCGAAATTTCGGTTTGGTGGAAAAATCGCACTTCAAACCCACCGAACCGAACCGATTACACCCCTAGCTCATGGGCCAGTATTGTGATAAAAAAAAAAGTTAAAAAAATAATTGACAGGTAAACATAGATATACGATGAATTCTCATTTGCAAGTCTTGTCAACAATGGAAATTTGTTAAGTATAGTACGTTTACTCGGTGTTCGCCTAGACTTTTCTGCTTCAAGTCTTCCATTATCTAATATCTATTGCCTCAAAATACTTATCTCATTTTTGGTTAGCTGGCGGTGATGTTTCTTTTTGGAGGATATAATTGTCGATATATTTTTTAGTAGTGTTTATTACACATACTTTTAATACACAAAATTTTACAAAACTAGAAAAAACAACTGTGTAAACTTTTTCTTTTTGATATATTGATAATTTCCTATGAGAAATTTTTAGTACTTGTCTACTTATGTATAGTGATATTGAAGCCTTAAATTAAGAGGACCTAGGTTCATGTTATGTGTTGTAATATAAAATTTAATTTTGTGTAAGGTACATAGTGGGGGAGTAAATTAGGAGGAGGAGATGGAGGGAGGGAGGGAGGGAGATGTGAGGTTCAAATTATAGACATAGGACACTACAAAAAATATTTCTATTGGGAATTGGGATATCACAATCCTCAATACATACATTTAGTTTTCAAGTATCCACAGACAATACTGTGACTCTAAGGGTCTTTTTAGTTGGAGTGAAATGAAGAGACAAAATAGAGGGGGAGAAAATATTGAAGAAAAAATGGGGGTGGGGGAGTTTTCTCCCCGAGCCCACCATTTAAGAGGAAATAATTTTCTCTCTAAAGTCGGGGAGAAAACTAAAGAGAAAAGTGGGAAGGGAGTGAGTTTAATAGAAAATTACCCATTTGCCCTTCCCCTAATTTAACATTGGTGTTCTTTTTCTATTTTTTACTTCCTCTTTCTTCTTCTTTTTGTTTTTCCATGGTATGTTATTGTGCCATGTTGGTTGGCTTGTTTTGCTTCCTTTGTTTTTCTTTTTTCTTTTTTTTCCTATCAAATGACAATTTTTTTACGATTAATCTATATTTTGCTACATGTTTTATTAGTTGTATTAGTTTGTAGTAATTAAAAAATTTATTTTATAATTATTAGATATGTACTAGGAGCATGAGAGTAAATTTATACTATCTACATTTTCAATTCTCTCACTTTTCTACTCAACCAAACAAAAGATTCTTTCATCTCTCAACTTTTTCATTCCTTTGACCAAGCATACGGAGGGAAAACTAAATATTTTCTATCTACCTACTTTCCCACTCCTCCCCATTTTCTTTTCTCATACATTTCTATCCTCCAAACCAATAGACCCTAGTAGTAGGTTATGTAATGGTTGAACCCATTGGATGAGTATCTATGGTCCCCAGTCCTCCATTTTGCCCCATCACTTATTTAGATTTCGCAGCATTCATTCCTCAATGAATAGATGTTGTGATGGTTAATGGCCAAACCTAGGCAAGGTCTTCCTTGAACGAGTCACCCCTACAACATTTCTTCACAAGAAAGAAAAAAAAAGTATGTATATTGGTAACTCAACTTAATTATGAAATTTTAATATGTATTTAGTTGTATTTATTCTTAAATGTGTAAGTGTGTATGCATATGGTTACAAGCTAACTACTATTTTATAATTATAGTTAATGTTGTTTATTTGTCTTTCACAATTTCTTTTTTATAGGGGATCCATAACTAATCTTTGAGATTAAGGCTTTGGTTGTTGTTTTTGTTATTGCTACATGACCATGGATTTTGAGTAGAGTTGTGGTGTGTCTTTATATTAGAACTCATTTTCCTGGCTTTTGTGTGTGTGTGTGTGTGTGTGTGTTTGTTTCTCAAAAAAAAAAAAAAAAAAAAAAAATCTTGGAATACAATTGGACTAATTTTTTTGTTGAAAGTTATCAATGAAAACGAGGTTTAAAAAAATTACTGATATATATACAAATAAACTAAAAAGTTCGACCCAAAAAAAAAAAAAAAAAACAATCAAATTCACACTTATTTTTAGTTCTATAGAGAATTATTGCTTTGAAGGGGCAACCTAGTACAAATACACCCAAGATGTTTTGCCAATTTGAAGCCCAAGCTCTCCAACAAGAAACTATACCCTGTCCTCTACGGCTCTATATATCTACCTCCTCCCCCTATCCCAGACTCATCTTCTTCTCACTTGGCCGGCTATGCCACTACATAGTCCCACCATTGGCACCACCATAAACTCGCTATATGAATCTTAATTTTTTTTTTTTTTTTTTTTTTTTTGCTTGTTATAACAAGTTTTTGACATTTTTCCCGATAAGTTTTTGTCATGTTATATTTAGTGGGAAAATAAACAGTGGAGTCTCACATGTTGTATTTTATATCCATGTCATTTGTTTTTTTAGAATCTTAATTATATCATGATTACATGTAATATAATAAACATTGGTTTTTACATTTCATTATAATATTAAGATTATGTGATTCAATATAAATGTTATACATTCAATATAAATTTGTGGTTTTGCCTTAAAAAACAAGGTATTACTCTAAAATACTTGTACATAAATTTGACAAGGCATTAATCTAAAATACCTTAGACAATTAACGACTTCACAACTCACAGGACATACTAATCCTAATCCTAATCAAGATGCACAATTTTACAGGAGCCCAATTGTGACTATTCTTAAGACTGATGACCATAAAGATCCATTTGCGCCATACATAGCTGAATTCTCATCCAGAGATCCAAACCTAGCTGCACACAACATTCTCAAGGTAACTTTCTAGTAATCAATAATCACTTTTATTATGCATCAATGACAACTGATATTATGCATCAATGACAACCAACTATGTCAATAATGGTGAATAAAGTTGTAAAATATGTTACACCCCCAGAATTATTGGTATTATTCTTCTTATTGAACCTATTTTTTGTTGATTTAGCCCAATTTAGCTGCTCCTAGAGTAGACATTCTAGTTGCATGGTCACCAATTTCCCCAATTTCTAATGCCATTTTTTATAAGAGAGCATTGTCATATAATATAATCTCCGGGACATCAATGTCTTGCCCTCATAGTTCAGGGGTGGCTACTTACATCAAATCTTTCCACCCCACATGGTCACCTGCGGCTATCAAATCTGCTCTTATGACTACTGGTAATAGCTATATTCAATTCCTAATCTTGGTCATTTTAAGGCCAAACTAAGTAGTTTGTTCTTTAAGTTTAAAATGATTGTTTTAAATCCCTAACAAAAGTGAGTCTCTTTTGTATCTAAAGTTTAAGGTGATTGTCTTTTGTCCCTAACATTTCTAACTGAATGATGATGTGTTAGTTTTTAGTTTGGTCATGTCATCGTTTCATTAGAGAGATTTGACGGTTGTTGAATGAAAAAGAAAAAAAAGAAAAAAGATCACCTTAAGTTTGTTAGGAAATAAAAGATATAACTTTAAACCTTAGGAACTAATATAGTTGGTAAATTAAAGTTTAAGAATAAATATTGTATTTTATCCTCATCTATATTCTATATAGATCTAAAAGTTGTAGCGTAGCATTTATTATTGCTATGCTCCAGTTAAGCCACACCAGCCATGTCATCATTTATTTTCTTTCTTTCTTTTTTATTTTTTGTTTTCTGATTGCCATTTATTGAGTCTCTTCATAAATTTAGATGTTACTTTATCTCCAAATCTATCGTGTGTGTCTCCATTAACCCAAGCTCTTGAGACGCTGCTAATATATGGAATTCTTAAAGTCACTGATACTTTATCTCCAAATCTATCGTGTGTCTCTCTATTAATCCAGACTCTTGAGATGCAGTTATTATATGGAATTCTTATAGTCACTAATAGATTGCAACCTCCTCACCTCTCATTTTTTTTCTATAAATTTTCAATTGTTCTCTCTTTACAAATTGATTGGTATGGCCTTCAATGGGATAGTTTCTTGAGTGTTTTTTCAGTTCTTTTAGTCATGGCTCAAGTTTGTCTACCAAAGCCCAATCAAATGAGTGCAAGAGACAGATAGTGACTTTAGAGCTCAAGTGTAGCATTTATTATTGTTACGCTTCAGTTAAGCCACATCAGCACCATCTCATCATTTATTTTCTTTATTTTTTTTATTTTTTGTTATACTGATTGCCATTTATTGAGTTCCTTCATAAATTTAGATGTTACTTTATCTCCAAATTTATCATGTGTCTCTCCATTAACCCAGACTCTTGAGACGCCGATATTATATGGAATTCTTAAAGTCACTGATATCTCCAAATCTATCGTGTGTCTCTTTATTAACCCAGACTCTTGAGATGCCGTAATTATATAGAATTCTTATAGTCACCGATAGATTGCAACCTCCTCACCTTTTTTTTTTTTTTTCCTACAAATTTTCAATTGTTCTCTCTTTACAAATTGATCGGTATGACCTTCAGTGAGATAGATTCTTGAATGTTTTTTTGGTTCTTTCAGTCATGGCTCAAGTTCATCTACCAAAGCCCAATCAAATGAGTGCAAGAGACAAACAGTGACTCTAGAGCTAAAACGTAGCATTTATTATTGCTACGTTCCAGTTAAGCCACATCAGCGCCATGTCATCATTTATTTTCTTTCTTTCTTTTTATTTTTTGTTTTACTGATTGCCATTTATTGAGTCTCTTTATAAATTCAGATGTTATTTTATCTCCAAATAAATCGTGTGTCTCTCTATTAACCCAGACTCTTGAGACGCCATTATTATATGGAATTCTTAAAGTCACTGATAATTTATCTTTAAATCTATTGTGTGTCTCCCTATTAACCCAAACTCTTGAGATGCTGTTATTATATGGAATTCTTATAGTCACTGATAGATTGCAACCTCCTTACCCCCACCCCCTTTTTTTTCTATAAATTTTAAGTTGTTCTCTCTTTACAAATTGATTGGTATGGCCTTCAATGTGATAGTTTCTTGAGTCTTTTTTCATTTCTTTTAGTCATGGCTCAAGTCTGTCTACCAAAGCCCAATCAAATGAGTGCAAGAGTCAGATAGTGACTCTAGAGCTTATAGACGAAACTGAAGCAGATGAGAGGTGAACATTAATAGCCCAAGTCCAAAGGGTATAAACTAAAACTGAGTTCTGCTATTTGTATTATTCTTATTCTTTTTTTATTTATTTCCATCTCATTAATTTTTTTTTCTTTCTCAAAATTAGTTTTTCTTTTCTTTTTTTATTTATGTTTGCCCTTCTATAGATTGTAGGAATGTTACTCTCAATTTGTTTGCTATAATGTATGATAATTAACTTCAATGTGATGTTTTTATTTTGGTCTTTGTTTTATAGTAAGAGTGTTATTCATTTTCATCAAAGAGAAATTGCTATTTTTCTCTTTTTCCAGTCGTCTTATATGCAAAACTAAATTTCATTTTTATCTTTGTTTTGTTTGTCAATTCCTCGACAAATGTCAATGATCAAGGCTTGTTGACACTGAAGGCTTTTTAATCTATTGAAGGTCATACTAATCAATTGGTAACCATTTTTTTCTTAGAACCTTTTGAAGGAAAGAGGAATGAATTTGTTGCTTTTCTTAGGTAGTGCTTGATAATTTGCTTTTTATGGTTCAATACACATCAGCTATAATATATAGATTGTCATTTCCTTATACTAGTAATTTGTTTTATTGTTCAATTTGACTATTTGGTGTCCCAAATATTGTGGGAAAATGGAAGAGAGAAGAGAGTAGAGTTTGAATTTTAATTTTTTGTGTATGCCACATGGGATGTAACAGTTTAAATTTTTTTATCTTAAATTTTTAAAGGAAATTCTAATTCTTCAAAGTACATCAGCTTGAGTAGACTATTGTGTTATGGCTAGAATTTTTGTGTTTGGGACCTTAGTTGGTCTGTTTGGTTGACGAATAACTTTGGGGATTGTTTAGCGTATGAGAATTTTCTTGGTATTTTAGGAGTGAGGAAATTCAAAAAACTGAATTATTTTTAAATTCCATTAGTACCTAGCTTTATGCTAATTGTTGTGTGGATAGAAAAACTAATTGGTTCTTGATTTTTGAATACCTATCTATAATACTGTGTACATGAACAATAATTGGGTTTTTAGTTTTAGATTTTGAATTATGCTATTTTTCCAACAACTTTATTTTCTTTTTAGAATTTTCTCTTCTTGAATATGTAGAATACTATGTATATGAGTTTTAGACAAAACTTAACAATACTATTTCTTTTGGATTTTACTATTTCTTTCCTTATTAAACACAATATGATAAAGCTGATGTGTTCTAATGAAGGCAAAATCAATTGCTATTTTTGGGGCATAGCAATTGATACAATCTGATTACTTCCCATAGCCATTTGAAATTTATAACCTGGAATGCTAATAGACATCTTCTCCGAGGCAAGAACAATTGGCCAAGTTTAGCAAGTTTTCCATCAACTTTGACCATGTTATGGCAATACAGGTAACTCACTTACTTACAATTTGCATACTCAGTATTTTGATTTTTTGTGGGAATTCAGAACAATGACAATTGAGTGATTTGTACATGGACACATTGATAAATGTCTGTAGTGGACATAGGTGGAATCAATGGCACATTACAATGTGAAATTTTGGTTTTTGATGGAAATTGATTTAAGTGATTTGATCATTTTGCTGAAGTAAGGTTTGTTTAATATGTATTTTATTTATTTACCTTATTGTAAATAAGTTTTTTGTACATGATGATTCTAACCTATAAAACTTGACTTTACTTTTTTTTTCTTTTTCTTTTTTGTGGTCTCATTCTTTTCTATTGGCAACTAATTAACATTACTTTTAGGAATTAAGGATTTAGCAATTGGTATGAAGGTTGCACCTCAATATTTAGAAGAATTAAAATATGATACAACCTCATCATGGGAAGAAAAATAGGAAATCTAATGTTGTGTTGGCATGTCCCTCCATTATTGGGTTGTAATATCATATCTAAAAAAAAAACCCAAAATAATAAAATAATATATTTGTAGAGATAAAGAGTTGGAAAATACTTTTAGAAATAGTTCAATTTTTAGGAGAAAACTATCTTCAATAAATTTTAGAGAATAAATTATGGATTATATCATATTACAAAATAATTATATATTCCCACGCATTGCGTGAGTTTGCGACTAGCTTTAATATAAACCATAACCATGACCAAATATGGTGTAATACTTGCAATTACCCCCATGAATCCTGAAGAGAGCTCTGGAGCTGAATTTGCATATGAGGTGGGCAATATTAATCCACATAGGGGTGCAAATCCTGGTTTAATATATGATATTGATGCACTTAACTACATAGCTTTTTTGTGTGGACAAGGATATAATACAAAGTTATTACAAGCTGTTACTGAAGACAGTATTAGTTGTCCCAAAGGTACTAATGAAAAAGTTTTCGATCTAAACTGTCCTTCTTTGCTCTATCCACACCATCCTCAAATTCTAAAAGCCATGTTTTCAATTGGACAGTCACCAATGTTGGAACATCAACATCCACGTACAAAGCTATTGTGAGCACCCCACCTCAACTTATCAAAGTGAACCCTAGTGTTCTATCATTCACATCTCTCATACAAAAGCTATCATTTGCCCTTACGATTAAAGGAACAATAGATAGACAAATAGTCTCTGCTTCTTTAATCTAGGATGATGGTACATTTCAAGTGAGGTGCCTCATTGTTGCGTACACATTTTGACATTCTATATATGGAACATGTATTACCAAAATAAATAAAGCAAAAACTTTGGTTTCAAAAATAAAATTAATAATAAAGCAAAAGTTTTGAAGTAATATGCTCATAAAGAAGGATGACCGCGGCAATGAAACTACACCACAAAAAATGGTTGTAAACCTTTGCTGCTTGATTGTAATTAACTATAGTGCCCCCAATAAAGATTGTCTTTTTGATATGTAATCAGAGTCAACTTGATACAATTTGAGACCTAAGATAATGGTGTATTAATCTTATTTCTCAAAAAAAAAAAAATGATATGTACAATCACAACAAAGACGAATCGTCAAATAAAATATATAACTTGATTAATTTTATATAAAGAATCAAATACCTTGGTTTATGTATAAAATTTAACAAAAAAGAGATATAGTTTTAGTTTTTATTTTGTAAAATGAGTTTTTTTTTTTTTTTTTTTTTGATAGGTTGTAAAATGAGTTTTGATTTACCTTGAATAAACTAATACATGATGAAAGAAAAAAAATTGAAATCTAATTTCCAAATATGATTTTGGTGTTGAGAGAGAGAGAGAGAGAGATTATTTGTTGAGGGACCATATAAGATATTAGATGACTAATATTGACAACTATTATGTGTGGGATAGATACTATTATAAATACTAATCAAATCTCAAGACATTATGGTGTTGGGAGGGAAAGAATCCCGTCTCACCATTGCAATTCCCGACAACCCAGACATAGGGAGCTTGAGAGAGAGAGAGAGAGAGGAATGGGTTTAAAGACAAAAGCATATTTTACTATTTAAATAAGCATTGCCTTTGAAGACTGAAATTGTAAACAAAAAATTGTTCTCTGTACTGTGTAGTGACTTTTGGAGAACAATTTACTAAAACCGGTGTTAAACACTCTTTTCTTTTGGGACCTACAATTTTCCGTAATTGGAAAACAGAAAACTATTTTTAAAATAACTAATTGAGATAAGATCAGAAGATTGATAGTGTTGGCTTCGGACAATTTAGTTTGTTGGCGGGCTCGACAAAAGCTATTTGAGATCAGAAGACTTTTTAGGCTCGAGTTCAATTCCTTCATTAATGTTGCACATTGCTCTTATTTGTAGTTACAACAAGAAGGTTTTACCACAAAAATCTACAAGAAGAATATTGAACTTAAAAGAGTTTGGCTCAAGTTCAATTCCATCCTACCACACTTCACTTCACAAGTATAAAGTTTTTGGGGCATGGAAGGACAATGATCGGAATTCAAGTCTTTATGAGTAAGTTTTACGCACATATACACTTAAATTAGACTAAAATAGAATTTCTATTTTGTATAAAAATAGAAAAAATAAAAAGTTTAATTCCTTCCTCTAAGAGTATGTTTGTTTGGAGGTGAAATATGGTGGATGCCTAGATGGAAAATTTTGGAGAGAAAATAGAAATGAAAGCTTTCTTGAAGTGTGTTTGGTTGGGTGAGGAGGAAGGAAAGTAATTGGTGGAGTTCAGGTGTTTTCTTTCCGGGCTCACCAAAAATTTTTTCTCCTCAAAATAAGAAAAAAAAAAACTAAAAGAAGAAAATAAAGCTATTTAATGGACGAAAATGTCCATGCACTTACACATGAGTTACTAATTGCTATTCATTTTTTTCTTTCCTTCCTACACGTTTTTCCTTTTCTTTTTTCTTTTTTCCTTTATCTGTTTTCCTGGACATTACCTCTTCTTTCATTTGTTTTAATATATTTTTTCTTTTGATTTACTGGGCAAGCATTCAATGTATGTTGCTCATATTTTTTTTTTTTTGGTAAATTACAAAAACCTACCCTGAGGTTTGGGGTATTACCAAACACATCCAAAGATTTTCAAAAATGACCAATTTGGTCCTTAGTCACTAACACCGTTTGGGAACTGTCTATTATTATTATTATTATTATTATTATTATTATTATTATTATTATTATTATTATTTATTTTCATTTTCTTCTTCTCTCCCTTCACGCCAGAATTTTTTTTTTCTTTGTTTCTAACCTCCAGCTCTCTCTCTGTAATCTCTAAAACTCTCATGGCCAACACGGACCCACACGCTACTAGGCCTTTGTTCTTAGTGGATCTTTCATCTTCTCATCCTCCATAATGTCGATCTAGGTTTCACACGTCGTGTAGGACCCTTTAGCTTATAGATCGAAGAGTGGGTTTGCGGTTTTGAGGGAATGAGAATCGGATAGGGAGTAGATATTTGTTGGTCTTAGGTTTTTGAGAGAAAAGTGAGATGAGAGATGAGAGACCATCTTTGTGGTAGTGTTGGCTGAGGTTCACCATGGAGGAGCATAGAGGCTCTACTCCGTTTAGATCCGTGAGATCGAAGAGAGAAAATAGTGATTTTCAGTGAGGATAATTGATGGTTGAGGAGGCTTAGAGTTAGGGAGGCTCGGCCATGGTTGGTGTTTGGTTTCTAGAGAGAGTTCGAGATCGGAAAGACAGAAAGAAGGGAGAGCTCAGATTTGAGGGATAGAGAGAGAGAAGAGCATGGTGATAGTAGGGTGAGGAGCAGAACCACTACCTGTGGTGGAAGTGATGTTTGAAGATGATGTTACTCGGGTGGTCGGCCATGAGAGTTGCAGAGATTAGAGAGAGAGAGAGAGCTGGAGGTTAGAGACAAAGAAAAAAAAATCTAGCGTGAAGGGAGAGAAGAAGAAAATGAAAATAATAATAATAATAATAATAATAATAATAATAATAATAATAATAATAATAATAATAATAATAATAGACGGTTTCCAAACGGTGTTAGTGACTAAGGACCAAATTGGTCATTTTTTAAAACCTTTGGATGTGTTTGGTAATACTCCAAACCTCAGGGTAGGTTTTTGTAATTTACCCCTTTTTTTGTGTGTTTTTTGTTATGTTTTTTTGTTTAGATGTGATTTTTTTTGTAGGATGTGATTTTTATTTTTTAATAAATTTAGGTGATTGCTTTTTTTTTTTTTAGTTGTTTGTCACTTTTTTTTTTTTTAATCAAGCATCATTTTTTTAATAAAGATATATAAACAAATTTATACATATTCACTTTTTTCATCTCTTTACTTTTTCACTCCCAACCAAACAAAAATGAAAAAAATTAAAACCTTTTCTATCATCCCACCTTTTTGCTCTTCCAATCAAACAACACTAAGTGTCCATTTTTCTCCCGTACACTTTGAGTGGACAACATTGATTAGACTGCTCTTAGGACTAAGAATAGGATAGGAGAGTCCTTATGATCTCATCTTGATTAGCCTTACCGAAACTGATAGCTCACGGGCCAGTATTGTTTACAAAAAAATTGACAGGTAAACATGGATATGCGATGCATTCTCACCCGCTAGTCTTATCAACAATGGAAATTTGTTAAGTATGGTACGTTTACACAGTCTTCCAATATCTCCTTCACACACCACAACAACAACAACCCTCCCAAAAAAAAAAGTCTTCCAAATTCCAATATCTAATATCTATTGCCTTAAAATATACTTATCTCATTTTTTGGTTAGCTGGCGGTGATGTCGCTTTTTGGAGGATATAATTGTTGATACATTTTTTAGTTGTCTATTAAATTCCCCTTTAATACACAAATTTTTACAAAACTAGAAAAAGCTACTGTGTGTAAACTTTTTCTTTTTGATATATTGATAATTTCTTATGAGAAATCTTTAGTTCTTATCTACTTACGTATAGTGATATTGAAGTCTTAAATTAAGAGGACCTAGGTTCATGTTACGTGTTGTAATATAAAATTTAATTTTGTTTAAGGTACATAGGGTCTGTCTGAGATCCGCTTATTTAGCTAAAAATGCAAATTTTTTATTGAAACTGTAAACTTTTTATTGAAAGTACTGTAGATAAAGGTAAATGTTAATTGAAATAATACAGTAAGACTCATGAATAATACCAAAAAAGTGCATTGAAACTCATGAATAGTATCAAAAATAAGCTGAATAGTAAAATAAATTGACAAAAAGTAATATAGCCAAACAAACACATAGTGGGGGAGTAAATTAGGAGGAGGAGATGGAGGGAGAGGGGAAGGGAGAGCTGAGCTTTAAATTATAAACATAGGACACTACAAAAAATATTACTATTGGGAATTGAGATATCACAATCTTAAGAGGAAATAGTTTTCTCCCTAACTAGGGGAGAAAACTAAAGAGAAAAGTGGAGAGGGAGTAGGTTTGATGAAAAATTACCCATTTGCCCTTTCCCTTATTTAACATTGGTGTTCTTTTTCTATTTTTTACTTCCTCTTTCTTCTTCTTTTTGTTTTTCCATGGTACGTTATTGTGCCACGTTGGTTGGCTTGTTTTGCTTCATTTTCTTTTCTTTTTCTTCTTTTTCTTTTTCCTATCAAATGACAATTTTTATTATTATTAGTTTTTATTTTGCTAGATGTTTTATTAATTGTATTAGTTTGTAGTAATTAAAAAAATTTATTTTATAAATTATTGGAAAAATTGTTTTTTATGTACTAAGAGCATGAGAGTAAATTTATACTATCTACATTTTCAATCCTCACTTTTCTTCTCAATCAAACAAAAGAGTTTTTCATCTCTCAACTTTTCACTCCTTCAATCAAACATACAGAAGGAGAACTAAATATTTTCTATCTACCTACGTTACCACCCCTTCCCATTTTCTCTCATACTTTTCCTCCTCTAAACCAAATAGACCCTAGTAGTAGGTTATGTAATGGTTGAACCCATTGGATGAGTATCTATGGTCCCCAATCCTCCATTCCCCCCCCCCCCCCACCCCCACCCCCCCCCCACATCACTTATTTATGGTCCCCAATCCCCCCATTTTCCCCCATCACTTATTTAGATTTCACAAACATTAATTACTCAATGAATAGATGTTGTGATGGTTAATGGTCAAACCTAGGCAAGGTCTTCCTTGAACGAGTCACCCCTACAATATTTCTTCATAAGAAAGAAAGAAAAAAAGTTTGTATATTGGTAAACAAATTAATTTTTCATTCCCCCTAAAATGAAGTAATCAAGAATAAACATTTTGTGTAAGTTTCCAAATAATATATTTACATAGTTTTTGGATTTAACAAAAATTCAAAAACAAATATTAGTCTAACTCAACTTAATTATGAAATTTTAATATGTATTTAGTTGTATATATTCTTAAATGTGTAAGTATGTATGCATATGGTTACAAGCTAATTATTATTTTATAATTATAGTTAATTTTGTTTATTTGTCTTTCACAATTTCATTTTTATTGGGGATCTATATCTAATCTTTGAGATTAAGGCTTTGGTTGTTGTTTTCATTATTGCTAAGTTGATACCGTACTGAACCGGCCACTACGGCTGGAATTCTTCATATCTGTCAATGAACAGGTACTGAAACACCTTTAAAATGTACCACTCAAGATACTGGCCTATACCGAAGAATATCGGCCGTACCAGAGTATACCGAATGTTTTGGCTGAAAAAGAGAAATTGGCCAGTACAAAACTAAAAGGAAAAATAGAAGAAATGCATGATTTAAACAAACCCCAGTGCAGCAGGTTGCCACCACATTGAAATTGTCAATCAGATCTTCTTCTTCCCTTTTTTTTTCTTCTTCTCGTCTATTGTCCGTCTCTACCACTCTGATTTCTTCTCTTTTTTGTTGAACAATGAACATTGCTATGTGGTTTCTCTTTCTTTACTTTGTATTTTATTTGAATTTTCTAAGCCCTTTTACACGTGACCAGTCTTGGAAATGTTAAAAACTTATATTTTTTTTAATAAAAAATGGGTTGAATGGTTCAATAGCAACTTTTTAGTTTTCAATATAAAGAAATGTGTGGCAATGACTTATTACATTAATATATTCTTAAAAAATGTTTATTATATATTATTATTATTGGGAGTGATATTTTAAGATTGAGATTTGACATAATTGGTGAAATATGAGTTTGAAATTGTATAGTTCTTACTATATATATATATATATATATATATTATATAAAAAAGTGGTAAACCCGAAACGGTATATGGGTATTAAACGGTATTGAAATATTTTATTCCATTAACTAAACCGAAACGGCCTCTAGTGTGGTATTAACTCCCTTGATTACATGATCATGGCTTTTGAGTGGAATTATGGTACTTTTGTGTTAAAGCTCATTTCCCTCTCCCTTGTGTGTATATGTGTGTGTTTATTTCTCAAAAAAAAAAAAAAATCTTGGAATACAATTGGTTTAATTTTTTGTTGAAAGTTATCTATGAAAACGAAGGCTTAAAAAAATTACTGATATATAAAAAAATAAACTAAAAAGTTCAACAAAAAAAAATACAAATTCACACATTATTTTTAGTACCCGTTTGGGTTTAGCTGAAACAGGCTCAACGTTTGCGTTTCAGCATTTTCCTCTTTTTTTTTTTTTTTTTGAGAACGTACATTGGCCTTTTTTTGCTTTTCTAGTGGGTTTCGTGCACTCTTCACGGGACCCACAAACTTCTTTTTTTAACAAAACTTACATTAAAAATGAGCCTCACAGTATTATTCACACATTTAAAAATTATATTTCTACAATATTTTTAATTTTTAACAAAATAAGTAGTATCCAGACACACCCTTAGTCTGTAGAGAATTATTGCTTTGAAGGGGCAACCTAGTACAAATACACCCAAGATATTTTGCCAATTTGAAGACCAAGCTCTCCAACAAGAAACTATACCCTGTCCTCTACGGCTCTATATATCTACCTCCTCCCCCTATCCCAGACTCATCTTCTTCTCACTTGGCCGGCTATGCCACTACATAGTCCCACCATCGGCAGCCACTATAAATCAAGGTAAAAATTTTAATTTTCCTTAAATTCTTGACTTTTAAATACTTGGAGGGGCTGTGACTATACTTGACCTCTATGAATCATAATACATGAGCATCAATGGTGTTTTGAAGGGGCTGGAGTTTCAGTTGAGCCGAAACCTTTTGTGCAGGTAATATTTATAACAGGCTAGCCAGATTTATAGCTACCTGACCTGACCCTCCAATGGCAGGCAAAACCAACAGTCTTTTAATGCTTCTCCTTCTCAGCTTCGCCTCCACTCTGCTTATTGGCCACTCAACTTCTCAGAATGATCGAAAGGTAAATTATGCTATTCCGCTTAATTTACAGTTGCATTAATGAGGGACGAACCCAAAATTCCGATTGAGGGGAGAATATGTATAATAAAAAAATTCATAAAAGTTCAAAATAACACCCATTCAATATTAGCAATTTATAAACAAACCGAAAAAAAACAAAATGATTCTTTTTTAATATTAGCAATTTAACACCCATTCAATACATGTATTGTTACTCAGATTAATTATGGTTGCTACTAGCTAGGTAAAAAAAGAAAACAAAAAATCCAAAGTCAATTGTTGCTATAATTAAGATTGTTGTTAATGTTAGTTATTATTGCTAAGTTAATTATTTATGTCTAGAAATGTTCTTTGTCTCTTTAATATAATAAGATGTCAAACTAAAAACAAGTGCTCAACTATCTTTATTAAAGTTTCTCATAAAAAAAAAAAAAAAAAAAAAAAAAAAAAAAAAACTATCTTTATTAAATGTTTAGTAAGTCAGCAACCTTTAGAAAAAGGGAAAACCTATAAACACAAAAAAAAAAAAAAATGGACAAAAAATTGCACAATTATTAATGAGATTAATTGTTACTGGTAGTTAAAAAGTGTTGTTAGTGATAAATCCATATGAGAACTACGGAAAATTTGTCAACTCAACTTTTGTGAAAAAGTGTTATTAAATTTTTTATGTATGTTGCATTGCTATTAAGAAAAGGAAATCAAATCTGAATGCTCAACCAACTTTAATCAAATATTTGCTTTTTAGATAAACTGATTGACAAAAAGGGAAAATCTATAAACAAAAAAAAAAAAAAAAGGACAAAAAATTGCACAATTGTTGATAAGACTAATTGTTAATGGTCGTTAAAAAAAGTGATGTTAATTAATGATAAACATGTATGAAAACTATGAAAAGTTTGTCAACTCAACTTTTGTGAAAAAATGTTGTTAAAATTTTTATGTATATTGCATTGCTATTAAATAAAGGAAATCAAAACTGAATGCTCAACCAACTTTAATCAAATATTTGCTTTTTAGATAAACTTATTATAAAATTTTAGCCTCTACTTTAGTTACATTATTAACTTTGTAGAGTGATTGGACCAGCTTTAATTTTGGGCATTTAAAAAAAAAAAATTGGGGAGTGAGATTTTGACAATACGAATATGATGGGTATAGTAAATTTTTGGTAAATGTCTGGGCTTTCATATGCCAGTCGTTAATTTTAGTTGTTGAATTGTTATTTGGGCATTTTTTTGCCAATGATGTTAGGTTGTTAGAGGGGCCAAGTTTTATTTTATTGGGCTAAATTCTAAAATAGGTTTTGTGTTAAGGAGATTTTTGAAATGCTATGGGGGCCATGGCCCCCTTTGGTCTCCTCACCTGACTCTTCTAGCTCTATACCTGCCACCAATTGACGTATGGTATGTAGTATTTGATTTTTTCTTCTCCCTTAAATTTTAAACCCTGGATACTTCTCAAAGGGGAAAAAATTATGTGGCAAATTGTGATTAGTTGAGAAAAAAACGAAATACACATGAAGGAAGACTTTTAGGCACGACTTAAACTAACTTTATTTTCTTGATATGATATGATATTATGCACGCAGGCTTATATTGTGTATATGGGCAACAAGAGGGATGAGGTTTCCACATCATCGCTTTACACAAGCATGCTACAAGATGTCACCGGCAGGTTATAAAAGTAGTATAATGGCACCACCATAAGCTCGCTATATGAATCATAATTTTTTTTGTTATAACAAGTTTTTGACATTTTTCACGATAAGTTTTTGTCATGTTATATTTAGTGGGAAAATAAAAAGTGGAGTCTCACATGTTGTATTTATATCTATGTCACTTGTTTTTTTAGAATCTTATATCATGATTAATTATATGTAGTGCCGGTTTGGATCTAGCTGATGCGTCTCGCGTTTCCCGTTTCTGCGTTTTCTCTTTTTTTTTTTTTTTTTCAACGTGCATAAACAGTAACCGGTACTGTTCATGCACGTTTTTTCACTGTAGCGGTACTGTACAGGAGACAAAAATCACTGTTTGGCACTATTCACGCACTGTTCATGCACTGTTCATGTACTTTTTAACAATTTTTTTTATAAAAAATGGGTCCCGCAGTACTATTCACACATTAAAAAATTATTTTATTACAGTGTTTTCAGTTTAGTTCAGCTTATCGTAATATGATAAACGTTGGTTTTTACATATTATTATAATATTAAGATTATGTGAACCAATATAAATGTTATCCATTCAATATATATTTGTGGTTTTACCTTAAAACTATTAATATAATTTATTACATATAATTTTATTACCAAAGTCTCAAAAAGTTTGAAACACTATCCTGGTTAAAATTCCATTTTACATTTTCATTTTATGTTTTGATAAAATATTAAACTTAAAAAATGTACTTTATGTAATATGAGTTATTTTTTCCATTTTGTATTTTTATTAGCTATTATTTTATTATCAATTTCAATAATTTTAGCAATTTTGTAATTTATATAAATATTATTTTTTTTAATTTATCAATTAGATTCAAAAAAATTAGAAAAAAAAAATGTTAACAAGATCTCAATTATATTAAAAATATATGGTTATAGTTATCAGCAAGCATTGAAATGCTTCTAGGTCCTAACCTGTCAAAATGCATATGCCTACTTTCAGTCATATTGGTCCAGAATCTTTACTCTATAGCTACAAAAGGAGTTTCCATGGATTTGCAGTGGAGCTAACTGAGCATGAAGCTCAAAAAATGGCTGGTGGGTGAACCTAATCACAATTCCCCCCCCCCCCCCCCCCAAAAAAAATCTTGAATTCATAACAAAATTATGTAACAATGAATATGTAGGAATGGATGGGGTAGTGTCGGTGTTCCCCAACCAAAAAAAAGAGCTCCATACAACAAGGTCATGGGACTTCCTTGGCCTTCCTAAGCAAGTCAATAGACCAACAACTGAGAGCGATGTCATTATAGGAGTATTTGACACTGGAATTTGGCCGGAGTCTGATAGCTTTAATGACAAAGGATTTGGTCCACCACCTAGCAAATGGAAGGGCAAATGCCAGGCTTCAACCAATTTCACTTGCAACAAGTATATCTTTAACATCCATCAATTGCATTTTGTATTTTATTTTATAAATTACTAACATGACTTGTTGTAAATTAGTGAACAATAAAATTGATGTGAATTATAGAGCAAGTAAAAGTAATATTGTTCTAATTGCAAAAAGCCATGTTAGCAACTAGGAAAAAAGTTTGTGAAAAACATTGTGCCAAACACATAAATTTAGAGTCAAAAGTACAACTAACAAATGTGGTTAAAATTAACGCAGTAAAATCATTGGAGCAAAATATTATCGTAGCGATCAATTTTTTGAAAAAAAAGATATTCAATCTCCAAGAGATTCAGATGGCCATGGAACACATGTTGCATCAATCGCAGCTGGGAACTTAGTGAGCAAGGCTAGCGTAAAAGGCATTGGTTTGGGAACAGCACGAGGAGGGCTTCCATCAGCACGTATTGCTGTGTACAAAGTATGCTGGTATTTTGGCTGTGATGATGCTGATATTCTTGCAGCATTCGATGATGCCATTGCTGATGGGGTTGACATAATATCTATTTCAATTGGTGGATCTTCTGACAACTATTTTATAGATACAATTGCCATTGGTGCCTTCCATGCTATGAGAAATGGAATACTGACATCAACTTCTGCTGGTAACCGGGGTCCATATCTAGCAACACTCTCAAGCTTCGCCCCATGGTCTCTTTCTGTGGCTGCAAGCACCATAGACCGAAAGTTCTTCACCAAGGTCCAATTAGGTAACAACAAGATCTATGAGGTAATTAATATGCCCTTGTTTTGGAACATAAATAAGTTATTCTACTTTATCTGTTTCACTTTATCAATTGTACCTAGTATGTCATGCCTACCCTCCTATGCATTGTAAACTTTTGATTTTCTAAGGATAAAAATAAGTACATATGTAATAAAGTACTATCGGTGAAGTATAAAATATAACACTAATAGTGGAATTTAGGAATTTTTTAATAATAATAATAATAATAATAATAATTTTTATTTTTATTTTTATTTTTGACCTATAAGAAAAGATTCTATGTAATTTTTTTTTTTTGAAACATAATAACATTAATAAAATGCTAATACATAAGGAAAAATTCCTATATCCCACTCTTGGTGTTCAATTTTATACTTCACCGATTGTAGTCTACCACATATTCCTATTTTTTCCTTATAAAGTAATAATAAATTAAGATATATAAAATATAGGCACATAGTATAAGGTAATTGATGAAATATAAAGTAAAGCACTCTCAATCACTCAATGTGAGATATATAGAGTTTCAGTCTATTTGAAAGTGTTGAGCGAACCATTTCCTTAATAGTGTCGAATTGCATGTGTAAAGCCTATATTATAAAAATAAAGATTAAATTCTATAAGGACGTGGTATAAAACTCATGTTTTACCCCTCCAATCCCAACATGCTACATCATCTTATCACATATTTAAGAATAAACACAATCACACTTAATCAATTCTAATACCCATATATAAATCCAACCAATTTGAGAATTTATTGAGATGATATTAGGTGTGGTAGGATGTATTGAATTTTAAGTAAAATGCTGATGTAGCAATCACTTATTAGATGGTGTAAAACATGGGTTTTACACCCCATCCTTATAGAATTTAATCTCAAAAATAAAACTGCAAACTAATTTGAAGAATTTCTTTACGTTGTGTGTAGGGCATTTCAATTAATACATTTGACCTCAAAAATAAAACGTATCCAATAATTTATGGTGGAGATGCACCAAACAAGACAAAAGAGTATGATTCATCCATGTCCAGGTAATTGCAAAAAAAAAAAAAAAAAAAGGAAAATTTAAATAAGCTTTAACTTTTTTTGATATATACATATACAAAATGAAAAATTCTAGTATCACAAAAAATAACACAGCTTCTTTATCGTAATTGTGATGTGACAAAATGAGACCAAGGTGATTAATTCTGTACTGATACCGGCCATATCAGTACGTATAACGATATCAAAATGCCAACATTTCGTACTGGTTTAAATATCGGCCGTACTAGTCATGCTGGCCGATTCAGGCATTACTCGCTGGTATAGAAAAAAAAAACTTTTTTTTTTGTTTTGTAATTTTTGAATTTTTGTAAGGACAAAATGGTAATTTATTTGCATTAACTTATTAGTATTATTTATTTTCTTAGTATGCAATGAACAATTAAGCTTTCTATTTTTTATATTGTTTTTTTTTCCTTTTAATTGATACTAAAGTCTAAAATCATGAATAATTTTTTCTGAATTGAGGTAATGTTTTATGGTAAAATTTTATATTTATTAATATCTCTCTCTCTCTCTCTCTACACACACACACACATTTATAAATATAAAAAATAATAGTAAACTCAAAATGGTACACCAGTATCAACTAATACCAAAATATATCGTTTCACTGGTCAAATCGGTACAGCTTTCG
Organism: Castanopsis chinensis; assembly: GCA_032878915.1. Taxonomy (NCBI): domain Eukaryota; kingdom Viridiplantae; phylum Streptophyta; class Magnoliopsida; order Fagales; family Fagaceae; genus Castanopsis; species Castanopsis chinensis. Next base: position 27,537,928 of record JAVQMG010000126.1, read on the forward strand.
ATATGAGATTGACTCCCTTGAGCGTGATTGGTGAAGAAAAAATTGTGAGTCTATTTATAAGTGATAGTTAAACATTCTCAGTCTACCATGTTAGACTTGTAAGAAAAAAGTTGTGGAATAGTTTGTAGTCTTAGAACTACTCACAAACAAAAGGAGAAAAATTTAAACCATTTGCTGGTCATGTGTACATAAATCTATTAAACTAACAAGTAAACTATTCCTTGTGCTTTAAAAAAGTGGTACCAATTATCAAGAGCTTTATAACTCAATTGAAATTTTTTAGTATTTTAATTGGAAATATTCATGATTCAAATTCATCCACTTAACTATCAAATTAAAAAAAAAAAAAAAAGCGTACCAATTATGGACTCATTCTAACATGGAAGTATTATAAAAGAAAAGTCGGTAGCTAGTTAAAAAAAAAAGGAACTTATTGGAAAAATGCAGGTATTGCTATGAAGATTCCTTGGACAAAAATTTGGTGAAAGGTAAAATTATACTTTGTGACGTTGAGAATTATGGGGTTGGACAACTCTTAGCTGGTGCAGTTGGTACTGTGATGCAAGGCCGACGCCCTAGTTCTGGGGCTTTTGCATTTCCCTTGCCTGCAACTTACGTTAGCTTGGAGGATGGTGGCGATATTTACTTGTACATAAATTCGACAAGGTATTAATCTAAAATACCTTAGACAATTAAGGACTTCAAAACTCACAGGACATACTAATCCTAATCCTAATCAAGATGCACAATTTTCCAGGAGCCCAACTGCGACTATTCTTAAGACCGATGACCATAAAGATCCATTTGCACCTTACATAGCTGAATTCTCATCCAGAGGTCCAAACCCAGCTTCACACAATATTCTCAAGGTAACTTTTTAGGAATCAGTAATCACTTTTATTATACATCAATCACAACTAGCTATGTAAATAGTGGTGAATAAAGTTGTAAAATATGTTACGCTCCTAGAATTATTGGTATTATTCTTCTAATTGAAATCTATTTTATGTTGTTTTAGCCAGATTTAGCTGCTCCTGGAGTAGACATTCTAGCTGCATGGTCACCAATTTCTCCAATTTCCCCAATTTCTGATGTCAATTTTGATAAGAGGGCATTGTCATATAATATAATCTCGGGGACATCAATGTCTTGTCCTCATGGTTCAGGGGTGGCTGCATACATCAAATCTTTCCACCCCTCTTGGTCACCTGCGGCTATCAAATCTGCTCTTATGACTACTGGTAATAGCTATATTCAATTCCTAATCTTGGCCATCTTATTGCCGAACTAATTAGTTTGTTCTTTAAGCTTAAAATGATTGTTTTAAATCCCTAACAAAAGTGAGTCTCTTTTGTCTCTAAAGCTTTAGGTGATCGTCTTTTGTTCCTCACAAGTCTAATGGAATGATGATGTGTTAGTTTTTAGTTTGGTCACATCATCGTTTCATTAGAGAGATTTGATGGTTGTTGAATAAAAAAAAAAAGATTGCTTTAAGTTTGTTAGGAATTAAAAGATATATAACTTTAAACTTTATGAATTAATATATTTGGTAAATTAAAATTTAAGAATCAATATTGTATTTTATCCTCATTTTAATATAAACCATAATCACGACGAATTTGGTGAATTACTTACAGCTGTCCCCATGAGTCCTGAAGAGAGCTCTGGAGCTGAATTTGCATATGGTGCAGGCAATATCAATCCACATAAGAGTGCAAATCCTGGTTTAATATATGATATTGATGCACTTGACTACATAGCTTTTTTGTGTGGACAAGGATATAGTACAAAGTTATTACAAGCTGTTACGGGAGACAATAGTAGTTGTCCCAAAAGTACTAATGGAAAAGTTTTTGATCTAAACTATCCTTCTTTTGCTCTATCCACACCATCTTCAAATGCTATATGTCATGTTTTCAATCGGACGGTCACTAATGTTGGAACATCAACATCTACATACAAAGCTAAAGTGAGTGCCCCACCTGGACTTAGTATCAAAGTGAACCCTAGTGTTCTATCATTTACATCTCTCAAACAAAAGCTATCATTTGCCCTTACGATTAAAGGAACAATAGATAGACAAATAGTCTCAGCTTCTTTGATTTGGGATGATGGCACATTTGAAGTGAGAAGCCCCATTGTTGTGTATGAAGCATTTTGACATTCTATATATGGAACATGTATTACCAATATTTAGCAAGCAAAAGCTTTGGTTTCAAAAATAATATTAATAATAAAGCAAAAGCTTTGAAGTATTATGCTCATATAAAGAAGGATGACAACGGGGATGAAATTACACCATGAAAAATGGTTGTAAACCTTTGCTGCTTGATTGTAATTAAATGTAGTGCCTCTATAAAAGATTATGTCTTTCTAATATGTAATTAGGGTCAACTTGATACAATTTGAGACCTAAGATAATGATGTATTTGTTGGAAAAACATGATTTGTATCTTATACAAAATATAAGCAATGAAAAATTAACGGATCTACTACATTCGCAATTAATAACATGTACTATGTAAATTTTAGAATTCAAAAACAAGAAAGCGTACTTTGATGCGGTGAAATTCAAAACCAAAGATCAGAACTAATTGGGAACACTTTTAATCTTCACTCCAATTTCACTTTACACCCAAAAAGTGTGGTCTCTCAATTAGTTTCCTAGAAAGAATAATAGAGTGTCTTACAATCACACATACATACCATTTCACAATAGTGTTTCTTTTTTAAAATTCTGTATGTTTATCCCTTTGTATCTAACTGATTATCTAATTGAACTGATCTTTTAGGTCTTTCCAATTGGGCTTTAGTGTGTGGCTTGAAGTGGGACCAAAAGGAAACAAATAAAACTCTAGCTCCAATAAGCCTTGGGCTTTTCTGTCAACTCTTGACAAGTCTATAGTTACTATTAATTATATTTAATACCACTATATAAATATAATTACACTCTAGGCCTTATTATAAATTATATTTAAGAGTTTAGTGTACATGCAACTATATAACTATAATAGACTACACTTTGAAGATTAGACCTTATTAATAAATCTTTTATATTTCTATAAGAGTATTATGATGTCAAAACATGTAAGCCACACAGTCCCGTGCTCTTCATAAAATATTGAAGAAATAATACCAAAGCCATGAATATAGAAACTACAACTTTGAAAATTACTACATCTTAATCTTTGGGGAGTACTTGATTTAAGTTCTTTCCTTTAGGAGAGTAACTCTTGGATTTCCATCATTTGAATTTATAAAATTGAATTTCATAATATATATACGTGATGGTCAAGTAAGGTTGTGAACAGGACCAAAGATGACTTCTTCAGCCTCTTTCAGTAACTCGTTACTAATAGCTTGGTTAAGATTATCAAAATTACCCTCCTCATATACACTTACTAAATAACCAAACACCATAACTAAATCCATTAAACTTATCTCAAGAGAATATTTTATATCTTCGTTAAGAAATTATGAATTTCATCTTGAGAATATATATTCCATCAATACTAAATGTAGATGCCTAACATACTGAGATTTTGACTGTGACTTTAGATCTCCCTCATAATATATCAAATCAACCTACACTTTATGATCATGTCCGTTATTCTCTTAGGATTAAGAGTTGATGTAAATAGAAGTCGTGAGATTTATTATTTATTTGACAATCATTAGGAGAATAATAAATCTCACAGTGGTCATACATGTCATCATACAATAGGATTTAAGAACATTAATCCTAACAGTATTAATCTTATTTCTCAAAAAAAAAAGATGATACGTATATTCATAATATTTTCATGACAAAGACGAATCGTCAAACACAATATATAACTTGATTAATTTCATATAAAGAATCAAATATCTTGATTTATGTATAAAATTTAACAAAAAAGAATTATAGTTTTACTTTTTATTTTGTAAAATGTGTGGGATAGATACAATTATAAATACAAATTAAAATCTCAAGTCGTTATGAGAGAGAGAGAGAGAGAGAGAGAGAGAGAGAGAGAGAGTCACGTCTCACCATTGCAATTCCTGACAACCCAGCCCTACTGCAAAACACCCAAGAAGCCCAATCTAATCCACCCACCTGTGAAGGGAGAGAGAGAGAGACGAATGGGTTTAAAGACAAAAACATATATTATTATTTAAATAAACACTACCTGTGAAGACTGAATTAAATTGAAAACCAAAAAAAAAACTGCTCTAGTGACTTTTGGAGAACAATTTTCTTAAAACAGACGTTAAACTCACTTTTTTTTTTTGGACCTACAATTTTCTGTGATTGGAAAACAGAAAGTGTTTTTTAAAATTACTATTTGAGATAAGATCAGAAGATTGTTAGTGTTGGCTTCAAACAGTTTAGTTTGTTGGCGGGCTTGACAAAAGCCATTTGAGGCTTTATCAAATTTTACAATACCATTTTACAATCCTTCCCAAAATGTCCAAAACTCTATTATTTTACACTTTTTGTTTAAAATAATATTTTTACTCAATAAAATACTACGTCCCACAATTACCGTTTTTTACTTCAACACATTATTTATTTTTTTTTTTTTTTTCTGTTCAAGAACCATAACACCACCACCGCCTGCACTACATTGTGCGCAAACCACCACCACCACCACCACCAGCAACCCACTGTTTACGTATTTTTTAAACAAAAAAAAACAAAAAAAAACATTTAAAAATTAACACAATGTTTTCAGTTTTTCAGCAAAAGCACCACCAAAACGACACAAGTGAACGACATTGACTAGATTGCTCCTAGGACTAAGAATAGGGTAGGAGACTTCGGAGTAATTTTAGTATCAAATAAATTGTTACAAATTTTGCCAAAACTAAATTGTGACTAATTATTTCTTATTTTTACATTAACTTACTATTTTTTCTTCATCATTCGTAATTTATTACGTGCACGGCAAGACACAAGTCATGTCACGTGGTCTTGAAGTTTTCGTTCTATAATGGACAGCCGAGCCTCTTCCCTTTCATGGCTTAATTAGCCCTACCGAACCATGGGCCAGTATTGTGAGAAAAAAAGGTGGAAAAAAATTGACAGGTAAGATGGGTATGCAGTGAATTCCCATTTTCTAGTCTTATCGACGTTGGAAATTTGATAAGTGTGGGTTTACTCGATCTTGGCGTAGACTTTTCTCCTTCCACAATTTATTGCACTTGTGTCATTGTTGGTTACTTCTTGGTGATGTCGCTTTTTGGAGGATATATAATTGTAGACATTTTTTAGTAGTGTTTATTACAAGCATGGCTGATACTAGACATGAAAAGAAAGAGAATTGGGTTCAAGTGGAGAGGTTAGAGTCAAACATTACAGGTTAAAAACGGGCTAGAGAAACGGGTTAAAAAATTATTTTTTTTATATCAAGTTGCAGCTACATTAACCCATATTTTTCACATAATTTTTCTTAATAAATAAAATAACATGTATTTGTCATTTGGAAAATTATGTAACAAATTATTTGATGTAAAATGCATTATTTTGACTTCACCATTTATATCAAGAATGAATTCAGTTAAACTTATTAATACTTATTCAATAATTTTAAAATTATACAAATCCTAACATTGCTATTTAAAACAAAATAACACAAATATAAGTAAAACAAATACACATATTTTATTTCTATACAATATCAACATTCCAAAATACAAAACAAAATTACAGATCAATTAATTTTGTATAATTAAAATATAAAATATAAGAATGAAAATTAATTTTATAATCTATTATCAATTGTGGTTGCTACTCTATTTTAATTTGAGATATACATTAAAATTTGATTGCTTACTTATTTATACATAGTCTCTTTTATGAATATCATATCATTGTTAAGCAACACACACTCTAGGAAATATCATAATTTATTTTAAAAAGCCGTTTATTGTGAACTTAAATTGTTAAAAAAATAAGTCTAAGCATTCATAATTTACGCTAATTTGATACTTTGGCTTCACTATTTTTACACTTGTAAATATTTCTCACACATGTCTACAATTTTAAATCTATATTTTTAATTAGCCTATAATCATATTATTGGCCATGTACTTTGCTATTTGATATGGAAAAATCTTTACTCATTTCAAAATGCTCAACATTTTATCTTTCAATTAATTTGCATATATAAATGTATCAATTGTTTTCTTAATGCTCACAATAAACAATTAAACTACTATTGTCTTAATTTTACTTCTTCTTTTTTTACCAAAAAAAAAAATGTTTTAAAAAGTGATTTGGCTTTTTGGAGGATATATAAAAAATTCTTTAGTAGTTTTGCCATGAGCATGGCTGATACACACAACTTTTACAGAATTAGCAACCGTGTAAACTTATTTGTTCTCGATATACTGATAACTTCTTAAGAGAAAATTTTTTAGTACGTAATCTAATTATCTAGTTATGTATAGTCATATTGAAGCCTTAAACTAAGAGGACCTATATATTACGTGTTGTAATATAAAATTTAATTTTGTTTAAGGTATACTGTGGGGAGTAAATTAGGAGGAGGAGATTAAAGAGGTGAAATTCAAACTATAGGCATCGGACACGACTAAGATATCGCTATTGGCCTATTACAATATTGTTTTATGGATTAATCCTTAATACATAAATTTGGTTTTCAAGCACTCACAGACAATACTGCGAATCTAATATATAGTTTTGAGGTTATGCTATGGCTGAACCCATTGGATGAGTATCTATGGTCTCCGATCCTCCATTTCCCCATCTCTTATTTAGATTCTGCAGACATTGGTTACTCAATGAATAGATGTTGTGATGTTAATGGTCATACCTAGGCAAGGTCTTCCTTGGACAAGTCACCCCCTACAATTTTTCTTAATAAGAAAAAGGAAAGAAAGAAAGAAAAGTATGCATATTGGTAAACAAATTAATTTTTGTTTTCCCTAAATTGGAGTAATTAAGGTTAAACGTTTTGCGTACTTTTCCAAATAATATCTTTACAAGATTTTTGGAGTTAACAAAAATTCAAAAACAAGTATCGGTAGAACTCAACTTAATTATGAAAGTTTATATGTATTTAGTTATATTTATTCTTGAAGGCTTTAGTGCGTCTGCATATAGTTACGAGCTAGTTATTATATTTTATTGATATATAACATGTGCACAGGGGCGGAGTCAAAAAATTTTGTTTGAGGGGACCAAGTTGTAGCACTAATATATTTATCAAGACAGCCCCCAACACACATATATACATACACTTTTTTTATTATATACACACACATATATATACATACACTTTTTTATTTGATAAATTATATATATACACACACCTAACAAAAAAAAGAACTTAGTATTTTCAATCAAAATTATGTTTAAGGGCAATCTTTTATAAAATTAATAAAATTTATTTTTAACATTTTCACAGTGAAATTCTTAAAAAGTTTCATTTTCTGAAATTTTATACTAATGTAAGTAAAAATTCATTCAATTGAACTAATGAAATTTTCAAAAACATTTATAATCCAAAATTTGGAGGAACAAGTTAGGCTCCAAACATATTTGAAGCTAAACGCTTTAACCCATTATGTGGCAACTAAAGAGACATTTCATGTGCAGTTTTAGTGATAAGATTTTTTTAATGATTCATTGACTTGTTAATCGCCGTATAATGGGTTGACAAAAGATAAATTCAAAAAAAGTTTAGTGCTAAATTTTATCAAATATTTAACAAATATAAAAGCATATTTTACAATAAAAAATAGAATTGTGAAAAATAAAGTTATGTCTCTATAATTATTAGACTAATTTTTTTTTAGAGCATCAATTGGACTAATTCAAATACTTAGGGGGGCCAACTCTTATTTGTGTAAACTAAATTTTGAAAACATTAAAATAATTATGTATATATTTTTTAAAAAAATCAAAATTTTGGGGGGGCCTCTCTCTCTCTCTCTTAGACATGTGGCACAAAATTAAATAATAATTTGAATCTAATTTAGAATCTAATTAAATTTTTTCTTAGTTTTGGCTTTAATTGTAGAGCAAGACTTAGGTACAATACTTATATTCTATTCTTTAAGTTTCCCTTTTAAGATTCTGCCATGTGGATTTTTGCTCATGGGATGGAAGTGTATTTTTTACGTAAGTAGTCACATGGCTGAATATTAAGAGGGGAACATAAGGAACGGCATCTAAAGTACTATACCTAAGTTTTGTCCTTAATTATATATATAGAGATATTTAAAGTTAATGTTGTTTATTTGTCTTTCACAGTTTCATTTTTATTGGGGCTCCATATCTAATCTTTGAAATTAAGGTTTTGGTGTTTGTTTTTTGTCATTGTTACATATCTAATCTTGGAATATAATTGGATTCTTTTTTGAACATATAAACTAAAAAGTTCAAAGAAAAAGAAATTCAAATTCACACTTTATTTTTAGTTTTATAGAAAATTACTGCTTCGCCTTCAAGACTCTTGATAGGATTTGAATGTTGGGACATTCAACAATGAATTTTGAAGGGGCAACCTAGTACAAATACACCCAAGATATTTTGCCAATTTGAAGCCCAAGCTCTCCAACAAGAAACTACACCCTGTCCTTTTCGGCTCTATCTATTTCCCCCATATTGCACTCTCTTTTCACTTGGCTGGCTATGTCACTACCACATCTTCCCACTATTGGCAGCCATTATTCCCACGTACCCTGGGTCACAATATCACTATAAATCAAGGTAAAACTTTTAACTTTCCTTAAATTCTTTTATTTTTTGAAATACTTGGAGGAGTTATGGCTATACTTGACCTTTATGGATAATACATGAGGATCAATGGTGTTTTGAAAGCGCTGGAGTTTCATATGAGCCGAAACCTTTTGTGCAGGTAATATTTATAACAGGCTAGCCTGGTTTATAGCTACCTGGCCCTCCAATGGCAGGCAAAACCACAAGTCTTTTAGTGCTTCTCCTTCTCAACTTCGCCTCCACTCTGCTTATTGGTCACTCAACTTCTCAGAATGATCGAAAGGTAAATTATGCTTTTCCGCTAAATTTACAGTTGCATTAATTAGGGATGGAGCCAGAATTTCGATTGAGGGGAGAATATGAATAAAAAAATTCATAAAAGTTCAAAATAACACTCATTCAATATTAGCAATTTATAAACAAACTGAAAAACACAAAATGATTGTTTTTTAATACATTACATGTATTGTTACTCAGATTAATTACGGTTGCTACTTGCTAGATTAAAAGAAAAAAATACAAGAAAACAAAAAAATCCAAAGTCAAATGTTGCTATATATAATTAAAATTGTTGTTAATATTAGTATTGCCAAGTTAATTATTTATGTCTAGAAATGTTCTTTGTCTCTTTAATATAAGAATAATGCTGCATGCACAAACTATTTGACAATATTTTAACAAAATGTTGATGTGGTCAACCTCGTATTGGTTTTTATTTAGGTCCAACATTAATATTACTTTTTCATTTATTAATAATCACTCACCATATTAGCAATTTGTAAAAAATTTTATAAAATAATTTATATCTCTTGCATTATTCTTAATATAAAGATGTCAAACTAAAAACAAGTTCTCAATTATTTTTATTAAATATTTAGTAAGTCAACAACCATTAGAAAAAGGGAAAATCTATAAACAAAAAAAAAGACAAAAAATTGCACAATTGTTGACAATACAAATTAGTAATGTTAGTGATAGACCTAGTGAAAACTACGAAAAAATTTTCAACTTAACTTTTGTGAAAAATGTTAAATTTTTTATGCATATAGCATTCCTATTAAATTAAGGAAATCAAAATTAAATGCTCCACCAACCATTAGCAACCAGTAACTAAAATATTTTAACCAACTTTAATCTATTATATTTTTTCTAGATAAACTTTATTATAATATTTTAGCCCCTACTTTAGTTACTTTCTAAAGTGATTGTACCAGCTTTAATTTTGGACATTTTTTTTTTCTTCTTTTTTTTTTTTTTTGACTTTTTGGGGAGGGAGATTTTGACTATATGAATATGATGGGTTTAATAAATTTTTGGTAAATTTTTGGGCTTTCATATGCCAATTGTTTAATTTTTTAAAGCCCAATTGTTTGATTGGGCTTTAAAAAAAAAAAAGAGGCTATATATTGTCGGGGGTCAAGTTCAATTTTATTGGGCTAAATTCTAAAATAGGTTTTGTGTTGAGGAGATTTTTGAAAAGCTAGGGGGTCATGGCCCCTTTGGTCTTCCCACCCAACTCCCTTAGCTCTATCCCCACCAATTGACCCATGGCATGTAGTATGTGATTTTTTTTTTCTCCCATTAATTTTAAACTTTGTTTATTTCTTAAAAAGGGAAAAAATTGTGTAGCAAAATGTGATTAATAGAGAATAAAGTGAAATATACTAATAATGCAAGGGAAGACTTTTAGGCATGACTTAAACAGATTTTATTTTCTTGATATTATATGATATTATACACGCAGGCTTATATTGTGTATATGGGCAACAAGAGAGACGAGGCTTCCACATCATCCCTTTATACAAGCATGCTACAAGATGTCATCGGCAGGTTATTAAAGTAGTATAATGGCACTACCGTAGACTTGCTATATGATGCTTGAATTTCTTTGTTACGATAAGTTTTTGTCACGTAATATTTAGTGAAAAAAAAGGGTGGAGTCTCAGTATTTATCTCTGTCAATTATTTTTTTAGAATCTTATATCATGATTATATTACATATTATTATAATATATGTATATATCTTTATAATAAAAGCGACAATGCTGCAACAGTGCTTTTGCACTATGCATCTAATGTAAAACACTGTGCAGCACTATAGCGATAACAGTGTTTTGGTTTAGTGAGTCCTTTTTTTTCTTTTTTTTTTCCAGTAATCGGTTTGTGTAATACACGCACAGTGCTAAGGCACTGTGCATCCAGCGCAAAACACTGTGCAGCACTGTAGCTGCAACAGTGTTTTGGTTTAGTATTTTTTTTTTTTTTTGCGTAAATGCACTTTTAGTCCCTACATTTTAGTGTTTTTCCATTTTAGTCCCTACATTTTAATTTTACCACTTTTAGTTCCTAATTCAATTAGCGCGTTCTATTTTAGTCCTTTCCGTTAGCCCACCAACCGAAAATGCTGATGTGGCAAATTGATGCTAACGTGGTCAATTAAAAAATAATAAAAAATTTTAATTAGTATTAAAAAATACCACGTCAACTTTTAAATAAAAAAATTATTAATTAATTTTAACGAAATTAAAAAAAATACAAAATTAAAAACAATAAACACAAACACAAAGAACAAACATTAACTCTTCAGACCCAAACACACATAAACTCTTCAGATCCAAACACCATCCTCCTCCCAACATCAACATCACAGTGGTTCATTTTCTATGGTTGTTCCGGCGGGTTCTGTGGTTGTTGTTGTTGTTTTTTTTTTTTTTTTTTTTTAAAAGGTGGGCGCAAAAGACGAAAGGTGTCCTATCGAAATTAGAAATCCATGACCAAGGAAAGAATGATGGAGACTGTTGGTGATTTCGGGACCAATACTTGATGAAGAAACCTAGGACTTTGGGTAGAGAAGAAAATGACAATGGTTAATGACAAACACTTTTGTGCGCGACGTTGTAAATGTTAACATGACACATTCGGCCATTTGATAGTTTCACAAAGTCATAATTTAGAGGCCACAAATATTTTATGTTCATTTCACATTTTTCATAATTGAACTAATATTTTAAATTTTTTTTTTTTTTTTTTTTTGGCTATGACCAGTGCTTAAAGGAAGAGGTGGGTATGGCTGAAGTGGGTTGTTGTTCTCTCAAGTCCGGTGTTGCTGGGTTTTATTGGTCGCCAGCGAGGTCACGACGAGGTGGAGATGGGGGTGGATTTTTCTGGGTTGCTCAGATTGGTGATGGGTATGGTGGAGACAGCGTGGGTCACGGGTTCTGTGGATGTTTTTTTTTTTTTTTTTGCTATAACCAGTGCTTAAAGGAAGAGGTGGGTATGGCTAAAGTGGGTTGTGGTTCTCTCAAGTCCGGTGTTGTTGGGTTTTGTTGGTCGTCGGCGAGGTCACAGCGAGGTGGGGATGGGGGTGGATTTTTCTGGGTTGCTCAGATTGGTGATGGGTATGGTGGAGACAACGTGGGTCACGGCGAGGTGGATTCCGATGGGTTTTGTTGTGGATCTCACCACCGCTGCCTTACAAGTGCTGATCTCATTGTCGCCGACCTTACATGCCGCCAAGTCGCCACTGGTCTCGCCCCTCACCGATCTGAGTTTCTGGGTTTGCTCTTGTTAATTTTCGTTTGTTCTTGTTTAATGATACAAAATCGTTTCTTTGTCTCTTGTTTTCATTAATCATAATGACACCATTTCCATCTCTGGGTTCTTCTATTATTTCTTCACAAACGCTGCATTTTTCTTTAGCTTCTTTTCTTGTTTTCTCTTTTCAACTTTAACAAGGGTCAATTTGTGCGCAGAGAGAGAGAGAGAGAGAGAGAGAGAGAGAGAGATGGGTTTGATGTCATTGATATTCAATCTGGGTTTGCTCTTGACTCTAGGTTTGATGTCGTGTGGTTGCTGGGTTTATTTTTTATTTTTTTGATTGGAAGCTAGGTTTATTTTTTGATATAAGAAGAACATTAAAGAGCAAGTTCTTCAATGTTCTTAGATCTGTAATTTTTTGTTTTAAATTTTTTTATTTAATTAAAATTAATTTCGATGTTGACGTGACAATTTTTTAATGCCAAAATAAAATTTTAAATTATTATTTTACTGTGCCGTTAGCCACGTCAGCATTTTTCATTGGTGGGCTAACGGAAAGGACCAAAATGAAACGCGTTAATTGAATTAGGGACTAAAAGTGGTAAAATTAAAATGTAAGGACTAAAATGGAAAAACCCAAAATGTAGGGACTAAAAATGCATTTATGCCCTTTTTTTTTTCCTAATCGGTTTGTGTTTTTTTTTTCATTTAAATATTGATGTAAGCTGACATTTATATTTTTATACTGATATAACAAATTTCACAATATTTTCACAATTATTGACTTGTCAACTTCTTACAAGTCAAAATAAAATAATAAAATAAAATATAAGATTGGTTTTTTTTTTTCCAGTAATCGGTTTGTGTTTTTTTTTTCTTTTAAATATTAATATAAGCTGACATTTATATTATTATATTGACACAACAAATTTCACAATTATCAATTTCTTACAAGTCGAAATAAAATAATAAAATATGAGACTGTAGCAAACTACAACTAAAAATAAATGTTTTAAAAAAATGTTACAACACATATTGTTATCACAATACACTGTAGCACTGTATCTACAACAGTACTTTGGTTTAGTTTTCATAATTATTGACGTGTCAATTTCTTACAAGTCGAAATAAAATAATAAAATAAAATATGAGATTGGTTTTTTTTGTTTTTTAGTAATCGGTTTGTGTTTTTTTTTTTCTTTTAAATATTGATGTAAGCTAGCATTTATATTGTTATACTGACACAACAAATTTCATAATATTTTCACAATTATTGACGTATCAATTTCTTACAAGCCGAAATAAAATAATAAAATATAAGACTGTAGCCAACCAAAACTGAAAATAAATATTTTAAAAAATGTTATAACACTTATTGCTATTACAATACACTGCAGCACTGTAGCTACAACAGTGCTTTGGTTTAGTTAGTCATTTTCTTTTTTAGTAATCGGTTTGTGTTTTTTTTTTTTTTTTTTTCTTTTAAATATTGATGTAAGCTGACATTTATATTATTATACTGACATAACAAATTTTACAATATTTTCACAATTATTGACATGTCAATTTCTTACAAGTCAAAATAAAATAATAAAATATGAGACTGTAGCCAACCACAACTGAAAATAAATGTTTTAAAAAAATGTTACAACACTTATTGTTATCATAATATTTTTACAATTGTTGAGATCTCAATTTCTTATAGGTCAAATAAAAAAAATGCTAAGTCCACAACATATTACATTAATTTCTACAATGCCTAAATTTTTTTATTCCTAGTAATCGGTTTATGTTTTTTTTCTTTTAAATATTTATATATACTAGCATATATATTGTTATACTGACACAACAAATTTCACAATATTTTCACAATTATTGGGGTATCAATTTCTTACAAGTCGAAATAAAAAAATAAAATATGAGACTGTGACCACAATTGAAAAATAAATATTTTGAGAGAATGTTACAACATTTATTGTTATCACAATATTTTCACAATTGTTGAGATCTCAGTTTCTTATATATCAAATAAAAAAAATGCTAAATTCACAACATTTTAACATTAATTTCACAACAAATCATAGGTAAGCTCTAATTGATGGATAGCATTAGAGCTACAGTACTTTTGGTTTATTCAACTGGCACAGTAGCTACAATGCCTACAATTTTTTTTTTTTTATTGTGTTTTTTTTTTTCCTTTGAAATATTTATGTAAGCTGGCATATGTATTGTTATACTGACATAACAAATTTCACAATATTTTCACAATTATTGACTTGTCAATTTCTTATAACTCAAAATAAAATAATAAAATATGAAACTGTGACTAACCACAACTGAAAAAAAATGTTTTGAGAAAATTTTAGAACACTTATTATTATCACAATATTTTCACAATTGTTGTGATCTCAGTTTCTTATAGATCAAATAAAGAAATGCTAAGTCCACAACATTTTAAAATTAATTTCTACCATACCTAAAGTTTTTTTTTTTTTCCCAGTAATCAGTTTGTGTTTTTTTTTTTCTTTTAAATATTTATGTAAGCTGGCATATATATTGTTATACGGATACAACAAATTTCACAATATTTTTACAAATATTGAAGTATCAATTTCTTATAAGTTGAAATAAAATAATAAAATATGAGATTGTGACCAACCATAACTAAAAATAAATGTTTTGAGAATGCAATAACAATGTTATCAGTTTAGAACCAATAATAATTTGTTATTTAGAATTTGTTCTAAAAATGTTATGAATGTAGCATTTCTCTCAAATAAAATAAAATAAAAATATCTATTCAGATCCTAAAAATGAAGATATTGTGATATGTTGTTGTATCCTTAGACTTCTTTTTTAATATAGTCAAATTGGGTGAGCCAAAATTCACGATTTCACACACAAAATCTGTGTTAATTTTCTCACGAGGGGTAGCACGTGCCTTGCATGTGCAGCCAACACTAATATATAATATTAAGATTATGTGATTCAATATAAATATTGTACATTCAGCATATATTTGTCAGATAGTTTTACATTAAAATTATTAATATAATTTATTATATATAAAATTTTATTACCAAAGTCCCAAAAAGTCCGAAACTCTACCCCTGTTAAAATTCCATTTTCCATTTTCATTTTTTTTTTGATAAAATATTAATCAAACAGTGAACTTTATGGAATACGAGTTAATTTTTTCAATTTTAATTTTAATTTTTAATTATTGGCTATTATTTTATTTTCAATTTCAATGATTTTAGCAAATTTTTAATTTAAAAAAAAATGATTTTTTAACTAATCTATTAGATTCAAAAAATTTGAAAAAAAAAAAAAAGTTAACAAGATCTCAATTACATAAATATATGGTTAAAGTTATCAGGCATTGTAATCCTTCTGGGCATTAACCTATCAAAATGCATATGCCTGCTTTCAGCCATATTGGTCCAGAATCTTTACTTTATAGGTACAAAAGGAGTTTCCATGGATTTGCAGTGGAGCTAACTAAGCAAGAAGTTCAAAAAATGGCTGGTGGGTGAACCTGATCACAATTCCCCCCTCCCCAAATTTTTTTTTGGAATTCATACAAAAATGATGTAAAAATGAATATGTAGGAATGGATGGAGTAGTGTCAGTGTTCCCTAACTAGAACAAAGAGCTCCATACAACAAGGTCATGGGACTTCCTTGGCCTTCCTAAGCAAGTCGATAGACCAACAACTGAGAGCGATGTCATTATAGGAGTATTCGACACTGGAATTTGGCTAGAGTCTGAGAGCTTTAATGACAAAGGATTTGGTCCACCACCTAGCAAATGGAATGGCAAATGCCAAGCCTCCACCAATTTCACTTGCAACAAGTATATCTTTAATATCCATCTATTACATTTTGTATTTTATTTTATAAATTACTAACATGGCTTGTTGTAATTGGTGAATAATAAAATTGATGGTAATAGTGGAGCAAAAGCAAGTGAAAGTAATATCTTTCCAATCACAAAAAGCCATGTTAGTAACAAAGGAAAAAGTTTGTGGAAAACATTGTGCCAAGCACATAAATATAGAGACAAAAGTACAACTAACAAACCGTGGTTAACATTAATGCAGTAAAATCATTGGAGCAAAATATTACTGTAGCGATCGATTTTTTGAAAAAGAAGATATTCAATCTCCAAGAGATTCAAAAGGCCATGGAACACATGTTGCATCAATCGTAGCTGGGAACTTAGTGAGCAAGGCCAGCGTAAAAGGCATTGGTTTGGGAACAGCACGAGGAGGGCTTCCATCAGCACGTATTGCTGTGTACCAAGTGTGTTGGTATTTTGGCTGTAATGATGCTGATATTCTTGCAGCATTCGATGATGCCATTGCTGATGGGTTGACATAATTTCTATTTCAATTGGTGGATCTTCAAACAACTATTTTATAGATACAATTGCCATTGGTGCCTTTCATGCTATGAGAAATGGAATATTGACATCAACTTTTGCTAGTAATCGAGGTCCAGATCTATCAACCCTCACAAGCTTCGCCCCATGGTCTCTTTCTGTGGCTACAAACACCATAGACCGAAAGTTGTTCACCGAGGTCCAATTAGGTAACAACAAGAAATTTGAGGTTAAAATTCTACTTTTACTGTTTCACTTCCATGCCTTTCCCTTGTAAACTTTAGTTATTTCTAAGGATAAAAAAAAATTGATAAACGGCAATTGGTGAAGTATAAAGTAGAATACTTGTAGTGAGGCCTAGAGCTTATTATTATTTGAAATGTTAGAAAAGATTCTATGCAAATATTTTGAAAAATAATAACATTAATAAAATACTAATACATAAGAAAAAGTTTCAATATCTCATTTTATACTTCATCAATTACAGACTACCACACATCTAAATAACAATAAATTAAGTGTGTGTTTGGCATTGATGGAAGTTGTTAGCTTATTTTATTATTCAGCTTATTTTTGCCATTATTCATGGGCCTTGCTGTACGTTTTGGCACTATTTATGAGTCTTATTGTATTATTTCAGCCAACTTTTATCTTTATCTACAGTACTTTCAGTAAAATAAGTAAATCCCAAACAAACTCATAAATAGAAAAAATATAAGCACATGGTATAGGGTAATTAATGAAACATAAAGTAAAAAACTGAATGTGAGATATGGAATTTCATTCTATTTGTAAGTACTGAGCTGAACATTTCCTTCATGCGTAAAGCCTATGGTATACAAATAAACTGCAAACTAATTTGAATAATTTCTTTGCTTCATGCGTAGGGAATTTCAATTAATACATATGACCTCAAAAATAAAACATATCCAATAATTTATGGTGGAGATGCACCAAACAAGACAACACAGTTTAGTTTGTACAGCTCTAGGTAACTGAAAAAAAAATTAATTAAGCTTTTACTTTTTTTGATGTATACGCATAGACAAAAGGAGCAATTTTAACAATTTGCCAGTGTTGTGTACGTAAATCTATCAAACTAGTTGGTGAAATATTCTTTATTCTTCAGAAGAGCAGTAAACACTTGTTAAGAGTTTTATAGCTTAATTGACACTCATTAGTATTTTTAACAGAAAAATTCTGAATTCAAATCCCTCCACCCCTAGCTACCAAATTACAGACCAAAAAAAAAGGATCAATTATGTACACATTCTAACATGGAAGTATTATAAAAGAAAAGTTGGTAGTTTAAAAAAATGGAACTTATTGGGAAAATGCAGGTATAGCTACGAGAATGCGTTGGACAAAAATTTGGTGAAAGGAAAAATTGTTCTTTGTGATGGTGAGAATTATGGGGTTGAGCAACTCTCAGCCGGTGCAGTTGGTACTGTGATGCCAGGCCGACGCCCCAACTCTGACGCCTTTGCGTTTCCCTTGCCTGCAGCTTACCTTAGCTCAGAGGATGGTGCCAACATTTACTTGTACATAAATTCCACAAGGTATTAATCTAAAATACCTTAGACAATTAAGGTTCTCAAAACACATACTAATCCTAATGAAGATGCACAATTTTACAGGACCCCAACAGCGACTATTCTTAAGACCAATGACCATAAAGATACAACTGCCCCTTACATAGCTGCCTTCTCATCTAGAGGTCCAAACCTAGCTGCACACAACATTCTCAAGGTAACTTCCTAGTAATCACTTTTTAAAATTTTGTATTATTTGAGAATTTGCAGGGAGAGAAATTTTTTTACTTTTGATATCACTTTTATTTTGCATTAATCGCAACCGACTATGTCGATATTGCAAACAAAGTTGTATCATATGTTATGCTTCTAGAATTATTGGTATTATCTTTCTTATTGAAACCTATTTTATGTCGTTTTAGCCCGATTTAGCTACTCCTAGAGTAGACATTCTTGCAGCATGGTCACCAATTCCCCAATTTCCGGTGTTAGTGTTGACAAGAGAGCAATTTCATTTAATATAATTTCGGGGACATC
Organism: Castanopsis chinensis; assembly: GCA_032878915.1. Lineage (NCBI taxonomy): Eukaryota > Viridiplantae > Streptophyta > Magnoliopsida > Fagales > Fagaceae > Castanopsis > Castanopsis chinensis. The sequence continues at coordinate 27,556,645 of JAVQMG010000126.1, forward strand.
AATGTCTTGCCCTCATGGTTCAGGGGCAGCTGCCTATATCAAGTCTTTCCATCCCACATGGTCACCTGCAGCTATTAAATCTGCTCTTATGACTACTGGTAATAACTATATTCAGTTTCTAATCTTGGTAATGTTAAGGCCAAACTAATTAGTTTGTTCTAAACTTTGGTGCATTAGTGATTTTAGTCCTTTATGTTTAAAGTTTAAGAACCAATATTGTATTTTATCATCCTTTTAATTTAAACCATAACCACAACCAGTTTATTGAATTACTTGCAGCTATCCCCATGAGTCCTGAAGAGAGCTTTGGAGCTGAATTTGCGTATGGTGCAGGCAATATTAATCCATATAAGAGTGCAAATCCTGGTTTAATATATGATATTGATGCACTTGACTACATAGCTTTTTTGTGTGGACAAGAATATAACACGAAGTTATTACAAGCTGTTACTGGAGACAGTAGTAGTTGTCCCAAAGGTACATATCGAAAAGTTTCTGATCTAAACTATCCTTCTTTTACTCTATCCACACCATCCTTAAATCCTATAAGTCATGTTTTCAATCAGACAGTCACCAATGTTGGAACATCAACTTCTACATACAAAGCTAAAGTGAGTGCTCCACCTAGACTTAGTATCAAAGTGAACCCTAGTATTCTATCATTTACATCTCTCAGACAAAAGCTATCATTTGCACTTACAATTGAAGGAACAATAGATAGACAGATAGTCTCTGCTTCTTTAATCTGGGATGATGGAATGTTTCAAGTGAGGAGGCCCATTGTTGTGTATGAAGCATTTTGACATTCTACATATGGAACATGTATTTCCAATATTAATAAAACAAAAGCCTTGCTTTTAAAAATAATAATAATGATAATAAAGCAAAAGCTTTGAAGTAATATGCCCATACAGAAGGATGAAGGCAGTGATGAAATTACACCAAGAAAAATGATTGTAAACCTTTGCTCAATTGCAATTAATTGCAAGTGTCCCTATAAAATATTGTCTTTTCGATCAAACACTTGTCGCTAATCTATTTATTCTGGGTCGGCTTGATATAGTTTGAGGCCTAAGACAGATGGTTTTCCTATTTTTATTTTTATTTTGTATTAAATACCATTTAAATATTATTTATTTTACTTTATATATATATATATATATATTCATTCTTCTTGCTTTTTAATATGCAAAAATTACTAACTATATTTTTAAATTTAAGTTTTGCTAACCATACTAATCCACTTAGTCTTATTGTGATATAATTGATTTTAATTATAATTTTATCAATATTAGTTTTAAAACATATTTATCGAAGTATTCAATGTGAGATTCAATTAGACTTTCTATTCTTCTCTCATTTGTTCTTTAGTTAATTATTTCATATCCAGTCGTGTATTTCAAGTGTAGATATCAAGTATTAATCCAACTTACTTCATATTCAGATGTGTATTTCAAGTATAAAAGTTTTATCCAAAAAAAAAAAAAAAAAAAAGAGTATAGATATCAAGTATTAATCTAACTTATCAAAGACACTACTACAATTCACTCAATAATATAATCACCTAACCGTCTCAATTTGCCAAAATAAAGATGATTTTAATATATAACTTAATTAACTGTATACTAACCAAATCAATATTAATTTTATATTAAAAAACCAAATATTTTGGTTTAAACATAAAATTTAACAAAAAAGACATAAAATTTCAGTTTTTATTTTTTTAAAAAGTTTTAATTTACATTGAGCAAAGTGACACATGGTGAAGGAAAGTTGAAATTTAATTTCCAAATTTTGATTTTGGTGTTGAGAGAGAGAGAGAGATTATTTGTTGTTGGTTTATGTGAGAGATTAGATGGCTAATATTGACAACTAGTTGCTAAACCGTGCCATGCACGAGAACTTACTTATTTGTGAGGTAAACTAAAATAATTTTATAAAAAATTTAAGAAACTATACCATTACATGATTTGCTCTTGTATTACTTCAATTTGTGTTACAATTTAATGAAAAAGCCATTGCTTGAATGTGCAATGACTTACAAAAAATTTGTCAGATAGCAAAAAATTTGTCTCAAAATTTTAGATATTAAAATTTTTAAAAGACCAAAAAATATTAAAGAATCAGATGATTCACTACTTAGAAATTATTGAAACAAAACAAAATATATATGACTAAACAATAGAGAAATATAAGAGAAAGATGGGTTACTGTTAGGACATATGTGGATATTGTTAGAGACATATGTTATGTAATTGGCTAATCCTTTGACAAAATGCACTTTTTTTGTAATTGGGTAGATCTAGGATAGGTTTAATATTTCAAGGAACAAGAGTTCAAGTCAAGTGTTAAAGTCATGCAAGTCTGTCCAAGAAACAAGTGAAGAAGTGTTGTTCATTAAAACTTGACAGATATCTTGATAGATCATATCTATCGAGATTTAATGGTGATGCTTGATAGCAGCTCAACAGAAGCTGCATTTGTCAAGAACTACGAAATTTAGATTTTCAGATTTGAATTCACGCATATCCAAGTGTATTTGTGTTGGGTTTCTTTTCTCACAACCCTAGACATATATAAGGATTATTTTAAGAGTCATCTCAAGAGATGCAAGGTGATTATTTATGCATATTGTGACCGGAGACAATTTGCCCTAATTCATAAGATGAACTCATACCTTTACTTGGCTTTAAAAAAAAAAAAACTGGGATTTGATTTGCTTTGCTTTTATAGTGTTCATGATTAACCTCACAAATTTGGAGATAAATTATCAATGTTTAAGTTGGACTTATTATGAAGATAGAGTTTCACTTATTATTAAGTTTAGATTAAATAAAAATAATTTTGTTTAAAAAAAATGATAATGATGAATTTGAGTTTAAGTTGGACTTGTTAAAGAGATGTTAGAGAGATAGAGTTTTACTCATTATTAAGTTTAGAGAGATAGAATTTCACTCCTGATTAAGTTTGGATTAAACAAAAAAAAATTTGATTTAAAAAAATGATAATGATGAGTTTGAGTTTAAGTTTAAGTTGGACTTGTTAGAAAGATAGAGTTTCACTTCTCGTTAATTTTAAACTAAACAAAAATAATTTTATTTAAATAAAATGATAATTTTAATTGAATATTGTGCTGACATGTGAAAAATTGTGAAAGTATCATAGGTTTTGGTTATATATATATATATACTACTATTTATGACTAGTACTTATAAAAAATAAAAATCTTAAATCCTAATGGAAAATTGATCTTCAATGATAATTCTGTATACTCGTCTACTACTACTATTTTTTCTTAAACAATCTAAGATTTCAAATGAGTTGAATTTCAACAATCTCACAAATTTAGGACCTTCTAGTTGAAGTGAGAGAGTTTGAAGTGGGAGAGCTCACTTAAAAAATAAAAAATAAAAAATAAAATTAATTAAAAAATTTTGGGGCATATATATATATATATATTTTTTTTTTTTTATATTAAGGCCCTTAGGCAGTGGCCTAAGGGCCAGCCTGTAAAATTCAAACCGACCGGGTTGGCGGTCCAAGTAACCCGGTCCATCCAGAGCCGTAGCATGTTGGTTGTACCATCGTGCTGGACTTTGGGTGAGAGGCACAGTCTCTCTCTCTCTCTCAGTCGCTTCGAGCTTTAGCTAGGGCACGCATTCTCTATAAAGAACGAAACCCTAATTCCCCAATTCAAAAAAAAGAAAAAAAAATGCCTTTCATTTCGAAAATTGAAAGGCAATCCGATTACCATCTCTTCCCTTCCACCACTCCAATCGTCATCGACAATGGCGCTTCCTATTTCCGCATCGGGTGGGTCTCTCTAACGGTTCTCTATCATTCTCATTAGGGTTTCTCTGTGTTTCTGTGTTTTTTTTTTTTTTGATAATTGAAAAAAAAAAAGTGTTTTAATGTTTGCTTGTGAATATTTGTAGATGGGCTGGAGAGACTGAGCCTCGTGTTATTTTCCGTAACATTGTTCAGAGGCCACGCCATAAAGCTACTGGTGCTCTTTTTTTTTTTTTTTGTGTACTTAGTTTTTGTTTGGTTCCTGAGAAAGTGGCAGAAAGTTAAGCAACAATTGAGCCTTTACTTGCTCTCTATTGTCACCATGAAAATTGACTTGATGGGTCTCCATGAGCTGTAACAAACTGATTTTAATTTGGGATTTTGGACCCCTTTTTTTTGGGTTCTTAGGTTCTGCTTGGCTCTTGACAATGTGGCAGAAAAGAAAGTAAAAATTGAGTCTTTTCTTGCATTCTATTCCTAGCATAAAAACTGAATTGAGGGGTCTTCATTAGCTATGACAAACTGATTTTAAATTGGGGGTTTTGGACAAATTTTTTATTTTTATTTTTGGTTCTTTTAAGTTCTGGTTGGCTCCTGAGAACGTGGCAGAAAAAGAAAGTAAAAACTGAGTCTTTACTTGCATTCTATTCCAACCATAAAAACTGATTTGATATAAACTGGGTTTTGGATTGTGATGCAGGTGAAACTGTTACTATAGTTGGTGACCATGATCCAGCACTTTTGAGATACTTTGATTGCACTCGATCCGGGCCTCGTTCAGCTTTCGATAGCAATGTTGTTTATCAATTTGAAATTATGGAATATGTAAGCTTGTTCTGTTCTGTCCTGTACTCTTTCATTTTTACTAAATTTTTTTATTATTACAAGTACATGGTTCTATTTTAGTTGTCTAGCTTGGGATATATGGATCTTGTTTAGACAGTTTAATTTAATGGGAACTCCAAAATTGTATAATAACGCAAACAACAAATTAATAAGAAAATTTGTAGACACACATATGAAAACAAATTGAATTACTTCAAAACTCTGGCACCTTGTTGCAATTCACATTACATCATGTAAGTTGTGAAATATCCGCTATGGAATGTTAAATTTAGTTGGACAGGATCTTTTTTGCTTTCTCCAAAATTCTCCCAATTGCATAGCATGGCAATCCTTGATTGAAAACCTTATTAAGAAGAGAGAGAGAGAGAGAGAGAGAGAGAGAGAGAGAGAGATTTATATGAGGAGCACAGTAACAAGTTTTGCAGTATTCTGTTTCAAAACCTTTTAAATTAAGGTTCTAATGTTTTTCACAAGCTGGACATGTTATGCTTTTCAGTCACAAATACGCCAATGCATATTTTGATTATTTAAAAAAAGATCTAAAGCACATTTTAATTAAGTTGTGTGTGTGCGTGTGAGTGTGCACGCCTGCGCTCGAATGTATGTTAAGAATGACAACTTCACCAATGTTTCCTTGTTTTTGTAGATTCTTGACTTCGCCTTTGATCGATTGGGTGCAAATGGATCACGGGTATGACGAAAATGGACAATTTTTTCCATACATTGATGCTTTAGAATTTTCATGTTAGAAGACTTATTTTTCACCAATCTAATTGGTATTCTCAGTGGTTTTCTATAGTGCTCATGGTCTCTGTTAACATTGAGGGCTGTGGTTGTTGCCTGTCAGATTAATTGTTATTACATTCAGATTCTTTGAACTTCTTATTTTACATTGTATTTTTCCTTTAAATTTGGTAAAATTTGTGGTCTGCTTTTTATGATGTTGGCCTTTAGGATTTTTCAAATGAAGTTGGTGGTTACTGGATACTTTTTTTTAAACAATTTCAAAGTAAAATTAATTTGGACTTTAATTTTAATAAATTCATATTTAGCTATCTGTGGCATTTGGACACCATTGGAAATGACATGAATCAAACAGTCGAGTGTGGAATGTAAAATGTTGGTGCTAATGGCAGTCACAGTATTTGTATTTTGTACATTGTTCTGCACATCTGACATGGTTATTGATTCTAAATGCTTCAAATTGTGTAAGTAAGGTTTTGGGTATTTGTTAATATACTCACAAGACCTCTTTCTTCTTTTTATGTTCATTTGAGGGCAGAACAGATTGATCACCCTGTCCTGATCACAGAATGTGTATGCAACCCTGTTCAGTCACGAAGTAAAATGGCAGAACTTCTTTTTGAGACTTATGGAGTTCCATCTGTAGGTAATATCACTAACCAGTACATAAAACTTTAAATGCCCTTAATGGACATTTTCTATGTCCTTCCACCTCCTTTGAAATTCTTTCATGCTGGCTTTGGTCCTCTCTTTCTTCTTTAATTTGTGTACTTCTTTTCTGAAATCTGTCTTTCTTTCCACTATCTCAGCATTCGGTGTTGATGCTGCATTCAGCTATAAATATAATCAACAACTTGGGGTTTGTGCTAAAGATGGTCTTGCTTTATGTCCTGGATTTACCACAACTCATGTGATTCCGGTATGGTTTCCAGTGTTTTCATTTACTTTATTCAATTAATTGACATCTTACACACACACACACACACACACACACACACACACACACACACATATATATCCAGGATTCATAATGTTTAACTATGCTTAGGATAAAATATAATAGCTTTGTATGATTGTATATAATTGATGAGTTAGTTTTACTTGTTAACTCTGGTATATATTTCTCATCATGCATCATTATCGCCATCGTTGTTGGTGGTAGTGTTACTAATTTCTTTACCAGTTACCAGAGAGAAAAAGGAATTAAGATTACCAACACTGGTGTATTATTGTGTTTCATTTCAATTCAGTTTATTGATGGGGAGCCTGTTTATAAAGGAAGCTGCCGAACTAATATTGGTGGATACCACATCACTGATTATTTGAAGCAACTACTTTCGCTTAAATACCCTCATCACATGTAAGTCCAAAAATATTAAGATTCTGATTCTATGAAGTCAGTACTGCTTGTCAATATATCTGATTATCTTGTTCAAATGCAACAGGGCTAGGTTTACATGGGAGAAGGTCGAAGACCTGAAGATGGAGCATTGTTATATCGCACAAGATTATTTTTCAGAAGTTCGGCTATTTCAGGTAATGTGCATAACTTTTCTCCTCCCATTCTCCTTTCAAATCTAAGACAGTTAACTATAGCCTTTTTTATGGCAGAAAGGGGACAAGGAAGCAGAAGATAAAACCAGGTGTTGGCAGCTTCCATGGATTCCACCACCAACTGAGGAGCCTCCTTCAGAAGAAGAGATTGCAAGAAAGGCAGCCATAAAGGAGAGACAGGGTCAACGGTTGAGAGAAATGGCCGAGGCAAAGAGGTCATCTAGGATAAATGAACTGGAAAATGAATTGCATGGTTTGGAATTTCTTTTACAGCAGTTGGAACATGTGGAAGAGCATAATATTCCTTCTTTCCTATCGGAGACTGGTTATGTCTCAAAGCAGGAGATAGAATCTGCTGTTCAGAAAGTCACACAATCCTTACGGAAAGCAAAAGGTGAACCAAAGGGTGACCAAGCTGAAGCTGAGGAGAAGACAGATCCTGCCTCAAACGAAAGGTTTCCTCTTATAAATATTCCTGACAACATGCTGACACCAGAGCAGGTATTCTTTTATATTAAATATCTGATCATTTTTTCTTTTTGGTAAGTTACACATGCATCCTGTGGGTCTTAAATCCACGATTTCTCCCTCCATCCTATTATTATAGGGGAGGAACTACCAGTGAGGTATTGCTCATTCGCCAATGGCTGATCATATGCCTCGTGGTTTTGAAGTTTCCGCTGGTTGTGCTTTTAATAAACCACATTAAGCAACGCACGCACACATATACTACATTAAATCAAAAACAACTATTTATGTAGGCATATTACCTGATACCTCTGCCTGCAAGTTCTTTATATGTTGTTCTGAAGTTTTTACATAACCTAACATTTATAATGCTTAGGTCATTGCTTCTATAATTTTCTGATTTTGAATGCTCAAATTCTGATGGATATGATAATGCAACCTTGAGGTTGCAACCTGGTTTTGGAAACCAGCTGAATAACAACTCTATATACCCACCCCCTAGGGGGCTTCATTTATTTATTTTTATATATTTTCCCATCATTAACAGTAAAATTTCACCTTGTTATTGTCGCTTGACAGCTTAAGGAAAAAAGGAGGCAGTTGTTTCTTAAAACAACGTCTGAAGGCCGACAGCGAGCTAAACAGAAACGCTTTGAATCAGAATTAGAACGAGAAAGGAAAAATCAACAAGATGAAGAAAAACGCTTGTATGTGCCAAACTTAGGAATTTCTTTTAATGTGATTTATTGTGTTCAGATTTAATGAGAAAGGGGCAATCCTGTGTTGTGAAAGTAAGTATTTGTTTAGTTGAATTTAGTGGAATTTTTTAGTAGAATGGAGGGACTAAGGGGAAAGAAAAGCATCTCTATCTGTATACAAGTATGAACACTTAGGTTTTAAGAATGCTTGCTTTACTCAATACATGATAGTGTTGCAGATGATCTAATTAGGGAAATCATTTAATTCATTTTCTATACTTTGAGCATATGATCTCTCTGTTCATTGTTTTTCTCTTTCTTTTTGATGTAGAGAGAACCCAGAGCTTTATTTAGAGCAGTTGCGTGCTAAATACAAAGATCTTTCTGAGAAAGTTGAGCAGCGAAAACGACTTAAGACAAATGGGAACCATACAAATGGAAATAATTTCTCTGGTGGTGTTGGTCGTGGTGAGAGATTGAATGCAGCCCAGAGGGAAAGGATGCGCCTCTTAACTACAGCAGCCTTTGATCGAGGGAAGGGTGAGGATACATTTGGTGCCAGGGATGAAGATTGGCAACTTTACAAACTGATGAGTAAAGATAACGATGATGATGATGAGGGACCAGATCAGGATGAAGCAGAAATGGCTCGCCTCTCTTCAAGGCTCCAGGTCAGTTTTTCATTCCGTAATATTCATGTGCTACTATATATCTGCAACTACCCTATTTTTCTTGGTCTTGATTATCTAATTCAGCTAAAAGTCTTAATGGACCAATACCGTGGCAGGAAATTGATCCAACATTTGTTCCCAAGTCAGAAATAGTAACCTCTCAACCTGTCGAAGTACCACGATTACGTCCTCTCACCAAGGAAGATTTCCAGATCCTTCTTGGGGTTGAAAGGTTCCGATGCCCTGAAATTTTATTTCGACCCAACTGGATAGCTGTGGATCAGGCAGGGCTAGATGAGATGACTGGTGTCTCAATGAGGAGGTTGTCACCTGTGGGCCAAGAGGTGGAGGAGAGACTGACCAATTCAATATTCATCACTGGTGGGAGTTGTCTTTTCCCTGGTATGAGCAAACGCTTGGTAGCTGGAATCCGGATGATTCGGCCATGCGGGTCACCTATAAGGGTGGTCAAAGCATCGGATCCAGTACTTGATGCATGGCGTGGGGCTGCTGCTTATGCAACTGCTCCACAGTTTCTGACACAAACTTTCAGGAGAACAGATTATTATGAGAAGGGTGAAGATTGGCTTCGCAGATATCAATTGCGGTATACATTATAATTTATTTGGCCGCAGTCCATTAATTTATATTGTCTTTCACTTTAAATGATACTAAATCAATTAAATTCTAGACTAAACTTCTGAACTGCCAGTGAGGTTCTGCCTCAAGTCTTTTGCCACTGTTAGGCATTGATGCATACAGGGATCTTGTTCTTACTTAATTCCCAATCCATTGTCTGATCTTCTGGTGTTTGTGTCAATAATTACTTTGCCACTTGATGCTCAATCTCTGGCCCATAGTTACTGAGCTGGCGTGTATATAACTCTGAATTTCAAAACCTTGGAAGTAAACTTCGATTTTCGTGTTTGGGTGGGCCAATGTTTTCAAAACCTGCTAATTGATACCAGCTTAAAAGACAGGAGTGTGCATTTAGAGTGAGATTTGAGACTGCCAAAAGGCAAGCCTGCAATTAATGCGTTTCTCCTGCATACTTAGAGCATCTGCATTAAGGGATGTAAAATTTTGTAAAATACAAAAGCAACAAACTTTACACATTTTATTCCAAAAATATTCCACATTAGTAACTGTGCATATATACACAGTAACTGTAGTTATATGTACTATTATTTTATTAATTTCATATTTTGCTCCTTTTTTTTTTTTTTATTCTCTCTTCTCCATCTGCAAAACCAACTCAGACTTATTCTCTCCCTCATCATCTTCCTCCTTTGGTACACACAAACACATCCACAAAAACACACCCATACAAACAAACAAACACAGAGACACACAAAAACACAAGGATTGCTTCATGCTTATGGAGTTTGATGCTTGCTAGCGGAAAAGATCTATTTGATGCTTGTTCTCTCACTGTCTCACAAAACCTGCCAGAGCACCACCACCAAAATGCAGATCTTACCATCCACCCAACACCGTCCTACCATGACCACCCAACCACCACCACCAAAACCTGTTAAAATAACATAAACCCAAAATGCAACAAAAATCAAACTTAATCAACCCAAAATCCACAGAAAATCAACTCAAAATTAAACCGTCAATTGAAAACCCATAACCCAAACCCAAAATGAAAATCAAACACAAACTCAACGGTGGCAGAATGCTTGAAATTAGATGAGAGAGATCCAACAATGCAAGCTTTGACAAAGAGAGATTTCTTCAAATCTTTGAGATTCGACGAGAGAGAGAGAGAGAGAGAGAGAGAGAGATCTGATATGAGAACTTGAGCTACTCAAATCTGTTCCTCCAAATACAAAATCCCCACACAATCTCATCATCAATGGTATTGCCTACGAAGATGGAGTAGCCCCATCGCTATCGTCACGTATAGAGGTCGATGACAAAGTGAGAGCAAGCTTAGAGGAAATCTGTAAGTGTGCAGGTTTTGGATGAGTAAAAATTGAGATGAGAAAGAGGTGAGAGAGATAAGGGATCTGAGAAGGAGAGAGACAAGGGAATTGAGATGCAAAGAATTCAACTTGTAGGTTGGGGACAAGAGAGAGGCAGAGACTTTGAAGGATGAGTTTGTGGGTTAAGAAAAGAGAGGCAAAGAGTTTGAGAGAGGAGAGGAGACATGTGAGATAAGAAGTATTTTATTATTTTAATAAAATAATAATAAAAGCATAATAAAAAAATATTATTTATATAAAATAGATAAATTGATGTGGATGTTTTGTAAAGTGGGTGTATAAAATAGAAAAAGTATTTTTTTTTCAAAATGGACAGAAAGTATGCACGATTTGATGTGGTTGCTCTTACATCTTGGTTGTGATGAAATACTTGGATTTAGTTTCCCTTCATGCAAGCCATGGATCAAAGTTATATGAGTTTCTTTTCAGGTCTTTATCGATCATAGATCAATATGGTTTGGAATTAATTTGCTTTTAGCAACTCTAGAGTCATAACAATTTAACAACATATATAAAAAAAATATTGTGAAAATTATTGTTCGAACAATTTGTACAAGTTTTATTTTTAATAATTTTTTAAGCCTTACATTTTCAAGTCATAAGTATACTTTTGACTAGTTTCAAAAATTAGGAAAAAAGTTAATTCGAACACACTTGCAAAAGGAGTTATATATATTTGCACATATATATATATTGCTTTATTTTATTTCTATTAAATATGCAAGATTTGAATTTAGGATATTCATAGCTCTTTATCGTTGAGACACCAATAAGTTCATTGTTTGTATAAATGAGATTTGATTCCATAACTTTATTTGAAAATAAGAGACTCTACCAATTAAGTCAAAAAACAAAGTTTCTATGCAAACTAACAGCTGGAGGAATTTTCCAAAGCATGTCCTATACCATGTGCAAGTCACATTACCGATTAAAATCACCTCACCCGTAGTTAGGAGTGGCAAATGGGCAGGTTGGGTCATAAATAAGTTGGGTTATAAATGGGTTGGGTGTGTATTTACCCATTTATCTATTTATGACCCGTTTATATATAAATTAATTATTCATTATCAACCCAACCTATTTAATTAGTAACCCGCCCATTTAACCCATTATAAAATTCATATTAAGCAATTCAGCAAGAGACCAATTTTCTTCTTGCACTTTTCTCGGCAACCAAGCAAGGAACATTAGACATAATATGCAAAGCACTAAAAACCTAACCTTTGAAACAAAATCAGCAAGAAAACCATATCAAGACACAAATTTTCTGTTTCACTTTCTCTGCAACCAAATAGAGACGAAGTACCATTAAAAAAAAAAAAAAAAAAACAGAAAACCTCAAGAAAAACTCAATCACAATGGTTTTCGTCCCTTCCTCGACTTCTTCCTCCACCACCTTGAGCTCTACGTCCTTCTCAGCCTTCTTCGCCTTCGGTAACTCAGTCTTCTGCAACTCAACCATCGAGTTATCTGAGTAAATACTGGCACCACTTGAGCTGCTCTCCGAGTCACCCGCACTGCCAATTCGAACTTCAGTTTCTCTTTCTCCTCTTCCTCAGCAACGCATCGTTTTCCTGGGCGCCATTGAAGAAAAGCTTTCTGTTATCTCAGTTACTAAGAAAGACAAACTTTAGATAGAGGAAGAGGGAAAGGTGTTTAGATTTTGTCTAGTTTGGTGGCTGAGAAAATGCCTAGAAAATGGAAAAGAGGCGGCTATGTAGATGGGGAGAACTCCATATACGGTTGCTGTGATGTTTTATTGTTTGTTAGGGTTTTGGCCAAGGAAGTCAATACCGTACCGGAGGCTGTACCGGTTTGGTCACCGGTACGGTATATTTCGGATACCGGTCAATATCGGTGTACCGTTTCGGGTTTACCACTATTTTATATATTTAATATATATACACACACACCAAATCCAAATAAAGTAAAAAAAATTGGAGAGATCAAAGGTTAGGTGAAATAATGAAATTATCTACAAAATACTTTCATTATTGATTATTTTAGAGATAAAAACTTCCACAATTACAAAAAAAAAAAAAAAAAACACAACATTTTGTGTTTCGGTCCGGTACGGTTGATACGCAATCGGTATAGCCAGAATTCGCCGGTATGGCCGGTACATGGCCGGTATTTTTTTCGGTACAAAATAAGAGTGTATCGGTACCGGTGCACTAGCCGATACGGTATGTACCGGCCGGTACGGCCAGTACCAGTATGGTATCGGCCATACTGGTTTTGGCCTTTTGTTTTTTTTAAGTATTAAACTTTAAATTTTAAATGGTTAATTGGGTACCCAGTGATTTAACCATCAAAGTCCATTTAATTGAATTATCTATTTGGGTCTTATCCATTTAACCCAAATATTTAATTGGGTTGGGTCAAGACTTATCCAAACTAAGTGGATTTTGAGTGGGTTCATAGGTTTGGATAAAAATTGTCATTCCTACCTGTAGTTAGTATAATTAACTCAGTAAACCCAAACCCAAACCTAAACCCTACCCCCCCCCCCCCCCCCCTACTGGGCCTCCTCCACCACAACTATGACAAAAACACTAATTTTGGGCTTTTTTTTTTCTTCAGTTTTGGAGGCTAGGTTGTGGTAGAATTAAAACTTATAATTTTAAAGTTTTAAATTAAATTAAAAATGATTGCAAATTAAGCTTTTATAGTTTTACTAATTTTAAATAAAATACAAAATTTTAAAATCGTATGAATTGATATGATTTTAAAATACAAGGTGTGATTCAAAACTAACGAAAACTATAAGCTTAATTTGTAACAATCTTAAATTTTGAGGATATAATTTGAAATTTTATAAAACTAACAAAATTTGAAACTATTCCTCAAATATAGATGCTTAAAAACGGAAATTACAAAGGAAAAAACAAAAATCCAAAAAAGCGCAGTGCAGTGCAAGGTAGCTCCAATCAATAAAATAAAATACTACTACTAATAAAGCAACGGCTACTTTGGTAACTAAACCTAACACTAACAGCCAAGCCAGCTTGTACAAGCTTATCATATACAGTATTTATGTAAAATTCGACCGTTGGGGAGGAGTGTTTCGCACAGCCCTAGCTCTTTCCTTTTCCAACAACGCTCCGCTCCTATAAACCCCACCATTTTTTTACCGTTGCAAATCTTGCTTCTCACTCTCACACACAAGACCACCCTCTTTAGAAAAAGCCCTCTTTGCTTGCAGAGAGCGGCCTTTCTTTCTTTCTTTCTTTCTTTCTAGCTTTCTTTCTCATTTTCACTATTCACCATAGACAAAAAAAAAAAGATTTCAAAGAAAGAAGAAGATCCAGAAAATGGATTCACCTCAAGCGAAAAAAACCGGGTTGAATCTCCCGGCTGGGATGTCTGAGACATCACTACGCCTAGAGACCTTTTCGGGTTCTACTTTTCATGCTGTGACTAACTTGGGATCGCCTCGAACCATATCCAACTTGTCAGCATCCCCTTCGAAATCTTCGAGTTGCAGTGATAGGTTCATACCGTGTAGATCGTCGTCGAGGCTGCACACTTTCGGGTTGATTGATAAGGGGTCGCCGCTTAAAGAAGGAGGAAATGAGGTGTATTCGAGGTTGTTGAGAGCGGAGCTTTTTGGATCTGATTTTGGGTCTTTTTCTAATGCAGGTCCAGGGTCACCTATGAGTCCTAGCAAGAACATGTTGAGGTTCAAGACCGAGAGCTCAGGGCCCAATTCTCCTTACTCGCCTTCGATCTTAGGATATGATAATGGGTTTTCTTCAGAGACTTCCACGCCTCCCAAGCCACCTCGCAAGGTTCCCAAGACTCCCCATAAGGTATGCATTGTATGCTCTTTCTGGTTCTTATCTTTTTTGCTCGCAGGAGATATTTTGTATGGGGCAAAACTAACTTAAAGCACAATTAAATTTAAGGATTTGACTTATTAGCTAATGCTACCGCATATGATTGAATTTAATTTGAGAATCTAAGGTACAACAATGAAGGAGCTGTAACCAAGTTTTGCCCTTTTGCCTCTTTCAATTTCTATGAAGGAAAAACCAAGTTCAAGCAAATTGTTTGTGTTAGGAACTAACTGAATCTCAGCTGAGAGAGAGAGAAAGACAGCAAACCTTGAATGAATTATAAAGAGAATAATGTACTAATGTAGTGATAGATATAGGAATAAAAAATGTGGTTGATCATTGAAGTTAAATTGTGGCAGGTTCTAGATGCTCCTTCACTTCAAGATGACTTTTACTTGAACCTAGTGGATTGGTCCTCACAAAATGTCCTTGCAGTTGGATTGGGAACCTGTGTTTATCTATGGAGTGCATCAAACAGCAAAGTAAGTTTGGTATTACTTTGTTGGGAACAAATTGAAGCAGAGTTTGGTATGGGTTGTGTGTAACATTCTATTATGCCATTTTGTTCTCAGGTAACAAAGTTGTGTGATTTGGGACCTAATGATGGTGTGTGTTCTGTCCAATGGACCCGAGAGGGTTCATACATTTCCATTGGTACAAATCTTGGTCAAGTTCAGGTAGCTAGTCCTCTAAACTTGCATATGATCCTTTAATTATCACATCTTCTTTGCAGGCTAGTATGTTCAATTAGTCTCTTATAGAGTTGAAATTAAGCTAGCATTTTGGTATACTGTTGTAGGTCTGGGATGGGACACAGTGCAAGAAAGTCCGAACCATGGGTGGGCATCAAACAAGAACAGGGGTTTTGGCATGGAATTCGCGCACATTGGCCTCCGGAAGCAGGGATCGCAACATACTTCAACATGATCTTCGGGTTCAAAATGACTTTGTTAGCAAGCTAATTGGCCACAAGTCTGAGGTGAAGCCATTGAAAATTTCATAACTCCTCTTTTCATCAACTGAAAGCCCTTAGTCCCACGTACTTGGAGCTTCCTATACATATCTTTTATTGTCATTTAGCTTTATAGAGGATCATATCCTATGTTAAGTGTTATAATTCAACGTTATTGATATGCTATCTTTAACATGGACAACAACTTAATGGGAGAAAACAGAGAAGTTATAGGGAAAATGGCAGTAATCTTAACCTTTCCTTAACTTCAATGCAACAGGTATGTGGGCTAAAATGGTCCCATGATGACAGGGAACTTGCATCTGGTGGCAATGATAATCAGGTATTCATCGCTAACTTTTAGTTGTTTCTTATTCTTTGGAAGCTTTGTGTCTAGTCAATAACTAATCTGATATCTTGCTGGTGAGCCTAGCTATTGGTCTGGAACCATCATTCTCAGCAACCAGCTTTGAGACTAACAGAGCACACAGCTGCTGTCAAGGCCATTGCTTGGTCACCCCACCAAAGTGGCCTTCTTGCATCTGGAGGTGGAACAGCTGATAGATGTATTCGCTTCTGGAACACCACAAACGGCCACCAACTGAACAGCGTTGACACGGGGAGCCAGGTAGTTCAATTTTTTATGCATCATACCAGTGGATTTTTGTAAGGGGAAAAAAAATTCTACTAGCCTTTGTAAATGCCCATAGGCAAATTATGATTTCTAGTAAGGACCGGGAGGGGAAGTGGGTTTTGTTCTTGAATAAATTCATGTGCTGAAGGAATACTTATATAGAGTTTGCTGCTTAACATGCAGGTTTGCAATCTTGCATGGAGTAAAAATGTGAATGAAATAGTAAGCACTCATGGGTATTCCCAGAATCAAATTATGGTGTGGAAGTATCCATCAATGACGAAGGTATTAGCTTTTTAGTCATAACATTTTCATTTTCATCATAATCTGTCAGCAAACCTTGGTCACCTTTGAAATTATAGACAAGACTTGTCTGGTTTTATTATTATTATTGAAACTTTTGGATTGATTGATAGGTTGCAACTCTAACGGGACATAGTATGCGAGTGCTTTACCTTGCAATGTCACCCGATGGTCAGGTACTTCATCATTTCCTTTAAAGCATTTTTCATAGCATGTGAACCTGATTGGCAGCACAGGAGTAACACCAAAAATAGATGCAAACATATATTAAAATGCATATAGAAATGTTTTAATTTGAACTCAATTGCCTCCTGCAGACTATAGTTACTGGTGCAGGTGATGAAACCCTCCGGTTTTGGAATGTCTTCCCATCCATGAAAACACCAGTAAGCATTGACCATTGCAGACCATATTTGATAATAATCAAACTACACTTTGCTATCTCTTTCTAATTCACTTCTCTTGTTTCCTATTGTGTTTTCAGACACCAGTGAGAGACACAGGTCTTTGGTCTCTTGGGCGAACCCAAATTCGATGATATTCCCAAATTCGATGATATTCTTTGCACACGTGAATATGTTTTGGTCTTTGGTCTCTTGGGCAAACCCAAATTCAATGATATTCTTTGCACACGTGAATATGTTTTGGTTATGAAGATGGAAAGTAAAGGCTAGTTTATACTGTATATGAAACTGTAATTTATTTGTAAGCAGCTGAGATGTGCTGAGATAATTGGCAATGAGTTCTTTTTTTTTTCCCCCTTCTGCTATAAAGTTTTGAATCTGTAAAGTGTTTCCTCGTTTATAAAAATACTTGGACATCAATAACACTAGATAAGTTGTACTCTCTCTCTAGCCTAATGTCATTTTATTATTATCTGATGGAATCAAAGCTTTTAGTAATTTCTGTATGAGCTTTTTGTATATGTGATACTCATAGAAGCGCTAATAAAAGGATTGAACGACTGCACATAACAACAGGAAATGATTCTGTATTCTTGAACAGGTCACAATGACTTGTTTATCATATAATGAAATTTCAGTTTCCAACTTGAAATTACAAACACATCCTAGAGTACACAGCAAGTAAAAATAAAATTACAATGGAGCACATAAAATACATTGCAGTTTGCAAAGAATTGAATATTTCCTACATTGGCCTCATTGTGTTTTTCCCTGTAAGCTATTTTGCCCAACTATTGTTGATTTCTGGTGGCCTGAGTCTGGCACCAGAAGCCAATTATGTGGAACAAATTATCTTTGTCCTTGCTGCAACCCTTGACATATCAGATAAATCTCTCTGGATGAAGATCTTGTGGCTTTTGGCCTCAACCATGATGCTTTTCTAAACAGTGGTTTGCATATCTGGCTGAATTCTGTGAAGGCAAAAGCCAGAAAGAAAGCAAGAATTACATCCAAACCCGTCAGCTGGAAAAGAACTAGATAGAGTAGATACTGCATTTATAAGATACAATCCAACCTTTCACATCTTCACTCTCTAAAAGCTTTATGACAAGATGGCCCCCTGTTAGCAGAACACCCTCGTTCTCTAAATCAGAGGCTGAACCGTCCATCTCTTTTTCCTTCTGAACATTATCATCCAGAGTATGTAATGTAGCTCTACCAACAGCCAAATCAAGTGCTTGCATTCCCAACTCAACTGATAAAGCTGCATCCCTAGTTGTGATTCCAGAAACCAAGGGACACATATCCGAGAGAATCACAGAAAACCCCTTCTGCTGCACAGTAGGAAAACAAAATCATATCTGTATCCCTACACTAGTGAAAGAGAGAGACCCTCATAATGGTTTGCCTTGTGAGAAACTAAGATCTATCAAGTTATAAAGATCCCAGTCTATCTAAATCTTAAGATAAGATGAACACTCTCATCTCTGAAGTGTTTTTGTTTCAAAGGTTCAAACATATTAAGGCAAACAAGGTTAAGGGCCAACCTGTAGTTAGACAAGAAGCAGAAAAAAAACCTAGCATACATTGTGTCAAGGAATCAACAACTAGACCATGCTGCAAAGTAATCAAGCTTTCAAATATAGGGAACCCAAGGTGATGAATCATTGGATTAATTAAGCCATTCTGCTTTGGGTAAATAAAAATTGAATTTACAAAGAAATCATCTATAGAAAGCACACCCATTTCCATCTTTATCTACTAGCCCTTTGATGGGAAACATAAGGATCCAATAGATTATAGAACTAATAAAAACAAGAGCAAATGCAGGGAGGGATGGTTTCAAACAAGGGAAGTCGAAGAGGTTGAACCAGGAAGCAAGTAATGAACCTAAATAACACCCTCCTCAATAAAGCTAGGATCACAGTTAAGGTTTACTTCTTTCTTGGCAGTGTGAGAATGGCAAAGGGTATTATGAACCTCAGATACCCCCAAAAGAAAATAGCTCAAAAATCAACGAATAATCAGATAATATGTCAAATTAAAATACATTTAGAACATACCTGAGGAGAGAGAGCCCTAACTTGGTGTTTAGGCAAGTTCATGACATCAGCACAAACAGTTTTAACCCTTGCATCACAGTGACGAGGAGGAACCTTCACCTTCTGTTCTGCATATACCATTATTTCACAAAATCAAAATCAAAATCACAATCATTTCTTTCAATTTCCTTTACCCATCAGAGACAACTAAAGAATTAATGAATATTGAAGAAAAAATAAATAAAAACAAAACCTTGAGATCAATGCCCACAACAACCCCGCCAGTTTTAAGAGGACCCAAACTCTGGCAAGCTACCTACAAAAACAAAATAATAGGCAGAACAGAACACCATGAAAACTGAAAAAGCCATAAGAACAAAGACACCCTTTAAAACCCATAAAAAAATTTTAGTTTTTGAAATGGAAAAACCTGAAGCCAAGCGCCAGGGGCGCAGCCGAGGTCGAGAACTGAGGAACCGGGTTTTATCAACTTGTACTGCTTCTGCATCTGCAAAAGCTGTTCTTTCCCAAACAGAGAAAGATATCAGATGGGTGTGTGTGGAGAAAATTTTAAAAGAGAGAGAGAGAGAGAGAGAGAGAGAGAGAGGTGGTACCTTGAAGGCAGAGCGAGCAACATAGCCAAGGCGTTGAGCTTCTCTGTAAAAGAAATCTGGTGCTCCTGCACCATTCATCCCGCTCTTTTTGACTCTCTGTTTTTTCCCAAAACCACTTGTGAGGTTTGTTTAAGGGTTTTGCAGATTTTGGCCTTTTGCCTTCTTAAATTTAAAAAATATAAAATGGAAATAATTTTCCATTGCCGGGATTTGAACCCGGGTCGCCTGGGTGAAAGCCAGGTATCCTAACCGGGCTGGACTACAATGGATTAGTTGGTACTGTGACTTAACATCATCAATTAAGACTTGATGAAAAGTGTTTGTTAAAAGTCACAGAATTCAACCTTATAATAAACAGTAAACTGGTTTTTTTTTTTAATGTCCTTTCATACAAACACAAGGAGAATATAAAAGACTACGGAATTGTGAAAGAGAATTTATTATTGCATTGGTTGCCTCTTTACAAAAGAATACAACTATATATACATATGGCCAAAGTAGTAGTATGAAAGAAGACAAACTAAAACAATATAAGAAAGGATTGCATGGTACATTATGAACATGAGAAATAAAATAAAATAATTACAAATACAAGGACTTAGGTGTCCCAGCCATATACGTATAACTTTTACATTTTTGTTATATAGAGTTTACATTTTTGTTATGTAGAATGAACTGGTAGCATGAGCTGTCCCTTTATAGTTTGCAAAGGTCCATGACGCTTTTCAAATATATATCTTATTCCTCTATTTGATTGATAAGGTTGTGATATTCTTCTTTTTTTAACAGTGGTAAAAAAGCAAGGATTTGAACGTCATCGATTAGGCGTAGTACTTTGATGATTTAATTCAAATCCAAAATAAACCAATTATGTGGTTTGTGAGTAATGCTAAGAGACATAAAATGTTTCATAATTGTATTCAACACTACTAGTGTGTGATAAGTTGTGATTGGAACATTACTTTTGCATAAGTCTACTACTAACACTAACTATTATTAGTAGCAAGCACACCATGTTACCTCAACTGATGAAAAATTTTGTCTGCCTCTAGACATGTTGTACATTTATAAGCACAAATATGAGCATTAGTGATCGGATGATAATATTTTTTGACCATCTAATTCATTTTTTTGGGGGAGTTTTTTTAATGATTATGTATATGATGAATTGGCATGGTTTTAAGACAAACTTAGCACAATGGACATTAAATCTAAAATGACCCAGATTTGATCTATTAGCATGGATGTGTCGTCACAAGGACATCAATTGTTCTGCAGATTCAGGTTTGGTCAAAGGTAACCTTGCAATGTATATCACTAGTTAAATACTCAGCATATAAAACCCAACACCCATATTCAGTATCGCCAGCTACACTTTGAGAAATGCTGCTGCACATTCTACATTACATGTTAGAAACATAAAGTAGTACACCATTTACACTAAATGTGAGAAGTTTAGTTTAAAGGAAACATATTGGTTCACATCTTAATCATTGATACTTGGGGTCTCATGACTTCACCCAAATACGTAAGACTTCGATACTAAGCGGAATGGGATAAAGACTTAAACTCACACACTAATTCCAAAATTGCATGCGGCAGTGGTAGTTGGAGTCGCGGAGTGAGTTATAAGTCCCTCTCCTAACACAGACTTAAGCGATGTGAGACTAAATACGTAAGACTGATATAGCTGCAATTAGGCCGACCTCCTATGTTAAGAGCATGAGTTACGCAGCAAAGAAGCAGCCTTGAAAGTTCAGTTACTATGTACTGTAAACAGCTAGTCTTATCTTGTATACATAAATATCTACGTCAAATTACTAATTGCCTGAAAAGGTTTCCATCTACGTTACATACATTTAAAATGGAATATACTTTTGTCTCTTGAATTACAGTAACTATTTAAGCATTGATATGCACGTATATCTTTGCAGTTAAGAATAGTTCTTCCACAGCATGATGATGAGCAGGTGGCCAAAAGATCACTCCCCAATTAACCTGCTCCAAAACCAGAATGATTTAATCAAAATTAAGGTCATCTATTACACAATATGCTAATGGCAAGACAACGCTAACAAAGATAAATTTTAATTTAACTTGAAAGCTTTAATACCTTAGCTTTGTGTATAAGAAATCCAAGGCAAAATCATAGAGAACAAAGGGCAGCAAGTTGAACATGAGCAAGGGGTATTCAATGTTGCCTTAGTTGAACAACAAGGATCATGCATTTAACAATCAGGCCTCCAAAAAGAGAGTACAAAAATATTTCGTCCCTTCCAGCCCTGTAGCAGACACTGGCTATCTTCATCAATAACAAAATCCTTGTGGTAACGTGATTTCACCCTGTCCTTTGCAGTGTTCATCATCTCCTGATTCAAAGGAAGCTGCCTAAATCCAGCCCTCACATTCCGAAGCTGCCACTGTTTGTATGTCTCCGGCCTCTCAACCCTCTCTGAGCCCTCACAAGCTATGACATTCATTGCCTGTGGCCCAAATGACTCACTCTCAAGAAGCATCCTCTCCCGATTTTCATGGGACAAGTAGGTGTCAAGCATTTCAAATAAAGTAGAGAAGTGGAAAAGAGCCTGTCGAAATCTTGAAGTAAAGAAGGGTACACCATGGGCTGCATTCACAACCCCCTGTATGAAGACATGTGGATTCATCTTCCTGATCAGTTTCAAGACAACATTTCTTGGACTCTCTACAACTACTGTCTCATCAAGTAGGTATTTGAGCGAATACATAGAATTCACAACAAGCACCTCATTATTGTCAAGTTTGAGATCTTCAATTTGAATGGTGTCCCACTTTTGTGCTATTCCATTGAACTCAAAAGGAACATTGAAAGTCTCTGCATAGTTTGCCAAGCGGCGCCCTGTCTCCTCAACCCTCTGTGCTGGTCGGAAACCTGGTTCTGCAAAATCAATCCCAGTAATCCGAAGCTTAGGAGGTCCACCAGGCCTTGCGGAGAGCTGTTGTATGAGGGAAGGCCATTGAAAACCATAAAGAATACCAAAATCAACAATGTGGAGTCTTGTTTCGTTCTCAACTAAATTCATAATTGTCTTACTTGAGAAGAAATCAAAAACCTTTAAAAATGGAAATGCAGTATAAAACAGATGGTAAGCTTTCAGTACATCAGCAGCTGACGTTCGCCTAGTCATAATGACTTTGTAAATCTGAGTACCAGAGCCAGCAATGCGAGCCTGAAGACCATTGGCAAAATAGTGAGCCATTCTCTGCATACCATCCCCTACAGGAGAAGCATGCTGTCTGATCTGCTTCAGCCGCTCAGTGGCTGTCCTCTGATCATCTGCTGCAACAGCTTCTGCACAAAGTGTCAAAAGAGTTCTCAAATCCACCACACCCCTTTTACCTCCAGTCTTCCTCCGATTGGCCCTTACATTAATTGACCTTTTGGACCGATCATTTGGCTGTACATTCTTGCTTTTCTCATTCGGCACAGCTTCACAAAGAACAGAATCATCTTCTTCAGAGTGTAGCAAAACCATATCAAACATTTCCGGACTCACAGTAGATTCAGTAGAAGTTGCTGACTGCTTGCTACTCCTCCCTTCTTCTAAATTCACATCCTCAGAATGAGGGTTATTTTTTGCCCTCAAACCATCCAGGGAGAACAGATTCCCATCTTTCTTCTCAGCCTTACAAAAGGTATTCTTACTTTCCTCCTGCTCTTTGACAAGAAATGCATTGCTCTCCCAATCAATAAAAAGACCATCGCCATTTGGAAGAAACTTACTCGCTTCCTCAAACCCTCTCTTAAATTGCAAAATAAACTCACTGCCATAAAGTGTTTCAGGAATAGTACTAGTGCCTTCCAACAAGCTATAAGATGGCTCAGACGTGGACGGAGGAGCAATAATTGAGGATTCATACTGAACCAAATCACAATCCCAGCCATGAATAACAAAGTTGTTATTGCTAGTACTACAACTAGAGTCACTGTGATTTAAAGTACAATATTCATCAGAGCTTTCATGGTTTTGATCCACATAATAAGGCTGAACATTATCAGGAGAAGGTGGATACTTCTCTCCAAGAAGCTCATATAATGATTTTTCAGCAGCCTCAAGTACTTCAGACCCCTGAAGCATGAAGTCCCTCTCTTCCATATCTTCTTCCATAAGCATCTGGTTGATGTACTTGAGAACTGCATCACTAAAATCGTGGTCCTCATGTAAATCTACTTCTGGCTTCACACTCAAAGTGGGGGTTAAGTCACTGGGGGTTGCATCAGGTGGCCAAAATGCAAAACTTGCACAGTTTTGCTCAACAAAATTACTCTCAGTATCAGTATAAATCTCATCACTGAATTCCAATACAGAAGTGGAACCGTAGAATTCGCTCAAGGTTTGATGATCCATGACCATCTACATAAAAAGAACTAATACCCACAACACAAAAAGGTTTACCCAGAAAGTATTTTTTTTCCAGAACTGATTCCCTCCACTTAAATCTCCCAGAGAAGCCTATTTCAAAACCCAGAATACAAAACCCTCAGCAAAATTAAATGCTACATAGAAACATGTGCAACTAGATCAAGAATAAATAAATGTTGAGATCTTTGGCAGTAGATTACATCAGAAATGTAAGTTGAACTGTGAATAAAGAAAATGAACACGTTAAAACAGACGAAGAAAATTTACAACTATTGAAACACTAGTATTTGCTACAGTTTTGACCTTAGTCCTAGGAAACATCAAATCAATCTTTTATAGCTTGACGGTTTGAAATTAAAGCAGTTGGTTGTCAACGAGATGTACCTGAGCTGAGCTCTTCAGATTTTGTTCCAGTAAAAGTGAAACAGAAAGAGAGGCTAGCTAGACCAGGCTTTGGATTGTAAGTATGGAATTTTAAGAAAAGAAAAAGAATAAAAAAAAAAAAAAAAAGGGTTCTCTTTTGACATTATTTGTAGGAAATTAGTATAAAATACAAAGTCCTTTATTTCTTATGGGATTAAAAAAAGAAGAAGAATGAATAAGTGAGAAGATTCCAGCAATAGTGACCCAAAAAACAAATCAACCAGTAGGAAACAGAGGACAGGAAGAGACATGTCAGAGTCGCACCATTTTTGTCAGAAAGCAGAAAACATCTCCTCTATGTATGTGTCAATTATACAACTTTTGATTTTAGTTAACGCATTCAAAGTATTCCACTTTGGATCTTCTCAAAAAAAAAAAAAATTCTCTTTATATTCTTTATTCAACAAACCAATAGCTAGATGACACCTATGCCAAATTAAGAATTTTAGTCCACGTCAGCTACTTTTAGGATCTGACTAGAATTTGATACTCAGGCTGCGTTTGTTTTGTTTTATACATTTTTCAAAATTTTGGGTGTTTGGCCCAATTGAGAATATGTCAAATTACACAATGAGGTGTAAATTATTTTACGCCTCTCAAAGGGGCGTTAAAACAATTTACGCCCAAATGACAACAACTTAACCACGCATCCCCAACACAACTCAATTACATTGTCATCGCCCTCTTCCTCCCCCCCCCCTGCGGCCGGCGCACACAAGAAAGTATCTCCTGTGTTAATCTCATGAGACATGAGTCCCATTAACATATAAGTTCATAGAAGAGAATTATTGTATGTGCTCGTTCCATAAGATCCATGTCTCCCATACGCATAATCTTCCCCCCCCCCCCCCCCCCCCCAAAAATACACACACAAACACAAACCAAACATGTTATTGTTGTCACTCCTCCCCCTTAAAACCCAACTATGCTCTCCCATACAACCATAGTCGCTCTTCATATTCAATCAATAAGATTTTCTCTCTTTCTCTCTCTCTCATGCAATTGCCCAATCTACTTTTTTCTCCTGTTGACAGGACCATAGAAAATCCAAAACTTCTAGACTTCTTCTAATTAAACTCCTTCACAAATGACACGTCTACTTCAAACTAGAACTCTATGATCTCAATGCATGCATTGGTACAAGGCAAAGATGAAAGAACTCTGTGGTTTCACTTTCAACAAACATGCATTTTTTAAATTTCTTGGTTAAAGGTATAACATGAAGATGCATGACATAGACCTCTTTTTTTTTTTTTTTTTCTTTTTTTTGAGAGAAAAGAAAGCTTACTAATTTTATTCATTATTCCACAATGTGGATATCAGCAGTTACAAAATCGACAATGTCCAGTGGAAAAGACTCCATCCAAGCAGAAAAAGAAAAGATAATCTTGCTCTTTAGGCTAAAGTATGTGTTACTGCATTACTTTGCCTTACTACATGAGCGAAAGAAAAACTTCGCACGGAACTAATATGAAATAAAATGTCTCTAATCAAATGCCCTATATATAAGGATTGCATAAACCACCACCACCCCCCACAGCCCTTTAATGACTGTTTTTGAATCACCTTCAAAGTGGCATTGTTGTAATCCAATTTCTTTTGTTGTAATCCAATTTCTTTTGCAAAAATCACCACGCGCCTTGCTGCCAACGCCTCAAGACACTCCACAAAATGCGGCTTGATTATTTTTTCTACCATTGCCGCCACAACTAATCCACCTGAGTCACGCTTCCTCACATTCATTAAACAATGCTCCATCAAAATTGACTTTATACTCACCTGACTTTGGAGTGTCCAATTGCAACGTCTTTGCTTCTTAATACTAATAGGTGGGTCACGGCAAGACTGAAACAGTTGCAGAAAATTGCGAACTGCTTCTCCAAAACCTTGAGTGGAGTTGTTTTTTCATTCAACCTGGACTTGTTTCTATGTATCCATACAAACCATGCTGTAGTTGCAAAGACTTCCCTCACTCTAGGTTTTGACAGGACCTCTACGAAGTCTTGAAATGAGACATGTGCCACTTCAAATCTGTTCACCCAATTGAAGTCACGATCCCATACCTGCTTAACAGCCTCAGAGCCCCATAAAGCATTGAGCGTATCTTCATTTGCTTGGCCACACAGATGGCAGACCAGATCGATCAGGATCTTCCTTTTCATCAGATTAATTTTTGTTGGCAAGCTATTTGTACAGGCTCTCCAGAGGAAATGTTTAACTTTCCTCGGCACCCCCAGCTTCCATACTTTCAACCAACCCAGCTACCAGCCCCAAATTTGAACTTGAGGCTTCACCATACCTTTCTTCCTCACGTAGAGCACGGTACCCAGATTTAACTGAATAGCCTCCATTCCTTTCACAAGCCAAATATAGCATATCTAGTTGTGGTAAGTCAGATAGAGGGATTGCCTTAATCCTTGTTGCAACCGAAGGCATAAAGCATGAATCAACTAAATGATTTTTCCAGCATCTCAATCTAGCATCAATCAAGTCAACCACCTTCATGTTTTCATCCACTTCTTGTACCGTACCAATCACACACCCACCCAAAGCATCAGGCAACCATTTGTCTTTGAAAATGTTTATGGACAACCCATCCCCAATTCTCCATTTTGCTCCCATGGAAATTACTTTTCTAGACTTCAAGATACTCTTCCAAGCAAATGACCTCGAGGATTGTTTTGCATAAAAAATGGTACCATTTGGAAAGTATTTTGACTTAAACACACGATAAAATAAAGAGTGTTTATCATGGATAAGTCTCTACACCTGTTTTGCCAACATTGCATCATTGAACTTTGCTAACTCTTTAAAGCCCAACCCACCTTCTTTCTTTGGTTTACAAAGTATATCCCACTTTTTCCAATGAATCTTCCTTCTTTCCCACCTTTGACCCCACCAAAATTTCCGAGTAAGCATCTCCCATTGGAAGCTTGAAACACCCCATTGCAAAAGTAGGTATAGAACAAGAAAGATGTTTTTGAGTTTTGAAAACAAAGGCTTTAAAGATGCTCAATGGTACGATACCCTTCTCAAGTTAAAAATTTGTGTTTCACTCAGTGGAGACTCCAGGATTTTTTTTCCAGGGCGTTCAACACTGATAGAGCAAGAAATTTGTAATGGAATAAATAAAAAATGAAATGATTTTTTTTTCTTTTGTACATACAACTTCCATATTATATACAATAATCTAAAATAGTATTCTCAATACAATTCAGTATATAATACAACTATATTGTACAATAATATAAAAAAAAAGTTATTAATAGTTTAAAGATTAGTAAGACAACAAATATAATTAAATAATTAATCATACATTTTATGTCAAATTAATAATAACTTATTATATTTATATGTATTATCAATTAAATTAAAATATATAATAAAGAAGAATACTAACGTATCTAAGAGTAGAACTAGGAGTAATGCGAAACAAAGAAAAAAAAAATAGTAACTAATATAAGTTTTTGCTTTTGAAGTGAATGGCTTTTCTTTTTTTTTTTAGGAATCATGTATGGCTTTTTAATCATACATGTGATCGCTCTCTTAGAATTTGAGTAAGCACTAAAAAACTTTTTGGACTTGAAAATCTATAGAGTATTTATCAAACAATTTGATCAAATAAAGAGAAAAACTAAAAAAAATACATAAGAAAGAGAGAGATAATTAGAATGGGAAAGAATTACAAATGTAGATAGAGATATATTGGTTGTAACAGTAGTGTACTTTTTTGCTTATAGAGAAAAAAAGTGCATGAAAAAATAGCTTCATTTTGCTGTCAACGGTAAAGTAAACCAGAATTCTGTAGAGAATATACATATATATTTTCACAAAGGAGCAAAAATATAAATTTTTTCAATAATATTCAATATACAGTACTTTCACAAAAATTTTATAACAAAATCTAGCTAGCAAGTTGTTAATGGTAGGTAAAAAATGATGTTAATTATGGATCCAAAATAAAAAGCAGTTACAACTTGCCATATAATATTTATTATGAAAATATTATAAAAGTAGCATTAAGATGATCATATTCAAATTTATTTTAGTTGGGTTTAAATAAAATTGAGGGTCAAGGTGTGCAAATTTTTATTTTAAGGGTTCAAAACAAAAGTTAAAAAAAAAAAAAATACACACACACACACACACACACACACACACACACACATATATAAATTGACAAGTCAAGGGGTTCATTTGAACCCCCTGGCTCTAACAAAACGCCGCCCCTGGTTTCACTTATATTTATAAGTAGGTTAAGATTGTTAATAGTCTTGTAATTCAATGGTATTGTTTGGTCTCTTTTATAGGGAGAACCTTGGTTCAAATTCCGTTCTCTACTTATTGTAATTATTGAAAAAAAAAAAAAAGTAGGTTATACTTTTCTCCTATTGGAATTAGACAAACAAAGTCTGACTCGTGTGAGGGACAAATAAATTTTCATGTTGAGATATTCCAAGCTGTAGATCTTCAACTCAAAAAGCTTTTGTTTCTTCACATATGCTCAAGCGTTACAAACCCTAAGGAAAAATACAATGTCAACAGATATTACCAATCATAAATAGTAACAAAGTTATATCCATTTTCTTTGAGAAGAAACTTCGTTTGCACCAATACTGGTCTTCGGCACAACAGGATTTGAAGCTTGTTTGAAGCCAACATTGGTCTTAAACACCATACAAAATCAATTAAGAAAAAATAAACAACATTTCAGGTATATTGTAAAATTTTGGGTCATTGATCTTTCTTTGCTGGAGTTTCTATGTTGGATAATGAATGAATTATTTACCAAATTTTAATCTAAAAAGAATAATCTTCATTTAAAATGCATCAATTTCTTGGTAAAGAATAAGCCATTTAAAATTTTAAATGACGTGACACCATAAAAAATAAAATAAAACCTAAACGGTAATTTTTACCTTTCTACTTAAATATATTCAAACTGGGTCGTCCATCCTTAATTGCTTCCATGGCCTCTAAAATGGTAGGTGATATTATGTGTATAATATAATATGAAGATTGGTATCATAAATGTGAAATTCACCATGAGAATCTTATATGCAACTAGTATATCTACACATAAAAAGCACAAATGCGCTAATGCGCTGTAACTATAGTGCTTTTGGTTTATTCAATTGGCACTGCAGCTATAGTGCCAAAAGTTTTTTTTTTTTTTTTAATATTTATATAAGCTGTCATATATATTGTTATACTGACAAAAAAAATTTCACTATATTTTCATAATTATTGGTGTGTCAATTTCTTACAAATCGAAATTAAATAATAAAATATGAAACTGTGACCAATCACAACTGAAAATGAATGTTTTGAGAAAATGTTACAATACTTATTTTTATCACAATATTTTCAAAATTTTTGAGATCTCAGTTTCTTATAGATTAAATAAAAAAAATGCTAAGTCTACAACATCTTAACATTAATTTCTACAATGCCTAAAGTTTTTTTTTTCTTCAGTAATCGGTTTGTGTTTTTTTTTCCTTTTAAATAATTATGTAAGGTGGCATATATATTGTTATACGGACACAGCAAATTTCACAATTATTGACGTGCCAATTTCTTACAAGTCGAAATAAAATAATAAAATATGATACTGTGACCAACCACAACTGAAAATAAATGTTTTGAGAAAATGTTACAACACTTATTGCTATCACAATATTTTCACAATTACTGAGATCTCAATTTCTTATATACCAAATAAAAAAATGCTAAGTCCACAACATTTTAACATTAATTTCATAACAAATCATAGGTAAGCTATTATTGATTGATAAAAAAGTGATATTAGTCGTGGGTCCATTTTAATATCAACAACAACTTGCCATTTAAAATTTGTTATAAAAATATAATAGAGATAACATTTTTATAAGATAAATAATAATATATCAAACCGAAACTTACCTCGACTTAGTCAAATTTGGTGAGCATAAATTCACTATTTCACACACAAATTTCTCCTGTTGGTTTTTTGTTTATATTTTTTTAATGCATAGTTTAAAGTGCTTGTCCCAATTAAAACCCAATAAATATTTACCATTTAGGATTTGTTGTAAAAATATTGTGGATGTAGTATTACTCTAAAATAAAATTATAAAATATCATACTAGGGCCCACCATAGCTAAAATAAAGGTATTGAGAAAATATTGTGACATTTATTATGTTCCTGACTTTTTTTTTTAGCCAATTTATTAAGTCAAAATTCATAGTTTTACATATAGTTTTTTTGAGCAGACTTTTTTTTTTTTTTTTTTTTTTAAACTCATTTTTTAAAGTAAAAAACACATAGTTTTACCAACAAAAAAGAATTATGGAATAAAGTAATTTCTCCATTTATGTTTGGGGTAGTTTCATCCCCTAACAATAAAGTTAAATAATTTCCACCTTTATATTTTGTAGACAAGTATATAGTCCCTGTTGTACTCTCTTAGTTAAACCCTAACAAAATCTTATTATTCCTATAATATTTTATTGTGCAATATCTAAAATACCTCACTAAATTTTAATGTCCCAAAAATTTTCTTTGTGTATTTTGAGTTTTGTGTGTTGTTATACTTAAAAAGTAAAAATATGTTATGTTGTATTCTATTTCTTACCTAGAGAACACTAATATATTAGTGGTTTAAATCTTTTAGATTTATACGTTTATCTAATAGAAACTTCAATGACATATGTCTTTTGTTATTTTGTTCTTTTTTTTATTTGTTTTCTTTCTTAAAAATGTGTTCATTAAAAATTAAGCTAAGCATTGTAGTTAGGCTCATAAAATAAAATGATAAAGAACAAAGTATGAATAACAAAATATTCATTACAAATGGTTGTAAGTATTTAATTTGATAAAGAGTTTCAATTGTAGTATATGTCATTATTTATTGCAAAAATTTAAATACTGTGACAATATTTTATCAAAACATAGTTGTTTATTATTGGAAGATGACGGCATTTGTTATCATTCTTAATTATTTGAATTTTGTTGTGAGTAGATACTATCTTTAGTAAATAGGTTTTAAAAAATGAAAAAGTATTTTGCATCAAATGATACTACGTTATCTATATCAAAATTTAATAAACGAGAGACATATGTGTAAAAATAACTGCCTACTAACACATGTTTTTCAATTATTGGTGGGTTAATTATTTTTTACTGACACGTCTCACACTTATTTGATTTTGATACCACTGATATGGTATTATTTGAAATCAAATACCTTGTCCTAATAAATTATTATATTAAATAGATAGTCATACATTAAATAACTATTCAAAATTTAAATACATGGTTTGATATTACTTCAAAAAACAATCCTATCTTAAATTTTCTCGCTCAAGGGCAACACATGCAACCCTTACTAGTAAATAATAAAATTCTAAATGTATTATGGAGCAAGCATGATTCAATTAAGACAAATTAGGACCATATACAGAATCTAAAACTTTTTATTTTTATTTATACTACCATCCCATGACCCAATTTATATCTATATATTGCTAAAAGCCGAAACGTAGCATTTAATGTTGCTACGCTCAGGTTGAGCCACATCAGCTACCATTTCATTACCATTCTTTTTCCTAAATTTGTCTTACAATTTAAAATTATTTTTCTTAAATCTATATCTATATCTATATCTATATATTACAAAAAGTTGAAGCGTAGCATTTAATGTTGTTACGCTCAAGTTAAGCCACATCAGCTACCATGTCATTACCATTCTTTTTCCAGAATTTTTCTTACAATTTAAAATTATTTTTCTTAAATTTAAAAATACTAATAAAAAGAAAATAATTTCCAACTCTTTGGGCACGTTTGGTACACTGTAATGATTATTACATGGGAATAGGAATAAGTATTACAAGGAATACATTAAGTTGGAATGTAATAAGTATTACTATTCATTAGTTTGGTGACCATTTAGAAATAGAATCCTGAATATGCATCCACAATTTAATAGAGTATAAAAAGAAGGTGTAATTAAATCATTTTTAAGTCCAATTTCCTAAAATACACTAATTTTAGAGTATTCAAAATAGAGCTAATAATTAACAATAAGGAAAATTTATTTTCTTTCCTTTTAAAGATATGACAACTAATGACTTTTTAGGAATTTTTTTTAAAAAGTTATTACATCAAGTGAAGGAATAGATATTCAGTACTTTTGATAAGGAATAGTTATTCCTCATTTTGAAGAATAGCTATTCATAAGGAATAACTATTCATTGTAATAAAAACATAACCAAACAACCGAATAGTTATGCAATAGGAATATCTATTACATTACAGTGTCTATTACAGTCTACCAAACGTGCCCTTTGTGTTTCACGGTTACAATTTTAGATGGCAACCCTCTGTGTTCTATGGTTACAATTTTAAACAGCAACCTTTTGTGTTCCACAGTTACAATCTCAAACGACAACCCTTCAGCTTTCTAACACCAGACTTTGGCTTTCTAACTCCTTCACCTCTTCCTCTCCTCACACTATATTAAAATTGAAAAGCTAAATGATTTAGTTTAAGTATCTCTAAATCCCAGTTGGTCTTGACCTTTATTCTTGTGGCTGCTTGCATAATAGTTCAATGTAAGGATTAGATTAATAATGTTGTTCTTTTTTATTGCTGTTTTTATTCCCCCTTTCCTTTTCTTTTCTAAATTTTGTTACTACCTCTTTTGTGTTGTGGGTCATATATGAGTTTTTATGTATTTAGGTTGGGTATTTGTATTGATATATGATTTTTTTTTTCTATGTTTAAAATTGATTTGGTTTTTTTTTTTTTTTTTTTTTTTTTTTTTAATGTTTGAGATGAAAACATTATTGGTTTATATTATGTAATCTGTGTGATAGATTTATAGAAGTATCTGTGTGATAGAGTTTTAGTAGTTAGAAAATTGAATGATAGAGTTCTAGTAGTATTTGTGCTTGCAGAAATTCAATTGAATGATGTAATCCGTGCCTGCAGCAATTTGAATTATAAAGTTTGAAATTCAATACTATACTTAGAACATGATACTTTTCCTTTTTTCTTGGTCTCCTCATTTAAGTGAATCCCTCCTTCATCATTGAAATCGATTTAAAAATTCCTTCAATTGGCTTTGATTGTACTCTTGGGTATATCATAAAAGAATGTTTTTTGATATAATCTTTTTATGGTAATTATCATCATTTTTGTTGTAGTTGAATCAAAATAAGATTATGCTAGATTTACATAATTAGTAGTTGTTGCATCTTCATCATTATCACAAGTTTAAGATAGAGATTACCCTCATCAATAGCTACTGCATCTTCTTCATTGCCAAACTGATCATCTTGACAAACCTTTTATTTATTTAATTGTACCACATGTATTTATTTACTTATGGATTCTATTTGATTGTAAGATTTTTATGTCTTTTGATATAAATTAACTAGCTGGTATGCTAGCCAAACTGCTTGCTTCTTTAGTTTTTTTAATCTTTTACTTTGTCTCCAACACTATCATAATTGGTTGTCTCTTTAATGGCAATAACTGTCTCCATCGATATATATATATATATATATATATATGTGTGTGTGTGTGTGTGTGTGTGTGTGTGTGTGTGTGTGTGTTTTGTAGGAACCAAGCAAGAATGAGTTTAAGATGCTTGCTTTGTTATTATCTCAATTTTTTTATAGCATGAACAACTTGCGGTATTGAAGTAATTGCTAAATATTTTTTATCAATAGTTACTTGTTAATAGGTGTTTGACAATTTTAGAATATGAGAAGTTTTAGGTTAAATGGGTAACAACTTTAATTTTGTTAATTTTTGCTTTCTAAATTACTAATAGTGATTTATCATGTTAAATTGGTAGTTTTTTTGTTTTTTTTTTTTTACAGAAGTGATAGAAGTTTATTTGTATATTAATCAGATACAATGTTGTAATGTTATTTTTTTTTTCTAATTTGTGAGGTTTAATTCAAATAATTTTGAATAAGTTATCTGAAATCAAATTCAATATAAAATAAATTTTGTTAGGGACTCTATAAGGCTAAGGGGAGTTTGAAGATAATATAAGTTTTGGTCTCATATAATACACTTATATTGTGAGCTTTAGGTGCTACAAGTAGTATTGTCATAACTTAGATATGAAACTCTAGATGTAACACATATAACTAAGGATAACGACATTCACTAATATTTGTCTTTTAATTTAAATGGTATTTCGCATAATTGCTTTGCATTCATTCTATTTTATTTTCAATAATTTTTATATGCATTACACAGGCTAGCAACTAGTACATTTAAAGTCTATTTCTTTTCTTTTTATTATTATTATTTTTTTTGGGAACCAAGGCCTATTTCATATATGAATTTTTTTATCAAATTATTTTTTATATGTGATTAACAGTCTTAATGTGAGTTTGGCAAAAATTATAAAACCAGCTTATTTTATTATTTAATATATTTTTGCTATTATTTATGAGTCTCACTGCACTTTTTGATACTATTTATGGGTCTCATTGTACTATTTCAACTAACTTTTATTTTTATCTATAGTACTCTTAGCAAAAAAATTTAATTTTCAGCAAAATAAGCGGATCCCTAACAAACTCTTATTGTTAATTCCCTTTAAAAAAAGTCCACTTCTAACTCAACAACCATATAAAAGTTCTTAAACAAGTACAAAGCCCACCACAACATACCCATTGTCCATTGATATCAAAAACATTATTCAAAACGAGCACGATTCTTTTAATTCCTTTTCTTTACAGATTGGTTAATTATAAAAAGATGAATCAATCTCCTAAAAGTAAGCAATAATATGATCAAAGGTTTGAAGAAGGGAGACATGAACGGAGACAGGAAGATGGGTTTCAAATGATAGCTCATCAGTACAAGGACACTTGAATTTTTTTTTTTTTGGGAAGTTATTTCTTTTCTTTTTACTTAAGAATATGAGGACAATTATTTCATTTCTATGTAGAATCAAGTATGTCTAGAAGAAAAAAAGTATGTCCCTGTCACAGTGCTCACATGTGACACAACGTGGCTTCACACTTTTGCGGGAGAGACCCACAAGCATATGTTAAAGTACATCCTACTTGCATTTGTATTTTCTAATTCTCGAATCCAAAAGCTTTTGCTAATTTTTATTAATGCTACTTACTTTCTTACTTCTATTTATTCTTTTTATAAAAAAAAAAAAAAAAATTGGCCCCTTTTTTGCAGAACGAAGTGGTGAAGATTTTTAAATACCACTTTATGTAGAAAAAAAAAAAAAACAATTGATTCTTCCATTAACCAAGAAATAAATGAAGGACTTGTGTTTGGTGCTCTAAGGGTCTGTTTAGTTGGAGGAGTGGAAAAGTGAGAGGATGGAAAATTGTGGAATGATGGAAAAGTGGGAAGATGAAAAATATTTAGTTTTCTCTCTTGTGTGTCTGGTTGGAGGGGTAGAAAAGTGGGAGGGTAGAAAATGTAATTTATATAAATTGACTATTATACCCTTGTTACATAATATGTAAAAAAATAGATTTATTTGTACTCATTACATAATATAAAATTTACCAGATCATATATATAAATCTATATTATTATTTTTAATATTATAATGTAAAAATTAGATTAGGTCACGTTGAAAAAAAAAAACTTTAAGGTAATGTTGAAAAAAAAAAAAAAAAAAAAAAGAAGAACGTAATGTTGAAAAAGAAAAAAAAAAAAAAACAACAAAAACAATGTTCAGTAATAAAGTTGAAATGAAAAAAAAAAAAAAAAATCAAAGTTCAGTAACGTTGAAATGTAAAAAAAAAAAAAAAAAAAAAAAAAAAAAAAAGAATCAACATTTTCTCGTGTGGGATGGAGGCTTTTTAGTAAAAGCCCCCATCCCAATTTTTCTCCCCCACCATTTTCCTCCCAATATGGGAGGAAAATTTTTGTGGGCCTGGGAAAAAAATTTTCCTCCCAGTTTTCTATCCTCTCTTTCTTTTCTCTTGAAATGAACTGTGGAAAATGTCTATTTTCCTCCCTTAGTTTTTCATTCTCCCTATTTTCACTTCAAACGGATAAGACCTAAGTGTAATCCACTCAACGGGATATAGACATGACACGTGCTTGATTGATTCTTCCACTTATCAGGTTAGAATGAGAATTTTACGGTGTAATTATCAACATTTATATAGTGAATCTAATGCTTTTTGCTTTGTATGATGTTTATTGGGATCATGTCTGAAAAATGGTTCAAACTTGATATATCAAAAACACTTCTAATGGTCCCTATCTTTAGGTTTTTTATTTTTTATTTTAATAATGAGTTATAAAATGACAATGATAAGATAAAATAAAACCTTGCCAAAAGAAAAATACCAGTAGAATTGAAAATTCGTTCAATTCTACCACTAGTTTTAATCATTTACAAATACTTCAATAGTATATAGTACCCTTTTTTAAGTATTCGCAAAAACATTTTTATAAACTTAAGGAAAATTTATATTTCCATGAAGCTTTATGTTATTGCTCTGTTCACAATTTATCGTTGATTAATTCAAAACCAAGCTCTCTAACACCATTTTTTTTTTGGCTGAATAATACTTTTCATTGTTTATGCACATCTTAATCATTGTCCCTTGGGGTCTCATTGCACCACCTAAAAACGTACGCGACTGATAGAGCTGCAATCAGCCTCCTATGTTAGAGTTTAGAAAACAAAGAAGCAGCCTTGAAAGTTCAGTTACTATGTATTGTAAACAGCTAGTCCTATCTTGTATGTACATCAAAAGCCACTTGTCCCATCTTTGTGACATTACTTTTACAATGGAATAACTAAGCATCGATATACAAATATATCTTCGCAGTTAAGAATAGGTCTTCCATTGCATGATATGACCAGCTGGCCAAAAGATCACTCCCCAATTAATTAACCTGCTCCAAAAAACAATGCTATATAATCAATATTAAGATCATCTATTATACAAAACACTAATGACAAAACAACACTAACACAGATAAATTGTATGTCTCGGGCCTCTCGATCCTCTCAATGCCCTCACAAGCAGTGACATTCATTGCTTGCGGCCAATATGACTCATTCTGAAGATGCATCCTCTTCAGCTCACAAGACATGTCGGTCTCAAGCATTTCAAACAAAGTAGAGAAGTAGGAAAGAGCCTGTTGAAATCTTGAAGTATAGAAGGGTACATCATGGGCTGCATTCACAACCCCCTGTATGAAAACATGTGGATTCATCTTCCTGATCAGATTCAAGACAGCATTTCTTGGACTCTACCACTACAGTCTACTCAAGTAGGTGTTTGAGCTTAAATATGCAATTCATGACAAGTACCTCATTATTGCCAATTTTGAGATCTTCAATTTGAATAGTGTCCCACTTTTTGCTTTTGCATGGAACTCAAATTTGAACATTGAAAGTCCCAAATAGTTTGACAGGCAAAAGTCATGCACGAAAAAAACTAAAAGCTATATTATGCACGGAGATAAAAAGCAAAAAGTAAATATATTTTTGCCTAGCGGTTGCTTATAACATCTCTCTCATATCTAGACGAGTCTCACCCTTATGAGAATCAACTGCACATATGAATGTTATATGCATCTGTTATACAAATAATAAATTCTAAAGGAAATATGGAACAAGCATGGTTTATTTAAGACAGATTAAGACCATTGTTCAGAATCTAAAACCTTTCTATTTTATTTCCTTTTCGATTTATACTACCATCCCAAGTGCCATGGCTCATGGCATTTTAAGTCTTTTTCATACATGAAATTTTATTATGGAAATATTTCATATATATGGTCAACAGTCTTATTGTTATTAAATAAAAAATAAAAAATTGTTCCACTTCCAACTCAACTACCATATATATGACAGACACAACACAACATGCCCATTGATATCAGAAAAATTAATCAAAACAAGCATAACACTTTCGATTCCTTTCCAGATTGGTTAATTATAAAAAGATTAATCAATCTCCTAAAAGTAAACAATAAAAGGTTCGAAGAGTCTACCAATAGACCCAAAAGTAAAAGAAAAACGAAGAAATAGGAACTATGACACAGAGACAGGAAGAGTAGGGAGACAACAACAGGAGAAAGTATCTGATACCACATCAGTACGAGGATACCCAATTTGTATTCTTTTTAGTGAATATTTATAAGAGGACAATTATTTCAATTCTCGAATGTTTGTCCTTTCTCACAGTGCTGGCATGTGACACAACATGATTCACAATTGCAAATGCTTTTTGCTAATGTTTAATATTTTCTCTCGTAAACTCTTTTTTTGGCCCTTTCTCATTAAACGAGGCATCCAAGATTTTTAATTACCCCTTTATGTAGAAAAAAAATACATGTACAGATTTTTAAATACCCAATTGATTCTTCCATTAACCAGGCAATAAAACAAAGGACTTGTGTTTGGTACTTTACATCTAATCTATTGGAGATTCTCCAAATATATATATATATATATATATATATAGAGAGAGAGAGAGAGAGAGAGAGAGAGAGAGAGAGAGAGAGAGAGAGAGAGAGAGAGAGAATATTCCTCACAAGAGATCCTGTTTATGAACTGTTGTTTTACTGTGGTCTCTGTAATCAGTATTCTACCTACCACAAACATGAGTGTTATGATGATCCCCCATGGGATCCTTGTCCCATATGGGATCCCTATGAAGGTTACCCATTTGATGCTGCTTCTGCTGGCTCCATCTGATGATTGATATTCTCACTCCTGATCTAGGAGCATTTTAATGACCTTACTATTTGCCTAGCCAACACAAAGACCAATAATTCTGCTTTTACTGTTTCTGATCATGATTCCCCTATTGACTGCTTCTGGCACTTCACGCCAAACTACTTTCGGCTCCTGATTTGGCGCTTTTCCTGAATTGGCGCTCCTAATGATGCTTTTGATGCCCTCACGGGTCCTAATATAAATAGTAAAAAGTGAATAATGACTTTTTTACTATTCACTGCTTTATTTACCTATTTAAGGGGAGTTGTCCCTTATTGTTAAACTCAGAAATTTCTCTTAAGATTTTCTTTAGAACCTCCTAAATACTCAAAATTTCTCGCTATTTTCACAAAGCTTGTAACTAGAAACCAGGACTAGCCTTCAAGCCTTGTACTACTATCCCTGTTGATTATTATAATTTTGTAACTACTGCTACTACTGTAAGTGTTTTGATCTACTTTCAATAATTACTTCTGTTTTCAATACTCTTGAATTATTTTGATACAACTGTGTAGCTGATTCTACCGCCTTACTTTATATATATATATATATATATATATATATAGTTATAAAAAAAAGTCAAGATTATTGTTCGGAAATCATGGGATACAAACACGACATGTGCTATATTGATTCTTCCATTTTATCACGCAAGGTATGAGAATTTTGCGGTGTGATTATCAACTTCCATACAGTGAGTTTAATGCTTTTTTACTTTGTATGATATTTATTGGGACCATGTCTAGGCCTAAGTTCAACTTGATGTATCAAAAGTCAAAAAACTTCACCAATGGTCTCCACCTTTATGTCCGTTATTAGGAATAACTTATCTAGTTTTTTGTTGAAAATTTGTTGCTGAAAGTGTGTTAAAGTATCCTTTATCTTGACAAAATTTGAAAAAAAAAAAAAGGGAAAAAGTAATGTTTTAAAAAGTTGTACATAAGAACTAAAAACTAAAAGCTAAAACTAATGCCAAATAGACTCTTAGTTTTTTTTTTTTATTATAAAATAAATATTTTAAATGATAAATTTTCCACTTATAAAATGACAAGATATAGAATAAAACCTTGCCAAAAGAAAAGTACCAGTAGAATTGAAAATTGGACCAATATTTATGTAAATCAAGGACATTTAACTAATCTCAAGACTAGGTAAGTGATAAAGTGATAAATAAATAATTTTCAAGCAAACAAAAATATTGTTTAACTAATCTCAAAACTAGCTCAATTCTACCACTAGTAAATTCCATCATTTTTAAAATTTTGTCTAATCAATAATTTCTTCATCCAACCTTATAGTAAGGGAATGTGGAAAGAATTCAAATTAACATTTTATTATTTTCGCCTGTCGAAAATTTGTTTTTACTTTAAAAAATTGACTTAATTTTGCAAAATTAAATGGAACTGTTATTGTAGGAGAGGGAGTAATAGTATATACTAAAAGCCTTAGTTTATAAATTAAGAAGAAAGTAGTGAACTAAATTCGTTGAAAGATGTATGGTGAATTGCCTGAACGGCATATAGTCAACTGGATATCAACGAATTCTTCATTACCCCATTGACATCAATAACACAAGATAACTTGTAATCTCTTTCTCTTTCGGCAGACTGATTTCATTCATTATTGGTAACCAAATGGAATCAAAGCTTTAAATAATTTCTGCCCAACATCATCAATTAAGAGGTGACAGAATAATTTAGCTTTTGTCTCTCTTAAGAGATGATTGATAGCTTCCCAAATCTTGGATGCAAGCAAACTTCACCCCTTATCTATGGTAATCTTTCAAACATCCTTTGTATGAAATATGTGCAACACTCATAGGAGCTAATCAAAGGTAGAATGAGTACGCATGACAACAAGAAAAATTTTTTGAACAGAATTCTTGAACAACAATAACACAAGGTTGAATGACTACATCCTAGAGCTCGCTGCACGGTAAAAATAAACTTACTATGACAGAGCTCATAAACATGCATTGCAGGTTGCAAAGAAATGAATATTTCCTACTAAAATGACAATAGCCATGACCACATTATTCTTTCACTGTAAACTAATTTGTGCAACTATTGTTAAATTTCTGGTGGCATGAGTTTAGCACAAGAAGCCAATTATATGGAACAAATTATCTATGTCCTTGTTGCAAACCTTGACATATCAGATATCTCTCTAAATGAAGATCTTGTAGCTTTAGACCTCAACCACGATACCTTTCTAAAGAATGGTTTGCATATCTAGCTGAATTCAGAAAAGGAAAAACCAGAAAGAAAGCAAGAATTATATACAAACCCACCAGATGGAAAAGAACTACCAACTGTATTTATAATATAAAATTCAACCCTTCACATCTTCACTCTCTTATTGTTTATGCACGTCTTAATCCTTGCCCCTTGGGGTCTCATTGCTTCAATCAACCTCCTTTATTTAGAGTTTATCCAACAAAGGAGCAGCCTTGAAAGTTCAGTAACTATGTAATGTAAATAGCTAGTCCTATCTTGTATACATAGCTATGTAAATAAAAAACCAAGCCTACAAAAGTTCCCATCTTTGTTGCATAACTTTTACAATTGAATATAACTGCGTGTCTTGAAGCACAGTAACTATCCAAACATCGATAATGCTCATATATCTTTGCAGTTAAGAATAGGTCTTCCATAGCAAGATAATGAGCAGGAGGAAAAAAGATCACTCACCAATAAACCTGCTCCCAAAAACAGTGCAGTAAAATCAATATTAAGATTATATATTATACAAAACACTAATGGCAAGACAACAATGACAAAGACAAATTTAAAATTTAACCAGAAAACTTAAAAACCATAGCATTGCGTATAAGAAATCCAAGGCAAAATCATAGAGAACAAAGGGCAGCAAGTTGAACTCTTGCTAGCAGTATTCGATGTTGCCTTTGTTGAACAATGATCATGCATGTAACAATCAGGCCTCCAAAAAGAGAGTGCCTAAAGATTTCGTCCCTTCCAGCCCTGTAGCAGCCACTGGCAATCTTCTTCAATAACAAAATCCTTAGGGTAGCATGATTTCAGCCAGTTCTTGGCCATGTTCATCATCTCGTGATTCAAGTGCAGCTGCCTAAATTCAGCCCTCAGATTCCAAAGATGCCCACTGTTTGTATGTCTCTGGCCTCTCAATCCTCTCTGAGCCCTCTCACACGCAATTGCATTCATTGCTTGCTTCCCACATGTCTCACTCTCAATAAGCATCCTCTCCAGACTCTCACGGGGCATGCAGGTATCAAGCATTTCAAAAAAAGTAGAGAAGTAGAAAAGAGCCTGTCGAAATCTTAAAGTAAAGAAGGTCCACCATGGGCTGCATTCACAACCCCCTGTATGAAAACGTGCGGATTCATCTTCCTGAACAGCTTCAAGACAACATTTTTTGGACTGTCTACCACCACTGTCTCATCAAGTAGGTATTTGAGCTTAAACATACAATTTACGACAAGAACCTCATTATTGTCAATTTTGAGATCTTCAATTCGAATGGTGTCCCACTTTTTTTCTATTGCATTGAACTCAAATTGAACATTGAAAGTCTACGCATATTTTTCCAAGCGGGGCCCAGTCTCCTCAACCCTTTGGGCTGGTTGGAAACCTAGTTCTGCAAAATCAATTCCTGTAATTCAAAGCTTAGGAGGTCCACCAAGCCTTTCTGAGAGCTGTTGTATGAGGGAAGGCCATTGAAAACCATAAACAATACCAAAATCAACAATGTGGACTCGCCTTTCATTCTCAACTAAATTCATAATTGTCTTACTTGAGA
This sequence comes from Castanopsis chinensis, assembly GCA_032878915.1. Taxonomy (NCBI): domain Eukaryota; kingdom Viridiplantae; phylum Streptophyta; class Magnoliopsida; order Fagales; family Fagaceae; genus Castanopsis; species Castanopsis chinensis. The sequence continues at coordinate 27,599,518 of JAVQMG010000126.1, forward strand.
AGAAATTGGTAAGCTTAAAAAATGGAAAATGCAGTATAACACAAATGGTAAACTTTCAATACATCAGCAGCAGATGTCCGCCTAGTCATAATGGCTTTGTAAATCTGAGTATTAGAGCCAGCAATGCGTGTCTGGAGACCATTGGCAAAATAGTGAGCCACTCTCTGCATCCCATCCCCTACAGGAGAAGAATGCTATCTAATCTACTTCAGTAGCTCCCTGGCTATCCTTTGATCATCTGCTGCAACAGCTTCTGCACAAAGTGTAAAAAGAGATCCCAAATCCACAACACCCCTTTCACCTCCAGTCATCCTCCAATTGGCCCTTACATTAATTGACCCCCTTGGATTGGCCATTTGGCTGTACATTCATGCTTTTCTCTTTCTGCGTAGTTTCACGACGAATAGAATCAACTTCTATGGAGTCTAGCAAATTCATATTTGTTAGAACATATGTAATTCATGTTAGGAACATATGTCATCATCTATTGGTTAATTCTTTAACAAAACGCATTTTACTTGTAATTGAGTAGATTTAGGATGTGTTTAATGCTTTAAGGAACAAAGATTCAAGTTCAAGTGTTAAAGCCATGCAAGTTTGTCCAAGAATCAAGTAATGAAGTGCTGGTTTTTAAAGCTCGACAGCTAGTATCTATCGAGATTTAAAAAGCTATCTAAGCCTGAAGCTCGACAGCTATTCGGCAGATAGGGTATCTATCAAAAATTATGAAAATTAGATTTTCAATTCAGATTTCATTCCAATTCGTAAGCATACGTTTGAGCTTTCTTTTCTCACAACCCTAAACATGTATAAGGATTATTTTAAGGGCCGTCACAAAGAGCACAATTGCACAAGTATGGAGCAAAGTGTTGTTCATGCAAATTGTGACCAGAAACCTAGTTTACCCTGGTTCTTCCTTCTCTTGACGAAACTGCTGTGTTTGTACACCGTAGAGTTTTGTGACCAAGCAACTTCATGATCTTCATCGTGTGATGAACTGAAGAACTTTGCAGCCAATATCCTTCTTAGGTTGGTGATCAAGTTGCATATTGGAATCTGCGTATCTATTGGTTAGTCACGTACTGGAAGCCATGGGATAAAAGGAATTGTCACTACAGAACAAGTCCAATTGGGTATTGAAGTAAGGGTTCAACTATAGGTTGGTCTAAGGTACTGAGATTTTTTTACTTGTAACCACTTGTTTTGATAATAGTGGATTCTCAGGAGTAGTGACCTTAAATTCACCTGGTGGAATTTTGCCCTGATGATTTTCCCCATTCGTTAACAAATCACCTGTGTCAAATTTAATTTCCGCTGCATTTAGTTATTTGGTGATTTGTTTATGTTACCATGCGTTTTGCTTGTTAATTGGAATAATTAATTAACTTAGCTAATTAATCAATTAATTTATCACAAGGAGTTTTCTAAAATAAAAAAATTATCACAAGGGGTCAATACATTTTTGGCCTATCAATATCAAACATTTCCTGAGTAGATTCAGTAGAAGCTGTTGACTGCTTTCTAGTGTACTTTATACTCCTCCCCTCTTCTAAATTCACATCCTTAGAATAAGGGTTCCTTTTTGCCCTAAAAGCATCTAGGGAGTACAAATTCTCATCTTCCTTCTCAACCTTACATCCGAAATTCTTAGTTACCTCCTCCTGCTCTTTAACAAAAAATGCATTACTCTTCTAGTCAATAGCAAGACTATTTCTATTTGGAAGAAACTTACTCATTTCGTCAAGCCCTCTCTTAAATTGCAAAGAAAACTCACTGTCAAAAGATGTTTCAGGGATATTGCAAGTGCCTTCCAACAAGCTATGAGATGACTCAGGCGTGGATTGCGGAGCATTATTTGAGGATTCATACTGAATTAAATCACAATCCCAACCATGAATCATAAAGTTGTTGTTGATATTACTACAACTAGAGTCTTTGTGATTTAAAGCATGATATTCATCTAGGATTTCATGGTTTTGATCCACATAAGGCTAACCATTATTAGAAGAAGGTGGACCCTTCTCTCAAAGAAGCTTGGAGAATGATTTTTCGACAACCTTAAGTGTTGTAGACCCTTGATACATGTAGTCGTTCTCTTCCAAATCTTCCTCCAAAAGTATCTCGTTGATGTGAAAGTCATAGTAGTGTTTGTGTTTCAAAAAATTCAAATAATAAAAAAGGGAGTACTGTTCCAACGACTACTCCCAAAACGGTGTCGCCTGTTCAAATAGTTAAACATAAAACAAGCCTAAAGCCAAACACCATTGTTTCTCATTAATACAAACGATGTTGTTCCTGAGTGGTTTGAGTTATCAGATTTGAGAAGGGAAATTAGTTACCTCACATGTGTTGGTCTGTTATTGCACATGAAAAGTAGTTGTAACAAATCCCGTGTTTCTCGAGTTCTCTCTTCCTCGAACTATTAGATATATCTATATATGTTTACCTGTGTATTCATGTTTGCATTGTACTCTTTCTTGTTAATAATACCAGTAGTAATTCAATCTTATCTTCATTCCTGTTTTCTTCCTAAACTATTTCGTATAGTGTCTGTGAGTTTGGCAGTGTTTTTCCATGGTATCAGAGCTCTTGATCCACATCAATGGCTTTTGCACAATCTAGTTCATCTTCTTCATCATCTACTTCAAGTTCTTTGCCTTTTATGGTGATAGGCCAAGAATATATTAACCCCTTTGGTAAAATTAACCAATTAATTAATCAAGTGAATTAATTAGATTCAATTACATGCAATAAGCGTGGTAGCACAAACAAATCACCAACTAAAATAAATGCAGTGAAAAATAAGTTTGACACAGGTGATTTGTTTACAAATGGGAAAACTACCAAGGAAAAACCTCACCGGGTGAATTTAAGGTCACAACTCCTTAGAATCTATTATTATTAGTCACAAGCGGTTACAAGTATAAAGAATCTTATCAAACCCTTTGGCCTATCCCGAAATACCAAACTAGAGTTAAACCCTTACCCCAATACTCAATTGGACTTGTATTTTAGCGGTAATCTTTCTGTTCAATGCACGAATCTCAGTACGTGACTAACCAATGATGCACGGATTCCAACACGTGACTAACTCCATAGCAACCATTTGATTGATGTAGTTGATTTGCAACAGCTTCACATAGAAACACCAATAAAATCTTCAATGATGGTGTGAGAGACTTTGCTTGGTTACAAAACCCAAAAGAGTACAAGAGACGCAGCAAGAACTCTTTCTTCTATAAGAGGTGGCTAGGGTTTCAAAAAGAAAACCTTATGAAGCTCTCTAGGGTTAGGTTTTTCTTTTTCCACCTCCTTATTTAAATAGGAGCTCAATGGGCTCTCCTATTCCAAATAGGTATACACAAATCTTAGACTTTCCTAGTCTAATAAGGTTTATACAAACCCATAAACAAATAGCCTTTTAGAATAAAAAGGTTGCTGGCTATAGTTTGAATCTCGTAAACTCAATAGATCGAGATATATGTCGAGCTTTAATGAATCTCGATAGATTGAGCTTTTGTTGAGGAGGTCGAGACCTCCAAATTGCATTTTTCTTGAGCAGTTCTTAAGTAATCTTCATGTCTTCAATGTAACCACTTGTCATGATCATCTTGAACCTACTTAGATTTACCCAAATACAAGTAAAGTGAGTTTTGTCAAAGATATGCTAATTACATAAAAATATGTCCCTTACATATGGCTATTTCGAGTTTACTAGTGAATTCTTCACTATTGTTGTCAAATATGTCATCTATGATGACTATGAAACTTGACTATGGAAATTACACTGTTTGAAAACATCAAATTGAGGTAATTCTTGATACTTATTCAATGATTGATGTTCTTGATGATTCAATCATTACTCCAGATAGATTTCTAAAAGATTCATCTAGTAATTTCACTGTTAAGGTTAATTTAGCATTCATAGCTTGGAAGAATCGTAAGCAGGCTATGTTTACCTTTTTAAATTCAACACTCTTCCTAGGATTCTTGCTCTCACAATTGGGCAAAAATCTGCTAGAGGAGTCTGAAGAGTGTAAGAAAAGAGATTTGCATCAGTCTCAAGGTCTCATGTCATGAGTCTGCGTAATGAGTTGAATGCACTTACGAAAGGTGTTAATTCTATTGAAGGTTATTTTCAAAAGATTAAGCAAGCTCGTGATAGATTAGCTGTTGTTTCTGTGTTTGTGGATGATGAGTAGCTTCTCCATATTGTTCTTAATGGTCTTCCCTCTGAATATGATTCCTTTAGTTTTGCTATAAGGACTAGAAGTGATGTATTGTCAGTGGAGGAATTGAATGCTTTGCTTAATGCTGAAGAGAGAGTTATTAAGAAGAGATCCAATAGTGTTGATCCAACTTCTATGGCTATGGCTACAAATTTTTACTCTTAAGGTTTTCCTAGAGGAAGAAAAGGAAGAAATCACAATCAAAGAGGTAGAGGTGCTTGTGAAAATGGTCATAACTTTGGGGGAGTGAGTTCCAATTATGGTGGAGGTAGTTATTCTAGTTCTGGTTCTCAGTTTCAAATTTTTAATCAAGCTAAGCCTTCAAACAATCAAAGTCAAGGTCAATCTAGTAGGCCAATCTGTCAAATTTGTGGTAAGGGTCGTCATTCAACTCTTGATTGCTACCATTGCATGGATTTTGCATATCAAGGAAGGCTAAGCTTACTTCTATGGTGGCCAATGCTGCTTAGGTTCAAGCTTCCAATTCTTGGCTCGCTGACTCAGGTTGTTCAGATCATGTGACTCCAAATCTGTCACAACTTTCTCTTCATCAGCAACCAGTTCAAAGGAATGAAATTGTCACAGTTGGCAATGGTCAATAACTGCTAGTCACTCACATTGGTAATGGTGAGCTTCGAACCTTAACTCATAATTTTAGGCTTAACAATATTTTAAGAGTGCATGACCTTGCTTCTAATCTTTTGTTTGTTCATAAGGTTTGTCTCCAAAATAATGCATTTTTTTTAATTTGATGCACATAAGTTCTTAATTCAGGATTTGCCCTCGGGGTTGATCCTTTACGCTAGGTTAATTAAAGATGGGGTCTATCCCATTTCATCTCTCTTTGAACTGTCTTTATCTCCATCCTTGAGTCACTTCAAGAATTTTGCATTTGTGTCTGTCAAACCACAACACCACTTGCTTTGGCATCACAGACTTGGACATCCATGTTCTAGGCATTTATATTCAGCTCTTAAGAATGTATTTTCTTCCATTTCTTTGTCAATGATTGATGAGGTTTGTTCCTCTTGTGAATATTGTATAAATGCTAAGATGCACAAATTTCAATTGAAGAAAACTCCTCTTGTATCCACCTCAATTCTTGAAATTATGCACAGTAATGTTTGGAGTCCTTCTCCCATTACTTCTATACTTGGATATAATTACTATGTGCTTTTTGTTGATGATTACACTCGTTTCACTTGGCTGTTTCTGCTTAAGCATAAAAGTGAAGTTCTATCTGTTTTTAAGCATTTCAAGTCTATGGTTGAAACTCAACATAATTCTAAACTTAAGATTTTAAGAACTGATGATGGTTCTGAATATACTAATGCTGAGTTTCAAACATTTTGTTTTGCCACTGGCATTCTTCATCAAACTTCATGTCCTCACACACTTGAGCAGAATGGTGTTTCAGAAAGGAAACACAAGCATGTTGTTGAAATAGGTCTTGCTCTTCTCTATCAGTCTCATCTTCCTCTTAATTACTGGTCTTATGCTTATACTGCTGCTACTTAGCTTATTAATAGACTCCCCTCATCAATGTTAGGTTTTCATTTTCCTTGGGAGAAACTATACTTTAAACCTCCACCTCTTCATGCTCTTGAAGCATTTAGGTGTGCTTGCTACCCTTATCTTAGGCCCTTTAACAAAAATAAGCTGCAACCTAAACCTTGTGTCTTTCTTGGTTATCCTCCTCTATCTAAAGGGTATATCTGCCTAGATCCTACTTCTAATAAGATCTACATATCTTGTCATGTCTTGTTTGATGATACTCTTTTTCCTTTTTCTCATAATTCTGCCTTTACAAATTCTCATATTCCTTTTTCTTCATCATTATCTAGTTTGAATCCCTTTTATTGGCTTCTCCACCTGTTTCTTCTGACACCTCTCCTTCCCTTCCTTCAGCCTTTGATTTAACCTCCTCTCTTCTTCCTTCATTTCTTTCTCCTTCATGTCCTATTCTTGTTGTTCCTCCTCCTACTGACACTCCTCCCTCAGTGGATGTTCCACCTCCACCTTCCTTGTCTGTCCCTGTTGATCCTGTTCTTCCTTCTACCATTCCTAAGTCCACTGCACTTGTTCCTTCTACAAATAATTCCCATCCTATGATTACAAGGTCTAAGCATGGTATCTATAAGTCTAAAGTTATGCAGGTTCAGTGTGATTACTCAGTGACAGAACCTCCTTCATTTGCAATTGCTTCTAAACATCCTTAATGGGTGGCTGCCATGGATGCTAAATTTCATTCTCTACAGAAGCAACACCCATGGTCTTTGGTTCCTCTTCCTCCTCATAAGAACATTGTTACATGTAAGTGGGTTTATAAACTTAAGAGACATAGTGATGGTTCCATTGCAAGATACAAAGCCAGGTTAGTGGCTAGAGGCTACCTTCAACAATTTGGCTTGGATTATAATAAGACTTTCAGTCTTATGGTTAAGCTTGCCACTGTTAGACTTCTTCTTGCTTTGGCTGTGCAACATGGTTAGGAATTAAGGCAACTAGATGTTAGTAATGCCTTTCTACAAGGGATTCTTAAGGAAGAGGTCTATATGGCTCAACCTCAAGGTTATATTGATCTTGCTTTTCCAAGACATGTCTGCCTTCTTCATAAGGCTCTTTATGGTCTCAAGCAAGCTCCTCAATCTTGATTTGAGAGGTTTACTTCCCAATTGCTCCATATTGGATTTTGTGCTTCTGTTATTGATGGTAATCTCTTCATTTTGAGGCATGGTTCTTTCATCATGTATTCGTTGCTCTATATGGATGACATTATCGTCACAGGCAATAGTACTACCTTTGTCTCTTCTATTATCTAGCTTTTGGGAACTGATTCTGATCTCAAGGATCTTGGATTACTTCATTATTTCCTTGGTCTTCAGATTGATTATACTTCTACTGGTCTGTTTGTGCATTAGACCAAGTATGCTTCTGATTTGCTTAAGAAACTTGCTATGATTGACTGCAAGCCTTGTAATACTCCTTGCTCCCTTGATCATCATCTTCTACCTAATGACAGTCCTTTGTTATCTGATCCTACATCCTATAAGAGCTTGGTTGGTGCTTTGCAATCCCTCACTTTCACCAGGCCAAACCTCTTTTTTGCTATTCAACAGGCCTATCAATACATGAGCAATCCTACTCAAAATCACCTTTAAGCTGCCAAGCTCATTCTCAGATATCTTCAAGGCACTCTCCATTTTGGTTTTGCCTTTACTCTAAGTCAATTTTCTTTATCTACCTATAGTGATGTAGATTAGGCTAGAGATCTTGTGGATAGGCATTCAATCACTGGTATTGTTGTGTTTTTTGGCAATTGTCCCATCACTTGGTTTGCTAAGAAGCAAGCCACTGTTTTTCATTCCTCCACAGAAGCTGAGTATCATCCTTTAGCTTCCACTGCTACTGAATTGAATTGGATTAGGATGCTTCTTCATGATTTTGGTCTTTCCTTCCTCAACCTCCACTTCTTTCATGTGATAATGTTAATGCTTTGGTTATTTCTTCCAATCCTATGTTTCATGCGCGGACGAAACACATTGAATTTAATTATCATTTTGTTCGTGAGAAAGTGCTCAGGCAGGATTTTTTGATTAAATTCATCTCCACTCATGATCAACTTGCTGATTTGTTTACCAAGGGTCTTCCTTCTCCTAGGTTTCATTTGGAAAATCTCCTTTCATTTGGGGGGGATGAAAGCCATAGCAGTGTTTGTGTTTTAGAAAATTCAAATAACGAAGAAAGGAGTAATGTTCCAACGGCTACTCCCAAAACGGTGTTGTCTGTTGAAATAGGTAAACATAAAACACACCTAAAGCCAAACGCCGTCGTTTCTCATTAATACATACTGTTAAGTTTTAGATTCCTATAACTAAATTGTTTAACCTAATTACTTAATCAAGTGAATACTCAGGTTTACTATTCAGATCTAGGTTAAAACAATAACAATCATATCATGTAAAGTAGCGGAATATATAAAGAACACAAAGATCTGATAACCCAGGAAAACCAAACTGGTAAAAAACCTGGGAAGGATTTGACCTAGCTATCCTCAAGGTAAAAAACAAATCCACTATGAAAGAATTGAATTTTGTACAATAGAACTTAAACCACTAACATTCTATTACTACCTCGAGTAGGAAACTTACTACCACGACCCCATGATACCTTCGAGTCCATTGACTACTTCTTTCTTTAATCTGCAGCAACCACAAGTTCACCTACTTGTGAATCTTGATCTTCTTGAATGTTCTTTATGAAGCAACTGAATCAACCAGCAAGTTCTTAATGTGAATCTTGATCTTAATAGCTCTATGTGTGTATGAAGGTAAACACCTCTCAGATCTCACAAAAGATTCATCACACAACTTAATAAAGATTCTAGAGAGCTTTTGCGTACAAAACCCTAAATCTACAAAAGAGGCACACTCTTCTCTCTCTAAAAGCCCCCTTAAAAATGTGGTTAGGGTTTCCTTTATATACTAGAAGAAGTAGACCTGAAACCCTAATCCTTAATGGGCTTGAACTATTGTTTGGGTCGACTTAAAATTCTGCAGATACGTGTTTCGATCAATAGAGCCTGTCTTTCAATCGATTGAACTAGGTAGTTTCTAAAATCTTTTTTTTGCAGCTTACTTGTTCTTGAATCTTTACCTGTATCACCTTGAACATTGTCTAATAATACCTATAGACTCTACGATCTATATTTAGACAAGCTTGTGTTCACAATTTGCCAATTGTTCTAAAATTTTAGAACCTAACACATACAATGTCGTTCCTAAGTGGTTTGAATTATCAAATTTGAGAGGGAAAGTTAGTTACCTCACGTGTGTTGGTCTATTATTACGTGAAAAGTAGTTGTAACAAATCCCGTGTTTCTCGGGTACTCTCTTCCTTTTACTGTTAGATATATCTATATATATTTACCCATGTATTCATGATTGTATTGTACTCTTTCTTGTTAATAATACCAGTAGTAATTCATTCTTATCTTCATCTCTGTTTTCTTCCTAAACTATTTGGTATAGTATCTATGAGTTTGAGAGTGTTTTTACATGATGTACTTGAGAACTACATCACTAGAATCGTAGCCCTCGTGTATATTTAACTCTAGCTTGACACTCAAAGGAGGGGTTAAGTTAGTGGGGATTGCTTTGGACGGCCAAACTACAAAACTTGCATGGTTTTAGTCAACAAACATACCATTAGTTTCATTTAAATCACTTAATTTTAATCCAGTAGGGTACAACAAGATTTGCTCAAGGGTGGATGATTTATGACTATCTACTTAACAGGAACTAATACCCAACAACAACAACAAAACTTTAGTCCCAAAATTTGGGATCTGTCATGGATCCTTAACAAATTAGATTGGGTTTGTCACATGAATTCCTTTCCTCCATTGTATTCTATCTAAAGTTGTGTTCTCTATTTCTTCCCTAATTGACATGTCTTTTTTTATTACTTCTACTAATACCCACAACACAATAATTTTTATCCAGAAAGTATTTTTTTCCAGAACTGCTTCCTTCTACTTAATCCTAGAGAATTCTATTTAAAAACCTAGAATACAAAACCCTCTGCAAAATTAAATGCTACATACAAAAACCGTGCAACTGGATCCAGGGGGAAGTAGAGATATTAGGCAATAGATTATAACAGAAGTGTATGTAGAATATTGAATAAAGGAAATGAACACATTAAAACAAATGACAAAATCTACAACTATTGGAACACTATTTGCTACAGTTTGGGACCAGAATTTTACAATATGACCTTTACATCTTTAGTCCTAGGAACCATAAAACCAATAATTTCTAGCATAATGGTTTGAAATTAAAGTTGTAGGTAGTAAACGATTAAGTAGCTGAGACTAGCTTTTTAGATTTTGATTAATCAATCTCCTAAAAGTAAACAATAAAATGAAAATCTAATGATAGGAAATAGGAAATATAGGAAAGGAGGGTGATAAACAAGCAAGAAACAGAGTCAACAAGGACACCTATTTTTTTTCTTTTTAGTGAATACTAGCCATAGACCTATGCAATGCATGAGAATATTAATATTATGTAATAAGGTGTAATATATAAAAAGTAACCATTACTTTAAGTATTATCTATTTTAAAAAAAAAAATTCTATAAGTATTTTTTTATCTTTTTATCTCTACAAATATATCATTTTATTATTATTTTTTATGTTTAATTAATATTTTTTTTAAGTGAACCAAATTTTTTTAACTTCTATTGTAGTGTATTATATTTGCTTAATATACAGCTAAACTTTATAAGTTTCAAATTTATTATTCAAAATTTTCATCTCTTAAGGGATAAGGAAATTATCATAATAATTAAAACTCCAAAATTAAAATGAAACTAAAGGAATAAATAATAGGCTTTATAATATTACTCAAACAAATGGTAGGCATATTCAAATTCCTGTTTCCAAAAAAACTAAGTATTAACCAAAACTAAAATTCAATTAAAGCTAAAAAAGGGGAAAGAGAAGACTTTCTGATGGGATATTAAAAAAAAACACAATACCAAAACACATATTAGAAAAAAAAAAAAAAAAACTATCAACCTTAATTAGAGTTATAAGAAAGAGCAAAAATTTACCAAAAGAAAGTAGAGAGAAAGAGAAAGAGTACTCACAGTTTTGTGTGGGAAAAATATGGATTGAATGGGAAAATGATATAAAATCAATACAAATAAAATGGGTAGAAGAAGAGTCAAAATCATGGTTTTGAAACCCAGACCGTTCATTGAACCGTAAAAGGGAGAGGCTCAAGGTTTTTGAGGTCGAACCGAGATCAAACCAGGGTCGAATCGCAATGATGTCATAATTAATTTAATAATTATTTTAAATATATATATATATAAATATTAAATTAATAAAAAATAGAAAATTAACTAAAATAGTCTAATTCATTTAGAGATCTATCTTTCAAATATTTTTTATATCATAACTTTCACAAGAAAAATAAGAAATGTCAAATCCTTAGCAAACATAAATATGAATTACTCAATTAATCCATAAAAGTACAAAGTAAAAATGCATAAACAAGTCTCCAACTTACACATTGTTTCTTACAAAAGTACATAAAACTGATGTCTAAAAAACAAAATAGAACTTCAAACTCCAAGTTACACATTGTCTTACAAAAAGATAGAAATTATCTCTAAAATACAAAATAGAATTTCAAAGTTCAAACAGAATTATTATGATTACAAATCATCAATGTCATCAAAATTATCATGCTCATCATCAGCCCCTGAAAATCCAGGAGAAGGGCTTATAGTTTGTCCAAATGTTCCCAAATCAACTCCTTCAATCTCACTGCTATCATCTACACATAAGTTTGAACAAAATAAAAAGAAAAATCATTATAATGTTTACACAAGTTTGAAAAGAATAAAAGAAAAATCACTATAGGTTATCAAATTGTTTGCATATAAACTAACCTTCAGTATTAGAAGAAGGCTCTACACTTGTTGGATACGCACCCTCTTCATAAATTGCATTCTCTAACTCTTCATATCCTAGATATGGGTCTTCCTCTTCCTCAAATACCCAAAAATTAGTTTTGTCGATACTTGCATAATCAATGGGGTCAAAATTAAATTTCTTGTTGTAAAGCTTGCATTATAAAATGTCATCCTCATTATTGGAATTTGAACATAATTAGTAACTAACAATTACATTATATAAATGACTTCCTAAAAATTAATGCAATGACAAGATATAGCATTTAGTTACCTATGTCTCAATCGCAAGTTTTGATGAACAAACACAAGATCATTGAGCCTTTGATGCTCCAACCAATTTCTCATCTTAGAATGTATTTATTCAAATAAACTTCAATTACGCTCACATCCAGAAGAGGCGGAAGTTTGGCTAAGGATTCTAATTGCCAATTTTTGCAAGTTTGGAGCATCAGCCCCCCACAACTTCCACCATTAATCTGAGTTTCATAACACAACATAACTAATATTAATAAACAAAAAAACTAAGATTTATTTATAGTATTAAAGTAAACTAATTACTTCTCACCTGGATGAGTGGTCTTGCTTGTTGACAATGCAAGATCTCTATTAAAACTCCCAATACGGTCTCGAAAATATTGGGTTTCCTTAATTACCTTTTCTTGGTCAACATCGTATTTTTTTTCCAATGTAGTCCAAGACAACCATATTTACTGCAGGTTTCCGACAAAAATTCTCTGCATTATATTGAAAAGCGGGATTTAACCAATATGCAGCAGCATGAAGATCTTTGTGCAAATGTTTATCCCAACGGTTTTTTATAATTGAGGTGTATGGCTTGTACAAGTGCTTCTTCATTCGGAAGATCTTCTTGATTCCCAACCGTGCCCTATACATGCCCTCATACACATATCCTATTGCAGGCCTTTGATCAAAATCAACAATCCGTGACAAACGAATGAGTGGTGATGAAATCTTGACCATAACATTAATATCATCCCAAAAAGAATTATCCAAAATGATAGAAACTGCTTCTTTTGCCTTTAACTCTTTTGCCAATCTATTGTCCACAAAGAACTTGCTAGTCACTAAGGCTTGCAAGTCATGCTTATGCACATGAATGCTTCCAAATGCAAGGAAAGTAGTAGCAAATCTTGTTGCTTCCAGACATACAATTTCTGTCCAACTAGGTCTATTCCTCAACCAAGCAAGCAAAGCCACATGATTATAAATAAAAACCGTAATTTTGGAAGCATGTTCTTTGAGTCTATTCACATGAGGCATATCTCCCATATCTTTCAACACAAGATTCAAGCAATGTGCTGCATAAGGAGACCAACTAATAGTTTTATAATTTTCACACAATAATTTACCAGCAGATACATAGTTGGAAGCATTATCAGTAACTATGTGAACTATGTTTTTTGGACCGACCTATGTAATCACTTCATTAAACAATTTAAACAAGTTTCTAGAACTCTTCACAATCTCTGAGGCATCAACTAATTTTACAAATACCATTCCCCTAGGACAATAAACAAGGAAATTGATCAATGACCTATGTCTAGTATCTGTCCAACCATCAGCCATAAGTGTACATCCAACTTCTGCCTAATGCCTATGTTATGAGTCAACCAACAATTGAACCTCTTTCTTTTGATCCCTTAACAAAGGGACCCGTATAGCATGATAAGTTGGACCTTTGTAACCAGGACCAACAGCAGCTATAGCATCAATCATCATTTGGTAATACACTGAAGTCACAGCATTAAAAGGAATGCAAGTGTCATACATCCACCTTGCAATAGCCATATCAGCTTGCCTCACCTTTTCTGTGCTTTGGGACACACTTTTAAGAGATGGTTGAGCTCCTGGAGTAGTTCTTGGAGCAAAGTAATTACCCATCGGCTTTGTATCCTTTCTTTTACCTAAAACAGTTTTTTTAGGCAACCCACTACTAAATACTTCTTGAACATCTTCATCTTCTTGCACATCACTATATGCAGAAGGCACATTAAATATTTCTTCTTGACGTTGTTTTTCAGCCTTTCTCTTCAACTCAAACTCTTTCAAATATTCTAACATTTGGTGTCTCACATCATGAGAAACTTTTTTACATGATGCAATATCACCTTTTATCCCCGCAAGGTGTCGTTTCATCCTATTAATACCCCACCTTTATATATTTGCCTACAATACACACATGTAAAAGTATTCTGTCCCTTCTCATCCGCCCCAAGGCTAAAATGTTCCCAAGCCAGATCAACATTTTCCCTTACTCTTAAGATAGACTCCATTACATTAAAATCACCGTCATGTGATGGAGTAGACCCAGTCTCTGTTTCCATTTTAATCTAAAAGACTAAACACCCAGTCAAACACTCATAGACCCATCAATTTTTGAAATACAGAGAGTCAAAGAATCACAACTTCATACACAGAGTCAAATTAACAAATTAACATACATAGAGTCATAGAGTCAAAGAATCACAAATTGACAACCAAAGGTTCATAATTTCCAATCAACCAGCTCGCATGTTTTCAATTAACACTTCTTAGTTCTTACCTTAATGAACTTAGCATTAGTTCAATCGTATTCCCCGCAATCTTTCAAAACTAAACAAAACAGAACAATAAAAACAGTTCTAAACTAATAAACTCTACTCCAACAATTCTAAACTAATAAAAACAGAACAATCCTAGCATACAAATTCAAGCAAAACTTCAGTGTTATTTGTTGCTAATGACCCACATACACATACTGCATATACACAAATAGAGATACATATGTACATAATGTATAAAAATTAAAATTGTTGGATTACTCAACTGTAAAGAAGATGAGCCATTAGGAATAGAGGTACTGATTCTACCAAAAAGGCTAGATTAGCGCTTTGACGAGTCAAGGTTGCGACTGAAACTGATGCTTGAAACCTGAGATTTTTGAGAAGATTAGTAGATAAATCGTATAACTAATAAAAATTATAATATTTTAATGTGTGTGTGTGATTTTTTGTGTAAATACAAAGTAAAGAAATTAAGCTCCAATCAATATAGACACACATAATCTTTAATAATGATTCCCTTAAAAAACCACGCCAAAAAAACCACAATTAAGCTCTATTCATCAAAACCCCAATTAACCCCAAGTACTAATAATCTAACCTTCCCATAAGCAAAAATCAAACACCATAATTTCCACTCAGTAAACGACCACAACAAATAAAAATAAAATGCACATTAAAAAAAAAAAAAAAAAAAACTAAGGAGCTGCGATGGGGACTTGTGATGGTGCCATGAACGACAGTGAGCTGCGACAAGGCAGAGAGTGAGCAGCGACGGCAACGGCGACGAAAGTGAGCTGCGACGAGGGAGAGAGGCAGAGATGAGAGTGAGAGAGAGAGAGGCAGAGCTGCGATATGGGCTACGACGCGATCTGGGCTCGACGGCAACGAGATGAGAGTGAGAGAAAGAGAGAGGCAGAGCTGCGATTTGGGGCCTCTGGGCTGCAACGGCGACGAGATGAGAGTGAGAAGAGAGAGTAATCGAGAGAGAGTGAGGGCGATGTAATCAAGTTTCAACATTTTAAGGTATTTGTTAGTCTGTATGCTCCATCCAAACGACGTCGTATAGGGGGGGAAAAAAAGGGCGAAGTAGAGCCGTTTTAAGGCTTGAAACAAGGCACCTATGTGAACCAGTCACAGTTCACAGAACCGTATGGTCGGACCGCGGTTCACACGGGTCCATGTTTTTTTCGTATGGAACGGTTCTTCACCCTAAATGGATTGTGAATCTGAACAGTTCACGGGTTTCCTGGTCAGACCATACCTTCCGGTCTGGGTTTTAAGAACTATGGTCAAAATATAAAAAAGAGGAAGGAAGTATAATAGTAAAATAGTGGGAAGATAAAGAGCCAAAAAGGAAAGAAAAAGGTTGGAAGAAGGGTAATAGTAGGTGTGTGAACTAATAGGGAAAATAGGGGGAAGAAAAGTTTAAATAGAGAAAAGAAAATATAAAAAAAATGAATGAATGACATGGCACCTGATGTGACTCAACAAGAGTGTAGCAACAATAAATACTACGCTTTAGCTTTTAGTAATATATAGAATATAAATGACATGAGCATCATTTTTTTTATGTCTTGAATGTAGAATGTGCCTATCACAGTGATTGCATGTGACACAATGTGATCTACTTTTAGCATAAATTAAAGGGGTTCAGCAGTTCAAGTTCCTTGCACTTGTATAGTAATTCACGAATGTGAAAGTTTTATTAGTGCTAGTAACTATATCTAATTTCTCTTGTAACTTTTTTTTTCTCTCTCTCTCTCTCTCTCTCTCAATTTTTTTATGTAGCGTATTGGGGGAGGGAAGATTTTTCAATACCCAATTAATCCTTCCATTAACTTTGCAATAGAATAAATGGATAGAATACAAACACAACCCATGCCTAATTAATTCTTTCATTTACCATGTTAAATACGAGAATTTTACAGTGTAATTATCAACATTCATATAGTGACTTTTATACTTTTGCTTTGTATTGTAAGAATAAATTGTCTCATTTGATAATGTATCCATTTGATAACTTCATATATGTTATGGTTGAATAAGAAGTTATATGTCGTTAAAACGTTGGTTAATGGAGAAGTAAGTTTCCTAAGTAACTCCAACTTTGATGGGCAAGTGGGGGTTATGGATATAAGGAATTTGGTCCTCTCTCTACCTATAAAAGAGACATTCAGCTACCCCATCAAATACACTGAATAGTAAAAGAGAAAAGAGGGTCAGGAGAGAGAAACCAATTCTATAAGAATTAAGTGCCTTTTATATTAAGACTTGATCTTAAGAAGAGTTTAGCAATGGATCAATGTAAGTTTTATAATTCATTTTTGTAGTTGTGAAATCATGATAATTCAAGATCCTAGAATTTATATTATAGTTGTTTATAATCTAACAACATAAAGAAAACATTTACATATGGTATCAGAGCTTGAGTTTTAGAGTTATCATGTTTTTCCATTAAAAGATTTATAAACAATTATAGTTTCCATTATCATAATTGTGATTTTGGATTTGTGAAAGCAATTAACTTCTTCTATATGGTCATGGTTCAAGTTTGGATAATATAAAATTTGTTTTTCCATTAGTTAATAACTTTGGGGCATTACAAATTTCTACAATATTTGGTTCTAGTCTATTTAATTGTTTATTTAAAGATTAAAAACTTTAATGTTTAATGTTAAAAACTCATGCCTTAAATTGAGAATATAATATCATCTAACATTCATGAATAGTTATGGTATAAACTCTTTTATACTTTGAGATTGTCAGTTATTGTTCTTTATTAATTTTTTTACCTTATGCTCACTCTTTCAAATGCAATGAATGTTGAATTTCTGAATTTAGTTTATTTAATGTTGTAATAAACTAGTAATATTATCAAGACTATAACTTACTGTTCTACCAAGTATTTCATTGGTGTTTTTATGAAACAAGGGATTTATTTGTTTCAATGTAAACATGTACGGCACAAACTTTTATATATGCATTACAATAATGTGTTCCATTAATTTAATGTTTATGCAAGGTCATTAATTTTGATTTGGAGTCTGTATTATGATATGTTTCGGTAGTCACTAAAGTGGCCCAATCGAAAAGACGCATAGATAACAAGTCAAAATAATTGTAATTTAACACATATTCCCTAGTGTTAAAAATTAGTGACTTTGCAAATCACAATTTTTTGATCACGAGAATATTAGGTTGGCCCAAAGGTGCACCACTTTCAAGTGATTAATAAGTTGGAACAGGATAGTTGATGGATATTCATGGTTAAGGTTGGAACGGATACCCAAAGATAACGGACCAACTTAATTACGAATATTTTATTAATTAGTCTGATTAGGTGAAAGGGAATCACCATAAATGTTTAATAGTTACCATAAGAATAGCCCAAAGGTGATCACAGTAATACTATTTATCATTGTTTAAACATGTGTTTCATTTTGGTTTATTGTTCCTTAATCGATAACTCTTAGCACTAATGTAGTGAGCATAAATTTTTACTTTGTTTGCAGTATCACTTCCTATTTCAGTGCATTCACATGCTTTGTCTATTCCCAAGTTGGATGGAACAAATTTCTCATATTGGGAAGAACAAGTTCAATTTCACCTTGGTGTACTAAATCTTGATATAACACTTGGATCAGAGAAACTGCCTGCTCTTATTGATACAAGCAGTGCAGAAGAAAAGGCTTTCTATAAAGCATGGAAAAAATCAAATAGACTAAGTATCATGTTTATGCGAATGACCATTGCAAAAAATATCAAGACATTTCCTAAAACTGATAGTGCAAAAGAATTTCTTTCAAATGTGGAAGATTATTTCAAAACAGCTGACAAGTCCCTTGTAGGGACATTAATGGTTAAACTTACCACCATGAAATTTGATGGTAAGCATGGGATATAGGAACATGCCATTGAAATGACTAATTTGGCTGCCCAATTAAAGACTCTATAGATGAATGTGGATGAGTTTTTTCTTGTTCAATTTATATTGAATTCCTTGCTTACTCAGTATGGGTCATTTCAAATTAATTACAACACTATGAAAGATAAGTCGAATTTAAATCAATTGGCCATGATGCTTAATCAAGAAGAGGCAAGACTCAAGCAACTTGAGCAACATTCAATTCATCTCATAAATCAAGAAGCTGAAAGAAAATGAAGGAAGCCTAAAAAAGGCTTAAAGCATGGATCACGCAAAGCAAGTGATCCTAATCCACCCAGTCAGCCTCAAAAGAAGGAAAATGGAGATTATAAATGTCATTTCTGTAAAAAGTCGGGACATTTTAAGAAATATTGCCCAAAACGTAGGCAATGGTTCGAAAGAAAAGGCAAATCTCTAATTAAAGGTTGTATTTTTCTATGTTTCAAATCAAACTTAACTGAAGTTCCTTCTAATACTTGGTAGCTTGATCCTGGGGCTACTACTCATATTTCAAATATGATGTAAGGATTTCTTTCAATCTAGACCATAAATCCAAATGAGAATTTTGTATTGATGGGAAATTGGGTGAAAGCACCAATTGAAGCCATTGGTACTTATCATTATTTCTAGATACCGATAAACACATAGATTTGTTTCAAACATTTTATGTTCCTTCTCTTTCTAGAAATTTAGTCTATTTGCCTAAAGTTATTTTGATGGATATTTCATAAAATTTGGGAATAAAAGTTTTACTTTATTTAAGAATACCTCTTTTGTTGGTTCTGGTATTCTTTTTGATGGTTTGTACAAATTTAACCTTCATGATGAATTTGCTGAAACCCTTCTCACCTTGCATCGTAGTATTGGTACTAAACGTAGCCTAATAAATGAAAATCCCTCAAATTTGTGGCATAAAAGGTTGGAACACATTTCCAGAGAAAGGGTAGAGAGACTAGTAAAAGATGGGATTCTCCCAAACCTAGATTTTTCTGATCTCAGTGTGTGTATGGATTGTATTAAGGGCAAGCAAACCAAACACACTAAGTTAAGTGCCACAAGAAGTACAGAGCTTCTTGAAATTATTTATACAAACATTTGGGGGCCTTTTGATGCTCCATCTTTTGGTAAAGAAAAATATTTTATCACCTTTATAGATGATTTTTCACGTTACACTAATATTTATTTATTGCATGAAAAATCTCAAGCAGTGGAAGCCCTATGTACATTACTAAGGTAGAAAAAGAATTAGAAAGAAAAGTGAAAATCATTAGATCAGATAGAGGTGGTGAGGTCCTCCATGGCTACTCCCTTTGTAGGCGAGGTCCTAAACTAACGCATTTGCTTTTTGCAGATGATAGTCTTATCTTTTGCAGGGCCACAATGGAGGAGTGTGGCAAGGTGATGGACTTGCTAAACAAGTATGAGGAAGCATCGGGGCAAAAAGTGAACAAAAGTAAGACCTCTTTGTTCTTCAGTAGCTCTATATCGGAAGAAGTCAAGCATGGAATTAAGGTGAAATTGGGAGTGCCAGAAATTAAGCACTATGAGAAATACCTTGGGCTGCCTTCTCTAGTTGGTAAAGGAAAAAAAAAGAGTTTTAATTATATAAAGGAGAAGGTTTGGAGGAAACTTCAAGGATGGGAAGCAAAATTACTCTCCCAAGCCGGAAGGGAAGTGCTCTTAAAGGCAGTTATTCAAGCTATCTCCACTTACACTATGGGACGCTTCAAATTGCCAGTAAGTTTATGTTATGAGATTAAGTCTCTTATTAAGAAGTTTTGGTGGGGACAACAAGGTGACCGTCAGAAGATACATTGGGTTAAATGGGAGGATATGACAAAATCAAAGTCCATTGGTGGTATGGGTTTTCGTGATCTTGCCATGTTCAATGACTCTCTTTTAGCTAAGCAAGCTTGGCGACTTTTGAACAATAAGTCCTCACTCTTTTATAAGGTTTTTAAAGCTTTTTTTTTCCCTAATTCTTCATTTATGGAGGCTGTCGGCTCAAGGTTAGGCTCCTATGCGTGGAAGAGTATCCTTAGGGGGAGAGAAATTATTCAAGAGGGGGCAATCTGGAGGATTGGTAGTGGGGAAAAAATACATATATGGCAGCAACGTTGGTTTCCAAGAAAACATCCTCCAAGGCAGCCAACTTGTCCATTAGTGAGTTTCAAAAACCATACAGTGGATGCGCTAATTAACCCAAACACAAGAACTTGGAATGAGGAGCTAATTAATGGATTATTTGTGGAAGAGGATGCTGAGTTGATCAAAAAAATTCCCCTTAGCCGAGCTGCTACTGAGGATACCTTGTATTGGCCATACTCCACTTTGGGTAACTACACTTGCAAGTTCGGTTATAGGTTCCTTAAACAAGAATCTGAGATGGAAGCAATCCCACAAGGCATACCAAATCATGATAAAGAGGTTTGGAAGAGGATATGGCAGCTGAAAGTTCCACCAAAAATTATAAATTTTCTTTGGCGAGCCTGTCGTAATGTTCTCCCTACAAAACAGGCGCTAATGAAGAGGAAAGTTATTGCTGATCCGGTTTATGAGAGATGTCTTTCTACTGTGGAGGAGTCCGTGCATGCTTTTTGGTCATGTCTGGAGTTGGATGTGGTTTGGGGTGATCATGAGGAATGGCGTTTCAGAGATGAGGTTGAGTTTACAGATGTTAAAGAGCTACTGTCATGGCTGATTGCAGAAGGAAAGTCTCTAGAGTTGTTTGCAAATACGGCTTGGATGGTGTGGCATCAGTGAAATAAAACTCGTGTGAATCAGCAAGCTGGTCTGCTTCATCTAGTGGCTGACCAAGCGAATCAAATGATGGCACAATTTAGAGAAAGTTTGCAGCTGACTGATGTTCAAATCATGGGCAGCAGCAGTGGAGGTTCGAGATGGAGAAGTCCACACGATGGTTTAGTGAAAATCAACTTTGATGGGGCTGTTTTTAGTGAGTCTAATCAATTCGGAATTGGTGTAGTGATCCGGGATTCTGATGGAGTTGTGCTGGCCTCTTATTCAGAAAAAGTTCAGCAAGCTTATAAGCCAAAGGAGATTGAGGCGCTGGCTGCTCTGAAGGCTGTATCCTTTGCGCATGATTTGGGTTTCCAAAGGGCCATTCTTGAAGGGGATTCTCTTGGACTGATTACAGCTCTTCAGTCAGCAGAGTGTAACCTATCTCCAATGGGTTTGCTGATAAAAGATGTTAAGTGGGTTGCTAATAGTTACGTTAAATTGTTGTATTCTCATGTTAAAAGAAACGGCAATAGAGTAGCTCATAGTCTGGCAAAAAATGCATTATGCATACCAGATTGTTAAGTATGGATGGAGGATGTCCCATTGCATATTGTTCCGATTGTTCAATTAGATGTAATTGATTCAAATTAATAAAACCAAGTCAGCTTCCTTCTCAAAAAAAAAAAAAAAAAAAAAAGATAGAGGTGGTGAATATTATAGAAAGTATGATGAATTGGGGCAATGCCCAGGTCCATTTGCTAAACTTCTTGAAAAGCATGGCATTTGTGCACAATACTGGTAGGTACACCACAACAAAATGGTGTAGCTGAAAGATGCAATCGTACTCTAATGGATATGGTTAGGAGTATGTTAAATAATTCTACATTACCTTTATCATTGTGGATGTATGCTCTTAAGACCACTGTGTATCTATTAAATAGGGTTCCTAGTAAGGCAGTTCCAAAAATTCCTTTTAAACTGTAAACAGGAAGGAAACTGAGTTTAAGACACCTACATGTTTGGGGTTGTCTAGTGGAGACTAGAATTTATAATCCACTTGAAAAGAAATTAGACTTAAGAACAATCAGTGGTTACTTTATAGGTCTCCCTGAAAAGTCTAAAGGGTATAGGTTCTACTATCCTAACCATAGTACGAGAATTGTGGAAACCAGTAATGCCAGATTCATTGAAAATGGTGAAATTAGTGGGAGTGATAGTCAACGAAATGTGGGTGTTCAAGAAGTTAGGGTACAAGTTCTACTACCTATAACTTCAAATCAAATTGTTGTTCCAAAAATTATTGAACAGCCAAACAATGTTGAGCAACAAATTAATGAACCACTACTCCATAATGAGATGCTCACCAATGAACAGGTGGTACAAGAACCACAAGAAATAGCGTTAAGAAAATCTCGAAGGGAAAGAAAGTCTACTATTTCTGATGATTATATGGTTTATCTACATGAATTTGATTTTGATATAAGAACAAGTATGGATCCGGTTTCGTTTTCACAAGCCATAAAAAGTGTTGATTCTATTAAATGGATGGATGCCATAAAAGATGAAATGAAATCAATGAACCAAAATAAAGCTTGGGATCTCATCAAATTGCCTGAAGGATACAAGAAAGTTGGTAGTAAGTGGGTTTTTAAGACCAAGCGTGAGGGTAATATCGAACGATTTAAAGCTAGACTTGTGTTAGGACATATATAATTATGTTAGGAACATATGTCATTTAGAATTGGCTAATCCTTTGACAAAACAAACTTTGCTTGTAATTGGGTAGATAAAGGATGTGTTTAATATTTCAAAGAACAAGATTTAGGTCCAAGTATTGAAGCCATACAAATCTGTCCAAGAAACAAGTAAAGAAATGCTAGATTTTAAAACTCGACAGCTAGCTCGACAGATAGCATCTATCGAGGTTTAAAAGGTTGCTTTAGTTTAATGCTCAATAGCTGCTCAATAGATACCCTATCTATCAAGATTTATGAAAATCAGTTTTTAAATCTGATTTCACTTCAATCCATGTGTACATGTTTAGGTTTTCTTTTCTCACAACCCTAAACATATATAATGATTATTTTAAGGGCCATTAAAAGTTGCGTGAGTATAGAGCAAAATTTTGTTCATGCAAATTGTGACTAGAGATAAAATTTGTCCTAGTTCATCTTTCTCTTGAAGAAGCTACTGCGTTTGTATGCCGTTGGGTTTTGTGACCAATGAGCTTTGTAATCTTCATCGTGTTGATGAACTGAAGAACTTCGCAGCCAACATCTTTCTCAAGTTGGTGATTAAGTCACATACTGGGATCCGCGCATTGATTGGTTAATCACGTACTAGGAGCCGTGCATTAAAAAGGAGAGATTTTCATTACAGAAAAAGTCCAATTGTATATTGAGGTAAGGGTTCAACTGTAAGTTGGTAAGAGGTACTAAGATTCCTTTACTTGTAACCGCTTGTTGTGATAATAGTGGATTCTCGGGAGTGGTGATCTTAAAATCACCCAGTGGGATTTTTGCCTTGGAAGTTTTTCCCATTCGTAAACAAATCACCGTGTCAACCTTATTTTTCACTGCATATTAACTTAGTTGGTGATTTGTTTGTGCTACCACACACTTTGCATGTTAATTGGATTAACTAATTAATTCGGCTAATTAATCAGTTAATTTATCATAATGGATCAATACATTCTTGGCCTATCAATTTGTAACCAAAGGTTTCACTCAAAAAGAAGGTATTGATTACTAAGAGACCTTCTCCCCTGTATCCAAGAAGGGCTCACTTAAAATCATTTTGGCATTGGTAGCTCATTATTATTTGGAGTTGCACCAAATGGATGTGAAAACTACTTTCTTGAATTGGAGTTTAGAAAATGATGTCTATATGGATCAACCTGAGGTTTCTCCATTAAGGGTAAGGAACACTTAGCTTGCAAACTTAAGAAGTCAATATACGGACTTAAACAAGCTTCCCGACAATGGTATCTTAAGTTTAATGATACCATTACATCTTTTGGATTTAAGGAAAACACTGTTGATTGGTGTATTTATCTGAAAGTTAGTGGGAGTAAGTTTATATTTTTAATTTTGTATGTTGATGATACTTTGCTTGCTAGTAGTGATCTTGGCTTATTGCATGAAACCAAGAAGTTTCTCTCTAAGAACTTTGAAATGAAAGATATGGATAAGGTAACTTATGTGATAGGAATAGAAATATTCTGAGATAGATCACGTGGACTATTAGGGTTGTCTTAGAAAGCATATATGGAAAGAGTTTTAGAAAGATTCAATATGGATAAATGTTCTACTGGGGTTGTTGCAATTCAAAAAGGGGACAAATTTAGCCTTATGCAATGCCCACAAAATGAATGGGAACGAAAACAAATGGAAGGAATTCCTTATGCTTCTGCAGTAGGAATATTAATGTATACCTAAACATGCACAAGGTACAACATCAGCTTTGCTGTTGGTATGCTAGGAAGATACCAAAGCAATCCAGGATTGGATCTTTGGAAAGCTACAAAGAAAGTGATGAGGTACTTATAAGGCACAAAGGATTATATACTCACATTTAAGAGATCTGATAATCTTGAGGTCACTGCTTAGTCAGATTCAAATTTTCCTGGAAGTGTTGATGGTAGAAAGTCCACTTTTGGTTATTTGTTCATGTTAGCTGGAGGAGCAATATCATGGAAAAGTTCAAAGCAAGCTATCACTGCTACATCCACTATGGAAGCTGAATTTGTGGCATGCTTTGAGGCTACAGTTCATGGATTATGGTTGTGGAATTTTATCTTGAGACTTGGAATTGTTAACTCTATTTCCAAGCCATTGAGAATTTATTGTAACAATTTTGCAGCTGTGTTTTTCTCTAAAAATGATAAGTTTTCTAATGGTATGAAACATATAGAATTGAAATACCTTACTGTTAAAGAAGAAGTTCATAAACAAGGAGTGTCAATAGAACACATAAGCACACATCTTATGATTGCATATCCATTGACAAAGGGGTTACCTCCTAAGACATTTAAGGAACATGTTGATCAAATGGGTTTTGAACGTAGAACACGATGGTTGTTATTACTTTATGCTTTTGACACTTGGAGATCTCATTAAATGTGTTTTTGATTATTCTTGTTTTATTTTATGGACATACATATATGATAATGGATGAATAATAATAGGAATACTCTTTAACAAAAGAGACATTATTGTTGGACCTTTTAAGTCACTTCTCATTGACATTTTATGTTAAACAGATTGCTAGTGTTGTAGTACGTAGAAAGAACTATGTCGTATAATTAACATGGAAGCACCATGACTCGCATTAGTGGGTTGTTTAATTATAGTATTATGATGACCAATTTAAAGTAAGAGGATATGTACCATTGTGCACCTAATAGTTAATCTTATTAAGCCTTGACATAAGTTATCGTATGGGCCAAGTGGGAGAATGTAAGAATAAATTGTCTCATTTGATAACATATTCATTTGATAACTTCATATATGTTATGGTTTAATAAGAAGTTACATGTCCTTAAAATATTGGTTAATGAAGAAGTAAGTTTCCTAAGTAACTCCAATTTTGATAGGCAAGTGGAGGTTATAAATACAAGGAATTTGGTCCCCTCTCTACCTATAAAAGAGACATTTAGCTACCCCATCAAATACATTGAATAGGAAAAGAGAAAAGAGGACCAAGAGAGAGAAACCAATTCTATAAGAATTAAGTGCCTTTTATATTAAGACTTGATCTTAAAAAGAGTTTAGATAATTAATTTGTGTAATTGTGAAATCATGATAATTCAAGATCCTAGAATTTATATTATGGTTGTTTATAATCCAAAAACATAAAGAAAATGTAGCTTACCAACTATTCAATGCAATGCCAATGACCTTCAAGCCGAGTAGCAATCCCACCCCTAATGCTGGTCTAGATCTAGGATTCGATCTCCTTATCTTTCACCCAACAAAAAACTAGCTCAATTGATCACTATTTTTAATCATATACAAATACTTTAATAGTATAGCACACCCAATTGTTTTTTAAGTATTTGCAAAAACATTTGTATAAAGTTGGTGAAAGTTTAATTTCCATGAAGCTGTATGTTATTCGTCTGCTCATAATTTAAATCCAAGCTTTCTGACACTATTAATATGTATGTGTGTATATATATATATATATATAGGCTGAATAATATCAATCATTGCAAACAAAAACAACTAGAAAAAAAAAAAAAGGAACACTGACTGTTTTGCTCTTGATTCTTAGACAAAAATTAGGGATGGAAGAGATGAGAATGTTACCCTCAAGGTTAAACGAAAGAGCCACCACCACACATTTTTGGTGTGGTGGTCACTTCACAAATATAAAATTCTTGTGGGATGAAGGAGAGGGTGAGGGTCAAGGTTCAAGCACTACAAAAAAATGAGGTTATCCCAGCATTTTCAAAACCGTTGGGATAGCCCCAGAAAGTGTTGGGATAGGGGCAAAATTCCTATCCTGGTGTTTTTTTTTTTCCCAACGCTTCAAACCTCCGCATAGTGACAGTCGGTATAGGGTCGCTGGACCTGTACCAGTGCTTTTCAAAAGCGCCGGAAAAGGGCATGCCCTATACCAATGCTTTTGAAAGCTTTGGTATAGGTCTTTTAAAATTTATTCATTCAAGACCTATACCAACGCTTTTGAAAGTGCTAGAATAGGTACTACCTATGCCAGCGCTTTGAAAAGCGCTAGTATAGGTCTTCAATGAATAAAATTAAAAAGGCCCAATTGCAGCGCTTTTCAAAGCGTTGCAATAGGGCCTTTTTTTTTAAAAAAAAAAAAATTTAATTTTATAGCACCTGAAATGTACCTACAATACATATTTTATAACACCTGTAATGAACCACAATTAATATTTTTACAAATAATAATGCAAAAGCCAAATACATAGATTAAAAGAATTTGATTCATAGAATTTTTACAAATAATAATGCTAAGAACAAATGTGTAAGTTAAAAGAATTCGATTCACAAAAAGCCTAAGTCATGCCAATCACAGGACAAACCAATAACCTAAAGAACTCAACCTGGGCAATCACAAGATCAGCATCAATCTACCTGCACCATACCAATAAGAGAAATTACCACATTCAAATAAGCGATTACCTTGAAAACGTAAAATGACCCAAAATTAAACCACATTCAGCATCAATCGATCTCTACAGAAGTTGGGTGCAACAAGGAACAAGGATTCCTTTTAAGGGAACAATATATTAAACAATGTATTCATAGAGAATCATAGGAGTTGCAAAACAACAAATGCAAAAACAACTATATTGCAAAGAATGCAAAAATATAAAGATAAATCCTTTCTAACTCAAAAAGCCAAGCTCTTCTCTATTGCTAGATGTTAGGGGACAAGGAAATCAAGTAGCAACAATCCAAGTTAACAAATTACGATGCATACCAATGTAACTCCCAGAAAGCCCACAAATGCCAGGAGAAGAGAAAGCAAAAACTTTTTCTCATAAACCATATTCAAGACACACTACGATTAAAATTGTGGACTACAACAATACTAAGCACTGCCAGATTAAGCTGTGAATTCATTATTGAAGTTGCCAACACATAATGACCAAAAATAAAATAAGACAGCAAGACAAAGGAAGAAAAATTGCAATAGAAATTTCAAACCCTCACTTTGCAAGACTTGGAATTATAATTCTTCTCGAAGATGAAACCTAGGAAATTCAGTCACAAACCCAAGTATTAGACAGAATTAAAACAACAAAAATGTATCCTTAAAATTGTTTTAATGAAAAGACAAATATTTGATAATTCTAACTAAAATTTGCTCTTAAAGCACTTCTAAGTTTTAACACCCCTTGAAAAGAAAATTAACGACCGAAGATTGTTACAAGGCAGTTCAAGGGAACCTAGCCTTATATAGTTATGATGTTTTAGTAATAATAAAAATGTTTGTAACACTTTTTTAGGACAATTAATATTTGACACAAAAGAATGGAGGTTGTAATAAATGGTTATAAACAAAAATTCTAGTATCAAACCCATTCCCACACCATTTGCGATGACTATTATATATGGTTGATTGTGAGTGGTGGAGAAAAAATGATAGATGGCCAATCACAATTTACCACATAAGATATTTGTGAGAAAAAAAGTGTAGTAAAGACTGTGGTCCTAAAATCACTCGTTTTATATGATGACTACTAGTTTAGTGATTAATTTATTTTAAAATTATTGATATGACCTATATATTTTGGATTGGTGTATAGTAAGAAGTATGAGTGATAGATAAGGTTTATATCAAAGATATTTCCCCAATCATAACTTTTCATGTTAGCAAATTGTAGAAAAGAATATGAAAAAAAATATGTTCAAACTTTGCTCGAGTGACATACCTAATCAGAAAATGACCAACATGGCCTTGGATGCAAGCTTGACAAACTCAAAGCAGATGCCATAATTAGCTAGCAACAGTTGATGCCCTTGAGCTCCTTTGGTAGCACTGAATCCTGAATAAGGTAGATAATTGTAATGCTTAGATAAACAAGGTTCAAGGGTTGTAGTTTACACAACGCATATCTCTAATGACTAAAGATATGTCATGATGACCCTAGGACCTCATGGATTCAACAATTTGATCCGTCCCAAAAATTGGCCTATAATCTTTTCTCCCTTTGATTAAAATGAGTTAGTATATGACTATTTTAACGATTACGAAGGCAGACTTGTAATTTTTTGTAAAAGTAGCATGCAATTCTAGGGTATTCATTTCTCCTTTTTATATCATATCCAGTTTTTTTCCCCCTGTATTTACTACAACTATTTGCCTAATTAGTAGCACCAACAGTTTCATGAAAACTAAAGAGACAAGGGAGCACCAATCTCATCTATGTGAAGTACACAATTATTGTGAAACTCAATAATTGTTTGTGTAATACTTTATAAAATTTAATCCATAGAACTGGAGGTGTCACAGCTCATCTTGATTACCTGCTTCATGTGCATCCTTTAATCCTTTAGGGTTCTGTGCATCTGTAAACTTTCACACCAGATTCAATTCTAAGACAAATAAGAAAAAAGTAGTTAGGTCACTATATAACACATAGTGATGAGTTAAAATTAAAAAAAAAAAAAAACCTTGCATTATGTCCCTATTGCTTTGGGTTCATGTATCATAATCGCTTTACAAATGTGACATTTGAAAAGGAGTTGGAGGTTGACTTCATAAGTTTGGCATCAATTGATTTTAACGTAGGTGGAGTATGAACTCTACATCTCTTATTCGATAATAATAGACTCTATTAGTCGAGCTGATTAGAACCTATTAGCTGACTTTATAAGTGATTAAACCACTAAGAAAGTTTTGGCATAAACGTAGGACTAAAACCTATATCCAAATATTAATAGAGCTTAAATCTATAAATTAGTTTTATGTATAAAATTATACTTTTCAAAAATAATTCAAATTAAGTTAATTTAAAGCAAAAGCTTTCTCTTACTCTTCAAATATCACCATCCAAAACAACCACTAAAATTGATTACGTTATGTGAAGGATTGAATCCTCTCCTATTCTATTATCCAGTAGCCTTCAATTTTTGGTCAGTAGAAAAGCAAATACCAGTAAAATAATCCAACGACACTTAATAATCCCACACAATTTTTTTATTAATTTTTGGACAAAATAAAAAAGAAAAATTAAAGCATATTGAGATTTAAAAAAAAAAAAAAATAGGGATCTTGGAAAGGAGTAGAAGGATCGAGAAATTAGGGTTGGAGATTAGCGCCAAGTTTACATCCTTGGGTGTTGGTTAACATATTTGAAAGCAATTACAAAACACAAAATCACCACTAAGCAAAACCAAATGCACCAAAACCCTGAAAATTTGTGTGCACGCACGTGCGCTGTGTATGCAAGCACTAAAAAATGTAACACATAATGTGTTCATTTCAAATGAGTGACAATTATGACTAAATTTTTGATAATTAAAATTTAAAACAAATAACGCAAGATATAAAGATGACAAAGATTATAAAATAAATACAGGAATGAAACAACCAAAAAAAAAAAAGAGAGACACACATGTTGGTTCTATTAACAACTGAAAATTAAAACAAAATACACAACCTTTTTTCTTAACCTAACTGCATCTAAAAACCGAATGCAAATGGATTTGTTGTAGCTACTTTTTCTAGTTCCACATGTACATGAGACATAACACAATCTAACTTCATACCTCCTTTTTCATTAGAATTGGCCAAATCGCTCCATATACTTCCATAACCCCTAGACCATAAGAAAATTGGGAAGTCAGTAAGAATTCTTTATACATGAGAAAAAAATATAAATGGACACAGGTTTCACTTTCTAGTCCTAAGAGCTTTGCTAATTGATCACAAAAGTGTGAAATCCATAAATAAATAGACATGAATAATTTGTGTCTTTATGTGCAACAAACACCAGCTATGGGGAAAACAAATGCTTTGATTGTAGCACATCTATAAAAATCCAATTAAATCTCATGAACCACCATAATTTTCCATTTTATATTTAAGGAAAAAAAATTATATAGCTTAACACATACATTATGTAAAAAATTTGTTTAGATTGTAAGACTTACCTAAGCTCCTCAGCCAACTCCCCCAAAGTCATAGAGCGTGCAGCTGCTATTCCCTTCTTGCAAATTATGCGATTGATTCTAGCATACCTGTGATGAGAATAATTACAGAAACGAAGTCAAACAATATTTCACCCATTAAACATTTCGATGAATTAGACTATTGGATATGACACAAAACATATCTTGCTGGTGACCAACCAAAAAAAAAACTCCTAAGCAATTACAGTTGTCATTCAGTTTGTCAATAATAGTTCAACTATTGAGCAAAGGTCATCTTTCAGAATTATAAGATTGACCACCTGAACATTAACTTTTGGAATGTTATTCAGAAAATATGAAAGATACAAATCATATAGATTGGCTTTTACAAAAAGGTGACTGCAAGACAAGTTGATCAAATATTTACAATTTAGACATAAAGCTACAAACTAATCCTCAATCTTTAGATTTATGACTCAGTCGTTTGCCTAGTAGTGCACATATATATATATATATATATATGTATGTATGTATGTATGTATGTATGTATGTATGTATGTATATGTATATGTATATGTATATATGCATTACTAGGCAACGACTGAAAGAAAGCTAGAGAAATAGGGACTCTCAAAAGCTATCACATTGAATAAGGACAACCATTTACATATTCAGATGACTGACTAGAAGCTTCCTAAATAGAGTCATCAACTACTTAAAATTTAAATGACAAAAGTAGAACCCATCTATAACCAAAACCAAAACATAAATGCAAGCAACTTCAGAAACTTAAACAACTTAACTCATTGAAACATTCCACAGCACCTCGCATTTTTCCTACAACTAACAAGATGCCCAAAAGGAATATAATAAAAGTATCACCATAAAAACAACCCAATAGGCATAACAAGACGCAAATTCCATAAACCTATATCCTTCCCACAACATCAATAAGCTTAACAAAATATGATCAGGTTGCCCTTCAATTCTGCACCATCCAATAAAATAGTTAAAATAAAGTATGCATTAAATTAATAATGAAAAAAAGAGATGAATTAGTTAAAAGCTAATGAACGGTGTAAGCAAGGGCAATGTGGTAACCTTTTGGTAGTGAGTGGGCCAAGAAGTGATAGTAGCAATGGAGAACCATGGTACATAGATCCTGTCAACAACAAAAATTCTCAAATCAAACAATAAAAATAAACCAAAGAGAAAAAAAGAAATTAAAAATAAAGGACCTGCGTAAGGAGACATTGATGACTGCTTCAACCAGTACCCCTCGGCCACTACAAAACAAAAATGAATTAAATTAAAGATCTAAGATTGGAATTAACATTGAAAGAGGGGGGAAAGGGGGGGGGGAGAGAGAGAGAGAGAGAGAGAGAACCACAAAGAGAGAAGAAGGGAAAGGAGATGATATGTGAAACCCTAAATTTCACAACACAAAACCCACACATTAGAGCAAAAAAGAAACAACTCGCAGTTAAAAAAAAACACAAAAATTAACAAAATCCACACTATAAACACTCTCAGATTTTCATTAATCTTCGTTTTTTTTAAAGCATGATGAAGAGGGCCAAGTATAGAAGAGGGAGGCATGGAAAATGGAACTCAGAGAGAAGAAAAGAAAAGAATGAGGGTGAGGGCGTGAGGCGGCTGAAGTGAATTGTAGAGAGTAGGGTTTTTTAAACCTGGGCTAAGTATAATCACACGCGTGTCTTACCACTAGATTAGTGGTGCACGTCTTGAAATATTGAGTACATATTTATATTTAATACATAACAGTCAGTTTGATAATAGAAACTTAAAAAATGAAAGAAAAAAAAAAAGCTGTTCTAAAGATTTGAACTTGGGACACGAAGTTGATACACACATGTGCTTACCACTAAGGCAACATACATTTTATTAATTTTTTTACCTAGAAATATATATATATATATATATATATAAAGTTTTGGGAAAAATTATACTTTACCACCCTAAACTATATACCAGATTACACTTTGCACCCTAAACTATTCAACCTAACTTTGCACCCTAAACTATCACACACTTTACACCCCAATGTTACTTTTACCATTAAGTTAGACATAAATTATCACTCTAATTTACCTGTAAAAGTAATGTTGGGGTGCAAAGTGTGATAAATGTGATAGTTTAGGATGCAAAGTGTGCATTTGAATAGTTTAGGGTGCAAAGTGTAATCTAGTGTATAGTTTAGGGTGGTAAAGTGTAATTTACCCAAAGTTTTGATAATAATAATAATAATAATAGTAGGCGTTTTTGGTCTTATTTTTGTCATCGAAGGTATTTTGGTATTTTTTCAGGCATGGGGAGTATTTTGTCGTTTTCTATGTTTCAAGGGTATTTTAGCCATTTTTTGGTTTTGGGAGTGTTTTGGTTGTTATAATTTACTAATTAATAACAATATAATTAATACTTACAATTATGTAAATATATTTTAATACTACAAATTAATTGAGTATAATTTAATAATTAATAAGAGGTAATATAATACTTCAAATTAATAAAATATAATTTAACACTACAAATTAATAAAATGAAATATATTAATTAATAAAAATATTTTTTAATAATTCAAATTAACAAAATTTAGTTGAATTTAATACTTCAAACTAATTTAATATATTTTAATGTAATAGCTAAAAAAAATGTAAGATGAGACTCGATGACCAACAATATTAAAATATAATTTAATATTTTAATTGGGTTGTGCATATAAAACCCATTTACCCATTAATACCCATTTAACTAATTATTTCTAACCCAAACCAACCCAATTATTATGGGTAAACCTCAACCCTCCCAATTGCCCAATTATCAAAATTACCAAAATGCCCTTAAAGTGCAAATGACCAAAGTACTCTAAAATCTTAGAAAATGACCAAAATACCCCAAAACCTCAAAATTACCAAAATAACCAAGAAACCTAAAAATGACCAAAATACCCCCCCAAAACAAAAAGAAAATGGCCAAAATACCCCTAAAACATAAAAAAATCACCAAAACACCCATGAAATCCAAAAGATGACCAAAATATCTTTGAAATCTAAAAATGACCAAAATACCCCCAAAACCAAAAAAAAAATGTCCAAAATACCTCCGAAACCTAAAAAATGACCAAAATAATCTCGAAGCCTAAAAATTAACCAAAATAACCCTAAAATCTAACAATTATCAAAATACCCCCCAAAACCTTTAAAATGGCCAAAATAACCCCGAAGCCTGAGAATTGACTAAAATAACCTAAAAACCTAAAAATAATTAAAATACATTCGAAACCTAAAAAATGATCAAAATACCCTGAAAACCTAAAAATTAATTGAAACACCCCCTGAAACCACAAAAATGACCAAAGTACCCCTAAAACCTACATATGACCAAAATAACCCCTAAACCTTAAAATGACCAAAATATCCTCAAAACCTAAAAAATGTCCAAAATACCTCGAAACCTATAAAATGACAAAAATGCCCCTTAAAACTGTAAGCCGACAAAAATACACCCTAAACCTCAAAAATAACCAAAATCCCCCCTAAAACTAAGAAATGACCAAAATACTCCCTAAACATAGCAACTTACCAAAACACCCCCTAAACCCCTGTTTTGGTAATTTTAGAGGCTTTAGGTGCATTTTGTTCGTCTTATAGGATTGGTGGTATTGTTGGTCATTTTAGATATTTTGTTTGTTTTATAGGTTTGGAGGTATTTTGGTCGTTTTAGGGGTTTCAGGGTATTTTTGGTAATTTTGGAGGTTTCAAGTAATTTGTGGCCATTTTTGAGGTTTTGGGTTTATTTGGGTCATTTCAAAGGTTTAGGGGTATTTTTATCACTTTATAGGTTTGAGGGTATTTTGATAATTTTTTAGGTTTCAGGGGTATTCTAGTCATTTTTTAGGTTTAGGGGGGTATTTTGGTCATTTTATAGTTTTAGGGGGATATTTTGGTCATTTTAAGGTTTCGAAATTATTTTCCTCAATTTTTAGGATTCAGAGTTATTTTGGTTAATTTTTAGGTTCCAGAGAGGTATTTTTCGTCATTTTTAAGTTTCAAAGTTATTTTGATCAATTTTTAGGCTTTTGGATTACTTAGGCCATTTTTAGGTTCCAAGGGTATTTTGGTCATTTTTTAGGTTTTAGGGGTATTTTGGCAATTTTAGGTTTCGGGGGTATTTTGGTCATCTTTTAGGTTTAAGGGGTATTTTGGTCTTTTTTTGGATGTCAGGGGTATTCTAGTAATTTTTAGGTTTTGGTGGTATTTTGGTCATTTTATCAGTTTCAAGGGTATTTCGGTCATTTTTTGTGTGTTTTGGGGGTATTTTGGTCATTTTTTGGGTTTTAGGGGGTATTTTGGTCATTTTTTGGATTTTAGGGGTATTTTGCTAATTTTAGGTTTCGAAGGTATTTTGGTCATCTTTTATGTTTTAGGGGTATTTCAGTCATTTTTTGGATGTCAAGGGTATTCTGGTAATTTTTAGGTTTTGGTGGTATTTTGGTTATTTTGTTAGTTCTAGGGGTATTTCGGTCTTTTTTTTTTTTTTGTGTTTTGGGGGTATTTTGGTAATTTTTAAGTTTTGAGGGTATTTTAGTAATTTTTAGGTTTCGGGGGTATTTTGGTCATTTTTTGGATTTCAGGGGTATTTTGGTCATTTTTTGGATTTCAAGGGTATTTTGATCATTTTTTGGATTTCAAGGGTATTTTGATCATTTTTTGGGTTTCAGAGGTATTTTGGTCATTTTCTAGAAATTTAGACTTTATGTTGGTTATTTAAATTTTAGATGAGTTTTAGTGGGTATTAGTGAGTTTATCCATTAACACCCATATAATTAAATAACCAAAAATACACTATAGGTGACCTGTCCCACCGCTTTTGAAGCGCTGGAATAGGTTGACCCTATTCCAGGGCTTCCAAAAGCACTTGGGTAGGCCTCTCTCCATAAGTGAATGAAGAGACCTGTCCTAGCGCTTTTGGAAGCACTAGAATAGGTGGACCCTATTCTAGCATTTTCAGAAGCGCTGAGACAGATCTATCTCCATAAGGGAAGCGTTGGAATAGGGTTCACCTATTCCAGCGCTTTCAAAAGCGCTGGGATAGGTCTCTCCATTCCCTTATGGAAAAAGACCTATCGCAGGGCTTTTTGAAGCGCTGGAATAGGTGGATCCTATTCCAGCGCTTTTAAAAGCGCAAGGATAGGTCTTTCCTAGAAGGGAAATCAGTTACGCTATTCCATGGCAATTCGGCTTCCTGTACCAGCGTTTTTGAAAAGCACCGCTATAGGTCTCCAATTGCAGCGATTTGTAAAGCGCCGGTTTTAAGCTGTTGTAATAGGGTTTCCTATACCAGCATTTTCAAAAAGCACTGGTATAGGCTTATCTGTTACAGTGTTTTTTAAAAACGCCGAGAAAAAAAGCTAGGACAGGACGATTTTTTTGTAGTGAAGTCTCCAGAAAGAAATTTCACATACATATATACTTAGATTAAACTAAAGTCAAATTTCTATATCATATAAAATAAAATAAAAAAGTAAAACAAACAAGCCCACAATGTTTTACTTTATGAGCAACAAAGTTGACTTCCTTAAAGGAATGATTAACTGTCCAGTCACTAAGGGAATTTAAATTCAATCTGGTCCTAGCAATGATGAGTTCAATAGCCTAATGAGGAGAGGTTGAGGAGTTCTGGTGTAGTTGAATTACATTGAGTACATCTCCTTCACAAAATGCAAAATTAAATCCTATAGTTGTTGCTTTATGCACTGCTAGATTAGGCTGGTTTAGCTTCTGCTATAAGGAGATCTTGGTCTTTAGTAATCTTTGTCCATACAACAAAGACATCTCCTTTGTGATTCCTTCCCACCATTGCTCTCTAACACTGTTTGGATTTTTTTTTTTTTTTTGGCTGAATTAAAACTGTTTGACTGTGAATTTATTAAAAAGAATGCATCATTTCATCAAAAAATAATAATAATAAAATATAAAATGAATACGTATTTCAAATTTCCATGTTAACTATTAAAATAATAAAATGAATGCATCATTTCATCAAATAATAATAATAATAATAATAATAATAATAATAATAATAATAATAATAATAATAATAATAATAATAATAATGAATGCTTCATTATTTTTCAAATGATCTCTTTTTTTTTTTTTTTTTTTTTTTTTTGAGAAACACACACACACATATATATAGGAGAAGGGGGATGAGATAAAAGAATATTCTCATTTGTCATGTTGTTACCATTTTTATATTCATTTTAAAAAAGCCTCTAAACCTCTTATTTGTTCACGCATGTTATTGTTGCACGTCAAAGATGCCTTCATTTTTTATTTTTTCCACTTTTAAATTTCCATACTTCTGAGTTCTAAATCAAAATAGCCAATTAACATTTATGCAAGTATGTTTCTCAAAAAAAAAAACAAACATATATGCAAGTAAACTACTCTCAATAAAACATTAGCATGACATTAAAGAAATTTAAATTATGCTTGCTAATTGCTATCTAGTAAACCTTGACCTTTCACAAAGCAACTAAACCAAAGTGATTCCATGATCTCTCTTTTTTTTTTTCTTTTTCTTTTTTTCCCATTAGTTCTCTTCCCCATCATCTTGTATTTTAAGTCTAACTAGTCGCTAACCCGTGCGACGCACGGGATAGTTTTTAAAAAACATATATATTTACTTTGCTTAGAGAAATAATCACTTGAAACAAATAAGAATTCACCTCTATATGGCTCAAAACATACTATGTAAGTATAATTTTATTTGACATGTAATCATACATTAAAGGAAACTAAACAATTGTATATCAATTATTGCAAAATATCTAGATGAAATAAAAATATATAATAAATGAATGCTTAGGCAAATATTCCATTTAATATTTTTTGTTTATTCATCTTTTGACTTATTTTAAAAAAAAATATTCCTTACACTTTGTAATCTAGAAGAGTAGATGATACTCATATTCTACATGAGCATAATATATAGGAAGAAACCCATAACAAACTTTAGGGATAATAATTTAATGATTTAACTATTTTTAGAGATAATTTTATAACTAAATTCATACAAATAAGTTATAACACTCCCTCTCACTAAAACTTTAAAAACTACTATTCAAGCATAAGTAAATAAAGATGCAAAAACTACCAAAATAGCTTTTACATAAATATTTTGAAATTCCCAAGGTCTTTATACACAAAGGCAAATCAAATCTCCAGTGTACAACTCCTAATCTCCACTTGAAAATATTATCTACAAAATAAGAGAATTCATACCTAAAAAATAATTCATTTAGAAGGAAATAAAGGGAGTCAATATATATTTTCTACTGTTAATGGAGGCTTGCAATTAGTTTGCACTTCCCTCCCTTTACCACTCATCTGAAACAATGGGAAGAATACTTTACATAAATCCATGAATTGCTTATACTTAGGAGATAAAACAATTATGAAAGATACCATTTATTTCAAAAAAAAAAAAAAAGAATATCATAATGAATCGAAAAGCAAGCAATATAGATGGCTTAGGGATGATGATCCAATATGTTTTGAAAATATTGAACATCAATGCTATAACCTATACGTGACTTTCATTAAACATTACATTTATCATTTATTCTATCCAACACATGCCAAAAACTTTTAATTCAAAAACTTTTCACAACTAAAGAAAATCAGATATGACTACAAACGATGTGAAAAAAAATTTAGAACTTTATTATCAAAATATATTAAAAAACAAACATAGACCAAATACATTAGAAACTAATAAGGAACTTCATTAGCACAACTTTCCAATCAAAGCACAAAAGCATACGAAAATAAAGAAAAGGCTAAATGTACTACTCATATTACAACAAATGGTTTAGACGACTTACTTCAATGAACAATTGGAGTGACATTTCATAACTTTGTACAAATGAATCATTCTATCCACTACAATGACAACTTCAAATTCTAAAGCATCATCGAAGATGTTGGATTTGTAAAAGTAGTATTATACAAAATATGAATGATTCCAATTCATGGGCAACTAAAAAGGCCTAACAGATGTGTCTAATGAGGGAAACATGAAAAAAAAAAAAATGTCAACTCGAATTTTTCTTGCCTTAGTCAAATGAGTTCGATGTTGTTCTAGACAGAGAGACTTTCAAAGGATGTTACAAACCCCAAGAAATTGCACGTTGGAGATGGTGAATTTTAAAAAAATAATGTATGATATAGGTGGAACATTTTGAACAATGAATTTAATGATTTTATCTTCTCATATACTTGGCTCAGCCACAAAAATATTGCTTTACATGCATAGGAGGGGATGCGGTGTTTACCTTCATTGGTAAAGGAACAATATTAGCACTGAATCAAACTAATGGTTAAAAAAGCCTATCAAACTAATGATTAAATAGAGACAAATAGAAATGCATATCATTAGTTAATATAAAGACATAATACATAAGCTAAGATAGAGGCAGCAGCAACATTAAAAAATCTTATCAAATTAATATGAAATTGAAGTATTCTAAACATAATATACAAAGTTTGAGAAAAATGATTTGGCAATTTTTCTATTATTTGAATCTTAAAATTTTCTCCTATCTTAAAGCCAACAACAGTTCCAATTATAAGATATGACATTAAGGAATCATGGATGAAAAGAAAAGATCCCAAGTGTCAGATTAATTTGAAGATAACTATTATAAAAATAAAAAATAAAAAAATAAAAACAAAAAACAAAAGAGTCAGCAGTGAAGTTGGATAGAGAAAATTAAACATCTCAGACTTCTAAGTGATCTAGCAAAGGCGGCATCCAATTCATACTCATTTGTAGGCCCAAAATGTCCTATCTATAAATGAAGCAAGGTGAAGGTGACTGTTGCTACCATTATGAAATAAAAAAAGGTAATAATTTCAATTGCTCAAGTCTTTGCAAACAATTAAATGTTATTGTTCATGACAGAGGACCACAGATAATATTAGTTTTATGCTGATTTTAAAAGGGGAAGATAAAAGAATAAAATCAGAAAAATTCAAAGAAAAGACAAAAGAAAAGAAGCAATTTATCTTAATTAGATATAGATCCAACCACAATTCTTCCAGCATACAATCTAAATGCATAAGTATAGAGAATCAGGACATTTTGGAAGTAGTTTAACATAGAAACAACTTTGAAATACAAAATAATTTCAATTTAAAAGACATAATGCTATGATGTTAACTGTTTCATTTGGTCATAACTGGCTGGTTTAACAGCATTTACTATAGCATTTTGTGCTACATTAGGGCCAAGGCTAGTCCAATAATTTTCTTAACAGATTTGTAAAGGACATAATAGCTTACACTCATGATTCTTGTATTTGACTTAGAGTAATTAATAATATGTACAATTCCCCTACTACATAGCTAATTTGTCTTTAAGTTGCACATGCTTAAATATCTAAAGCATTTAAAGAATGTAGATGTCAATGGTATTGAACTCTTAACTTCCAAGGATTTGTTCACAAATGATGGAAATATTATACCTGAGCACTTATTATCTCTAACTAATGCATAAATCATTATGAAATTTGTAATTCTCATGCCTATAGTGGTTCTTTTTTAAGAGAACCATCTATAGCTCACAATATCAATGGAATAAGAATAACAAATTCTAAAAAAATATAAATTATGCAATAAACAAAGAAACACCAGATTACCAATCAAAGTGAGTATTGGCTTTGCAATGCCCCAATTTATAGTATCTCCCCTTTGCCCTGCTCTTCCTCATTTATTGGCCAACAATCTCTTCTTCTTTTTCTTTTTCTTTTTTTCTTTTTTCTATATCAATTAACATAT
This sequence comes from Castanopsis chinensis, assembly GCA_032878915.1. Taxonomy (NCBI): domain Eukaryota; kingdom Viridiplantae; phylum Streptophyta; class Magnoliopsida; order Fagales; family Fagaceae; genus Castanopsis; species Castanopsis chinensis. Next base: position 27,639,940 of record JAVQMG010000126.1, read on the forward strand.
GTTAGAACAAAGAAAGAACAACAAAATTGAACTTTATGTGATATCCCAGAACATTAATAGTGAAACTAATACAAATCCATATATTTTATTTATAGTGAAACTAAAACAAACCCAAATATTTAATTAGACTGTAAAAAGGGGAAACTCAATACAGATCAAACCAAAAAAAAAAATTCATCTTTGTTTCTCATAAAAGACCTTAAAACACAATAAATTTTTCCAACATACTCAAAATATGTCTTCACCTGCACATCACAGGGTCCAATTGTATCCTTATGGCCTGCAGAATCTTGATGAGTAATGCCTCCCTAAAATCCAAAAAACCCAATTTTAATTTCTTTACAATTAAACCTGATAATAATCAAGTAGTTGAATAGCTTTGTGACAAAGTGTACCTGTAACATGAATGTGATAGTCAAAAAACCTGTAAAACAGAATATATATCAAAATATACTAAAATTATCATACACAATGGGTCAAGATTAATGAACACACATAATATCAAAAACAACAATGAGTGCAAAACCTCTGTGCGAACGATCTAGAAATCCACCAAGAGGAATTACTGCAATCCATATCAATCAAAGAAAATTGAAATTTGAAAAAGATCAAAATGAAAAATTTTCATACATTAAAAATAGTCGAATATTAGAAGAATCCAAATTCTTCAAGCCAATCTTGAAAATCTAATACCCAGATGATAAAAACTCAAGAAAACAATATAACCATGAATCAAAATGGACACCAACCAAACTTTAAGGAGTGAGAGGACTATGGTTGGAGAGGGAGTTGAGGGTGACCTTGGAGGTAGAATGCTCGACATGTTCGGTGGAATCAGAAATTTCAAAGTGAATGGGAGCAAAAGAAATAGAACCAGAAAAGAGTTGGGTTTTTTTTTTTTTTTTTTCCTTCAAAGATATTGTGTCACTCGCATGGTATTCATATAACTCTAACATCAAATTCTGCAAAAGACAATTAGAATCTACCAAGATTTTCTCTACAAATGTTTGGCTGCCCTAACCTTATAATGTGAAGAATTGGAACAGAGGAAAGAAAATGGGAAGAATTGGAGTTTGATTTTCAAATTAAACTCAGATTTAAATTATATATCAACAAATAATACACATTGCTTCTATACTATTTTGCAAAAAATAAACTGAACAACGAGGAGGAAAAAATGGAGTGAAACGGAACAAACAATATGGAGAATCACCTTCACCTTTGACTAACTTGAAAGCCCATCCTTCAAGACTTGCAGTGTCCAATCTTCTAAATCTTGGTTGTTTCAATAGATTTTCTTTTGAAATAGAGCAATGTGAGTATTATCGACAACTATAATAAAACATATTGTAGACAATCCATTAAATGATGAAAACAATATCAAACAGTGATATAGATGTGTATATTACAAATTAAGAATTGAAACTGAATTGAACTCCAACTATCGAACGAAATTTGGTTTATTAAATAGAGGAATAAACAAACTTTAATACAATCAATCATCCCTTTATAAATATGGTGTAGTACTCTTAAATTTTACTGGTTTAAACAGATCATTGGGTTTTTTTTTTTTTTTTGGTGTGGTATTCAAAAAAATAAATAAATTTAAAAATTAGAATGAGACACGCATGTTCAGCAATCTTGAACAACCATACTAACCAACCCAAACCTTCAAAACAGAAATAAAATCGCCACAAAATGCAAAATAGCAGTAGCCCCAACATAACATTCCGCAGACTAGCATATAAAAAACCAAAAGATTATATTACCCATTAAACTTGTTTACTGTTTCTTAATGTACAAAACTAACTTACATTTACAATGCCCATATAATAAATTATAGAAACGGAAAACCAATGTAAGATAAATAAAAAAAAAAAAAAAAAAAAAAAAAAAAAAAAAACTAGAATCAAAACCAAATTAAAGAATCCCAGGAAAATAAAAATCCAATAAAAATTGCATAAAAAAAATTCAATACCAGAATTTTAATGATTCTTATTTGGTATAACTCTAACAACAAAGGAAGAAGAAGATGTTGAAACCCTGCAAAAAACAAAAAATAAATTAAGAGGAAAGAGAAAGAGGAAAAGAAGCACACCACAAAGCAATGATCGGGTTTTCTGAAGGACGGCTCAGTCGGCTGGTCGGACTAACGGATGGGCTAGGAGACGATCGTGGAGGCCACTTTTGCCTTCAATGGTGGCGATGACAACCTCCCTGGTTTAGATTAAGCCCGTTTCTTTATTGTTGTTAGATTCAAAGAAAGGTGAGAGATAAAGACTAATGGTGGTTCTGGCCTTCTGGGTTGTGGAGAGAAAATTAATAGTGAAGATGGGCAAAGAATCGGGGTTGAGAGAGGAGATATTTTTATTCAGAGAAAGGCGAGAGCTAAAGACTAACGATGGTTTAGGTTATGGAGAGAAAATTGATAGTGAAGATTGGCAAAGAATCGGTTTTGAGGGAGGAGAGCTTTTTTTTTTTTTTTTTAGGGGTATTATTGGGTTTTATGCATTATCGGGTTTAAGTGAAAAAAAGAAATAATCAGAATTTTTTTTTATATAATGCTGACGTGGGAAATTGTGGTGCGAGCAAAGCTTCGGTTTTATATATATACTAGTCGCTAACTCGTGCGATGCACGGGAATAACTACTGAATGAGTTTTAGAAGGGAAAAAAAATAATGCTCTTTTATTTATTAATTTTTTTGTGGGAAGTGATAAAAGACATAATCTTATGTCTTTAGTTTATTTTGTGATATATATATATATATATATGGTTATATACAAGATATGTTGTAATATATATACCAAAATGTGTCTATTGAAAAGTCATAACCTTTGTATTGGTTATATATTAAAGGTGCATATTGAATAAAAAAATTTCTATTGACTAAAAATGTGTATATTAAACGAAAATGTGCATATTGGATGAAAATGTCCCTATTCACCAAAAATGCGTCTGTTGAACGGTTATAATCTTTTGGGTATAATTAGTAATTCATATGTATTTGGTAACTTCTTCTCTTTCATATTTTTTGAAAACACAAGAAACTTATGGATTTTTTCCAAAACTACTATTTGTAAGTCATTTTTTTTTTTTTTTGTTAAATACTGAAAAGTTCGCACACCAATAACAGTAGCAACAATAATGCTGAAAAATTTCTTTACATACCTTATGATTGCTATTCTTCTTAGATTTCTCATTCACTTCCCTACTCTTGTCTTTCACAACATTTTATTTGAAAATAAGAGTAAAACCTGCAAAATAAGTATTTTTAAGTTATTAATATGAAAATAAATTAATGTAAAATATCCAATATGACTCAACCTATTTTGTAATTAAAAAAAAAAAAAAAAAACAAAGACACTAAAGAGTACGTGAGAGTGGGTAAATAGTTGGTTAAAAAGGGTTTCTTTTTTTTTTTGGGCCGGGGGGGGGGGGGGGGGGGGGAAGGGGGGCGTGAGATAAGAGGGAACTTTATTGAAAATAACCAAACAATTTACAAGTAAAAAGTATACCCTGTTCAGCCACAGCCCAAACAGGGGAAAGACTACCAACATAAAAAACAAAAGAACCCATTCATGCCGAAAGTTTTTTTTTTTTTTTTTGAAAAACCTTTTTCTGTTGTGAAAAGGTTTTTAAATTCCTATACTATTCAAATTTCCCAAGTCGATTCCGTTTTTTCCTTCTTCTTTTTTCTTCTATTTTTTTTTCCTTCTCCATAGTTTATTAAATCTCTAATCTTTATCTTTCTCAAAAAAAAAAAAATCTAATCTTTATCTCTTTTTTTTTTTTTTTCTACTCCTATTATGAATTGTTCCCATCCACACATTTAACGTTTTTTACTTTCCCAATGCCTTATCTTTTATTTTCCCAATCCTACACAACTACATCTTCTCCGTTCTCTCTCTTCCTCATAATCTGCTTCTCTCCCTCTTCTCAGTCTCACTCACAGAAACAATAAAAATGTTATGTTTTTACAACAAAAAAAAATCTTGCAGAAGCATGGGGCTGGTATTGTGCTTCTATCTTACTTTCTTCTTCTTTTTTGTCAAATGATTTTGCAAAAGCATTCATCTCAACGCCTGGCAGATTTCATGGGCATAATTTGACTATTTCTTTAAGTGGAGTTATTTACTTACTCTAGAAAATAGAATCGATTGATTTTCGTAAGTGATTTTTACTTACTCCTTTGAGTTTATGATACAAATTCTACGCTACATTAATCTATACTCCACTTTTTTATTTACCATACATTTGAGAAGAGGTATCTGACCTTTAAACTTGTTTTGGAACTTTGCTGGCTGGTGTTATCAAAAAGAGAAGTCCTGTTAGAGGGAGAGAGAAGGGAAAGAAGAACGTTCAGTGAGAAAGATATAAAAATGAAGTGATGTTTTATTTATAACTATTGCTCCAAGAGTTGTGTCTCTAGTTTGTAATAATAGACAGTTTTTTTTTTTTAAGAGGTGAACGTTTAACCAAAAAGATATAATTGTCTGTGATTTTTGTCTATGGTTTTAATCATAGACGTGTCAGTAATTTATATAGCCACGTGGCGCAATGAGACGTGGTCAACAAAAAGTCAAACGTTTTAGCTATTAGTTATTACTAGTCGCCAACCCGTGTGATGCACGGAAAAGCTATTAATAATAAGATCTAATGAAATTTAGAAATAAGAAATTGAGGTAATAAAATGCATTTTATAGAAATTTTGCAAGATAGCATTTTAAAAAAATGAATGGTCATAATAAAATAAAATACAATGGGAAGAAATATTTAATTTCTATACTTTCCATAGTTTAGGAATGTTATCTAACATAGATTATTATTGGGTTGCTAGGAGAGATTTTTATAAAATGTTAATATTAGACATATACTGACATATGTGCTTATATTGTCAATAACTCACTGCAAGTGCGTAGTTATTGAAGCCTACAAAGTAATTCACAATTATTAAATTAACAAAGCAAAATTCCCAAAAGTTATATATACACACATTTAGAACTAATACCCCATTTGAACACATACATATTGTACAACCAAGTCTTAATTTTTTCATCAACAACCTTTGAAAATATAAATTGCAAAGATATAAACAAAGACCATGATATGAGGAGCACACCAAGCTTCAAATTTGAATAGTAATATGACTTTCTAAGTTTTGCTTGGTTGTGGTAATAATAATATATATAATTCAATATATGGAACAATATCAAGATTATGACACCTTATTCCATTATCTTTTATCATGAATCTAAACAAACAATTAATTAAAATATGGATGAATCATACATAGATTATATGTGAGATTGAATGACAATTTTTAATTAACTAAAAATCACACCTTTAATTAAGAAAATAAAAAAATCACATGAACCCAAAAATAAAATTCTCAATAAAGTAAAAGCATAAAAAGTAAAGAATTAAGATTTAGTAATAAGTTTTTGATGTAGTTATCTTGAGACGTTTGTGAAGCATTTGGATTGGTAGACTCTTTCCTGAAGTTTATGTTACTTCTATTTTCTATTACTATAAAGAAGTATTAATCCTAAAATGGTGAAGGAATTTCAAGATTGGCACTCATGATACAAATGATAAACTTTGGTTTAAATGAAAACTTTGGTGGCAATATCCATGCTTTACACGTCTGAAATAATGCATGTAGTTATATTACTTGGTTCATCTCAAGTCATGCTCATGCCAACCACTTACTTCCTTGTTCCGTCCACGGCACCACAGCACAAAGAAAGAACAATATGGCTTCACTTATGATCGACAATATCTGTATCGATCGAATCGAAGGTATGCTTTAACTTTAGGCTAAACGACATCCCACTCATATCTCAGCAGTTTAGAACAAAATAACACATTGTTTCGTCTTTCTTCTTCCTCATTGTTGGGAAACTTGTTTTGCTTCAGTTGCCATCTTCTCCTTTCTCGGTCGATGCAGCCATTGACGTGATGGTTCACCTCTGCACAGAAAATTGGAGTCTATGGCTATTTCCTTGATCTAAACCGGTGTATCTTGGCTTTTGAACGTCACCACCACATGATAGAATTATATCACCATGAAATTCTGATAACAGGCCATAATCGTACTATTTTCTCTCTTTGCCATAAGATAACTTAATCCTCAACAGTCACACGGATTTTCCACAATGAAACCATGATTGATACAATCTTATTCAAAAATTGCATCAAGAACCTGCTCAGATACCATTATTGGATCCTACAATGCGAATGGTAATTCCGTTAGGTGGGGATCACCAAAACTGATAGAGAGATAATGTAAATTGTGTAACAAATGAATGTGGAGTATCAATATTTATAAACTTCATGTCTTTTGGAAAGAAATATATCTCTTTGCCAAAGGATGTATCTTATCTAAGAAAATTTAAACATTTTTCAAAAACCTCCAAACGAAAAGGCACAATATTTCGGGTTTTTTAAAATGTAAACGTGTCTATAATTTATATAGCCACGTGGCACAATGAGGAGTAGTCAACAAAAAGTCAAACGTTTCGGCTATTAATTATTATATAGATATAAATATATAGATATATAGATGATGACATAACACTACGAGATAACAATTTTCTTTTGTTGAATAATGAATACATGCGTGCGATTAATTGTATATTCTATTACCCCCTTGAAATAATATAATAATAAAAAAGTTCCATAACTTTCATGTATTTCCTCTTCATTTTTTTTACTACAATATTTAAATATAAGAGTTTTATTATGTTATGAAGTTACTCTTAATAAAGACGTTCAAAATTTTAAAATGGGGCAAGGCAACTAGCAAGTTTCTTGCTTAAAGGACGAAATTGAGTAACTACAAAAAATAAAAATAAAAATAAAAATAAAAACTGCCAAAAATATTCTTTTTTTTTTTTAAATTATTATGTTATGAAATTACTCCTAAAAAAATGGGATATTTAATTTATTTTTTAAGAGAAGTACTATATCCATAAAATTTTCTCAACAAATCCTATGAGATAAATTGTTTTTAGTTTTAATTTCCATCACCGAAATTATTTTTGAGAAAAGCTAACCAGTATGGTAGTACCTAAGGGTATTGATTTAGAAAACATTTTTAAAAACGTTTTATATAAAAAGGAAAAGGCAATTAAAAATTTTGAGGTCTTTTTATATTTTCCATGAAAGTAGTGTTAAAAATTCTCTAAAACTATTTATTAACGATTGTCCTAATCAGGGGCGGAACTACCCTTGTATTAATTTTAGCAATTTTGTTCTATAAAATTACATTTTATTTCCATTTAACAATATTATTGATTCTTTTAAGAGTAATATTATTCTCACAAAATTTTTTATAACATTTTTACAAACTGTTTTGGTAGCAAATTCTTAATAGTTCGCATATGGGTACACTACTCACATCATTTTTTTACTTACCAGTAACCACTTATTACATAAGTAATTTATAAAAAAAAACTTGCAGCTCTAGCATTTTCCTCATTTTAGTGACCATAAAAAAATTTATAGATCTAAAATCTAAAATAAAATATACAAGCCCAAAAAAATAATAGCTCAAAAACAAAAATTACCAGTAAAACTAAAAACAAAATTAAACTCAGTTAATAATTTTATCCAAAACAAATAACCTTGCCTTTTAAAAATAATTTTGTTCTTACCTACCAAAAACAAAATTCTCACCAGTTAGTAGAATTAGAAGTTGAAATCACTGCACACAGCCAACAATAAAACTGCCCTCCTAACTCAAAGTCCTGACTCCGTCCCTGGTCCTAATAGGAGGGCATAATAAGACCTATTATTCTTTTACCCACCAATAACAATCCGTCATTTGAAATTTGTTATTTAAGTATTGTGGACATAGTATTTCTCAAATTGTAAATTGGCATGTGGCAACTAGCAAGTTTCTTGCTTGCATTTCGTCAATTGAAGACTTTTAAAAAAAAAATCAATTGGAGACTTACTTGGCCCATTAAACATCTAAATAAAAAATATTCTCTTCCCATTAATTAGATAGGTCTTTTTATTAAATCAATTCATTATATGTGTTTAAATGACTCTTTAAATTCTAACTTTTTTTTTTTTTTTTTTGAGGGGGTTAAACTGAAATTTTATTAATGAACACCTATCAAATCAGGTTGTAAATCTAAAAATAAGGTGGGTCATCTTCCATCCGGAATGCTTTTTGCATATTTGGCTAGATAATGCGCTACTTGATTACATTCTCTCTTAGTGTGAGAGTATAATAATGCATCAAAATTATTAGCTAAAGACTTGACATCATCTATCAACAAACTAATACTAGATAAACAGCTAGCATCCTTCCTTAAAGCTTTTATCACTGCTAACAAGTTAGCCTCTAGGATAGCTCGTTTTATGTCGATTTCTGAAGCAAAAGAGAGGGCAGCAGCTGCTGCCATGCAATGGTGAATCCAAGATGTTTTTTCTGGGGGGTTCAACACTGATAGAGCAAGAAATTTGTCATGGGAGTAAATAAAAAATAAAATGATTTTTTTTTTTCTGTACATACAACTTCCATGTTATATACAATAATCTAAAATAGTATTCTAAATACAATTCAGTATATAATACAACTATATTGTACAACAATATAAAAAAAAAGTTATTAATATTTTAAAGATCAATAAGACAACAAATATAATTAAATAATTAATCATACATTTTTGTCAAATTAATAATAACTTATTATATTTATATGTATTATCAATTAAATTAAAATATATGATAAAGAAGAATACTAACATACCTAAGAGTAGAACTAGGAGTAATGCAAAACAAAGAAAATAAAATAGTAACTAATATAAGTTTTTGCTTTTGAAGTGTATGGCTTTTTTTTTGGGAATCATATATGGCTTTTTAATCATACATGTGATCGCTCTCTTGGAATTTGAGGAAGCACTAAAAAACTTCTTGGACTTGAAAATCTATAGAGTATTTATCAAACAATTTGATCAAATAAAGAGGAAAACTAAAAAAATACATAAGAAAGAGAGAGAGATAAAGAGAATGGGAAAGAATCACAAATGTAGATACAGATATATTGATTGTAACAGTAGTGTAAGTTTTTGCTTATAGAGAAAAAAAGTGCATGAAAAGCAGCTTCATTTTGCTGTCAACGGTAAAGTAAGCTAGAGTTCTGCAAAGAAAATACATATATATTTTTAACAAAGGAGCAAAAATGAAACTTTTTTTTTAATAATATTCAATACACAATACTTTCACAAAAATTTTATAACAAAATCTAGATAGCAAGTTGTTAATGATAGGTAAAAAATGATGTTAATTATGGATCCAAATAAAAACCAGTTACAACTTGCCATAGAATATTTGTTGTGAAAATATTGTGAAAGTAGCATTAAGATGATCATATTCAAATTTATTTTAGTTGGGTAAATAAAATTGAGGGTCAGGTGTTCAAATTTTTATTTTAAGGGTTCAAAACAATAGTTAAAAAAAATTTATATATATATATAAAATAAAATATAAAAAAAAATTGACAAGTCAGGGGTTCATTTGAACCCCCTAGCTCTATCACGACGCTGCCCCTGCATTGCCATGGTTTCAATCTCATGCCCGCTGTATGCCATTGGAATTTTCTTCACACAGGACGCCATAACCAACCCTTCATCGTTCCTTATAACCACGCCAATCCTAGACTTATTTTCATTTGCAAACACCGCACCATCGAAGTTAATTTTTACTTACTCCACAGAGGGCGGCCTCCAACGTTTTCCTTCCTTCAGCTCTACGACTCTTTGTCTCACGATTTCATCAGTATCCACCTGCTGTGCCATGAAATCTTGCCACCAAAAAAATACATCTTCAAAAACAATTTCATTTTGGACATTTACATTTACATCCTATCCTTTTTTGCTCATTTAATTAAAAGTGCAAGATTCCCCCCCCCCCCCCCAAAAAAACCTTTAAATATAGAAGTTGGTTTCCTCAAATGTTTGCGTTAGTCTAATGATGTTATTAAAAACCAATAAAATTTGTCAATTGGTCTAGTAGTTTAGAGACAAGGTAGTTTTTGTTTTCTCTAATTTATTTTTTGTATATGTTTATTATCAAACTAGACAGTGTTGGAGCATTTTAATATTAAATAATTAAAATGAATAAATGTTGTGTTATAAATGTAAAGATGTGGGAGTGAATATGGAAGATAAGGAGTTAGTGAAAATGTTTAATCCCACATTGAAAATGAGAGAGACTATTTTGTTCTTTTTAATTGTGGTGATTAATGAGCTAACATGAATTGTCTCAAATATTGGGCCAGATACGTGCGCAAGATCCTCCTACTTGACAGCCCATTCAGAGCATTTACCATATCCGTTGGTGAGTAAATGGCCCGAATTAATATTCCATTTTTATTATGGATAATGAAGAGCCATTAACCCACTTAATGGACTATCCGTTTGGGCCTTTTTATTCTTCAGAAACTCCTTATCTCACCATTAATTGTGTAACTCCAGCCCATCAGAATAATATCTAACAATTAATCTTGTAACACCCACTATATCAGAAATAATGGACCTAATTATCAGATTAATTTGGGTAGTAATTTCGTGAGGCCCATTAAGCCTATAAATAGACCCATTCAGACACAATCCAAGTTACTGTAACATACACTAAAAAAAAATAGAGAGATTCTTGGCAAGGAATGGTGTTCTTTTTGGTGGAGCTTTTGGCTTGAACACTTTGTGCAAAAGTTGTTCTAGCCATACGACACTTGTTGGGCTGTTGTATCCTGGGGGAGACAAGTCAGAGACAGTCTGCACCGGTTACAAAATTTAGCCAACTAAGGGCTTGAATCTCCTTAAAGAGAGCGAGTGCCGTGCCTTAGTCCAAATAGTGTTGTGTAATCTCTTTTTTTCAAATCAATAAAAATTCAAAAGTATTATTCAGTTTCTCTTTGTGTATTTTTCATTATCATTGTATTTGCACCAACAATTTTAAGGAGATTCAATTAACATGGACTCTACACAAGAGAAACCAAATGAGCCTGTTGGAGATCTTAACAAACCCTTTTGATTTAAGAGAGCCCACTTCAAGAGGTAGGAAGGAAAGGTCCTCTTCTACTTAAGCCTTCTCAAAGTCGCCTACATCCTCACTGAGAAGAATCCATCAAAGGTTCCTACCGATGAGATGAGTGAGGAAGAATATATTCTCCATCAAGAAAAAATAGATAAGTATACAAAAGATGAATATAATTGTCGCTCTTATCTATTGAATTGTCTTGCCAATCATTTCTATGATTATTATGATACAACTTACAATTCTGCCAAAAAAAATTTGGAAAGCTTTACAAAGCAAATATGATACCGAGGAGGCAGGTGCAAAGAAGTATGCTGCTAGTAGATTTTTCCGTTACCAAATGGTGGATGGAAATCAGTGGTGGATCAAGCACAAGACTTCCAAATGATTGTAGCAGAATTGAGATCTGAAGGCATAAAGATTGGAGACAATTTGGTGGTAGCTGGCATAATTGACAAACTACCACAATCTTGGAGCGAGTTCCAAAAGACTTTGCGGCACAAACAAAAGGAAACATTCTTGGAGACTTTGATCACACGCATCCGTGTGGAGGAAGAGGCTAGCGGACAAGATGCACTCATGACACAAGAAAGCAATGGTAATTCACCACAAAGGTAAACCTTATTTCATCCAATAATAATATGCCCAAAAATCATTTTCCTAGAAATGGTAATTTGAAGCCTAAAAAGAGAGCCTTTAAAAATAATAATAGACCTCAAGGAAGGGGAAACCCAAATAAAATTTACAATAAGAACCAAGGACCCCCTTCACAAGATCAATTTAATAGATCCTGTTTTGTCTGTGGCAAGAGTGGGCATATTGCTCGATTTTGCAAATTTCAGAAACGTGATTTCGTCCCGCAGGCTAACGTAACCGAAGAGCCTTTAGTGGCTATGATTACAGACATCAATATGGTGCATTATGTTGAAGGGTGGTGGGCAAATTCTGGTGCTAATAGGCACGTTTGCTATGACAAAAATTGGTTCAAATTGTACACTCCTTTTGAAGAAGAAAAAACTGTTATGCTTGGTGATTCTAGCAAAACTAAGGTTCTTGGGAGTGGTGAGGTTGAATTGAAATTCACTTCTGGACGTGTGCTAACATTGAAAGATGTACTTTACACTCCGTCCATGAGGAAGAATTTGATGTCAAGTTTTTTGCTTAACAAGGCTGGCTTCAAACAAATTATGGAATCTTATAATTATGTAATCACTAAAAAGGGATTATTTGTGGATAAAGGTTATGCTTGTGATGGAATGTTTAAATTGAATGTTGAGAATAATAAAGCATCTACCAGTTCAGTTTATATGCTTTCTTCTATTAATTTTTGGCATGCTCGTTTGTGTCATATAAATAGTAGATATGTGGGAATCATGAGTAGTTTAGGATTAATTCCAAGACTGTCAAAAGATTTTGAAAAATGTGAAACTTGTAGTCAAGCTAAGATTACAAAAAGGCCTCATAAAAGTGTTGTAAGAAATACCGAATTGCTTGAGTTAATTCACTCCGATTTATGTGAGTTTGAGGAAATTTTAACTCGTGGAGGAAATAGATATATTATCACTTTTATTGATGATTTCTCCAAATATACAACTATTTATTTGTTGAAAAATAAAAGTGATGATTTTGAAAATTTTCAAGATTTTTTAAAAGAAGTTGAAAATCAATTCAGTAGAAAAATAAAAAGAATAAGAAGTGATAGAGGCCGTGAGTATGAATCAAGTGCATTCAACTCATTTGTTCAGTCTTTGGGAATTATCCATGAAACTACTACACCATATTCACCTGTTTCTAATGGTGTGGCTGAAAGAAAAAATAGAACTTTAATTAAGTTAACAAATGCCATGCTAATTGAATCTGGTGCACCTTTACATTTTTGGGGTGAAGCTATTTTAACTGCATGTCATGTTTTGAATAGGGTGCCACATAAAAAGTCACACACCACACCTTTTGAGATGTGGAAAGGACATAAGCCAAATTTGGGATATTTGAGAGTATGGGGTTGTCTTGCTTATGTAAGGCTTACTGACCCTAAAATGCCTAAATTAGGTATAAGAGCTACTACCTGTGCTTTTCTTGGTTATGCGTTTAATAGTGTAGCCTATAGATTTTTTGATCTTGAAAATAAAATAATTTTTGAATCTGGTGATGCAATTTTTCATGAAAAAAAATTTCCTTTTAAATTGAAAAATAGTGGGGGTGAAGAAAGTATTTTATCACAACCCAGTTCTTCTACTTCACATCTACGAAATCAAGAAAATCTTGAAATGGAACCTAAAAGAAGTAAAAGAGCTAGAGTTGAAAATGATTTTAGTCCTGATTATTATGTTTTTAACATTGAGGAAAATCCCCAAAATTTAAAAGAGGCTTTAACATCACCTGATGCTATATTTTGGAAAGAGGCTGTAAATGATGAGATGGAGTCTCTAATTTCTAATAAAACTTGGAAATTAGTAGATCTTCCACCGAGTTGTAAGACCATAGGTTGTAAATGGGTCCTTAGAAAAAAGTTGAAACCGGATGGATCAATAGATAAGTTTAAAGCTAGACTTGTAGCAAAAGGCTTTAAACAAAAAGCTGATCTTGATTTCTTTGATACATTTTCTCCGGTAACAAGAATTACATCTATTAGATTGTTAATTGCTATTGTTGCAATCTTTGATTTGAAAATTCATCAAATGGATGTAAAAACTGCTTTTCTAAATGGGGACCTAAAGGAAGAGATTTATATGGATCAACCCGAAGGCTTTGTAGAGCCTGGATAAGAAAGCAAGTTATGTAAGCTAACTAAATCCCTATATGGCTTAAAACAAGCACCTAAGCAGTGGCATGAAAAGTTTGATTCCTGCATGATTGAGAATGGTTATAAATCAAATGAATGTGATAAATGTATTTATTCTAAATCATGGAATAATTTACATGTTATTATTAGCCTCTATGTGGATGATATGTTGATTTTTGGCTCAAATATGCATGTTATAAATGAGACAAAAAATATGCTTAAAAGCCATTTTGATATGAAAGATCTTGGTGAGGCTAATTTTATTTTGGGCATGAAAATTACAAAATCATGTGATGGAATATTTTTCGATCAATCACATTATGTTGAGAATATATTGAGAAAATATAATTTTCATGATCACAAAAGTGTAGCTACTCCTTTTGATTCTAGTGTTCATTTATTTCCTGTGAATAATGATGATGAGATTTTTAATCAAAAGGATTATGCTAGTATCATTGGTAGTTTGCGTTATGCTACTGATTGTACTAGACCTGACATTGCATATGCAGTAGGAGTGCTAAGCAGATTTACTAGTAAGCCTAGTAGAGATCATTGGCTAGCTATTGAGCGAATCATGAGATATTTAATTGGTACCAAAAGCTATGGCTTATTTTATAAAAAAATACCCTACTGTGATTGAAGGTTTTAGTGATGCCGATTGAAATACTTTGTCAGGTGATTCTCTCTCTACCACTGGTTATATTTTTACCTTAGATAGTGGTGCTATTTGTTGGTAATCTAAAAAGTAAACAATAATTGCTAATTCAACAATGGAAGCTGAATTAATAGCATTAGCTTCAGCTAGTGAAGAGGCAAATTGGCTTAGAGATTTGTTATATGAAATTCCACTTTGGGAAAAGCCAATTCCACCTATATTAATTCATTGTGATAACACTGCCACAATTGGTAGAGTTAAAAACCGTTATTATAATGGTAAATCCAGACCTATAAGAAGAAAGAACAATACTGTGCGATCTTATTTGAGTAATGGCATCATAACTGTGGATTATATTAAATCTAATGATAATCTTGCAGATCCATTTACCAAGGCCTTGGCAAAAGATAGAATCTGGAATACATTGAGGGGGATGGGACTAAAGTCCATAGAATGATGAGCTATGTATGAGGATACCCAACCCAAGGATCAGAGATCCTGAGAATTGGGTTCAATGGGAAAAACGAATCATACGATGGTCGTAAGAAATGCACAATTTTTTATTATTATTTATTTTGTAAATAATTTTTTAATTGTTCATCCCTATGATGTAAGTGCACTTATCCTATAATGTGGAGAGGTTGAGTAAAAAACTCTTAATGAAATTTTGTAGCTGTTAGAACATATGTATTTCAAGTCTATGAACATATGTTGCTATTTTATGTAATTGGCTTATCCTTAAACAAAACGCACTTTACTTGTAATTGGGTAGATTTAGGATGTGTTTAACACTTCAAGAAACAGTGTTTCAAGATCCAGTGTTGAAGTCATCAAAGTCTGTCCAAGACACAAGCAAGGAAGTGCCAGTTTTTAAAGCTCGACACATACCTCGACACATACCTCGACACATGCATCTATCGAGCTTTAAAGAAGCTGTTTTGCCCCGAGCCTCGACAGTTTCTCGATAGCTCTTGACACCTCTATCTGTCGAGAATTAAAGAAAACAGATTTTCAGTTCTGTTTCAAGTCCAATCCATGAGTGTGTCTTTAGGACTTCTTTTCTCCTAACCCTAGACATATAAAAAGATTATTTTAAGGGCCATCAATAAGGATGCAAGTTGCACATTCATTCAAAACTTCTTGTTCATGCAATTTGTGATCTAAAAGACAAAGTTCGTGCCCTAGTTCATCTCTGATGATTTGAAGAACTTTGCAGCCAACAACTCTCTCTCTTTAGTTGGTGTTTGAAGTCGCGTACTGGGATCCGCGCATCTAGTTAGTCACATACTTGGGAGCCGTGCATTGAAAGGAGAAACTGTCACTACAGAACAAGTCCAATTGGGTATTGGGGTAAGAGTTCAACTGTAGGTTGGTGAGGTACTGGGATTCCTTGCTTGTAACTGCTTGTTGTGATAATAGTGGAGTTTACCTTAAATCACCCGGTGGGGTTTTTGCCGTAAAGTTTTCCCCATTCGTAAACAAATCACCGTGTCATTTAATTTCCACTGCTTAACTTAGTTTGGTGATTTGTTTGTGCTACCACGTGATATTGCATGATTAATTTGATTAATTAATAACTGGGCTAATTAATTAATCTAAGTTATCACAAGGGGTCAACGCATTTGTGGCCTGGCAAGTGGTATCAGAGCAAGCACACTCTGATTAGGGTTTAATCCATTGTGTGTGATCCATTTGACCCCTGCTGTCATGGATAAAGGACAATCTCTTAATTGAAGAGATCTGTGATATCAAATACATCTTGTTTTTCTAATCTCTTTTTCTTGAGTGTCTCAAAAACTACAAGTCTAAAAGTTATTTGATCTCTTCCGTGACGATTATTGAAAAGAATCTCAGTTTGTACAAGCAGAAACTAGACTGTCTCAAATTCACAATGTGTAAAGGAGTTTGTTTAAACAGAGTTAAAATTAAAGGCCTAGTTCGAAAAAGGCAAATGAGAGAAGATACCATTCCTACAAATTTGTCATCTAAGCACGAAGTGTGTTTCATGATGAAGTCCGCCTTTAAAGTGATGGACACGTGCTTGTGGTACCTTGATAGTGGTTGCTCAAGACACATGACTGGAGATCGATCCCTATTCAAAGTCTTCGAGTCTAAGAAAGGTAGAAATGTCACCTTTGGTGATGGGAGCAAGTCACAGATAAAAGGGAAAGGAATTATCTCTCTACCTGGACTACCAGACGTTGCAAATGTTCTCTATGTGGATGGCCTAAGAGTGAACCTGTTGAGTATAAGCCAGATATGTGATCAAGATTTCATGGTGCTATTTTCCAAAGGAAAATGTCTTGTTATGAATGAATCTGGAAAAAAACTCATAAGTGGTGTACGCACTCTAGACAACTGCTATGGATTGGTACCTGATGCTGATATTGTATGCAATAGTATTCGGTTGCCAAATGAAGACTTGTGGCACCAACGGATGGGGCATGCTAGTTACAAACATCTTTCTATTGTATCTAAGCATGAATCTATTCTAGGGATGCCAAAGCTGAGTAGGCTGAACAAAGTTGTGTGTGGACCATGTCAACTTGGGAAACAGACGAAAGCTAAGCATCCAAGTACTCAGACATCAGCTACATCCAGACCTTTGGAGCTATTGCATTTAGATCTTATGGGTCCTACAAGAACCGAATCTCTTGGAGGTAAGAGCTACATCTTGGTTGTAGTAGATGACTTCACTAGGTACACTTGGGTTATTCTTCTACGATCCAAGTCTGACGCTCCTGAGCACATTGAAGCACTATGTACAAGACTACAAAATGAGAAGAACCTGAAAATTGACCGAATTCGAAGTGATCATGGTAAAGAATTCGAAAACTCATACATTGAGTCATTTTGCACAAGATCAGGTATATCTCAGGAATTCTCTGCTCCTATTACTCCTCAGCAGAACGGTGTAGTAGAAAGAAAGAACAGGTTTATCCAGGAGATGGCTAGAGCCATGCTGCACAGCAAGGATGTGGCTAGAAATTTATGGGGTGAAGCAGTCAACACTGCATGTCACACGGTGAACAGAGTGTACTTCAGACCCGGCACCAAAAAGACTCCATATGAATTGTGGAAAGGAAGAAAGCCAAATGTGAAGTATTTCTGAATTTTTGGAAGCACTTGCTTCATTCTAAAGGATAGAGAGAATGTAGGGAAGTTTGATTCCAGAAGTGATGAAGGGATATTTCTGGGATACTCTACTACAAGTAAGGCTTATCGGGTATATAACAAAAGAACCATGAAGGTCATGAAAATGGTGAATGTTGTTATTGATGAGTCTTCAGATGTCAATTCTAAGAAAATTGATGAGGAACTCCCTAAAGAGATTCTCCCTCCAGAACCTAGGAGAGCTCTAGAGCTCATGGAACAAGAGCCTACATCTCCAAGTACTCCTGGTACTCCAAGTGTTGCAGAAGAGCCAGTAGACATTTCTACATCACCAGACTCTGAGTGTCATGAAGACAAAGGACCTTCCTCCAGAATCAAATTAAATCATCCTCCAGAAATTATTGTGGGAAACATGAATGAACTCACATTGCGGAAACGCACAGTTGATAAGTGTGTTGCTAACTTTGTGTCATACTCTTGTTATTTGTCACAGGTTGAACCCACTAAAGTTGAGGAAGCTCTTCAGGATGAAAGTTGGGTAGAAGCAATGCATGATGAACTGCTTCAGTTTCAGAGGAATGATGTGTGGACCTTAGTCCCCAGACCGGAGGGCGAGCATGTCATCGGCACCAAGTGGATATTCTGAAATAAGACTGATGAGGAGGGCAATGTAATCCACAACAAGGCTCGACTTGTAGCTCAAGGATACACTCAGATGGAGGGTATAGACTATGATGAAACATTTGCCCCAATTGCTCGTATAGAGTCCATCAGAATCCTTCTCGCTTTAGCATGTCACTTGAAGTTCAAGTTATATCAAATGGATGTGAAAACCGCCTTCTTGAATGGATTGCTTAAAGAGGATGTTTACGTGGCTCAACCTAAAGGTTTCATTGATCCTCACTTTCCGGATCATGTGTTGTATCTCAAAAAGGCCCTCTATGGATTAAAGCAGGCACCTAGAGCTTGGTATGACCGATTGACTCAATACCTGATATCCCATGGGTTCACAAGAGGAAAGGCTGATCAAACTCTCTTCATCAAAAGAAAAGCTGGTGAGCTGGTGGTTGCTCAAGTCTATGTTGATGATATCATCTTTGGATCAACTAAGGATGAGCTTGCTCAAGAATTCTCAAAACTCATGCAAGCAGAGTTCGAGATGAGCATGATTAGAGAGCTATCTCACTTCCTTGGACTGCAGATTCTTCAACAAGATTCAGGTATATTCATCTCTCAATCTAAATATGCTAAGAATCTTGTGAAAAATTTTGGTTTGGAATCTGCTAGTTCTGTTAGAACCCCCATGAGCCCAAATGTTAAACTCACTGTTGACATGTTAGGTAAAAGTGTAGACTCTTCACTTTATAGAAGCATGATAGGTAGTCTTCTTTACCTTACTGCTAGTAGACCTGACATTAGTTACAGTGTAGGAGTGTGTGCTAGATATCAGGCTAATCCCAAAGAGTCACATATGACTGCTTTAAAAAGAATCATCAAGTATGTCAAGGCCACTGCCAACTTTGGTGTGTGGTATAGCAAAGACATGAATAATGTCTTAGCTGGGTATTCTGATGTTGATTGGGCTGGGAATGCTGATGATAGAAAAAGCACCTCAGGAGGTTGTTTTTATGTGGGAAATAATTTGGTCTCTTGGATGAGCAAAAAGCAAAACTCCATCTCATTATCCACTGCTGAAGCTGAGTACATTGCTGCTGGTAGCTGTTGCACCCAACTCTTATGGATGCAAAAACTCCTTTATGATTATGGTATTCGCCAAGAACATCTCACCATCTATTGTGACAATACCAGTGCCATCAATATCTCTAAGAATCCGGTTCAACATTCTCGAACCAAGCACATAGAGATTCGACATCACTTCATTAGGGAGCTTGTCGAAGATGGTGTTCTCACCCTTGAGTTTATTCACACTGATGACCAAAAAGCTGATTTGTTCACTAAACCTCTGGATAGCAAACGTTTTGAGTTCCTTCGTCAAAACATCGGTGTCATCTCCATGGATTGATCTCTTTCTATTCTTCTTCTTCCTCATGCATATGCATCTAGTTTTATGCATTGTTTTGCTTTACATGTTTTTGTTTGTGTGTTTTCATTTTTGTGGTTTATTTTTGCTTTTCTGATAAAAATAAAAAAAAATTGAAAAATTGAAAAATACAAAAACAGTGTGTGTTTGTGTGCATTAGTTCATGTGAACTTTTAAAATAGCCATTGAAACAGAGTTTTCTAAACTTTGTATCACCTGTAGCTTAGATGAGCATTTTTCTGCACAACCAAGCAAGTGAGCTTTGTAGCTCTTTGTTTGTGATGAGTAAGGTTAAGTGATCTCTTCTTCTTAACACTCGTATCACTCTTTTTGACGGGTTGAACTAGAAAATCCTAAGAGAAAAGTATAAATAACCATCTCACCACTGTTACTCGCCAATCATAATATGACATCTGTATGCTTCGGCATAGCAAAAGTGCAATGTCAATGATATCTGTATGCTTCGGCATAGCAAAAGTACAATGTCAAAAGCTTAACATAATTGGGTATTTCTTTTCTTTCTCTTGTATGCCCATGCATGATATGCTTGTTAAAAGAAAATATGCAAAGATATAAAAAGCAAAAAGATCAAAAATGCTTTAAAATATGGTTGCAAGCATGTTTTCTAGGAGATGTGGGAATTATAGGATGTACCTCGAAGGTGATAGTCCCCATCAAACGGTTATGATTGTGTGTGAGTTAAAGTGATTTTCTCATATCTCAAATCGTCATAACATTGAGACACTTATACAATCTTGCGATGTTTTCACACACGACACGCAATACTCTTTGCTATTCTTGATACATGTGCAGGTACAATGTGATTTGGCCATCACAAGGTTTACATGCTTTAATGTATGCTCACTAAACTGTCTGAACTTGTTTTTGAAATATAAAATTAGTTAGACTTGTTTAGTGTGTGTGTGCGTGTTTTGAGATACATGTGCATCAAAATTCTTGTTGAAAGATGATTTTGAGAGCTTAATGTGTTGATTGGATCTTTGGTTGAGTTGCATGCATGATTGCATTCATGTCTGTGTTTTTCTTCTTTTGAAAAACTGTTTTTAAAGGCATCTCGACACCTCCTCGATACCTCTCGACACATAGCTATCTGTCGAGCTTCTTAGACTCTGTCTTATCGCAGTCTCGACAGATACCTCGACACCTGCTGGATCGATCGAGAAACTTTCTGTCTGCTCGATAGCTTCTCGATAGCTTCTGGATCGATCGAGGTTCCTTCTTGTTTGATTCATCTGCCTCGATACATGATCTCGATAGCTTCATCTGTCGACGTGTATTTCTCGACACATACCTCGATAGCTACCTCGATACCTCCCGATAGCTGCATCTGTCAAGAATTACTGAAGGTGTATAAGTTGATTCTTCGCGATTTTCTTCTCATTTTGCTCGATCTCTCTCGCTCGAAAAATACCTTTCTCTCTTCCAAAACTCTTCTCTCTCCCTCCAAACCTCTTTCAAAGGCTTTCTCAAGTGTTCTTCGCGATCTTCATCACTTGGTAAGCATCTCATCCCTCATTTTCATGCATTTCATGGTTTTAAAACCCTAGGTTTTGTGTTTTTGAAAATTTTTGGGAGTTTTCAAAATTGTTGGGGTTTTCATGAAATTCTTGGGTTGGTTTTATAGATTTGATCTTCAAAACCACATGCATTGCATCACATTAGCATTCTCATTGTATTGTCATGCATTTAGATGTGTGCAAATCTATTGTGTGTTGTTAGGTTTGGATTGGGCTGAGCCCATGAAGTTTTTATGTTGCATGTCACATGTTCATGCATTTTCCATGCATTCGTTCTTTCTTTTCAGTATATTCTTCCTATATTGAATTGTTTGGAACTTTTCTGCTTGTTTTTTCTTCTTTCCCCCTCTCTATGGTTGCATTAGTAGTGTCTATGGCACCTAAGCGTAAGTCCATTCCGTCCCAGAACCCTCTGCGTTCTAAAGGACAGTCTTCCTCAGATTCTACTCCTCTTTCTGTCCGGTTCCGTGATGAGAAAGCCCATAAGGACTTCTAGGAGAACTTCTCTAAACGAGGTGTTCATTCGGAATGCCACGTTGTCCTGGCAGACTTTGCTGACACCGACCTTCCCGATGTCATACACAGTCGGGCTTGGGAGTCACTGTGTGACGTCCCGGTCACATGTCCACTCGTGTTAATACAGGAGTTTTACTCCAACATCCACAGGATAGATTCTTCAGTACCTCTTTTCTACTCTTGCGTCCGAGGTACGCGCTTTGCTGTCACCCCAGAGTTAGTCTCTGAGGTTCTTCATGTCCCTAGGGTGGATCATCCTAATTACCCTAGCTGTGAGCGTCTCTAGACTGTGTCCAAAGACGAGATGATCTTGGCGTTCTGTGAGCGTCCTTCCTCTTGGGGAGATTATATGTACACACCATGTCGACCTTTTGCTAAAGGCCCTCGTTTCCATAACATGGTGATAACTTTTGTTTTGCACTCACTTTCTCACTACAACTCTATTACAGAGCCTCGTGCTCAGTTTTTGTTGTCCCTCTTAGAGGATCTCTTTATAGACTTTCCTTCACACTTTATCTTTTCCATCATAGATGTCTATAGAGATACGGCCACCCGTGATAAGCTCATTTTCCCTTCTGCTATCACGAGGATTCTGAGTCGTTTTTCCATCCCATTCCCTTCGTCCGATCCTTACCATGTCATGTCTGCCATAGACGCCACTACCGTAAAACGTAGCGAGGCACAGTTTCGATCGCGACAGTCTGATGGTGCCACTCCTTCCACCCGTCCAACCACCTCTAGATCCGCTCGAGCATCTGCTTCTTCTTCGAGCGACATCACCTTAGGAGACATCATGGCGCAGCTACAGCGTATGGATGCTCGCCTAGATACACTCTCCACGGAGCTGTATCAGGTGAACGTCCGTGTTGGTTGCATCGCCAGGATACAGGCGACCATGGGCGGCTTTGCACCAGAGGTTTCTCCTCCGCCACCTCATGTGTCGACTGAGACTGATGATGATGGCGATGGCGATGACGATGATGCTTCTGACGATGATGCTTCTGACGATGATGATGATGATGGAGATGCGAGCTCTTCGGATGAGATGTCTACTTGACACTCTATCCTTTGTCACTCGTGACAAAAAGGAGGAGTAGTTTTGTATGAGAGTAGTCATGCTTAGGGGGAGTGTTAGCATAGGACATTTTTGTTAAGGGGAGTGTGGATTTAGGGATGTAGTGAGGTGATCATATGTATATGTATTTCTTTTTCTTTTCTTGTCTTTTTAGAGATACTTTGATCATGTATTGACATACATTGTATTTATTCTCTCCTTATATATGATGATGTATGTTTTTCTTTCACCTACCTTTGCACGTGTTGTTTCTTTTCTATCTTTATACACATGTTTCTTTACTTGTACGCAATCTATTATTTCTATTTCACACAAAGATGCCTTGATGTGTTTTGTTTATAAGTGTTTCAGAAATACAGGTTGTCAAAGTCTTCTTGCCATAAACTCTCTTCTTGCAAAGTTTTTCAAAAGTTTGTGTTAGGATAGATTTTACTGTATGTAACAAGTGAATATGAGTTGAGTGATTTATGACTTCTCTCATATTTTCATTTGTTTGTTGTAGTTTTGTCATGGATTTCCAAAGGGGGAGATTGTTAGGACATATGTATTTCAAGTCTGTGAACATATGTCGCTATTTTATGTAATTGGCTTATCCTTAGACAAAATGCACTTTACTTGTAATTGGATAGATTTAGGATGTGTTTAACACTTCAAGAAACAGTGTTTCAAGATCCAGTGTTGAAGTCATCAAAGTCTGTCCAAGACACAAGCAAGGAAGTGCCAGTTTTTAAAGGTCGACACATATCTCGACACATGCATCTATTGAGCTTTAAAGAAGCTATTTGCCCCGAGCCTCGACAGCTTCTCAACAGCTCTCGACACCTCTATCTGTCGAGAATTAAAGAAAACAGATTTTCAGTTCTGTTTCAAGTCCAATCCGTGAGTGTGTTTTTGGGACTTCTTTTCTCCTAACCCTAGACATATAAAAGGATTATTTTAAGGGCCATCAATAAGGATGCAAGTTGCACATTCATTCAGAACTTCTTGTTCATGCAATTTGTGATTTGAAAGACAAAGTTCGTGCCCTAATTCATCTCTGATGATTTGAAGAACTTTGCAGCCAACAACTCTCTCTCTTTAGTTGGTGTTTGAAGTCACGTACTGGGATCCGCGCATCTGGTTAGTCACGTACTTGGGAGCCGTGCATTGAAAGGAGAAATTGTCACTACAGAACAAGTCCAATTGGGTATTGGGGTAAAAGTTCAACTGTAGGTTGGTGAGGTACTGGGATTCCTTGCTTGTAACTTCTTGTTGTGATAATAGTGGAGTTTCGGGAGTGGTGACCTTAAATCACCCGGTGGGGTTTTTGCCGTAAGGTTTTCCTCATTCGTAAACAAATCACCGTGTTATTTAATTTCCGCTACTTAACTTAGTTTGGTGATTTGTTTGTGCTACCACGTGATATTGCATGATTAATTTGATTAATTAATAACTGGGCTAATTAATTAATCTAAGTTATCACAAGAGGTCAACGCATTTGTGGCCTGGCAGTAGCTCGTATGAGTGGGGTGTCAGAATTATAGGAGCACTCTTGACAAAATTTCACCTATGTGAGTGTGGGGGTGGGGCCGCTTCCTATGAGATTTGGACTTAATCTCAAATACACTCATGAAACCAGGATCAGCACATGGCCATAAAGTACTAGCTATAAAAGCTCATGTCAACACCTGGGTTGTTATGTGTAAGCAGTGACGCTTAATTTCCCTAAAGCAGTTATAGTTCAAGTCGGAGATTACTACGACTCTAAAGTTGAGATCGCTGTTTTACTAAGTGAAGGTTCAATGCAGAGCACACCTTCATGATGCATAGTGACCTATCTTTGCCTGGTAATCTCTCTTTAACTAAAAAATTTAATATTAAAATGAGTGGGGGATTGTTAGAGCATTTTAATATTAAATAATTAAAATGAATAAATGCTGTGTTATAAATGTAATGATGTGGGAGTGAATATAGAAGATAAGGAGTTAGTGAAAATGTTTAATCCCACATTGAAAAGGAGAGAGACTATTTTGTTCTTTTTAATTGTGGTGATTAATGGGCTAACATGAATTGTCTCAAACATTGGGCAAGATACGTGCACAAGGGAGAGGTGAAGGGTGGAGGTGTCAAAAGTGGAAATAAATTAACCCCTTGGATCCTCCTACTTGACAGCCCATTCAGAGCATTTACCATATCCGTTGGTGAGTAAATGGCCCGAATTAATATTTCATTTTTGTTATGGAAAATGAAGAGCCATTAACCCACTTAATGGACTATCCGTTTGGGCCCTTTCATTCTTCAAAAACTCCTTATCTCACCATTAATTGTGTAACTCCAACCCATCAGAATAATATCTAACAATTAATCTTGTAACACCCACTACATCAGAAATAATGGACCTAATTAATCAGATTAATTTGGGTAGTAATTTCGTGACGCCCATTAAGCCTATAAATAGACCCATTCAGACACAATCCAAGTTACTGTAACATACACTAAAAAAAAAAAATAGAGAGATTCTTGGCAAGGAAGAGTGTTCTTTTTAGTGGAGCTTTGGGCTTGAACACTTTGTGCAAAAGTGGTTCTAGCCATACGACACTTGTTGGGCTGTTGTATCCTGAGAGAGAAAAGTCAGAGACAGTCTGCACCGGTTACAAAGTTTAGCCAACCAAGGGCTTGAATCTCCTTAAAGAGAGCGAGTGCCGTGGTCAGTCCAAATAGTGTTGTGTAATCTCTTTCTTCAAATAAATAAAAATTCAGAAGTATTATTCAGTTTCTCTGTGTGTATTTTCCATTATCATTGTATTTGCACCAATAGACAGCTTTTGTATAATATTAGATTTTAAAAGATGATAAGTTCTCCTAAAAAATTATCTTGCGAATATATATATATATATATATATGAAAGTTGTTAATTTTATATACAATATATTTATAAATTATGGCATACTCTAGTATCAAAATATTAATATTTATATTTGTGTATTTGCGTTTATGCATGTGTGTGATGGTTTATTTTGACTTGAGCCTAATATATTAGTAACAAAATTTGGCCCCCCAAACAAAAAATCCTTGTTGCACTCCTGCTATTCTTTAGATTCCCTTCTTAAGATTCTATTGTGTAAATTTTTTCTAATGGATAGAAGTGTATTTTTTAGTTATGTAGCCACATGGCTAAATCTTAAAATGTGAACCTAAGGAACAACACCTAACGTACTAGGCCTAAGTTTCAAGGTCAATCTCTTCGTGTTAACCGTTTTTTTACTTGCCCAATCTAACAGGTGCGCTCTTTTTCCTCATCGGTTGTTCTGTTTTATTATTGATTCTGTGGGTTATGTTTTTAGTATTTTGAATTTTGTTTTTGTTCACCATCTAGTTTGATATTTTGCATGTTATGCTCAAAACAATAAGGCAATTGAAGAAGGCAAAGCATTGGAATACATTGAGAATCTATTATTTACTTTGTGCAACGGAGATAGGTAAGCCTAGCTGTAATTTATCATAACCTACTTATTTTTTGTATAGCTTAGGGAGAAGATGCTCATATGACTTCAGAGTCCTAATCATTATGTGAAGCTATGAGATCTTTGCAGGCAATGGAATATATGATATCATAATCTTTTTATACAATAATGGAATTTAAAGAAGTTAGGATGTGAAATATCTGAATAGCAACGACATCAATTGAGATTATAGTAAGGGGCGTAGCTAGGAATTTACACTTTGGGGGGGGGGGGGGGGATTGTTTTTAGAATCTCCTCTCCACAACAAAAATTGTTGTGTTGATACAATAATCAAAATTCAAATATTTATTGAATTTATAATTATCAATTTTGATATATCATCATTCTCAACAATAATTTAGTTCACTATAGATATATACAAAAATTTTCACTATTGTTTTAAAAACTATCAACCCATCATTATTTGTAATATTGAAAATTTCTTATATTTTACATTTTTTTAATGAATTATTTAGCACCTAATTTCAAACCAAAAAAAAAAAAATCAACTAAAAAAAGATGCCATTGAGAGATAAAATATATTATAATATAGCAATACAAAAATTGAAGAACAAAATCTTGATAAACAAAACATATTCATTAAGCTAATTAGAAAGGCAAAAACTCATATGGTCAGATTCATATCATAATAAAACAAAAAAACAAAACCATATGACCATTATCATATGTATAAAAAAACTTAAATCTAAATGCCTATATGCTTGAGTTTATTTGGTTGTGTTGAGAAGTGAGTTAACGTATTGACTTGAGAGAGAACAGTGTAGGCTGGCAGCAATAGGGAGAAGTACTAAAGGTAGCTTCTTGAGATTGAGAAAAATGGAAAAAGGTAAGTTTTTGTTTGAAGAAGTGACTAAATGATGCTCTTTTGAAACCGTTGTTATTATCCATTGGGTATGCAACGAATCATTTGGACAATTGGGGGGCTAGCAAGTATATTATTTGAGGATTTGTGAACTTTGAGTCGTATATTTATTGGACTATGTTGAGATCTTAGGAATAATTGGGGGGGCTTGTCATATTTTTTGAGGTGGCCATTGCCTATTACTTCTTTGTTGGACCAGACCTATAGCCTAAAATTACCAT
Organism: Castanopsis chinensis; assembly: GCA_032878915.1. NCBI lineage: Eukaryota > Viridiplantae > Streptophyta > Magnoliopsida > Fagales > Fagaceae > Castanopsis > Castanopsis chinensis. Next base: position 27,667,298 of record JAVQMG010000126.1, read on the forward strand.
AATAGAAGAAGAAAATTAAAATTTTGGGGGGGGCCAGCAATAAGGTAGCTCCGCCCCTGATTATAGTGAACCCTATGTTATAGTTTGAGATAGAAATATTTTATTTGTTGACGAAGAAAAATTTTAAACAGAATAGTCTTTTTCTAAAAAAAAAAATATTTAGGAATTCATCTATAAATTTTATATACATATATATATATATATATATATATATATATTAAGTGAAACTCAATTCGTTGAAAGATGTTTGGTGAATTGCCTGAATTCAACGACTTCTTATTAGCGACATTGACATCAACGACTTCTTAAAAGCCTAATTTCATGCATTATTGGTAACCTAATGGAATTAAAGCTTTAATAATTTCTGCCTAACATCATCAATTAAGAGGTGATAGAGTGGTATAGCTTTTGCCTCCCTTAAGAGATGATTGATAGCTTACCAAATCTTGGATGCAAGTAAACTTCACCCCCTATATATGGCAATCTTTCAAGCCCCCTTTTCAAACATTCTTTGAATGAAATATTATGCAACACTCATAGAAGCTAATTAAATGTTGAATGACTACTCATTACAAGAAGAAACAATTCTTGAACAGGATTCACAATGACTTCTTACCATGTAATGAAATTTCAGTTACCAACTTAAAACTACAAACACCAGGCATACTAGTTACTACATCATAGAGCTCGCTATACGGTAAAAATAAAATTACAATGACTGAGCTCATAAACACATTTTATTAGGCCTCAACCATGGTACCTTTCTAAAGAGTGGTTTGCATATCTAGTTGAATTCAGAAAAGGAAAAACCAGAAAGAAAGCAAGAATTATATGAAAACCCACCAGAAAGACAAGAACTACAAACTGTATTTATAAAATAAAATTCACATCTTCACTCTCTTGTTGTTTATGCACTTCTTAATCATTTTCCTTTGGGGTCTCATTACTTCACCTAAATACATACTCCTAAATACATACGACTGATATTGCTGCAATCAACCCCCTATGTTAAGAGTTTATGCAACAAAGAAGCAGCCTTGAAAGTTCAGTAACTATTTATTGTAAATAGCTAGTCCTATCTTGTATGCATAGCTATGTAAATCAAAAACCAATTGCCTACAAAATTTCCCATCTTTGTTACACAACTTTTATAATTGAATATATCTGTGTCTTGAAACACAGTAACTATCCAAGCATCCATATGCACATATATCTGTACAATTAAGAATAGGCCTTCCATAGTAGATAACAAGTGATGATGCCAAAATTCACCAGTGAGCTACACGGTCCTCACGAGAGCGAAATAAAAACCTACAAAACAACAAGAAAGGACCTAGCAGAGAGCACCGGTGTAGTGCCGGCCAAAAACCCTTCAAAAGTCAAGTTAGAAACCTTGTTTTCAACACCAGAGTGCTAGAGTTGAGTCAATTATGTGTACCTTGGTTTGTGAGGGTTTTGGTGTATTTATAGTCGTGTAGAATCAATGCCTATGCCTTGGTTAAGAAGTTTTTTCCTTCTAAGGGAGTGACTCCTTTTTCTTGTAGGAATCTGCTTTGTTTGGGCTTAAGTGTGTAGATCAAGCAAAAAACCCTAGCAGCCCAAATGTAAGCTGTAACCACGCTCGTATAAAAGCCTCTTGGAGCCCAACACCTGATATGTGCTGAACAAATCCGTCCACTACGTGTCTGTCATATATTGAACAAGTCCGTTCACTACGTGGCCGTCATATGTTTTCCTCTTCAGCTGCCCCCTATTCCATGAATCCGTCACCTTTACTGACGGGTCCATGGAATGAGTAGATAAGTTCTTGTAAATCCGTCATGCGCTTGCTGTGGACAGATTGTCAGGCTGGATTAGGGTCATAAATGCTCTGGAGGACACGTGGTGAGCGCCGATTGATAGCTTACTCCAACCGAGGCGTCTCTTCATTGGTCGCGCCGCTCCTCCTATATATATATCATACGTCCCTATCATTTCCACATTTTGGAGAAATTTTTACTGATCAGAGCACATTCGTACTCCTCGTGACCATCGACTTTCAATTCAACCGTCCATTCGTCCGTCCTAACTTTCTTCCATCGTCTAGTCACTCAACTCAATTGTAAGTTTACTTCTCTTCTTCCAACCCCCTTTTTTATTGGTACGTTGGTCCGTTGTCTGTATAGATCTAGAACCTTAGGTTTCCTTCTCCGTCATTTGTAGGTGTCCGATGTCTAGTGAAACTTCCAGCGGTCGATCTTTTGTCCGTGAGGGAGCGGGCTATGAGGAGGTACACCCGTCAAGTCAAGGAGACCCAGGTACCTCCGTTGAGGAGAGGGAACCATCATCAAGCTCTCCTTCCTATGCAGAAGAAGAAGGGCTAGCTGAAGACGGGTCGGAGTACGATTCGAACGACGAAGTAGAAAACGTAGATCCTCCCGTCTAGTCTGTGATAGGCAAGGACAGATTAAGGGAGTTCGTCCTGCTCCCGGAGTGGACGGTGAACCACTTCACTTCCTCCATCAGTCAGCCACACTTCAACTCCCTTAGGGCAAAATACCAGATACCAAACACCATAGCCATCCGTCTACCCTTTAAGTCCGAGAGGTGCTATTACGAGGGACTAGAAGATGTCGGCGTGTACGAGCAAATGCTCAAAGCAGGCCTTCGCTTTCCTTTGAGCGCCCTGCACCGTCGCCTTCTCCAATATCTGGGTTTGTCCGTCACCCAGATCTCTCCAAACGCCTAGAGGGTTTTCTTGAGTGTAGAGGTTCTATATGGTGTCATGTCCAATGGGACAAGATAGTTAACAATGGAGGAGTTCTTCAATTGTTACCGTCCAGATGAAATCGCTAAATCGAGGGGGATGTATAGTTTTATGGCAAGAAGCCCGTTACTTAGATTAGTGTCCGAGACCCCAGACTCCAACCGTAATTGGAAGAATAAGTATTTTTTCCTACAAGGGGACGACTGGATGGGTTGTCGTGACAACCCAGAGTTTATGCCCGTCAATAAGACATGGGGCATTCTATCACCGTCCAGTATGCATCTCATTCTGTATCCGTCCTATAATGTTTATTGATTGTTGGTCTAACCGTCTGTTTGTTTTTTTTTTTTCCAGCGCGCAGCCGTCCAGACATTATCGTCGAGCAGTTTGGTTTTCTCGAATCAATTTTCTAGAAAACTGATCTGTCAGAAAGGACGTGGGCGAAGCTCGTCACCTTGGATACCATCCACTGGTATTGCGACAGCTCTGAACCTTCTGACAATGCAATAAAATACGACGCAGGAATACGCAAGCATAAGTCTCAACATTTTGACTGTGTGTTAGCGATTTTTCTCGTCCGTCATGTTTTCTCACCGTCCACATTTTGCAAAAATGGACGATGCTAAGAGGCGAGCCCTTATCAAGCAGCAGGCTGCCAACAAGAAGAAGCTTGGGGGTGATCCTTCTCCTAAGACGAGCCCCCAATCATCCAGCAAATGTGGCCCTAAGAAGGCGGACCGTCCTGGCAAAAAGCAAAGGCTGGTGACGGGTCTTCCAGCCGTCCAGGCCACCACGAAGCTGCCCCCCAAGCTGGGCGTGGGCAAGGGTAAAGGTCTCATGACCAACCCCGACCCTGTTATTGAGAAAGCTCCCGTCCTACTTAGAGAGGACTCTCAATACGCACTTGCCCAAATAACCTCTATCATCAAGGAAGAGGATTATGACGACATCAGCAACCATGTGACGGAAGCCATGGGGGAGACGGCTTTGTTTAGCCTCACCCAGGTAATGTACCCGTCCACTTCCTGCCTTGCTTTTGACTTGTCTCACTCACTCATGTGCTAACTTTTTTGTTTGCCTCTGATGCGGACGGTGCTAATGGCAAAGGGGTTGATGGACCGTTGCCTGGCCCGTGAGAAGTCATTGAAGCGTGTACGTTCCAAAGCTAGGACGATGGGGGAGGAGCTGGACGAGCTGAAGCTTTGGAAGATCCGTCATGAAGCGAAACTCAAAGCTTCCTAGCAAGCTCGCGAAGACCTAGAGAGGGAGGTCGAGCTCTTGCGTGAGAAGGTGAAGGCCAATGACGACAACCTCCGTCTAGCGAAGGTTGAGGCCGTCCAGGAGTATCGCGACTTAGATGCTCTCCTGACGGAGCTAGGCACGTCATTTGCTAACAGTTTTAATGACTGCATCCGTCAAGTAAAGGCATCCTTCCCGGACCTCAACCTTTCGCATATCAACATAGATGCCGGAGGCCAGACACCGGCTCACCCCGTTGAGTCTGAGGGGACTGCTGAGCTCTTTGGTGAAGTTCCTGATGACGAAGCGGCCACTGGACCCGTCCAGGAAGATGCCCGTCAACGCACTCCGTCTGCTCCCATTTCCCCAGCTGATGTTCCCTAAGTTGAATAGCTTTTTTTTTTTTTTAGTAATGTAGAACAATTGGCTATGTAACCGTCGTATGTACCTCTTTATAAACAATTTATTATTTAAGTAATTTTATCCGTCGTATTTTTTATCCTTCATGTTTATGTTCATGGATGTTTTGATCGTTTTTAGTCGTTTTTTCCTAAAAACAATCACCCGTCCACCTTGTGGATTTTAATACAAATTACACTCGCTAATTCTCCGTCCACTTTTGCGGACTTAGTAAATATTATTCTTGATTCGTGGATTTGGATGGGCCGTCCACTTCGTGGACTTGGTTTGTATCCATCTTGTGGATGGTCGGTCTATTTTGCGGATTCGATATATATTTCCATCTTTTCAACGGTCCGTCCACTCTGTGGACTTGGTATTTATTTACACCTCTTAGATGGTCTGTCCACTTTGGTGGACTTAGTAATTATTTTCATCTTCTAGATGGTCCGTCCACTTTGTGGACTAGCAATTATTTCCATCTTTTAGATGGTCCGTCCACCTTGTGGGCTTAGTAATTATTTCCATCTTTTAGACGGTCCGTCCACTTTGTGGACTTAGTAATTATTTCCACCTTTTAGATGGTCCGTCCACTTTGTGGATTTTAGTAGACTGCACGTTTTGAATGATCCGTCTGGTTTGTAGAGTGACACGTTTTCATTGTGGATTTAAATACCATTCAAGTGTTAAGACATTCCATTTTCTCTAAAAACTCCTCTTATTGCAATGGGTATGTAGAACTTTGATTAAAAACAAGAAAAACAGCATTTAGGCGTTATGGTAGTACTGTAGGAAATAAAAACTACATCTATTACGAAAAAATAAACTGGTGGTGAGGAGTGTAGTAGTAATGTTGTTGTTGCCGTCTTCTACTGATAATACCTCTTCAGGTGCTCTGCATTCCACGGGTGACTTAGCTTCTTTCCGTTCAGGGTTTCTAGGTGGTATGTTCCCTTCTTGTGAAACGATGTGATCCTGTATGGTCCTTCCCAGTTTGGTCCAAGCTTTCCTTGGGTGGCATCCTTCGTAGCACCGAGTACTTTCTTTAGGACAAGATCTCCGACTTGGAAGTCTCTGTGCCTAACTCTAGAATTGTAGTGCTTCGCCATTAGATCTTGGTACCGTGCTATTCTTTGTTCTGCAGCTGCCCTAACTTCGTCTACTAGATCAAGCTGTATGCGCATGGCTTCATCGTTTCTGTGCTTGTTATGGTTTCCAACACAGTAGCTTGTAAGTCCTACTTCAGCTGGTATGACAGCCTCGGTTCCATATGCCAAACGGAACGGTGTCTCTCCTGTCGGTGTTCTTGCCGTTGTCCTATACGCCCATAAGACACTTGGTAACTCGTCCGGCCATATACCCTTTGCCCCCTCAAGCCGAGTCTTGATGATTTTGAGCAAGGATCAATTTGTGACCTTAACTTATCCGTTGGCTTGTGGATGTGCGAGTGATGAATAGTGGTTCTTTATCTCCAGCTGGAAGCAGAAATCCTTGAATGCTTCGTTGTCGAATTGCTTGCCATTGTCCGACACCAATACTCGTGGTATGCCATACCTGCAAATGATATTTTTCCATACAAAGTTCCGGATATTTTTCTCCATGATGGTGGCCAAAGCCTCAGCCTCCACCCATTTGGTGAAGTAGTCGATGTCGATCACTAGAAACTTTAGCTGCCTTACTGCTATTGGGAATGGACCCATGATGTCGAGTCCCCACTGTGCGAAAGGCCATGGGGCCGTCATAGGTGTGAGCTCCTCTGCAGGTTGCCTGATGAGGTTGCTAAAGCGCTGGCACTTATCACAGGATCTGACGTACAGGTTGGCGTCTTTCTGCATTGTTGGCCAATAGTATCCCGCCCTGAGGAGCTTATGCACTAAAGACCTTGATCCAGAGTGATTCCCACAAATCCCTTCGTGGACCTCCCTCATGACATAGTCTACTTCTCCTAGAGCGAGGCATCTTAAATAGGGTCGAGAGAAACCCCTTTTGTATAGAACCGAGATGCCTTAACTCTTAGTTTCTTAGCAGCCTCCTTATCGTCTGGTAACAGGCCGTCTTTCAAGTACGCAGCTATGAGAGTTATCCAGCACTGCTCATGGCTTACTTCCTGCAAACCCGTACCGTCTATTAGTGGTGATGTCTAGAAGAAAGATAATACCTAGACGAGAACAGTCATCGGCTCTGCAGAGGCTGCTTTGGCAAACTGGTCTGCTTCTTAGTTTTCTTCCCTCAGGACTTGAATCAATTCGACCTGGAGGTTGCTCATTCGACTTCTTACTTCATCGAGATACTTCCTCATTCTTTCACCCCTGCACTCGTAACTCCCATTAATCTGGCTCGTGATGACTTGGGAATCAAAGTAGACATCCACTCGTTCCGCTCCAGCAGCAATGGCGAGGTCTAATCCTGCTACTACGGCTTCATATTCTGCTTCATTGTTCGTTGTTAAAAAGCACAAGCGAATCATGCACTTGATCTGGTCCCCTTCGAGTGTGTGGACTACCATACCGACTCCTTCTGCGTTTTTGTCAGAGGATCCGTCTGTATGAACCCTCCATACGGGAAGCTTACCTGCCCCCTGGTCTTTCACGTCGGTAAACTCTGTAACGAAGTCCGCCAGGATTTGTCCCTTTACCGTTTTTCGAGGTTGATATCGAATGTCGTACTCACTCAGCTCGATTGCCCACAACACCATTCCTCCTGCTGCTTCCGGACTACTCATCGCTCTTCTTAGGGGCTGGTTGGTCATCACGTTTATGATGTGTGCTTGAAAGTACGATTTTAGCTTTCGAGCTGCAACTACCAATGCGAAAGCTAATTTTTCCATCGGGGGGTACCTCTCTTCTGCTCCTCTGAGCGCTTTGCTTGTAAAGTATACAGGCTTCTAGATCTTATCTTCCTCTTTAATAAGAGCTGCACTGATAGCTAATGGGGAGATGGCAATGTATAGGAACAGCTCTTCACCTTGCTTGGATGGGCTAAGTAATGGTGGAGAGGAGAGGTATGTCTTCAAATCTTTGAAAGCCTTCTGGCAGTCGCCCGTCCATTCAAACGATTTCTTCAATGTGCAAAAGAATGGTAGGCACTTGTCCGTTGCCCTTGAAACAAATCTGTTCAGGGCAGCTATCTTGCCATTTAAGCTTTGGACCTCCTTCAGCGTCTTCGAGGGAACCAAGTCTATTATTGCCTTTACCTTTTCTAGGTTGACCTCGATGCCCCGTTGAGATACCATAAAACCCAAGAATTTTCCCGCCGTCACCCTAACGCGCATTTGTTGGGGTTCAGCTTCATGTTATAGGACCAAAGGGTGTTAAAAGTTTCTTGGAGGTCGCATAGGTGGTTGCACTCGCGAATGCTCTTCACCAGCATGTCGTCCACATAGACTTGCACATTCCTTCCAATCTGATGTATGAACATCTTATTCATCAATCTCTGGTACGTTGCCCTAGCGTTCTTGAGTCCGAAGGGAATTACCTTGTAGTAAAAGAGCCCTTGAGTGGTGATGAACGACGTTTTCTCTTGATCCTTCTCGTCGAGCTTGATCTGATTGTAGCCGGAGAACGCGTCCATGAAACTTAAGAGTTCATGTCTTGCTGTCGAATCCACTAGCGTATCTATATGCGGTAGAGGATAACTATCCTTTGGGCAGACCTTGTTTAGATCCGTGAAGTCAACGCACATTCGCCACTTCCCATTCGCCTTCTTGACCATTACTACATTCGCTAGCCAGTCTGGATAGTGTACTTCTCGTATGAAACCTGCTTCCTGCAATTTTCGAACTTCTTCGGTGATAGCCCGGTCTCTTTCTGGAGCAAACACTCGTTTCTTCTGTCGGATGGGAAAGAATGATGGCGATACACTCATCTTATGTACTATTACCGTCGGATCTATCCCCGTCATGTCATCATGACTCTATGCAAATACGTCCTGATTTTCCTTCAAGAACGTGGTTAGGCTTTGCCGCACCGAAGGGCTGGCCATCGTACCAATTCTCGTGATCCGTCTAGGCCTTGAGTCGTCAAGTACTACTTCTTCCAGTTCTTCCACTGCTTCAGCCGTGACTCGCTATCCTTCGACATTTAGTGCCTGCAAGTGATCGTCCATCTCTGTCATTGTGATGTAGCATTCGTGTGCTGCAGCCTAATTCCCACGCAGTTCTTCGACTCCATACTCAGTAGGGAATTTAATTATCAAGTGGTAAGTTGAAGTGACAGCTTTCCATGCATTAAGAGTGGGCCGACCGAGGATTGTGCTATAGGCAGATGAGCAGTCAACAACCAGAAAAAGCACATCCTTGGTGATTTGTTGCGAGTAATCCCCCACCGTTAAGGACAATGTGACGGCTCCAAGGGGGTAGACTCTTGTTCCACCGAATCCGACAAGCGGAGCGTTTGTTGGGATGAGTCGCTCTCTACTGATTCCCATTTGTTGAAACGCGGGGTAATAAAGAATGTCTGTGGAGCTTCCGTTATCAACTAGCACCCGATGCATGTTATAATCATCGGCGCGTCTACTGACTACAAGCGCATCGTCATATGGATGGTGAAGACGTCGGGCATCCTCTTCTAAAAAGCCGATAGTTGGGACTTCGATACGAGCCATCTTTGGTGTACAGCCCATCATCTGGACGCTCTGTACCATTCGCAGGTAAGTTTTACGAGCCCTTTTTGACGATCTTGTGCTGATGTTACCTCCGACGATCATCCTTATGTCTGCTATTGGTGGTTTCGGGTGCTCGTTCTCCCGTTAGGGTGGCTGGTCATGTGGTGGATTCGTTGGTTCCTTACTGACAAATCTTTGCAATCTTCCTTGCCTTATGAGCCCCTCGATCTATTACTTCAAGTCATAACACTTAGATATGTCGTGACCGTGGTCACGATAGAAGCAGTAGTACTTGTTCCGTGATCTTTTGTTGGGATCCCCCTTCAACTTGCCGGGGAATGTCGAGGCCTCTTCGTCCTTTATCTGCATCAGTACTTGGTCTATCGGGGCCGTCAGAGGGGTGAAACTGGTGAATTTTCCCATGGGTGGCTTCGGCCGTCTATCCTCCCTCCATTCTTCCATCCTAGCCTTCTTTCATCCCCCCTCTAAGCGTGCTTTATCCTGCCTCTCCCTTTTCTTAGGCTTATCTTCTCTTGCTATCAGTGCGTCCTCTGCGTTCATGTACTTCGTCGCCCTGTAAAGTACATCAGACATAGTTTCGGATCATTCTTATACAGAGAGAACAGGAACTTGCCTTTTCGCAGCCCGTTGGTAAAGGCCGCTACTTGTATCTTATCATCCGCTTCGTCTATTGAGAGAGCCTCTTTGTTGAACCACGTTATGTAGGACCTTAGGGTCTCGTCTTCCCACTGTTTGATGCTCATCAAGCATGCTGTGGACTTCTTGTATCGGTGGCCCCCAATAAAGTGTGAGACAAACTGAGCACCTAACTCTTTAAAGGTGCTAATTGAGTTAGGCGTCAACCTGCTGTACCAGACCCTCGCAGATCCCTTCAACGTAGTAGGGAAAGCCCTGCACATAATTTCGTCTGGCACTCCCTGAAGGTGCATTATAGTCTTAAAGGACTCCAAGTGGTCCAAGGGGTCCTTGGTTCCATCATAGCTCTCCACCTGGGGCATACGAAACTTTGGAGGAAGAGGGCACGAAGTGACATGTGCCGTGAAGGGTGAATCAGTTCGCTGGACCAGATCATCGAGGTCGCTGGATACTCGTCCTTTGAGGGCATTCATCAGCACGGCCATTTGTTCCCGCATGTCCTGCATCTCTGCGGCGACGTGGGGTGGTAAAGCTTCAGAAAGGGTCGGCAGATTGGTATCCCGCCTCTCCGGTCTGCTTGGTGCGTTGCTGCCCTCGGGGGCCTCGGGATCCCTCCTTTCACCGCTTATTCCTTCCTGGTTTTCTTCTTGCACTCCAGGATGTGCATCCTTCTGGCGCAACTGTTCCTCTAAGTCATGATTCTGTTTGGTCAGGCGTTCGACCGCTACTACGAGCGTTTGAACTTGTCTTTCCAGTGCGGTAGCGCGTGGTTCGTCGCCTTGGTTGTTAGTTGTTGCCATCGATCTTGTGAGTACCATGCAACTCTTTGTCTTAGGAGTAGGACAATGTTTGATTGCCCTAGCGTTGTTTCCCACAGACGGCGCCAACTGATGATGCCAAAATTCACTAGTGAGCTACACGGTCCTCACGAGAGCGAAATAAAAACCTACAAAACAACAAGAAATGACCTAGCAGAGAGCACCGGTGTAGTGCCGGCCAAAAACCCTCCGAAGTTCAAGTTAGAAACCTTGTTTTCAACACCAGAGTGCTAGAGTTGAGTCAATTATGCGTACCTTGGTTTGTGAGAGTTTTGGTGTATTTATAATCGCGTAGAATCAATGCCTATGCCTTGGTTAAGAAGTCTTTTCCTTCTAGGGGAGTGACTCCTTTTTCTTGTAGGAATCTGCTTTGTTTGGGCTTAAGCGTGTAGATCAAGCAAAAAACCCTAGCAGCCCAAATGTAAGCTGCAACCACGCTCGTATAAAAGCCTCTTGGAGCCCAACACCCGACATGTGCTGAACAGATCCGTCCACTACATGTCTGTCATATATTGAACAAGTCCGTTCACTACGTGGCCGTCATATGTTTTCCTCTTCAACGAGCAAGAGGCAAAATGATCACTCCCAAATAAACCAACTCCCAAAAACAGTGTGGTTTAATCAATATTAAGATTAGCTATTATACAAAACACTAATGGCAAGATAACAATAACAAACATAAATTTAAAATTTAACCAGAAAACTTAAATACCTTAGCTTTATGTGTAAGAAATCCAAGGCAAAATCATTGACAACAAAGGGCAGCAAGTTGAACACTAGCTAGGAGTATTCCATGTTGCCTTAGTTGAACAACAATGATCATGCATTTAACAATCAGGCCTCCGAAAAGAGAGTGCATAAATATTCCATCCCTTCCAGCCCTGAAGCAGCCACTGGCTATCTTCTTCAATAACAAAATCCTTATGGTAGCATGATTTCATCCAGTCCTTAGCTGTGTTCATCATCTCCTGATTCAAGTGCAGCTGCCTAAATCCAGCCCTCAGATGCCCAAGCTGCCACTGTTTGTATGTCTCCAGCCTCTCAATTCTCTCTGAGCCCTCACAAGCAACGACATTCATTGCCTTCTGGCCACATGACTCACTCTCAATTACCATCCTCTCTAGACTCTCACGGGGCAAGTAGGTATAAAGCATTTCAATAAAATCAGAAAAGTGAAAAAGAGCCTGTCGAAATCTTAAAGTAAAGAAGGGTCCACCATAGGCTGCATTCACAACCCCCTGTATGAAAACATGTGGATTCATCTTCCTAATTAGGTTCAAGACAAGCTGTCTTGGACTCTCTACCACCACTGTCTCATCAAGTAAGTAATTGAGCTTATTCATACAATTCACAACAAGAACCTCATTATTGTCAAGTTTGAGATCTTCAATTTGAATGGTGTCCCACCTTTGCGCTATTGCATTGAACTCAAATTGAACATAGAAAGTCTCTGCATAGTGTGCCAAGCGGTGCCCTGTCTCCTCAACCCTTTGTGCCGGTTGGAAACCTGGTAATGCAAAATCAATTCCAGTAATCCGAAGCTTAGGAGCTCCACCAGGCCTTGCTGAGAGCTGTTGTATGAGGGAAGGCCATCGCAAACCATAAAGAATACCAAAATCAACAATGTGGAGTCTTGTTTCATTCTCAACTAAATTCATAATTGTCTTACTTGAGAATAGATTGATAATCTTATAAAATGGAAATGCAGTATAATACAGATGGTGAGCTTTCCATACATCTGCAGCTGACGTTCACCTAGTCATAAGAGCTTTGTAAATCTGAGTACCAGAGCCAAGAATGCGAGCCTGAAGACCATTGGCAAAATAGTGAGCCATTCTCTGCATTCCATCCCCTACAAGAGAAGCATGCTGTCTAATCTGCTTCAGTAGCTTGGTGGCTGTCCTTTGATCATCTGCTGCAACAGCTTCTGCACAAAGTGTCAAAAGAGTTCTCAAATCCACGACACCATTTGGCCTCCAGTGTTCCTCCAATTGGCCTATACATGAATTGACCCCTTGGACTGAGCATTTGGCTGTACATTCTTGCTTTTCTCATCCTGCGCAGTTTCACAAGGAACAGAATCAACTTCTTTGGAGTGTAGCAAAGTCATATCAAACATTTGCTGAATCACAGTAGATTCAATAAAAGCTGCTAACTGCTTTCTTGTATACTTTATACCCCTCCCCTCTTCTAAATTCACATCCTCAGAATGAGGGTTCTTTTTTGCCCTCAAACCATTAAGGGAGTAAAAATTCCCATCTTCCTTCTCAACCATACATACGACATTCTTAGTTTCCTCCTCCTGCTCTTTGACAAGAAATGTATTACTCTGACTATCTCCTTTTGGAAGAAACTTCCTCGCTTCATCAAACCCTCTCTTAAATTGCAAAGTGAACTCACTGTCAAAAAGTGCTTCAAGAACATTGCAAGTGCCTTCTAACAAGCTATAAATTGAATCAGACGTAAAATGAGGAGTATTATTTGAGGATTCAGACTGAACCAAATCATAATCCCAGCCATGAATCACAAAGTTGTTACTGCTAGTACTACAACTAGAGTCATTGTGATGTAAAGCATGATATTCATTTGAGATTTCATGGTTTTGATCCACATAGGGCCGACCATTATCAGAAGAAGGTGGATACTTCTCTCCAAGAAGCTCATAGAATGATTTTTCAGCAGCCTCAAGTGTTGTAGACCCCTGATGCACGTGGTCCTCCTCCATATCTTCCTCCAAAAGTATCTGGTTGATGTACTGTACCTCTGGCTTCACACTCAAAGTTGGGGTTAAGTTACTGGGGATTGCATTGGGTGGCGAAAGTGCAAAACTTGCACTGTTTTGGTCAGCAAACTCACTATCAGTCTCAATCTCATTACTGAATTTCAATCCAGTAGTGGTACCATAGGATTTGCTCAAGGGTTGATGATCCATGACCATCTACTTAACAAGAACTAATACCCAACAACAACAACACCAAAGCCTTAATCCCAAAATTTGGGGTCAGTCATGGATCCTTAGGCAATTAGATTGGGTGGATCACATGAATTCTTTTCCTCCATTCTATTCTATCTAAAGCCATGCTCTCCATTTCTTCCCTAATTGAAATGTCTTCTTTGATTACTTCTACTAATACCAACAACACAATAATGTTTATCCAGAAAGTATTTTTTCCAGAACTGGTTCCCTCTACTTAAATCCTACAGAAGTCTGTTTCAAAAACCAGAATGCAAAACCCTCAGAAATTGAAATGCTACATAGAAAACCAGTGCAACTGGATCAAGGGAGGGGGAAAAACAGCTGAGAACTTTGGCAATAGATTACAACAGAACTGTGCGTAGAAAATTGAATAAAGGAAATGAACACATTAAAACAGACGACAAAATCTACAACTATTGGAACACTATTTGCTGCAATTTGGGACCAGAATTACATTAAGACATTACTAAAATTAAACCCCAAAAGATAGGACCTTTACTGCGTTAGTCCTAGGAACCATCAAACCACTCATTTCTTGCTTAAAGGTTTGAAATTAAAGCACTAGCAAGTTAACGATAAAGTGAACCAGAAAGAGAGGGAAGCTAGACCACGCTCCACTTTAAAACATGAGAATAAATTAATATAGGATGGTACGTACAATGCCAATTTTTGGTGGTACTGGTACCTGTACTATTATAGGTAAAATTACAATGCGGCAAACTATCATTGGAGGGTGTAAAAGGCTACATCCGGTTGGAATTTATTCTCTTAAAGTATAGATTATATTCCTCCAAATAATTTTTTTTTATGGGATCCAAAAAGTTAATTATTTGTACATAATCCTATAGTTTTTTTTTCCATCTTAACCCCAAATTTATAATACTAGTCCCCACTCTGACCTAGTGAATATGACATGAGCACAATTCTTTCATTTCTTGAATGTAATATATCCCTATCGCAATGGTCGCATTTGACATAGCGTGGTCTACATGTACAGAGTCCACATTTCTGTGGGAGAGGGAGACCCTAGCATAACTTAAAAGTACACTCTCCTTGCATTAATATAGTAATTCACGGATGTAAAAACTTGATTAGTATAATACAAACACAACACGTGCCTGATTAATTCTTCTATTTACTATGTTAAATACGAGAATTTTCAAGAGTAGGTAAGTGATAAATACACAATTTTCAAGCAAACATAAATATTGCTTACTAACTGGCTCAATGTCATGTTAATGACCTTGTCTAGATCTAGGATTCAATGTCCTTCTCTTCCACCTAGCGAAAAACTATCTGAATTTAAAGTCAATCCTTGCAAACAAAAACAACTAAAACTACCACACACAAAAAAAAAAAAAGGAAGAAGAAGAAGAGGAGGAGGTGGAAGAAACAATGATTGTCTTATTTCTAATTCCTAGGCAAAAATTAGGGATAGAGGAGATGAGAGTGTTACCCTCAAGGTTAAATGATACTTACGAACAAAAAAGTTATCTTTCTTCCAGAAATTATTAACTATTCAATCAACAAAGGAATTTAAATTCAATCTAATCCTAGCAATGATGGGTTCAATAGCTAAAGAGGAGAGAGGTTGAGCAGTTCTAGAGGAGTTGAATTGCATTGAGTACATATCCTTCACAAATTGCAAAATTAAATCCATAGTTGTTGCTTTATGCACTGCTAGATTAATAGGCTGGTTTAGCCTCTGCTATAAGGAGATCTTGGTCTTGAGTAATCTTTGTCCATACAACAAAGACATCTCCTTTGTGATCCCTTCCCACCGTTGCTATCTAACACTATTTTACTTTTCTTTTTTGAGAAGATCACACTGTTTGACTTTGATCATGAAACTAAAGTATATCAAATTTCCATTCAATTATTAAAATGAATGCATCATTTCATAATAATTGAATGAAAATGACCTTTTGGCTTTTCAAATGACCTCATCAATCATTTCGATACCACTATTATACACCACTGTCAGTTTCTTTAAGATTTTCCCTCCTCACCTCGTGTATATGTGTTAAAAATACTTAGTATTCTCAACCAAAAAAATAAAAAAACTCATAAGTTTTTGCATTTTTTATTCTCCAAAAAAAAAAAAAAAGTTCTCGACATTTATGCAAAGTCAAAGATGCCTCCATTTTAATTTTTCCATTTTTTTAATTCCATAGTATTTCTGAATCAAAATAAGCAATTTACCATTTATGCAAGTAAACTGGCGAAAATGGGCAAATGCCCATTTTGCGCAATTAAGGAAATGCCCCTCTTTTAAAACTCGATTTTTTCAAAATCGAGTTTCAAAAAAATATATTTTGGAGCCTTATAGCGACGTTTTAAAGAGCCTATAGTGACGTTTTAAGGACCTATAGCGGCATTTTGTAATCATTGAGCTCGAGTTATAAAACGCCGCTATAGGTCCTTACAACGTCACTATAGGCTCCTAAAACGTCGTTGTAGGGCTCCAAAATTTTTTTTTTTTTTTGAAACTCGATTTTGAAAAAAATCGAGTTTCAAAAAATGGACATTTCCCTAATTAGTTTGGAAAATAGGGAATAATTTTTTTTTTTCGCGTGAAAAGGGCATTTGCCCATTTTGGCCCAAGTAAACTACTCTCAATAATACTTTGGCGTGACATTAAAGAAATTGAAATTGAGCTATATCTAGTAAACCTTGACCTTTCAGAAAGCAACTAAAGCAAAGTGGTTTCATGATCTTTCTTTTTTCAAGTACTTCTCTTCCCTATCATCCTGTATTTTAAATCTAATGATGACATAATCCTCTGAGGTAAGAATTTTCTTTTGTTGAATAATGAATACATACGTGCAATTAATTTTATTCTATTGCAACTTCAAATAATATAAATTTTTTCCATTTTTAATGTCCATAGTCTATAGTAAATTTAAAGAAATTAGGATGTGAATTATCTGAAGAACAGTGACATCGATTGAGATTATAATAAACCCTACATTATAGTTTGAGGGAGAATGGAATAATCCTATCAAAAAAAAAGTTTTAAATGGAATAATCCTTTTTTCTTTCTAAAAAGAACTAGGAAAAAAAAAAGGAATATTCTCTGCACTCACATGGACTTTATTTCCTAATCCACCTCATTTTAATATTGGTACAAATATTTTTTTAAGTGAACTTTGTTTAGAAAGTGATACTGATGTATTGTAGTGAATTTGGCAATGTGATGGAACTTACATGTTTAACTCAGAAGCCTTTATCCTTTATAGAAGTTGCGATACACAAGGTTAGGTCATATCAGGTTTTAATTAAGATGACTCCTATTGTAGAAGCTAATTAAGGTGACTACCAAAGAAAAGTTTTTTTTTTTTTTTTTTTGAAACCTACCAAAGCAAAGTTAGAATATAACTCTATACATTGATCATGCAATGTAATATTTATTTGCTTCTAATTATATGCATTACTTTTTGTTTTTTTGTTTGTTTCTAATTATATGCATTACTTTATAATATTTGTTTATTTCTTATAGAGTTTCGTGTGTGTAAAATGTAAGAGCACTCTGTGCTCACATTCTGCGATAGAGCTTTTAAATGGTTGAAAGTAAAGAAATCTTTAATTCATTAGTGTAAATTTCCATTTTAACTTCAGTTTCTTTGTAATATAATATTCATAAATTACACATTTTTATAACTTTAAAATTAGACTAACCTTGCTTCAAAAGGAAGTCAATTCAAGTATAGAGGGGAGGAAAAACCAAAAAATAATAATTGTGTGCTTCAATGTATTTTTTTCTATGAATGAGAATGATACATATTAGCATTTTTTTATTTAAAAAAAGTGCACTTTATTGCATATTTATATTGCTCTTAGATTTGTCATTTTAACTTTTTTTAAAAAAAATATATGTGATATAGTAAATTACACATTTTAATTTACATTAATCAAGCTTCAATAAACACACTTTTTTTAAAATAGGAACAAACACACTTGTAGTTGTTTGTATATTTGCTATTGTAGCATATGAATCTTTTGCATCTGCATAATTATATTATTAATGAAATCAAGCTACTGTTTCTTTTAAAAAAAATTACACAAAACTTAAAAATATTTTTTAATTACAATTAATTGAAAATTGATGTAGAAGAATGCCAATTAAAGAATCTATAGAACTAAAAACAATCCAAAATGAGGTCTTCTGATAAATCGTCTGTGCATGCACTACATGAGCTATTGTCTAGTTAATACTTAATTAATATACCAATTTACATTCTCTATTCACCACCTTCTTCTTTTTTGCTGAATGAGATAACATTATTGATGCAAAAAAGGATCTGGGCCCGGGCCATCTATCCTCTATGCTTTCAAGACGATGGCAAGGAGAATGGAGATAGGAAGGGCCCCAATGACATTACAAAATGGAGCCCATGCAACACAATTAGAATTCCTAGTTACAATAGAAAAATAACAAAGAAATTTCCTCCCGAGTTAGTTGATGTCTGCAATGATGGAGGAGATTATTGGGCTATGTGGAGCTAGTTCGTGTTTATTCCTCACAGAGATGCCATTTGAGGGATCAAAAAGGAGTTCATTATAGGTTCTATCACATCAAGAGCATCACCTTCAAAAATAATGGGGTAGTTTGTTTGTATTTTTTAAAAATACGTGTGGATAAAAAAATATATGAAAACTGAAATAAACCCATATTGTGAGCAGATGACACAGCCAAAAGATCGGACTTGGCTTCAGCCCACATAGGCTCACCATTTCCTTCCATACCTGTCCATGTATAGACAAAGTTACCCAGGTGATCACTACACACAGCAGCAATGAAGGAATTATCTAGTTTGATAACAGCATCAAAGTTGATCTTTAACCAACCAGGGGGAAGGGGGGACCAAGAAATATGGGGCGGTTTTGTGTTTTGATGGTTTGTGTATTCCCAGGCTTGTTTGTGGAAGAGGTAAATTTTGTTTATCTCCTGAGCAAGCTGGTGTGGTGGAGAGTGAATAGGGATGGAACTGGAGGCTTTGTTTATTCGCCACCTTTTGCTACATATGCATAATTGCCAAGAATATTTCTTTTAGCTTTTTTAACTTATTTGCTTATGTATCTAGGTACAACTAATCAAATTTTAGCAAATAAACAAATCAGCAAATTAGTAAAATTGCTCACATAATCACACGCATACAACAAGAAGTTGAAAAGACTTTACCACCCAATATGTCTTGGGAATGATATTGATATTTCAAATTTTCAATATGCGAAGCATGGATTGAATGCATATATATAACTGCTCCACTTTTCTGATAAGAAAGTGACTGGCAAATTATCCACTGCCACACCTTAAACAATAAAACCCCACTAAATAGAGACCCAACATCTTCCTTTTAAATAAGGGATCCATGTCCCGTGCAATATCTAGGGTATTGCATAGGGTGCAATAGCTCTATTTTCAGCAATAGATTTAATCTAATGGCTTAAATCTTTGACACTTCACCAAATGACAAAAAAAACTAGTTTGCCCTTTAAAAATTTCACACCCGCCCACTATTTCATAAAACAAAAACTCAAATATTTTTTCTCTCTCTCTCTCCCCTGCGCAGCAACCGCTCTCTGCCTCTCCTTCAACCCATTCTCTGCCTCTCCTTCAATCCATTGTCACAGCAGCCCGGTACCAATCCACACAAGGCCAAGCCTCTCTCTTTGCCATCATTGTTGCTTCAATGAACCAATTCTCTGAACCTCCATAGCTTCGAGAACCCAGTAGAGTTACTATTCTTCCAAAGCTCCATCGAAGCTTCAAGCTCGTCCGATTCTGACGCCGACAAATAATCCCCAAAATCCCCTTTGTCCTCCTCTTTCTAGTACCCCTTTTCCCTCCTTCACTTCCTATATATTTGTGTGTGTGTTTGTTATGTATAAGATTTTTTTTTTTTTTTTTTTTTTAGAATCATTATGTATAAGATAATTTAATGGTAGTGAAGAAGAATTTCAAGTAGCCAATGAAGTTTTTGGAGTCTAATTAAGTGGAATCGTTAATTTTTGAAGTGTCCTATATGATAAAAATTACTTTATTTTCATTTTCTTTGTCCTACCTAACAAAACAGAGTATCAGTAGTGGCTGGCCATTTGGGTTTTATGCTAAAAATTCAATTTTTGCTTCAAGAAAACTAAACATGGAAAAATCTAGGCTTTTGTTGTAAATTTGATAACTTTTCATAAAATGAAGCTTAATTGCTTTAAACTTGAATGTTAATTTCTTTAATCTTAATTGCTTAATTGTTGTGATGTAGGAATGGAGGATGTTCTAGTGAGCTATGTGTTTGGGAAGAAGAAGACAACAGAAGTTGCTCACTTGTAAGTACTTAAAGACTAGAATCCTTGAAATATTGATTTTATATAGTTGTATATTTGGTTTGCTATTTTGATTCTTTACAAAGATTTTAAACCTTGCTAATTCAAATTAAGATGTAGTTAATTAAAAGGAAATAGAAAAAATTACTTCACCACCTTTTTTGGCTAAGTGCAAAGCAGCTAAATTGATAAATATATTAATAGCATTATAGTGAGAACTACAGAAGTAAACAAAGTGAAATATATAAGTGCACTCTAAATATAGCAGATTATAAGTTCCTACAAAAATAGATTGCAATTTTGCATGAACTTTGATTTGGAGACTCTATCAATTGTATTGGACAGTTTTGTTAGAGCTCATAGAGTGTCGAAAGCAATACAAATGTTTGGAAATGTAGAAGAGTTTGGGTTGAAATGTAATGCCAAGTGTTTGAATGTGCTTTTATAATGTATGTGTCATAGATCCCGTGTTGGTGCTGCAAATTCATTTTTGAATTCAATTAAAGGGAAGATACCATTTGATTGTATGACGTATAATGTTATTATTGGTGGGTGGTCAAAATTGGGTAGAGTTAGTGAAACTGAGTGTATTGAAAGAAATATTAGTGGATGGGTTTAGTCTTGATTATTAGACTTTTAGTTACCTTATTGAGGGTTTAGGGAGGTCTGGTCGAATTGATGATGCCGTTGAAAGGGTCATCATCTGTTATGATCATATATTGGTTTGTTGTAATTCTTATATATGATAAGCACAATATTAGTACACAAATTTTCAGCTTTTATTTATAATAGTTGATATTTTGTACATTTGTTTGTTAATTACAGGAGTATTCTTTAATTCATTGCATAGTGTGGTGAGAGAATTCTCTCAAAACATGGATGTCAATGAAGATTTGAGTCCTAGAGTTGGTATGGAATTCGATACATTAAAAGATGCATGGAAATTTTGGCTAAAATATGGAACACAAATGGACTTTGATGTTAGAAAACATTACATAAATAAAAGTAAGAAGGATGGAAAGATAACATCAAGGGGATTTGTATGTGCAAAGTAGGGCATTTGAGGTTCGGAAAAAAAAGATATGATTCGTACTCGTAATCAAGATGATCCAAGGACTAATTATCCTGTAAAGCTATATGTTTCATTAGTGCAAGAAACCGGAAAGTATAAAGTGATCGATTTTATTAAAGAACTTAATCACACTCTTCATCTATCAAAAACAATTTATATGATGAGTTCTCAACAGAAAATCTCAAAAGCTAATGCAGGATTGATTGAGTTAGCATCCTCTTCTGGAATCATACCAAAAGTAGCACGATTTAATAAGTAGAGAGGCTGGTGGGAGAGCTAATCTTGGAGTTACTAAGCTTGATTAGTATAATTATCTTAGAACAAGATGACAAAAAAATTTGATATATGGTCAAGCTGCATGCTTATTAGGATACTTGCAGGAACAATTGACTACAAATCCATCTTTTCAATATGTAGTACAATTAGATAATGTTGAGCAAATTACAAACATTTTTTGGGCTGATGCTAGAATGATTATTGATTATGCTAATTTTGGTGATGTAGGGACATTTGACACTACATATGGTACTAATAAAGAGTTAAGATCATTAGGGGTGTTTACCGGTTTCAATCACCATAGAGGGTTAATGGTTTTTGGGACTACTCTTTTATATGATGAAATGGTGGATTCATTTAAGTGGCTTTTTGAAAGCTTTCTAGTTGCACATGCTGGTAAAAGACCTAAAAATATTTTTACAAATCAAAATCTTGCAATGGCAAAGGCATTGAATGAGGTAATACCTAACACTTACCATGGATTATGTACTTGGCACATAATGCAAAATGGGATAAAACATTTGGGGAATTTGATGAAAGATGGTTCTTCTTTTCTTCAAGTTTTTAAAACTTGTATGTTTGAGTTTAATGATGAAATTGAGTTTGAAAAAATATGGGAGGACATGATTGACACTTATGTTATTCATGATCGTAGTTGGTTGGATAGTATCTACAAATTGAAAGGAAAATGGGCAAAGTGTTACATGAAGAATCAATTTACATTGGGAGTGCGAAGTACCCAACTCAGTGAAAGTTTGAATGGAGATTTGAAAGATTACTTGAAATTTGACTTGGATGTAGCAGAATCTTTTGCACGTTTTGATCAAGTGATTGAGCAAAAACAAGAAAATGAGTTACAAGCAGAATTTAATGCTAGGAAAAAATTTCCTCAGTTGGGCTTGAAAAATTCTCCCTTGTTGAAGCAAGCAATACAAGTGTACACACCTACAATATTTCGAATGCTTCATAATCAATATGACTTGGCATCAGTAGCAAGGATAAAATATCAGAGGAATTGTTAGTGCGTACATACACTATTGAGTTTCTGCATAAGCCTAGTAAGTACATAGTATCTTATGACACTACAAATAAGACATTTTCTTGTAGTTGTAAAAAGTTTGAATTAGTTGGGATTTTATGTTGGCATGTTTTGAAAGTCTTTGACTCCTTTGATAGAAAGACAATTCTTAATATGTAAATTTTAAAAAGATGGACAAGAGAGGCAAAAAGTGGATGTATCTTGGACAATAGGAGAATAAATGTGGAAGAGGATGTCAACTTGACTGCTACACAGCAGTATAGAAGATTATGTCCCAAGTTGGTTCAGTTAGCTTCTCTAGTAGCAGACAATGAAGAGGTGTTTGCTTTAATAGAGAAGATGATAGAGGAATATGAATAAAAAGGTTGAAGATATTGCGACAAAAAATGTGGCTGGTCATCCATTGCCCCATTAAATGCCATTGTGTAGTGGTAATGAAAACCTTGATCCTAACTAACATTTGGAAAATATGGTTGAAAGGATTAAAGGTCTTAAGAAAAAAGAAGGTCGCAAGGGTAGAAAATGAAATAAAAGTTGGAATGAAAAGCCAAAAAAAAAAAAAAGAGGTTAGATTTGAATTAAATGATAAGGTTAGTCAACAGTTTTCTAAAGCAAATATTATTTATTTATTTTTATCCTCCACTAAGTTTCCATTGTTTGTAAAACTTTTATATTGCTTTGGCTAATAATAATATTTATGTCTTTCATATAGGAACCTGGTTTTGCTCCTAACATACAATATAATGATTATGGCTCACATGGAGAACATTATTCACATCAAGTAAGAGTTTTTTTTTTTTTAATTCGTAGTGGAATAACTTATAGATAATTTTGCAGTTGGAAGTTGTACTACACTTGCCTTTTCATTTGTGAATTTATTAATAAGGTTTTCATTTTTTTGATATAGCAAACTTATCCTATCAGCCTGTCCACACCAATGATGACCTCTGAATTAGGACTAATTCATAGTTACCAAACTAGTTTCACATTAAGGGTAAACTTACTTGTTAACATGTTTTGCACTTACAAGTAATTAGATGATTTCTTAAACTATCTCTTATGATCATTATGATTACTTAGACGTCATTAACTCCAATACTGTCTCAAGTATCAAATCATGCGGATGTTGGTTAGCTAAAATGTAAACATTGTTATATTTTGAATAAACTTATCTTTTCACTTGTTTTGCAATTATAATTTATATGTAATTAGATGATTTTGTAAATTTTCTCTCTTATAATCATTGTGATTACATAGGTACCATTAACTCCATCATTGTCTCAAGTATCAAATGATGCGAATGTCTGTCAGGTAACATGTAAATTTACTTGTTTATAATTTTTATGTTTTGTAGTCATAAGTAGCTAGAATATTTCTTAGATTTTTACTCTTGTAATTATTGTGATTACATTGGTAGCATTCATTACTACCACCCTCACTCCATTGTCATCTCAAGTACCAAATCTTGTGAATATTGGTCAAGTAAAAAATAAATGTTTTCTTACATGTTTATCAAATAAATTTATTGTTTATATATATACACAGAAAAATGAAGTTAGGTTCAATTTTGCATTAACTCCATGTGTTGAAAATACAAATGCTTGCCTACAAGCACATAACTTTTTTTGTATGTAAAAAAGTAATAAATGGTAAGTTCAATTATAGTGAAATTTTCTCAATTTTGTTTAAGTTCAAAATGTAACTTGATTTTGTTGACATTTTTTCAGGCTAACATTGATTTTGTACTATGAAGGACAACATTTTTTGGCAATTTGTCTAATAGTATATTGCAATAGACATGGCTTGGACAACATTTTTCGGCAAGTTGTCTAAGAGTATATTGCACAGTGGACATGCCTAATATTGCACAGTGGATATTTTTTTTGGACAGTTTTTTGAACAGCATATCTAACAACTTAGATAACTGATTGCACATTGAACAAATTTTTTGGATATTTTTTTGTAAATAAAGAAGCTACTCAAACATGTTAGATTGTACAAAGTGCATGTTTGAGTAACTTCTAGTTAGACATTAATTATATATACAAGTGATTAATAGTTTTAAATGCAATAGCATGTACTAAACTATTGTTCATTTTTTGAATGCAAGTGATTAAGGTTGCTAATGGTTATATAGTCTAGCTTTCAACTTTTCGTAAAGTTGCTAATAGTGGGTCAGCAATGTCATATGGCTTTTGTTAAAGAGAAAAGATCCTTATGAAAATTATATAAATTTGGCCATTGATAACGAACTACGTTATGCATTAAAAGACTGGCCTTTTGTGGAAACATGCGAGTTTTTGAACCTTAAGTCAAAATTTCAATTGTTTATTGAAACTTTGATGTCACATGAAATTAATAAAATAACAATGCAAAGACATTAGAAGTGTCTATTTGGGGTGCATTTGATATGCTCAATGAATTGGATTGAGCCCATTTCTATTCCATTTCTCTGCTAGAAAGCTAAGTTACATACTTTATTAATGGTATCATTGCAAAAATAAGAGCCATAATGTTCGAAAACATTGTAAGTCTTGTCATTTTGTATAATCTCATAAATGAGCATGTGCATGCAATAGAAACCAATCCACTTTGAAAATTATGAGAACACAATGAGCTTATCAAAATTCTTAAGTGTAACATGGTGCAGTAGTTTCTTTCCATTAAATGTTGAAAAATGCTTATATAAAAGGCACAACCAGAGCGCATAAAAGATAATAATTTCTTCTCAAAGACAAGCTAATAATTATGGGTCTCATACCATCTAGTAATAACAAATGGAAATAACCATTTATGTTAGTAGTAGGGCCACCAGATCTACTTGTTATAAACAACAAAAATTCATTGAAATTTTTATCCACAACCAAATGAACAAAACCCAAAACAAAAAGGCTTTATAGCTTAGCTAAATTAGCTTCACAATATAAATATGTGATTTCAGTGTTTCAAGAAAGCCAAAATAGCTACATCTTGATTATGATCCCAACTAAAATAGATATGAGTCATGATCTTTATATCTAAAATTTCATGAACAATTTCTCCAAAAAAAAAAAAATCATGAACAACGCCAGCTTCTTGGTCTTCACTAATCCCTCCAACATCCGCCTTTTCTCGCTCTCAGTGATCAAAAGAAGAATAGCATACCTATAATCATGCCATTCAACCTAACAAAAGAACAAAAGAGTGATTTCATTGATAAACATATAATTTCCAATTAATAGCAAGCATGGGTAAAGCCATAAGATTATTATCATTACTAATTATGTAAGTGTTAGGACATATGTGGTTCAAGTCTGTGAACATATGTCACTATTTTATGTAATTGGCTTACCCTTAGACAAAACGCACTTTACTTGTAATTGGGTAGATTTAGGATGAGTTTAACACTTCAAGGAACAGTGGTTCAAAGTTAAGTGTTGAAGCCGTCAAAGTCTGTCCAAGAAACAAGCTGGGAAGTGCAAGATTTTAAATCTCGACACATACCTCGACAGATACATCTATCGAGATTTAAAGGAGCTGTTTTGCCCGAGCCTCGACAGCTATCTCGACACCTCTCGACACCTCTATCTGTCGAGAATTAAAGAAAACAGATTTCCAGGTCTGTTTCAAGTCTAATCCGTGAGTGTGTCTTTGGGACTTCTTTTCTCCTAACCCTAGACATATAAAAGGATTATTTTAAGGGCCGTCAAAGCAGAGATCACAAGAAAACAAGTTGCACATTCTTTGAGAACTTGTTGTTCATGCAATTTGTGATCTGACAGACAAAGTTCGTGCCCTAGTTCATCCTTGATGATTTGAAGAACTTTGCAGCCACTCTCTCTCTCTCCATAGTTGGTAATTGAACGCGTACTGGGATCCGCGCATTTGGTTAGTCACGTACTTGGGAGCCGTGCATTGAAAGGAGAAACTGTCACTACAGAACAAGTCCAATTGGGTATTGGGGTAAGAGTTCAACTGTAGGTTGGTGAGGTACTGGGATTCCTTACTTGTAACTGCTTGTTGTGATAATAGTGGAGTTTCGGGAGTGGTGACCTTAAATCACCCGGTGGGGTTTTTGCCGTAAGGGTTTTCCCCATTCGTGAACAAATCACCGTGTTCTTTATTTTCCGCTGCATAACTTAGTTTTGGTGATTTGTTTGTGCTGCCACGTGATATTGCATGTTAAATTGATTAATTAATAACTTGGCTAATTAATCAACATAATTTATCACAAGGGGTCAACGCGTTTGTGGCCTGTCAAGTGGTATCAGAGCAAGCACACTCTGATTAGGGTTTAATCTATTGTATGTGATCCATTGACCCCTGTTGTCATGGATAGTCAATCTCTCATTTGAAAGAGAACTGTGATATCAAATACATCTTGTTTTTCTAATCTCCCTTCTTTGAGTGTCTCAGAAAATACAAGTCTAAAAGTTATTTGATTCTCTCCATGATGATTATTGGAAAAGATCTCAGTTTGTATAAGCAGGAACTAGACTGTCTCAAATTCAAAATATGCCAAAGAGTATGTCTGAACAGAGTCAAAGTTAAAGGCCTGGCTCGGAAAAGGCAGATGAGAGAAGATACCATTCCCACTGATCTGTTGTCTAAGCATGAAGTGTGTTTCATGATGAAGTCCGCCTTTAAAGTGATGGATACGTGCTTATGGTACCTTGATAGTGGTTGCTCAAGACACATGACTGGAGACCGATCCCTCTTCAAAGTCTTCGAGTCTAAGAAAGGTGGAAATGTCACTTTTGGTGATGGGAGCAAATCACAGATAAAAGGGAAAGGAACTATCTCTCTACCTGGACTACCAGACATTGCAAATGTTCTCTACGTGGATGGCCTAAGAGTGAACCTGTTGAGTATAAGCCAGATATGTGATCAAGACTTCATGGCGTTATTCTCCAAAGGAAAATGTCTTGTTATGAATGAATCTGGAAAGAAACTCATAAGTGGTGTACGTACTCTGGACAATTGTTACGGATTGGTACCTGATGCAGACATTGTATGCAATAGTATTCGGTTGCCAAATGAGGACTTGTGACACCAACGGATGGGGCATGCTAGTTACAAACATCTTTCTAATGTATCTAAGCATGACTCTGTTCTAGGGATGCCAAAGCTGAGTAGGTTGAACAATGTTGTGTGTGGACCATGTCAACTTGGGAAACAGACGAAAGCTAAGCATCCAAGCACTCAGACATCAGCTACATCCAGACCGTTGGAGCTATTGCATTTAGATCTTATGGGTCCTACAAGAACCGAATCTCCTGGAGGTAAGAGATACATTATGGTTGTAGTAGATGACTTCACCAGGTACACTTGGATTATTCTTCTACGATCCAAGTCTGATGCTCCTGAGCACATTGAAGCACTGTGTACAAGACTACAAAATGAGAAGAACCTGAAAATTGACCGAATTCGAAGTGATCATGGTAAAGAATTCGAGAACTCATACATGGAGTCATTCTGCACAAGATCAGGTATATCTCAAGAATTCTCTGCTCCCATTACTCCTCAGCAGAATGGTGTAGTAGAAAGAAAGAACAGGGTTATCCAGGAGATGGCTAGAGCCATGTTGCACAGTAAGGATGTGGCTAGAAATTTATAGGGAGAAGCAGTTAACACTGCATGTCACACAGTGAATAGAGTATACTTCAGACCCGGCACCAAAAAGACTCCATATGAGTTGTGGAAAGGAAGAAAGCCAAATGTGAAGTATTTCAGAATTTTTGGAAGCACCTGTTTCATTCTAAAGGATAGAGAGAATGTAGGAAAGTTTGATTCCAGAAGTGATGAAGGGATATTTCTGGGATACTCTACTACAAGTAAGGCTTATCGGGTATATAACAAAAGAACCATGAAAGTCATGGAAACAGTGAATGTTGTTATTGATGAGTCTTCAAATGTCAATTCTGAGAAAATTGATGAGGAACTTCCTAAAGAGATTCTCCCTCCAGAACCTAGGAGAGCTCCAGAGCTCATGGAACAAGAGCCTACATCCCCAAGTACTCCTGGTACTCCTAGTGTTGTAGAAGAGCCAGCAGATATTTCTACATCACCAGATTCTGAGTGTCATGAAGACAAAGGACTTTCCTCCAGAATCAAATTAAATCATCCTCCAGAAACTATTGTGGGAAACATGAATGAACGCACAGTTGATAAATGTGTTGCTAACTTTGTGTCATACTCTTGTTATTTGTCACAGGTTGAACCCACTAAAGTTGAGGAAGCTCTTCAGGATGAAAGTTGGGTAGAAGCAATGCATGATGAACTGCTTCAGTTCCAGAGGAATGATGTGTGGACCTTAGTTCCCAGACCGGAGGGCGAGCATGTCATCGGCACCAAGTGGATTTTCCGAAATAAGACTGATGAGGAGGGCAATGTAATCCACAACAAGGCTCGACTTGTAGCTCAGGGATACACTCAGATGGAGGGTATAGACTATGATGAAACATTTGCTCCAGTTGCTCG
This sequence comes from Castanopsis chinensis, assembly GCA_032878915.1. Taxonomy (NCBI): domain Eukaryota; kingdom Viridiplantae; phylum Streptophyta; class Magnoliopsida; order Fagales; family Fagaceae; genus Castanopsis; species Castanopsis chinensis. Next base: position 27,695,906 of record JAVQMG010000126.1, read on the forward strand.
TATGTAATCCATCAGAATCGTTCTTGCCTTAGCATGTCACTTGAAGTTCAAGTTATATCAGATGGATGTGAAAACCGCCTTCTTGAATGGATTGCTCAAAGAGGATGTTTATGTGGCTCAACCAAAAGGTTTCATTGATCCTCACCTTCCGGATCATGTGTTGTATCTCAAAAAGGCCCTCTATGGATTAAAGTAGGCACCTAGAGCTTGGTATGACCGATTGACTCAATACCTGATATCCCATGGTTTCACAAGAGGAAAGGCTGATCAAACTCTCTTCATAAAAAGAAATGCTGGTGAGCTGGTGGTTGCTCAAGTCTATGTTGATGATATCATCTTTAGATCAACAAAGGATGAACTTGCTCAAGAATTCTTAAAACTCATGCAAGCAGAGTTCGAGATGAGCATGATTGGAGAGCTGTCTCACTTCCTTGGACTGCAGATTCGTCAACAAGATTCAGGTATATTCATCTCTCAATCTAAATATGCTAAGAATCTTGTGAAAAAGTTTGGTTTGGAATCTGCTAGTTCTGTTAGAACCCCCATGAGCCCAAATGTTAAACTCACTATTGACATGTTAGGTAAAAGTGTAGACTCTTCACTGTATAGAAGCATGATAGGTAGTCTTCTTTACCTTACTGCTAGTAGACCTGACATTAGCTACAGTGTAGGAGTGTGTGCTAGATATCAGGTTAATCCCAAAGAGTCACATATGACTGCTTTAAAAAGAATCATCAAGTATGTCAAAACTACTGCCAACTTTGGTGTGTGGTATAGCAAAGACACGAATAATGTCTTAGCTGGGTATTCTGATGCTGATTGGGCTGGGAATGCTGATGATAGAAAAAGCACCTCAGGAGGTTGTTTTTATGTGGGAAATAATTTGGTCTCTTGGATGAGCAAAAAGCAAAACTCCATCTCATTATCCACTGCTGAAGCTGAGTATATTGCTGCTGGTAGCTGTTGCACCCAACTCCTATGGATGCAAAAACTCCTTCATGATTATGGTATTTGTCAAGAACATCTCACCATCTACTGTGACAATACCAGTGCCATCAATATCTCTAAGAATCCTGTTCAACATTCTCGAACCAAGCACATAGAGATTCGACATCACTTCATTAGGGAGCTTGTTGAAGATGGTGTTCTCACCCTTAAGTTTATCCATACCGATGACCAAAAAGCTGATCTGTTCACCAAACCTCTAGATAGCAAACGGTTTGAGTTCCTTCGTCAAAACATTGGTGTCATCTTCATGGATTGATCTCCTTCCTTCCCTCTTCTTCCTCATGCATGTGCATCTAGTTTTATGCATCGTTTTGCTTTACATGTTTTTGTTTGTGTGTTTTCAGTTTTGTGTTTTATTTTTTGCTTTTCTGATAAAAAATTAAAAAAAAATTGAAAAATTGAAAAATACAAAAATTGTGTGTGTTTGCGTGCATTAGTTCGTGTGAACTTTTGAAATGGCCATTGAAACAGAGTTTTCTAAACTTTGTATCATCTATAGCTTAGACGAGCATTCTTTTGCACAACTAAGCGAGTGAGCTCTGTAACTCTTTGTTTGTGATGCATAAGGTTAAGTGATCTCTTCTCTTAACACTCGTATCATTCTTTTTGATGGGTTGAACTAGAAAATCCTAAGAGAAAGGCATAAATAACCATCTCACCACTGTTACTCGCCAATCATAATATGACATTTGTATGCTTCGGCATAGTAAAAGTGCAATGTCAACGACACCTGTATGCTTCGGCATAGCAAAAGTGCAGTGTCAAAAGCTTAACATCATTGGGTATTTCTTTTCTTTCTCTTGTATGCCCATGTATGATATGCTTGTTAAAAAGAAAATATGCAAAGAAATAAAAAGCAAAAAGAAATAAAAAGCAAAAAGATCAAAATGCTTTAAAATATGGTTACAAGCGTGTTTTCTAGGAGATGTGGGAGTTATAGGATGTACCTCGAAGGTGATAGTCCCCATCAAATAGTTATGATTGTGTGTGAGTTAAAGTGATTTTCTCATATCTCAAATCGTCATAACATTGAAACACATATGCAATCTTGCGATGTTTTCACACACGACGCGCAATACTCTTTGCTATTCTTGATACATGTGCAGGTACAATGTGATTTGGCCATCACAAAGTTTACATGCGTTAATGTATGATCACTAAACTGTCATAACTTGTTTTTGAAATATAAAATTGGTTAGACTTGTTTAGTGTGTGTGTGCGTGTTTTGAGATTCATGTGCATCAATATTTCTTGTTGAGAGATAATTTTGAGAGCTAAATGTGTTGATTGTATCTTTGGTTGAGTTGCATGCATGATTGCATTCATGTCTATGTTTTTCCTCTTTTGAAAAAACTGCTTTTAAAGGCATCTCGACACCTCCTCGATACCTCTCGACACATAGCTATCTGTCGAGCTTCTTAGACTCATTCTTATCGCAGTCTCGACAGATACCTCGATAGCTGCTGGATCGATCGAGAAACTTTCTGTTTGCTCGATAGCTCCTCTATAGCTGCTGGATCGATCGAGGTTCCCTCTTGTTTGTTTCTTCTCCCTCGATAGCTGACCTCGATAGCTGCATCTGTCCACGTGCATTTCTCGACAGCTTACCTCGACAGCTACCTCGACAGCTCTCGACACCTGCAGCTGTCGAGATTTACTGAGAGGCTATATAATGGTTTTTCGTGATTTTTCTGTTCATTCTCTCGATCTCTCTCGCTCGAAACTCACTGTTCTCTCTCAAATTTTTTTCTTTTTCCCTCCAAACCTTCTCCCAAGGCTTTCTCAAGAGTTTCTTTGCTATCTTCATCTCTTGGTAAGCACATTATCCCTCATTTTCATGCATTTCATTGTTTAAAACCCTAGGTTTTGTGTTTTAAAAAAATTTTTTGGAGTTTTCAAAATTGTTGGGGTTTTCATGAAATTTTTGGGTTGGTTTTCTAGTTTTGATTTTCAAAACCACATGCATTGCATCACATTAGCATTCTAATTGTATTTTCATGCATTTAGATGTGTGCAAATCGATTGTGTGCTGTTAGGTTTGGATTGGGCTGAGCCCATGATGTTTTTATGTTGCATGTCACATGTTCATGCATTCTCATGCATACGTTCTTTTCATTTCAATATTATTCTGCCAATATTGAACTGTTTGGGACTTTTCTGTGTGTTTCTTTCTCTCCCCCTCTCTATGGTTGCGTTAGCTGTGTCTATGGCACCTAAGCGTAAGTCCATTCCGTCCCAGAACCCTTTGCGTTCTAAGGGACAGTCTTCTTCTGACTCTACCCCTCTTTCTGTCCGGTTCCGTGATGAGAAAGCCCACAAGGACTTCTCGGAGAACTTTTCTAAACGCGGTGTTCATTCAGAACGCCACGTAGTCCTGGTAGACTTTGCCGACACTGACCTTCCCGATGTCATTCACACTCGGGGATGGGAGTCACTGTGTGACGTCCCGGTCACTTGTCCTCTCGTGTTGATTCAGGAGTTTTACTCCAACATCCACGGGATAGATTCTTCAGTACCTTCTTTCTACTCTAGCGTCCGAGGTACGCGCTTCTGTGTCACCCCAGAGCTGGTCTCTGAGGTTCTCCATGTCCCTAGGGTGGATCATCCCGATTACCCTAGCTGTGAGCGTCTCTGGACTGTGTCCAAAGACGAGATGATCTCGGCGTTCTGTGAGCGTCCTACCTCTTGGGGAGATCACATGTACACACCATGTCGACCTTTTGCTAAAGGTCCTCGTTTCCTTAACATGGTGATGACTTTTGTTTTACACCCTCTCTCTCACTATAACTCTATCACCGAGCCTCGCGCTCGATTTTTGTTGTCCCTCTTAGAGGATCTTTCGATAGACTTTCCTTCACATTTCATCTTTTGTATTATCGATGTCTATAGAGATACGGCCACCCGTGATAAGCTCATTTTCCCTTCCGCTATCACGAGGATTCTGAGTCGTTTTTCCATCCCTTTTCCCTTGTCCGATCCTTACCGCGTCATGTCCGCCATAGACGCCGCTACCGTAAAACGTAGCGAGGCACAGTTCCGATCGCGACAGACTGACGATGCCACTCCTTCCACCCGTCCGGCCACCTCCAGATCCGCTCGAGCATCTGCTTCTACTTCTTCGAGCGATGTCAGTTTGGGAGACATCATGGCGCAGCTACAGCGCATGGATGCTCGCCTAGATACACTCTCCACGGAGTTGTATCAGGTGAACGTTCGTGTTGGTCGCATCGCCAGGCGACAGGCGACCATGGGCGGCTTTGCTGCAGAGGCTTCTCCTCCGCCACCTCATGTGTCGACTGAGACCGAGGCTGATGATGATGGCGATGATGATGATGCTTCCGATGATGATGGAGATGCTAGCTCTTCAGATGAGATGTCTACTTGACACTCTACCCTTTGTCACTCGTGACAAAAAGGGGGAGTAGTTTAGTATGAGAGTAGTCATACTTAGGGGGAGTGTTAGCATAGGACATAGGACATTTTTGTTAGGGGGAGTGTGCATTGAGGGATGTAGTGAGGTGATCATATGTATTTTTTTTCTCTCATCTGTATACATTGATCATGTATTGACATACATTGTAGTTATTCTCTTCTTATATATGATGATGTATGTTTCTCTTTCACCTACCTTTCATGTGTTGTTTCTTTTCTATCTTTATACACATGCTTCTTTACTTGTATGCAATCTATTATTTCTGTTTCACACAAAGATGCCTTGATGTGTTTTGTTTATAAGTGTTTCAGAAATACAGGTTGTCAAAGTCTTCTTGCCATGAACTCTCTTCTTGCAAAGTTTTTCAAGAGTTTGTGATAGGATAGATTTTACTGTATGTAACAAGTGAATATGAGTTGAGTGATTTATGACTTCTCTCATATCTTCATTTGTATGTTGTGGTTTTGTCACGGATTGCCAAAGGGGGAGATTGTTAGGACATATGTGGTTCAAGTCTGTGAACATATGTCACTATTTTATGTAATTGGCTTATCCTTAGACAAAACGCACTTTACTTGTAATTGGGTAGATTTAGGATGAGTTTAACACTTCAAGGAACAGTGGTTCAAAGTTAAGTGTTGAAGCCGTCAAAGTCTGTCCAAGAAACAAGCTGGGAAGTGCAAGATTTTAAATCTCGACACATACCTCGACAGATACATCTATCGAGATTTAAAGGAGCTGTTTTGCCCGAGCCTCGACAGCTATCTCGACACCTCTCGACACCTCTATCTGTCGAGAATTAAAGAAAACAGATTTCCAGGTCTGTTTCAAGTCTAATCCGTGAGTGTGTCTTTGGGACTTCTTTTCTCCTAACCCTAGACATATAAAAGGATTATTTTAAGGGCCGTCAAAGCAGAGATCACAAGAAAACAAGTTGCACATTCTTTGAGAACTTGTTGTTCATGCAATTTGTGATCTGACAGACAAAGTTCGTGCCCTAGTTCATCCTTGATGATTTGAAGAACTTTGCAGCCAACTCTCTCTCTCCATAGTTGGTAATTGAAGTCGCGTACTGGGATCCGCGCATTTGGTTAGTCACGTACTTGGGAGCCGTGCATTGAAAGGAGAAACTGTCACTACAGAACAAGTCCAATTGGGTATTGGGGTAAGAGTTCAACTGTAGGTTGGTGAGGTACTGGGATTTCTTACTTGTAACTGCTTGTTGTGATAATAGTGGAGTTTCGGGAGAGGTGACCTTAAATCACCCGGTGGGGTTTTTGCCGTAAGGGTTTTCCCCATTCGTGAACAAATCACCGTGTTCTTTATTTTCCGCTGCATAACTTAGTTTTGGTGATTTGTTTGTGCTGCCACTTGATATTGCATGTTAAATTGATTAATTAATAACTTGGCTAATTAATCAACATAATTTATCACAAGGGGTCAACGCGTTTGTGGCCTGTCAGTAAGTTTGTTAAGAGTTTAGCTTAGGAACTTCCATCTTAAGAACTCAGCTAAGGGACCAAAATTAAAAGTGAAATACACAGTAGATCATATAGTCCAAATGTTCATGAGATGAATTTAATTTGAGATGACTAATTTCCTAAAGGTGAGAAAAACAGAATTTGATTGAAATTTCTACTTGCCTCTTATTAATTCCTTGTTGTATTTAAATACACTTCTGATAACAATAACAACCAATTCAATCAATTCAAACAGTTGTAACAATTGGCTGAGTAAGATAACAACAATATCCTACAACCAACCTAATCACCTAATCTCTCTAACACACATTGAAAGAATGCAGTTGAAAGATACTTTGAAAATATGTCAAAACACAAAAAAGATTGTAAGAGAAATACATTCTCTTGCCAAATCCCTTTGGCTCTAACTTTAAGGCCTCCGGATCATGGCTTAGACCAGAGACTGAACATATCTCAATCAGAGTTTATGAGAAACCAAATCAACCCTCATCAGAATTAGAGGCTGATTTTGGGTGTCCACCTACCTCTATGTCCAACCTAGCATCTAACGACCCAAGACAAACCTCCGGTCCACAATGTTTGACACACACTCAACCTCATCTCCCCTCACACCCCACTACCCAAGGACAAGTAGTGGAACCTCTCTATCTAGATCAGAGTGTAATGGAGCCGTGCGCTCCTGCTATCAGTACTTTCTGTCAAGATAAGAGTGTAGTGAAGCTTTGCGCCCCTACCATCAATACTATTGGCATATTTCAATATCTGCATTACCAACCAACATCAATTGATCACTCTTCTAAGGCCAAGCAAGTCCAATGGGCTCACGTGTCATCTCCATCAAGTATGACAACTCACTTAGATCCAAACTCTTTAATAAGCCCAACATCAAAACCAAACCCTTCAGCTAGCCCAACCTCAAACACTGACCCAACTTCTTATCCAAGCCTAGTCCATACCCACAACTTTATCTCAACTCCACAGCAACACACCCCCACAGACTTTTCCAAGAATGAAAATAGGAGTTAAACTAGGTGTATTAATAAGGTAAGGGTGGACGATCCCTATGTGGATACGTTGTAAAAGTCTCATCCTCGGTTTAAGTCAAATTCTGAAGCACGTGCTACTCAAGTAAGTAAACCACGTGCCCCTCATGTTGAGTCTAAAGATGAATTGTTATCTGACTTCTTCGTTAAAAAATCTGGCAAAAAAGGCAAGGGGGCCTCTTCACTAAAAACTTGGAAGCAAGCTGACAAAATTGTTAACAAGAAATCAGGGGGTTATTTAGATGAGGTCTGTTATTCCTCTAAACGATCTCACATGGACATGGACTGCTATGAATTACCAACTAAAAGAAGACAAGTTTTTAATGACAGGAAGGAAGAGGGTCGAGTGGTGGAGGCTGGTTCCCAGCCCCACCATAATCAATGAATGTCCTATATTGGAACTGTCGGGGGCTTAAGAACCTTCCAATAGAACAGAAGCTTGGGAATTTAATCCGGGCACAAGATCCCTCGATTGTGTTCTTTGCCAAAACATGGCTAGATAAGGCAAGGCTAGAAGATATTCGGATTAGATTAAATTTTAGTGGTATGATAGAGGTTGGTCGAGAAACAAGAGGGGGGAGGCATTGCTATTTTTTGGAAAAAGGATGTCGACTTCTCCTTAGGCACCTTTTCTCCAAATCACATAGATGGTATTTTGAACAAAGGAAAGGAAGATGAATGGAGGTTTACGGGGTTTTATGGGGAGCCGAATACAAGCAACCATCATCTTTCATGGTCGTGTCTGCGCAAGTTAAAAACTCGAAATTCGATACCTTGGCTTTGTGCAAGGGATTTTAATGAGATTGTTAGAAGCCATGAGAAACTCAGGGGACGATTAAGACCAAGTGGATAGATGCAAGAGTTTAGAGACGTGTTGGATGAGTGTGGCTTTCGAGACGTTGGTTTTGAGGGAGGAAAGTTCACATGATGTAATGGACACCCCAATGGATTTACCATATCGGAAAGATTGGATAGAGCGGTTGCCACTATGGATTGGCTTAAAAAGTTTCCTGCAACCAAGGTAGTTCACTTAAAGTGTGGTTCTTCAAATCACAAGCCGATTGTCATCTGCCTCAAGGGAATACCATCGCATCGACAAAAACCATGGCGGTTTGAATACATGTGGTTGGAAGAGGATGGGTGTATGGACACTGTAAAGTCAGCTTGGCGTTACAATGCAACTGGTCATGCAATGGCTTGGGTTGAAGGGAAGATTACTAACTACCAAACTAAGCTCAAGTGGTGGAGTCATGTAGCTATTGGGAATATCACATGGCTACTGAAGGAGAAGAAACTTCTTTTGCGAAAGGCTAAAGATGTTGCCACGACAGGAGGGTCTATGAACCAGGTTTTAAGGCTGAAAAGGGAGATCAATGACTTATTATCGGAGGAACAAATGTGGAAGCAACGGTCCCAGGCACTGTGGTTGCATGAAGGTGACAGCAACACCCGCTACTTCCACAACAGAGCTACACACAGGTTTCGACAAAACAAAATAGATGCATTGGAAAACTCTCTAGGTGAAAAGTGTGTAGATGAGAGTGAGATTTCCGACATATTGGTGGAGCACTACCAATCCTTGTTCACCTCTTCTTCACCAAACTTGATTGAGGCAGCACTTAAAGCCACCAACATGGCTGTCATGCATGAGATGAATCAAGAGCTGATTGCACCTTTAGGAGGGATGAAGTTGATATGGATTTGCATCAAATGGACCCCTTGAAAGCGCCAAGGCCTGACAGAATGCCCCCATTGTTTTTTTAGAAATTTTGGCCGACTATTGGGGATGAAGTGGCAAATGCAGTGCTGTTTTGTCTCAACACAAGTTCAATCCCACCCTCCATTAACCGGACTTTTATCACTCTCATTCCTAAGGTAAAAATCCTGGTGAAAGTTTCAGACTATCTTCCTATTGCACTTTGTCATATTCTCTATAAGCTTATTTCTAAAGTTCTAGCAATTAGACTAAAGAAAATTTTACATTATGTGATATCTGAATCTCAAAGTCAGTCTTCTATAGCTATTACAAATAATATCTTAGTTGCTTTCAAGACCTTACACCACATGAAGGCTCAAAAATCTAAGAAGTTGGGGTTCATGGCCATGAAGTTGGATATGAGCAAGGCATATGATCATGTGGAGTGGGAGTTTTTGGCAAGGATTATGGAGAAAATGGAATTTTGTGAAAAATGGGTTGCCTTAGTATTGGAGAGTATCAGCACAGTGTAGTACTCAATCTTGGTGAATGGGGAGCCTAAGGGCGATATCAAGCCTTCTAGAGGGATTATACAGGGTGATCCATTGTCACCTTATCTTTTTCTTCTATGCTCGGAAGGCCTAAATAGAATGTTACAATAGGCAGCAGCTAATGGTCAAATAAGGGGCTTTTCCTTATGTAAACGGGGTCCAAGGATCTCTCACTTATTTTTTGCGAATGATAGCTTTCTATTTTGTAGAGCATCCAAGTTTGATTTGCAGGTGATTCAGAACATTTTAGTGTTGTACGAACAAGCTTCAGGCCAAAAACTTAATCGAGAAAAGACCTCCATCTTTTTCAACAAGGCTATAAGCGAAGAAACAAAAGCTAATCTTTCAACTTTCCTTAGGGTGCAAGAAGTTAAATAATATAAGAAGTGCCTTGGCTTTCCAGCGGTAGTGGGGAAGAACAAGAAAGCAAACTTCAATTACATCAAGGAGAAGGTTTGGAGTAAACTTCAGGGGTGGAAGGAGAGGTTATTGTCCTAAGTAGGTAGGGAGAATTTACTTAAGGCCGTGGTACAAGCAATTCCCACTTTCGCTATGAGTTGCTTCAAGCTACCAGTGGGATTGTGCGATGAGATTGAGGCGTCGATCTGGAAATTTTACTAGGGGCAAAAGGGAGAACAAAGGAAAGTCCATTAGAAGAGATGGGATGTTTTTTGTAAGCCTAAAGCGGAAGGCGGGATGGGCTTTAAGGAGTTGGCAAAATTCAATGATGCAATGCTAGCTAGGCAGGTATGGAGGTTATTGAAGGACCAAAACTTTTTGTTTTACCGAGTTTTCAAAGCGAAATATTTTCCTAGCGGGTTAGTTTTTGAAGCGTTGGCAGCTATTGGTTCTTTTGCACGGCGGAGTATCTTAAAGGCTAGACAAGTGGTTTCCTTGGGAATGAGGTGGAGGTTGGGGGATGGAAGGAGTCTAAATATTTATGATGATAGTTGGTTGCCAGGTAAGGAGTCAACCAAGGTGTTATCTCCGCGAATATCTGCCTTAAAAGGAGCCATTGTGGACTGTTTGATTAGGCCTAACACAATAACATGGGACCACCGTTTAATTGACTAGCATTTCCTATGGTTTAAAGCTCAAAGAATAAAAGCTATCCCTCTCTGTTGGTCAAGTCAAGCAAATAGCATAATTTGGCCACACTGTCAAAGTGATGAGTACTCAGTTAAAACCAGGTACAAATTGTTGTGTAGGGATGAAAGAAGTATGGATGCAGCAAGTTCAAACATCTCGAATCAAAAGACTTTCTGGAATCGCATATGGAAGCTTTGGGTACCTAATAAAATCAAAACTTTTCTTTGGAGGGTATGTTTTGAAGCGCTACCTACCAAGGAGAATCTGAGGAAAATGAAAATTATAGATAGTGCAGAGTGTAGCCTTTGTCAAGCGGGGCAGGAGTCGACCTTTCATGCCATTTGGGGATGTGATACGCTGCAGCATATTTGGGCACCTGTATTTAGTTGGATCAGTTCAAACTTCCTAGGTATACGTGATGTCCGTGAACTAATTCAGCTAGTGGGGCAACAACCAAGAAGATTGGAATTATTTGCTATTGTGGCTTGGTTTATCTGGCACCATAGGAACAAGATCAAACTTAAGGAAGTGTGTTTGCCTATTGAGAAGGTGTTCGACGCAGCCTACAATTATCTCGCTGAGTATCAAGAGAAAATTCTGATGATCAAACCAAAAACTATACCTGGAAGAACCAAATGGAGACCTCCAATGGGGGAGATGTACAAGGCAAACTTTGATGGGGTAGTCTTTGCAGAGTCTAGAGAGGCAAGTATTGGAGTTGTAATTCGGAATTCAAATGGCGAGGTGGTAGCAGCATTATCTGAGAAAATTCCTTACCTGGACTCTGTTGAGGTCTTGGAGGCCCTGGTTGCAAGAAAGGCAGCTCAATTTGTAGTGGAGGTGGGTATATGTCAATCTGTGTTTGAAGGTGACTCGGAGGTGGTGTGCAACGCATTGAAGGCAGCTGATGGTGGCCACCCGTCTATTGGTCAGTTTGTTAAAGACTTTTTTGTCTATTGTGAGTTCGCTTAGAACTTTCTCTGTTTCTCATTCAAGGCGGCAGGGCAATAGTGTAACTCATGCCTTAGCCAAGAGAGCAAAAGGGTCATTACCTTTGTTAGTTTGGATGGAGCATGTTTCTCCAGATATTTATGAGTTTGTTTTTTATGATTTTGTTTCAGTTTAATAAAATGTTTCGTATTGATTCTCAAAAAAAAAAAATACTATGAGATTTCGGCCAGTCACATTGTGTATAAAAACAAAACTTTTTAACAGCAAATATGATATTATTCTTATTATACAATTTGTTTTCTGCTAAAATAGAGCAAATATAATATCAAGAATCAAAAGAAGACAAGGATAAAACTTAGAAAAAAGCATAGAACTTAGAGGAAAGAAGAATGGGGACATGAAAGATACTTAAACTGGCAAATAGTTTTAAATCTATAATAGACAAACCAATTGCTATTTATTTATTTATTTATCTATTTATTTTTTAATCACAATAAAATGCCATTACCTTACAAATCATGCATTGATAAATATTGATGTAATTGTAACAAAAGAAATTTTAAAATTTAATTATAAAAATGATAAGTGCCTTTCGAACCCTTGTAACAGATAAACCTTTGCTAACAAGTGTATCTACAGTCCACCCTCCAAAATTTGCAAAGAATGCCATTGTAAGCCAGTGCAAAACATAAACAAGCCCCGAGTCTGTAAGATTGAGCTTCAGGACCTAGGGAGGGATGAAAGGAAATATATTTACCCTATCAACACCATCAGTATTCTTTGGAAATATCAATAACACAGTGCAAAAACGAGTGTCGTGTGCTATGTAGAGGGGTTTTCTCTTTGTTTTTAGTTAAAGAAACTGTAGTAATCCCAACCAAAGGACCCACTACAATCTTGCTAAATTCAACAACACTTGCTTCTATGCCAGAAAATATGTATCCCTTTTAACTTAGAAATCCCCAAAAATATTTTAGTGCTAATTCTTTTAGTGCTATAAATTAAATCGCACAATCAATAGAAATCCCAAAAAACTGAAGTTGGAAAAAATTACCCATTTTGCGAAGTACAAGAAATTTGTGGAGTCGCCATAACTGATATTGCTCAGCAAGATCAAACCTCATCAATGAAATATAGATCACTAGTAGAAGTATAGAACAAATCGATTCGATGCATACAAAAGAGAGAACCCACCTATCAAAAAAAAAAAAAAAAGAGAACTCACCTCCTTGCGAAGTCCGATGTAGAAAGCGGTGATTTTAGGGATTTCTGATGAGAAAAAGGCTAGTGTCGTCGGAACCAGAGATCCGGGCTAGTGGTTATGCCATGAAGAGAGAGCTTCATCAACTACTCTACACCCGATTCTCTCCAAACCCTAACCTTGCTCTCTAATCTAGGTCTAAAAAGCGCTCTACAAGGCGTGGGGGTTTGGCTTCAATTTTGCTGATGGGTCTGAGTGGGGTATGCTGGTAGCGGTAACGATGAGGTTGAGGACAGCATGGAGGTTGAGAGAGTGGTGGAGGCAAGAGAGACACTGGTTGAAGTGGGAGAGAGAGATAGGAGAGAGTGTTTTAATGAAAAGGAAGCTAAAATGAAAAGAAACTTAAGCACACGAATTGCTAGCGTGGATTGGTGAGGTGTCAAAGGCTTAAGCCATTAGATTAAATCTATGGCTAAGAATAGAGCTATTACACCCCGTGCAATACCCTAGGTATTGCACAGGATATGAATCCTTAATTAAGAATAAGAAATGATACACAAAAATATTACTGAAAATAAATGCAGCCGTATGACCCAAGATTATCACTCATCAGAAAAAGTCAAAGCAGTGCCTACAAGAACTTCAAATGACAAAATATTTTTCCTTTCTTTTATTGTAGAGATTCTTCAAAATCGTTCACATTACTACAAATTGCTAGGGGGGGCCTAAACATAATCACTGTACAGGTTAGAGCAATCACCTTGCTCAAGCATCGGTTTCTTTTTTTTCTTTTTTCTTTTTTTAAATACATTGTTAGAGGTCCTATCAGGTTCTCTTGAGATACAAAAATACAAGGGCAAACAGGCACTAGTGCATTCATTGTTCTTCTAGGAATAAAATGAGTGCTTCTGCTACCAACAATCCCTTGTGAGATCTCTCATAGCATGATGATGGGCAGGCACCAGACAACATTATGCTCCCAATTAACCTACTCAGCAAAACAATAATCAATTATCACTACTAAGATCATTTATTTACCATACAAAACACTAGAGATAACCAGAAAATTTCAGTACCTTGACTTTGAAACTGCATAAGTAAAAGAAGAAAATCTCATAGGACGAAGGGCAGCAAGTCAATCACTTGGAAGATCCCATGACCTTGAACTTCAATGAAAAATTATTAATTATGAGCCTCACTAGTAGGCTTCCAAGTCGAGAGTGCAAAAAGAATTCGTCCCTTCCACCCCTGCAGCAGACACTCACCATCTTCATCAATTAGAAAATCCTTACGGTACAACGATTTTACCCTATCCTTTGCCAAGTTAACAATCTCCCGGTTCAAAGGGAGCTGCCTAAACCCAGCCCTCAGATTCCGGACCTGCCATTGCTTGAATGTCTCTGGCCTCTCAATCCTCTCTGCGCCCTCACACGCGATGACATTCATTGCCTCTCGCCCAAATATCTCCCTCTCAATCAGCAGCCTCTCCTCAGTCTCTCGAGGCACAATAGTCTCAAGCATATCAAACACGGTTGAGTAGTGGAAGAGAGCCTCTCGGAATCTTGTGATAAAGAAGGGTGCATTAAAGGTCCCATTCACAGTACCCTGTATGAGAACATCTGGATTCATCTTCCTCATCAGCTTCAAAACATTATCTCTAGGACTCTCTACCATCACCGTCTCATCAAGTAGGTTTCTTAATCTCCATATGACATTCACAACAAGCACCTCATCGCTGTCAAGTTTGAGATCCTCTATTTGAATGGTGTCCCACCATTTTGCTATCGCATTGAACTCAAATGGAATATTGAAAGTCTCTGCATATTTTGTTAAGCGGCGCCCAGTCTCCACAACCCTTTCTGCTGGTCGGAACCCGGGTTGGGGAAGATCAATGCCAGTTATTCGAAGCTTAGGAGGCCCACCAGGTCTAGAAGAGAGACGTTGTATGAGGGAAGGCCATTGGAAACCATAAAGTATACCAAAATCAACAATGTGCAGCCTTGTTTTTTTCTCAGCTAAGTTCATAATAGTCTTATTTGAGAAGAAATTTGACAGCTTTTTAAAAGGACATGCAGCAAGAAACAGGTGGTAAGCTTTCAAGACATCAGCGGCTGAAGTTAGCCTGCCAATAAGGGCAGTATAAATCTGAGTACCAGAGCCAGCAATGCGTGCCTCAAGACCATCTGCAAAATAGTGGGCCATTCTCTGCATCCCATCCCCCAGAGGAGAAGAATGCTGTCTGATCTGCTTCAGTACCTCATTAGTGGTCCTCTGGTCATTGGCTGCAACAGCCTGTGCACAAATGGTCAAGAGAGTTCTCAAATCCACCACATCCGTTTTCCCTCCCTGCTTCTTCCCACGGGCCTTTCCACTGTTGGAACCTTTGGATTGACCATTCTGCTGCACATTATTGCTTTTCCCATTTTGTAATGCTTGGCGAAGATCAGATTCATCTTTACCAAAGTTTAGCAAAATCCTATCAAACATTTCTGAAGTCACAGTTGATTCAGTATATACTACTGACTGCTTGTTACTCCTCCCTCCCTCTAAGTTCACACCCTCAGGATGACGATTCTTCCTTCCCCTCAACCCATCCAAGACGTGCTGACTCTCATGCTTGTATTCTACCTTACATACTGTATGCTTAGCACTTTCTTTCAGTTCTTTAGATGACAAACCATTACTCTCCAAATCAACTATCAAACCATTTCCATTTGGAAGAAACTTGCTTGCTTCCTCAAACCCTCGTTTAAATTGCATAATAGACTCATTATCATATAATATTTCAGGAACTCTAAGAGTGCTAACTGGAGAATCCACAATCCCATCTACAACATTACCAGGGCTGTGAGACGAGCTATAGGATAGCTGAGAGGTTGACTGAGTAGCAATATATGACGATTTGTGCTCACCCAAATCACAAACCCACCCAGTATCCACTAAGTTGTCACCACTAGCAGTGCTAGTACTAGAATTATAATCAATGTGATTCAAAGCATAATTTTCATCTTGGATTTCATGGTTTTGACCAACATAAGGTGGCAGGCCATTATCAGGACCAGGAGGATACTTCTTCCCTAGGGCCTCATACAATGATTTCTCAGTGTCTTGAAGTGCCTCCTGAAACATGCAGGCCTTCTCTTCCATATCTTCTTCCATGAGCATCTGGTTTATGTATCTCAAAACTACATCACTAAAATCACAGTCCTCATGTGTAATTCCATCCCAGTTCACATTCAGATTACTAGGGATTGGATCAGATGGCAAAAGAGGAATACTTGAATAGTTTTTATCAACAATGGTACTATCCATTTTGAACCCATAAAGTGTCTCATCATTTAATTTCAATCCTTTGGTAGAACCACAGATTCCTCTCAAATGTTGATCCATGAACGTATAGGTTGCAAGAAATATTTACAAGTGTAATACCCAAAATCCAAAAGGGTTTACTTCAATATATTCCCACAAGTAACAGGGCACTCTCTGTTTCAAATCCGAGAAACATGGAAAACACAATCAAGCACAAGTAAAGAGAAAAAAGGGTCAAGAAAAATGAAAACATTGAGCAACAAATCGCATTAAAAACATATAATTTTCACTTCATACAATTACCAAACAAAAAATAGAAGGAAATGAACAGATAAAACAGATGGGAAACCAAAAAAAAAAAATTTAAAAAACTACCAATAGTAAGCACTATAACCTCCAGTTTCAGTTCATAATTATGTCACACAGTAATCTAATCCAACAGAACACAAAAAGTTTGAATCTTTATGTACAGAAAGAAAATCTCATTAAACCAACCATTCTTTCTTAGCATAATTATTTTCCAAGTCAAAGCAGCTATAGAGTATAAAGTATAAACATTAGTGTACCTGAGCCAAAACCGAGAGAGAGAGAGAGAGAGAGAACTGGTTGTTGTTGGTAGAGAGAGCTTATAACAGAACTGGACAACCTTTTTGAAGACAATAAAAAGGAAAGTTGGGCTACTAGTTGGTGGTGGCTAAGGTTGATGGGGATCTGGGTGTTCTAGGGAGTAGGGGCACAATCTCAACCGTCCAAAATTCCAAATCACTCAGCCTAATTGGACTCTCTGATTTTTATCCCACCATTTCATGATGGCTTCTCAATTCTCATACGTTATAACTTATAACAGAGCATATTCTGTCCACGACTCCACACTTTTTTGCTTTTCTAGGAGATTTTTATTTATTGTAAAGGATTTATTAACGTCCGCTCTTAGTATATACATTAGTAAATTATTTTTAAAAAAAATTTATAAAAAAATAATTATTTGTTTTAATAGTTGTTTCAATTTTTCCTAAAAATTTTTTCAAAATAAATAGTTAATGTGTGTTTTGAGAGCACACATTAATCGAACCTAATAAATATAGATGCATAAAGTAAAAGGGAAATTGTTACGAGGTTTCTGCCACAATGTCACGTTAGGACTTTTTCTTTGTAAGGTACTATTATTCTCCGTAATGTGATTTTATAATTAAAATTAAAAATAAAATAAAAAAGATTTTGGAATTTTTATTATTCAGCGGGTAGTTACTTTTCCCTTGGTAGGAGGATCTTGAATTAGGGATGGCAATTTTACTCCGTCTCGCTTAACCCACTCTTCCTGGTTTCGTCTTGCATGAATTTTTTCCGCTTTGCGAAAGTAGTAGAGCAGGGATGGGGCAAGATTTTATCCCCAGACCACAAGGGAGGGTAGGGGATGGGTTTAGACATTTTAGACCCACCTCACCCTGCCCCTTTCTGTCCTTGCCCTGCCCCGTCTCACCTTGTTAAAGGTTATAATTATAATTTTTACATACCCTAAAGCCCTACTATTTAAACAAACATATCAATATTAACTTATTTTATTCTACCTAATGTGGTTCTCTGTCTTTATTTTATTATGTGTTATATACTATGAGTTTTTTTTTATTGTCTTGTTAAACACTTGGATATATTATTCAATTTTTTAAAAAAATTGATTTGATTTGATGGGATAAATTTAGTTGTAATTTCAAGTATATTTTTATTAATGAAATAAGTTTCATTAAAAAAATTGTATTAGTTGTAAGGCAAATTAACAGAAAGTAGAGTTTTATGGGGTGAGATGGAGCTTCGTGGGGCCCTAAGGGGCGGGAATTAGGTGAGAAAGTTTTCTCCGTCATGCCAGGCAAGGCAGGACGATAATGGGATAAGACAATACTATGCAAAGTAAAGACGAAGACTCCATCCTTCAACCCGGCCTCGGCCCACTCCATTGCCATCCCTGTTAGGCTCTCTTTTATGTCACTCTTTTTCAACCATTTTATTCTATTTCTTGATGATTTGACGTGCCACGTCCTTTGCATTCTTTTTGTTAGGTACATGAGGAATCATTCCAAAGTATTAATGGTATGTTTTTTTACAAAAATATTAAAAAAATAATAATAATGGTATGTCTGTATTTTTCAACCTCATGAAAAGTAATTTTCATGGATGTCTCCAAGTGTCTAACGATTCTTTGGTTAAACAAGAAGAATCAATTGGCTAGGTATATTTCCACCGTCATTAGTAATGCTTTTAATATAAGTTTGTATTATGTTAATTGTGAGTTTTGCTAGGTAAGGAGATTTCTTAACTCAGTAGTTCATATTAAATATTATGTTGCTCTTAAAGCTAGTTTCTCTTGTAATAATTGCAATTTGTCTCTTGCAGTTCTGGAAACATGCAAGTGCGATTGTCGTGCTGCTTTTTAATTCCTAATACAATTGCAGGTTATAAAAATAAAAAAGGTCTTACTATGGGGAGATTTTTGCTGCCTATATTGGCTTTTCCTGGCTGATTAAGTGGATAAATAAGTAGGATCTTTCTTTAATTATCTATGCAATTGTTATCTACATGTTTTTCCTTTTCTTTTTCTTTTTTTAAATAATGAGTCTTAAATCCGATCAAATGAAAGTGACTTTTAATGGTGTCACTGTCTATAGTCACTTTAATATTGTTGACCATCTTAGCCCATCTGTAATATCTTATCTCCTTTTAATTTCATTTGTGATCACAGTTGTCTTAAACCTAGTTAATTTGTGCTCATCAAAGGGTGATGATGTGACTTCAATTTCAATATCTATTTAGTGATTAGTAAAAAATTTGATAGGAGGATTCACTTGGGAGGAGCCAAACCCATGTACCCTGGTTCAAATTATCAGATGAGACAGAAAAATAAGTGCCCACTGTACATATAAATGACTTAGCTAATCAAAAAATTTATTGCCTAATAGTGACATGCCCTGCAAGTGAAGGTTGCGGATGTCATAATCGATCTAATGGATTATTCTATATGAATGGTCCAAGCTCCCACTTTATTGCAATAAATTTTGTGAAACAAAAATGTCGACAATTTGTTTTTTCACAAATGCTAACACATTATTGAATAATTTGTATGCAATAGGAATAGTATCAAATATTAGGTATACCTAAAAGTAGTGTTACTTTCATCACAATTTACTACCTTAACAAATTATGGATAATTTCATTTATCGTTTATCTCTTCTTTTTTTATTTCATTATTTGGTTAAAGTAAAGAATATATACGTTTACATATAAAGTCACACCATTAAGAAAAAATTCACAAAGACGTAGTTTGAATGAGACACACTATGAGAGATAATTTAATCTAGACCCAAACCATATCTTTTCACAATTAATTTCCTATAACTCTCATTTGGTATTGTGTAAAGATGTAGCTCTATGTCTCAAAAAATAAATTAAAAAAAAAAAAAAAAAAAAGATGTAGATCTAAATAGGGATACTTGTATTTAGATGAGCAACTCTTCATTTATTTTAATAGTTTACACATAAAGTAATACCACGTGGTTAAGTGTTAATTACATTTTCAAAACGTTAGTGAGATTTTGTGTTTTTAGAAGAAACTATAGGAGAGTTTTGTGTACTTTCCTGTTAAGTTTGTAACAATTTTTTTTTTATTATTTTAAGAAAATAATTCTGACAATTGTAACAATAATGTGTGTTACACATTATTATTTTTTTTTTGCTGATGTGTGTTACACATTATTGATCACACATTAATGTGAATTTGCGAAGTATGTTTCGCTCCATTTCGCTGGTGTAGAAAAGGTGGGGAAAATGAAGACAAAACAAATCTTAGGAAACTAGATAGGCATTATGTCTAGAGGAGGTAGGATAAATAGAAGGAGAGAAATGGTTTATGGGAGGAGTTCTACTATTATTTGTAGGTATATAATATATATGCTAACACAATATTACCATTACTTTTATATATATATATATATATATATATAATTTCAACTTATGAAATCCGCTACTAATGATTACCCTCTTTATCATCAAATCAAGATACCAATTAATTTTTGTAGGTGATAATTAAATTTTAAATCTCTTATTCAACCATTATAAATTTTATTAGTTGAACTAACTCAAAACCTACCATATTACAATTACCTACATATTAACAGGTCAAACCATTTACTAAATAAAAAAGCCATTTGCAATTTTCTCACCCACTAGTGTTGGCTGCATGTGCAAGACACATGCCGCCCCAATAGTGAGAAAATTAATATAGATTTTGTGCGTGAAACCGTTAATTTTGGCTCACCTAATTTGACTATATTAAAAAAGAAGTCTAAAAATACAACAAAATATCACAATATCTTTATTTTTAGGATCTGAATAGATTTTTTTTTTTTTTTTTTTACTTTATTTGAGAGAAATGCTACATTCATAACATTTTTAGAACAAATTCTAAATAACAAGTTATTATTGGTTTTAAAATGATAACATTGTTATTATCATTTTCAAAACATTTATTTTCAGTTGTGGTTAGTCACAGTCTCATATTTTATTATTGTATATCGACTTATAAGAAATTGATACTTCAATATTTGTAAAAATATTATGAAATTTGTTGTATCAGTATAACAATATATATGCCAGCTTACATAAATATTTTAAAAAAAAAAAAAAAAAAAACACAAACCGATTACTGGGGAAAAAAAAAACTTTAGGCACAGTAAAAATTAATGTTAAAATGTTGTGAACTTAGCATTTTTTTTATTTGATCTATAAGAAACTGATATCTCAACAATTGTGAAAATATTGTGATAATAATAAGTGTTGTAACATTTTCTCTAAACATATATTTTCAGTTGTGATTAGTCACAGTCTCATAATTTATAATTTTATTTTGAATTATAAGAAATTAACATGTCAATAATTGTGAAAATATTGTGAAATTTATTGTATCAGTATAACAATATATATGCCAGCTTACATAAATATTTCATAGAAAAAAAAAACACAAATCAATTACTAGAAAAAAAAAAAAAAAAAAACTTTAGGCACTACAGCTATAGTGCCAGTTGAAAAAACCAAAAGCACTGTAGCTCCAGTGCTCAATAATAAGTGTTGTAACATTTTCTTAAAATATTTATTTTCAATTATGGTTGGTCACAGTCTCATATTTTATTTTTTTATTTTGACTTGTAAGAAATTGATACCTCAATAATTATGAAAATATTGTGAAATTTAAAATAATTGTGAAATTTGTTATGTCAGCATAACAATATATATCCTAGTTTATATAAATATTTAAAAGAAAAAAAAAACACAAACCGATTACTGGGGAAAAAAAAAACCTTATGCACTATAGAAATTAATGTTAAAATTTTGTGGACTTAATATTTTTTTTTATTTGATCTATAAAAAACTGAGATCTCAACAATTGTGAAAATATTGTGATAACAATAAGTGTTGTAACATTTTTTTAAAACATTTATTTTCAGTTGTGGTTGGCTACAGTCTCATATTTTATTATTTTATTTCGACTAGTAAGAAATTGACACGTCAATAATTGTGAAAATATTGTGAAATTTATAGTGTCAGTATAACAATATAAATGCCAGCTTACATCAATATTTAAAAGAAAAAAAATACAAACCGATTACTAAAAAAAAATAAAAAATAAAAAAGTGACTAACTAAACCAAAGCACTATTGTAGCTACAATACTACAGTGTATTGTAATAACAATAAGTGTTGTAACATTTTTTTAAAACATTTATTTTCAATTGTGAAATTTATTGTGTATCATCACATTATTGAGTGTCCATTTGGCAATAATAGGTCTATTTGGTAAGAGATTTTTAATAACATTATTTAAGTGTTGTGAAAATATGTGTAGGTGAAAAAATATTGTAAAAATAAGTGTTCTGTTATTTAAACAACAAAAACTATTGTTTAAACAACAACACAAAACAAGTCCAAAGCTTTTTGCTAAATATAAGAGAAAAAAAATTATAATTTTTATATTAAATATGTGACAACAAACTTATACTTATTTTATTTTTTAAATTGAGACAAAAAGAAAAAGTAAATAAGCAAAAATGAAAAAGCTTCGAATGGACACTGATTTTTATTTTATTATTTTATTTCGACTTGTAAGTGACACGTCAATAATTGTGAAAACTAAATTAAAGGACTGTTGTAGCTCCAATGCTACAATATATTGTGATAACAATAAATGTTATAACATTTTTTTAAAATATTTAATTTTAGTTGTGGTTGGCTACAGTTTCATATTTTATTATTTTATTTCGACTTATAAGAAAAATGCCAGCTTACATTAATATTTAAAAGAAAAAAAAAACACAAACCAATTACTAAAAAAAAAAAAACCAATCTCTTATTTTATTTCAACTAGTAAGAAATTGACACGTCAATAATTATGAAATTTATTGTGTCAGTATAAAAATATAAATGTTAGCTTATATCAATATTTAAAAGAGAAAAAAAATCACTAAATAAGTTACTGTTGCAGCTACAGTATTATACAGTGTGAAATAAGTGGAATGAATAGTGTTGAAACACTGTAATGGCACAACCACTTTTTATATAGTTAATAGAAATAGATTACAAAATATTATATTTTTGTCTTTTCGCTCGGCTCCTAGGTTGCTGTATTTATAACTGACAAAAGCTTCCCAGCATTTTAGTAGAATATTCCATTCATGATTTCATGTCATATCATAAGCTGTGAAAAAGAAATTGTCAATGTTTCATTCTTAAAATAAAAATAAAAAATTGTCATTGTTTTGATTATTTCTGGGCACTGGCCATTACTTCTTTCTTCTTCTTCTTTTTTCCTGTATATTTGCATTCTTGAAAAAATAAAATATCTATTTTAACATATGATGAGAACTTTTTTTTTTTCAAAATATTTCATGTCAGATTATCTATTTAACACTATAATTTATTAAGATATCAGATTTTCTCAATTATTATTTTTTGTATATCAGCATTCTTGCACAAAAGAAAATATATATATTTTAAGAATGATAAGGACATTTTTTTTCAAAATATCTCACGTCAGATTATCTATTTTACACTATATTTTATTAAATTATCAAATTTTCTTAATTATTTTTTTATTGTTTCTCTTTCTTCACACACAACAATCACTATCTACTCTTTCTTCATCCAACACATAATAAAAAAACTAAATATAAAATAAATAATGTTAGTATAAATTTATACAATTATTATAGAAAATTTTTAAATTTATATAATTATACATTAATTAATATGGATAATTTCCAAACAAAATTATTTGAATTTTACACATTATTCTAAACACGAGATGGCAGTTATCTAAAAATATATAACTTATAAGGTAGGGTCGTTGCGTGTGAGAGAGAGAGAGAGAGAGAGAGAGAGAGAGGTCAATTTTCAATTAAAAAGAAAGGGCTCACTTTCTGAAATAGCAAACAAGAAGGTGGGTCATGCAGTCTGTACAGTCATCAGAACCTTAGCCAATTTTTAAAAAAAAATTTCTGCTGTCCTATTCATGTGTGTTCATCATTTAATAATTGTTTCACAGTTTACTTCCTCTCCGAGATAAGGATATGGTGTCACTCTCAAAACATTAATGTTTGTGTTTTCAGCCAAAAAAGAAAAGTTTGTTTGTCTATACCATATGTCTTCTTGGAAGCCTATAAAATCTAAATGCTCATGAATAATGATAACTTGATAAGTTATTTTTGTCTGCTTTTGGCATCATTTGCACACTTTGATGGGCTTGTTAACATTTTTTATTAGTTATTTATTTTTATATAAGAGTACTAACCTCTAACTTTTACCTTTTCATTTGGTCAACTTTTAAGATAACTATTTTTTTTTTAACAAGTTTTAAGTGCAATACTTAGGTGTTATTTCTTAAATTTTTTTTTTAAGATTTTGCCATGTGATTTTTTTTCTTATAAATGAAAGTGTATATTTTCATTTTTAAGTTAAGTAGCCACATGGTAATATCTTAAAAAGAGAAACTTAAGGAACAACACTTAAGGTACTGTACATAAGTTTTGTTTTTTGTTTTTTTTTTTTTTTTAATTAGAACATATTCGATCTCTTTTGTTTGAAACAACTAAAAACTTACGTTATCGCTTAGAATATAGAACTCCATTCAATATGAAATTAAATAAAAGGAATATTTGTCTCATAATTGATAATACACTAGCTTAGGCTTTTACATCACGGGTATTAATTCTTTTATATCTCTGAATAAAGCATTAAAAGAAAGTAGTGATCAGCTGGAAATATGAAAGAGAATTTCTAGACAAGATTCAAAATATGTACATATATACATATATACACACACATATACATATATACATATACACACACACTAATGCTCAATGAATATAGTAACTTACCCACTAAAAAATGTAATAAAATAAAAGGATAATTCAAAGACACATGCAGGCACCTCCATAGATATTATATATTTTACAATATAGAGTATATAAAGTGATATGATAATGAATGTAATTGATGAACTTTAAAGATTTAATATAAATAAATGTTACAATTTTTTTATTAGAGAACTTTAAAGATTACTTATTTAATTTTGATGAAATTAGTATCCATTAAAAGTAAGTTTAGTTAAAAAGGATAAACACCTTAATTGTAAACAAATAATTGTCAAATAGTAATCAGAAATTTTGTAAATCAATGATATTACATGGTCTCAATTATTAGAGAAATTGTAATTCAAAATTCCTCTTACCACTCAGTTTAACAATCTTATTGTTAACAATTGAATTATTAAACAAAGCATTGCAGAAGAATTATAAAGTTAGGAGGGTTATGACTCAAATGAAATATATAACAGCTATGCTCTTCTATTGCCAAAAGCTCTGTGAAATGATTAACTTTGCCGGCGAAAAGAGAGTGTCATTGAACAAGAGCAGGGGATTATCATTGCGAAGTGCGAGGAGGGCTCCCCAAATAATTTCTGATGGGCGGAATAAGAAAACTAATGAGTTTGTATTTGAAAAGGTTCGAAACAGATTGACAAGTTGAAAAGTAAACCTTTTATTTATGATTGATAGACTAATTACTCTCATAAATTCTGTCCCTACCGGCTACTGCTATCCCTGTCGACACTTGACATATCTCATGCGATAGAAAAGCATACAGAAATTGCAACTAACAAGTGGTACAGTTGGTGCATGATTTAACATGTGCTTAGAGCATCCTCGTGAGATATGCTAAATGTCAAATATTTGATATTTGACACACTAAACACTAAAAATCAACCTTTGTCATCAAATATTTCAAATTTCAAAATTTTTTACATGCGACTAAAGTGCATCTCAAATTTGAGACGGTACGATCAAATGTGTCAGTTTTTCTCTCTCCACCCAACACATATCTCTCTCTCTTTGTCTGGTTCTCTCTCTCCGTCTGGTTCTCTTTCTCAACTCTCATCTATGTCGTATCTCTCTTTCCTCAATCATTCTCAAACGCAAATGCAAACTCAAGGTCTCCCTCAAAAACAAAACCCAAAAACTCTCTAAAGATCACTTAAAAACAAAACAGCTGATCAATTTTCTTTGTTCATTTTCCTAATTCCCCATCTCTCTTCAGCACTCCCTCTCAACCTTCGATCTCTCTGACTCTAACCCAAACTCCCATCTCTGTCTAGCCCTCTCTGTTGCTCTTTCACAACCACGTCGATCTCACCACAGTGACCATCACGCTGCGCCGTCAATCTCTCACCATATTAGACATTTCTTATCTTTTGTTTTTGATTTTTTTTTTTTTTTTTTTTTTTTTTTGCCGTGGGTTTTATTGTTGTGGCTATTGGTTGGTTTTCATGGGCTATGGTGGTGGCTCTTTTTGTTATTGCCGGTAGGTTGTGAGGTTCAGGCTTATCTAGAGGGATTGGAGGTTGGGTTTGTTTGATTTGGGATGGGTTTTGAGGTTTGTGAATGTGGTGGGTTGTGGGTTAGTTGTGACAGTGGTACTGTAATTTAGTGGTTGTGGTGGCTGTCAGTGTTGTTGGTGTGGCCGTGGTTGTTGTTGGTGGCCGTTGTTGCGGCAGTGGTGGTTGTGCCATTGTTGTTGTTATTGTTGTTGTTGTTGATGATGATGATGATGATGGGAGGGGTTAATATATTATTTTAATATGTTATAAATATTATTTTAATGTATAGAATTAAAGAATAAAACATCTTATGAATGGGATATTGTAAAATGATATGGTAAAATAATAAAGTATGCTTTTGATATGTCAAAATGATATTTTTTATGGAAGAGCTGATGAGAATGCGCTTACAAGTTACAAGTTACAAGTGCTTCCTCTAGAAGCTTTATCTCTAGCTACTCGTATAAATCTTCAGTGCATTTTCTCTACTCCACTTTACACTTAACAAATAAAAACTTGCCGCATGTTCATTTAATTTTGTGGCTTTATTATACCATTTACCTAAATTAAATAAATAAAGAAAATAAGAAAAACTCAACCGTCAACACTTCCCACTACCAGTAGTTCCACCTTCATTTATTGGAGCCACCAACTCCTTTATTAAAGAGAAAAAAATAACATGTTTTGGATGCATAAGTTATTCTTCTTATAGAATAATGAACCTGATGAGTGTAGGGTCTACTCTTATATGAGGGAGGGACACATGCATCCGACACAAGATATACCACTACAATATAAGCTTTTAGCTAATAATACATTATGGTTATGTAACGGCCAGTCAAAATGGTCAACTGCAAGCTTGGATTCTTTCCATACTCCAGAAGAGTAAATATTCACCTCTATTCCCAGTCATGAGTCATCGTTACTTGTTTGCTTTACAAAAAACCGTAGCAACTTGTAACTTTGACAGATGTGATTAGCAATGGTATCAACATCAATATCACGGTGCGATAATTGTTCTTGTTCATCTTCTTCTTAGCAATAAAATCCAACTACGCTCTTTAAAGCTTCTGGCATGCCATTATATTCACATATGATCAATCGGTAGAGGAAGCGCAAGTCTTGGTAACAGGTTATGATCCAAAGTTAATTAAGGATCAAAAATCAAATGCGCAGCCAGACTTCTCAAGACCATATATATGCAATGGCTGCAGCAGTTGGTTCATTGACTATAACGCAGGACATTCAAGCCTGCTATGCCTCTAAACAAGAGCTTCCTCTTGGACCTTTATCTCTCGCTCCTCATTTCATAATTCATCAATCATCAATTAATATATATATATATATATATATAAAAGTAAAAACCTCATACGGAGAGCATATATAAAGCTCTGCCATGTGGCGTACTCTATGAAGAAAATTGAAATATTCTTAAACAATTAAGCCACATAAGAGATAAGAACAAATTAATCACTAACTTTTTGTTTTATTTGACTCAATGTTTTAAAACTTTTCTAATTAAAAAATAAATATTCTTTGTATCCTTTGATTTAATGTTTCAAGACTTTTCATCCCTCACACATACACACGAAAGTCTTTGCATTTTAATTCACTATTTTCACCTCTTGCACTTCTACCTTTCATATATACCTACCCAACCCTTCATGTCATCCCATGTCAAATACACAGACAAAAAATGATTTCATTTACCTTCAATTTTTTGGCGACACCTACCTAGCTCTAACATTGTTGCTTCATCTAATCTTACCCCGTTTGAGTTGGCTACAACCAAGAAAAGAGGGCTTTCATTTTATATTGAGTGATAACGACGATTATGATTTTGATATCAAGGTCGGACGTTGTGGATTTGTGGGTTTTGTAAATGATGTGGTTAACAATTGGTGTTTGGGATGTGTATTTTGTTTTAGAATTAAGAAGAAAGAGAGAGACACATTCTATATCAACTTTTATGGTATAATTTTTTTTTTTTCTCATTACTTCAATTGAATAATTATAATGAATATGTGTATGCAATTTATAATTGTCAATTATCCGTGCATCGCACAAATAACTTACTAGTACTTCATAATTGAGCAAACTAGTTAACACCTTTTTAAGTAACATGCCACTGAATAAGCACTTGTATTGTATCTAGAAGAACTAGTTGACACCTTTTCAAGTCTCTACTCAAGTTCATGGGATAATATATAAATTTTGAGGGAAAAAAAAAAAACAATTTGTAAACCAGTGTGGTGCGCTTTTTCAGATCATGCAGCCCCAAGCCTTCCTCATATAAACTCCTTCAACACCATATACAGAGTAAACACTAGGGGGAAAAACATAGGAGTAATTTGTAAACATGTAAAAGACTAAAAAATATCACTACTCTATAGACTATTCATAGCCAATTTCCAAACACCAGTTTATGATTATCCAAATCAAAATTTCTATTAACTAGTTATAATCCCTGTACATATAAATTTTGAGGGAAGAGTGGAGTAGAGTAGAGGAAATGAGAGAAAAGAGGTTTCACTTATATTAAAATACTCAAATTGTTGATTTCACCCTTATATTGATGGTTTTCAATACTAAAAACTAAATGGATTCTTAGTGTAATTTTGCACTTTAGAACAGGTTGTTTATAAGTTTTCATTCAAAAATCACTAAGACTGGACTTTTCTTTGCAAATTGTATTTACAACTGGTTTTAATAAATTTTTTAATGAAAAATGACTCAAAAAAATGAGAGTAAAAAATAAACATTCTCCTCTGATTTTAATAAATTTTTTATGAAAAAATGACCAAAAAAAAAAAAAAGAAGAAAGCAAAAAATCAACATTCACCTCTGGTTTTGAAACCGCCACAATCAGTTCCTAACATGTTAGATGGGTGTTAATAAGCTCTACTTATTAGCAAAAAAGTGTTAGATGGATTATAAAGAGTGAATACAATAAGATTTTCTCATAGTTCTTAAAGAAAAATAAATAACAAGTCTTATTTAAACTAGAGAAAGAAACACAACTTAAACTAGAAAAGGAAACAACACAAAATCCTATTTTAAATAGGAAAAGGTAAAAATAAAATTCACAATTTATCACAACTAATTCTCAAGAAATTTGTTATATATTCTATCCTACTAGCTTAAGCTTACGATTCATAATTTTTCATTTGGTTTGAAAAAAAACTTGTGCTCGAGTTCAAACAATCCCTACCTCAATTCCTATATACAATAGGATTGGAAAAATATTAAAATCCAAACTACTTAAGCTAATTTTGCACATCGAAAAAGGACCATATCCCCAATGATGTTGATCAATTTTGCCGAGGCAAAGGGGACAAAGGCCATGACTCCATGTTATAGAAAAAGGGCTCCAACAAATAGCAACAGGAACAGTAAATCAAGCCATGGGAATGATCGTAAGAGACAAAATCCAGTCTCCCACTTTGCATATCAAAGCAAATAATCTGGTGCCCCATTCTGAGATACAAAATATGCGAATTCTGGGCATGGAATGCGACAGGAAAAGTTCCTCTTTTGGATGGAGACAAGAGTGTTAGTAATATCATTACTGCTTACTCTATGCCTCAATGCCCATTCTGACCTGTAGACAAAAGGTCCTTCATCATGGCCTACAGCACATTGAAGAAACCCCAAATGTGACTCCCCAATAGCCCCATAGGCTCTGCCATTAACGTGTGATGAAGAAGGTCCCTCAATCAACACGTCGAGGCCATCCTTCGCCAGGTTAAATGCGTAGGCGAAAATCAGCATTCCTGTTGAAATGGTTGTTGAACAAAAGAAGACCCCTCGTATAGAGATGCTATATGAGCTCATAGCTAGTACATGATATAGCAGCATTCCAAAATCGTCAAGCTTGGATTCTTTCCAGACTCCAGTATCAGAAGAGTAAATATTTACAACCATTTCCCAGTCATTGTTAGTAGCTTGCTTCACAAAAAAACGAACCACCTTGTAACTTTGAAGTATGTGATTAGTAATAGCATCTACATCGATATCATGGTGCGATAATTTTTCATCTTCTTCTTGGCAATAAAATCCAACCAAGTTCTTTATCGTGTCAACACTAGCATAAATATTATGAGGAACTTCAGTGTGATGGTGATAGTCATCAATATGTATAGGTGGAAGAAGTGCAAACCAAGTATTGGTAACAGGGTCGCACACATAATAGTTCATGGGATGGTGACCATAGAGAACGAGACCATTGGAAGAAGCAATGAAATTGCCTAGACCTTCTTTAAAACTACGGGATGTTAAAGGCACAGCTTGATGACACATGGGTACGAAAGAGACCTCTTGGTACTTGCAACATTGGTCCACACAGTGATTGAGGTTTTGAGGATTGTGGACTTTGTAGAAAAAGCCTGGCATGGTCGGGTTTTTTTAGTTGTTTTTGTTGGAGTTTTCGAGTGAAATAGTTGTGAATGAATAAAGGGTCAGACAGTATTGAAGTGTCAAGTGTCTTGGACACGCACTTGAATCTGAAGATGTATTTTCCGGGAAGACGAAGCATGATATCGTATATCATGTCTTTTGGCAAACTCTGATTTTCTTTATTCTTTTCATCGCTGCCTTTACTATCTCCAAGTAAATTCATCAATTTTTCACTTTTGGAGATGACAATCTTCCTTCTTTCACGATCTTGATCTTTCTTCCTCTATGATGTGTATTTTTGTGTTTGAGAGAGAGGTGTGAAGAAGTCTTTGTTCTTCTTAAATAGAAAAGCCAAAACTCTAATTTAGAGGGCTTTCTTTATGGTTGTTTACATATAGTATTTGATTTGTAAAAGGATTCTAATTTAGAGATGGTTGGGGCAAACTTCGATTACACTTGTCCCAAAACCCAAATATCAAGTGAGTTATTAGTTGTTAGAATATTTTATATGAAGTATAACTCTATTACATAAACTAGTATGTAACCTATGCTACCGTATGGAAATGGATATAATTTAATAAAATAATGGAAATAAATATATTTTATTTTATTATTTAAGTAATACTATTGGTTCCATTTTGTTTTTTTTTTATTATTATTAATCATGAGTTTAGTCATGTTAATAAATCTTAGCATTATGTAATTTTTTAACAAATATTTTTATCATACAAAATTCTAAAGAAAGAATTCTACATAGACATATATATTTAAGGTTGATTCATACACAGTACATATAGCTATAATTAAGTTGCTTTATTATAAACCATTTTTAGCAAAATATTTTAATCAAGTAAATGTGAATCTCATAACGTGCATCTCATAACAATATATAATAATAGAATAACGTGAATCTCATTAAAAAAATTTTAATCAATTAAAAATTACTAAAATTATGAGCATAAAACGTAAAGACAAACAAATAGGACAAGTGCTAATTGTATATATGATCTACAAAATAGCTTGAGTTTATGTCGTCACCAATTGTATATAAGTCTGAGTTTTGATGAGTAAAGATCTAAGAAGACTGTGATTCAATCTTGAAAAGATTCTCATATTTAATAATTAAAAAAAAAACTATACATTTAAAGTTTACCTTTGCAGTAAACACTATATATCTCTTTAACACTCCAAAGAAAAAAAAAAAAAAAAAAAAAAAAAAAAAAAGAGCCCATCATCTATCCTATAAACCAAAAATTCTTGAGAGAAAGAGATTGAGAACATAGGACGAAAATAAATAGATCTAATGAAAATAGAGAGTGAGAGCTAGATTATAAACCCCATAAAACTTGCATATGAAGCCTGCCTTTGTAATGGAGATATATAATTGATTTGCAAAACAGAGTGAGAGAAAGAGAGGTTAGATTGAATTTTGCAGAGATGGAACAAAACCCAAAAAAAAAATTTCTTGATAAAACGGATTTAGTAGAGAAGTAGAAATTGAATTTTGCAGAGAGAGAGAGAGAGAGAGAGAGGAGGTTTGGATGAATATGAGTAGTGGAGGCGTGTACATGAAATCAAAAAATTACAATGGGAATTTATGGAAAACCTCTTCTTATATAAGATATAGAAATACCCAAATACATGCATCATTAATATCGAGAGATTATTTTCAAATTCTTTATCAAATTTCATAACATTCATTGAACAATAGGAGAGTTGTATTGGAGATGAGGAGATGAATCTTGAAATATGCAGATGTGGGGAGATGAACCTTAAAACACGCAGGTGTGATGAACCTTGAAATACGCAGGTGTGGAAAAAGAAAAGAAAAGAACACACCAGAATTACAATTGATCCACTTAAATTTAAACAAATAGAACCGCATGAATCTTGACACATGGCACAAAATTAGGATTCTAATTTAGAATTCCAATTGGAGTTTTTCTCTGCTTTACCTATTATATATATATATATATATATATATATATATAGATTTCAAGAAGTTTAGAGCATGTTTGGATTGCATGAAATACACTCAGTTTTCATGATCCATCATCCAAAACAGGTAGGGCCCGCAGAGGAGTAATTGTTTGGATTCCATGACTCAGTTTCCATCACTCAATTTCCATCACTCAATTCTCTGATTTTTGAGTGATGAGTTATGGAAACTGAAAACACATTTTAGCTGTTTTCAGTTTCCATAACTCATAACTCAATGGCATATTTGTAATTAAACACACTTAGAGGGACCCACAGCCTCAACTTTTGACCGTTTGACTTTTTTTTTTTTCCTTTTCTTCTCCTGGGTTCGGTCTTCAGCTCACTTCTTTCTTCTTCTTTTTTTTTTTTCTTTTCTTTTCTTTTCTTTTCTTTTACCGGTTCAGTCAATCAGTTCTTCCTTTTTTTTTTTTTTTTTTTTTTTTCTTTTACTGGTTCGGTCTTCAAATCTTCCTTCTTCTTCTTTTTTTTCTTCTTCTTCTTTTAGTGGTTCGGTCTTCAGTGTTTTTTTTTTTTTTTTTAACTAGATTCGGTGAGTTTAGGTACTTGAAAAAAAAAAAAAAAAAAAAAAAAAAAAAAAACTGAACTAAGTGACAGGTATGGGGCCCACAAAAAGTGTGAAAAATATTGAGTGATGACAAGTGAGTGATGGTGCTAAACGGGTAGGGTATTTTAAGTGATAAGTAATGAGTGATGAGTGACGGAAATTGAGTGACATGTTTTTTTAAACCAAACAAGCCCTTAAAATTCTATTTCAATTAAAATTCTATTACCAAAAGTTTCAAGCAAACCAAAATAAAATTTAATACTTATTTTTAATTATTATGAATATTAGATTAAATATAGATTTTAAAATATGAACAGAGTACTAGCCTTATCAAAAGCTTTGCACATGCAATGAGGCTCTTTTTTTTAGTGTTATAATTTTCTTTTAAAAAATGATTAATTTGTTTTGAAAATATAGATTAGTAGGAAAGTGTCTTAATTTGTAAACATATAT
This sequence comes from Castanopsis chinensis, assembly GCA_032878915.1. Lineage (NCBI taxonomy): Eukaryota > Viridiplantae > Streptophyta > Magnoliopsida > Fagales > Fagaceae > Castanopsis > Castanopsis chinensis. The sequence continues at coordinate 27,728,973 of JAVQMG010000126.1, forward strand.
TTAGTAGAGTTGGAGATATATTTTACCATGATGATAGCTTTTAATCATCAGGCCAAGACACCAATTAGTTTTTGGTGTAAGTGGAGATTGAACCCTAGATCTCTTATTCAACCATTAGAGACTTTACCAGTTGAGCTAGCTAGAGCTCACAAGTTTTTTCCCAACTAAATATAAAGTTTAAATGTATTTTTAAACCATATAAAAATTCAATCTAAAGAAGAAAATCCTCTTATAAATAGTATATATCAACATTACAACGTTATCCCCGAACTCCCATTCAATCTGTCCTGTAAAACCAAAGTGTTTTTAAAAAAAATTTAGGTCATGCGGCCCACACAATTAGATGGGTAATTAGATACAGCCCACGATCATCATTGATAAAATACTATGTGCTTAATTCAGATCCAGAAGTCCATATTGAGCTCGGGCAGTGAAAACTCAAAGAGAGAGAGTTATGTTACATTTGTATTAAGGCTATGTGAAACAGCCGATGATCAAAACCTCGATGTTACAAAATGTTACTATCATCCTGTTAGCCCATTTCTAAAATATGTAAAGTATGCAAAACCCATGATCCATCTTGCTTACAACTCATGGTGTAAAATGTGAAGAGTGTATACTGTAAAACAACACCACAAAAAAACAATTCAATATTTGTACAGCAAAAGGACAATTGTGAACAAGAATTTCTACAGTGTCTAATATAAACCAACTGTTTCTTTCAGTTCTAAAAATATTGAAAATTCTACAAAGTTTCAACTTAAGAAGTGAGAATTCTTGCCTGCTACTTTGAATATAAGACAACAACAAATGAAAAGCCAAAGAAGATGATAATGTGATTTGTACAATTTTACAATTTTGTTCTCTATGTTCTCTACACAATGAATTGATTTAACTGAAAAACAAGGTAACTTGTGTTAGAATGATGACCTTATTCCATCACATCATTTACAAATGCCAACCTTTTCCACAGTGGGAAAGCCAGCAATGAATTGAGTGAGAATATTACATGAAATTGAATTGATTTGTACAATTTTTGTTTCTGCTCCAGTCAACTTTTTTGTTTTTATCTCTTTACATCATCACAATTGGATTTCTTCACCTCCATGTTATTCAATTGGGACCTCAGCTGGTGCCTCCATGATCTTTGGAGTTCCAGCCTGATGCTTTCCCTGTGGCTTAGCTTGATGCTGAGACCAATAAGAATGGGCAGCCAAGACTCGGTCCAAGAGCTCTTGGGGAACAGGCTCACCCCTTCTTTGTTGGGGGGCAATTTTTGCTGTGTGAACCAATGTTTTCCATTTATCCTGAAGAAACCAAATATGTTATATAGCAAAAGTTGGAAGCTAGTGATAACGATGCCCAAAACAAACCAGTTAGTTTCTTATGCTCTCCCACACAATCAAAACTACTGCAAACTAGTATTTACTCCGTAAAGAGAAATAAGAAAAATCAAAAGCAGGGAGAGAGAAAGAAAGAAGGTTTCAAACCAAATAAAATTTCCTCCAGAAAAAACCTCAAGTCTAGGCTAAACATGCACCAGAGTATCTTACTAAGCGCATTTTTTTTAGCCTAAGCAGTAAGCACATATATCCAAGCATAATATTTGACATGACTTTATTTTTTGCAAGTTAAACATGCACCAGAATTTTAAACTCATGAACTCACCCTCCACCCACACTTAAGAAGTGTCATTTAAGCCAAGACTCATTAGCATAATAGTGGACATGACTCGTAACAATAAGGATAGCGAAAAGATTTTATATCTGAAATATATATATATATATATATATATATTTTAAATACAACTCAGTGATAGCCAAATGCTCTGAAAATCGAATATAAAGTGAAAATTTGGCAAAAAATAGTTCCAACTATGAGTTCTAATATATTTCCCTTCCAAAATATATAACCAAAATAAACAATTACCTTCAAGTCCACATAAGTTCGATGGTCTGCATTCTCAAAAGCACGCAATTTAACATCACGCCACCTACAGAATGTGAACCATTTAAAAACCTGAATTCTCTTCTTCTTTTAAAAATAATAAATAAACAAACACTACACTACAGCCAATGAGTTGTAAAGAACATCACACCTCCCAGTTCCAAGCTCCTCAACTGCATGCACCAATGCTTCTACTTCTGACACAGAGAAAGGTCTCCTGGTTCGACGCTGTACAAGTTCAGAACGTCTTGTTTTCTGGTTCAGTGGAACCACAGCCAGTGCCTCCATGCTCATCGCTGGAACAGCAACTATTGCTTTGGTATCCGGTGTTGTTTTGTCATTCATGTCAGTAGGGGAGGAAACTGTATCATGATTACTATCAACATGGTTGCTTGAATTGGTCAGTGGAAGGTCAGGTAAGGCATCAGAGATCCCTGCATCTAAAACAGGATTTTCCGGGGACCTAAAAAGAATTCAGTATATTGTTAGCTACAGAGAAAAAAAAAACTAAAATGCATTATGCAAAACACAATAATTCTCAATTCCAATAGAGCTTAACTCAAACAAAAAATCTCAAAGCTGTTTCAAATTACCAAAGTTTAAACTGCTTTCTTAATCAAAATATCAAGAATTGTCAAGGTAAGGAAGCTGCTCTAACACAACTAGATTCACAATAATTTTAGGTCTCATGAGAACTGATAAAAATTTAACTTCCCTGGACCTCTTGACTCTACAATCCTAGCCTTCCAATATTTTTGTTTGCAATGATAGGTGAAAAAAAAAAAGTTAAAATTTACAAAAAGGGAAAAAATAAATTGCTGACCATATGTGCTTATTAATTTTAAATAAATGGTTCAAAGTTCACCCCTGCAAATTAATTACCTTGTTAAAAGTTGAGATGAGTCACATGATAAAAGAGGAGGAAGATCGCTAGAGCACGTAGGTGGAGGTGTTTGCACGGTATTGGGCTCCAACATAAAACCCAGAGAATCCAGATTGTCTTTACAAGAAATTCCTGTCTGCATTAGAGTTCTGTTGTCATCTCTAACCTTCTTCCCTTGAAGAAGAATCCCAACGTCTAATCCACTTCCAAGTATAGAAGTTACAGCCTCCATAATAGTCCTCTACAAGTAATATAATTCCATTAGAAACCCACAAGAACAACACTAAGCACTAAACCAAAATGAAGAAAACCTATTATTACTGCAACAGACAAGCATTTATGCAGATATAATTAAACAGTATACTTCAGCATATAGCCTCAGTAGTTCAATTATGGGGCTGGGAAAAACAGTAGTAATCTTAGAATAAGAAGAGATGTTATTATACCTTTAATGAACCAACAGTGGCAGTTTCTGGGACCTCAATAAAAAGCTCTGGTACCCTAAAGGACTTAATGCTAAATTTCACTGTGCAGAAAAAACAAACATGGTGTAAGAACCTCCTGTGCCAGGACAAAATATAAAGAAACAAGACAATGCACATCAAACAGGTGACTGCTCTAGTACCATGAGAATCCTTGGAGTGAAAGGAAGCTTGACGACCCAAAACCGAAGATGATAACCCATTGGCTGCAAAAACAACTACATTTATTCAGTGCAACCATTAAAGACCACAAACCACAAATCCAAACAATACTAAAAAACATTTAATAGATTAAAAGGTGGAAAAGAACCTCCATGCAAAATTGCAGCGGAGTCATTCTTATCTTCAGTCATGCCTTTCTCGGGTGAATTAGAAACACTTTCACTACTGAACCCACCATCAGAAGTCACTACTGAAATTTGGTCAAACAATTTCCTCCTCTTAAAGAGAATGTCACGTTGACATTTTTGATGGCTTTGACGGTCATGACAGGTTTTCCTCTTGCGATAAAGAGGTTTTAATCCCCCATCTACAAATGCTAAAATCATGAACTTCATTAATAAGAAATAATAACGATGATCAAATAGAAATGAAACACAAGCATACCATAAATATGAATCATAATATGTTCAACCCATTAATCAGCTGCTTACCAGATCTAGGAAGTTCACAATCCTTCAATTTTGGAGCTACTTTCCAGTATTTGGAAGTCAGCAGCTTCCTTATTCTTCGATCTGCAATACGTGTTGGAGGCCTAAATGCCTTCAACTTGGTACTACGTTTAAAGCACCTAGATAAATTTTCGTCATCATCTCTACTACATAACTTAGTATCATTCCTAAGCCTGGGAAAACAAGCATTAGGAACAGAGTTCTGGCGCAATGGCAATTTGACGTTACTGTCAGAATTGATTGCTGCAGGGGATTCCAGAAACAATTCTGTTGGAACCTTTGACCTACATATATTGGGCTTATTAGCATCTTCATTTTTCAATCCCACAACCTCTAGCCGTCTTTCAGCTTCAATATTTACATTAGCATCAGAAGACTCCCCAAATTGAGGGGAGCCTCCCTCCACTTTACTAGAATAGTTTTCGGAATCAGTCTTGCTTTTACAAATTACAGACTTCACATCACCGCCAGTTTTCTGTGAGCAATCGAAACTTTTAATGACTGAAGTGCGTTCGAAAACATCATCATTTTCAGCACGTGAGAATTCCTTCAGAGTGCTCTTACGACTAATGTTTTGTGAGGCCATCTCAAAGGCAAAAGAACTGTCTCCACAATTTCTCTGATATAACCACTCTGCCTTGAATGGTTTATCCTCAAATTCTCGTTCCTGTTTAACAGCATCTTTGCCACAGGCCAGCAGATCAATTCCTTCAGATGCATTACTGGAAGCAGAACTTTCACTTTCACGCAATAACTTGCCAGCTATGGAAGCCAGTAATTCAAATGCACAGATTTGAGTATCCTCAACTGTCTTCTTACGCAAGCCCCTCTGAAACCAAAATCAAATTTTACAGAGTTAGAACCAGAGTTCAGCTCCCAGAATGATAGAAAGCACCAGACTACAACTGAATTGCAGCAAATACTTACTCGAACAGATCTGGGAGCCCGAGGTATAGTGGGGAGCCGGAAGCCATTGAATCCATGATCTTGCCTCTTCTTAAACACCATATTTCAGAAGTACATGGCAATAAGAACTCATCAAACACAAAGAAGCATCACTACCCAGATCCTAATCACTGCCATCAAAACCCAAAAAGAGACCAATGTATTTATTAAATAATCACAACAAGCAACTAATGAATATTAAGTTTAATTGCTTTCAGACAAACTATTACAAAACTTTGTAACCATGCCTTTCAAACAAATTAATTGACATATATACTGTTGTGAGACTTTTAGACTATCTAAAGGATTCAAGGGGAAAAAAAAGTATAAAGTGCACAAGGCTCCTGCTTCTATGCATTTCAAAGATGCGATTGTAAGGCCGCTTTACCACAATTTTAGAAAGGCTAATTCCAATGATCCAGTATGGTGTATTTGTGTACGTATAATGACCACTCAAAGGATATAAACAAATGGCATGCGAATACTAGCAAAAACCAAGCGATCCAAAGGTAACAATGCAAGGACACAAGAATTGCCAATTCCAACTCATGAATGTACATTGTTCTTTCTATTTCATACCATTCTCTCTCCCACCACAACTGCTGCAAATCCTAATTCATTGCTAACATACTGACTCCCAAGGCAAAAACTCATCAAACACGGCAAAAAGAGCAAACCATCAGATCTTATGCAGCCAAGCAATTAAACTATCCAAGTAAAATGAACATTACCAACACTTTAGCCGCAACATGTGTGTGTGTAAAACACTGTAATTCCATAGCAACCAAATGATCTCTTAATGGATCCAATTCACAACAATTATGACATTGATTCCTCAGATCCCAAAACAGAAACCGTGGATCAGAATTCAGGCACTTAAACAGAGGTTTCAAACAGTTTCACAAAAACAAGGCCATCCAATTAGCAAACAGAAACCCAAAACCCAAAATTCACCATTGATTGCTTAATATAGCAATAAAAAACTAAAACCCACATTTGAACTCCACACACCCAAGTCCTCAAAAGCCAATTCCCAAAAAACTCAATACAAAACAAAACAACCCAATTCCAAATTTTCAACGTTTCAAATTTTCCAAAACCAAGACCAATTCAAAAAAAAAAAAACAAAACAAACCAAACACGGCCTAACTTTCCACGATCCGATCCGATCGACCCCATAACTTTTCCCAAACACTCAATCTCTTAGAATTCCCAATAAAATGAAAAATTCAGCAACAAGATCACAATGCAAAAAAAAAAAAATTCCATACAAGATTGATGATTAACTCACCTCTTCAGCAACGATATCCGCTTCAAATTCTGTTTTCCCAATCTACAATTCGATCAGATGCCAAATTTTCCCAACGGAAACAGTTTGCGTGGGAAACATGCAAATCCCAATAGAATTGAATAAAAATAAAAAAAACAAACTAAATGAAAGAATCAGAAACGAGAACAAGATCTGTACAAAGAATTGGAAATTGGATTCCTACAGGAAAAAAGTTTTTCAATTCTCTCTTAAAAATTTTTTCCCTCTCCCTCTTAAAAAAAAATGATTTCAGTTAATTTTTGTTGTTGTTTTTTTTTTTTTTTTTTGGTTTAATAAAAAGAAAAGGACAAAAACCCCTTAGGAAAGACAAGTACCACGCAAAACAGTAGCTTAAACCCCTTGAATTATTTATACTCGTACATCTTAATTAGTTTTCTTGGCCACATAACCGGACCAGCCGGTGAACTTGCAGTAATTTACTGGCAATAGTCAGTTACCACAATAACCCACTTTTTTTCTTTTTCTTTTTTCTTTTTTAATTTTTAAAGACTAGTTTTTTTTTTTTTTTTTTTTGAAGCATTAAAGACTAGTTCTTAAAATCTTGTAAACCCCTAATTTTTTTTTTTTTTTTTGTGAGAGGATAGGTTTTGCCACGTGTAATGGTTTCCGGCAGTACGAAAGCTTTGTCAGATTTCTAAAATTTTGGGGATAAGAAAAATATGGATTAGACAAGTTTTGAGGAATATCCCTAAGATGCCGTTTTGGGTCTTTTTTTATAGTATTGTTTAAGGAGGCTTTATTTGTTTAAATTTCTCATTTTTTTAGTTTAGAATTGTCCTTATAACTTTATATTTTAGTAGGGATAAAATTAAAGAATAATTTAATAAAAATATAACTCTAATTTTCACTAAAAAATATGATAACTTTTCTATTATTTTTTAAATTATTTTATCTACTTATAAATTCGATTTTCAAAATAAAAATTATATATATAAAATAAAACACAATTTTCTACTGGTTTTTTTAATGTCACTTCTGTGTTTTTTATTGGTCCACTTTTTTTTTTTTAATGTTCCCCCAACCTCCTTATCGAGTAAAATATTGCATGAATCATTAATGCTATTGGTTGACGGTTAATGATTAAAAAATTTTAAAAAAATTCCTATCAAAAAAATTGATGATGTAAAATTTTTAATGGATGGGCAATTTTAAATATTATCATTTTACTTGCCAATAATTATCTATTGCATAAGTGAAAATAATTGTCGATCATTTAAATTCAATTACTAAGATAATTTTTTTTTTTAAGTTTAAATGCAAATTTTACTTTTCAAATTTGACTGAAATTCATTATAATTTTTTAATTTTATTTTTGTTTAATTAAATTTTCAAAATTTCAAATTTATTCAATTCAAGCATTCCATCCAGTTTCAATAAAATTTTGAGGATAAGTATGCAATTTCCTCAAAAAAAAAAAACTAACAGAAAAAAAAATTAACAAAATTCTCACATAAAACATCCATAAGATATTTTTAATAATTTTATTATGTTTTTTTAATCACATTTTTTTAACTAAATACATGAATTGATAAAATTAAAATTTAGATAACTCAATTGAACGAAAGTAAAATTAAATGACTAAAATGAATTTCTCTCAAATTTAGAGGGTGCAGTTTGTATTATAGCTTAATAAATATTGTCTCATTGTAAATTTTGGTGTGTGTTAATGTGTGGTGTCAATTTTTATTTTTTTTAACAAACTTATGTGTTATAACAGATAATTTGATTGTTAGACTAAATTTAGTGTTTTTTATTAATCATCTCTCTCTCACTCTCTCTCTCTCTCAAATAATAATCAATTATCTAATATCTGTTTATATGAACAATGTCGACAAGTTTTGCAATTGGGCTCATAGTTTTATGAAATATAGTTTTGCTATTGATGTTTTTTTATAATTATCAATATGTGCACATGTATGTGGTACCAAGATACCATTAGGTTCTTCCTTAAAATATATATATATATATATATATATATATACACACACAATTTGGTATTTTATTTATCAACCAAAAAAAAAAGAAGAAGAAGATGCAATTAGTTTTATTTTAGGAAAAGATACAATTAGTTAATACTGATAAAAAACTGGAAACATTGATTGGTTGAGTGTTGGAAAAGATATCTTAGTTAGGAGTATTAAAGAAATGCGTAAGAATTGTTTGTTATTTATAGTAGTCTTGTCAAAATAAATAGCAATCAAGATAAAGACAATCCAAGTAAAATTTTATCTAAGAATTTGGAAACTATATTTTTAAATTTGAAAGTTGATTTTCGAAATATATTATTGTATTTAGAATGTTGTAGGATATAATGCTCTAACTCTAAAAGATATTTTTGTGAATGTGCTGAAAATTAAATAAATGTAAAATTAATGAGAGATGAAGACTTCACACATTAAAAATATTTGTTTATAAGACTCAATTTTTAGTATATCAATTACAATTTTAATATAGTTTAAAGGTGACAAAGTGAATTGTCTAGAAGTGAAACCAATAAAAGTAAATAAATAAATAACTTAGAATAATAATTGTTAGAGCCCACGAAAAAAATTCATACACTTATTTTATGAATATTTTTAGATTCACTGTCGTAGATAATGTATTATTCAATCATTTTATCTGGGTTATATATATAACAAAACAAATTAAAGAGGTGGTTAGGGGCCCACTAAATATTTAAGTTTGAATGAGTTCATAATGGTCAATATATCCACACACAAAAAAAAAAAGGCATTATTATGTTAAAACTAAAGACTAAAGAATATGAAAATTGATCTTTACTTCTATTTAAGTATTTATAGGTTGAAAAATTAGTGAAGTAATAGTATGAGATAACTTAGACAGCTACTCATTACGTAATGCAGTCTCTTTAATATAGTGCATAGGATAAAGATAAATATAGTAGTTTCAAGTATGGCAAGTTGGACTAAAACAACCAAACTTTAGTTATGGAAAAAGATGTTTCAAACACATACAATGGATACATGAATTTCTAAAGCGAACTCGTGTTTTGATAGCTAATAGTTTTTTTTTTTTTTTTTTTTTTTTTTTTTAAGTTTTAAGTTATGACTTTCACTTATGATAATTGGTTTTTGAGTAAAAAGGGAATCAAACTCGGTATCTTACCTCGTATCTCTTATTTAATAATAACAATAATAAACTTTATCAGTTAAACTAATTAGAACTCATTATTTAATCACATTTTAGCTTAAAGATTTTAAAATGTTTTTATTGTAAGAAACACAAAAACTTATTTAAATCCATCCCAAAGATTCAATTTTAACCAGCACATCACATCGTTTCAGCTCATAGAATATGCGGATTAGCCTCTATGTTTCAAGATGTCACATGGAAGAATCACTCCAAAATATTTTATTTTGCTAGTGCTTAATTTATCTCATTAATCACTGCAATAAATAGAGTAATTATAAAAAACTGCTCAAGTGTTTGTATCTACAGTTACACTGGCCCGCTAGCTAATAATCACGCTTTCTTATTATTTATTGACTCATCTCAATTAACAAAAACCATAAATTAAATACAGTAATTCATTTTAGGTGGAATGTCTATGTAGTGAAGGTTATTGCAAGTTACAAATAAACAAACAAGTAACATTTTAAATATCATTCAAGCAACCTATTGTTACTAAGTTACTAAGGCTAATTAAATATAAATTATAAAAGAAAGTCTCTTATATAGTTAAAAAAATTTATCGTAGGCTATGGGTCATAGTCTCTTATACTATCACAAATTGAAGAAAATGTTAATCTTTAAGAGTTTTATAACTCAATTTCTATTTTTTTGTTCTTTTAATAGACACATATATGGCTTATATTCCCTCCTTAACTACAAAATAATTATAATAAAAAAAATGTACATCTTTCTTTTTTATTATCCCAAACATCAATAGGGTGACCATAAAAAGGAATTTAAAGAAAAAGAGGATGAGAAATTAATCCTCAAATAATAAGTATAAGTAAATTCAAATTCTATTTTTTGTCCCATGTGCCCCCCCTCCCCAAGAAGGAAATTATAACCACCTACAATAGTAGTATATATTTACCAAAAACAACCTATGTAGAACTTTGTAATTTAAAATATAATCAATTTCACATATTAATCCCTTTTTGGATTATATTTTAGATTACAAAATAAAAAGGATTTTAAAAGAATAAGGTTACCAACAAATTTACTACAAAAACTTATCAACAAAACTGACATAATAATAAATATGATTGCTACCATATTAATGCAATGATATATTAAATAAAATTTTTAATTTATTTTGATATTATATTTTTAAACATTAACACATTAGTTTATTTACAACTCAATTTGTAAAAAATAAATAATAAATTGTAGAATATGCTAAGTATCATTCCTTAAAAAACAATTTGGGGTGTACAAATGTGACAGATGGAAAAAGAGGTTGATGTAGATGGTGAAAAATGTGGACAATGTTCAGTCAGAAGTGGGCATGAAATGAGTATGAGCCAAGAAACTTTTTGACGGCGTTGGTTACAACTTACAAGGGGATTGATTAGTGGATCTTCTTTTTTGTTTAAACCTAAAACTTTGGGTTTTATGTTTTAATTGCTTTATTATTTATGTGGTGCCTATAAAACTTAGAAGGTGCCGAAACAAGTGGCCCAAAGTCATTCTTTCTTCGCGGTTATCCCGTCAAAAAAGTGTCTGCTATGTATCAGAGCCGGACACGCATTGCTCAAGAAAAGAATAACTTGTTGGTAAGCTAAAGGGTCACGTACAATAGATTAGTAGGTGAGGTTTTTCTCAGTAAAAATTTACGTGTCAAAATTAAAGACTTTTAAAAAATATATATATATTTTGTATAGAGTTTCAAACTTCCTGCCCGCTTTTTTATTTATTATCAAATTCGGACGCTAATTAATTTTTTGTTTAAAAATTTTTCTAGGTAACTAACTGGAACTTATTCAAAATTTAAGACTTATGGTTGAATCAAGTGAGTTGGGTTTGGTATATATACAGACCATGGTAGTGGTTGGGGAGTTGGAGTTCGGTTTGGCCAACTATTACCAGATCTCATGAAAGTTAAGGACCTGACCTTAAATTATATGACAATTTTACCGAGATTTAAATTTATACTAGTTATCTAGTTCTTTGTTAAGTAGTGAGAAAGTGTCATTTGTACTTTTGAGTTTTGAGGATGGAATTAATCATAATTTTTTTTTTAATTTGGGAAATTAATCATAATTAATCACGCACATCTACTCTTTGGCTCAATACTTTAACATGTGAGTTTTAGTAAGCTCATTTGATAAAGTTTATTATTATCAAACAAGGTGCTTGACTTGATTATAAAGAATAATAATCATAAAGAGGATTCATAGAAATTATGTTGAATTTTTTTAATGAAAAAAAAAAGTAGGAGAAGATAGTTAGAGTGACTTTCCCACGTAAATGTGATTATAGTAACACCTTATTACACATAACAAAAAAAATCATAAAGTGAAGTCACAGATTTCAACTTGTATTGTATTTTTAAAATAATAATAACTAACTCTAGTAAGGAGGTAACAAATTTGAAAGAAAAGACGCCATTTAAAACAAAAACTTTTTACTATGAATTTGAGTTCAATTATATTAAATTAATCACTTTTTTATTTTAATATGATGTCTCATTGCTCAACTAACTACACCATTTGTGCTACTTGCACACGAATGTTGCGACAAACTCACATGTCATAATAGGAATTTTTTTTTTTTTTTTTAGCTTCTCAAAAAAAAAAAATAGGAATTTTTTTTTTTTTTTTTTTTTTTGTGGTCATAATAGGAAATATTAGTAACAAGGAAAGCGTGACACCATAGTAATGTTGGACACCCATTAATTGCAATGTGTCACAAGCAGACTTCGAATTGACATTGAGTCACACAAAATGTTAAATTGATGGGATCTGTGTTTGTAGTGGCCTATTAATGGAACAGTGTCTCAAGAAATTTTCTTATGATTAGTACAGTTTTTTTTTTTTTTTAATAGGATTTTTCTAACGTGTCTTAAGGACACACAACAATATATTATTTTTGGAAAAAGTTTTATTGGAAAATAAAAAAATTTGATAACTTTTTCAATTCTCAATAAAATTCTTAAGGGCATGCATTAACTGGAACCTTTTTTATAATGAAAAACGGGTTCTCAGCATGCACTCATTAACCACACCAAATGATAGTAATAAATAATGGGAAATGCTAACGAATGCTCTTAGGGCATTGGTTAACAATCCATTTAAAGAAAGTTTATATTGGAAAATGGAATAAAGCAATTAATGTTTTGACAGCTTTTTTCATTTCCCATAAAAGTGGTGTTAAACCTTTCTTAAAATAGATTGTTAACCAATGCCCTAAGGGCATTCGTTAGCATAATCCATAAATAATATCATATGTACTACCGAAGCTTTGATAAAGCTATCATCATAGGCAGAACTTATTTGTTGAAGTGTTATGGCTCAAATGGCTTAATTCCTACCAAACATCATGTAAAATAATACAAAAACTCCTACCACCAAACTACACCCTACGGGGTAGACTAACACCGAGTTAAGTACAAAGCATTTGACATTATATACTTTGTATATCATATTTGGCAAGTAAAGCACTGGATTAGCTAATACTTTTGTCAAAGTATTATTACACAGTGAATATTATTGAGAGGTCATATGATTATGAGCTCATAGAATATGTCTAAAGGGATCCACATCTGACATTTCACTTTTTCTTTTTCTTATAATAGCTATGGTTATTTGTTTTTGGCAATATCTACCAATCTAGTGATTAATGATTATGAGTAAGAATAAAGTTAGCCACACAACCATAGCTTTTGGATAATATTAATTACAACAAACTCAGAACTCGAGAATGCAAATGTTACAAAAAGGAAAGGAAAATATTTACAGCTAAACAAAGAGAATCTTCCCAAGTATATATTTTTGTTCAGATTAAAAAAATGTATACCAATTAAAGAAAAGTAAACTGAAGTGAAGCAAAACCATGTTACACAAGGAAAGCTTTCACATTCAATTGGTTGATAATCAGAGGTGTGAATGAGCTATAAAGATCTTTAAGAGGATTAGAAATCTGTGTGATCTGTATTTTTTTTTTTGTAAGAGGTGTTTGAAATATACTACAGCATGTGCTAGCTTGTGAATACAGCATGTCTATGTTAGCTCAGACAGCTAGCTGTCTCAAAAGAGAGATCTAAAAATCTCACTAGCAAAAGAATCACAAAACGTGAAGCCTAAGGGTCGGTGGAGTTGTACCTAAGGAAAAAAAATATATATATATATATATATATAGATAAATTCTTTCAACACAATGAAAGCATGGGAACCAATTTACTCACCAATTTTATCCAATTAACAGAAGTTTTATTTTTTTTAATAAAAAAGATATTTTCAATCTAGCACGATCGCTTCAATTTGTTAGAGATATGTTAAACATATTAACCCAATGTAATAGACTCAAACCCAATCTTATTTGTACTAGTAGTCTAGGGTTTAGTCGCTTTATATACTCATGTTAAGATTCATTGTAACATAGGATTTGTACTACACTCTTACACAATAAAGATGTAACCCTTAAGGGATTTCTCCATGGATGTAGGCCGACAAGGCTGAACACATAAACCTCGTGTTCTTGATGTTCATATTCTATGCTTCCCCTTCCGCATCCACTCTAGCATATACAACATAGTATACACATTGCGTTGCTAATAATATTTTATTTAACATGGTATCAGAGCCAGGTTTCGTTCTTGGCATCAAACAAACATCTCAACATAGCAAAGAAGATTCTCACGTGCACACCACCATCTGAAGTCACACATGTTTGTCTGCTGGATCTAGACTTCACAGCATCTCGCAGCCACCATGACTCTGTGCTGTGTCAAAATCCAGCAACCAAGCAAATCGTGACTTAACTTTTCAGATCTGCGCAAATCGAAGCTTTGCCTGATGAAACCAACACCACATACATGCTCCATAACCTCCCGCGACCAAAACCCAAAAATTTGGTCATCCAAAACCCAAACACGCGCCTCCACGGGCCGAAGTTGGCTCCGGTAAATCTCCCACGCGCCGCTGAGATTTGATAGGACTGTCGCCACACGTGCCGCCCTGACGGACTCGTGGCCTGCCGATCTACGAAGCACGAAAATCTGGTCCTCATCCGAACCTACACGCGCCCTCACGCGCCTTCTGGGATCTCGCCGTCGGCCACACGCGCCGGAGAATCACTGATGACGTCATCATATGACATCATCACTCCACGTCAGCAGCCACGCAAGCACGCCACGTCAGCCCTAGACATGTCATCAGCCACGTCACCTAGCTAACCGTTGACCCGGACCAACCCGACCCGGACCACCCGGATCTGACCCGTGAGCACTGACCAATGACTTTGACCAAGATCCGTTGACTTTTGTTGACTTTGACTTTTGCGTTGACTTTTGACCAAAAGACAAAATTTTTGAAATGGCCTATCTTGCTCAGTTTTTCGCATAGATTCCAATTTTGGACTCCGTTTCTTCATTTGAAGCTCCAAAATTGGTCAATTGGCATATTCTTCATCGTGGTTTCTTCAAAGGCATTCTTCAAGACATCTCCAAGGGATCATCTAATGCTTATCCAACCTCAAGCCTTCATCGAGCTTCCGCCTTGAGTTTGAGGGAGGATGTTAGAGATATATTAAACATATTAGCCCAATGTAATAGACCCAAACACAGTTCTACTTGTACTAGTAGTCTAGGGTTTAGTCGCATATATATACTCATGTTAAGATTCATTGTAACATAGAATTTGTACTACACTCTTACACAATAAAGATGTAACCCTTAAGGGATTCCTCCGTGGATGTAGGCCGACAAGGCTGAACCACGTAAACCTCGTGTTCTTTGTTAGAAATACTGAATGACTGTATTGTATTTCTCACTGAAAGAATATACATGAGTGCCTTTATATAGGAGGCATATGAGTGTAGTACAAGTAAATATGAGTGCAGTACAAGTAAGAGTGTAGAGCAAGAATGTGTGCTATACAAGTAAACTAGTTTGGGCCTAAAGCCCACAACACTATATACATTAACAGCCCCTCTCAAACTCAAGGTGGATGTGAGACCAACTTGAGGTTGTCAACCAAAGTACGAAGGCGTCCCTTAGGATGTGACTTGGTGAAGATATCTGCAAGTTGATCTGTAGAGGAGACTGAGATTAGCTTGAAAGCACCATGGACAAGATGGTAACGGATAAAATGACAATCGATCTCGATGTGTTTAGTCCGTTCATGGAATACGTCATTGTGAGCAATATGAATGGCACTCTTGTTGTACTACACTCTTACACAATAAAGATGTAACCCTTAAGGGATTCCTCCGTGGATGTAGGCCGACAAGGCTGAACCACGTAAACCTCGTGTTCTTTGTTAGAAATACTGAATGACTGTATTGTATTTCTCACTGAAAGAATATACATGAGTGCCTTTATATAGGAGGCATATGAGTGTAGTACAAGTAAATATGAGTGCAGTACAAGTAAGAGTGTAGAGCAAGAATGTGTGCTATACAAGTAAACTAGTTTGGGCCTAAAGCCCACAACACTATATACATTAACAGCCCCTCTCAAACTCAAGGTGGATGTGAGACCAACTTGAGGTTGTCAACTAAAGTACGAAGGCGTCCCTTAGGATGTGACTTGGTGAAGATATCTGCAAGTTGATCTGTAGAGGAGACTGAGATTAGCTTGAAAGCACCATGGACAAGATGGTAACGGATAAAATGACAATCGATCTCGATGTGTTTAGTCCGTTCATGGAATACGTCATTGTGAGCAATATGAATGGCACTCTTGTTGTCACAATAAAGAGGAGTAGCAGAAGATGTAGACACACCTAAGTCTTTGAGAAGCCATCGTAGCCAAAGAAGCTCAGATGTGGTATCAGCAAGGGCACGATATTCTGCTTCAGTACTGGAACGGGCCACATGAGTTTGTTTCTTACTTCGCCAAGAAATCAAAGAAGAACCAAGAAGAAAGCAATAACCAGTGGTAGACCTACGATCAGTGGGATCTCCTGCCCAATCAGCATCAGAAAATGCACGGAGAACAAGAGGAGACTGAGCAGAGTAGAAAAGACCATGGAAGAGAGTGCCCTTTAGGTACCAAAGAATGCGCAAAACAGCAGCATAGTGAGTCGATCGTGGAGCAGACAGATACTGGCTCACCTGGTGAACAACATAGGAAATGTCTGGACGAGTAACAGTGAGATAAACTAGGCTGCCAACTAAACGTCTATAAAGAGAGGGATTAGACAATGGTTTCCCTCCTGAAGGAGTTAAATGCGCATTAAGCTCAACTGGAGTGTCAACAGTCTTGCTATCAGTGAGTCCAGCTCTAGACAAGAGTTCAGAGGCATACTTGGCTTGAGTAATGTAAAGTCCATCTGTAGAATGAGTGATTTCAAGACCCAAGAAGTAGCTGAGATGTCCAAGATCTTTCATCTCAAACTGCTGACTGAGAAAATCCTTGAGTTCTTGAATGCCACTAAGGTCATCACCAGTTATGATCATATCATCCACATACAGGAGAAATAAAATAGTGCATTTGTCAGTGCGACGAAGAAATAAGGCAGAATCATAGTGACTGGCCATGTAACCCAAGCGATAAATGGTAGAGCTGAATTTGGCAAACCAAGCTCGTGGAGCTTGTTTAAGGCCATAAAGTGCACGTCGAAGGTGACAAACCTTGTTTGATTCAATAGAGAGACCAGGAGGAGGTTGCATATAAACTTCTTCACCTAAATCCCCATTAAGGAATGCATTTTTGACATCCATCTGGAAAAGGTCCCATTTACTAGCAGCAGCAACAGCCAAGAGAGCACGAATAGATGAGATACGAGCAACTGGAGCAAAGGTCTCTTCATAATCAATCCCATACTCTTGTGTAAAACCTTTTGCAACAAGACGAACTTTGTAGCGCTCAATGGACCCATCAGAGCGAATCTTAATCTTGTAGATCCACTTACAACCAACCACAGATTTCCCAGGGGGGAGAGTGACCAAGTCTCAAGTATGGTTTTTAGATAATGTATCAAGTTCCTCTTTCATTGCAATCTGCCATAAAGGGTTAGTGGAAGCCTCACGATAGGTGTGAGGCTCGTGCAGTGTAGCAAGGGCAGTGTAACAATGATAGTCAAGCAAATGTGCAGGAATGGACCTTACCCGAGTTAAGTGACGAGGTGGAATGTCTTGTGCAAGATCTTCAGGCGGAGCAGGAGCAGGGGACCCAGGATCAGGGTTGGGTAGCTCATCTTCGACCTGTTCATCTTCCACCTGTTCATTAAAGGGGGAACTAGGAAAGGGATCAAGGATATCTGGTGGTTGGACAGAAAAGTCTATAGTAGAATCAGGAGCAACTACAGGAGGATCAGGAGCAACTACAGGAGGGTCAGGAACAGCTACAGAGGGAGTATGTGCCTCATCTGGAAATAGATCTAAGACAGAAGAGGAAGACAGAGAAGCACTAAAGTGAGAAAGCTCGACAAAGAGGCGATGTTCCCAAAAGATAACATTGCGGGAGATACGAAGACGATGAGAAACAGGATCATAACACCGATACCCCTTTTGAGTTTCGCCATAGCCAAGGAAACAACAAAGCCGTGATCTAGGCTCAAGTTTATTATGCTCATGTGGCTGAAGAAGAACGAAACAAGCAGAACCGAAGGAGCGAAGGTGATGATAGTCTGGAGGTGACCCAAAAAGGCGCTCATATGGAGTTTGATTTTGGATGACAGGACTGGGAATGCGATTAACAGTATGAACAGCATGAAGAGCGGCTTCACCCCAAAAAAGAGCAGGAACTTTAGCAGAAAGAAGGAGAGCACGAACAGTGTCAAGAATATGACGAAGTTTTCGTTCGGCTCTACCATTTTGTTGAGAAGTACCTGGACAAGTTAGTTGATGAACAGTGCCATAGGAATGCAAAACAGCTTGGAAAGCATATTGAGTGTACTCAAGAGCATTATCAGATCGAAAAATTTTGATACGTTTGGAAAATTGAGTTTCAACCATTTTTGCAAAATTAGAATATACTTGCAATAATTCAGAACGATGTTTCATATTAAAAATCCAGCTATAGCGAGAGTAATCATCAACAAAGATAACAAAATATCGAGAGCCACCAATACTAGAGACAGAGGAAGGTCCCCAAACATCAGAATGAATAAGATCAAAGATATCAGTGGATATTGATTCACTAGTATTGAAAGGCAAAGCTGGTTGTTTTCCTAATTGACATGAGACACAATCAAAATTTTATGTAGACACTGAACCTAACAAACCTCTAGAAGCCAACTGTTGTACCCGAGAAGAAGATGCATGACCAAGTCGAGCATGCCAAAGTGCAAGAGAAGGAATAGAAGATACTGCAGCAGCTGCGGCAATAGAAACAGGAGCAACAAGTGGAAGACGAAGGTTGTCTATGGGAAACATACGCCCAACTCTGGGACCGGTCCCAAGCTCTTGTCCCGTCCTTGGATCCTGCACAATACACCCAGAATAATCAAATATAATGCGATAACCCAACTCAGCTAATTGTCCCACAGAAAACAAATTGTAAGAAAGGTCAGGAACATTAAAGACCCCAGGAACTGAGAATTTTGAGGTCGAAATAGAACCCATATTATGACCAGACATTGTGGAACCATTTGCTATGTGTATATTAAGAGGGTGTGGTGCAGGTTTAAGTTCAGAAAATAAGGACGAGTGAGGTGTCATATGATTGCAACAAGCAGAATCCATAAGCCAAGAGGAAGGAGACATACCAGATAAAGCTGAGAGAGGAGAGGAATAAGATGCATTACCAACCATACGAATGACATTGGCGATAATGTTTTTAAGGTCATTTGTGGACATGGTGAAAGTGCGACCTGAAGATATAGACTGTGCAGAGACGGAAGCCATTGGTTGGACACTCTCAGTGTTAGCAACAGCGACAGCAGAATTTGAAACAGCTGATTTATTGCGCTGATAGCAAGTCTCAATATTATGGCCAAAACGTTTACAAAAATTGCAAAAACGTTTGCTGGATTGTCGACGACGATTGTTGCAAAAGGAAGAAGAATTGTCCTTATTCTTCATTTAGAAGCAAAATATGCAAAAACAGACTGCAAAAATGAAATCTACGCGAAAAACTGAGCAAGAAAACCTGGCCTGGAAAAAGTCAACGGTCAACGGTCAACGGCTAGTCATCGGTCAACGGCTGGTCAACGGTCAGTCAACGGTCAACGGCTGGTCAACAGTCAACGGTCGGTCAACGGTCAATTGCTGGTCAACGGTCAACAGTGATGACGTGGCGCTGATGTCAGCAGATGACTGGGTGCTGACGTAAGCTAGGGCTGACGTGGCACTGATGACGTCACGAATGACGTCAGCCTGGAACGTTGACGGCGTGTGTGGCGCGTGGGTTGCAGTAACAAAAACTTTGAGCGGCGGAGTTCCCCGACGGCGGCTGCTACAGGTCCGGAACCTAAGGACGATGTCTGGAGACGTCGGAGGTTCAACGGCGAAGACTGTAGAAGTTGTTGTGACGGCGGAAGCGATATTGGGAATAGAAAAGTCAGAGCAGTGGCTCTGATACCATGTTAGAAATACTGAATGACTGTATTGTATTTCTCACTGAAAGAATATACATGAGTGCCTTTATATAGGAGGCATATGAGTGTAGTACAAGTAAATATGAGTGCAATACAAGTAAGAGTGTAGAGCAAGAATGTGTGCTATACAAGTAAACTAATTTGGGCCTAAAGCCCACAACACTATATACATTAACATTCTTGATGTTCCTATTTTATGCTTCCCCTTCCGCATCCACTCTAACATATACAACATAGTATAACACATTGCGTTGCTAATAATATTTTATTTAACACAATCAACAAAAATGATGAGCATCAATTTTTCTAGGTTTTCATTTTTAATTCTTTTTTATTAGCTTATAGCTACTTTTTTCCATGACTTCTTTCGTAATTTAAAGGAGGATCTTTAAAAAAAAAAAAAAAATTATCATTTCCTCCCCCCCCCAAAAATTAAAAATATCTATAGCATGAAAGACATGAACTCAGCTACATATGAATAGTATAGTAGAAGTTCTGATAATAATTGTATTGGTGATTGGTGAATGTGTTTATGGAAGCACTCACATTCAAGATTAATTGAGAAAATGATTGTGAGCATTAGAATTTTGCCAACGAACCAATTTGGATATTAAAAAAAAAAAAAAGATAAAAATTCATCCAAGACAATGAAAGCATGGGAATCAATTTAATCAGTAATTATAGTCTAATTAACAAATGTTATAAAGGACAAATTTTATGAACATGCGTTCTTTAATATATTAAATGGGGGATTTAACAAATATCATCTTTACATTTTGACTTTACTGTCGATTTGGCTATCAAAGTTTCGATTTAAACAACTAAGTTAACTAACCCCCTTGCGTAATATATATATATATATATATATATATATGATAATAATGACACTATAAAATTATTAATTATTTGACATAAAATATGTGTTTAAATCCATTATTTTTTAATTGAAAAATATGAGTAACATGTTTAAAATGTCATATGTCATAAATATAACGTGCAATGGTTAATAATTAAATAAAAACCCAAAAGCCAATTAAATTAACACTTACAATATATCTCGAGGGTGATATTTCTAAATAGTCCTTATGCATATTATGTTGGATCATGGCATTAAAGACCTGAAATCAATTACTCACGAATAGCTTACAAATTTCTAAATGATATAAACAAATTAAATGCCCATTAGAAACTCGCAGTTTTTGTTTTTGAACTAAATGGACTTGGCTTAACTTGCAAATTATTTGACTTTCATTTTTAAGTGCAATTTGTGACAGATTTAAATTTAATAAACTGTTGCTTATAATTGACGGAAACTTTATCCATTAAAACTCATTTTGTTGGACCATTAGGAACTCAAGTCAATTTAAGATCCCACCTTCTCAATCAAAATGCACATGTTATAGGTTTATAGCCCCTTACTTTCAATTAAGTTCATGACTAAACTAGCTAGTTCAATTTAGTTCGGTCAGATACATGAGGTTGACAAAAATAAATGGATCTTGTCGTTTAATGGGTCTTTTACTATGTTAACTAATAAAATTAATATATATACAACAAGGTGACCGTTTGATCCAAGAAACTTTCACCCAAATTTGATGTAACTAGAAAATCATGATAGCCATTCTTATTTTTTAAGTTTTATAGTGAATTAGACAAGATAACAATTCCAAGTAATGGTTTCCCCAACAAAAGAATTAAAAAGAAAAAAAATTGAATGGAAAGTAAGCTTGTTCATTTGAAGACTGAGGGCTTCTTCACTTTCTATTGATCTATTTGTGCTAAAGTTTAATAAGCCTCACTTGGTTTTAACTTTTAATAAATAATTAAAAAAATTTATTAACGTATGCCCTAAAAAAATATAATAGTATATTATTTTAAAAATAATAATAATAAGAAGAAGAATTGAAAAAGTTCAATAAAATTTTTTCAAAAATAAATTTATTAATGTAGCCCTAACCTATAGATAAATACCTTTCTTTTCTTTATAAGAACCATAAGCAATCCTGTGTCAGTGTCACTATTTATGGGGCATGTGTTTTTGTGACAGTCATTATCTCTGCCACGTATATCGGCCTGAAAAGCCGTAGAACAAAAAGTCCAATATACAGGTACAGAAGCATCAAGTATCAACAATCAATGAGCGGTGAGTTGACCAAACAGGTGTGGCTTGATGGTAGATGTAATTGTATCAGCACTAAGAAAGTTACGAGTAATAGCTTTAACAATGCTCGTATGATACATGTGATATTATTTATTGTCATTATGTGACGTGAGTTCAATAAACTTACACTAGCGATCCCTTTTTTATTTAATCAGTAAAAGAAGAGAAAAAATCAATGAGTTGACCTGATTACCTTAGTCAAGAGTGAAGTACTGCTTTTAAAAGAAGTAAATGCATTGATGCACTAGATTGGAGATGGGCAAAACTTCAAAGAATTTTGTGATAATCGAGAACCCTTAGTTAATGTTTTGCTGCTATTATAACATGATAAGCACTAATTGTGATATAACTGTGTTCTAAACTCTTTTTATACAAGTCGTGGTTTACCCCCTTTTTTTTTAAATCAACAATGGCATAGAAATAACCCATCAGGATGTACAACCCCCAAAACTTGTTTTGCCCCATTTTAACTTAATAATGAACCATTAATCTAATCCAATTGGAGGGGGAGAACCTCAGCCTGATGGATAGACCCATGAATAAGCCCAAAAGGTCCAGTCAAGACAAACCAGCCCAACTAGGTTTGGCCCAAAACTTTGGCCTTCGACAATCTTTAGGCACCTTACTAGGATTGAGATCCGGTGCACCATGTAATTCCCACCCAAAATTTCAAACTTTTTAACTTGTTTTATCTCTTAACTTCTTTTTCTTTTTACTTTTTTTTACTTTCTTGATTCAACTATTAATAACAAAAACTAACTTTTTAACTTTTGATTTGAACCGTTTAAAGGGTATTGGATGGAACAACATCTGGAGATGGGATCTTAAATTGACTTAAGTTAAAGCGATTAGTCTAGAACAAACTTTGGAGACCAAGATTAATAAAGCCCACTTAGAGGTTGGTGTTCAATCACCTTTGTCAAAAAATAAGTGTCTAAAGTAGAACATCACTATTACACATTCACATTTATTACATCCCAGTATCCCACCAATTTTCATTTACATGTAATACAAGGGATATGGGCTTTTCCTTTGTAGTGTTGAGAAAGATGTTCTAGAATCACATCCCCTTAGCAAACCTTAAAGATGATGTGTTGTTAGGATACTCTCCTACCTTCACAGATAGAACCTATAAATAATCCTCTCGGAGAATTGCTATTCAATTTTTTTTTCTAAAGCCTAATTGTGATTTCTTTTACTTAGAGTCAGCTTAGAAATAACTTATTTAGCTGAAATTGAAATTTTTTCGTAGAAAGTAATACAGGTAAAGCTAAAAAATAGCAAAAATATTGTAGGAAGACTCATGAATAGTACTAAAAAGTGCAATGAGACCCATAAATAGTAACAAAAATAAGCTGAATAATAAAAAAAATTGGCTTTTTAAGCCAATGTCAAAGGCAACCTTAGCCTTTGAAGTGCTCCCGACCAATTGGTTGGTCTTTGGCCTAATGAGTAGGCTAATCTTCTTTCTCAAGCTGTCCTTTGGTGATCCCCAACATGTCCGACCCCTGCCTAAGCTGAAATTTTTGTTGAAGTTCCATTTTTTTCCTATTTCACTCACCTACACCAATTCACAAACTATATCCCCCTGCCATGTTTTCTCCAGCCCCTTAGATTCTTGGAGATTATATGCTTGTTGGCAATCTAATTTAACACATATCAATCAAATAAGGCATGATTTTGTTGGTAGTTTTTCTGTACTCAGAGAATATTTAACGGTTGTTCTTTGGCTCAAACAAAAAAAAAAAAGAAGGTATTCTGACATGCTATCTCTCTTTGAGATTGATAGGTCAAATATTCACCCCCTCCAAATGGATTTTGGATGCATTTACAGTAGCCACATACAACAGAGGATTTGGGCTTTAAAAGGCCAATTTAAGTTAATCCAGGTCTTTGTCAGACCCATAAACTAGTGACCCATTTGAGCATTCTATTTGGGCTTGACCAAAGCAGCCCAAAATTCCAAGTTGGAAGCCTAGTAGCAGGTGAAGCAATTTTTTTTTTTTTTTTTAATTTTATATACAAGATAGAAACTCTAACTTAGTGTATAGATGTATGTAGTTATCTCCTAGAAACTTGAACCCTAACACTTGTCTCCTATACCACACAAATACTTATACTTGTTGAATGACCACCACAAGGATGTGTGGTGCAAGTGAAGCAATTTTCAATCTTAATGGGATACATCATAAAATGACATACAATGTTATCTTCAACAACTAGCAAGGTTGAATGAAAATGTAACTTACTGTATAAAAATTTTGAAATATATTTTGGAATAAGAGTTCGGTTCTTGAAACCATTAGTAATAATGCCTTATTATGCCTTACCATTGTTACTGGTGATTTGGTTCTTCTCAACATCTAATTCCGAGGGAATTAATATAAAATCACAAAACTACTTTACATTGTAGAAGACACTATCATTTCCAGTGGTATTAATTAATACAAATCGTCTCTCATCCATATAAACTACTATTCATTACCATGCTTTCTCTTAAGCAAAAAGCAAGAACTCTATGAGTCTATGAAGTTATGATCATTCCCTTAGGAATTATTTTGCTTCCCATGAATAATATTATACTACATAAATTAAACTAACCCAAAGTAAGAACATAATTTACAAAAGAAATACATTTTTTTTTCCAATCTTTATTATATTCATTCTGGTGCAGTGAATCCATATTTGAGCTACTGAATTCTTTGTATTAGATTGATAGACCTATCTATTGCAACAAAATAAGCAATAAGTTTTATTTTCTAATCATTTAATCCCTTACACGTTAATTGGCTGACAGAAGAATCACGTCATGGGAGTCATAGACATGGTCCTCTTGTTCCACGAAATTGTGCAATAACATGTGCCTAAGAAGTAAGATTTAAACTATGGTAGACCTACATTGATTGCAACTATTATCATTTGGGCAGGACCCATCTCATAAAAAATTGTTTGGTCACATGGGTCACCAAGCTTTTGGGCCTTCATTAATTGCAGTCTTTTAACTTAACAAACGAAGATAATATTCATGAAGAAGAATAGTCTATTAGGTAGAGGTTCAATTCATCGGTTTGTAATTCTCCTTTCGACCTCATATATTATATTTCCAAACAAATGGAGTCTAATGAAAGTAACTGCATCAGCCAAAGCAGACCTGACTTGCTCATTATATGATCCAATTAGCAGAACTATTAAAATATTAATGGCTCAAAGAGGATAAGTAGAAATCTCATTTCAAAAATGATCCTTTTGATTTTTCTTGCAATGGGGGTGTCCATTTTATAATTTAGAATTTATTTTCTAGATCAAATAATGTACAGAGGTTCACATACTTAAAATTTTAAATGACATGATAATATAGAGATCGAGAATCATTTTCCCATTTACTATTACTCTAAGAAAATGCTTTCATGAAGTGTACCTACATACTATTCCCCCAGCCCTCCTCTTCAATAACAAAAGCACCCTGTCTCCTTTAATTTTGATCACATAAATGATTTCATTGGCCCCTTATTTATTCATTATATGGGTTGGTAGTTAAATTGGTTGATGTGGTAGTTAGTCTTCATCAAGCTTAAAGTAACTGAAGCAGTGAGAGACAACAAGCCATTGTGAAGAACATGGGGACCCTTTAAATTTAAATGGGTCATACAAAGAAAAACTAGTTCTTTGTTGAACAAAATGAAAGGAAAAGTTAGCAATAGAGGCACTATTTGTGGTTTGAACGTTAAGAGGAAGAAAATTCAAGATTTGATTCTATATTCTAAATTTGCTTGCCTGAGAAACTTGGAACCTTTTTCTTTTTGGCATGGGGATCGCGTAAAGCTCAATAGAAACTATAAACAGACAAAGGGTTTCATCTAAAGAGAGGACAAAAATGCAGGAAATGGTCCCTAGGTCTAGAAAAGAAGAGGCAAGTTTTCAATGGAAGCGTGCATGAAGGAATTAACTATTAATTCCATCAAAATTTCTCTTCTAATTATAATAATATCATAATTTGGGGATGCTTTTATGTGCCCATTGTGGCTAGTTTAGTGATTAATTTGTTTGGCCTATATTCCTTAAATTATCGATTTTGTGGGAAGTGTAATTTACTCTCGGATGAAAGCATGCACAAGGAATTGTTTTTTCGGAATAAATGACACCAAATTCTCTCTCCTATCGATATTTCTTTGATTATCATAATGTTCTGAGTGCCCTTTGTGGCACATTGATTGGTTTTTGTGTTTGTTTGCCATGAGTTTCATAAAGTCTAAACATTTGGAGGGATATCATAGACCAAACATTTTTTTATGTCCCATGAAAATCCAAACTAAATTCATTTCTTTTACATATTTTTTGATAAATAGTAAGATTTTATATATAACCAAAAAAGAAAAGAAAAAAATGCAAACATCCTAAGGAGTAAGGACCAACATCCATTTCTTTTAGATAACACTTCAATATAAAAGAATTGCATTTTGAATCTTTGATGGCTCCCAATTACATAACTTTTCAGATTTGGATTTATTTAAAGGTGCTATTGAATCCAGAATGAGCTCCGTCCTCTTCCAAACGTATGCAATTTAATCAAAATAGAAAGATAATGGAGGAGCAGGCAGTTGTTAATCATATACTAGTTCAATGAGATAGAAAAAATTTGTTCTATGCATATATATATATATATATATATATGTACGGATGGAATTCATTCTTCCTAATTAACAATTATTTCATACTTTTTATTGAATTTTTTTTTTAAAAAATGGCATACTTATCTTGAAAATCTAGCTAGTAATCTATGCTTTTTTTTTTTTTTTGGGAAATATAGTAATCTATGCTCATCTTAATATCACTTAAAAGAGAAATTTATTCTCTATTTATCCTAAGCTTATTCTTTAAAGTAAATTCTGCACACATGTAAACTCTTCTTTCTCCCTAAGATGAATGGAAATGTTTATTTTTGTTTTTTGTTTTTTTTAATGTATTAATTTTTTCCTCATTCAAGTTTTCTTTTTGGTGATATTACTTGTCATAATACAATGAAACTTTAAGAATACATATATTATGGATTAGAAGTTTATAACCTATAACCTTATAAATATCATGAAACTTTAAAATCCACTGAACTAAGTTTCTGAAAAAAAAAAAAAAAAAAAATTCCACTAAACTAACCTCTTAAGAATTAAGATTAAGATCCTTTACTTTTAAATTCAAGTTGTTCAAGCCTTCAACATTTTGTTTTTCTCCTCTTAAATATATAATCATCATGAGCGGCTCAGTTACACTAACAAGCTTTTCAGCCTCGCATACACATGAACCCAGCCTAATGTGACACAACCCTCAATTATTGACGTAAAAACTTAATTTGTTTTCTAAAAATAAGAACTCGAAAATGACCATTTTTCTAGACTCAGTAACACCCAACATCATCTACCATCCCAATTTGCATTTCCCTACAGACCCTACACCCTTGAGCATACAGGGATGCACATGCCTACGTGCATGTTAGAGATAACTAATCAAATATAATTACATTTCTCATTCAGCTTTACTCAACCAATTGAGAATATAAGTGGCAGGTGAAATAGAAAGCTTCCACAGTTATATAAAGTTAATAATGTTGACAGAATGACAGCCCAACTTTAAAGAATATCAATCATGTTATTCGGCATGCTAGTAACTACCAACTACAAGGTACAAGGTTAATTTCCTCTTATGATTTTCTTTTCTTTAAAGAATATTTTCATCTAAAATTGGCAATCTTTCTCAGCTTTGATTTTTGGGAAAAGTTAATGGAAGTTTTAAGAGCATTGATTTAAAAAATATTTTTAAAAATTTTTTATGAAAAAAAAGAAAAAGAATTTTTTTTACAATTTTTTATATTTCTCAATTCCCACAAAAGTGGTATTATAAGTTTCTTAAAATTGTCTATTAATAAATTCTCTAAAAGCAGTCGTTAATAAGACCCTTGTTTTTTTTTTTTTAAATGATTACTATAAATGAAAAATGTTAACGGATGTCCTAATGGTATTAATTCAGATTTAAGATATATGTAAGGACTAAAATTGACCCTTAGCCCACAAGATGTGAGTGATGGCCCAATAAGCCCAATACAATAGATTTGTTAGAGAGTGAATTTTACAGGTGAAGACTTAATGAATCAAGTAGGTGCCATAGTAGATTGGACTGGTGTGATTGAGAAGAATAACTTGAAGAGAAAAATACTCCTCAGTCAAATCTGAGAAAGGTATGTTCTTATATTTATTTAAACTATTTCTAAGTACAAAGAGTTCTTTCCATGTATTTCGTTTTTTTTTGCAAATTCGATCCCCTTCCTTCTTGGAGGTCCTCCCCTTTATATAGACTTTCCCTCTCCTTTCATCCTAGCCCTCCACTTGTTGCTTAGGTAGATGATCTCTTGAATGCTTGTCCCATCAAAACTTTCCTGAAGCCTCTGTGTGTAGCTGTAAGACTGAATATCAATGTTCAGATATCACTTCCATATAAATGTGTCCAGTTGTTTAGGTGCAAAGCATTTAATACGGTAATAGCAGTTTTTTTCTCAAATATTTGTTAATTCACTGTTGACTTCTCTCTCTGAAACTTATCTTTCAAAGCATGGCTGTCTCCTACATGGCAAATGCTAGGTGGTTGGGCTCTAGACTTTCACGTCGTCTCCCGAGGAGAAACATCACTTGTTCATTGGTATCGGCCCTTGTCTTCGGCCCATCGACCCACATGCCGTTCTTACTGCTTGACCATCCTTGGACGTCTTGGCATCCTCGGGCATAGCCCATGGCCCAATACTCCCACTTAGTTCTTTTATCCACACAATATATTTTATAGAAAAAGAAAAAAAAAAATTGACACAATTTTCATGAGAAATATATAAAGTTGGCAACTAAATTACTTATTTTATCATTTTCCTATAAAATATTTTAAAAAATAATTCCTAAACCAATGCTTTTAATTTCCAACCAACTCTACTCTACTCCTCCTTCTCTCTCTTCCTCAATCCAAACAGACCCTTACGACATTTGTTAACATTTCCCTTAATTTTTTTAATGACCTTTTATATTTCTCATAAAAACAATGTAACAATTACTCTAAGGCACCCATTTACGGTATTTGTTATAAATTTAGTTCTTATTACATAGAATTTGATCATTCACAATTCCCTAGTCCTATTATAGATGACCTATAAACAAATAAATGAAGAGGGATGGGCTGGTTCACAATCACATGAATTGAAAAGTTTCATGGGACTATAATATGAGGGAGTGGGTACGTGTTGTTGAACTACAGCTTAATTATATTTATTACGTGTTCGATCTTAGTAGATTTGGTTGATAGCTCGAATTGGACACTGTGGCTTCTTCAACACCAAAAGCCTTAATGCAATACCGGAAAAAAGGGGCACCGACGCACCGTCCTAACCGTTTGGGGCAATTATGCATAATCTATTTGCTGTTGGTACAAACGGCTTTGTTTACTAGAAAGTTGTACGTGTACATATTGTACCAAGCTGTAAGGAATAGTAACATTAGTTGTTAAAATATGTTTGTCATAGACTCATAGTTGTTAATATATTATGACTTCAAATATTACTACTACATTGTCAATCACATATATTACTCCCAACAAGATTTCACTGCTTGTTATTGCCTTCAAAAATGTGGTTGTAAGAAATAGGAGCATTATCAACAACATATAATGATAAATTAATTTCTTAATTATTTTTGGAAAATTTTTTGCTGCATATAAGGTTATGTGGCAAGAAAAAGAAAGCAATATATATTAAAGGGTCATATGCAATGCATATAATTAGGTAATTCCTTTGCCACTTATCCCTTTGTTTTTGTTGCCATATAATCT
The DNA here is from genome assembly GCA_032878915.1 of Castanopsis chinensis. Lineage (NCBI taxonomy): Eukaryota > Viridiplantae > Streptophyta > Magnoliopsida > Fagales > Fagaceae > Castanopsis > Castanopsis chinensis. Next base: position 27,758,919 of record JAVQMG010000126.1, read on the forward strand.
TATATGCAGCAATTACTGCATACAAGTACGTAGCAAAACCTTTCTCTTATTTTTTATTTCATATTTATAAATTAACATATTAATTTGTAAAATTTATGTAATAGACTTTATAATATCCATATAAATTATAAATATAATTATACTTAAACCGTTAGAGACTCATTTTTAGCAACTAAATAATAAACAAATAATGGACAAGTAAACCAATCTCAAAGGCACTCTCAAGATAAGGAGGATAGAATTTACAAAAAATACCAAAGTTGATAGAATTTACATATGTTAATATCAGTCAATCCTAAAAAAGACGACTCCAAAGTCTAAACTCAGTAGTAGGTACGACTTTATGTGATAGTATATAGTATATATTTTGGATAAATTTGATAGCGAACCACCTTTCATAGTTTCATTTCACATCGAGCCTTGACTTATATGTAGTTTATTGAGTAGAAAATACTAAAAAGATAATAGGAAAAAAATGTGCATTGTTTTGAAATTTGAAGAATGAAGACCAATGCCGTAACATAAGACCCTATGATCAGGAGACTGGAGAGTCTACTTGCATTGCATGTACGGCTAATGCATGGCGTGATACGTGGACCGTAAAATGCGGATATAAGTGGGTCCATCTCGTCCGCACGATCTTTTTGTCCGTTGAAATTTTTTTGTATTAGTTGGCGGGTAATTTGTTACGGCGCCAATGGCTTTGCCTATGCCTTTTGATTTTTCCAACTTTGGAAAAAAAAATAAAAATTAAATAAGTTTATGTTAACGAGTACGGCACCATAATTTTGATAGATTTCATGTATATTGAAAAGTAATAAAAATGTAGTATAAATTAACTAACATATGAATTTATCCTTTAAAATATAGCTGAACTGCATCAAATTTTTTATTTTTATCTTCAAGAGATTAGTTAATTGGACTCGTAAATTATAAACCTAACTATGAAATATTGGACTCACTGTCTCCGATAGGCAAGTACCATCGTACCAACCACCAACGGCCTAACATGGGTCACTTATTTTGAATTTTGACTAAGAGCTTTCTTGCTTGCAATTACGTAAAGGATTTTTGTTTAGAAAAATTGGGTACGGGTTGTCTGTTAAAGATAATGAATAGGCAGGCAATTTATAGAATTTTTTTTTTTTTTTTTTATTATATGCGAATATATGTGAATGGCTTTTTTGTTTCAACAGGATTTTGTCGGGGACAAGCAAAATTGTAGGTTAGCACCGAGTTAGTTGATAATAACTTTTTTATGTGAAAAAACAAAAGAAGTTTTAAGGTATCCAATGTTAGGAATAAATTTAGAAAATCCAATTAGGTGGAGTAGAGTATAAATTATAATCAATGTATATTATTAAGTACTTAATGTGTATTACAATAATACCAACTAATTGTGAGGTGTCCAACATAGGAAACAAATATTTTTTCATTTTGTCCGTACTATGAGTACTGAGTACATCCTTGAGGGAAACAAAAGCAAGAAATTTGGGTCACCTAGCCATAAATTCAATTCAAAGGAAGGAAACAAAATTTGAAAGAGAAAAAAAGAAACAAAGCAAGAAAATCTTCCTCAGAGGGCCGTATTTGACGGCACAACTTGCAAATCAAGCAAAGTGGTTTCATATCAGCCTTGAGAACCAGGCCTCTTTTGTCCCACACTCATCATTCCACTCGTGTCCCTCCCTACTCTTTTTTTTTTTTTTTTTGAGTGACCTAACAGGGGATTGAATGATATTTTACCGCCAAATCAAGACAATGTGGATAAAAAAATTAGGAGAAATTACATAAAAATACATAGAATTTATACTTTCTTTTAATTAAAAAAATAGAATATATACATTGTTTCATATTAGGTCAACAGGTCGAATCGAATCGAGTTTGGTCTTAATCCGCAATTGATCCAACCAGATCGAAAAAAGACACCTAGTGTTGATCGACATTAGCCATCGGTCGAGTCGGTTTCAACCCTGGTGGATGATGGTTTGTTTCAAACGAAACAGACAAAGCAACAATGGTGGGACTATTGCTGGATTAGACAAGTTTGGATTCGGCCAATTCGGTTTCCGTCAAATATCAACCGCTCAACTTGCGCTCCTTAGTTTCTAAAATCGGAGACCTGTTATTGACTGTTAGTTACTCAGATTGAATCGATTTCGATTTGGGTGGTCCTGAGTCAATCAGTTCTGTTATGTGCCATGTTGGTTTGGACAACCCTAATCCATGGTATAAACTTTGGATATTTAGGTAATTTCTAAAATAAAATTTAAAAAAGAAGCAAAACAAAAACAAAAGGGAGAGGTTCCTCTAAAAAAAAAAAAAAAAAACAAAAAACAAAAGGGAGAGATTGAAGTTTGGACTCCATTAATTAAGGCCTTAAGAGCGATTATTTCTAACGCAAACTCCACCTTTTTTGACAATTGTACACCTTCAACTCAATAAATAGCAGTCCACCCTCTTCTTTCTGCTCACACCTTCAAACTTCCTAGACGGCTAACAGCTTCTTTCTCTGCGCCTCTATAACAGCGTTGTTGAAAGCTATGGCTACTTTGACTGTAACCTGCATTGTTTCTCTGCTGGCTTTTTTGACTCTAAAGGTTGATGCTAGAATCCCTGGCGTTTACACCGGCGGAGCATGGCAGAGCGCCCATGCTACCTTCTATGGTGGCAGTGACGCCTCTGGAACTATGGGTATTGTAAACCAAACCCCAATTCTGTTTTTGTCACTCTGTTTTTTCAGAAAAAGAATTTGCTCTATCCACCTCAAATGACTGAAAGCTAAAAAGCCACTTGCTCTTAGTATTTTCCCACAAAATTTCAATCATTTCAAGCACTAAATGTCCAATCTTGAAAACCCCGTTTCTAAGACTTACCCAAAATTCTGTTTAGTCACTCTGTTTTTACAAGACAAAAGGTCCTTTCCTTTACTGGGTTTTATGATTTTATCCACTCAAATGACTGAAACCTAAAAACCCACTTGACATAGTCTTTTCTCACAAAATTTCATTCATTTCAAGCGCTAAATCTCTAACCTTGGAAAGCCCATTTATGACTTTATCTCACATGTACTTTTTTTTTTCTTTTTTTTCCTGTCTTCCACAGGTGGAGCTTGTGGGTACGGAAATTTGTACAGCCAAGGCTACGGAGTAAACACCGCTGCACTGAGCACTGCATTGTTCAACAGCGGGCTTAGCTGCGGTGCATGCTTTGAGATCAAGTGCGCTAGTGACCCACAGTGGTGTCATTCTGGTAGCCCTTCGATTTTGGTCACTGCCACAAACTTTTGCCCTCCTAACTATGCGCTACCAAATGACAATGGCGGGTGGTGCAACCCTCCTAGAGCTCACTTTGACCTTGCTATGCCTATGTTCCTCAAGATCGCAGAGTACCGTGCCGGCATTGTTCCTGTCTCTTACCGCCGGTGAGCCTCTCTGTTTTTTTCTAGCTGAACTCCATTTTCGCTTTTAATTCCATGATATTTTTATAATATTTTTACAATAAATCATAGGTAATAAGCTGTTATAGGCTCCGATTTAACACTAAAATTTCTTTTTTGTTCCAATAATAACAACCGATAACAACTTATCACGTAAAATTTATTATAAAAATATTATAAATATGCTAGTACGTGAATTATTGTGTTAAAACTCATATGCCCAACAAATTCTTTATATTTTCATACAAATAAAAATTCACTTCTTAGTATGATTGCCATTGAGAGCAAAAGTGAAGTGAAAAGAAATAAAGAGAAGAGCTAATCATTCGCCTAGTCTTATCTTATATCAAACCAAATTTGACTTCAAGTTATGAGCGGTGTAAGGACTGCCATGGCAATAGTTTCACCCATTGCTATGTGAAGCAAGTTCCATCACAATACTGGCCACAATTTGCCCCACGTAATGAGTTGTAATTGGTGAAAAGATAATAATAGGTTATTTTTCTACCAATCATAACTCATTACGTGAATATTTATATTGTGTGGTAGCATAATTCAAAACTTATTCATTAAATTTACGGTAAAGTCTGCTGTAAACGTGGGAAAAGAAAGCTCATTTTCAGTGTTTTACCCCGTGAGTCAATCAAGTACAATTTTTTGTAAAACATTTTTCTTCTGTGTACAACTAGTACAGTCTTTCTGACTCTACGATCTGAACTGCAGCAAGATTACGAAATTGATTTCTTGTGTGATTTTAGTTGTACTGTTTTTAGTCCGTAAAATCAGCACCGTCCATCCACTGCTCACATCTTAGAATCATCTCTAATTTTGTCCCACATGCTTGTAACGTCCCCATCAACCGTGAAAAGCAAAAGCAAAAGTCCCAAAATCAAGTGGGCCCCTCTAGCCTCTCTGCCATTAAAAATAATCTTGTCCATCAATCAATCTGAAAATGGTTCAGGGTTTAGATTTGACCGGACCCACAAAAAACCGCGTAACACGCTTACTTAACTTCCTTTTATGTGAAATTACATTAACGCCCTTCGTGTAATTTTTTTGTTTGTACAGTGTGCCGTGTAGAAAGCAAGGTGGAATCAGATTCACTATAAACGGTTTCCGTTACTTCAACTTGGTTTTGGTCACCAACGTCGCGGGTGCAGGGGATATCGTGAAGGTGAGCTTGAAAGGGTCAAAGACTGGTTGGATTACCATGAGTCGTAACTGGGGTCAGAACTGGCAGTCAAACTCTGTCCTGGTTGGTCAGTCACTCTCTTTCAGAGTCACAGCAAGTGACCGTAGGACTTCCACTTCATGGAACATTGTGCCATCTAATTGGCAATTTGGCCAAACTTTCACTGGGAAGAATTTCAGGGTGTGAGCTCAAAAGTTTCCCACAAAAAATGTCATTTTGTTCCTTTTGATTTGTAATTTATAATTTAAATTTTTTTTTTTTATTTTCTGGGAAAGTTTTATATGTGGGAAAGAGTAAGAAAATGCGGGAAAAGTGTGTTGGTGGTGGTGAAACTTTTTGACTTTGAGGTCATGCTGTTATGACTTATGACTAGTTTGTATTGGAAAAAAAAAGGGGGGAGAAAGCAAAAGGTGAAATTGTAAGGGGCTGAAGTGGCTGCTAGTTTATATAAGCCCGCAGCTTTTCTTACTTTATATATACAATGATTAAGTGTTTTAATTTACTTTGGTGTTGTTATACTTTTTTACTTTAAAGATTAAAAAATGTCATTCTAATTTGATGTATGTATGTTATAACAATATAATTCAAGAGGTTGGTAACGAACTTATAATTTCAAGTTTGGCTAGTTTGTAGTTGAGTTTCGAGTTCAACATAAATAGAAAAGGCGAATTTGAAGCTGAAGATGTATGTACCATTAGTACAATATCTCTATTAGTTTATAAAAATAAAAATAAAAACCAAATCTTTAAATTTATGAATGCCTTTTTTTTTTTTTTTTTGGGTATTTTATCCGAGCATAAATACAATTTCAAGTTTGGCTAGTTTGTAGTTGAGTTTCAAGTTCAACATAATTAGAAAAGGCCAATTTGAAGTTGGAAGGTGTATGTACCATTAGTACAATATCTCTATTAGTTAAAAAAAAAAAAACCAAATCTATAAATTTATGAATGCCTTCTTTTTTCTTTTTTCTTTTTTTGTATTTTACCCGAGCAAATACAAAAGAAAAGGAAGTGAGGGAATAGAGATGAAACTGAGTCTTACAAAGAGAGCTCAACTAACAAGGATGTGAGTTGTAAAATACTCACATCAGTGTCTTTATTTTGCACCTACTGAAGCACAACATTTTTTTTATACACATTCGTGGATCCTACAAGCGAAAAACTCATTTCTATGTAAGAGGGGTCTTGTATGCATCTGTTACAAATAATGCTAGCTTGTGATGATGATTGATGAGTAGCACATAAAATGGTATTTTGATAGGTGCCTTCCTCGAACTGAAGACATGTTGCCTCTAAAACCATCATGAGTGCAGTTTTTGCTTCAAAATAGTAGGGTCTAAAGACTGAGCTTGTTTTAGTCCAAGCATTAGAAAAAGAGCATCACAACAAAACACAGCAAGAAATGCACAGAAGCTGAAATACCATCCTAAAGCTAAATTGTTGTGCCTCTATTGACTTCCTTGGACAACTGGAAAGTGTCGATGCTAGTCTGTAATGAGCTACACTAATTGCACACCAAGTGCGTGCATGTTACGAAGAAAGAAGGAAAGAACCTGTGTTAGACTTATTAAGGTCTGAATTGGATTGCGCATGACTTTAATCCAGTCAATTATATTGGGGTGTGAAAGCGAAGTAGACTGAGATGACATTAAGGACGAGTGGTCTAATGTCTCGCCTACAGTCTTACACTACCATAAAGAGAACAAAGGAGATCAGATCAGTGACGACCAACTCAGCATTAGATTTGAGTGCCATTGATTTGACAGGAAGAATGTGCCTAACAACTCCCTATCTTACTATATTTGCAATTTGAGTATTTCAAGAATTCTTTACTTTCATAGAGTTGAATAAATCGACAAAGTGCCATTTTGATTAGGCAGCCAAACTGCCAAACCAGGTAATCATTCATTGTTTCTTAGGGACAGTGAGGAATTAAAAAACTTGAAATTGAATTCTGTTCATTGTAACAATGCAATGAAATGTGCAACAGAGAGACAGAGAGGTTTTCTTAAGCATCCTATTATGTAAGAAATCTACCCTACCTTTTGTAATCGTAATTAACATTCTGTGTTTGGGAAATGTTGTCGGAAATTTACAGTACTTTAGGTAATCATGGTTTAGTTGAGGGCTTGAAAAAGCTCGATCCTAGCTCACTTGTCATTGTTTGGTGTGGCCTAGGTCTACATAGCTTTGAAAAAGCTTTGTCGTAATGTTAGTGTCATAAGACCCATAACAAGGACATTGGCCATGTGACACCCTAAAAGGATCATATATAATTGAGGTATTTTCAGCAAGGCATCATATAGGTATCAAGTCACTGTCATTTGAATTAACTTCAACTGTGCTCAAGTATGAACCATAGATGCTAGTATTGTTAATTTGATTTGTTTTTGTTTACAGGAGAATCAGTCCAGGGAATCGCGAGACAAGCAGCTGCTGTCAACCTAGAAATATCATGATAGCGAAGTTATGGGGGGCATTCAGAGACAGGTTGAATGTTGCTGTCATATTCTATATATTGTCGATAATCGAAATAGATGCAAAAGCAAATCATGATCTTTTCGAAGCTCGTTCCAACAACAATAATGCATGCTAGTGCATACTGCTTCATCTTGTTTAAGCACATTTTTAGTTAATTTTGGCTTCCCAAAAAAATGTTTAATATCTAAGATTCACTTTGAAACTTTTGAAAATATTAGGTTTAATTTGAAACCACCTCTAAACAATAGAGTTTAAAATGTAATAATGCTCTTTTTGAGGTGAAACCACCAACAATTAACTCCTCCTCACTTAGAGCATTCTTATCAAGAATGCTAAAATATTTAGCATTTATCATTTTAAAGTCTTACTTTATCAATTTTAACATATTACTTTACAATCCACCAAACATCAAAACTTCTATTATTTTACCATTTTATTTAAATACTCTTTTTTTATTCTTTCTTTATGTTTTTTTTTATTCTTTCTTTTTATGCTTTCAAATAACTACCAATAACTACCATTAAACAACTTTTTTGTTTTGTTTTACAATGTTGCTACAGTGGGCTGCTAGACATAGCAGGCTACTGTAGCTAGATTGCAAAAAAAAAAAAAAAAAAATTTGAGAGGTTTGATGGAGTATGACTTTTAGTAATTATAGCATTTTGTATCTTAAATTTTAGCATAAATAGTATTTATCCCTTTTGATAAGAATGCTCTTAAGCAACCACAAGGACAAGCTGAAGATCCCACTCATTTGAATTTACATTTGTTGCTTTATATAAGCAATATGCCACCTGAGTATGAGGCCGTTATAAATTTATAACTAACATTTTTTGCTTTGTAATTCGAATAAGGTAAATTAGTGCTATTCTTACGGTATAGCCTCAAACATAGACTCTCTGATAGTTCTCTTTCTTAATTTTTATGCAACATAGAATGATAGATACTAAGCTTTATGTTCTCTCTTTATCTTTCTCCTTTGATAATTGATAGTGAGTTTGTCTTTCTTACTTTGTTCACCAAGCACACTCTTTATATCTATTTTAATCACCACAAAGCATAACAATCTCTTTTTCTTTAATTCTTTGCCAGTAAGTATAAATGTATAATCAAATTCCCATAATATTAAGGCAAGGTATATATGCCTCGTACTCATTGAACGAATCTCTAAGTTCCCATTAAATTTGTCTTTTGTGACAACTCAATCTTTATAAAAACCCCCAACTCCTAACTCTAAAGCTTCAAATATATGTCCAGCAACTGTGCCAAAACCCAGTTTGTTCTCAAAAGTTATAGCATACAGAGGCAACTCCTTTTCACCAGTATTTGTAATTTGTTATACAAATGTCATACACATCAATTGAGTTTCAGTTAGTTTAGCGAATAAAATCTAAAATTTCTAAAAGTTGAATAGAAAATTTAGAGTTCAATCCTACCGGTACTAAACCAATCACTAATTAATGTGCTGATCTAATAATAAAGATCTATCATTTACTACTCTAATAAAAAAACATAACAATTTGAACTCAATATTTAACCAAAGATTAAAAATTGAACAGTGACAAATGTAATAAAAATGTGAGATGTTTTTAGTAGACAACGGGATAGTACGGCCCGTCATCTGTGGAATCATCTCTACGGTTGTCTGGCCGCTGCCCAATCACACAAACTATATTTTTCCAAAGAACAGATTTTTGTTACAAAACCTGTTCCCGAAAAAACAAGTATAGTAATCAGGCTTTCAATGTACGCACTGTTGCTTCAATGAGAACACAATAACAAAGTGTTTTCTCAAATCAGACACAACAAATGCACAAACAAAATGTTAAAAAAAAAAAATCAAAATTGAATCTAAGGGGCTTAGGGGCTCATATCAAGTGTAAAAGAATTGGATCTGTCATTGTGGGAACAAAAAAAAAAACCCAAACCGAGAAAAAGAAAAGAGAGAGTAGAGACACAAAAGTTTCAGATGCCAAAGCCTATTATTAGGCGGCACCTTTGGCTCTTTTCAATCTTTTCTCCTCCAAATCGAATTGGGTTCTTCGTTTTTTCCTTGTTTGGTGGAAAATAGAATCCCACTCGAGCCCTCTCTCTTTGTAATCATAGCCCTAAACCTATGACAAAAAAGTGTCTGTGTTTAAGGATATACATGTATTAAGAAAATCTTGTATGAGGTTTTTGTCTGGCCACAGAGAAGAGAGAAGACTGCAGAGAGTGAGAGTGAGATTGAGATTGTGAGAGGAAAGACATTGTAAGTTAAGTTGGTATTTATAGGATCGTTTCCTAGGGTTTTACGAGGTTACCAAACTCGATAACCTGCGGGGGGCTTAAAAGGCCAGTCCTGGTCAGGTCGAGTTTTAAGCCCAGCTCAATCTGGGCATAAGGGCCCATTGGGTTTGGGAGGATATCTCATAATTTATAGACCAATGGCATGCAATCACCCCCTCACAAGAATCAGCCTGAATTTCAAGTCCAGCCCAATTTGGGTATGAAGCGGACCGGTTATCCGGTTTCACAATTGAACTGGCGGTTAACGGGTTTTCTTACTTTTTTGCTAATTTCCGATTTTTGTGAATGATCAGACCGAATTAATATCCGATTTCCAATTGAATCGGTTGGTTAGGTCCGATTTTTAAAACAATGGTTGATACAATATATTATATTTTCAGAATTAAGCTATCTATATTTATTATTTTGAAAATGTTTTAAATTTTTGATAAAAAATGTTTTAAATTTAGTTTTTTTTTTTTTAAGAAAAACATAAAGCATTTTACATTCAATTATTATATGACGTGAGATATTTTGTAAATAATGTAATGTATTATTTGAATTTGTTTCTAGTGCTCTTTACAAATGATCCATCCTCTATACATTTTGAATTTAGGGATAGTAATTTTGCAACACCTCACTTGACCCATCCTTCCCCGCTTTACTCGCCTCATGTGGGTTTTCCTCGTGCCACAACGGTGGTGGGGTGGGTGGGGATAGGAATGGATTTTGACTTTTTAGATCCAACCTGCCCTGCCTCTTCTTGTATTGATAATGTTTAAATTGTAAATTTTGCATATCCTAAAACCCTACTATTTAAACAAGAAATGTGTTACGTCCACAGCATTTTTACAACATTTTTACAACAAATCATAGGTAGTTAGTTGTTATAGGTTCAATTTGAATTGAATCTAACACTAAGATTGCTTTTTTGCCCCAATAATAACAACCAGTAACAACCTGCTACTTAGGATTTATTGTAAAATTGTTGTGGACATATCATTTTTCTTTAAACAAACATATTATCAACTTATTTTTTTATATCCAACAAGGATTTTTGCCTCTCTTTTTTTTTCTCTAGTAAGATTGGAAATAAGGTACCAATTTAGTTATTTTCTTTTCCCTTTGTTATAAACAAATTTATATACTATTGAATAATTGGTTTTATATTATGAGATTTTTGTTTTTGTTGTGATATTATCTTGTTAACACTTTAATAATATTATTAAATTTTTGTTAAAAATTAGTTTGATTTGATGGGATAAATTTAGTTTGAATTTCAAGTATATTTTTATTAACGAAACATGTTTTATTAAAAACAATTGCAATAATTGTGGGCAAATTAACAAGAAGTAAAGTTTTACGGGGTAAGGAAAGACTTCACGGGGCCCCTAGTGGCAGGGATGGGGTAAGAAATTTTTCTCTATCATGCGAGGCGAGGGCAAAGACCCCATCCTTAGAAACCCACCCCACCCTATTGCCATCTCTAATTGAATTACCTAAAGAGGAAGCATATGTAAGTAAATCCATCATTTATATTATAAAAATTACAAGACTTTAATAGCATAAAAAAGTAATTATATCAAGAACCTACCAATATTAAGCAAAGAATTTGAAATAATTATCAATGAACTGAATGAAGTACCTCCTCTTTTCACACAAACCTCTCCACCCAAATCAATATCAAAGTGAAATAAAATGGATCAAATTAGATGAAATGGAATGAAATGGATGGAATGGACAAAGTGGACTGAATTGGATGGAATGGACCAAATGGACCTAAGTGGAATGTAATAGACCGAACTGGATTGAATGGACTAAAGTGCACCGAATTGGACCGAATAGACCAAACTACCATATTATATAGCTCAATATGAACATGAAAACAATAAATACTATGCTTCATCTTTTAGATGTTATATAGATACTTGAACAACATTCAGTCCAATAGGCTATATCATCGAGTCCAAATTTGTAAAAATTTTCAAAAATCTGAACTGAAGACAGCAGCGTGGGAAATTAGCAACTGGGAAAGACGTGTTCATCTACCACCAAAAGTGTAGGCTTTAATCATATTATCTTTTGTATAGTTAAGATAACATATCAATTTGCTCAATGCTTGGACGAGTATCCACCATTCAAACTAAAGCCTGATAAACCTAAGGCAAACTGTGCCAACCCAAGTACAATCCCATTACATTTTCTCTGTGCAACACCAAATCAACACCAAATGTAAGTTAAATACAGTCAAGTATTGGGAAATTCATCACTAAGCTAAATTTCTCTACTCTTTTTAGGCATTAATGTCTGTTTCAGCTCTGTTAACTGTGGGGTCAATTTGTCTTCTATCATATAGTCAACCAGCGAGTGATGCTTCTGCTACCTCTACTTGTACCTATAGGGCAATCAAACATTTATAAGAAAATTTACAGTCTTTTAATATGAAAGTCATGTAAAGGAGGGCACTAGAAGATGAGCAAGATCATAATACATGAAACTGATCATAAGAAATAGCAACTTAGAGACCAGTCCCTCACCATCACACTCAAATAGAGAGTTTAACCACAGAGAGAGAGAGAGAGAGAGAGAGAGAGATACATAAATATCTAGGGGCATGAAGATATCGTGTAAGATTAAAATGCTTTCTTTTAAGAACTAGGTGGAGGGTGAGGTCTGGCTTCAAGACACAGCAAGTGTGCGTGTGATTACTTATTACAAATAAAATAAAAGTAAATCTCAACTCAGAAAGGAACTTACAGACTTACAGTGTACAACCTGGAACCATTAGTGACGTTTTCTTTTACGCTTATGAGTCTTCAATTGCTTGATTAAGTATTGAATGATTTCTTTCATGCTGGATCTCCTTTCCTCCTTTAAGTTCCAAATTTCTGGTACTGCATACCTTCCACTGGCATTGACTTCATTTATTTCCAGCAGTGCTTTGGTTACAGCCTTGTATACATCCTCACCCCATTCATTCCTCAACTCTCGCAAATTTTCGTCATCTTCATCTATTTGTTCCTGCATTTCTTTGCAATTAGTGTCAACAGTTCTGTACATTACATACATGAATTATTAAGAAGGCATCAATAGATACCATGTAAAGAAAAAATTCACTTTTATTATAAGCATTTGAAAGGAATGATTCCTAAGGGTGTCTAGATGTCTCAGAAATTAAATTGCTCCTTAATTTGGTTCATGTCCTTATTCTGTACATTGACAGCTCCATAACAGAAATTGGTAGCCATAACAAAATTGATAATAACAAATTTAAACAGTGGAGACCAGTCATCATGATGGCTACTTATTTCCACATTGACCCATTGTGGAATTCCTACTTTTATTACAATTTGAGCAGGCTATAGGAATTTTTTCTAGGGGGGTTAAAAAACTTAAATTAAACAAAATTTAATTAAAAAAAGAACTTGAATATATTACGTTATTGGGAAAAAAAAAAGACAAATACATGAAGTTTTACAATTTTCTTCTATGAGTTTTCATATTCTGAAATTGTCTCATGATAGTTTATTATTAGTTGTCATTATCTATAGTCAATGTAAGTATGACCATTTTATTTTGTTAAGTTTGAATAATATTTTTGTTTTTATTTAATTTTGGTTATATATTTGTTGTTGTTTTTATAAAAAAATTTTAAACTAAATGACAAAACTCAACCCTACTTGCACGGTATAATTATTAACCCACATAACCACACTCATCCACACAAAAAAAATACACTAAGTTGTAATTTGATTGTGGGATAAGCTGATAAATTAAATTAGTAAAGCAATATTTAGTATATATATATATATAAATATGTTTTATTTTCAAGTCAGGGGGTTCATTTGAACCCCCTGAAGTGTATGTGCAGCCGCCCCTGAATTTGGGGTACAAAAGGACCATTGAATTTCCATGGGACATACAGAAGGTGCTCTCATTCTTTAAACCCTTATAAAAAGTCATACATTTAAGTGCAATAATGATTTAGTCATTTACTTCCATATGTAAGTATGACTTAATGGAGACATTAATTAGTTTGCATATGATTTTTGCCCAGAGTTGCCTATTTTCTGATATTATCAAGATACAACTAATTGAAAGGTCACAACGGCATGAAAAGTTGAATGAACATACTTGTGGTTCACCATTTAGCATAACAATCTTGAAGGGCTGCCATTGTGGATTTCTTAACCTTTCTTGCCATTTTGAACATAACTCAGCAGATATCTTCTTCCAGTCCATACCAGGGAATTTTTGTGAGCACATATGTTGAAAAGGTTTCCAGTCAATCTCGCCCATTCTTTTTATTCCCAAATTTGATCTACCATTCAACATATCTTGCAAGCTCTGCATGGTAGAACAGACAGGAGATCAAGCTATTAAGCACCTGTATTTTTTTTTTTAATCATGTTTTGAAGGTGGACCTAGCAAAAAGTCAGAGGTAATTGCCAAAAATAACAAAGGCAAATTGGTTGCATTTTTTTGTTAACTGTGTGCAAAAGATGAATGAATAGAGCCATACCTCCACTGTTTCTTTGCGAGCATCTTGTAGCTCTTGGTTAGTCATACGCTCTTTAACCGTCAGAACACAGTTAAGGCTTTCTAAATCTTGCATTGCATCTGTCTTTTCATCTAATTCCTTTCTCAAAGTGTGGATCTGAGCATGTAAATTATTATCACATTCTACAGTATTTTGAGCTTGCAATTTTCCTTCCAACTGCATGAGTTATAATCAAATTTTGATGTTAGCTTACCAAAAATCATCATCAAGTTAATTATAAAAGGAATTCAAGAAAATACTGTGATTAATATTTAGTTACTTACACAAAAGGAAATTGCATAAAATTAATGGAAAGGCTGTTGAAAGTGAAAAACCAGAATTATTACTGGCACACATGCAACTCTTCCAGATCAGCAAGGATATAAGGCTGCAGATATATTTGACATACCATTACAGGCATCCAACACCCCAAAGATATCAACAACCATGAGTAAAGCAGAGGACATTACAGATTCAAGTAGATAACAACATCCCATGTATCATCGAGTGCATCATCCAACCAATTCACATCATAAAATATTAATAAGAAGAGTGAAAAACTTGAAGAAGAAGAAGGAAGATTCTGTGAAGCATACACTTGGAACTATTTTGATATTTAGAGACAGTGTTTCCCACGTTTCATGAGACAGTGTATGGTTGAGACATCAATATGTTAAAAGGTTTCCTTCTAGTTAGCCAATGTTTATAGATACAGAGTAGAATTGTGTAGCAGTTACAACCATCTGTTAAGATTAATAAAGAATGCTTTAGCTTCTTCTAGCTGAATGCTAATCTTTATAGCACAGTTCATGCAAATTCTTTGACTTTTCTGTTAGAATGTAGGTTCCAAGCAGATGCTGGGACTAATCTGGCTATTTCAACCTAAATTTCGGCCACACTGCTATTTGCATAAAGGGCTACACTTCTGTGAAGTCATTGGAACTCAGAGGATGTTTTGGCCAACATAATAATATCGATTAAAACTGACAAAAGATTCTTTTAGCCCATTCTAGCTGAATAGTGATCTTTTTTTTCTTTTTTTCCTTTTATTGGTAAGTAATACATGCACTTAACAAGTCTCAAACCCACAACCTCACTCTCCACCCATTTTTATGGCAGAAGGAAGTGTCATTTGAACTAGAGCTCATTAGCTGATCTTTTATGGAACAGCTCATGCAAATTCTTTGACTTTTCTGCAATACCATATAGAATGTGGCTTCTGAGTAGACACTCGGACTAATCTAAGTATATAGACCCAAATTTCAACAGTACTGCTTTTTGTATAAACGGTTACTTGTCAACTTTTGTAAAGTTATTGAAACTGAGAGGATGTTTACCAAATATTTGGATATCTATTAAGACTGGTAAAAGACTCATTAGCCCCTTCTAGCCGAATGCTGATCTTTATAGAAGATCATGTACATTCTTTGGGTTCCCTGTAATACCATATAGAATGTAGCTCCTATTGACTGGCAATACAACAAACAGCCAGAGGTGTGAAGTTGCATTGCTGCAACTAGAGTCTTGCTCAGGACAAGAACTTAAAGAGAATCAACCAAGGTCCTATATAATGCTGTACCTTAAAATACTGTTTTAACTCCACTTCACAGTAAAGAAATGCTAAACCAATGTGTAATATTATTGTTAAGCTATCATGCTAGTTATAATAACCACTCTCATTGGCATGCAAAATTGAAAATTGAAACTGTCAACAGAACACCAGAAAGTTGCCAAAGGCATAAACTGATGCTGTATCACTTTTACATCCTTTAAGTACTTCTGCTACTTACTATCAACTGAATACAATTTATATTTTAAAACAATGTGGAATTTTTCAATTTTTGTAAACTTCCAGATGTTAAAGAGATGCTCAGGTGTCCAGTGACTACCATACTAACCTTTTCAATCACATTCATTAAATGTTTACGCTCCAGGTCATTGTGGGCCTTTCTCTCCTCCAATTCTTTAGCTTGCTGCTTGAGCTCTTTCTTTTTACATTCCATGGCACCCTCCAGCTTCCTGTTAATGGAATACATCTTTTTCTTCTCTGTGGAAATTAAAAAGTATGAAATAATCACAAAAGGAAAGAACATTTTATCAAAAAATGCAAGAGAAGTCTAGATGCTGCGCAAGACTATACTAGCTATAAGTACATTGATAGGCACAAACTAAACAGAATAGATGAATGAATGGAAGTACGACTAACATCAAAAGAGGACAGCAACACTCTCAGAGACATGTTCAGGCTTTATAAAGTATGTACTGCATTAAATAAATTTTAGAGACTGACAATAACATCCTGTATTAGCTTGCTTCTAGGAAAGATGCTACTTGCGAGCCCTTATCGACTAAGCACAGTTATTAGAGCTGGGATAGGAGCACTTTGGTTTCCACAGAGACAGGTTTGCCTATATCTCTTGACGTTTATTTAAAATAGAAAAGCTTGGATTGCATACTAGAAAGCAAAAGAGAAAAACTTGCTAGTTTGTCACTGAGAAACTGATAAAAGATCCTGCTAGTGCATTTCCTAACTTAATTCTATGCCATATGACTATATGAGCAATGAGAATTGAGAGGTCAACTATATTTAACTTGCAACCCATGACTGAAACACCAAAAGTAATCTAGATGATGTAAAAACTGTCATGCCATAAGAAAATTGTTCAAAGAAGAACCCAGAACCATTGTCTTATAGATGCCTACCAACTTGGAAAGGCCTATTTTACAGGCATTCAATGTCATGAACTTTGACATATACATGACATGACAACAATAAATAAGGAATAGGACAGTAAGCTTCTCCAATGACATGTTTCAGAAAAATAAGATACCTGCATGCAATTTATCTATTTCATTCACCAGCAGTTTAACATATGCAGAGGACTCAGAGTACTTGTGCTCCATTTCCAGCAAACTTTTCTGTTTGGAATCAATCTCCTTTGTAAGCCCCACAACAAGTTGGCGGACAGTAGCCGTTGTCTCATTATACTTATGCTCCATCTCCAACAACCTTTGGTTCTTGTAGTCAATCTCATTTGAAAGACTCACAGCAAGTCTGCGCACTTGATTTAGTTCCTCTTCGTTCTTGTTGTCTGACATTTGGACATAAATTTTGAAGTTGCCTGCAACATCAGTCAAAGCAAGATTAAGCAAAGAGAATATCAGGTGAACAAAAAGTGTCAGATTTAGTACTTTATCCATCCAGAAAATTAACAATATTTGGGTATATACAACAACAACTACAAAGCCTTAATCCCAAAATTTTGGGTTCAACTATAGATACTCAACAAAGTAGTCAAGATTGGCCACATGTATGTTCTATTCTATCTAAAGTCATACAATTTGTGGGTATACGTATCCTAAAAAATAATATCAACCATGAACTAAAATTATATGGCTTTTACAACCAATTTATACACGTGGAAACCAGAAACTCACCCTCCACCCATTTTAATGAGAAGCAAAGCTTCCTGCCATTTGAGCTAGAGCTCATTGACAAGCTTTAATTTCCCTCAAAATTTCCCTAACACCATAACCAACATCCTTTATGGAATAAATTGATGAAACTTATGGAACAGTCATTCAGTATATCTTAATTGTTTGTGTATTTCATAAATGAGAACGTCCAACTTAGCTGAGAGGGACCAAATATTTCAGCTTGAAAAGAGACATAGCTAAGGTGATTTAGGTTCATGAATTAAGAAATCTAAATTGACAAATCATTATGGCCAAATAACTAATCGTAAATTACTTTAATAAAGACATACCAAGACAAATACATCCAAACTGTTACCAAATCATAATCATTGAAATCATGATCATCATCATATACAAAAGAATCAAACCACATTCACTTTAACCCAGTCAAATAAAATGTGAAAACAGAGATTCCCAACACCCAAATCTTCCAAAATCCCCAAGAAAAAAGAAACCACTAAAAACACCCACTTTAAAAACCCATAGTAAAACATCTATACACTTACAAATCACACATTTTTTGCTTAACAAAACACAAACTTTTTCTTTCTTTATGGGTAGGTGGTCCATGCATACGCATTCTTGTGCTTAAGTTATTATTAAACATGAAATCCCACAAAAAACTAGACAAACGAATCAGAATGTACATAAATCACAACAATAATTGGAAACATAAACAGAAAAAAAAAAAAAACATGGATTGCCATTGGACCCAGATCTCAGAACACAATTTTTAAGATAACACAAGCCAATTACACCACACCCAAGAAAAGGAAAAGAAAGAAAAGAGACAATAAAAATACCAAATCTGAGTGGCAATTATGGAGAGTGAAAAATCAGGAGCTTTGCAATGTGAGAGATTTGTTAGGATCAGAGTTGCAGTGAAGACTTGAGGTACAAGGAAGAGGTGGGGAGAGAAAGGGTGGCAGAGGCACATAGCATTGGTGGTGGTACCGAAATGCCAAGTGGCAATGAATCAGAAATGTAAGGTCTTTCCGTTGGAATGCACTTTGTGAAAATAGATATTCAGGGACCACTGCTCTGACATTGTCGATTGTGTCTACAGTTTCAAAAAATAGAATTATTTGTAAGTTGATGCGAAAGTGATTATCCACTAAACTTTAATATGTTCAATTGTCCTCCTGAAAAATGATAAAGTTTTTTTTTTTTTTTTGGTAAAAGAAAAATGATAAAGTTTAGAAAAGAAGTAGTATTATTGGTAGATTTAAATAAAAGTGAATGCTAAAATTTAGAAAATAAGTAGTATTATCCGTAGGTTTAAGTAAAAGTGATTATTCGCATTCACCACTTAACGTCTCTAACAATAAATAGTATTATTGTTTTTTTATTTTCCATAAAAAAAAAAATTTGTGAAAATAGAGATTTGTTTAGCAAAATAAAACAAAACGGTAGAGATTTAAGTTAAATAATCACTTCCCTTAAATCATCTAATTCTCTCATGTTTTAGTTAGATGTGGAACACAAAAGATAGTATTTTTTTTTTTTTTTTTTTTTTTGAGAAAGCACAAAAGATAGTATTGATTTATTTATATGAAAATTTAAGTTTTTCAAACATATGGTTGTATTCAGATTAGAATTCTCTTCATTTGATTCACTCTATTAATTCTCTTGTTATAATAGTTGAATAAGAGATTTGTGATTCAATTTTCCCTTAAACCAAAAATCGATTGGTATCTTAGTCTGATAATTAATAACACAACTATCATAATTGGATGCCATAGATTGAAATTCTATACATATTAAAAAAAATCTTCAATTATCATTAAGTACCATTTTTAAATGGGGTGGCACACCTTAAGTTTAACCATAGATTCCAAAAAATAAACTCTCTCCATATCTATGTATTTCATTGATCATATAATCGCATCTTTAAATTTAGAAATTTAAAGGCAGCTAATTTATACTCATTTGAAAATTATCTTTCGTATTTGTTTTTGGTATTTAGTAGGATAAAATGTAAAGTTACCGAATATATAGGACTTTTTTTATAGAAAAAATATATAAGACTTCCGCAACCGAAAATTTGACATTTTCAACGGGGCAACGTTTTTTTGCTTATGTTGATGGGCAAGGATCTTCTTATAAAAGTAACATTAAGACTTGGACATATTAGTAAAAATAAACCTGGTTTTAAATACTTTATTTTAATTAATTATAAATATATTACAGATATTATAAATTTTATTACATAAGCCTCGCAAACTGATGTGTTCGCTTTTAAATACAATACAAAAAATAATTAAAAATTTTAGGGTTCTTGATGTAAAAACAATTACATTTATTATTGTCACATTAATTTGCAAATTTTGAAGTTTTAACATCTCACTACTCGCAAACACATGCAATGTGTGAGAAAACGTTATATAACCAATTTATAAGAATATAAAGTAAAATTTGTAGGTTAAATAATGCATGTGTTATTTATAAGTATTTTCTATTTTTTTAAGTTTTATGTAATTGAACATATAATGTATATTGCATTTGTAGGACTAGATTTGGTTCCAAAGCCCAAACGACTAGAAGACCTAGGCCCAAATAGCCCCACACAATGAATTTATAGAGAGTGGGCGGTAAAACTAGGCTTCTATGGGTTAGATAACAAGCACTATGGGCCAAAAATAACAAGGAAGTGAGGAAAAACAGAAGGTAATCACAATATTGTAAAAGAAATTTCTCCTCGGCCTTGGCCGAGGAGATTGGTTCTTGAATATATCACTATGAGACTTGTTTGTAGTTTCAGTTCTTTGTGCTATAGTGTTTTTGTTTGTTATTTCTCTAATCCCTCATCTCCGGGAGACCTTTTATCTTATGTAGACCCATTTAGATGATCCTGGTCTTCCATTTATTGATCACGCAAGTCACCACTCAAGTGTTAGTCTCATCAGGCATCTTCCCTAAACCCATGTGAGATGCGGCAATCAAGGCAACACTGTTCAAGAGTCTTCTCCACATAAATGCAATCAAGAGGTTTGGTGGGATGCATTAAATGTGTTGGAAGCCACCAGCTCTTCAATCACGTCAGTGCTAGCCCCCTTCCCCCAGCTCTTTTGGTACAGTAAGGTCTCATTTGATGATGTGATCATAAAATCCAAGGGCGTGGCCTCCTTGGCACAGTAATTGTCCTTCTCGGCTATGCTATGACATATGGCGTAATTACCTTACTCGAAATTCTTATACCCCATAGCATTCAACAACAATACATAGTGATATATATGCATGTGTGAAGAACGTAATTTAATAAAAAGATTTAAATTACGTAACTATAATATTGTTTTATATAAATGGAGGAAACGTTATTCAATTGATTTTTTTCCTAAATATATCATAATTGATTAACAAATTTGAACATATTAAAGAATACTAAACAAAAATGTACAATCACATTCCATGGAACACATTCATTAACTATTAAATTATTATATAAATTTAGAATTGTAAATTTTTTTCATTTCAAATATAAGTGTAATGCCTATATTATTGAAACTTGAATTTTAAAGTAATCTTTTTAGTATTTATCATTTTTATTGATTTTTTAGTACTCATATCTCTAATTTCTGATGTCTATTTTGTTTTTGTTTTTTAGACCAAAACTAAAAAGTTTGCCTCAAATAGAAATTTTTTTTCATACTTTTCAACTCAAAATTTAAGGGAAAAAAAAAAAGAAAAGAAAAGAAAAATTTGAGTCCAAAACTGAAAAGGCAACCTACCAAAAAGATTCAATTAAAGGCTCAGTTAGTTCAAATGGATTGAATTAATCTGAAGTGGGACCAAAGTGATATGCTGATGTGCATGAAATTGTAAAAAAAATCTTTTTTTTCCGGCTTAACTTAGGTGGTATAGTTTTTCCTATGACTGATATATTAATTTATAAATACAAAACAAAAATTTAATTTATTTTGTAGTTTATAAGACACTAATCAAATTCATTGTCATGTTAGTTTGAAAATTTTTATAGTAAAATTAGTAATAGATTTAGCATTCTCCTCTTCTAGCACTAGTATGATTTGAAAGACCAAATGACTACAGCATAAGTTACAAGCAAATTATCATACAAATTCAAGCCTCAAAAGCATGTTTTGTGATGTAATGGGACTTGATCAGATACATTGGTTGTAAAATTCCATCTTGTCGATGCTTTACAGAGTAGTGCTCAATCTTCTTGTTAGATCAAACAGTTGGTGGGGTTACTAAGAGCTCTCAAAGTTTCTATCTTTGTAGAACTTGCACTTTGAGTAGAGTGAGAGGTACTACCACTGATTAGATATCATTGTCATTATCTTCTACGCTTAAGAGGCTTGAGTGTCTTCAACTCTTCAATCATGTTCTTAATTACCTCTTTCAGACTGGCTTTTCTTCCCTCATTGAAGTTCCAAAGTTCTGGAGGTATGTAAGACTTGAGTGTCTTCAACTCTTCGATCATGTACTTAATTACCTCTTTCAGACTGGCTTTTCTTCTCTCATTGAAGTTCCAAAGTTCTGGAACTACATACCTCCCGCTTGAGTTGTAGTCATTCAATTCCAGCAATGCATCAGCTACAGCCTTGTAAACTTCCTCGCCCCATACACTCCTCAACTCCTTCAGCTTACTATCACCTTTATCAATTACTTCCTGCCTTTCAAAGGATTATAAGTCACAAAGTGAATGTAGATACGATTTAGGAAGTAGTATTCAAATATCTAATATGAGTTCAACCAATTCATTTTGTTATAATGGCAAAGACTGCTTTGTCCATCAAGACATTGGGACAGTCACAATGCTAATTCAACGTTGTATAAAATGTTCTGTAACTCTATTTTCAATTTTTCACAATAAGATTGCTGATGAATTGGTTATAAAACATCACTTGTGTTACAATGCTTCGGAATTTAAAACTGACTTTGTTTCATTTTTCATGATTCAAAGAATTGAGCACCCTATAATAATAGAAAAAACATATAATAATTCTATTTATTGAAGTTGGCCTTTATTCTGCAAGGAAAAATCTGGAAAAATCATCATACTGTCTATTGTAATAGACAAAACCAATGTCCCTTACTACTTCCTTGACAACAATGCCCTGACATATTTTTATCCAAGAAACATCTAAAGTTTCTATGGGTCTCAGGTATCCATATTTGCCTTGTCAAAATACATTAAAGCAAAGCATCAAGGAGAACTTTAAACCATAAGAAAGAAGTAATAAAAAGAAGGTAAAGAAAAGTACCTGCATTTTTCCATCAACAAATTCTGTTTTGAAAGGATGCCAAATTGGATTACTAACACTGGCTTGCCACAGTGAAATTAGTTCTGCTGCATTTACCTCCCAATCATTAGGGAATTTTTTTAAGCACACACCTTTAAACGGTTTCTCATCAACCTCACCCATTCTTTTGATTCCAAAAAGGTCTTGGTCATTCCAAATATCTTGCAAACCCTGTATGGTAAACAGAAAGACATCACTTCTTTTTGTTTTTGTTTTTTGTTTTTTTTTTTTGTAGAGGGCAGATATTAGTAAAACAAAAAGGCAGTTGAAAATATACATAAAAAGTTGAGCATTTTCAGTAAATATTAACCATGTGCAGAAGAAAACAAGAAAATCTTACATTTATCAATTCTTTGCAAGCATCTTGCAGCTCAAGGTTACTCATGTGCTCCTTTAGTATCAGAGTTTGGTTAAGGGTGTCCAGGAATTGCAACTCATCCACTTTTTCCTCCAGTTATTTTCTCAGGGCATCAATTTGGATGGTTGATATGTAGTCGTGTTTTGTAGAACGGTGAGCTTTCAACTATATCAGTTAAGATGTTAGCTTAATGTAAAGCTATAGTTGGAGTTGGCTCACAACAACTATCATCAGGTAAATGGCAGACAAAGTTCTGGCGAGAACGATATGGAATTCAATCTAAACAAGTTCTAGCTAGAACTACATGGATTCAGGGAATTGAACCTAAATTCTAAACTGGGCAGCAGATAATGGCAAAATATGCACATGCAACTGTAATTTGAATACCATGTTTCGCTATACAAACACATTTAAATTGTTCCATAGCAAATGAAGGAAACAATACTTGTAGATGACAAACAATGCATATGAATCATATGATACAAAGGTTGATATGTTGTTCAAGTAATCCTATAGGCATAACAAAACAAGAGGACCAGCTTTGCCCCGAAAAAAACAACCAACCTTGGATAATATTACCAGAACCTTTTATCTGACACTGCAAATGGAAAGAGCCTATATATGGCTACATTCATACACAAGGGATCATTTACAAAGTTTCATGTTACCTTCTCCCTCTCAATGAGTAAACTTTTCCACTGCAGATCAATTTGGGCCTCTCACTTCTCCAATTCTTTAACTCTCTGCTGCAACTTTGCATTTTGTTCAGCGACGAACTGTGCCCTCTTCATTTCTAAAGAATATATTATTAAGTATGAGATAAGCACACATGTTCTAGCACTTCAAAGTGCTGCAAAAGATAATGCTAATTCAGATTAGTCAGATCTCAGCTGCATAAAATAGAAGAATGAAAAGATGCAGAAGAATAGTAGAAGACAGAATCTAACAAAGATTCAATGCAAGATATACAACTGAAGCAAAGGTAGTGCTAAATTGACTGAATTTCACAAGGCAGTGAGAAACAAAGCCGCAGATTAAACGTGCAACACCAACCATAAGGGTAAAGAGGCAATGCTATTCATAAGGTTGCAATTCTCTAGAGTATTCAAATGGAGTCTACATGCTGGACTAGTTGATATTCGAACATGATTTATTCTCCCATTTCACGTATAAGTTCACTGCAATTATTAAAATACTAGCAAAGAATGCATTCACAAGCTTAATTAAAACTAGACTGCCATTATATACCAATCAAACAACCCTTCTGCAGATTCAGCCATTTTTAATACCATAGACACCATTATGCTCACTCTTTCTAGACAAATTTTCACACGTATAGTTGTGGGGATATTGCTTGGTTGCTTGAGTCTTGCCAGTTGCCAGAGCTGCAAAGCTGTTTTTGTTATCCAGAGGCAGGATTCCCATTTTGAACATATTAAAAGCTTTAGTCCCATCCCAATGCGTGAAAGATAATATGAACATGTTATAAGTAAGATAATATGAAAATGTTATAAGTGATATAACACAGGCATGCAGCGACCAAGAAAGCATGAATTCAACACATTCAATTTTTGGAGTGCATATGCATAATACGATAAGATAAGACTAAATAACTTTGAAGCAGATGGAATTTGAATTTTGAAACGAATTTGCTATTAATGAAGTGTAACATACCTTGAGAGTAAGCTCGCTGCACTTGCTGCAGCTTAGCTTTCTCCTCCATCATCATGCAAAAGGTCTCATCTAACTTGCTCTCCATTCCAAACAATTTTTCATTCTTGACACCAACTTCCTTGGCAAGGCTCACAACAAGTCTACGTGCTTTTTGCAACTCTTCAAGGATATGGGTGTCCATTTAAACCTAAAATATAAGGTGCCTTTAACATCAGTGATACATATACAACAAGATGCATCAAAATTTTAGAAATTTATACAAACTACTTTGTAATAAGCAAATACAAGGAAAATAGATCACTTGTCCAAAGTGAAATTCCTTTTTAGATTTGCATCTCTAAATGACCCAGATGACAGTTCCAGCAGCTGAAGACAAACAACTATAAAACAACTGGACAAGTCCATGAGACCTTCATGCAAGCTCTATAGCCAAATATTATCATATCCATAGCACACCTTCAAAGTAGAATTCTGATATATTAAAACCCTTCGGCATAAAATATTCAAAGTAGAATTCTAATTTATCAAAACCCTTCAGCATAAAATATTCAAAGTAGAATTCTGATTTATCAAAACCCTACGGCATAAAATATTCAAAGTAGAATTCCGAAATTTTAAAAATCCAATCCCGCAACTCTTGCATTTTTTTTCTCTATTTTATATATTCAATTCCTTTTTCTTGTGTGATAAGGGTTATTCTAATACAAAGCTGACGAGCCTAGGGCTAACGAGCCTAGGGCTGATGAGCCTAGGGCTGACGAGCCTGGGACTGACGACCCAGAGACTGACGACTTCAAATCTAGGGAGACTTGAGGCTGACGACCTCAAAGATACGGGAACCTGAAGGCGACGACCTCCATCAACAAACCCACCTTAAACGTACAGTCAAGCTGACGGGAACAGGCTGAAGAAGTTAGTCTGAACTCCGTCCACAACCTTACTTGACCCACACGCATACGCAAATGATTCTTGAACGACACGTCTAATTAAGGAGACTCCTATGAGGACAAGGATTCTAGGAGATGTGTGAGATCTAAGAATCACTCTCCTAATAGGAAAAGAACTTCTTGACCAAAGCATGTGTTTCAGCCCTACGCTACTATAAATACCACAAAGCCCTCTCAAAACAAGGTACGCATAGTTCACTTCAGCTCTAGCACTTTAGAGTTGCGAATAAAAGATTCCTCTAACTTGACCGTCGGAGGGTGTTTGGCCGGTACCACACTGGTGCCCTTTCCTAGGTCTTCATCCTTTGTGTTGTGCAATTACGTCGATAGGAGCACGTGCGGACCGTGCAGCTTACTGAAGATTTTAAGCATCATCAGTTGGCGCCGTCTGTGGGGACGAAGTAGTAACGTCGCACTATCGCTTCCCGGGCAAAAAGTTGCATGGTACTCACCCGCTCAATGGCTACCACCAACAACGTTCAAGCAGACGAACCGCGCGCTACCGTTCTGGAAAGACAAGTCCAAACACTCGTAGCGGCGGTTGAACGTCTGACCAAACAAAATCGTGACTTAGAGGAGCAGCTACGCCAGAAGAACGCGCGTCCTGGAATGCAAGAAGAAAATCAGGAGGAAACAAGCGCCGAAAGAAGGGATCCTGAAGCACCCGAAGGCAGCAACGCTCCGAGCATGCCGGAAAGGCGGGATACCAATCTGACTGCCCCTTCTGAAGTCTTACCACCCCACATCGCCGCAGAGATGCAGGAGATGCGGGAACGAATGAACGTGATGATGAACGCCCTCAAAGGACGAGTATCTACCGACCTTGACGACTTGGTCCAGTAGACTGATTCACCTTTCACGGCGCATGTCACCTCGTGCCCTCTCCCCCCAAAGTTTAGTATGCCGCAGGTAGAGAGCTACGATGGAACCAAGGACCCCCTGGACCACTTAGAGTCTTTCAAGACTATAATGCACCTTTAAGGAGTGCCAGACGAAATCATGTACAGGGCTTTTCCAACCACGTTGAAAGGGTCCGCTAGAGTCTGGTACAGCAGGTTGACGCCAAACTCGATTAGCACCTTTAAAGAGCTGGGTGCTCAGTTCATATCACACTTTATCGGGGGCCACCGGTACAAGAGGTCCAAGGCATGTTTGATGAGCATCAGACAGAGGGAAGACGAGACTCTAAGATCCTACATAACACGGTTCAACAAAGAAGCTCTTTCAATAGATGAAGCGGACGACAAGATACAAGTAGCAGCCTTCATCAACGGGCTACGAAAAGGTAAGTTCCTCTTCTCCCTGTACAAGAATGATCCGAAAACCATGTCCGAGGTACTTTACAGGGCAACAAAATACATGAACGCGGAGGACGCACTGATTGCAAGGGAAGATAAGCCTAAGAAAAGGGAAAGGCAGGAAGACACACGAACGGATAGGGGGCAAAAGAAGGTTCGGACCGAAGAGCGACGGGACGATCGCCGCTCCAAACCGCCCCCAGGGAGATTCACGAGCTTCACGCCGCTGACCGCCCCTATCGATCAGGTCCTGATGCAGATCAAGGACGAAGGGGCTTTAACCTTTCCCGGCAAGATGAAGGGAGATCCCAACAAAATACCAAGGGACAAATACTGCCGCTTCCATCGAGATCATGGACACGATACGGCAGATTGCTACGACCTTAAACAGCAAATAGAAGCTCTAATTAGGCAAGGGAGGTTGTAGAGGTTTGTTAGCAAAGAACAAACAGATCCACCACAAGACCAAGCTCCCCGACGAGAAAATGAACGCCCCAGACCGCCCGTAGACGACATAAAGATGATCGTGGAGGGCACCACGACCGCTGGGTCATCCAAGAAAGCCCGAAAGACTTATCTCAGAATGGTCCAGAACATCCAGTTGACAGGGTCCGTACCCAAAATACCGCGGACCGACAACCCCCTCATTAGATTCTCAGAGGAAGACGCACGACGCCTCCACCACCCCCATGATGACGCGCTCGTAGTCACCATACAAGCAGGAGACTACAACATGCACCGGGTTCTCATTGACAATGGGAGCTCAGCAGACATCCTCTACTATCCAGTGTTCCAACAGATGGGAATTGATAGGGAGCGCCTAGTTCCGACTAACGCCCCGCTCGTCGGCTTCGGGGGTACAAGGGTTTTTCCTCTTGGCATCATCACCCTGGCGGTGACCGTGGGAGACTACCCTCGGCAAGTCACGAGTAATGTAGCATTCCTTGTGGTCGATTGCTCATCCGCTTATAATGCCATCATAGGACGTCCCACTCTTAATTCGTGGAAGGCTGTGACATCAACATACCATTTAATGATAAAGTTCCCAACGGACTATGGAGTGGGAGAACTAAGAGGAGACCAAGTAGCTGCGCGTGAATGTTATGTAGCGATGATGGAAATGGATGATCATCACCAGTCTATGAACATCGAAGAACAGCGTACAGCGACGGAGCCTGTAGAAAAGCTCGAGGAGATATCTCTCGACGACTCCAAGCCAGAACGCACAACCAAGATCGGCACTCTTGCAGACCTGACGGTACGCCGGGAACTCACAGCCTTCCTCAGAGAAAACCGGGACGTGTTCGCTTGGAGTCACGAAGACATGCCTAGCATTGACCCATCGGTTATAGTACACAAACTGAACGTATCACCATCTTTTCCGCCGGTTCGTCAGAAGAAAAGGGTCTTCGCCCCAGAAAGAGACCGGGCAGTAGCGGAAGAAGTCCGCAAGCTACAAGAAGCAAGCTTCATCAAAGAGGTCTACTACCTCGAATGGTTGGCGAACGTCATTATGGTAAGAAAGGGCAACGAAAAATGGAGGATGTGCGTAGATTTTACAGATCTCAACAAAGCGTGCCCCAAGGATAGTTATCCTCTACCAAGGGTCGACCTCCTGGTGGATTCTACGGCCCAACACCAGTTGTTAAGCTTTATGGACGCGTTCTCAGGATACAACCAGATCCTAATGGATGAAGCTGATCGAGAAAAGACTTCGTTCGTAACAAGTTAAGGGCTTTTTTGCTACAAGGTCATGCCATTCGGCTTGAAAAACGCAGGTGCGACATACCAGAGGCTTATGAATAAGATGTTCGTACAGCAAATCGGGAGAAATGTCCAGGTATATGTCGACGACATGCTGGTAAAAAGCCAAAGAGAAAATGATCATTTGGGAGACCTCAAGGAAACCTTCGACACCCTTCGGTCCTACAACATGAAGCTAAACCCAGCCAAGTGTGCCTTCGGAGTGACAGCTGGAAAATTCCTAGGATACATGGTGTCCCAACGAGGTTTTGAGGCCAATCCGGACAAAATCCGAGTTATAATGGAGATGACGCCTCCCAAAAGCATGAAGGAAGTACAGAGCCTTAATGGCAAGGTCGCCGCGCTTAGCAGATTCGTATCCAGGGCGACGGATAGGTGTCTCCCCTTCTTTCACACACTGAAGAAGTCCTTTAAGTGGACGGACGAATGCCAACAAGCATTTGAAGACCTAAAGACCTACCTATCATCGCCGCCACTATTAACTCCCTCCCAACCACGTGAAGAACTGTTCCTCTATTTGGCCGTTTCTCCAGCAGCTGTCAGCGCAGCCCTAGTGAGGGAAGACAACAAGGTACAAAGGGCGGTGTATTACGCCAGCCGGGCACTCCATGGAGCAGAAGAAAGGTACTCGCCAATAGAAAAACTTGTCTTCACTCTAGTAATGGCGGCCCGCAAGTTTAAGCCGTACTTCCAAGCCCATTCGGTGGTTGTACTGACTGACAAGCCCATACGGCGAGCAATGAGCAGTCCCGAAGCCGCGGGACGTATGGCCTTATGGGCGTTAGAATTAAGCGAGTTCGACATAAAATATCGCCCCCGCACGGCCATCAAAAGGCAAGTGCTCGCTGACTTCATCGTAGAGTTCATCGGTAGCGAGGGCCAAGGAGCGGAGAGTCCCCGGTGGAACGTGTTCACCGACGGGTCATCAAGCAAAAGAGCTGGCGGAGCAGGAGTCGTACTTCGTTCTCCGGAGGGCGACGAGATCAAATGCATGGTTCGGCTAGATTTTCCTACAACCAACAATGAAGCAAAATATGAAGCCCTCATAGTAGGCTTAGATCTTGCCAAGGCCGTAGGAGCCGTAGACACGGTAGTCCATTGCGACTCTCAGGTAATTACTAATCAGATAAATGGTGACTATGAATGTAGGGGGGAAAGAATGAAGATGTACTTGGAACAAGCAAAAAGGAAGGTAGACGAGCTTCAAGCAAAAGTTGTTCAAATTCCAAGAGGAGACAACGAGCAAGCTGACCACCTTGTTAAAGTTACATCCGCGGAACACGTAATCGTCCCTGGCAAGGTACTATCTTTTACTCAGCTCGCACCACTAATAGATGTCATCAGTATGCAGGAGGTAAGATCCGAAAATAATTGGACCACCCCTTTGGTCGCTTATTTCAAAGAGGGCGTCCTACCTGAAGAAAAGGGAGCCGTAAGGAAGCTGAAGGTCCAGGCGGCACGATTTATCTTAATAAGGGGCATCTTATACAAAAGGAGTTTCTCCCGACCATACCTAAGGTGTCTAGGGCCCGAAGAAGCGGATTACGTCATGAGGGAAGTACATGAAGGAATCTGTGGCAATCATTCAGGATCACGATCGTTGGTTCACAAATTAGTCCGGGCCGAATACTATTGGCCGACCATGCAAAAGGACGCCCAGACATATGTCAAGTCGTGCGACAAGTGCCAACGGTTCAGTAACATCATTAGGCAGCCAGCTGAAGAGATAACCCCAATAACTGCTCCGTGGCCATTCGCCCAATGGGGGTTAGATATCATGGGCCCATTCCTGACAGCAGTAAGGCAGCTGAAGTTCCTAATAGTCGGAATCGACTACTTTACCAAATGGGTAGAAGCTGAACCCTTGGCCACTATCACCGAGAAGAACGTACGAAGTTTTGTCTAGAAGAACATCATTTGCAGGTTTGGAATTCCAAGGGTCCTGATCTCGGACAACGGTAAACAGTTCGACAATAACGCCTTCCGAGATTTCTGTTCACAATTAGGGATCAAAAACCATTACTCTTCCCTTGCCCATCCCCAAGCCAACGGACAAGTCGAAGTCACGAACCGATCCTTGCTTCGGATAATCAAAACTCGGCTCAAGGGAGCAAAAGGCATATGGCCGGAGGAACTACCCAGCGTACTATGGGCATACAGGACAACTGTCAGGACCCCCACAGGAGAAACTCCATTCCGGCTAACATACGGAAGTGAAGCTGTTATACCAGCTGAGGTCGGGCTCACGAGCTACAGAGTGGACCATCACGACGAAGGAAGGAATGACGAAGCCAGGCGTCTAGAGCTTGACCTAACCGACGAAGTTAGGGCGACAGCTGAACAGAGGCTCGCGCGATACCAGAACCTTATGGCTAAACACTACAATTCCCGAGTCAAGCACAGGAACTTCGAAATTGGAGACCTCGTCCTAAGGAAAGTAATGGGCACCTCCAAAGACCCTACGCAAGGAAAACTCGGCCCGAACTGGGAAGGGCCCTATAAAATAGCATCGTGGCTAAGGAAGGGCACCTACCACTTGGAGACTTTGGACGGACTGAAACTACGCCATCCATGGAACGCCGAGCACCTCAGAAAGTACTACCAGTAGGAAACAAAGAACACTACTCCTCATTCCTAGTCTACTTCCTTTAGTTATTTATTTTAGTTCATTACAATACATTTAAAGCCCAAAAGGTTAAAGTTTATTCATTTTTGAACAATTTTATACTTATGGATGCTTTCAACACAATAAGAGGAGTTTATTCAAAAACGACTTGTGTAATTGTTAAGTAGACAGAACTACTAAGTCCACAAAGTAGACGAAGCCACCAAGTCCGCAAAGTGGACGAAGCCACCAAGTCCGCAAAGTGGACAACCTAAAGCCCACAAGGTGGACGACCTTAAGTCCACAAAAGTGGACGAAGCTACCAAGTCCACAAAGTGGACGACCCGCAGTCCGCAAGGTGGACGACACTAAAATCCACAACATGGACGACCTAAGTCCACAAGAAGGACAGAACTAAAGTCCACAAATTGGACGGATCTACTAGTCCATAGAGTGAACGACCTTAAGTCTACAAAGTGGACGACCCTAAGTCCACAAAAGTGGACGACCTTAAACCCACAGAGTTTACGACTTTATTACTTTGTCCACAAAATGGATGGATCTACTGCAAAAGTGGACGACCTCACCACAGGGTGGACGACCTCACCACGTAAGTCCAACGAAGTGGGCAGACTCGTTAACCGACAAAGGTGACGGACCAAGAACCAAGTACCACCCACAAAGGGGACGAACCAGTTACCAAATAGACGACCTCAAAATAAACAAGTCTACTATCTAAATACGTCAACGCTTTTGCAAAAATCAAACTGACGATACAAGAGCATCAAATATAAATAAACACGATTGGGAGTAATAAAGATTAAATACTACGGAATCAAATTGTCTTTACAAAAGCCCAAAACACGAGCGTCAAGCGTCGAAGTTCCTTACAACTTAAAAAAAAAAAAAAGAAGAAGAAAAAACTATTCAAACTATTCATTACAACGAAGTTTATAAAGCTGGAGTAATTGATGGAGACGGAGCTATGATAGGAGTAGAAGCATCTTCGGCATTGGATTTTTCTGCAGACGAAACTACATTGACGGGTTTATCTACGGCTGGCTGGCCAAGGACGAAGCTGCCATCCCGTGAGTCCACCTTGAGCCGTGTGGTCTCGTCGGTTTCCTCAAAGACGGAACCTCCTGCCGAAGTTGACGGAAAGGGCTCGTCCATATTGATCTTGGAAAGATCCAGGTCGGGATAAGCAGACTTCACCTGCTTTAGGCAATCCTTGAACCCGTCAGCGTAGTAGACGGCACAGGAGTCGATAAAGGATTGGGAATCCTTGAACTTTGTCACGGCGTCAGCCCTAGCCGTCTCCACTTGACTTAGAAGGCTTTTTAGATCCTTCTCTGCTGTCAGCTTCGCCTCGTCAGCTAAGCTCCGCTGACGGATCTCCTCCTCCAGCCTGGCCGTCAGTCCTTTCACTTCTCCGGCAAGATGGACGTTGGCCTCCTTGTACTACTGCTGCGCATCAACGGCATTCCTGAGGCGAACATGCAGATGGGAGACCATCGCTTCCTTGGCAGCACACTTGTCCCGCAAGAACTTCATCCGAACCAAGGCCTGCAAGACATAACAATGGCGTCAGTCACCTATAATCTCGTCCAAGTGACGGAATATGAGAAAGAGAGCATACCCAGGTAAGGTCAAACAATCCTGACGACCCTATCTCGTCCGTCGCCTGCTCGTCACATAGCTTCATCTCCTCTTCCTTTAAGATGGACTCCGCCACCTCCACAGCATAATCCTTGTGGGTAAGGAGGTGACGAACAGGATTAGGAGTGATGATCCCTGGCGCCGTCATCAAGCCTTTGCCTGACCCATGAGAAGCTTTTAGGGGCGATGGCTTCTTGGTAGTTTTATCCCCAGAGGAAGGGACCACCTTCTTCCCGGACCGGTCGTCCGCCCCGTCAATCTTCCTTTTGACGCCTTTCTTCCCGACGGGCTTGGGAGCTGACGACGGTGTCGCCTCACCTCTGGCCCTCTCCTCATCCTGTTTCTTCTTAGCAGCGGCAGCACGAATTCTTTGTTTTGCCGTCTCCATTTCTGTTGAGGATAAAAAGTGAGTAAAAACAATAACAATGTAAGAAAAGTGACGGAGGTAACTAAGAGATACTCACGTTGACGGGATAATTCGTTCAGCCTGCGAGCCTCTTTTGTCGGTTCCGGACCACCGCAATATAAGTGAAGGGCGTCAAGGGTAATCAGGTCCCGACACCTCCTCTCGTCCAAGGGGATAGACGTCACCCGACGGATGAAGTCCTCTTGCTTCGTGGTCACCCGTGGACGAACGTTGGCTGAAAAGAAAGAAACGGGAGTTAGAAGCCAAGTAAAATAAGCAAAGTAAAGAAGTTGACGGGGTCGACCTGAATCCCTAACATATGCCCAGGTGTTGTCAAAAAAGCCGTGAGGCATTGACTCCCACTCATCCTGACGGCACACCCAATTAGTCTCTTCTACGAAGAAATATCTTCCTTTCCATTTTCTGTTTGAGTCAGGCATATCTGACACCAATTTCAATTCCTTCGTCCTTACTGAAAAATGATAAAACCCCTTGGACGAGGAAATGTGTTGGGGACGGTAGCACCAAAAGAACTCATCCAGAGTTAACTGACGGTGCCCGCCGCTAAGACGACCCCACAAAATCTCGGCACCAATAAACGTCCGCCATGCGTTGGGAGCAATTTGGCTGACGAAGATGCCCAAAAAATTTGCTAACTAACGGTGTAATGCCGTCAGTGGTAATCTCAAACCCGCGGCAAACATAGCGTCATACATGCCCACGTCTGCCGTTCGGCCTGAATAACACCGTTCACCCTCCTCGGGGAGACGGATTGGGATGTCATCTGGAATCTGGTAGCGGGCCCGTAATGTGTTGAAAA
Source organism: Castanopsis chinensis (assembly GCA_032878915.1). Taxonomy (NCBI): domain Eukaryota; kingdom Viridiplantae; phylum Streptophyta; class Magnoliopsida; order Fagales; family Fagaceae; genus Castanopsis; species Castanopsis chinensis. The sequence goes on from JAVQMG010000126.1 coordinate 27,793,110, forward strand.
CATTTTTTGACATCGTCGGCAAGAAGCCGTTGACGGACCATTCCAGGGGGAGGATGAAAGGACGGTCATCGCCAGGAGCTCCAGAGGTGCTCTCTAAAGTTTCCTCGTCACCATCATCCTCACTCCCGTCACCAGCTCTCTCTTTCTCCCTACTATCCCCATCCTCACTTTCTCTACCACTTCCTTTCACCTCGTCAGAAGAATGGGCTGATGTGTCCCTTTCTGACGACCAGGATGAGCCCTCCTCGGGCTGATGACCTGATGGGAAGACTTTGTTGTAACCCGCTCCTTCACGGACTGACGATTGTTCACTCGACATCTGACTACCTACAAACGATGGTTTTTGTTCTAAGAACCTAGGCCGACGGCTTCGCTAAAGGTACAGGGTAGAAAAGTAAAAAGAATTGAAAGAAGAAAAACTTACAAGTAAAATGTCCTGTCGTAAGATGACGGTCCGAAAAGCTTGACGGCTTCAGAATAGACGAGGCTGGGAAATAGACGGACGAGGGTCGTGAACGTGACGCTTTGGCTCTCAAAAATTACAAATGTTGGAAAGTTTGGAATAAGGGGAATAGGAGATATATATATATAGGAAGAAGGGGGCACGGAAGACGAAGCGACGCGCTCGTCACAGATGGAGGCGAATCGGTTTGAGCCACGTGTCCTAGCAATTAATGAAGGCCACGCGAAAACTTAAGTATATACTCCATAGCTCATCAGGAAAGACTGACGAGGTTATGGAGTAGGGGGCAGCTGATAAGGGTTATTCTGATACAAAGCTGACGAGCCTAGGGCTGACGAGCTTGGGACTGACGACCCAGAGACTGACGACTTCAAATCTAGGGAGACTTGAGGCTGACGACCTCAAAGATACGGGAACCTGAAGGCGACGACCTCCATCAACAAACCCACCTTAAACGTACAGTCAAGCTGACGGGAACAGGCTGAAGAAGTTAGTCTGAACTCCGTCCATAACCTTACTTGACCCACACGCATACGCAAATGATTCTTGAACGACACGTCTAATTAAGGAGACTCCTATGAGGACAAGGATTCTAGGAGATGCGTAAGATCCAAGAATCACTCTCCTAATAGGAAAAGAACTTCTTGACCAAGGCATGAGTTTCAGCCCTACGCTACTATAAATACCACAAAACCCTCTCAAAATAAGGTACGCATAGTTCACTTCAGCTCTAGCACTTTAGAGTTGCGAATAAAAGATTCCTCTAACTTGATCGTCGGAGGGTGTTTGGCCGGTACCACACCGGTGCCCTTTCCAAGGTCTTCATCCTTTGTGTTGTACAAGTACGTCGATAGGAGCACGTGCGGACTGTGCAGCTTACTGAAGATTTTAAGCATCATCATTGTGCAATGTTTAAACGAAGCAAAATTTGTCATTTCAAACTTGACAGGTCACAAACGCGTTGATACCTAGTGATAAATTAAATTGATTAATTAGCCAAGTTATTAATTAATCAAGTTAACATACAAAATCACGTGGCAGCACAAACAAATCACCAAAACTAAAGCATGCAGCGGAAAAATAAAAGACACGGTGATTTGTTTACGAATGGGAAAAACCTGACGGCAAAAACCCCACCGGGTGATTTAAGGTCACCACTCCTAAAACTCCACTATTATCATAGCAAGCGATTACAAGCAAGGAATCCCAAGTACTTTACCAACCTACAGTTGAACCCTTACTCCAATACCCAATTGGACTTGCTCTGTAGTGACAGTTTCTCCTTTCAATGCACGGCTCCCAAGTACGTGACTAACCAATTGCGTGGATCCTAGTACGCGACTTCAATTCACCAACTAGAGAGAGAGTTGTTGGTTGCAAAGTTCTTTAAATCATCCACACGATGAAGCTCAAGAAGATGCTCGGTTACAAAACCCTACGGTGCACATTACACAACAACTTCTTCACAAGAGATGAACTAGGGCATAAACTTTGTCTTTTTGATCACAAATTGCATGAACAAGAATTACTCAATACTTGTGCAACTTGCATCTATTTGACGGCCCTTAAAACAATCCTTTTATATGTCTAGGGTTAGGAGAAAAGAAGTCCCAGAAACACATTCACGGATTGGAATTAAAATAAAACTGAAAATCTGTTTTTTTTAAATCTCGACAGATAGAGGTGTCGAGGATCTGTCGAGAAGCTGTCGAGCCTCGGGGTTGAAACAGCTTCTAAAGCTCGATAGATGCATGTGTCGAGACCAGGTGTTGAGTTTTAATAACTTGCACTTCCTTGCTTGTTTCTTGGACAGGCGTGATGACTTCAACACTGAATCTTGAAACACTGTTTCTTGAAGTGTTAAACACATCCTAATTCTACCCAATTACAAGTAAAGTGCGTTTTGTCTAAGGATAAGCCAATTACATAAAATAGTGATATATGTCAACAACTTGAACTACATATGTCCTAACAAAACTCATCTGTTCAAATACTCGCCCATCATTTTCTTATTATTGTTATTTGATATTTCACAACTTATCTAATCAACCTTATATTCTAGCACTAATCACAGCTAGGAAGCACGGACACGGGTACCAGTACAATACGGCGACATGAGCAATTTTTGAAAAACTATAACATGGCATAGGCGGTACGACACCCCAAATAAAGTGTCTATGCTTCCTAGGATCAAAGTGGCCATAATTAAAAAAAATAAAAAAATGATAGTGTTGATCCCTTGAATTCAACTATTCAAGAGGCTGGAATCTTCAAAGAAGCAAAGCTTATTATCTCCTAAAATGACGATAAATGTACAGTATTATGTTATAAGAACAATACAAATGTACAATTCACAGTTTTTTATTTTTTTTTAATAATTAAAAGTTAGGTCTAAAGAATTCAACATTGTATGAGAATGTTTCATTAAGCAAAATCTTGCAACAAAATATGATATTTAATTAAGGTTTATATAATGGACAACAAGTCAAAATGAGACATTGAATTAAATTAAGTAAGAACTTCTCATTAGCTTATTCTTGTCAAAAAACCATTTAGTTCCTTAACTTAAACACTTTCTAAACACGCACACAAATGCATGCTTGTATATCCCTGCCTGGTAATAAAATTGGACTTTAAATAAGAGATTTAAGGTCCAATTCTCGCCGACACCAAAAACTGAATGGTATCTTAATTTGATAATAAATAGTCATTATCAAGAGCGGATGCTTAAAACTTTCTTTAAAAAAAGATGCATGCTTGAACATAGGTATATATAAATGTGTATATATTTTGAGCAAATTGTAGATTGAAGTCTACACACTTTCTAAAGCGTCTTTCACTCAAAGAGTATTCCAAAAAAGAAAAAAGAAAAAAATTAAATGCAAATGTTAATCCAATGCCATGGATTTACATGACCAAGTAACAAAAATTGAATAGCGGTTAAAAACAAATAAACACTCATTTTATAATAAATAATAATAATAATAATAATAATAAGTAGAAAGTAGAGAGTACCTGGAGGAGAAGGAAGTGAAACAAGTTTCACTCACAGTCACAGATAAGAAGAAAAGAGAGCAATGGCGGTAGCTAAGCCCTATATATAGCCAATAGCCAGGCCCATTAATATTCATCACCTTCTTTTCTCTTCGAACAAATAAAAATGACCCACGTACGTATCATGCAATGTATCACGAAACTGAATGACAGATTTTTATGCATTCAGCAAAGAAATGAAACAAAAATCCCTTCTCAAAATAAAAAAATTTAAAAAAAAAAACAAAAAACCAAAGAAATGAGACATGTATGTTTTTTTTTTTTTTTAATTATTATTATTGTTTGTATGTTACATTCTTCGTGATCGTCCTGGACTGGAATTTTCAATGTTTTTCATCATGGTAACAAAATTTTAATGAGGGGAGGTGAAAATGTTAGTCCCAATAAATACTACTATAAGCATATGAGGGAGAAATTATTAGAACCATTCATGTGAGAAGAGGGAATACGCATTTATTGTATTCCGGGAGTACCTAATAATTTTTCGCATATAAGGTTAGGAATACCAATATCATTAATTATATAACATAGCAAAAACATAATTTTAGTGGTGAGTTTAGATTAAAATTAATAAAAACTTGTCATATAAGATTTATTGTGAAATTATTATGAAGGTAACATTACTCTTATATCTTGTATCGGTGACACTTTTCAGTTGACTTGATATATAAATTTTTTACTCTGGTTAATGATTGTCCTCAAATATTTGTTAATGGATCATTTTTAAAAAGTTTTAATATCACTTTATATATATATATATATATATATATAACAAATCAATTTTTTTTCTTATAAAAAGTATTTAAAAATATTTCTTAAACCAATGCACACATCAGTTAACTTTTCCCTAAATTTAAATTTTTGTATTACATGTTTGCAAAGAGTCTTATACTTTTAATCTAATCCGTGTTATAACAATCTAATTATAAATAATAATAAAAAATTTAAAAAAACAAAACAAATGAAATGGATTCTATCTTTCATTTTTCATAACTGCACTCGATTTTCATGGCTTAAACAGTTAGATAGTCTTCATAGCTTATATGTTACCAATATTATTCGGTAATTATTAAACGAGCTGTGACTTTCCATGACTCAGAAACTGACACCACAAATTCAAAACCCACGAAGAATTGTTCACAAAATTGCAAAGCAGCAATGTTCACCATTAGGAATTGCACTTCCATCACCTTAAGCAATGAAAAGAAACAACACCCATAGCTTCGCAGTGGCATCAATAATAATGGGAATTTGAACAATCTGTTCTAATCTATTTTCAGAGATAAAGAAACAACTCTCTCCAACATTGCAGTTGATCCCTGAATTGGGATACCAGTGTACACCAAGGAACAATGGACGTGGAACAAAGTAGAAAAGGCTCGCAGTTCAGCTGAAGTTAATACATGCCCCACATGCAGTACTATAAGCAAGAGACCTAAGCCTATTCCATCTTTGTGCGGCTAACTATTTATGAAGTAAGATACAAGCCAGGGAATGTGGATAGTAGCAGTCACAAGTTTGGTATTTCATTATTCATCAAGATGACTATGACTCCAAAACTAGACTTCGGAGTCAAATATTTTCTAGTAAAACACTATAGACACCATAGCTTCCAGAGCTGCTGAGTTGACAAAGTTATTATTGATTCTCATATATGCCTACCATTGACACTACTTTATTGCTTACCATTAACAACTTGCCACCTCAACAGTTGTGAAGAAGTTGTCCCTTTAAACTTATAACATATTTCCATCAGTCATGTACACAAGTTTTGTTCTAACCCAATGGTATTTGATATTTCTATATTTCAATCACAGTGTGTTGTTAAAAGTGCGTTTTAAGTGCACTTAAGCTCAAAGTTTGAAGCCCTAAGGCTCCATCGCTTTTTGCCTCAAAAGCTAAGCTCATTCAAAGAAACACGCTTTAGGTGCGCTTTTTGGAGCTCTTTTATATTTTTCAAAAAAAAAAAAAAAAAAAACTAAAACTGAATAAAAGCTATAAGATCTTGACATTATTGAAATAAGCCATTGGTTTTGTATATTTTTAGTGTAAATTACTTATAAAAAAAAAATATATATATATATATATATTTTGAGTCTAACTTGTCCTAAAATATTTTGTTCTAACCCTCCCAGATCTTGTCCCTTTTTAATTTTTCTCCTTGAAGTAGTAACCCACCTTGTTCCTTGGTACCAATTACCATGTTGCAATGTCCTCATATTCTTAGCAAGGTTTTGAAACCCGGACCGTTCATTGAACCGTAAAAGGGAGAGGTTCAAGGTTTTTGAGGTCGAACCGAGGTTGAACCGGGGTCGAACCGAGGTTGAACCGGGGTCGAACCGTGATGATGCCATAATTAATTTAATAATTAATTAAAGCCTAAATATAGATATTAAATTTATAAAACTAGTAAAATTGACTAATATATTTATATATGTGAGGGAAATTTAATGATTTTCAAGCATATATTTAATATTTAAATAAGAAAGTTAATAAAATAAAATAATAATCATGAAAACATTAAAATTTATTATTAATTTTTGAAGTAATGTTGAATATCTTTGAAGGATTTTAATTATAATTTTTTTTATTCCTTGTAAGAGATGGATAAAATTGTATTAAGTTGTTTTTATTAAAAAAAAAAAAAATTGCTAAGGGGTTGGACCGCACGGTTCTTGACCGGTTCAAGCGGTCCAACCCCGGTTTTAGGGGTTCACGGAATTAACTAAAAATACGGTTCTTTAGGCTTAAAAACCGGTTTTTATTCCGGTTCCCGATTTTCACGGTCCGACCTCCCGGTCCGGTCCGGTTCTGACAACAGTGATTCTTAGCTCATTCATGAAAAAAAAAAAAAAAGTACGACATAATATATGTGGTAATTGTTTAGTTACTTTAGTGGATAATTTTGAACATGGCAAACAGTCATTAAGTAATTAAATTATTAGCTAATATTACTAATTAGTCATAGGGCGTTATAGATATAGAAGATTTAAGAAAGGATATTACATGAAAGTACTGATATCTAGCTTATCCAAAAAAATAAAATAACTTGACTTGCAATTTTTGTGTTAAAATTGCAAAAGTAGGGCACATCTAAATGTTATATGAATTATATAAAAAGTTTTATTTCAATTTATATGATAATTTGATCATATGATTGTTACACTTCTCATTAATAATAATTTTTAAATTATTTTTGAAAAATGTGAGCTTCACTTCATTCAAGCGTGCGCTTGCACTTTGTGCTTTGCGCCTAGGCTCCAAGAGCCCTCTGCACTTAAGTGCGCCCTTCACTTTTACCAACCGTGATCACATATGGTTATGTTTGGTAGATATGGAACTACAATGGTAACTCAAATACTCAAGGAACAAGGGAAAGAAAGAAGTTTATTTTAAAACACAAGTTTTAGATTGAAGGCTACACTGCATTTTCAAATAGATTTTTCCATCAAGTTTCCCATCCATCGAACAAGAAGAATGATAAATATGCAGTTGCTTTCCACAAGTTGTTCAATGGAGAGAAGACGTCTCTCCGATATGAAACACAATAAATTACAGAGAAAACATGCCTTGAACACCCGCCACCATCACGTAAGTGGGTAGCTTATTCCATCTCTCAGTGACATGTCTTCCAAATTCCACTACATTGTTCCGTTAGGGGACTCTCATATATTATTTCCTGCAAACAAAGCAACAATGTTTTCATGTGAGAAAAATACTGAATATGGCTTTCCTTACAAGATACTGAAATCTTGGGTACATTAAAGCTATAAAAACAAACTGAGCTGAATACAAATGCAATATTTGCAGAACACAGCTTTTAAAAAATGAAGTAACATGGTCTGTGTATCCTCATGCTTCATTCACTGTTGAATTTATATCTAATTATCAATTGTCTTCCAGGAAAAGATGCCACCTATCCTAGGTAGTAAAAGCTTGGTCTACTACCAAAGCAATAGTACCAATCATAGGCAGCAAATTTTTTTTCAGTAAGGTGGCAAAGGCTACATTCAAGACTCATTACATGCTAGTCTGCCAAAATTTAATATTATTAATGAGTGCCTCACATAGCTGTTCATTCGTCTCACTTAATTTTTATAATAAACTAAATGAAACTTATACCAACCTTCAACTCATTCCCCTTTTACGTTTAGCTACTTTCCATTGCTTCAATATAAACATGACCCCCTCTTCAAGTGTAGCTCTTCTTCCCTCTGGATAGTTCCACAATTCTGATATAATATACCGCCCACTAGGATTGTATTCATTAATCTCCATTAAAGCTGCTGTCACAGCGTCGTAAACTCCATCACCCAATTCTTTCCTCAGATCATTCAATTTCTCATCTTCTTCATCTATAACTTGCTGAAACAGTGACATTCATCTTAAGTAAACCATATCATGTTAAAAAGGCAAGCAAAGTAACAAGAAGTGATGAATAAGGACTTCACAACCAAAAGCATACAGGCTATGGAAATATTTGAATACCATTGCAAGCTTATAACTACTTCATTTAAAATTTGAATAGTAATTTGGGGCAACAGAATCCTTGAACTTTGCATAGATGTAATACTTAAAAAAATTCATATCTAGGCTGATGAACAAAAAAATTAAGCAAATGTAGAAGCTCTGCTTACATATGGATAGACAGCAGAAAGCATGTTCCTGACAAGTTACATAAAAGACAATAAAAAACCACAAACAGACATGCAAACTGTTCGTTTGTTCAAGCATCACACTGGCAAGGGACTTTCCCATCATAATTCACAAATTCAGACCATCTAATTACATAAGCAACACAAGCACAGCCAAACTAAACCAGACTAGAAATCTAATCCTTTAATTTAGATCAGGAAACTTTGATAACTGACAATAACCTAAGCCCGGCTAGCTTGGAAGAGTAAAATAAAAGGGAAAGGTAAAGATACAGAGTAGCTCCTCTTTAGGAACAATGACATCATTTTAAAAGAATACAGTACACATGTTGATGTGGCCATCTACATATGACAATAGCAAGTACACTTGTGTCACAAGTCACAACAATATGGAAGTGTCTAGTAGCTTCAGTTTTAAAGCATTTAGAGCCTGTTTAGTACCCCATCTCAAACTCACATTTTTACATTTTAAACAACATTACACACATTTTCACACACTTTTTCACCCACACGTATGTCAAAAAACTACAAAAATCCCATCTCAAACTACTTTACCAAACACCCCCTAAGTATTTCAAAATAAAGTGTGAAATTTCAAAGAACTTTATCTTATTTTTTAATTTTTTTTAAAGGCTGCTTTAAAGTTTCTGTACTCTTTTGAGCCCTTTTTTCTTTTCCTTGATTTGCTCAATTAAAAAAAGAAGGGGAGGGGGCAGCATGTACTTCTGTCGCTTACAATCATATTCCTCTTTTCATCCGTACAAATGATTATGTTAAACTAGCATTATAAAGACATGGAATGTTTACAACATCACGAAGAAGAACATGCATTTGACAGCATTATTTGCTATGGAACGGATTTAAACTAGAACTAAGAGTAATCTAATTGAACCAGATTTTTAGCAATCTAGGAAAAACACCTGATGGTTCCCATCAACCGTAATAACTTTCAAAGGATGCCAGTCAGGGTCCTTCAGATATTCCTCCCACAATGAGCATAGCTCTGAAGCTCTGTCTTCTGCTTCTTCCTCATTATACTTTCTTTTCATTGCTTCATGGAATGGTTTACTGTCAAGTTCTCCCATTCTCTTAACGCCAATATGAGCACGGCTAGCTAAGTCTTTCAGGTCCTACAAAGAAAGAAAATTAGTACTTTTGCAAAAGCTTTGGGAACTTGTATTATGTTTGGGGTTGAAAAATTGGACACATTAACACTAGAATTAGTCTCCAGGGGTTCCTAGTCTTAATAAATAATAAATCGAAAGTTAAGTCATGTATATGATTATAGCATCTTTTTATTAACTTATGATAAAAACATATGCAATTTTTGAGCTTCTTGCTGCTCATCATTGAAGGGGGAAAACACTTACATTAACTAATTCTTTTCGAGCTTCTTGCAGCTCATCATTGCTCTTGCGCTCCTTCACTATTAATGTTTGGTTCAAAGCTTCTAAATCTTCAAGTTCTCCTTCTTTTTCTCGCAACTGTTTGAGTATTGTATCCACTTTTTCCAGAATTTCCACATCTCCATCGTCTCCCATGTGCTTCATGACATTTAATGACCCTCTCAATCTCTCAATTTCCAATTCCAGTGCTTGTTTTGCATCCAGTTGCTTTTCTAATTGAATTATTCTCTTATGGAGTTCCTCCTTTTGCCTCTGTGTATGAAACCAATTGTAAAGTATAACTAATCTATCTTTATCCAAAATGACAAGGAAATGTTTAGGTTATCCTTTAAGCACTTAGAAACAACTCACAAACCTTCTGATCTTCAGCCAGTTTCAATACATTAACATCAGCCTTTTCTTGCTCCAATGAGGCCAATTGCAGAGAACTATTTCTTATAGCATTCTGATAGAATAACAAAAACAGCTCTGTCAAACAGTCTTGCAAACATGAAAGTATAATCATAAAAAGAACACTTCAACTGATGCTGCAACTAGTTGAATAATTTTTTCATTTTTTTATTTGGATAAGTAACAACTAGTTGAATAAATTAAAGCAAATAATAGGAGTTACTTTGACAATGTCAAGTTTAACAGTTTTCTAATCAATCATTCCGGGGGTTATCAGATTTGATGAGTACCAAGGGAAAAAAGATCACTCTGTTCTTCCCCTTTTAGAGCAACTTGATCATTTCTCTCAAATTCAATTGTTTTTTTAACCAAATACAATTTACCTCTTCAATAAGATTTATTATCTTCTTTAACAGTTGCATACAATACCCATCTCGCACGGGCATGGACCCCACATGCATGGGAACCACCCTTGACCCTTATGTCCAGGGGTGTTGTATGCCATCATTACACGAGATACCACCTCCTTCAGTAATTATAGCATGTGAATTGTGAATCTAAGAGAAACTATGACAGCAATGAAGCCCAAAGTAACAGTACCTTTTCAATCTCTTCGGCAAGCTTTTTGCTTTCGCTCTCATTCCGTGCCTCACGCTTTTCCAATTCTACCCCACGCTGCTCAAGTTCAGTTTTCTGAGATTCCACTAGCAACTTGAGCTTTTCATGGTCTTTAAAAATCCTCTGAAAGTGATCCCTCGCACTTAGTTGTATCTTTTTAATCTCTATCAAGCAAAAAAACATGGGATAGATTAATGTCACAACAACAGCCTGACACTAGATAGTAAAATATCCAATATGGTGAAATCTACACTACAACTCACCAACTATGCAGGAATTCCACAGCTGTAAAAAGCTGAAAACATATTATACTTTAGGTTACTAAAGAAAAGTAAACATTCGATCTCTATAACAGAACAAACCTTCATTATAGGCTTGAAGCAGCTTATCTTTCTCTTCTATTATGTTGCTAAGGGATACTGTAGTTTGAGTACATCTTTCCTCCATTTCTTTCAAACACTTGTTCTTGACCTCAATGAGGTTTTTCAGATTAGACACAAGTTTACCCTGCTTCCGTGCTTCTTCCTCCATAATGTCAGAAATTGTCCTAACATCTCCAATCTTTTGTAGGTGGTCCCCAATAATTCCAGTTGAATTATAGTCATCTGCACGGGCAACCCAAGCATAAAGACCAGATTTTTGGTCATTATTAGCTAACCAGTCCTTTTTCCCATGATGATCTGCCTCATAAGCCCTCTCAAATGACATAGCATTATGTAACCCCGGCCAATCTTTGCAGAATTCCACAACAGCGCTTCCTGAATGACCCCGAAAATTCCATAGAGGGTGGACCCTTGTGGGATTAAACCCTCTACTTTTCAATTCATCCCTCAGCTTGGATCCACTTTCTCCTACATATCTCCCCTCCTCTGTTCGTTTAGTTGGAATGTTAACCACAATTCCTGTCCAAGGCCACACTAATTTCTCATCATGGTCACAGCCAACAGGAGGATCATTCTTGTTCACAGGTTTTGATGGACTTGCTAAATCCTTTTCCAAATATTTCACCAAAGCAAGGTGATTAGCCTTCTCTTTTGCACTTCTTTTATCTGAACTACTGTTGCCCACCCCAGAAGCATGCTGAAGAAGTTCCTTATATAGATAATCTCGTTTTTTCTTCTTCGGGCAGTAGGGGCAAGTAAATGTCTCGTTTGAGTTTTTGACATTGTGATTCCCATTCTTCAATTTTTCATAAGTTTTATCTTCATACTCATCCATTTCAGATTCACTAATATCTGAATCCTCTCCTGAGCTGAAATCCATCACGACCCCCCTTAAAGATAAATGGTACCTGGAAATTTGAAAAATGAAAAAACAAAAAAAAATACAAACTTAATATATTTCTTGCACAGGTAATTTCCATTATTTATTGGTCAATATTTTATATATGATTATACAACCGTCAGGAAGTGAACTAGTGTAACCAGAGCTCAACGAGAAAAGATAGACATGATTGACAGTTTAACACAGAACCGCTACAATTCATCTAAAATCTTACTTCTTTGAATCCAAAATGCATTTCCTCCCTTTTCTGGTAAGCCATCGATGATAAATAGAGTATAAACCCTTAAATCACACAATCCAGCAGATCAAACAGAAACATAATTGGACATTTGGGCTTCACCAGGGTGGCATTTACACAACTGTCTTATTCTCTTATTTCATTGTTTTTTTTCCCCCTTTTCTGGCAGAATCCATGAGACAATTTCAGACCAAAGGCACATTGTATCTAAATACCAATAACTAGCAAGAACTACATTCTAAAAAATTTCTATATAATTACTAAGCATATCAACCACACTAAATTAAAACATAGTTCAGCTTTGAAGAAACCCAGATACAATCTTGCATTTGGCGACCAAAAAAAAAAAACACAGACAAACAGTAACAGAACAGTTACTGTTAAACTCCAAATTCCCAAATCAGCCCAACTAAACCTTAATCCAACAACATTATCTTACCTGCCTAAAACCCATCATTAAAATTAACTAAAAAATAAAATAAAGCCCGATCCATGAAAAGGAACGAAGAAGGAACTGACTTTTACAGAGCAATCTAGAACCTTAAAAACTCCAAAACTGAGACACAGAAAAATCAACCCCACAAGATGAGAGTGTAGACAAATTATCTTAAACAGTGCATGCATGCAAAGAAATTTGAAGCAGAGCAACAGAGAAAAGGGGATAAGATTACCAGTGATAAAATTAGTTGACTTGGAACTCCTGGGGGTCACTATAAATATCAGTTAGTGAAATTTTTGACACTGTGAGTTTCTATTTTAGAAGAATTGGGAATCTGGGTCTTGATCAAAATTGGGAATTGGGGGAAAATTGGAGATGGTAGTGAGTGGTTAGTGACTAGGGTTAGGTGCTGTGTGGCTGTGGCTGTGGCTGTGGTTTTGCGCGTGAAATGTGAATGTGAGTGCGTGTGTGCGTGGGACACTGTGAGAAATGAGAGATGAAGTAGCTGCACGCGCCATTGGAGCGCGTCTGGTCGTATAAAGTGATGGAATCCAAGCTCTGGACTGTTGCAGATTCTCTAATAGCCCTTGTCTGAGCATCTCGAACAGTATTTTTTGTATTTTTGTTCCACGAAAAGATTGAGAAAAGTTTGAATTATAATGGAACATTGTTCCAAATATATATTTTTAATTTATAAATAATATTACACATAATTTTATATATATTTTTTTATCTATATGTATTTTTAAAAAAATTAAAAATTATTGTTTAAACACACATATCAAATAGGTTTTAAATTTTTTGCTATTTTAGCTAGAAATTATGTGTCTATAATATTTGCATAATATTTTTACAATGAATTTTAAGTGGCAAGTTGTTATTGATTATTATTATTGAGGCAAAAAAGTAATCTTAGTATTAAATTTAAATTTGAATCAATAACAACTAACTACTTATGATTTATTATAAAAATGTTGTTATCTAATTTCTCCATAAGCAAAATTACAAGATTTTCGGCTTTTTTTTTTTTTATTTTTGGAAGGAAAATTTTCGGCTATTTCGAGAAAGCATCTCGAAGAGTATTTTCATATCTTTGTTTCACAGACAAGTCTGAAGAGTAGTATTTGACTAAATTCTCAATCAGTCGATATACAAGACTTTCGGCTATTTTGAGGAAGGTGTAAACTTTGTTAGGCTATTTCAGGCCTGTTTGGTAGAGTATTTTAAATTCACATTTTTACATTTTAAACAATTTTACATATATTTCTACGTATTTTTTTACGCATATAAATTTTAAAAAATTACAAAAATCTCATCTTAAACTACTCTATCAAACACCTCTCCTTAATTTTTGAGGAAGATGTAAACTTTGGTTATCGTGTGTTTAGAGTCGACTTATTTGTATTTTTGTTGTTATTTTTGCTTCTAAAAAATGCACCAAAGTATACTTGTAATTTAAAAAGTGAGGGAAGAAATATGAAATTCTTAAAAAAAATTGTACTTCAAAGCTAGAAGTTCAATAAATAAAAAAAGATCAAATAGACACGTGTCTATTTGGGAATAACTCATCTAACTTTTTGCTAAAATATTTTTATTGAGAGTGTGTTAAAATATACTTATTCCTTAAAAAAAATTGAAAAACTGTACATAAAAGCTAAAGCCTAAAAATTGAGTTTATAAGTTGATGCCAAACACATTCGTATCAAAGCTTTTTCTCTATCTCACAACAAAAATATTTGAGATTTGAGTTTTTTTTTTCCCTTTCTAAAAAGACATTGAGATTTTTTTTTTTTAGGAAATAAAAGACATTGAGATTGAGTGTTAAATGGGAGCATTTTTTTAAAAAATGGCTAAGCTTAGCTACAATACTTTAAATAAGGATATTAAATTTTCTAATTAAATTTTGGGTCATGCTAACGAATGCCCTTAGGGCATTGGTTAACAATCTATTTTAGGAAAGTTTTTACACTACTTTTATGGGAAATGAAAAAAACTGTCAAAAAATTAATTGCTTTATTTTATTTTCCCATAAAAACTTTCCTCAAATGGATTGTTAACCAATGCCCTAAAGGCATTGGTTAGCATTTTCCTTAAATTTTAATACTTCTTTGCATTGACAAAAAAAATAATGTTATAAATTTTAGAAATAATTAAATTCAATGCAATTATGTGTTTAACTTTAACTGAATATTCCACTCTATGAAAAACATATACAATTGGTTTGTAAGTATGAGCATTGTACATGTAGAGTCATTAGTTATCTTTGTGTACATATAGAAGTATGAGAATTGTGTACAAAAAATAGCGTAAAACAAGAATTTCTCAAAATCAGCTTGACTTTTGGTTGTTTTAATGTGCAAATTTAATCCCTAAAGAATAATGATCAATTTGTTATTTTTGTTAGAATTTGATTAGTTAAGTGGGTGGGAAATGTTATCATGCACACTGAACCTCATAGAATTTCCATAAAAAATGTTTTTATAGTAAATCTTTTTTTTTTTTAGTATGACCATATAAATTGACTATAAACTATTTATAAAATAATACTTTTAGTTTTTGAAATACTAAGAGAATTGATTATCCATGATGATGGTTCTTTATTATCAGATCTAATGTATCAATTAATTTTTTGAATAAGCAAGTTTTGAATCACATATCTCTTGTCTAATAATACGAAACTTTTTTATGAGTAAAGTCATCCATGGTTGAGTTTTTTACTTTTTCTTTTTCTTCTTTCGTCTATTTATTTATTTCTCTACTAGAGGTTCATTGAGGCAGGGGTTTCAAAACATGAGATACCAGACTACCAATACCACTCCTAATCCTTAAGAACTACCCACTCCTAAGGTAGACAAGATGATGCATGAATGTGAAGACAGTTCTAGTTTAGCTTAGTTTAGTTTTATTTAATTTTTTTTAAAATCTATTGTATTTTAACCATTCAAGGCTAAATCACTTTGGAAATAAGAGTCATATATGTAATATGTGTGGATTAGAGGTTGGCGAGGGGTGGCTGAATTGAGGGTAAAAATTGCCAAATGACACATTTTTAGAAATATTTTAGGAGAGTAACACCTGAACTCAAGTGTAAAAATGTGCTATATAACTAAATAATTTCGTTTGAGTACTATTTACCAAATTTTTTTTCTAAAATTGTGCTATAGAGCAAATTTTGCCCTGAATTGAGGTAAGAGAGAACACATTGTGCAGCACCACTTCCAACTAATTGCCAATTATTTTGATAGAAATGATGAGGCCTACAATCAAATCCTAGTCTTATCAAAAGTGCCACATCTGTTTCTGTTTTAGTGGAAATTGCAATGTTTACCTCCCAATGAATTCTCTAGATAAGTAGGCATTCGTCTCATTATTGACAATTCTCTTGGTAGGGCATAGAGCTTCCTCAACTATGCAGGGATTTAAACTTTAAAGTAGTGAACATGTCCTAGTAGAAACTAACCAGAACTTCAGCTACCTCATCGGGTTGCATGCACCACTAACTCGTTGAATTTTGAATTATGGCAATATGATTTTTTTTAGGCATTTTTGAGTTGCACACATGTGAAAATATTTCATATTTTAATCACAGCCAGTAGTGAATAATTTGCCAGCTTTTAATAAAGTTGATCTCTTTGTAAGAGACTGATTGTTGTTTAGTGTTTTTTATTCAGCTTGTTTAATCAAAAAAAAAATGTATTTCATATTTTCATCTCTATTTATGCGATCATGCGACTAGAAATAGACACAAAATAAATAAACATTTGTATCACTAGATCAAACCTTGTCTACCACCCCAAGATTGTAAAGATGCTAAAGGAACCAATGGGGTTAAGAAGGAAAAGAGCACAGATAAGAAGCAAAGTAGCACTTGTTCAAGAAATTCTAATAGTATAGTAAACGACAGTAGTTAAGTGAAAGATAGAAACGGCATGTAGTTTTGATTCTGTACATATGTGTATTTAAGTCAGCATGTGCAAGCCACGTGTATTAAGCTTTGTTATTTCTGTTAGTTTTCTGTTAGCTTCTAATTAGTTAGTTAATGAGTAGTTAGTTACAAATGGAGGGATCTGATGTATATAAATACATACGCATCTAATTGTATCGGTTCAATTCAATTGTTCAATGAAAATTAGAGTTCCAATTCTTCAGAACTTCTCTCTGTTTTCCAATATGGTATCAGAGCAATCATTTCTTGCTTCCGCCTAATTTCTTCGTTCTCAATTTCCTCTTCTTCTTCAAAGGCTAGGGTTTTCTTCTTGAAGGTACATCAATGGCACCCTCTGATCAGAGCATCACTATTGATGAATCACATCCCTTTTTCCTTCATCATGCCGAAAGCCCTGGTGCAATTCTTGTGTCTCAGCCACTGATTGGAGGAGAAAACTATCCCACATGGGCACGATCTATGGAAAGAGCCCTCAGGATCAAGAATAAGTTTTGGTTAATTGATGGTTCTACTTCTCTGACTTCTGCCATGGAGAAAGTTCCTCTTCTTGTTCAAAGCTGGTCACGATGCAATGAAATTGTAGTTTCTTGGATCATCAACTGTGTTTCCCCCAAAATTGCAACCAGTATGGTATATCGAAGAACTGCCATTGAAGTTTGGAAGAAGCTTCAAAATATGTTTTCTCAAGGTAATGGACCTAGGGTTTACCGATTGCAAAAAGATCTTGCTAGCATTTCTCAGGGTGAACTCACTGTGAGTGATTATTTCACTAATCTCTCAATCTTATGGGATGAAATACAAAATTATGATCCACTCCCTCTTTGTTCCTGTGAAAAATGTATTTGCCATGTGAATGAAAAGATTTCCAATCTTCATCACAGAGAAGCAATCATGCAGCTTCTAATGGGTCTTAATGACTCATTCTCTCACATTAGAGGCCAAATTCTGTTAATGGATCCTATTCCTTCTGTGGATAAAGTGTATTCATTTTTGGTTCAAGATGAAAGGCAGAGGTCAGTTGGACATAGCAATAATGGTCCATTTGTTGAATCCACAGCTCTTGCAGCCAAAACAATTCCTGGTTCTAGTTTTGGTTCCAAGACTTTCAAGAAAGGAAAAGAGAGACCTACCTGCAGCCATTGTGGATTACTTGGTCATACCGTGGAGAGATGCTACAAAATCCATGGATATCCTCCTAGATATAAGACCAAGGCAAGGGCAAACCAGGTCTCTTCTCTTGATTCTGTTCAAGAATGTGCTGCAACATCAACTTCACAACCTTTTCCTTTCACAATGGAACAATGTCAGAAACTACTTGCCATGATTAGGGGGTCTAATTCTCACAATAGTCCAATTGCTATGGCAAACAGTGTTTCTTGCAACCAAGCTTCTACTTCTCAATCAACTCCTTTGGCAGGTAATCTCAAGCACTCCATTTTCTCTGCTAAGCTTGTGAATAAATCTGCTTTTGGTGGTAGTACTTGGGTTCTTGACACAGGTGCAAGTGATCATATTGCTTGTTCTCTTTCATTTTTTCAATCTTATAATGATGTATCCCATTGTGTTGTTGAATTGCCAAATGGTGAATCTGCTCATGTTACTCACATTGGTACTGTCAAACTATCCACTTCACTCACCCTTGAACATGTTCTTTGTGTTCCTTCCTTTTCCTTTAATCTTGTGTCTGTTAGTCAACTCACTCAAAAATTGCCTTCTTGTCTTGTGTTTTGGTGTCTCAATTTTGCTTCATTCAGGACCTTTCTTGTTGGAGGACGATTGGAGTGGGTGAAGTCCAACATGGTCTGTACTTGCTGCAGAACAGCACTTCTAGGACTCCACCTTCTCTGTCAGACTACCTATCCACCAACAAATTTCCCAAATTAGCTATTTCTGCATCTGTCTCTAAAAAAGATATGTCCATTTTATGGCATTTTAGATTAGGACACCCTTCTTTTAATAAATTGTCATCTTTGCAAGGTGTTTTGCCTTCCTTTTCTTCCACATGTAATGACATTTGTACCATATGTCCTTTGGCTAAGCAGAGGAGGCTGCCATTTCCCTCAAACAATAATATGAGTAATGAGCCATTTGCTTTGATTCATGTAGATGTTTGGGGTCCCTATTCTGTTTGCACTTATGATGGTTATAAGTTTTTTCTTACCATTATTGATGATGCCACTAGATCTACTTGGGTATATCTCATGAAGGCTAAGTCTGATGTCAAACAACTTTTAATTTCATTCTATAACATGATTTTGACCCAATTTAATATTGGCATTAAGGCAATTAGGTCAGATAATGCTCATGAATTCTCTTTGTCAAATTTTTATAGTGATCATGGCATTGTGCATCAAAAGAGTTGTGCTTACACACCTCAGCAAAATTCTGTGGTTGAGAGAAAGCACCAACATCTTTTGAATGTTGCTCGATCTCTTAAGTTTCAATCCAATCTGCCTTCAGCATATTGGGGAGAATGCATTTTGACAGCCACTAATCAGTCCCCTGTTTCTCTTGACCATTCTGCTCCTACAGCACCTCATGCTTCCATCCCAACCCTTAGGAAATCAACTAGACCTTCACACAAACCTGCTTATTTACAAGCTTATAAGTGCAATCAGGTGTCTTCTAGTACTGCTTTCCCTTTATCCTCTTACATACCTTCCCACAAATTGTCTCCTAGCCACTTGCATTTCTGCAATGCTATTTCATCTATTGAGGAACCTCAATTCTATCACCAAGCAGTTAAAAATCCCAAGTGGAGAGAGGCTATGGAAGCTGAGATTTTTGCCCTTGAAGCTAATCACACTTGGACCCTCACCACTCTTCCACTTCATAAAAGGACAATTGGTTGTAAGTGGGTCTATAGAGTGAAATACAAATCTGATGGCATTGTGGAGAGATATAAAGCTAGGTTGGTAGCTAAAGGATTCACACAAAAAGAGGGCCTTGACTATATTGAAACATTCTCCCCTGTTGCAAAGCTTGTCACTGTCAAGTGTCTTCTTGCTGTTGCTGCTGTGCAAGGCTGGTGTCTTTGTCAACTTGATGTAAATAATGCCTTCCTACATGGTGAATTGAAGGAAGAAATCTATATGGATCTTCCACCAGGCTTCCACAGCAAAGGGGGGCTAGTATGCAAACTTACTAAGTCTTTGTATGGACTAAAACAAGCCTCAAGGCAGTGGTTTGCAAAATTTTCCTCTGCATTGGTTCTTCTCGGATTTACACAGTCCAAGGCTGATTACTCTCTTTTCATCAAGAAGACATCTACTTCCTTTATTGCCCTATTAGTTTATGTTGATGATATATTGATTGCTAGTAATAACAAGCAAGCAGTTGATGAGTTGAAGATTTTATTGGATCAACAGTTCAAGCTAAAAGATTTGGGTAATTTAAAGTTCTTCTTAGGTCTTGAAGTTGCAAGGACCACTGCTGGTATCAGTTTATGCCAAAGAAAGTACACACTTAAGGTGTTGGATGATGCTGGTATGTTAGGTTGTAAACCAGCCAAGGTACCTATGGATCAGAATCTTAAGCTTAGTAAGTATGAGGGGAAGGAATTGCAAGATCCAAGCTCCTAGCTCCTATAGAAGATTGATAGGAAGGTTGCTATACTTAACAATAACCAGGCCTGACATTACCTTTGCTGTGAATAGACTCAGCCAGTTCATGGCACATCCTAGAGAGCCTCATTTGCAAGCAACTCACAAGGTTTTGCAGTATCTAAAAAGCTCACCAGGTCAAGGGCTTTTTTTCTCAAGTAAATCAGAATTGCATTTGAAGGCCTTTGCTGATGCAGACTGGGCTTCATGCCCTGACACTAGGAGGTCAGTCACTGGTTTTTGTATCTTCCTTGGTGAGTCCTTAATTTCATGGAAGTCAAAGAAGCAACAAATTGTCTCAAGGTCTTCAGCAGAGTCTGAATACAGATCAATGGCAGTAGCAGTTTGTGAGGTCATTTGGCTCTTGTATATTCTTCATGATTTTCAAATCAAACATCCTCAAGCAGCTCTCTTGTTCTGTGATAGTCAGGCAGCCCTTCACATTGCTGCAAACCCTGTTTTCCATGAAAGAACAAAGCACATGGAGATTGATTGTCACCTAGTCAGAGATAAGGTCTTAGAAGGGTATGTTAGAATGCTACATATTAGGACCAATTCTCAAATTGCAGATCTGCTGACCAAGGCCTTGAATGCTCAACAGTTCTCTTTTCTTGTATCCAAGTTGAATATGGTCAATATTCATGCCCCTTTTCCACTTGAAGGGGGGGTGTAAAGATGCTAAAGGAACTAATGGGGTTAAGAAGGAAAAGAGCACAGATAAGAAGCAAAGCAGCACTTGTTCAAGAAATTCTGATAGTGCAGTAAACGATAGTAGTTAAGTGAAAGACAGAAACGGCATGTAGTTTTGATTCTGTACATATGTGTATTTAAGTCAGCATGTGCAAGCCACGTGTATTAAGCTTTGTTATTTCTGTTAGCTTCTAATTAGTTAGTTAATGAGTAGTTAGTTACAAATGGAGGGATCTGATGTATATAAATACATAAGCATCTAATTGTATCGGTTCAATTCAATTGTTCAATGAAAATTAGAGTTCCAATTCTTCATAACTTCTCTCTGTTTTCCAATAAAGATTGCCCTCTTTCTATTTTTCTCTTATATATAAATTGTTAAATTGTGATAGTTTGTTATTGATTTGTCACTATATCCATTTCATACTATTATCAAAACTCTTATAAAATTTGATGAAAGGATTACATTGAATGAAATTAAAAGTTATATGCCTAAAATGAATAAATCAAAAATTACAAAATTGAATTAAATTCTAGAAAAAATTTGCTTCCTAGACAAATAAAAAATTACAGATCTAATTTATAATTTAAGCTATATTTTATTTATTTCAGAATGTTTACTCAATATTTAAAAAAGATCAATTTTTTTGAAAAATTGAAAAGATTATATTAAAAAATTAATCACCTTTTTACTTCTTTAGAAAAGGTTTTCTAAAATAATGTTCTAATATATGTTTTTACGCCATGAGTAAAACCTTTTTTTTAATATTATCTAAACAGTAAACATACTCGTATAATAAGGAGAATAAAACAGGAAGCTCATTGGAATTTGAACTTGGATGGACGGCCACATGTCACAAATCATCAACTTCCAATCAAAATCGACTCAAATGCCATGTTTAAGAAGCTGATGATGAGTAATGTCAAACTTTCTAGGCATCCAAACAAAGAAAGCCACGCGCTATCTTTGTCGCGGCTGGAAGTGTGTCAGTCTGGTAATCTGTGATCCCATTTGACTCTTTGACTGCATTGGGGAATGATTTTTTTTTTTTTTCAAGAAAATAAAAGATAAGAAAAAAAAAGCATTTCTAAAAATAAAATCAAAATAATAAATCGGTAAAAAAAGTATATAAAAATACGTACTATGATATTTAAATAACGAAAATTATTTTTTGAATATCATAATACGTATTTTTATATACTTTTTTACCTACACATATTTTTAAAAAATTTAAATAATGTTACTTCAAATTTTTTACCAAATGAATCCTAAGCAAAGTAGAACCAAAAATGAGAATTTTTAAAGCTTTAAAAACCAAGTTCAGTTGTATACTCAAATGAGGCAAATGGTCACTCTCTTTAATCAAATGAACTAAAACCAAAATTATCTTTATTTTAGAGGGTAAAATCTAAAAACATAACTTTTAATAGTCTCTCCAAAGTTCAAAAAGTGTTTTGCTAACGAACAATCTTTCTCTTTGTATGAAGTGTTAGTGTTTATTCGCTGTTGAGGACAAATTTTTTACACCACATGGCTTCATTTTATTAGCGACTTGCACCATATCAACACTATCATGAATTCTGGGAAAATCTCTTTTAAAGCCCAAAAGGGTCCATATTCACAAAATGACGCTGAAAAAGATTGTTCGTTAGTAATAAATTTATTTCAGATAATCTTATTCATTCAAGTATTCAAAAGCTTGATCATTTTAGAAACATTATATGAGAAGGAAAAATTATATAAAATTAAGTATTTCAAAGTTGATACAATTAAGTACTTGATTAGATTTTATACAACAACATCTGTGAAGTAGATACAAATAGATAATAAACTTATTGTAAAGCAAAAGTTTCAATTGGTGTCATATTTGATGAGTTTGAAGTATTGTGCTAGCTGATAAAAATTTTCAAGACATTTAAAAGGAGTTTTATTTTATTTTTCAATTATTTTGTAAACTATATTTGGTTTTTGATAAAAAGATATTATCTAGGTTTCAACAACTCGTTAATTATTAAGAAAGTTAATTATTTTAATTTAAACGATAGCAATAAGATAGTTAATTTGCTTTAGGTTCCCTTTTATTTTTAGCCCTTAAAGCTCTAAAAATAGTTTTATTCTAACAAAGTTCAAACTAAACAATGGAACATGCATGATTAATTAACATCAATTCTATATTGAAAGTAGTTTTGAATTTTTATTGAGAAAGAGAAAGCAGTGATTGGCTGTCCTTCCAGCCAATATTTTCTTTTAACGTAGACTCATTCATAATTTTTAAATTTTTTATTATTTTAAATAATGTTATTGACGAGCTGGATAACCCGCGGATGCACATACCTTGCAAGAAAAGTTCAGCTTAGGCCGGTTGGTGAGGAAAGTTTCACCAATTCCATATTTAGTGTGCAGAAGTCATATACCCTTTACTCAATAAACTCAAACAATCGGGACAGCTACCTGGGGGGAAAACCTTATGTATATTTAACCAAATCTAGATCACATCTAAGAAAATATTTAAAGAAATATTATGTTCACAATATTTTTATAACAAATTTTAAGTGATAAATTAATTATTATTGGTAGGCAAAAAATTAATTTCAATAGTAAGTATAAATTTCAATAGTAGATTTAAATTATTACTAATGACTTACTATTTATGATTTATTATGAAATTATTGTAAAAATGTTATAGATATCACCGGTTCAATATTTTATGTGCACACAAGTGATATTTACGTGCGTATGATGTATCCTAACTGCAAGTAGCTCAAGCTGGGGAAAGCTACATGGGGGAATCCTTGTGTAAGTTCAATATTAAATTGACTTTTGCTCTGGAAAGAAAATAAAGAAAGAAGATAGAGGACAAAAAATGTTATAAACGTGGGTTGACTACCTTGCTTCAGTGCTTGGATGTAAATTGTAAGACTAGTGTTCCACGTTTGTGGACAACTTTTTTTTTTTTTTTTTTTATATGGATGCACTCAACCTTTTGTATTAGGCAATTTGCCAAATTAATTTTTTAACATAAGAATGACCATATATTTTCATTAAAAAACTATTAGAGATATATTAGCCCATTAATATATGTTCAAACTTAATTTTATTTTGTT
Organism: Castanopsis chinensis; assembly: GCA_032878915.1. Classification (NCBI taxonomy): domain Eukaryota; kingdom Viridiplantae; phylum Streptophyta; class Magnoliopsida; order Fagales; family Fagaceae; genus Castanopsis; species Castanopsis chinensis. The sequence continues at coordinate 27,817,000 of JAVQMG010000126.1, forward strand.
TTCAATCTTAGGTTTTTTATTTGTACTAGAAGTATATTAATTTAGAGTTTAGTCTATTACATATACCCTTATTAAGATTTATTGTAATATATAATTTGTATTTTATTATATATATATATATATATATATACCGAAACATCTGAATCTCCTATCATTTTCCACGTCAGCACAATATTTAATAAAATTATCATTTTATTTAAATAAAATTATTTTTGTTTAGTCCAAACTTAACAAGGAGTGAAACTCTATCTCCCTAACAAGTCTAGCTTAAATTCAAACTCATCATTTTTTTATAACAAAATTATTTTTATTTAATCCAAACTTAATAAGGAGTGAAACTCTATCTTACAAGTCCAACTTAAACTCAAACTCATCATTTTTTTTTAAATTATTTTGTTTAATCCAAATATAACAATGAGTGAAACTTTATCTCTCTAACAAGTCCAACTTAAATTTAAACTCAAACGTTGATAATTTTTCTTTAATATTTTTTGGTCTTTCAAAAATTTAAATTTTAATATTTGAATTTTTGAGTTATTTTTTTGCAGTATTTGAAATTGTTTAACAAATTTTTTGTAAGCCATTACACGTTCAAGTAAAGGTTTCTTCATCAATTTGTAACACAAATTGAAATTATACAAGAGCAAATCATGTAATTTCTTAATCAATTTAAGATTTTATAAAATTATTTTAATCTACCTCACAACTAGATAAGTTTCGGTGCATAGCACATTAACGACTAGTTATATATTAAAGATATAACCCTTAAGGGTTTTCTTCATGGACTCTAAACAGTTATAGTGAATCACTTTTATGCTTCTATTTCGGCATCTATTATAGCATATTTAACAGGGCATATCAATGCTAATATTCAACAATAAAAAGATTAAATTTAAGAAAGTGGTAAACTATACGGAACTTGGGAGAGGCCAGGGAGAGCTCCTCTATCCTAGGTCCCTAGCCAAAGAAGAGTGGTTTTTTATTTTATTTTTACTTTTAAAGCCAATGCCCTGACCTAAGGCACTCCGTAACCAATGATGCAACATATGAATTATCAATAAAATTACAACTACTGCAGCATTGACTTCCAAAAATAAATAAAGTTGAACAAGTTGCTTCCCATTAATTATGAATTTATGAGCTTTCTTAACGATCAAGATTAATTGAACCCTTCTACAGTTCTACTTCTACTAATGGTGACAGTATTTGACAATGATAGAGGCGAGCACTATGAAATTCATAAATTGATTTATAACCTTCCTAGAAATAACAAGTCTTCCATAACTTTCTTTTTTAAAAATTTTCTGAAATGAGACCTGTATAAAGTCTGTCTTGTAAGGTAAATAGTTTTGCATCCAACAAAAGAGAGAAGAAAATGGAGTTTCTTACATAGCTTTCATATAATCCTGGTGAGAGAAAATATATATGCTTGTATTTTTACAATTAATATTTATTTACATTTTTTTCTTCGGATACATAAATTTTGTTAATTAGTAACTCGTTTTGTGCCACTTAATGAATTGAAAATCATGCTATTACATATTACCCTAGCAGCAATGGCAAACACCAGTATGTTCTTCTTCTTCTTGTATGCAATCTCTTGTTTCGATAATCATGCATATTTTAAGATTCTCTGAAGTGTTATTGTGTTGACAATCTTTTTTTTTTTTTTTTTTTTTTGGATCAGACTCCAAATTCATGTTTATTTTCACTTAAATTGTCCAGGAAATTTGAGATCAACAAGAAACACGAAAGGCCATATGCAAGTCAAGTCAATCTTCTGAGAAGATGTGTCGAGAATTACTGAGATGCAACACACTCGCCACAAATATTAGCTTAAGCTGATGTGTGTCAAAAAATCTAATTATCAGTGTGCTGGATGTAAAGAGCCAGGGCTTGGATCGTGTTACCTGTGCAACAAAAAGAAGTGTGGCTTTCATCTTCATGAGGACTGCGCTTTAGCTTCTGGTTCTGGCTCTGTTACTCACCCATTCGGGCCATTCTTCAAGAACTGCCACTTCATATTTCATGATGATGAGCCTCAATCTGACACTACATTAATTTGTGCTGCATGTGGCAAGAATGTTCAAGGGTTCATGTACAAGTCTTCAAGTAACAAAGCACTTGTACTTCACCCTTGTTGTTTGAAGCTCCCACATAATAAGACTAACGATGAAGGGGTGAATGTAAATCTTCATAAAAATTTGTCACTGACATCAAGGTGTCAAATATGCCAAAGTAGGAAAATTTCAAGGGCTGGGGCAATCGTAATCGTACTGAATCTATAAAGAAGGAAATCGTGTACTGATTTGATTGTGCCAGCCCTTTACCGATTCCTGATGCTACCCTTACCTTAGCAGTGATACAATACAGGAGGGGAGAGATCTTCTTTCAAAGAAGAGAACCGTAGCTCACGGAAAAGATTAAGTACGGCGTATTCGTGGACAGATAGCCAAGGAAAGCACTGGAAAAGCTTGTTGGAGGAAATTGATCAAAGTTCAGGCTTGATAAGTACAAGGAGCAGGGAAGGGAGCGTGGAGGGGGGCGACTTAAACAGCCATGGAGCTTTCTCAATCGGTGAATGATTCTGGGCGTAGCCCTACTACGCTCGAGCCGCATCCCCGGCACACTTGCTATATCCACTAAGGCTTCATCCCACTTCATTCTACCAACTATACCTGAGAGAAAGCCGTTCTATAACAATTCAAGACAACAAGAAAGCAAGAAAACGATAGCGATCGGTTTGGGAGCGTCACGGGCGGGAGGAGGGCGAGAGCTGAGCCCGCACGCTCTATGCTTTTCCCCAGCTTTCCCTCCAGTAAAAGATTCGCTCGTACCCCCTGTGTCTAGGGATTCCTAGGGCATGAGTTAAGCATATAGTTGATTTCTCTTTCTTTCGATTGAGCGTCGGTACTTTTGGAGTCTCTCTCCGTAGGCGTGCAAAACAACAAAGCCACTGCTCTTCGGGGCGGTGAGGTGGACAATCCCTTACTCCAGCTTCAGAGGAGCATCTTTGCATGAATCAATACTAACTCCTCAGTCAGCTGATCTTCGATTTCGGAGATTAGAGCAGAAGAACTCCGTAACGACGGAGAAAGGTTTCGCCGAAGCAAGTGCCTTAGTTCTTCTTCATATTTTTGGTATTTTTCTAATTCTAATATAATAAAAATAAGCAAGCACACTTGCCCATTTTTATTTTACGATTTTTCTTTTTCATTTTCACTCGATTCATAAACTTCTCTCAACCCAATGTTTCCAACTGTGGCAAACACCATTATCATGTGGCATGTGCGAAGAAGATGATTTTCAACAATTTGAACATTGTTCAAGTCCTTGAACCAACTGATAGTGGAGAAAGCAACAACAGTAACCTGACCTTGCAAGTATTGCAGCAAAGTGGCTTAGCTGGAACGAATGTCCGTGAGTTTAGCTTGCCAATTTTGGCATTAATTCTTAAGGTCATTATTTCTGCCACCTCTGGAAATGTGTCATCTATCGTTCTTAATATTGCAGATTATTTAGGCTTAGACTAGTATATATGTTTTCTTTGAAGAAGAGTGTGTTAGGCGGGTCCTTCTTACACGAAGGTGGTATCTTGTGTAAATAATAAATCTCTCATGTGAGGGAGGCCGATTTCTCCAAAAGAAGATGATGAAGAAGTGTATGTATGGTTAAGTAGCTGCAGTTGCTTTTCTTTTTGTAGAAATTTTCTACATAATTGGCCACTTTCAAATCAAAATTGGCCTTTTGCCTATGTTATAACCTTCTTGTTATACATGTGGTATATACTTGTATATATAAACTCTCGAAATCTTGATTGTGTAGTGTTGCTGAATGTTTTGTTTATATTAATTATATGTTTGGCTATTTTATTTGCAATACCCATTGAATTTAGCCAAGAGGGAAAATGATAGAAATCCACTACGTCTTGATAAGGGGAGAAGACTCCCAGAAGAAGTTTAATTTGATAATTCTTTTGGGAGTGAAAGAAAATTCATGATAAGAGCTACGTAAGAGAGATTAAACGTTGTAATCCTTATTGAGTAAAGCGGATTTGATAATCATTCTTGCACTTTGTGTATGAGTTCTTGTTGATTTATTTTCCATTACTGTTGTTTGTTTAAATCTTTGAGTGTTATCGCACAACAAGTGGTAACAAAACTTCGGCTACGTTGATTGGATGACAAATCCCAATATCTTTTTTTTTGTAAAAAAAAAAAAAAATCGAGACTTGTACTATAATGAATCTCAATATATAGTGGCCTAAGACCTCTGAGTTTGAAATCTTTAGGCATTGAATGCATTTTCTTTTTAATGAAAAATGGAGGAATAAAAAAATGAGGTTTTTTTTTTTTTTCGTCCTGCATTGTATGTCTTATTGAGGATTCATTTTTTTATTTTTTTAATTATTAAGAAAAGAAAAGAAAATAGTTTAAATATTTTTTGGGATTCATGTTAATACATTATTTCAGGATATAATTCAAATGTTTATTAAAGCTTTGTAAATAACTTTTTTTTCAAGGTTCGTTAGATCATCCATCTTTACCCATAAAAATATAATTATATATGTTATATATGATTCTGATCCGTATATGTATATATTTATGAATTTTATGTGGATAAATGGACAATTTGTGGCATTCTACGTGCTCAATTTCTAGGTATAGTAGTGTTCCTCTCAACAAGTAACATCTATAAATAATTCAGGGCCCATATCTTTTTCTTTTTAGGACAAGACAATAGAATTCAAGGTCCATATTGTTTGATCATATATGTGAAGAGAACATACAACTTTTCATGAGGTAAATGATAATATATATATATATATATATACTAGTCGCTAACCTGTGTGATGCACAAGAAAGATATTGAAAAATAGATTTAATCTTTCTTTTATTCTATTATATGTCATGTATACATGTGTGTTTAGGTCTATTGATAGAGAGCAATCATTGTGTAGTGTACTCCATAAATTAACATTATACTGAAATTAAAAAATAAAAAATTAAAAGAACAAAAGAGATATAACATCATTTTTAGTTGTAAATCTATTATTTTATAATATTTTAAACTTTTTTTTAATGATATAATGTGTTTGGGACCAAGTGTGTGTGTAAAACATCATATACCTATAATCATAAAAGCAAGCATTTCTCATAGCATAATGTGAAAATAACCAACAATTTTTTTACATATGTGGGTTAGATTTAAAACAAACTACATATAGGGTTTGTTTGGATAAGCTATTTTAAAAAGTGCATTTTTAAAATTGAGCGTTTTTAAAACACAATTTTTAAAACCATTTTTAAGCGTTTGGCAAAACTTATGAGAACATTGAGAAAGAAGTTTTTTATTGTCAATTAAGCATTTGATCTATATTTGTCTAAAATTATTGTTTGAGCGTAAATTACCAAAATAGGACACAACTCTAACACCAAAGTATACTCATAAAATAATTTTAGTCAGACACCACACCACTATAGCTGTTCACCAATACAGTCACCTCACGTCCTCACCACTATAGTTGTTCACCACTCAATAATAATATAACTTTCCCAAATCAGGCCTACCATCTATTTTAAACCACAAAAACAAAATAGAGTTGAAAAGTTGAAACCCAAATCACAAAGTAATGTAGTGAAAAACTAACGGGAGAGGGAGAAAGAAAGAGCCCGAGCAATGGCGTTCTCTATTTGTGGCGATTGAGTTTGCAGATGGTGCAATTGGGGCTCTGCTAGTGCATCTTCTTTCTGTTTCCAATATATGATGCTACATGCGATTTGGGTACACTAGGACTAGAAGCCTCTACTGTTAGGATATATGCCCTTAAATCCTATTATATGATGCTATGTATGACATTATGTATGACTTAATGTTGTGTTTAATAAAGTTGTTTGTTTCTTATCTAAAATAATGGTAACATGAATATTTGGACATTATCATATAGTTCATGAGATGCATAGTATGTGATTTATGTGAAAAGTCATAGAAGATATAAATCACAAGTTCTTTGTAAACTCAGAATTTATAGTTCGTAGTCGGTGATGAAATTGGGCATTTTATCTGCGAAGACTATAACGTATCAACTAAGATGATTTGTCTTGATCATGGAAGTGGTGACTTCTAGTTGATATGTTGATATGTTTTAAGAGTTAAGACATATTGAACTGGACCGCTGTGAGATTTATTATTCTCCTAACGACTGTCAAATGAATAATAAATCTCACGACTTCTATTTGCATGAACTCTTAATCTTGAGGGAATAATGGACTTGATCATGAGGTGTAAGTTGCTTTGATATATCAGGAGTGAGATCTAAAGTGACGGTCAAAACCTCAGTATGTTGGGCAACCACATTTAGTGTTGATGGAACATATATTCTCAAGATGGAATTCATAGTCTCTTAACGGAGATATAAAATATTCCCTTGAGATAAGTTTAATGGGTTTGGTTATTCAGAGAGTTAGGCCTAACCACTTTGGTAAGAAATTACTAAAGTATATATTTATGAAATTGGATTTCATAAATATATGATGAATAACTTTAAAGGATTAAACTGGGTACTTAAGGATAAGATGTAGTAATTTACAAAGTGGCAGTCTATATTTATGACTTTGTATTACTACGAATATTTTATGAAGGGGTTGCGTGTAAAATAAAGTCTTGAGATATAATTTATTAATAAGGCCTAGAGTGCAATTATATTTATATAGTGGTATTAAATATAATTAATGGTAACTTTGGACTTGTCAAGAGTTGACGGAAAAGCCCAAGGCCCATTGGAGCTAGTGTCTTATTGGTCCCTTTTGGTCCCATTCCAAGCCACACACTAAAGCCCAATTGGAAAGGCCCAATAGGCCGGTCCAATTAGATAATCAGTTAGTTATAAAGGGAGAAACATACAGAATTTTTTAACGCGATTTTTATTGAAAAGAAAAGAAAGAGTGTGAGACACACTTTCATTCTCCCTTTGGAAACTGATTGAGAGACCACACATCTTGGGCGTAAAGTGGAATTGGAGTGAAGATTAAAAGTTTTCCCAAGTGCTTCTAATCTTTGTTTTGAATTTCTCCACACCAAGGTACGCTATCTTGTTCTTAAATTCTGAAATTTACGGAGTGCATGTTGTCAATCATGAATGAAATAGATCCTTGTTTCTTGCTTCCGCTGTGTGTGTTTTGTATGAGATACAAAACCAGATTTTAATCCAACATCTACCCAGTGTGTCTTAGCTACCATTGGAGCTTTGCTGTGATGTTGTTCTGCAACTTGCATAGAGAACAACGAGAAGTAGCAGGTACAAGTTGTCATCAAACAATAATTTCGTCATTAAGCAAAATTTTGAGGATATTTTAGATATTGACACCCTTCATATTGGATTGTGATGAGTTTTTAAAATTGCGTTTTCAAAAAAGTTCGACTGTATTTCATTTCCAAAATGCCAAATTTGGCATTTTTGAAAACACAATCGCTAAAAAATTGCAATGCCAAACGATGGAAATTTTGCGTTTTGATTCAAAAACGTGCATTTGCATGGTGCAAACGCTTATCCAAACAGGCTCATATTTCAATGGTAGAAAATGTTCTATACAAAATTAGATAGTAACATATTTTACAGAAGGAGGCAATTCTTTGTAACTCTATCTTGCTACTCATATTTTGCGGTATATAATGGGTAATAGCATTGGCTGTTCCTAAGCACAATTCAATATAACAAATGAGATAGAAAAGAAAAGAAAAAGTAACATAACAAATACAAAAAGTACCACTATTTCAGCCATCCAAAACTCCATAAACAAAACCCTTTCCTAGCCCAAAAATACAAAAAGTTCTAGCAGTGTCAATTTTCAAAAGAGAAACGAATACTTATCCCAATGAAGAAAAAATTGGAAACAACTGGAGCTTCAGTTTCATAGGAGTATATTGTTCTCAACAAAAAATATTTTTCCAAATAAAAAAATGGAATCCAAAATATTTTGGGGTTTATGTGATTTGTGATTGCTTGAAACCAAAACAATATGAGCCATACTATAGTATTTCCAACTACCATAGTGACTTGTTTTGTGGAAGGTACTTATTATTGCACCAAGCTTGACCTCTAAATCCTACCCTTATGTTCAATTATAAATTACATCTAATACTAATTGGTTTTTATGTTTAGAATTATATGCAAAACTAAATCAATTAGGCTCCAGAAATAAATATATAAATTCTAATATAAAGTTAAAATTTTATAAAACAAACATAAATTCTAATATCAAACTCCAAATAAATTATATAAAATGGAACAAAGAAACCCAAAAAAGATAAAAAGAAAAGAAAAGAAACTATAGTAGCTAAATATACAAATAAAATAGTAATTAAAAGACATTGACACGCAGAAATTAATATCTAAAACTAAAGAAGTATACCTTGCTCAAAAACTTTTTTATTTCGATAAGATCAAACCTGGCTCAGAAAACCTTAAATTAAAATAACACAATTTAAATAGATTAGTAAACCCAATGGCCAAATAAAGAAAATAGGTAAGAAGGAAAATCTTAAAATTATATTAGAAAAATAAAAATCAGATAATGATTCATAAATATAAACCCAAATCACCCAGATTACAAACCAACCAATCAAATCTTCATTAATTTTGACATTTTTTTCAAGTAGAGAAACCCCCTGATAGGATTAAAATCAAATGCACATTAAATTATCAAGTAGATTATAAAGTTAGCCTAAAAAAAAAAATGCAAAACCCCTTAGTAACAATCAGAAATTAAGTGAAAATTGAAATTAGTAAATATATCTTTGACTAAAAATATCAAAACAGGAAGGAGGAAAACAAAAATCAAATAATAAGTCATAGATTAAAACCCAAATTGCCCAACAAAAACAACGAAAGTTCCCCTTTTTTAATCAAATGAAAGCAAACCTAGATTATAAATCAATCAGGATTGCCCAAATTTTGATCGCATAAACTCAATAAACCTAAAAACCCTAGAATATGAAACTAAGATCAAAAACCAAAAAACAAAAGGCAAATAATAGAAAGATTCAGAGAGAGAGAGAGTAGAAACATTGTGGATTTGAAATATCTTTTCCCTTTGTGGCCTGTGTTTGCTCCACTACCTTCTCTTCATGTCTAATAACCCAGATATCAAGCCAAATAAACAAAAATAAAAAACAAAATAGAATAGAACAGAACATGAAACTAAAACTGAAACTCATGAGAGCACAAAAACAAAACCCAAAAACTAAAAAATCCTAATAACAATTCAGGTAGAATTTGATCATCTAGGTTGTTTTCCTAATTTCAACAAAATCCCTAAATTGACAGCAAACTTAATTGAAGACCATAGGATAAGCGATTAGTTGAAGACAATAGAATAAGAGATTTGTTGAAAATTTCTGAGAAAGAATGGTCTTAATTATATCAAGGCTGGGTTGGGCTTTGAAAAAGTAGCATCCATCCCTAGCACCATCCTCAAGTTTTCAAGAAAAATAAAACTTATCGACAACTGTGTGGAACTAGAAAATGGAGGGAGATCGGTCTAACAGTAGTGAAGAGGCCTCCCTCAAGTTTTTCTCTCCAACATTCTCTGCATCTTATCAGATTTCTATCTCTGTGTTTCACGATCACAAATGCTCTCTATTCTTTATATCTCTCTCTCTAGTCATTTATTTTATTTAATATAGAGAAGCAGAGCATCGGGTTTAGAAAAGTTTTATTATTATTGTTTTTTTAATATTGTGCTGACGTGAAAAATTGTAGAAACTTCAAAAGTTTTGGTTATATATATATATATATATTATTAATTTGATATGGTGAATTGAGGAAGATGCTTAGCTTATATTGCTTGAATTTTTACAAAGATATGTATTTGTATGGACACAAATTAAACTAGACCTCGGCTGCTCCAAGGGAACCAGCCCAAAGGGCCCAAAACAATGAATTTATAGAGAATGAGTTTCGAATCTAGGTCTATAGACGTAGAGTAACATGAACTTGAGGCCAATTCATAAATACATGCATAACACCTCTCTGTAGCTTGAAAGTTCTTATCGTATATAAAGGTCGAGGACAATCACTGGGTATTTCTTACAATTCTCTCTTACTTGTCTGCTCTGTCCTTTTTTGTTCTTCCCTTCGTTCTTTCTCTACCGCTTCCTTTTATATTGCCTTCCTCCCTATCTTCTTTTTTTCCACGTGTGGATCAGATGCTCCATTTGAATACTTGTCCCATCACCTCTTTTTCCCAAGTCCTTAGCGGCAGCTGCAAGGCTGAATTCTAACACTCAAACGTCATTTCCTCATTAATGCAGCTAGAGAAGTAGTTGCAGAGCCTTCAATGCGGTGGTGACAGCTTTACCCTAAATATTTTACGTTCACCCTCCTTATCCTTTACCTTTACTTCCTTTGCCTTCATGCCCAATGTCTTTAGTAATGATGCCCTCGAACTACCAGATCACTCCCCTTTTCCTCGGCCACCAATGGCCGAGGACATTCCCATCCTCGGACATCATGCCTTAGAGTGTTTTGGCCGGCTATGGCTTCTTTCTCTTTTATGTTATTTCATGGGTGAAACTTCCTGTGTCCTCTGACTAACTATACTGTTGAGTTAGGTTTTCAACCTTACAAGCACTCTTGGGCTGGCCCAACACGTGTCTTGGGCCCATCGACCCTACAATAGCCCCTTGAAATCCTCATTTCTGCTTCTCTAGGAGGAATGAGGATTTCGAAATTCATTTTGAACGACATGCTTTTAGCGTTTCGGTATGTAGATCACGCGCTAATTAAATGTGGGCGGCTCCTTGTTCCCCACGCTCAACCACTTGATGCCCATCTAACGGGCGAGCGTTGCGCAAAGGCATAGGCTGGAAATTTCCCGCTTTATGACTTTCATTGATATAAATATTGCCAATTTAAAAGTTCCCTGCTTACTCTAGAGTTTGTGCAATGAATCCAGTCTTCTTTGTGCTCTACACGTGTTTTTATACCTTTCAAGATCTAAGCCGAGGTGACCTTTTCACTCTAAAGTAAGTTCTTCCAACCTTCCGCTTTCATTACGGTTATTCTTTCTTTCTTGTTATTCTGCATTCCTTCATCCTCGACCATTTACCTTTCTCAACCCTTTCACCATATTCACCCTTTCTTCTTAGAAAATGGGTAGGCTTGCACCCCTAGTGGATAGTGCTGAAAAAATAGAGCAGTTTAAGGCTAGGTACGGAATCCCGCAAGGAGTGTCCATCAAATATTGTGAGGAGGGAGAATGGCATTTCGAGAGGAATACCGGTGAGGTAGTCATCCCAATGATAGCCTTCATAGAGGGAGGGATGAGGATCCCAATGAGGCCAATCATTAGGGATTCTCTGAGAGCAGTTAGATTATCCCCCACCCAATGTGCCCTAAACATGTTTAGGATTTTAGGTGTTGTAGATACCCTAAACGAGAAGATGGGGTTAGGACTCACCCATCACGATTTAAATTGGGTTTATAACCTCCACCACTTGAAGGAACAAGGGTATTATCTGAAGTCTAGGTATGCAGAGGTTAGACGAATCCAGTGTCTCCCCCACTCTAACAAAGGTTTAAATAAAGATTTTTTAATAATATCTGGGGGCTGGCATGATGGTCTTCCCTGCCCAACGAGGGAGGGGGAACTAGGTGAATACCTCCACAGTATTAATTCTATGCATTTTTTGTTTTACTATTTTTTTTTTGTATATTTCTTTTTGCTTCTGCCTTATTCTTTCCTTAAATAACTATGCAGATCCCCGTGCAACTACTCGTCACGCTCATCTTGTCTACTTCGCTCGTCTGGACAAGATTCTAAAAGCTGAGGTGTTTGTTCATTCAGACGGTCAGCTTCGAGCAGCACATCTAATCCTCAGATACGATCTGATCTCAACTGCCTTTCAAGTGCCGAAATGTGTGATCAAGGCAGAAGATCCTCTACTGCCTCGGATCAGCATTGCGGTTGACAGCTTCCTTCTCCCCGAGGGTGCTCCCATCCCACAAGGCACTCTCATCACTGAGCTGGTGCGACTCGTACCAGAGGGGATTCCTGTCGCTACCTCCTTGGCACAACCCTCACTGGGTAAAGGTTCCTCTCTTCAGCCGTTTATAAAGGAAGAAGAGGAAATTATTGAAGTTTCAGATTCTGAAGGGGAGTTTGAGGATTTTGACCGATTTCCTTCGCCTGAAGATCAAGCCGCTGTCCTCGGCGTGCCTTCATTAACTTCACAAGACATCACCCATCAGCTCGAAACTATGGGTATTCAACGCAGACCAAAACAAAGCCTTAAGGATGTATTGGAGGCTTAGGTAGGGGTCCAGGAGCCTCTTAAAGCGCCTCAGGAAAAAGCCAAAGATAAGGGCACCGAGAAAGTCCCTCCGCTTAGACTTCCTCTCCCTCCCCCAACCCAATCTCAACGTGTTGATCCCACTGACCACAAAAAAAAAGGGATCAACAGAAGGGGAATGACGTAGTTAAGGGAGGAAGAGACCCTCCGGTTAAAGATATAGAGCTTGAAAGAGGAGGAAAACAAGCTCGCTACACACAAACGAGGTCAGATAGATGGGCTGAGCCTCATGTCGCTGCACATGCGCCCATCTGGGCTCCCCAAATGATCGTGGATAATCAAGCAGTCACCGCAGACGCATCCATTAGGAATTTCGATGAGGGCACAGCTGCTTGCATAGTAGATGCGCTAGAGCAGGCAATACTACTGCTAGAGGATATGGGTGAGCTAAGAAGGATGAGGGACCAGAACATCTTCATGACACTGAAGAAGGAACTTGCAATGGTAAGGATTTTAATTGAATGTTCCTTTCTATATATATATATATATATATATATATATATATATTTTTTTTATGATAATTACGCCTGCGCGCTACTGACTTATCATACTTTGCTTGCAGGCTGTTCAATCTGTGCATAGAGTAGAGGAAATTACGGCCAATTCTTACAAGTCCCTTAGGACTGAAGAAGTGAGGCTTGATCACACCCAGAGGATCCTTGAGCGGAAGGAGAAGAAATTGCAGGAGGTCTCGGCTAGCTTGAGTAAAGCAGAGAGTGAGAAATCTAGTTTAGAGGCCTAGCTGAAGACCATCGAGAAGCAGGCCGAGGATCAAAGACTACAGCTTAGGCACGTCGACGAGAATTTTTCTGCAGCAAAAAAGCTAATCAAAGACCTTAAGCAGGATTTGAAAAAAGCAGAGGAGGCTAAGCAAGAAGCCATAAAGGCCAAGGAAGAGGCTACAGCTAAGGTGCAAATGGCTGAGGAGGCGGTTAACCAAGCTGAACAGAGTGGCTATGAGGTGGGGGTGGCAGAAACCACCAAAAATTTCAAAGCTCAAGTGTCGGAGATATGTAGGGATTACTGCCTCCAAATATGGAAGGAAGCACTTTCCCAAGCCGGGGTTGATGCTTCCTCTCCTTTCTGAAAGGTGAAAAATGCTTATGTACCTCCCGCCATCCGAGTCTCCACTTCTGCCCAGGCCGAGGATGATGCCGGTTCCTCCACAGTAGGAGTACAACCAGGAGAGGTCGCTGCGGATACTGTCTCTTTTGAGCACCCATCCCCAACACAAGCTGAAGGGGTGGCGCCCGAGGATGCCTAACTTCTTAACGAACTAATGGAGTTACCCCAAGGCCTAAAGATTAATGAGACCCTAGAGATTGTCATGGCAACCTTACCTATAGTGCCTAAGGAAGGTCCAAAGGGCAAAGAGGTAGTTGAGGGCTCCTTGGCTCCAATTGTAGCTCCTGCTGATCCTAAAGGCCAGCCAAAGACAAAGCACTGATTAGCCCTTCCTTTTTCTTTTTACTTTAGTTTTCTTTCCGTTTTCTTCTGTTGTAATCTAATGATGAGGTTGTGGACGTACTTGCATAGATTTTCAATTAATGAAAACAGCCAGTAAATCGAATCTCGATTTTGAATTGTACTTGTTATTAGCATGTCTTTTTACTTGTTATTTGTGCAACATGACAAAAAGAACAACACATATCCTTTATATTCGTTGATAGTTCTAAATAAATGATCGAGCAAGGACAATAGAATTCACAAGACTTCTACACTTGCAAATGCTTTAAGTGATGCTTGTGAGTTTCTATTCGATTCTTGAAATGGGCAAGATCCTTAAAAATAAATCCTATATAGGACCGACTCAACCAAGACTTGTTCAAAAATCAACAACATGCCGATGCATAAAAGATATAAGGATAAGGAACATTAAGTTCTCGAAAATGAATTGCCTGTAAGTCAGGAGCAAATTAAATGCCGTACCCAATAACTAATAAAAAGTTAAGTTCTATAAGACTCACAGTTTGAGGAATCCCTATGATCAAATGCCTGTTGGGTGCTTGGCAAAATGCCAATTTCCATAGGGTGTATAGTCCAAGGGTTTTAAATAATCCAACTTCTGCTCAACACTTAGTGTTGGGATGCTAATTTCCCCAAGGTAGATGATCCAAGGATCGGACGTAACCTTAGTTCTGTTTAACAATTGATATTGTTATGTTAATTTCCCCAATGTAGATGATCCGAGGATCAGATGTAACCTTAGTTTTGTTTAACAATTGATGTTGATATGTTAATTTCCCTAAGGTAGATGATCCGAGGATCAAGCGTAACCTTGGTTCTGTTTAACAGTTGATAAGTTAATTTCCCCAAGGTAGATGATCCGAGGATCAGACGTAAACCTGGTTCTGTTTAACAATTGATATTGTTATGTTAATTTTCCTAAGGTAGATGATCCGAGGATCAGCCATAACCTTAGTTCTGTTTAACAGTTGATATGTTAATTTCCCCAAGATAGATGATCCGATGATCAGATGTAACCCTGGTTCTGTTTAATAGTTGATATGTTAATTTTCCCAAGGTAGATAATCCAAGGATCAGATGTAAACCTGGTTCTATTTAACAATTGATATTGTTATGTTAATTTTTCCAAGGTAGATGATCTGAGAATCAGTCGTAACCTTAGTTCTGTTTAACAGTTGATATGTTAATTTCCCCAAGGTAGATGATCTGAGGATAAGATGTAACTCTGGTTCTGTTTAACAGTTGATATGTTAATTTCTCGAAGGTAGATGATTTGAGGATCAGACGTAACCCTGGTTCTGTTTAACAATTAATGCTGATATGTTAATTTCCCCAAGGTAGATGATTCGAGGATCAGGCGTAACCTTGGTTCAGTTTAACAGTTGATATGTTACTTTCCCCAGGGTAGATGATCCGAGGATCAGACATAACCCTGGTTCTGTTTAACAGTTGATATGTTAATTTTCCCAAGGTAGATGATCCGAGGATCAGACGTAACTCTGGTTCTGTTTAACAATTAATATGTTAATTTTTCCAAAGTAGATGATCCGAGGATCAGACGTAACCCTGGTTCTGTTTAACAATTAATGCTGATATGTTAATTTTCCCAAGGTAGATGATTTGAGGATCAGGCGTAACTTTGGTTCTGTTTAGCAGTTGATATGTTAATTTCCTCAAGGTAGATGATCCGAGGATCAGACGTAACCCTCGTTCTGTTTAACAATTGATATGTTAATTTTCCCAAGGTAGATGATCTGAGGATCAGACGTAACCCTGGTTCTGTTTAACAATTAATGCTGATATGTTAATTAATTTCCCCAAGGTAGATGATCCGAGGATCAGACGTAACTCTGGTTCTGTTTAACAATTAATGCTGATATGTTAATTTCCCCAAGGTATATGATCCGAGGACCAGGCGTAACCTTGATTCTGTTTAACAGTTGATATGTTAATTTCCCCAAGGTAGATGACCCAAGGATCAGACGTAACCCTGGTTCTGTTTAAGAATTAATGCTGATATGTTAATTTCCCCAAGGTAGATGATTTGAGGATCAGAGTAACCCTGGTTCTATTTAACAATTAACGTTGATATCAATTTCTATAAGGTATGTGGTCCGAGGAGCCTACATGACCAAGTTTTTATTTAATACCTTCGAATACGAATATAATATTACGTGCACCATAGAAATAATGGAACAAAAGCGGCCGAAATTCCTTTCATTAATAATAGTATCTTCGTAAGTTACTTACATTCCAAGGGTGTTTTACGACTTTTTCATCTAGATCTACAAGGTAATAAGCCCTTATGCCAGCCACTAAGGTTATGCGATAAGGTCCTTTCCAATTGGGCCCCAGTTTTCTCTATGCTGGGTTCTTGGCAGTGCCTAAGACTTTCCTTAATACTAAATCCCTTAGAGCAAGTGGCCTTGACTTCACATGAGAATCGTACCCTTGTTTCAATTTCTATTGATAACAAGCCAGCTGGATCATAGCATTCTCCTTCTGTTCTTCAACCAGATCTAGGTTTCTTTCCAATAACTTGTTATTATTGCTGGGAATGAAAGAACTCGTTCTCATCATTGGGAATCCAGTTTCTAGAGGGATTACAGCCTCGGCCCTATAAGTCATTGAGAAAGGTGTCTTTCCTGTGGACCTTCGTGGCGTGGTTCGGTATGTCCACAACATGTGGGGCAATTCCTCCACCCATCGGCCTTTGGCCTTATCTAGCCTCTTCTTGAACCCTGTTGACAATAATTTTGTTGACTGCTTAGGCCTGCCCATTTTCTTAAGGATAAGCTGGAGTAGAGTACCTATTAGTTATGCCAAGATCACAGCAATATCGTCTGAAAGTTTTACTGTCAAATTGCAAACCATTGTCCGAGATGAGAGTGTTAGGACATATGTAGTTCAAGTTGTTGACATATGTCACTATTTTATGTAATTGGCTTATCCTTTGACAAAATGCACTTTACTTGTATTTGGGTAGATTTAGGATGTGTTTAACGCTTCAAGAAACAGTGTTTCAAGGTTAAGTGTTGAAGTCATCAAGTTTGTCCAAGAAACAAGCTGGAAAGTGCAAGTTACTAAAGCTCAACACCTGGTCTCGACACATGCATCTATCGAGCTTTAGAAACTGTTTCAACTCCGAGGCTCGATAGCTTCTTGACAGATCCTCGACACCTCTATCTATCGAGATTTAAAGAAAACAGATTTCAAGTTCTATTTTAACTCCAATCCGTGAATGTGTTTTTGGGACTTCTTTTCTCCTAACCTTAGACATATAAAATGATTGTTTTTAGGGCCGTCAAAGTGATGCAAGTTGCACAAATATTGAATAATTTTTGTTCATGCAATTTGTGATCAAAGACAAAGTTCATGCCTTAGTTCATCTCTTGTGAAAAAGTTGCTGTGTAATATGTACTGTAGGGTTTTGTAACCAAGTATCTTCTTGATCTTCATCGTGTGGATAATTTGAAGAACTTTGCAGCCAACAACTCTCTCTCTTTAGTTGGTGAATTGAAGTCGCGTATTAGGATCCGCGCAATTGGTTAGTCACGTACTCGGAGCCATGCATCAAGAGGAGAAACTGTCACTACAGAACAAGTCCAATTGGGTATTGGGGTAAGGGTTTAACTGTAGGTTGGTAAGGTACTCGAATTCCTTGCTTGTAACCGCTTGTTGTGATAATAGTGGAGTTTCGGGAGTGGTGACCTTAAATCACCCGGTAGGGTTTTTGCCGTTAGGTTTTCCCCATTTGTAAACAAATCACCGTGTCTTTTATTTTTCCGCTGCATACTTTAGTTCTGGTGATTTGTTTGTGCTGCCACGTGAATTTGCATGTTAACTTGATTAATTAATAACTTGACTAATTAATCAATTTAATTAATCACAAGGGGTCAACGCGTTTATGGCCTATCAAGTGGTACCAGAGCAGGCACACTCTGATTAGGGTTTAATCCTTATGTGTGATCTATTGACCCCTGTTAGTCATGGATAGAGGTCAGTCTCTTACTTGAAGAGATCTGTGTTATCAAATACATCTTGTTTTTTTTTTCTAATCTCTATTTCTTTGAGTGTCTCAGAAAACACAAGTCTAAAAGTTATTTGATTTCCTCTGTGATGATTATTGGAAAGGATCTCAGTTTATACAAGCAGGAACTAGACTGTCTCAAAATTAAAATGTGCAAAGGAGTTTGCCTGAATAGAGCTAAAATTAAAGGCCTAACTCGGAAAAGCAGATGAGAGAAAATACCATTCCCACAAATTTGTCATCTAAGCACGAAGTGTGTTTTATGATGAAGTCGCTTTTAAAGTGATGGACACGTGCTTGTGGTACCTTGACAGTGGTTGCTCAAGACACATAACTAGAGACCGATCCCTCTTCAAAGTCTTCGAGTCTAAGAAAGGTGGAAATGTCACTTTTGGTGATGGAAGCAAATCACAGATAAAAGGAAATCACAGATAAAAGGGAAAGGAGTTATCTCTCTACCTGGACTACCGGACATCGCAAATGTTCTCTATGTGGAAGGCCTAAGAGTGAACCTTCTGAGTATAAGTCAGATATGTGATCAAGACTTCATGGTGCTATTCTCCAAAGGAAAGTGTCTTGTCATGGATGAGTCTGGAAAGAAACTTATAAGTGGTGTTCGTACTCTAGACAATTGTTATGGATTGGTACCTGATGCTGATATTATATGCAATAGTATTCGATTGCCAAATGAAGATTTGTGGCATCAGCGGATGGGACATGCTAGTTACAAACATCTCTCTATTGTATCTAAGCATGAATCGGTTTTAGGAATGCCAAAGCTTAGTAGACTGAATAATGTTGTGTGTGGACCATGTCAGCTTGGGAAACAGAAGAAAGCTAAGCATCCAAGCACTCAGACATCAGCTACATCTAGACCATTAGAGCTACTACATTTAGATCTCATGGGTCCTACGAGAACCGAATCCCTTGGAGGTAAGAGATACATCATAGTTGTAGTAGATGACTTCACTAGGTACACTTAGGTCATCCTTCTACGATCTAAGTCTGATGCTCCTGAGCACATTGAAGACTGTGTACAAGACTGCAAAATGAAAAGAGCCTGAAAATTGATCGAATTCGAAGTGATCATGGTAAAGAATTCGAGAACTCATACATGGAGTCATTTTGCACAAGATTAGGTATATCTCAAGAATTCGCTGCTTCTATTACTCCTCAGCAGAATGGTGTAGTAGAAAGAAAGAACAGGGTTATCTAGGAGATGGCTAGAGCCATGTTGCACAGTAAGGATGTGGCTAGAAATTTGTGGGGAGAAGCAATCAACACTGCATGTCATACGGTGAACAGAGTGTACTTCAGACCTGGCACCAAAAAGACTCCATATGAGTTGTGGAAAGGAAGAAAGCCAAATGTGAAGTATTTCAGAATTTTTGGAAGCACTTGTTTCATCCTAAAGGATAGAGGGAATGTGGGAAAGTTTGATTCTAGAAGTGATGAAGGGATATTTCTGGGATACTCTTCTACAAGCAAGGCTTATCGGGTATATAACAAAAGAACTATAAAGGTCATGGAAACAGTGAATGTTGTTATTGATGAGTCTTCAGATTTTAGTTCTGAGAAAATTGATGAGGAACTCCCTAAAGAAATTCTTCCTCTTGAACCTAGGAGATCTCCAGAACTCATGGAACAAGAGCCCACATCCCCAAGTACTTCTGGTACTCTAAGTGTTGCAGAAGAGTCACCAGACATACCTACATCACCAGATTCTGAATGTCATGAAGACAAAGGACCCTCTTCCAGAATCAAATTAAATCATCCTCCAGAAACCATTGTGGGAAATATGAATGAACTCACATTGCGGAAACGCACAGTTGATAAGTGTGTTGCTAACTTTGTGTCATACTCTTGTTATATGTCACAGGTTGAACCTACTAAAGTTGAGGAAGCTCTTCAGGATGAAAGTTGGGTTGAAGCAATGCATGATGAACTATTTCAGTTTCAGAGGAATGATGTGTGGACTTTAGTTCCTAGACCGGAGGGCGAGCATGTCATCGGCACAAAGTGGATATTCCTAAATAAGACTAATAAGGAGGGCAGTGTGATCCGCAACAAGGCTCGACTTGTAGCTCAAGGATACACTCAAATGGAGGGAATAAACTATGATGAAACATTTGCCCCAGTTGCTCGCACGGAGTCCATTAGAATTCTTCTCGCCTTAGCTTGTCACTTGAAGTTCAAGCTTTACTAGATGGATGTGAAAACAACTTTCTTGAATGGATTACTTAAAGAGGATGTCTATGTGGCTCAACCTAAAGGATTTATTGATCCACACTTTTCGGATCATGTGTTATATCTCAAGAAGGCCCTCTATGGATTAAAGCAAGCACCCAGAGATTGGTATGACTGGTTGACTCAATACTTGAAATCCCACGGGTTCACAAGAGGAAAAGCTGATCAGACTCTCTTCATCAAAAGAAAAGATGACTAGCTGGTGGTTGCTCAAGTTTATGTTGATGATATCATCTTTGGATCAACTAAGGATGAACTTGCTCAAGACTTCTCAAAACTCATGCAAGCAGAGTTCGAGATGAGCATGATTGGAGAGCTATCTCACTTTCTTGGACTACAGATTTGTCAATAAGATTTAGATATATTCATCTCTTAATCTAAATATGCTAAGAATCTTGTGAAAAAGTTTGGATTAGAATCTGCTAGTTCTGTTAGAACCCCCATGAGCCCAAATGTTAAACTCACTGTTGATATGTTAGGTAAAAGTATAGACTCTTCACTTTATAGAAGCATGATAGGTAGTCTTCTTTACCTTACTGCTAGTAGACTTGACATTACCTATAGTGTAGGAGTGTGTGCTAGATATCAAGCAAATCCCAAAGAGTCACATATGACTGCCTTAAAAAGAATCATAAAGTATGTCAAGACTACTGCCAACTTTGGTGTGTGGTATAGCAAAGACACAAATAATGTCTTAGCTGGTTATTCTGACGCTGATTGGGCTGGGAATGTTGATGATAGAAAAAGTACTTCAGGGGGTTGTTTTTATGTGGGTAATAATCTAGTCTTTGGGATGAGCAAAAAGCAAAACTCCATCTCTTTATCCACTGCTGAAGCTGAGTACATTGCTGCTGGTAGCTGTTGCACCCAACTCCTATGGATGCAAAAACTCCTTCATGATTATGGTATTTGTCAAGAACATCTCACCATCTACTGCGACAATACCAGTGCCATCAATATCTCTAAAAATCCAGTTCAACATTCTCAAACTAAGCACATAGAGATTCGACATCACTTCATTAGGGAGCTTGTCGAAGATGGTACTCTCACCCTTGAGTTTATTCACACTAATAACCAAAAGGCTGACTTGTTTACCAAACCTTTGGATAGCAAACGTTTTGAATTCCTTCGTCAAAACATCGGTATCATCTCCATGGATTGATCTCCTTCTATCCTTCTTCCACCTCATGCATTTGCATCTAGTTTTATGCATTGTTTTGCTTTCTTTAACTTGTTTTTTGTTTGTGTGTTTTCAGTTTGTGTTTTATTTTTTATTTTTTATTTTCTGATAAAAATAAAAAAAAAAATTGAAAAATTGAAAAAAAATACAAAAACAATGTGTGTTTGTGTACATTGGTTCTTGTGGACCTTAAAATGGCCATTGAAACAGAGTTTTCTAAACTTTGCATCACCTGTAGCTTAGATGAGCATTTTTATGCACAACTAAGCAAGTGAGCTTTGTAACTCTATGTTTGTGATGAGTAAGGTTAAGTGATCTCTTATATTTAACACTCGTATCACCCTTTTTGACGGGTAGGACTAGAAAATCCTAAGAGAAAGGCATAAATAACCATCTCACCACTGTTACTCGCCAATCATGATATGACATCTGTATGTTTCGGCATAGCAAAAGTGCAATGTTAATGACATCCGTATGCTTCAGTATGGCAAAAGTACAATGTTAAAAGCTTAACATAATTGGGTATTTCTTTTCTCTCTCTTGTATACCCATGCATGATATGCTTAATAAAAGAAAATATGCAAAGAAATAAAAGCAAAAAGATTAAAAATGCTTTAGAATATAGTTACAAGCGTGTTTTCTAGGAGATGTGAGAGTTATAGGATGTGCCTCGAAGGTGATAGTCTCCATCAAACAATTATGATTATGTGTGAGTTAAAGTGATTTTCTCATATCTTAAATCATCATAACTTTAAGACACTTATGCAATCTTACGATGTTTTCACACACAACACGCAATATTCTTTGCTATTCTTAATACATGTGCAGGTACAATGTGATTTGGCCATCACAAGATTTACATGTGTTAATGTATGCTCACTAAATTGTCTTAACTCATTTTTGAAATATAAAATTGGTTAGACTTGTTTAGTGTGTGTGAGCGTGTTTTGGGATACATGTGCATTAAATTTTTGTTGAGAGATGATTTTGAGAGCTTAATGTGTTGCTTGGATCTTTGGTTAAGTTGCATGCGTGATTGCATTCATGTCTGTGTTTTTCCTCTTTTGAAAAACTGTTTTTAAGGCAATCTCGACACCTCCTCGACACCTTCTCGACACCTCCTCGACATCTTCTCGACACCTAGCTGTCTGTCGAGCTTCTTAGTCTTTTTCTAATCGTAGTCTCGACACATTCTCGACACCTGGTGGATCGATCAAGAAACTTTCTGTCTGCTCGATAGCTTCTCGACAGCTTCTCGACAGCTTCTGGATCGATCGAGATTCTTTAGTGGTTGATCTTTCTTTCTCGACACATGTTCTTAATAGCTGTATCTGTCGAAGTTCATTTTCTCGATACCTACCTCGATAGCTGTCTCGACACCTCTCGATACCTGCATCTGTCGAGAATTACTAAAGGGCTATAAAAGGATTCCTCGCGATTTTTCTCTCATTTCGCTCGATCTCTCTCTCGATACTTGGTGTTTTTCTCTCCCAAAACTTCTCTCAATCACTCCAAACCCCTTCCTAAGGATTCTTCAAGTGTTTCTCAAGTTTTTCCTCTCTTGGTAAGTTTCAATACTCTCTTCTTCATGCATTTCATGTTTAAAAACCTAGGTTTTAAGATTTTTAAAAATTTTTGGGGTTTTTGAAAATTTTTGGGGTTTTTCAAAATTGTTGAGAGTTTCATGAAATTTTTGGGTTGGTTTTATAGATTTGATCTTTAAAACTACATGCATTACATCACATTGGCATTCTAATTGTATTTTCATGCATTTAGATGTGTGCAAAGTTGTTGTGTGCTGATAGGATTGGATTAGGCTGAGCCCATGATGTTTTTACATTGCATGTCACATGTTCATGCATTTCTCATGCATACGTTCTATCTTTTCAATATTTCTCTTCCTATATTGAACTATTTGGGACTTTTCTGTGTGTTTCTCTTTTTCTCCCTCTCTCTATGTTTTGCATTAGTAGTGTCTATGGCACCTAAGCGTAAATCCACTCCATCCCAGAACCCTCTGCGTTCTAAGGGATCTTCTTCTTCTAATTCCACTCCTTTGTCTATCCAGTTCCGTAATGAGAAAGCCCAAAAGGACTTCTCGGAGAACTTCTCTAAACGAGGTGTTCATTTGGAACGCCACATTGTCTTGGCAGACTTTGCCGACACTGACCTACCCGATGTCATTCACAGTCAGGCTTGGGAGTCACTGTGTGACGTCCCAGTTATTTGTCCTCTCGTGTTGATACAGGAGTTTTACTCCAACATCCACGAGATTGATTCTTCAGTACCTCTCTTCTATTCTAGCGTTCGAGGTACGCGCCAGCTGTTACTCTGGAGCTGGTCTTCGAGGTTCTTCACGTTCTAAGGGTGGATCATCCTGATTACCCCGGATGTGAGCGTCTATGGACTGTGTCCAAAGACGAGATGATCTCTGCATTCTATGAATGCCTTTCCGCTTGGGGAGATCATCAGTACACACCATGTAGGCCTTTTGCTAAAGGTCCTCGTTTCCTTAACATGATGATGACTTTTGTTTTACACCCACTATCTCACTACAACTCTATCACAAAGCCTCGTGCTCGATTTTTATTGTCTCTTCTAGAGCATCTCACTATAGACTTTCCTTCACACTTTATCTTCTCTATCATAGATGTCTATAGAGATACGGCCACCCGTGATAAGCTCATTTTCCCTTCCGCTATCACGAGGATTCTTCGCCGTTTTTCCATCCCCTTTCCTTCGTCCGATCCGTTTTATGTCATGGCTGCGATAGACGCCGCTACTGTAAAACGTAGTGAGGCACAGTTCAGATCGCGACAGTTGGATACTGCTGCTCCTTCCTCCCATCCGACTACATCCAGATCTACTCGAGCGACATCTGCTCCTTCTTCTTCTTCGAGCAACATCACTCTTGGAGACATCATGGCGCAGCTTCAGCGCATGGATGCACACCTCGATACACTCTCTACGGAGTTGTATCAAGTGAACGTTCATGTTGGTCGCATCGCCAGGCGACAGGCGACCTTGGGCGGCTTTGCTCTTGAGGCTTTTCCTCCGCCATCTCATTTTGCTTCTGAGACTAAGGATGATGATGACAATGATGCTTCTGATGATGATGATGGAGATGCGAGCTCTTCTGATGAGATGTCTACTTGACACTCTACCCTTTGTCACTCGTAACAAAAAGGGAGAGTAGTTTTGGTGTATGAGAATAGTCATACTTAGGGGGAGAGCTAGTATAGGACATTTTTGATAGGGAGAGTGTTGATATGAGGGATGTAGTGAGGATTATATGTATTTCTTTTCTTTTCTATTTTTTTAGAGATACATTGATCATGTACCCCGATCTTGTGACCATTTAGTGACATACATTGTGTTTATCTCTTGATATATATGTTGATGTATGTTTCTTTCATCTATCTCTCCATGTGTTGTTTCTTTTATGCCTTTATACACATGTTTCTTTTACTTGTATGCAATCTATTATTTCTGCTTCACACAAAGATGCCTTGATGTGTTTTGTTTAAAAGTGTTTCAGAAAATACAGGTTGTCAAAGTCTACTTGCCATAAACTCTCTTCTTGTAAAATTTTTCAAGAGTTTGTGTTAGGATAGATTTTATTGTATTCAACAAGTGAATATGAGTTAAAGTGTTTTATGACTTCTCTCATATCTTCATTTGTTTGTTGTGGTTTTGTTACGGATTGTCAAAGGGGGAGATTGTTAGAACATATGTAACTCAAGTTGTTGACATATGTCACTATTTTATGTAATTGACTTATCCTTTGACAAAACACACTTTACTTGTATTTGGGTAAATTTAAGATGTGTTTAACGCTTCAAGAAACAGTGTTTCAAGGTTAAGTGTTGAAGTTATCAAGTCTGTCCAAGAAACAAGCTGGAAAGTGCAAGTTACTAAAACTCGACACCTGGTCTCGACACATGCATCTATCAAGCTTTAGAAGCTATTTCAGCCCTGAAGCTCGACAGCTTCTCGACACATCCTCGACACCTCTATCTATCGAGATTTAAAGAAAATAGATTCCAAGTTCTGTTTTAACTCCAATCCGTGAATGTGTCTTTGGGACTTCTTTTCTCCAAACCCTAGACATATAAAAGGATTGTTTTTAGGGCCGTCAAAGTGATGCAAGTTGCACAAGCATTGAGTAATTCTTATTCATGCAATTTGTGATCAAAGATAAAGTTCATGCCCTAGTTCATCTCTTGTAAAGAAGTTGTTGTGTAATGTGCACCGTAGGGTTTTGTAACCAAGCATCTTCTTGATCTTCATCATATGGATGATTTGAAGAACTCTGTAGCCAACAACTCTTTCTCTAGTTGGTGAATTGAAGTGGCGTACTAGGATCTGCGCAAATGGTTAGTCACGTACTCAGAGATGTGCATCAAGAGGAGAAATTGTCACTACAGAACAAGTCCAATTGGGTATTGGGGTAAGGGTTCAACTGTAGGTTGGTAAGGTACTCGGATTCCTTGCTTGTAACCGCTTGTTGTGATAATAGTGGAGTTTCGGGAGTGGTGGCCTTAAATCACTCGGTGGAGTTTTTGCCGTCAGGTTTTCCCCATTCGTAAACAAATCACCGTGTCTTTTATTTTTCCGCTGCATACTTTAGTTCTGGTGATTTGTTTGTGCTGCCACGTGAATTTTCATGTTAACTTAATTAATTAATAACTTGGTTAATTAATCAATTTAATTAATCACAAGGGGTCAACGTGTTTGTGGCCTATTAGAGAGTATGAGGGACTCCAAACTGAGTGACAATATTCTTCCAAACAAACTTCTTCGCATCAACGTCTCTAATATTGGATAAGGGTTCAGCTTCTACCCACTTGGTGAAGTAGTCCGTGCCCACAATCAACCACCTCCTATTCCTGGGCGCCTTTGGGAAGGGTCCCACAATGTCCAAGCCCCATTGTGCAAAAGGCCAAGGACTGGTCAGAGAATTAAGCACACCTCCAGGCTAATGGATGTTGGGTGCAAACCGTTGACATTGGTCACACTTCTTCACGTAGTCCTGAGCTTCTCGTTGCATATTCGGCCACTGATACCCTTATGTTAGAGCTCTGTGAGCTAAAGATCTCCCTCCTGTGTGACTCCCACAAATTCCTTCATGTAATTCTTCTAAAAGCAACTCCGTTGCTTCAAGGTGTATACACAACAAGTATGGACTCGAAAAAGATCGTTTGTATAGTTTCTGGTCCTCGGACAACCAAAACCGAGCTGCCTTCCTACGCACCTTATCCGCCTCTGCTTTTTCTTCTGGCAAGACATCGTCCTTAAGGAAAGACACAATGGGGTCCGTCCAACTGGGTCCTACCCTGACCTGATGAACTTGGATAATACTTCCACTTATTCTAGCAGGCTTACATAGGTTTTCAACAAGAATGATCCGAGGCAGAACTTGTGTCGAGGACGTGGCGAGGGTTGCCAAAGAATCAGCATGTGTGTTGTTATTCCTAGGAACATGCGACAAAGTAAAGGATTCGAATTTGGATTGTAAAAACCTGACTTGAGTTAGGTATTCCTGCATCCTCGGATCTCTAGCTTTCCACCTTTCCTTCTACTTGGCCCACAATTAATTGCGAGTCCGAGAACATTTGCACCACCTTTCCACCCATTTTTTGAACCATGTCCATTCCCTTTACCAAAGCCTCATACTCTGTCTCATTATTGGTAGCTGAAAATTCTAATATCAGGGATTTTTCCAGCATAAGCCCCTTTGGGGTTATAATTTCCAACCCCATACCAGATCCCCTTTGATTTGTAGCCCTATCAACATAAACTTTCCACCCCGAAGGTTCTTTGCACGTGATCATGCCAACTGACTTTTCATCAATGTCCATGCTCTTAACATTATCTTCTATTGTGGGCTCATCGAATTCTGCAACTAAATCAGCTAATGCTTGGCCTTTCACTGAGGTGCAAGGCATGTACTTGACATCAAAAGCCCCCAGAATGGTGCCTCATTTAGCAATCCGACTTGTGTAATCAGCACTCCTAAGTACGGGTTTGAGAGGTAGCTGGGTTAAGACTACCACGGTGTGAAATTGAAAGTAATGGGGGAGTTTACGCGTACCATGTACCACGGCCAAGATTGCCTTTTCTAATGGCGAATAACGCACCTCGGCTTCATGTAAGGATTTACTCACATAATAGACTAGTTTCTGTATGTTCCCATCAACCCATATCAGCACCAAACTTACAGCATGGTTTGCCACTGCAATATACGCAAATAGAACTTCATCAACTTCAGGCCGAGACATAATGGGTGGGCGTGAAAGATATTTCTTAAGATACTAGAAAGCAGCGGCATATTCATCTGTCCATTCAAATCCTTTCCACTTATTCAACAACTGGAAGAAAGGTCTGCACTGATCTGCAGATGGAGAAATGAATCTGTTGAGGGCCGCAGTCATTCCGGTCAGCCTTTGCACCTCTTTGGAATTCTGAGGTGGCTGTAAACTGTTGATTGCCCTGACCTGAACAGGATTGACCTCGATCCCCCTATGCATCACCATATAGCCCAAAAACTTACCGGACACTACTCCAAAAGAACATTTGGATGCATTAAGACGCAACTTGTGCTTTCTCAGCGTTTGAAAGGTGTCATCCAAGTCTGATACATGCGTTGAAACCGTTTTACTCTTTACCACCATATTGTCCACGCACACCTCAATTGTCTTTCCCAATTGGGGTTCAAACATCCTCGTCATCATTCTCTGATAAGTAGTCCCAGCATTCTTCAGGCCGAAAGGCATCACCTTGTAGTGATAATTTCCTATGGGCATGACAAAAGCTGTCTTCTCCTGATCCTCCAAAGCCAAGGGTATCTAGTGATAACCCTGGA
Organism: Castanopsis chinensis; assembly: GCA_032878915.1. Classification (NCBI taxonomy): domain Eukaryota; kingdom Viridiplantae; phylum Streptophyta; class Magnoliopsida; order Fagales; family Fagaceae; genus Castanopsis; species Castanopsis chinensis. Next base: position 27,845,140 of record JAVQMG010000126.1, read on the forward strand.
AAGCGTCTAGAAAGCTCATTCGAGGATGCCCTACAGTAGCATCCACTAGTTGATCTATGTGGGGCATTGGGAATGAGTCTTTGGGACAGGCCTTATTCAAGTCTGTGAAATCCACACACACTCTCCACTTCTCATTCTTTTTCTTCACTACTACTATATGTACCAACCATTCAGGATAAAATACTTCCTTGATAGCACATGCCTTCTTGAGCTTCAATACCTCTTCCTTAACAGCGTCAGCATGCTCTTTAGACGAGCGCCGAGGTGGCTGCCTCTTTAGCACTGCTGTCGGATTGACATTCAAATGATGGCAAATGAAATTTGGGTTAACCCCTAGAGTTTCATAAGCATTCCATGCGAATACATCGATGTTCTGCTTCAAAAACGTGACCAATTCTTCCTTCTCTTTGAGCAGTAACTGACTTCCTACCTGAAAGAACTTCTCCATGTTATCGGCAATAAGTATCTTCTCCAGCTCTTCACACAAAGGCTCCTCGGCCTCGGCCATTCTTGGCTTGGCCGAAGACGCTAACTGCTGCAAACTTCTCCCAGCCGAGGTCCGTGACTTCTGCCCAGCCTGATGGGTAATTGCTGCTGTTATACATTGTCTTGCCATAGACTGGCTTCTGATGATTTCTTCAATTGATTCCCCATATGGAAATTTTACTTTAACATGCAGAGTCGAAGAGACGGCACCGAGGGCTTGCAACCACAGCCTTGCCACTATAGCCGTGTAAGGAGAGTAGGCATCCACTACAATAAAGTCTACATCTACCACCACTGGTCCTGACTACACGGGTAATCGGATCTGCCCCTTCAGAATGACAGCCTTCCCTTTGAAACTTATCAAAGGCGAGTCTTAAGCCGTAAGATCCTCAAGTTTCAAATTAAGCCCCTTGAACAAATTTGGTACATAATATCAGCCCCACTCCCTTGATCAACCATCACTCTTTTTGCGCCATAACCCCCTATCCTCAACATGATAACCAACGTATCGTCATGTGGCTGAATGGTTCCAACCTTGTCTTCTTCAGAGAATCCCAAAATGGGTGGAGGGTTCCCCTTAACCCTCTTCGGCTCGTGGCTAAGGTCCTCGGCAGGAAGTCGCAACACTGATATCACCCTAGTAGGGCAAGAACCAGTCCGACCAGAAGCAGCGAAGATAACATTTATCGTGCCCAGAAGAGGCCTTAAAGTATTGCTACCCTGATTCACCGAGCCAACTTGACTGCCCTGCCCATTAAACCAATTCATTAACTGTTTCAATTTTCCTTCTTTAACCAATTGATCCAAATAATTCCATAAGGTTTTACAATTCTCTGTGGTGTGACCCTTCTCTTGATGATAATTGTAGTAGAGATTCTAATTACGTTTCATGGGGTCCTCTGCCATCTTGTTGGGCCATCTGAAGTATGGCTCATGACGAATCTTCTCCAACACCTGTTGCACAAGTTCACAAAATATAGCATTCACCGTTCGAGGAGGAGCTGAACCAGACTAACCAGTAAAATCCCTCCGATACCATTTGTTATTGTACCTGTCCGACCTGAAATCCCTCCTTTCTTGAGGGATCGCTTTTATCTTTCCTTTATTTTGTTGCTAATCCTCTTCAACCCATTTGTATTCATCAATACGATCTATAAGCTGATGTACACTCTTCACGGGCTTTTTGGTCAAAGATTTCCTCAAGTCGTGCTCAGTTGGAAGGCCGACCTTGAAAGTATTAATTGCCACCTCGTCGAAGTCACCATCAATCTCGTTAAACATCTCCCAATACCTATCCGAGTATGTTTTCAGGGTTTTTTCTCCCTCTCTCATGGCCATGGACAGTAATGAGTCCAGTGGCCGAGGTACTCTACTACATGTAACAAAATGAGACCCAAATGCCATCGTGAGCTCCATGTAAGAATTAATAGAGTTTGCCTTCAAGCCATTAAACCACCTCATCGCGACAAGTCCCAAGCTAGAGGGGAAAATTTTACACATTAGAGTCTCATTCTTTAAGTACATTGCCATTCACTGATTAAAATGGTTCACATACTCCACGGGGTCTGTTCGGCCATTGTAAATGGTGAAGTTTGGTTGGGTGAAACGTCGTGAGAGCTTGCCTTTCTCAATTTTTCACGTGAAAGACAACTTAGAAAGTTGGTGCAACGCCTATCCCATGGCATCGCTACCCAGGCCCCTGGAAGAAGACTCTTTACTCACCCATCATAAAGATTCTTCGTCGTATCTGAGAGAGACTCACTAGGAGGGGTCCTTGACTTAGGTCTATAACCACTACTCTGGGAGTTATCAGAGGAAGGATCAGAAACAGAAGGTGTTCGTTTCTGTTTCGTACGACGCAACTTCCTCTTCAAATGGTCAATTTCTCTTTGCATGGCTTTAGCATCGTTCTCGTGGAGGGCTCTGCTTCCACCCCACGAATGACTCCTAGCAGTGTGCCCTGTGTGCACACTACCCTCTCGATCTCCCATTTGCTCCAGATGTTGAAAATGATTTTCATGTTGGGACCCCATAGATTCTGCATGGTGTGGACCTGAACCTTCCATTACGTTATCAGTCTCAGAACACAAGCATTCCCACAGACGACGCTAATTGTGTGGACACAAATTAAACTGGGCCTCGATTGCTCTAAAGGAACCAGCCCAAAGGGCCCAAAACAATGAATTTATAGAGAATGAGTTTCGAATCTAGGTCTATAGACGTGAAGTAACATGAACTTGAGGCCAGTTCATAAATACATGCATAACACCTCTCCGTAGCTTGAAAGTTCTTATCGTATATAAAGGCCGAGGACAATCACTGGGTATTTCTTACAATTCTCTCTTGCTTGTCTGCTCTGTCCTTTTTTGTTCTCCCCCTCGTTCTTTCTCTACCACTTCCTTTTATATTGCCTTCCTCCCTATCTTCTTTTTTCCACGTATGGATCAGATACTCCATTTGGATACTTGTCCCATCACCCCTTTTTCCCAAGTCCTTGGCGGCTGCTGCAAGGCTGAATTCTAACACTGAGACGTTGTATTCTCATTAATGCAGCCAGAGAAGTAATTGCAGAGCTTTCAATACGGTGGTGGCAGCTTTACCCTAGATATTTTACGTTCACCCTCCTTATCCTTTACCTTTACTTCCTTTGCCTTTGTGCCTAAGGTCTTAGAGTGTTTTAGCCGGCTATGACTTCTTTCTCTTTTTACATCATTTCATGAGTGAAACTTCTTGTTTCCTCGGACTAACTATACTGTTGAGTTGGGTTTTCAACTTTACAAGCACTCTTGGGTTGGGCCAACATGTGTCTTGGGCTCATCGACCCTACAGTATTTTATTGCTTATATTATGATTGTTTTTTTTTTATATATAATTTCTTATATAGATGAAAATAAAGCTTTAATTTGATCAAATTGTTGTATCTCAAAAAAAAAAAAAAATTGATCAAATTGTTACATCTTGGTTGAATATTAAAGAAAAATCAATTAAAGCTCTTTCCGGCCAATATTTATAATTTCTTAATCTCGATGATCAAGTTTTTCAGTCATGTATCAGGCTTTTTGAAATGGATTTTTTTTAAGTTGGATTTTGTTGAATATAAGTTAGGCAACATGTTATTTAGGCTCTACAACAATTTAGCTCTTGAGGAGCTTCTCTTGAGGTTGAATTTGTTTTAATTATTTATAATTGTAATATTTTATGAAATTTAGGGCTAGAAAACTAGTTATAAGTGTCAAGAGTCTTGGAGCTCAATTAGTTAACTAATTATAAATGACAAACAATTAAAAATAGAGGATAAGTGATTAATTACACTGGATTTTTTTTTTTTTTTTTGGGTAAAGGGGAATCTGATATGAAAGACTAAGGAATAAAATAAGAGTTAATACAATACCTCTCATAATACAACCCAATATAATCATTAAAAAAAAGAAAAAAAAAAGAAGCAAATTGATCTCCATGCATGGGAGGAGAATCATAAATTAGAAAATCTTACTGTAAGGAAGCTCTCTTCTTTGCCAAGTAGTCAGCAGACTCAGCACATTGATTAACCTCGATTCAATCATTAATTACTTCTTTCACTGCAACATGAAGATTTTGGTTTTGGATTGTAATAAAGGCGAGTGAAATAAATTATATATATATATATATGTGCGCACCCAAGATCAGCGACTGGGCCTGGGATAAGTTGAGCTCACAATCTATTTGTATGGTGGGCTTTTAGCGTTTTCTGCAATGGAGTGATTCCTTGCTAGACTGCCCCAGTGTTTCTATCTTCTTTTTCCTCCTCCTTCTTTTCCCTTGTCTTTTTCTCTCTTCCTTGCGCGCCCTTGCTTCTAATACCCCCTCGCCTATTTATAGCCATAGCTTGCTGGATTGCTGCGGCCATTTTCTAGTTTAGTGGGTGGAGAGGTCCAATGCCATCCTCTCTAAGTGGTGAGCAGTTATGAGCGTAAAGAGGACAATGGTGGCATCGGAACTTGATTCCATTGTCACGTTCGTTTCTCGGCAGAAAAGCTTTCGAGGTGGGCGGCACGGCATGGCACGGCAACCTGGGTTGGTGGTCGGCAAAACCCGGCGAGACCTCGGGCATCAGGCGCAGACAATACGCGGCTCGCTTCTGTCGACCATATCTAGGATGGCTTCGCTTTTGTCTTTTGGGGTGCTTGATACATGCTAAGTCGGTTCGAGGTGAAGCCCTTTAGACTGATTAGGGCCGGGGCCCATGAGGGGATGGTCGTTCTTGTGGGCCTAGGGTTGAACGGGCCTGGGGCATGGCCTGTACGGGCAGCTATTCTTGTGGGCTTGAGGGTGGATGGCCTAGGGGAACGATGCTCGTACAATAGCCCCCCCTTGATTCATGCACGGAGCTCGGTGATGAATCAAGGTCTTCGAGGCGAGAAGTTGGCAAAAATTCCTATTTACTCTTTGTGTGCGGGGTCAGTGGCTGCCGTGGATTAGCAGGGTCAGTTCTGCGGCAGGCGGTCACTTCCATAATAATGACCCTTTGGTTAGCGAACCGTCAGGAGGTAACAGGCTGACAGTTCGTAATCCGTGAGCGCGTGTAAGCGGTTTTCCCAAGAAAAAGCCTGGCGGGTAGGGATTGGGGTATTTCTTTTTCCCGCCTCTCCTTTCATTTAATGCCCCTGCGCGTATATAATCCTTTTCTCAAGCTCTCATTTCACTTTTTGTGCATCCTCTCCACACTTTCTCTGCCGAGCATTCTCTGTGCGAAAAACCTCTCTAGTTCTTCGCCTTTTTAGAGTTTCAAGTAAGTGCGTTTTACTTTTTTCTTCTTTTTCTGCTTCTTTTCTTATTTTGTACCTTTAGAAATGGGTTTCTCCCACCTTCTAACCCCTGGGACGGCCTTGGCCAATTTTAGAAGGACTTTTGGTGTCCCTAGGCATGTGGATATTGCGTTCTGTAAGGAGGGCGATATTGCCCTCGAGAGGGCAATCAGCCGGAACGTCATCTTCATTCCGCTGATGGCCATATTGGAGGGAGGCGTTAGGTTCCCTTTAGACCCCCTTATAGCGAACACCCTAGGGTTCTACAGCCTGTGCCCCGACCAGCTCCCTCCCAACTTTTATAGGGTCGTTAGTTGTGTCAGCCGTTTGAACCAGTTGTATGGTCTGCACCTAAACCATCACGACATTAACTTCATGTACAAATTGTGCGGGAACTTTTTGAAGGGCTACTACCTAAAGACTAGGGATACCCGAGTCCGGCTGATATCCTACCTGCCGGACTTGAATAGGAATTCTGCTGGGGAGTTTGTCAAGGTGAGCGGCAACTGGCTCGCTGAGGGGCTACATTGCCCGCATACACCTCGCGACGTTGGTCGGTACCGTGTCTCCTTAGTTATTTCAGATTTATGTTTCCTCAGCTTTTTTAACTAACCATTGCTTCTTTGGGGCTTCTTGCAGAGTCAAAACGATTTTTGCCGGACATCAGGGTCGTCCACGAAAGGGATCTGAACTTCATCCTTAGGTCAGAAATCTTCGTGCACAGCGACGGGCAACTCCGAGCGTCTCATCTGATCCTTAGAGTAAACCCTGTAAACACCACGTGGCAGTCTTTCAGTCAAGCGCTCTTGGTCGACAGCCCCCTCTTGTCATACATCGACGTTCGGCACGAGCAATTCCTTCCTCCATCGCTCACGGTGGGTGAGGCTCGGGACGCAGGCCCCCGTTACACAACCGCGGACGACATCCCACCGGTTAGGGACGAGTCTGCCGAGCGGGTATCTCAAAGCAGGGGGCGACACGTGGCCATCGAACAGCCATAGAACGACCCCCTGCTAACCGAGGAACGAGCCCCCGATCCGGTCTTCGCCGCACTCGTCCAGCAAGAGAAAATGGTGAAGAAGAGGGCGATGACCCTGTCTCGGTTCATTCCCAACGCTGGTCAGGCCAACCCATCTCCATCCCCAGTGAGGAGCCTAGTCCCCCAGCCTGCCGGTGAAGCTCAGAAAAGAAAAAGGCCGGTTGAGGAGGTAGATGTTCCCGGCAATGTGCCGCCGAGGTCTCCAATCCGCCCTAGGGGAGGGGTGAGCATCCGAGAGCCGCGGGTTGTAGCTCCTGCACAGGCACGGACCGTGGAGGCGCCTTTTCCTCCCATCGAGGGCAGTTGGAGGCATACCTTCAATCTCGGTGGGGGCCCACTGCTCGAGACGGCCTGCGTGTGGAGATGGGATAAGGGCGACGGGGGGCATGTGGCTCAGAGCCTAGCCCAGGGCCTTCTCCTGCCCGAGGACGTGCACATCTACTCGGATGGGGATGACGAGTCACTCACTCGGCGGCTACAATGGCACACCATTGCGGTAAGGTTTTTCTTTATCACGTTTGATTATGGGACTTCGCCAAGAATTTTTAACACCTTGCTTCCATTGCGTTTGTAGGTGGCACAGCTCACTTCTATCGTGGGCGAGAGGCTGAGGGAAGGGGCCGAGGCAATCGAGCGGGCGCTGGGGCTGAGGAATGAAGTGGAGACACTGGCCGAAGAGAGGCTAGAGGCTGCCAATGCCGCGGAGAGGAAGGCGGTTGACGCTGAGAAAGCCTGGCTATCCATGGAGAGCAAGTTGGGGGAGCTGACGGCTAAGTTGGAGGAGACGGAGCTTGAACTGGCGAAGGCGAATAGCCTGAACCTAACACAGGCCGACCAGCTCACTTCCCTGAAGGACGCCCTCGAGGCTTGTGAGGAGAAGTGGTACAATGAAGGTTTCACGAAGGCAGAGAACTCGGTGGAACCTATCGTTCAGCAAGCCCGGCAACATGGCTTCGGCGAGGGTTGGATGGCTGCGCTCCATGCTGCGAGGGTGCCGGAGGATTCCCCCCTGCGGGATCCTAAGCAGGTCCCTTATCCTGCCCAACCTCAGCCTGTCCATAGTCAGACCGGTGCCAAGGACGAGGATACACCGAGCTTGAGGGACCTCGTTCAGGCTATCGACACCCATGTGGAGATGGTGGACCTGGAGGCCACGAGCAACGCCCCTGCCGGAGATGCCGGCACGCAGAACAAAACTCCCCTCCCCTCCCAACCTGCCGAAGAGGATCCCGGACAAGCCTAGACCTTCCCTTCCGACCCAGACGTGTGAGGCTGCGATGATTGAAGAATTTCTTTCAGAAAGTTTTATTTTGTTTTTGTTTTATATTATTTTTGATAAAAGCCTAGGTCGTCGGGCTGTGGCGACGAGACATTTGAACTACCATTGTAATCGTTTTAACTCATACTGCCCGGTTTATAATTTTTGTTATAATGATTTGAAAGCATGTGTTCCGCTTTTTCTTTCTTGCCTGTTTTAATTATGCCTAAGTATGATCTGTATTTACTACTTTTGTGTGTGTGATTAGTTATGAGAGAATGTTAGTGCTTTGCGCGGGTTTAGATGTGTAGGGGCAACTAAGCCCTCGGTTTGGGGGCGAGGATTAGGCGAGAACCTTCCGTAGGGTGGGATGCAAGGAAGGGTCCGAGGTCGGTGTCCTGTGTTCGGAAGTATTGACCGGCGATGGAAGGACAGCCAAGGCCGGTATTTGGCTCTCGTCCGTAATAGTGATGAGTTTTTCATCTGCCCAGTGATAGGATAGAACCGGGGTTTTGTTTAGATAAATGTTGTATAAGGTTTTCATATGCCCGGCGATAGATTCGAACCAAAGTTGGGCTTCTGTCTTTAGAATAATGTGGTTAAGGTTTCCACCTGCCCGGTGATAGGTTCGAACCGAGGTCAAGCTTCTGCCCTTAGAAGAAGTGTTAAGGTTTCCACCTGCTCAGTGATAGATTCGAACCGAGGTTGGGCTTCTGTCTTTAGAATAATGTGGTTAAGGTTTCCACCTGCCCAGTGATAGTTTCGAACCGAGGTTAGGTTTCTGTCCTTAGAATAATGTGGTTAAGGTTTCCACCTGCCCGGTGATAGGTTCGAACCGAGGTCAGGCTTCTGCCCTTAGAGGAAGTGTTAAGGTTTCCACCTGCTCGGTGATAGATTCAAACCGAGGTCAGGTTTCTGTCCTTAGAATAATGTCAAGGTTTCCACCTGCTCGGTGATAGTTTCAAACCAAGGTTAGGCTTCTGTCCTTAGAATAATGCGTTCAGGTTTCCACCTGCTCGGTGATAGGTTCGAACCAAGGTTAGGTTTCTGTCCTTAGATACCGTATTCACGCTTGTTAATGAAAAAAGGATAAAAAGAACGCAGTGTCATGCAGTAGTATGAACAGGCATTGTATTGACGTGTGCTGACTTCTTTAGATTACATTGTCCGTTCGCGGCGAATTAGTGGTAAAACTTCTTAAGATTACATACATTCCACGGGTGGGGTAGAGGTCTCTTGCTCAGATCTTCCAAATAGTAGGCTCCTGCCCCAGCAATGGCCGTTACTCGGTACGGTCCTTCCCATGCCAGGGCCAATTTCCCTAAATTACGGTCCCGAGCATTCCCAACGACTTTTCGTAGGACCAAATCACCTGCTGCGAATTCCCTCTTCCTTACATTCTTGTCGTGTCTCCGGGCGAGCTTTTGCTGGTACTGTGCTAGTCAAATTGCTGCCAACTCTCGGCACTCTTCCAGCAGATTAAGCTGTTTCAGTATTAACTTATCATTCTCGGTGGCCGTGAATTCAGCTACTCGGTTGCTACACAGGTTTATCTCAGCAGGAATGACGGCTTCTGCCCCATAGGCCAGTGAATGTTTCCCCCGTGGATCTCCTCGGAGTTGTCCGGTAGGCCCAGAGGACACTAGGTAACTCCTCAGCCCATCTGCCCTTGGCTCCGTCCAACCTTTTCTTCAACCCGTTGACGATAGCCTTATTTGTAGCCTCGGCTTGGCCATTGCTTTGTGGGTATGTCGGGGTAGAGTACCAGTTTCGGATGCCGAGATTTCTGCAGAACTCACGGAAGGCCCTGTTGTCGAACTGTAGTCTGTTGTCAGAAATGAACACCTCTAGTGCACCGAACCTAGTTATGATGTTCTTTCATACAAATTTTTTGACGTCTACGTCCCGGATTTTGGCTAGCGCTTCCGCTTCCGCCCATTTAGTGAAATAATCTATCGCAACTAGTACGAATCTTCTGTTCCCGGTTGATCATGGAAAGGGCCCGATTATATCTAATCCCCACTGGGCGAAGGGCCACGGGCTGCTGACGGGGTTCAGGTTCCCTGCAGGTTGATGGATCATTGGCGCGTGTCTTTGGCACTATTCACACCTTCGTGCATATTCAAGGGCGTCCTTTTGCATCTGCGGCCACCAAAATCCCTGGGTCATTGCCCGGTGGGCCAAAGATCGACCACCGACGTGACTGCCGCAGAGGCCTTCATGGAGCTCGGCCAGTAGGCCTTTAGTCAGGCTGGGGTGGAGGCATTGCAAATATGGACCTCCGAATGATCTCCGGTGAAGCTTCTGACTTGGAGATAGCCAATACCGAGGGGCATTTCGCCTGACTTTCGCCGCCTCTTTTTCGTCCTCCGGGACTTTATCCTCGGCTAAAAACTCAATTATGGGATCCATCCAACACCTCTCGGCGGCCCAAACTTGTAACACTTCCTCCTTTTTCTCGATGCTCGGCTCTTTCACCAGCTCTATCCTGACTAGCCGTGGAAGTTCGCTGTCTATTGATGATGCCAAAGTAGCCAAGGAGTCTGCGTGGCGATTCTGTCCCCTCAGGATCTGTTCTACCGTCGCCTTAGAAAATTAGCCCAAAGCCTGCTTCACGATTCGTAGGTATTCGGCCATCCGCAGGTCTTTGGCTACGAAAATCCCCCGCACCTGGTTCACAACGAGCCGGGAATCCGAGAATACCTCTACCTCCGTAGCCCCCAAATCCGTGGCAATCCTTAGTCCGGCCAACAGCGCTTCGTATTTGGCTTCTTTATTAGAGGCCCTAAAGCCTAGTCTGAATGACTGTTCCAGCCTCGTACCTTCCGGGGTTATTACTATGATCCCAGCCCCCGCTCTGGCAGTGTTGGAAGCACTGTCCACGAATACCTTCCAAGGCTTGGCTTCCACCATACAGACGACGTCCGGACACTTCGGCGAGAATTCGGCAATAAAATCCGCGAGTACTTGCCCCTTTACCGAGTTTCTTGGCCGGTATTTGATGTCAAAAGAGCCCAAGCGGGTCCCCCATTTCACGATCCTCCCGGTGAAGTCCGATCTTCTCAAAAGTGACTGAAGTGGGTACTCCGTCAGAACGTAGACGGTGTGGGCTTGAAAGTAGTGGGGTAGTTTCCGGGTGAAATGCACTAGGGCCAATACCAACTTTTCAAGCGGCAAATATCTCTTCTCGGCGTCCACCAATGTCTTGCTTATGTAGTAGACTGGCAATTGTACGCCACTATCCCTAAGAAGCACGGCGCTCGCGGCATGTTCCGACACCGAGAGGTACATTTAGAGGTCCTCCCCTGGCTCAGGCGCCGTTAGTGTCGGTGCACGCCCGAGGTATTCTTTTAGGTCATGAAAGGCTTCGTCGCATTCCCTGTCCCACTGGAATCCCTTCCATTTCTTCAAAAGTTGATAAAAAGGGCAGCACCGGTCAGCGAACTTAGATATAAACCGATTCAGGGCAGCCAACATGCTGGTTAATCTTTGGACTTCTTTTGGGTTGCTCGGCGGTCTGAGCTGAAGCACGGCATCTATTTGCTCTGGATTGACCTCGATGCCTCTCTTCGTGACTAAGTATCCCAGGAACTTGCCGGAGCCTACGCCGAATGTGCACTTATCGGCGTTGAGACGGAGTCGGTGCTGCCTTAGTATCCTGAATATTTCTTCCAGGTCGCCGATGTGCTGTCTTTCCGGCTTGCTTTTTATCACCATATCGTCGATGTACACTTCTATCGTCCGCCCGATCTTATCCTTGAACATCCTTGTCATCATTCGTTGGTATATAGCCCCCGCGTTCTTTAGCCCAAACGGCATTACCATATAATGGTAATTGGCGTCCGGTGTAATAAACACCGTTTTCTCCTGATCTTCGGCAGATAGCGCGATCTGGTGATAACCCTGGAAGGCGTCTAGAAAGCTTAGTCGGGGATGCCCATACGTAGCGTCCACCAGTTGATCGATCCTTGGCATGGGGAATGGATCCTTGGGGCATGCTCAGTTTAAGTCAGTGAAATCGACGCAGACCCTCCATTTGCCGTTATTTTTTCGTACCACCACGGTGTTGGCGAGCCAATTGGGAAAGAAAATCTCTAGTACAGCCCCTGCTTCCTTCAACTTAGCCACTTCCAGCCTTACTGCTTCGACATGCTCTTTCGCCGACCTCCTCTGCTTCTGCTTTCTCGGGGGGTGCAACGAATCCACATTAAGTCTGTGGACTATAAACTCGGGGTCGACCCCTGGTACTTCATACGGACTCCACGCAAACATGTCCACATTTTGCACAAGAAGAAGCAACAGTTCTGTCCTTTCTTCGTCCTGGAGGCTCGCCCCTAGTTGAAAGTGTTTGTCGCTGTCCGGAAGAATCTTCACCCTCAACACGTCCTCGGCAAACCCAGCTCCCTCTCCCGCCTGGGGTCGCTGTAATTGCTATAAGGAAGCGTCCTCGGCAGCCTTTGTTTGGTCGGCCACCTTGCTCGCGGTAGCCACTAGGCATTGCCTTGCCGCCTGCTGGCAGCCTTTTACTTCCGCGATGCCGTCCTCCATGCGGAATTTGACCTTGACGTGCAGTGTGGAAGGTACGGCCCCCATCTCATGAATCCACGGTCTTCCGAGGATTGCCGTGTATAGTGAGTAAGAGGCGACCACTATGAAAGTCACCGTCACCTCCTTCCCTCCCATGCTGACGGGGAGCGAAATTTTCCCTTCCGAGACGACCATATGGCCATCAAACACCATTAGCGGCGGGTCGTACCTGGACAGATCCTCTTTCCTCAACCCGAGCCCTCTGTATAAGTCGGGGTATATCACGTCCGCCCCGCTCCCCTGGTCTATCATCATCCTTTTCACCACAAACCCTCTCACGCGGGCCGTGACCACCAAGGCGTCGTCGTGTGGTTGAATGGTGCCCTTCATGTCGCCATCGTTGAAGGCAATGGGTTGGGCGGTGCACCTCTATTTCTTTTCTGGGAGACATTCGCCCGGGCTTTCTCCTGCCGAGGTCACATTCAGGACGTCCCTTGCTGGGATCTCCCTCGGGACGGCGTGGATGACCTCTATTATCCCCACGGGAGGCGGGAGGGGGTTCCCGCGAGTATAATCGCCGTGCCCGGACCCTTGGTTCCTCGCTGCTATGAACTCCTTTAGGTGCCCGGCATTCACCAGCTGCTCCAGGTGGTCCTTGAGCACCCTGCATTATTCTGTCGTGTGCCCCTTGTCCTTATGGTATGTGCAATATAGATTCTGGTTTCTCCTCGACGGGTCGCCGGGCATTCTGTTCGGCTATCTAAAGTAAGGCTCATTTTTTATCCTGTCGATAATTCTGTGGACCGGTTCTTTGAATGCTACGTTCACGCTCCCTACTGTTGGCCTGAGCTCTTGAGCTCTGAAGTCCCTACGGGGCCGGGGTTGGAAACCGCCACTCCGAGGGTAATTTACAACCGGAGCCTTCCCCTTGCTTTGCAGCCGGTCGTCTTCCAGGCACTTGAATTCTTCGATGTGTCTCATCAGTTGCCTCATGTCCTCGGGGGGCTTCCTCGTCAAAGATTCCCTTAACCCGGATTCGTCGGGCAGTCCCATGCGAAAGGTGCTTGCCGCGATTTTCTCATTACCTCCGCCGATTTCATTGTACAGCTCCCAATAACGACCAGCGTAGCTGCGAAGGGTCTCTCCGGCCCCCATCTTCATTGACAGCAGGGCGTCCACAGGCTGAGGTACTCGGCTGCACGTCATGAACCGTATACCGAACTCCTGAATCAATTCTGAGAAGCTGTGGACCGATCCCTTTTTCAACCCGTTGAACCACCTCAGGGCCGTTGGACCGAGGCTCGACGGGAAGACTTTGCACATCAACGCGTCATTATGGGCGTGCAGGGACATCATCTGGATGTAATGGCTCACGTGTTCCACCGGGTCAGTCTTTCCTGTGTAGGAGTTGAACGGTGGCCTCGTGAATCTGTTCGGCATTTAGTTAGTCTCAATGTCCCTTGAGAACGGAGATCGGGCAGCCTGGCGCAGTGCTTTACTCATGGCGTCCATGGCCGCGTTTTATGGTCGCCCTTCGTCTGGGGATGCTGAGCCACGGTTCGCGTATTCTCATGAACGCTCGCGATGCCGACAGGGTCTGGACTGGTCTGATCCTTCTGCGTAGCGAGGCTCAGGGCTGGTGGACCTTCCCCTGTGCCGCCTATGTTCCCCTTGCCGACTTCTGACTCTGGCTTCTAACTCCAAGTCCCTCACCAACCTACGCAGCCGCTCTAGGTCCCGATCCTTTTGCCCGGGATCCTCGTCCTCTCTTTCGCGGCGGCTACGCCCCGAGGCGTTAGACAGTGTATGAAACGATCCTTCCCTAAGCCCGGACTATCCTTCCTCATCTTGCCGCCAGTCCTCGTGTCTCTTCTGTCTCCTTTCTCGCCACGTTGACCCCCGTGATGAGCCGCCAAAACCACTTTCAACATAGCTTCCTCGTCTGCTCCCTGACATTTTCCCGGGGTGCCTTACAAAAACCACCGCTGCGCAGGAGATTCCCACAGACGGCGCCAATTGTGCGCACCCAAGATCAGCGACTGGGCCTGGGATAAGTTGGACTCATAATCTATTTGTATGGTGGGCTTTTAGCGTTTCCTGCAATGGGGTGATTCCTTGCTAGACTGCCCCAGTGTTTCTATCTTCTTTTTCCACCTCCTTCTTTTCCCTTGTCTTTTTCTCTCTTCCTTGCATGCCCTTGCTTCTGATACCCCCTCGCCTATTTATAGCCACAGCTTGCTGGATTGTTGCGGCCATTTTCTAGTTTAGTGGGTGGAAAGGTCCAATGCCATCCTCTCTAAGTGGTGAGCAGTTATGAGCATAAAGAGGACAATGGTGGTATCGAAACTTGATTCCATTGTCACGTTCGTTTCCCAGTAGAAAAGCTTTCAAGGTGGGCGGCACGGCATGGCATGGCATGGCAACCTGGGTTGGTGGTCGGCAAAACCCGGCGAGACCTCAGGCATTAGGCGCAGACGATACGCGGCTCGCTTCTGTCGACCATATCTAGGATGGCTTCGCTTTTGGCTTTTGGGGTGCTTGATACATGCTAGGTCGGTTCGAGGTAAAGCCCTTTAGACTGATCAGGGCAGGGGCTCATGAGGGGATGGTCGTTCTTGTGGGCCTAGGGTTGAACGGGCCTGGGGCATGGCCTGTACGGGCAGCTATTCTTGTGGGCCTGAGGGTGGATGGCCTAGGGGAACGATGCCCGTACAATATATATATATATATATATATATATATAAATTTACATTGATGATTTAGAAAACACAAATAAAAAGACTTATTTAATCGGATTAAGATCTTCTATAACTTTTTTGATAACTCTATCCAGGAAAAGACAAATGACGAAGGGAAACACAAGAAATTCAGAATATGCCTTTGTATATATAACTTTATGAGCTTTCTTGGCGATGAAGATTGAACAAGACAACATGTCTTCCAAGGTTTTTGGTGACCAAAATGTACAAAAGAGAGTACGATGAAATTTGTAATATGAATTATAAGCTTTCTCATAAATTCAGAGGTCGTTTGGTACATGTGTTTAAACACGTGTTTAAATATATGTTTTCAGTATTTAAACAACATTACATGCATTTTTATACACTTTTTCACCAATACGTACTTCTAAAAATACAAACAACATTACTGAAACAACTTTACCAAACGACCTCCAAGAATTTGAGCAACTTCTGCCAAACATTCTCTTTATCAAGAAATGTCTAAAGAACGTCCATATGCATATATGTAAGACTTTTTATAAATAAAGGAAAAACAATTTATCATCCTTAATCCAGTCATTACCTTTTTCTCAAGAAAAAAAAAAGTCATACCTCCAACATGTAATAAATTTTTTTTTTTATATTCTATAAATTAACTAATGTAATAAAATAAATTGAAAAACTATATATAAATTTAATTGGGATTAAAGCTTTGTTAGGTTTGCCTTTTGATTTCTCATATACGAGACACATAATTAAGTTATGGTTAAAAAGAAAAAAGAAAATAAGAAAAGACACCATAATTACATTTTTCAAGGCTAAATCATAATAATTTTCTTTTGTTACTACAAAATCTAACATAAATTGCTGGCTTGAATATTTGTTAACATCTTCATATGTTTCTAAAAAAAGAAGAAGATCACACCTTCATATTGAGATATTTCAAAACAAAACACACAATACAATTGGTGTTTTATTAATAATGAAGAATAAACATCGATCAAATATAAAATAATTATTTTAGTAGCTGTTGAGGACCAAAATTTCACAAGAAAGCCCATTCCATGAAAAGTAAGGAAAGACTATAGGTCTTAACAAAAGAATGCCCAATTCATAAAGTTAAGAAGGACCATAAGGGCCCAAAGTCTCAAAAAGAAGAAAAAAATAATAATAATAAAAAAGGAAAAAAGAAGAGGATTTCGGACAGGATCCCGGCTAGAGGATATGCAGCAAGGATCTCGGTCAGGTCAGAGGATATGCAACAAGAAGAATCAACATCAAGACCCTATGTATGTTCAGATTTCTAGCAAAAAAAAGCCATTAAAAATCTAGCAAAAGAAAACAGATATTATCTTTGTAATTCATGATCCAAGCCCGTGGGATCCTGAGTGGATAGTAAGGGGAGAATGGTTTGGTTGGTAGGGGAGTGATTTCTGAAGAAAAGAGGATCCTGAAACTTTCCCTTGGTTCATATATTTGCTTAGAATGCATAAACTAATGGAAAGCTCAATTCCCCCATGTGCATGACACCTTCCCACAATTTCCTCTCGATTGTCATTTTCAACAAAGCTGTCACAATATATTGAGCAGCCCACCCATTCTTTTGACTTTCCTAGAAGGAATCTTTCATTTATAGCTAAAGCCAAATGCCCCTTTTGAGTTATAATTGCTTAAATAGGCTAAACCTTTGCCCAATGCACCTTTTTAGGTCACAAAGGACATAGTTTTATCCAGCAGACTTGGGGTGTCCTCGCTGGGGGTATCGGATCAGGTCTACTATAAAAAGTACACAAGGCATAGCAGAAAAGGGGGATTGGGAGGGGAGAAAAATGGGGATTCAGGGGAAGAGTTCAGAGGTTCAAAACACATATTCTTAGAGTTTTAAAAGCCCAGTAAGGGAGAGGAAGAAAAGAGAGAGCCAAGGAGTAGGAATTCATCCTATATCCTTGAGATTATTCAAAAGATCACTTAGCCTTTACAGAAACATATGCCAAAAACATGCACACATCAGATATCGCTCTCTCCCACAAAATATCCTCCTCACCTAACTATCTTGGAAGGCAATGCCCAAGCAAAGCCACTTGGACTTGAGTTCCAAATCCCACAAGTCTTGTGCAAAAATACTAAGTCTGTGAGAATTAGGGCCAGGATCCTCGTGGCTGAATCATTCTTATGAAATTCATTTACATATACGTATATGTATTAAAATGTATATCCTAATCTAAGAAACTAACAATTATTTGAAGATATGTGTATTGTGTAGTGTATTCTTATATAGGACCTATAAAGGTAAAGAGAAATGACAAAAATCCATTGCATAATAAGCATGGAGAAAGATCATATAGATAAGAGAATTAGCGTTTTGAGATTACAGGCCTTATACGTCCGGGGTACCATGACAGTACGTCCGGGGTACCGAGTGAAGAAACTCTTTTAAGTGTTCACATAGTGAAAGGCATGGAGAAAGATCGTATTGCATAATAAGCATGGAGAAAGATTGTATAATTTAGAGAATCAGTATTCTGGGTTCTTACAGGCCTAGTACCCCTGGGAACCACGACTTCATTCCTAAGGTACCATGATATTACTCTCGGGGTACCAAGTGAAGGAATTCTTTTAAATGTTCACGCAGTAAAAGATAAGCCTCAAATACTCTATTTCAATCTCCTTCTCATTGTAAATATTATGAATACTTATTTTACTTATTTTGTAAGAGTAAAGGGGCATTTTATGACACTAAAACACTTATAATGGTATTTTATTGCTTAGGAGGAATCACATTTTTGCCTTAAGGAGATTTATGTGACTTGCGCACAACTTGGTTCGTAATCAGCTCCTATTTAGTTACAGTGAGCCAAGCTCAGTCCACCAAACAACAAATAAAGGGCCCGAGATTCTTGTTTCTACTTGGGCCTAGGTACTATCCAAAAAAGAACCCTCACATTTTGGCGACTCCACTGGGGACTGGGAAAAAGGAGAGGGAAGAAGCAGTCCCTTCGAAAGCATGGCTCCAAAGCTAGGAAACACCAAGAGGAAGGAAAGTTCTTAAAGTGTGGGTTCCTGCAAAGAACGTCCCACCAATAGACTCTGTATGGAATTTTGGAGAACTTCCCAACACAAAATAAGTTTTATGCGTCATTATTTTCTCCACTTTACAATTTGAACATAATGGATCATTACCCTACTCTCTTAAAAAAAAGAGGTCATGTTGTAATATTTAAACAATCATAACATTGTCTCATCACTAAAAAAAATGGAGAAGTGAGCAAATAAAAAAAATATATAGAGATTGATGAAATGGAGATTGTATGAGTTGCATAATAAAGCAATGGCCCCACATTTGGGGGCTAATGTATTTTCTTTATAAAAAAGAAATTCATAATATTGTTTCATTTGTTTAAAAATGAAAAGATGAAAGAGAAGTAAGCGAATCAAAGAGACTTGATGGAATGTAAATTACATAGCAAAAGCAATTGCCTCACGTTGTAGGGCTAAATAATTTTGCAGTAACTTGATAATAATATCATATGGCGCAGGTTAGTGAAATAGACAAGTTCCTTGGCTTCACCCATGGATTTAGCAAAATGGAGTACACCTGTGATCCCAGCAAAGTCTAGGAGATCCTTGACTCCAGGAAAATAAAGCCTGAGAGATCCTTGATCCTAACAAAGTTGAGGATATCCTTTATTCCAGCAAGGGTGAGTACACCCTCAATTTCAGCAAAGCCTGGGAGATCCTTAATCCCAACAAAGCTGAGGAGATCCTTTATTCCAACAAAATTGAGTGCACCCTCAATTCCAGCAAAGCCTGGGATATCATTGGTTCTAGCAAAGGCAAAGTATTTTCATGGATTCAGCAAAGTAAAATGGTTTTTTTTTTTTTAAATGGAGGCATAAAAAAAAAAGAATAGAAGTTCCACAATAGCATCAAGAGAAGGTGGATTAAGCATGATTCAACAACCACCTCAAGTCTTGGGGACTAAAGCCTATTGTGCGGTGGACCTTGAATATATTTTGAAGAAAATCAATAGAAATACTATATTGCAAGTCAGTAGCAAAAACAACATTATTGAAAGCTTAACAACTATACAGTGCATCTATCATTTTTTGCAGCTTAACAATTGGGCTCACCCATAGAAATAACAAGATTTGGAGAAGCTATAGAGTCCACTGAGCGACACGTACAACTAGCTCTAAAGGTCAATCATGGCATCACAAATATCGCCTAATCCTCTCAATGTGCCAATGGTACGTGAAATAGGGACCGAATGGAAAGCCCACAAAAATTGCTGCCAATCCTAGTCCCTTCATCTAGCACGAAGTAAACTTTGTGGAAAATATATTCTATGATGAGTTGGCTCCAGCTGAAGAATATCCTATTGTTAGGATCCTTGGGGGAAGGGGGCTCCCATCTCTAGGATCTTGGGGACTCACCCATGAAAATAACAAGATTTGGAGAAGCTATAGAGTCCACTGAGGGACACGTACAACTAGCTCTAAAGGTCGACCATGGCATCACAAATATCGTCTGATCCTCTCAATGTACTGATGGTACGTAAAATAAGGACCGAATGGAAAGCCCACAAAAATTGCTGCCAATCCTAGTCCCTTCATCTAGCACGAAGTAAATTTTGTGGAAAACATATTCTATAATGAGTCGGCTTCAGCTGAAGAATATCCCATTGTTAGGATCTTGGGGGGCTCCTATTTCTTGGATCCTGGGGGCTCCTATCCCAAAAGAAGAGAAACTTGGAGGGAAGGCAGAATATTGCTTATGAAGGCACGTGAGACTTGAATGTAGCCTACAAAAGGATCCCGAACCACCATCTTACATAATAGCCCAGGAAGAGATCCTAGAGGAACCTAGGGATACAATGAGTCAGAATATCCCATCTCTAGTATCCCGAGGGGCTCTTATCCCAGAAGAAGAAGAAACCTGGAGGGAAGGCTAATATACAACTTATGAAGATCGTGGAGAAACCTATGGATATGGAAAGTAAGACATAGATCCTACTAAAGGAGGAACTTGAAGAAATGAAACCTGGGTGCTGACCCAAGGAACTCAAGGCCTATTTTAATCAGCAGTCAGTTATTGGTATAAAAAATAGAGAAATTGGTGGAGCTATTGAAAAAAAAAATGAAGATTTATTAGCGTGTACTCCCACAAATTAAATAAGGCACATCCAAAGAATAAATTTCCTTTGCCTAACATCAATCTCCTCATAGATCCAATTAAGGCAACAACAATATCAACCATGAAGAGGCATACCATGGTCAAGGAACTCAAAAGCTTTTTGGAAAGAATTTCTTACATTAGGAAGTTCACACCAAGGCTAGCCTTGGTCACTAGTGGACTATCCAAACTGTTGATATAAGAGAATGTTTTCATATGGGGAGCCGAGCAACTGAATGTCTTTCATAAAATGTCAACAGATCATAAGTCATCTGCCTCCCTTATGAGAACTAGCCAATGGCAAAATCATTATTGTTGTACTTGAGATCCTAATCCCAAGCATACAGAGCATTAAAGGATACCTGATGCGGTATGATAAAATATAACTCCAATGTCATTCATGATGGTCCTCCAGGATAAGGACGGGAAAAAGCGAAGGTTGTAAAAGGCTCGTCCGTGACAAGCTCGTCCATGCAGTAAGGTGCTTGGACGAGCCTCACATAGTAAAAATTGAGGTTTATTAAGAAGGTCGTCCACAGAAGAACGACCTTCTTTGGAAGCGAGTTACACTCGTCAAGAAGACCCCTGGACAAGCACTTGACACTTAGAAAAATCTCCGGTTCAGTACTACAACTCCTTATCCCATGCATAACTTCTAGTGACAGTTATATGAAAAAATGTAACTTCTAAGCGGTTGTGGAAGTTATCCCTGAACCCTCAAAACTCCGCAAATATAAGGGAAGTTAAAAGCATAATAACCATTTCTAGGGTGCACTATATAAATGCTCATTCAGACCAGACAAAGGTACGTTTTGAACATTTTCTATAAAGTTAGAACTCCAAAATTTGAGAGAGAAAAACTAACTTTGGCACCAGAGGGTTCTTGGCTGGCGACCCCAGTCACCTGATCATTATTCTTTCTATTTCAGGCCATCAAGATAGCTAGTAGTCTTTTCAAATCCAAAACATCTAGCCTACTGATTTTCTTTGCATCATTAATACCAAAATGAGGTATCCCAACATGGAAAGGGTGTGTTTAACAGTCATTCATCTCAACAACTGAATCATTACTTTTCATACCACCAAATCCTATTGGTGATGAGCTCCCATCCAATAAAAGCCCTCCTCCATTAGCCCTTGCGATCTTGAAGAGTGGCCTAGTGGCTAATATTAATTTTCCAATACAACATAGGTCTGAAGGATCTCTAGGGCTGTCAAGAGCTAAGCTGTAGCAAACATTCTGGTCCAGTTCCCCAAAGAAGAAGAGTACCTATTGAGTGAGAAGATCTCTAAAAAAGTAGTAGCGGTAGAGATCCTTGTTAAGAAACAGACTATGAGGGTTGTAAAAATATCCTCTAACGAGCATGCCTAGAGAAAACCTTCCTCTTCCAGGATCCCCGTAAGAGGATCCCCATCTAAAGAAAGCACCATGACAAGATCATCTTGGCGGACCTCCTCTTAGCTGTCAGTTTACCAGTGAGAGCAACCTTAGATGACTCGTAAAAGAAGAGTATTTTCATGAAGTATTTGTTCACAGCTAAAAGAGGATATTTAGAAGATCCTTTGAAAAGGAAACAAATCCTTAACCCTTTAGAGAAAAGAAAAGAAATTAGTTCAATAACCCCAAGTGGCATGGCCTAGGACTTGGGAAAGAGCAAATTTTCCATGTACCTAGCCCAAGACTTGATCAAAACAAAAAATTTTCCAAGTGGCATGGCCTAAGACTTAGGAAAGAGCAAATTTTCCATGTACTTAGCCTAGGACTTGGCTAGAACAAATTTTCCAAGTCGCATGGCCTAAGACTTGGGAAACGGCAAATTTTCCGTGTACCTAGCCCCGAACTTGATTAGAATAGAAAATTTCCAAATGACATGGCCTAGGACTTGGGAAGAACAAACTTTCCATGTACCTGGCCCAGGTTTTGGCCAAGACAAATTTTTTCAAGTGAGATGGCCTAGGACTTGGGAAGAGCAAACTTTCCATGTACCTAGCCCAAGATTTGGCCTAGAACAAATTTTCTAAATACATAGCTCAGAAATTTGGCCAAGAGCAAAAGTTTCCAAGTACGACCAAGAAATTAGTCAAAAGCAAAAGTTTATGGATCCAAGCCATAACATGTCCTGAAAGTGGGTGTAGAAAGTGCACAAGATTGACCTCCTTGAAAGAAATTGGTTCAAGGGAGCCTAAAGAAGCAAGGAAGGCATAGCTTAAAAAAAAAAAAAATTCCAAAAAGTACATCACTCAAAGCCGCAAAAGCATGGATACTTTTGCAAATCTCTATACAAAGAGATTAGTCAATGACTTTGCAAACCAACTGGCAACATTTCCCTCCTCCTACAAGGTGCAAACTCACCAAAGGCTTGGAGGTACTTCGATTCAACAAAAGAAAGGTACCCTTTCAGTCATCCCACTCATTAATGCCATGTTTGAATATATCAAAACACTGCAAAAAGTTGTGCAAGAGGTATTACCCAGGCACTAATGCTTTATTCGTGTAGATTAAAATGAAAATTCTAAATTTTGGACTTCTTACTTGACCAATTATCAAAAATCAAAATTTGGAATTCATGAGTGGTTAAATCCTCACATGGTTTCATATACATGAAATAATTTTTTATTGCTATATCTTATTTGGCAATTGGCTTTTCTAGTGCATACACTGGGGGCTAAGATAAGATTAAAAATTTTCCTTAGATGTATCTTTCACTTGATCACATTGAGAAGTCTATTGTAAACTTTACTGTACATAAGTTCAGCCACTGTTTTTTTTTTTTCTTTGACTCATGAACCATATGGTACATAGCAATTCAACAACAATATAATTCGTGGCATGATATGTGAATAATTTGCTGCAATCTCAAAAACTATACAATCTCTTATAATCTGAAAAAAGAAGGCAAAGATCAAGATCATCCACCAAAATAGCAAGGTTTTTAGCTAAAGCAAGGCATGGAGATGTTCTTAAGCCTTCTAGGCCATGTCCTCAGAGAAGTTTCTATCTCTTAATACATTTTGAGAAGAATAGCTAGCCTTGATTAGACTTTAAATCAGCATGTTTATATGATTCAATGACTTATAATATCATGGTCCCATGTGGCAAACATCTTGGTGTTATTCACCTTAGCTATAGCAAGCATGTACTACAATGTATAGAATATCTTTGCCAAAGTACATGGGGGCTTCCCTCACTCAATCTATTTTGTAAAACAAACAAAATCTTGTTGACAAAGCAATGCTATCTTATATTGAGATTTAATATGCACCCAATGAGATTTTTGTATGCTACTTTCCAAAAAATAAAAAATAAAAGCATATCCTAGAATTGCTAGCAAAAACATTAGTGCTAGAAATATACTCTTAGCATTAAATGCAACACCTATATAATTTTGGCTATATATGAATACTTCATTGGTCGGCTTGACAAAATTGATTTTTTTTTATGGAAAATTGATTTTTTTTATGGAAAATTGAATACCAATCTTCAGCTTTATACTAACATGAAGGTGAATTTTAATCTTTGGCAACACGTTAGTTCATTCCATGAAGGAAGTGTAGCAATTCCTTTGGAGTTTCTCTCAAGAATTATTTGATCTACACATTGGTTCCACAAACCAGGAAAGTGTCCAAGAGCAATTTATTTTCTCGTGCATGGGCTACAGGTAACCCACGAGCTTAGGGGGCTAATGTTGAGGACCAAAATTTCACAAGAAAGTCCATTTCATGAAAAGTAAGGAAAGACCATGGGCCTTAACAAAAAAATGCCCAATTCATGAAGCTAAGAAGGACCATGAAGGCCCAAAGTCCCAAAAAGAAGAAAAAAAGGAAAAAAAATAATAATAAAAAAGGAAAAAAGAAGAGGATCTCGGACAGGAGCCCGGCCAGAGGATATGCAGCAAGGATCTCGGTCCGACCAGAGGATATACAGCAAGGATCACGGTTAGGCCAGAGGATATGTAGCAAGAAGAATCAACATCAAGGCCTTATGTATGTTCAGATTTCCAGAAAAAAAAAAAAAAAAAAAAAAAAGGCGCCATTAAAAATCCAACAAAAGAAAACAGGTATTATCTTTGTAACTCATGGTTCAAGCCCGTGGGATCCCGAGTGGATAGTAAGAGAGGAATGGTTTGGTAGGTAGGGGAGCGATTTCTGATTAAAGGAGGATCCTGAAGCTCTCCCTTGGTTCATATATTTGCTTGGAATGCATGAACCAAAGGAAAGCTCAATTGCCCCATGTGCATGACACCTCCCCACAATTTTCTCTCAATTGTCATTTTTAACAAATCTGTCACAATAAATTGAGTAGCCCACCCATTCTTTTGACTTTTCTAGAAAGAATCTTTCATTTATAGCTAAAGCCAAATGCCTCTTTTGAGTTATAATTGTCTAAATAAGCTAAACCGCTGTCTAATGCACCTTTTCAGGTCGTAGAGGACATAGTTTTACCCAGCGGACTTGGGGCGTCCTTGCCCAGGGTACCAGACCAAGTTTGCTATAAAAAGAACACAAGGCATAGCAGAAAAGGGAGATTAGGAGGGGAGAAAAATGGGGATTCAGGGGAAGAGCTCAGAGATTCAAAACACATATTCTTAGAGTTTTAAAAGTCCAGTATGGGAGAGCAAAAGAAAAGAGAGAGCCAAGGAGTAGGAATTCGTCCTATATCCTTGAAATTATTCAAAAGATCACTTAGCCTTCAAAGAAACATATGCTAAAAACATGCACACATCAAATATCACTCTCTCCCATGAAAATCCTCCTCACCTAACTATTTCGGAAGGCAATGCCCAAGCAAAACTACTTGGACTTGAGTTCCAAATCCCACAAGTCTTGTGCAAAATCACTAAGTCTGTGAGAATTGGGGTCAGGATCCTCGTGGTTGAACCATTCTTATGAAATTCATTTACATATATGTATATGTATTAAAATGTATATCCTAATCTAAGAAACTAACAATTATTTAAAGATATATGTATTGTGTAGTGTATTCTTATGCAGGACCTATAGAGGAAAGGGGAAAGAACAAAACTCCATTGCATAATAAGCATGGAGGAAGATCGTATGGATCAGAGAATTAGTGTTCTGGGATTACAGGCCTTATATGTCCTGGGTACCATGACTAGGGGTGTTTACCAAACTGCATAAACCGCAAAAATTGCTCGCAAAATGGCATAACCGCACCGCACCACAAGTAAAAGTGTACTGCACTGCACTACACCATGTGACCACACCACATGGTGCAGTGCGGTTTGCAGTTTTATAATAAGAAAACTGCACAAACTGCACCGCACCGCACTTTCTCTATATATTAGTATATTTAATTATTTTTAATATTAAATATATTATTAATAGTTTAATAACTTTAGTTTTCAAAAAAAGAAAGTTTGATAAATAAGTGTTGATTAGGAAAACCAGCTCAATATAAAGAAAAATTAGCTCAATAATTTAAAACTTGATCCAAAACAAAGGGAAAAATTAGTTTTAAGCTGGGTAGAAAAAGCCCAGAATTTGAAAAATATATTAACTTCAAATCATTTAAACCGTATCTTATACACCGCACCACATATGTGACTGCAAAAATGAGGTGCGGTGCAGTTATGGTTTTGGCTAAACTGTAAATAGCACCGCACCGCACCACCATACATGTGACAGCAAAAATAAAGTGCGATGTAGTTTTGGTTTTAACTAAACCGCACCGCAAAGTGCGGTGCTAAAAATGGCCCAAAACCGCACTGCACCACGAACATCTCTAACCATGACAGTATGTCCAGGGTACCGAGTGAAGAAACTCTTTTAAGTGTTCACATAGTGAAAGGCATGGAGAAAGATCATATTGTATACTAAGCATGGAGAAAGATTGAATAATTCAAAGAATTAGTATTCTGGATTCTTACAGGCTTAGTACCCCTAGGAACCACGACTTCATTCCCGGGGTACCACGATATTACTCTCGGGGTACCAAATGAAGGAATTCTTTTAAATGTTCACACAGTAAAATATAAGCCTTAAATACTCTATCTCAATCTCTTTCTCATTGTAAATATTATGAATACTTATTTTACTTATTTTGTAAGAGTAAAGGGGCATTTATGACACTAAAACACTTATAATAGCATTTTATTGTTTAGGAGGAATCACATTTTTACCTTGAGGAAATTTAGGTGACTTGCGTACAACTTGGTTCGTAATCAACCCTCATTTAGCTACGGTGAACCAAGCCCAGTCCACCAAACAACAAATAAAGGGCCCGGGATCCTTGTTTCTACTTGGGCCTGGGTACTATCCAAAAAAGAACCCTCACAATAGCTTAAGTAATTAAGTGTGAGAGAGAAAGTGTTAGGTTCTAAAAGTTCAGAATAATTGGCAAATCATGAACATAAACTTGTCTAGATATAGATCTTAAAATCTATAAGTATTATTAGACAATGCTCAAGGTGATTCATGTCAAGATTCAAGAACAAGTAAGCTGCAAAAAGAAGATTTTAGAAACTGCCTTGTTCGATCGATCGAAAGACAGGCTCGACAGATCGAAAGTCGTATCTTCAAGTTTTAATTAAACCCAAACAACAGTTCAAGCCCATTAAGGATTAGGGTTTCTGATCTACTTCTCTTAGTATATAAAGGAAACCCTAAGTATGTTTTTAGAAGGCTTTTCAGAGAGAGAAGAGTGTGACTCTTTTGTATTTAGGGTTTTGTTCCTAAAAAGCTCTCTCATATCTTCTACCGGTGTTATTACTTGAAGAATCTCAAGATCCGATGTTGTAGAAGTTGCTGCCTTCTCCAGTCATCAAAGGTGTTGATGATTTAAACCTTCAAAGGTGGTCTTGGAGTCACAAACATGAGAGTTTATGTTGCTAAACCTTTGAGCGGGATCTCAAAGTCACAAACGTGGGTGTTTGTGTTTTTGTTTTGCAAAGGCCAAAGAAAGAAATAGTCCATGGACTCAGAGCTATCATGGGGTTGTGGTAGTAAGTTTCTGTTGGATAAAAATCTGGTTTTGTATCTCATACAAAACACACAGCGGAAGCAACAAACAAAAATCTATTTCATTCATGATTGACAACATGCACTCTGTAAATTTCAGAATTTAAGAACAAGATAGCGTACCTTGGTATGGAGAATTTCAAAACAAAGATTAGAAGCACTTGGGAAAACATTTAATCTTCACTCCAATTCCACTTTACGCCCAAGATGTGTGGTCTCTCAATCAGTTTTCAAAGGGAGAATGAAAGTGTGTCTCACACTCTTTCTTTTTTCTACGAAAAATCACGTTAAAAAATTCTGTATGTTTCTCCCTTTATAACTAACTGATTATCTAATTGGGCCGGCCTATTGGGCCTTTCCAATTGGGCTTTAATATGTGGCTTGGAATGGGACCAAAAGGGACCAATAAGACACTAGCTCCAATGGGCCTTGGGCTTTTCCGTCAACTCTTGACAAGTCCAAAGTTACCATTAATTATATTTAATACCACTATATAAATATAATTGCACTCTAGGCCTTATTAATAAATTATATCCCAAGACTTTATTTTACACGCAACCCCTTCATAAAATATTCGTAGTAATACAAAGTCATAAATATAGACTGCCACTTTGTAAATTACTACATCTTATCCTTGAGTACCCGGTTTAATCCTTTAAAGTTATTCATCATATATTTATGAAATCCAATTTCATAAATATATACTTTAGTAATTTCTTACCAAAGTGGTTAGGCCTAACTCTCTGAATAACCAAACTCATTAAACTTATCTCAAGGGAATATTTTGTATCTCCATTAAGAGACTATGAATTCCATTTTGAGAATATATGTTCCATCAACACTAAATGTGGTTGCCCAACATACTGAGGTTTTGACCGTTACTTTAGATCTCACTCCTGATATATCAAAGCAACCTACACCTCATGATCAGGTCCATTATTCTCTCAGGATTAAGAGTTCATGCAAATAGAAGTCGTGAGATTTATTATTCATTTGACAGTCGTTAGAAGAATAATAAATCTCACAGCGGTCCAATTCAATATGTCTTAACTCTTAAAACATATCAACATATCAACTAGAAGTCACCACTTCCATGATCAAGACAAATCATCTTAGTTGATACGTTATAATCTTCGCAGATGAAATGCCCAATTTCATCACCGACCATGAACTATAAATTCTGAGTTTACAAAGAACTTGTGATTTATATCTTCTATGACTAAATCACATAAATCACATACTATGCATCTCATGATTATATGATAATGTCCAAATATTCATGTTACCATTATTTTAGATAAAAAATAAACAACTTTATTAAACACAACATTAAGTCATACATAATGTCATACATAGCATCATACAATAGGATTTAAGGGCACATATCCTAACAATCTCCCACTTGCCCTAAAGACTATTGTGCACTAATCTAACTCCCATTCCCTCCAAATGTGACTCGAAAGTCCTTTGAGGCAAGGTTTTGGTAAAATGATCTGCTAGATTATTTGCACTTTCAATCTTTGCCACCACAACATCTCCACGAGCAACAATGTCTCGAATGATATGGTACTTCCTCTCAATGTGCTTTCCTTTCTTGTGATTTCTTGGATCTTTGGATTGGGCAACTGCTCCACTATTATCACAAAACAATGTGATGGGAACTTGCTCCATTCTTATAACACCAAGATCAGAAAGGAATTTCTTGAGCCAAACAGCCTCCTTTGCTGCTTCACAAGCAGCAACGTACTCGGCTTCCATGGTGGAGTCCGCAATGCAAGATTGCTTAACACTCCTCCAACTTATGGCTCCACCTCCCAAGGTGAAAACACATCCTGAAGTGGATTTTCTGAAATCTAGATCCGATTGAAAATCTGAATCTGTATAGCCAATGGGAATCAAATCCTCACAATGGTAAACAACCATATAATTTCTCGTTCTCCTAAGATACTTGAGAATATGCTTTACAGCTTGCCAATGTTTTGGTCCTGGATTTGATTGATATCGGCTGACCATGCCAACTGAATAACAAATGTCTGGTCTAGTACAAAGCATGGCATACATGAGACTTCCTACTGCAGAAGCATAAGGAACTTGTCTCATCATATTTTCTTCCTCTTAAGTCTTAGGCCGCTGGTCATCAGACAGAGGAACTCCATGTCTAAAAGGAAGCAATCCTTTCTTGGAGTTTTGCATGCTAAACCGTTCTAGATCCTTATCTATATATCCAGCTTGTGATAAGCCTAACATCTTATTCTTACGATCTCGCCAAAGCTTGATCCCTAGAATAAAGTTAGCCTCACCCAAGTCCTTCATATCAAATTGACTAGACAACCAAACTTTAACCGATGACATTACCCCTACATCATTTCCAATGAGTAGAATATCATCAACATAAAGCACTAGGAACATTACTACTTTGTCTCGATGTCTTTTGTACACACATGGTTCATCAAGATTTTGTTCAAAACCAAATGACTTGATTGCTTGATCAAATCTAATGTTCCATGACCTAGATGCTTGTTTAAGTCCATAAATGGACCTATTCAACTTGCATACCATATGCTCTTGGTTCTTTGCTATGAATCCTTCTGGTTGCATCATGTATATTTCTTCTTCAAGATTGCCATTAAGAAATGCAGTCTTGACATCCATTTGCCAAATCTCATAATCATAATGAGCAGCAATGGATAAGAGAATTCTGATAGATTTAAGCATGGCTACTGGCGAAAAAGTTTCATCATAATCAATGCCTTTTTTTTGTGTGTACCCTTTCGCCCCTAGTCTTGCTTTAAAGGTTTCAACCTTTCCATCTATCCCTCTCTTCCTCTTGTAAACCCATTTGCAACCAACAGGTTTAATGCCGTTAGGCGCCTTTACAAGATCCCATACATGATTTGAATACATAGAATCCAATTCAGATTTCATAGCTAAGAGCCAATGATGTGCATCTATATCATTAATTGCCTCTTCATAAGTGTAGGGGTCCAATTCAGCCTCTTGTGAGATAGCTATATAAGTTTCTCCTAAACATCTAAATCTCATAGGAGGCCGAATAATTCTCCCACTACGACGAGGCACCTGTGTACTAGTCATCTCATGAGTAATGTCTTGTGGTGTATCCAATACAGCCACATCATCCCTAGTTTCATCCACTGGTTGTTCAACTACAGGTTCATTCATTTCAGCCAAGACAACTCTACTTCTAGGATTAAAATTATTCACATAATCATCTTCCAAAAATTTGGCATGGGTGCTAACAAACACTTTGTTATCCTTATGATTATAGAATAAATAACCCTTAGTTTCTTTTGAATACCCTAAAAACATGCATACTTCAGTTTTAGTTTCCAACTTATCAGACTTCCCTTTCAACACATGTGCTGGACATCCCCAAATGTGAAGATATTTCATACTAGGCTTGCGCCCACTCCACAATTCCTTAGGTGTGTTGGGAACAGATTTTGATGGAACTAAATTCAAAACATGCATAGCAGTTTTTAGTGCATATCCTCAAAAAGAAACTGGTAAAGTTGAGTAACTCATCATGGACCTAACCATTTCTAAAAGAGTCCTATTCCTTCTTTCTGCTACACCATTTTGTTGGGGAGTTCCAGGTGCAGTCAATTGGGATACAATCCCATTCTGAATTAGATAATCCTTGAAATCCCCAAGAAGGTATTCGCCACCTCGATCAGATCGAATGGCCTTTATGCGTTTACCCAATTGATTTTCAACTTCAGCCCTAAACTCTTTGAACTTGTCAAAGGCTTTGGACTTCCGTCTCATTAGGTACACATAACCATATCTTGAGTAATCATCCGTAAAAGTGATGAAATACTCATAACCTCCTTTTGCTTGGGTTGACATAGGACCACATACATCTGTATGAACTAATTCAAGCAACTCTTGGGCTCTTCTACCTTTTGCATTAAAAGGTCGTTTGGTCATCTTACCTTCCAAACAAGATTCGCAAACTGGAAAGCCATCAAAGTCCATGGGCTGTAAAAGTCCATCTTTGATTAGTCTTTGAATCCTATTTGAATTAATATGACCCAAACGCAAATGCCATAGATATGCATCACTAGTAGAAGGAAACTTTCTCTTTAATGATTTTACATGAAAGCTACTATCTATTTCAGAATTGTATAATTCATGCATGTCAGGAGTTAAAATATAAAGACCATCCACAATATTGCCAGAACAGATAAACATTTTATCCTTCTTTATTACAACATTGTCTTTCAGGATAACACAATATCCATGTTTACCTAAGTAAGTTGCAGAAATTAAATTCCTACGAACATTAGGTACATACAAACAGTCTTCCAATATTAACACTCTAGACTTAAAACACAAATTATACACTCCAACAGATACAACCGGAATCCTGCTCCCATCAGCCAAAGTAAGAAATAGTTCTCCCTCATTCAACTTTCTGATCTCCTGGAACCCCTGCAAAGAATTGCAGATATGATTAGTACAACCTGAATCCAAACACCAGGAATCTGTTGGATTCTGTACCAAACATATTTCAAGAAGAAAGGAACTTTTATTACCCTTAGTTTTGGCAGCCTTGAATATTGGACAATTCCTCTTCCAATGTCCTTTTTCACCACAATGGAAACACTTTCCTTTGCTTTTCTTTCCTTTGTCGGCAACCCCTAAAGCAATTTGTTTACCAATTTTCTTAGTGAAGTCCTTCTTCTTCTTCTTACCCTTGCCTTTCGACTTAGGTTGAGAAGTAGAAGCTTCACCCACATTGGCTTCAACACTAGAAGTACCAAGGATGCCTTCCGCCGCCACTAACTCATTCATTAATTCAGACAAAGAGTAAATCTTTTTGTTCATATTATAATTGAGTCTGAATTCCTTGAATGATTCTGGTAGTGACTGGAGTATCATATCCACTTGGGATTCTCCATCAATGTCGGCACCCAAAACTTCTAATGTGTTCAGATTAGCAATCATCCTAAGACAATGCTCCCTTACTGAACTTCCTACAGCCATTTTGGTATTATAAATTTGCCTCATGGTTTCTTGCCTTGCAGACCGGCCTTGCAGACCGGCCTTGCTCACCAAACATCTCCTTCAGACTAAGCATGATGTCCGAAGCATGTTCTACATCCTGCATTTGATGCTGTAGAACATTTGAGATAGATGCTAGGATATAGCACTTGGCCATCTCATTAGATTTCTGCCAACGATCATATCGCTGTTTTTCCTCAAGAGGAGCATCTAATGAAGGAAAGCTAGGACATGGTTGAGTAAGCACATATTTGTGCTCTTCAGCAGTAAGAACAATGTCCAAATTCCTTTTCCAGTCAACATAGTTGGATCCAGTCAGTTTGTTTTGATTAAGAATAGCAACAAGTGGGCTAAATGATGCCATGATTTAAATCTAAAAATAATAAACATGAATATAATAAGTAAACTGGACATTATCAATTTAGCATATAAGCATACAATATGGAACCTTAATAAAACCATAAAATAATATATGCAACAACAACCCAATCCATGTCTATAATTCCTTGGTAGCAAGTTTATTATAAACACATTAATTGGTTGAGAACTATTCTCATTATTAGTGCTATCATGATAACTCTTATCAAACACTAATAATATGCCGTATTACCTTCAGCCTCTAAGTAATAATGACATAGCTCCTTTGGGAGGTTAACATTACACTTAGTCTAGTGTATACCATTATCTAGAATCATGTGTAGCCACATTTCATCTCCCTTTTATAGTGTTTAAACTTGTAGTACCATGAAACAAAACACCCTCCTTTGGGATCGCGAGACATATGCGCCAAGACGAGGTGTTTGTCCACACTACTTTAAACGGGTAAATTCAAACTTGTAGTACTATGAAGTAAACACCCTCCTTTGGGATCGCGAGGCATATACGCCAAGACGAGGTGTTCACCCACACTACTTTGAACTGATAATGGAGGCCGTGAGATGCAACCCTTGTATCTCTCTCCCACTAGATATTTTAAAATTAAAGGTTTTTAATGTCAAGAATTAAAATAATGCTAGACACGTGAAAAACATAATCCTAATCTCATTAGAAATAAATTTCATTATCCTAGCATTAATATATATATATAAATATATATAACGTAACGTAAAATAATATTATATTATATATAATATAATATATTTATTACGTCATAAGAATATATTATATATATATATATATATATATATATTCATATCTTTGTCAGGTGGTTGAAATCCTTAATATGGATTCAACTTTTCAAAAAACCAAAAAATGGCTTTTTACAAAGAATAGCATTCACAAAGACACGTGAATGATGGCCATGCATGCAATGAAGTCAACCGTGCCATGCAATACCAATTTTAGTCATCACGTTCAGGCCATGCAAGAAGTCCAAATCCGTGAAAAGCCAAGTGGTTCATGCAAACCATGTAATTAATTTCCAAACGGTACAAGCATAACTACCCCATTTTCAATTAACTACCCCATTTAATAACTGCTTCCTTACGAAAATGGCTGTGCAGAATTGCAATGGCCATCACTTTTATACATAGGTTATGCAATTCTCTACATTATATCCAAATAATGCAGAAAATTGAAACACAAAAATAACAGTTTTTCTTAAATTCTAAAATTCAATCACACATTATATAATCATGAGATGAAAACCTGGCTCTGATACCAATTGTTGGATAAAAATCTGGTTTTGTATCTCATACAAAACACACAGCGGAAGCAACAAATAAGAATCTATTTCATTCATGATTGACAACATGCACTCTGTAAATTTCAGAATTTAAGAACAAGATAGTGTACCTTGGTATGGAGAATTTCAAAACAAAGATTAGAAGCACTTGGGAAAACTTTTAATCTTCACTCCAATTCCACTTTACGCCCAAGATGTGTGGTCTCTCAATCAGTTTTCAAAGGGAGAATGAAAGTGTGTCTCACACTCTTTCTTTTTTCTACGAAAAATCACGTTAAAAAATTCTGTATGTTTCTCCCTTTATAACTAACTGATTATCTAATTGGGCCGGCCTATTGGGCCTTTCCAATTGGGCTTTAATATGTGGCTTGGAATGGGACCAAAAGGGACCAATAAGACACTAGCTCCAATGGGCCTTGGGCTTTTCCGTCAACTCTTGACAAGTCCAAAGTTACCATTAATTATATTTAATACCACTATATAAATATAATTGCACTCTAGGCCTTATTAATAAATTATATCCTAAGACTTTATTTTACACGCAACCCCTTCATAAAATATTCGTAGTAATACAAAGTCATAAATATAGACTGCCACTTTGTAAATTACTACATCTTATCCTTGAGTACCCGGTTTAATCCTTTAAAGTTATTCATCATATATTTATGAAATCCAATTTCATAAATATATACTTTAGTAATTTTTTACCAAAGTGGTTAGGCCTAACTCTCTGAATAACCAAACTCATTAAACTTATCTCAAGGGAATATTTTGTATCTCCATTAAGAGACTATGAATTCCATCTTGAGAATATATGTTCCATCAACACTAAATGTGGTTGCCCAACATACTGAGGTTTTGACCGTTACTTTAGATCTCACTCCTGATATATCAAAGCAACCTACACCTCATGATCAGGTCCATTATTCTCTCAGGATTAAGAGTTCATGCAAATAGAAGTCGTGAGATTTATTATTCATTTGACAGTCGTTAGAAGAATAATAAATCTCACAGCGGTCCAGTTCAATATGTCTTAACTCTTAAAACATATCAACATATCAACTAGAAGTCACCACTTCCATGATCAAGACAAATCATCTTAGTTGATACGTTATAGTCTTCGCAGATGAAATGCCTAATTTCATCACCGATTACGAACTATAAATTCTGAGTTTACAAAGAACTTGTGATTTATATCTTCTGTGACTAAATCACATAAATCACATACTATGCATCTCATGGACTATATGATAATGTCCAAATATTCATGTTACCATTATTTTAGATAAAAAAATAGACAACTTTATTAAACACAACATTAAGTCATACATAATGTCATACATAGCATTATACAATAGGATTTAAGGGCACATATCCTAACAGTTTCCTACTCAAGGTAGCAATAGGATGTTAGTGGTCTAAGTCGCTATTGTGTAAACTTCAATTCTTTCATAGTGGTTTTGCTGGTTTACCTTGAAGATAGTTAGGTTAAATCCTCCCTAGGTTTTTTACCTATTTGGTTTTCCTAGGTCATCATATCATTGTGTTCTTTATATTTTTGCTACTTTGCAATATATGATTGTTTTGTTTTAACCTAGATCTGAATAATAAATCTAAGTATTCACTTAGTTAATTAATTAGGTTAAAAAATCTAGTTTTACAGGGGTCTAAAAACGTACAAGTGGTATTCAAATAAATTGTTTCATATACTTTTGAAAAATTTAAGCTTGTTGGCTTGTGAAAGGAATTTGCAGGATTTTAGTATTTCTCAGAAGATTGGTGTAATTCCTCAAATACACTCTGCTTCTCATGGATTTTCACCTACAAAGCCGAAAGCTCGTGCTATATGGGTGAGAAAAGATTTGCTAAAGTGAGTGTTGTTTACTTGTCCTTGATTTAATTCTTTCAATCAATTGTGGACATGTTTTCTTTTAGTTTTTTGTTGTTTTATTTTTTTTTTTAGGTTGTTTTGATTGTTCAAAAATCCAAAAACATTGAAAAATTTCAAAAAGACAAAAATATTTTATATTGAGTCTTGTTTTATTTTTCTTGAGGATTACATAAGTTATAATATCTCTCTCTTGATTTAGAACATGCTTGATAATGTGGAGAAACTTGAATAGTATGTGTTATATATGTACTAAGCTATATC
Source organism: Castanopsis chinensis (assembly GCA_032878915.1). Classification (NCBI taxonomy): domain Eukaryota; kingdom Viridiplantae; phylum Streptophyta; class Magnoliopsida; order Fagales; family Fagaceae; genus Castanopsis; species Castanopsis chinensis. The sequence continues at coordinate 27,880,965 of JAVQMG010000126.1, forward strand.
TAATCTTGTATGAGTATATACTAGTTTGTACATGTACTCATGAGTTAATTAAAAAATTGATATTTCTTGTTTGTGTACCCTCTATAGCTTAGTTTTACATTGTTATGCATTGCATTTGCATTTTTAAACATTTAGCATAATGTGTGCTTTTTAATTTTGGTCAAAATTTTTTTATTTAAAACCAAAAAGATTTTTATTTTTTTTGTATTACACATCATGGATATGTAATTGAGGTTGGCCATATTAACTTTACATAACTTATTTATGTACTTTGTTTAGCTTGAATGAGTTTATTTTATTACACTTTACTAGTTTGAGCTTTGTAATGCATGTTGTGTGGGAGATGTTTATAGTTTTTGATCGCTTGATCTTAATCTTGAAGTCACATGTTTTTGATTGTTGGACTTGAACTTAATGAGAAAGGCATAAATAACCATCTCACCACTGTTTATTAGCCAATCATGAACACCTTAGTACATACCGTAAGATTTTATGCTCGAGAAAGTATAGCACTTGTACAAAAAGAACATAAGGTGTAGCCTCGATTTAAATACTAAAATTGGTGTGTACATTATTGGACTACAAAAATTTCAATCAATTAAAATTGGTGTGTACATTATCCTGACTATTTTTAATAAGTTTCTGATCAAATAAAATTGATGTGTACATTATGAGGCAAATCAAGAAATTTACATGATTGCAAGCTTGTTTTCTGGGAGATGTGAGAGTTATATGATGTAACTCTTTGAGTGATAGTTTCTTTCAAATTTATGCGATGAATTTTGTAGAAATTGTGATTGATTACTATTTACTTATCACCTCACATGTATCTCATACTTTTGCTAGTTGTACACACTTCACAAGTTATTCTTTGCTAAACTTGGTACATGTTATTGTGTGTGAATTTGGTTTGGCCATCCAAGATTATATTTTCTATGGTGTTTGATGCAAAATATGTTTAAGGATTGGCAAAAATTATGGTTTTGATGATTAAAAACTTTGTTTTGAAGTTCTGGGTTGAAAACTCATGTTTTTTAAAAACTTTTAAACTCATTCTCATGCATTTCATCGATGAAATAACTTGGTTTGAGTGGTTTCTGCAAAATCTTTTGCTGTTTTTCAAAAATTCTGTTTTCTAGAATTTCGATCAATCAATTGAGGGTGTTTTTCGACTGATTGAAAATGCGTTAAATTTTTTGGTTAGCTTCTGCCTAACTCGATTGGTATTCAATCGATGCTCGATCAATCAAAACTGAAAAATTTTCAGTTTCTAAGTTTTTGACCAAATCTTTTTCATGCATCATTTATGTTTAGGATTCACATGCATTGCATTTTTTTTTTTGTATCCATCTTACAGTTTTGCAGTCATATATCTCATTGTTTTCACACATAACATGCATAGACTTTGCTAAATAGGGTACTCAACTTGATTTAAAAATTGATTGATTAATTTTTGAGTCCTTTGTACTTTCTAGTATATGCTATTTTTATGTGTGAACTATAGAAAATATTTTTCTTAAGAGATATAATGGATAATCAATGTGCAAATATTTTCTTTACTCATGCAACTGTTTATGGGTCACATAGTGTCAAGTTTGCATTTATTGAAAGAGAATATTTTTCTTCATGTGTATCCTCAACTTATTTTTTTTTAGTTTGGTTTGTGTCTTTTTAGTTTTCCCCAACTCCTATTTTTCCCCAAAATTGTTTTTCCCAAAACTTGTTTTGTTTTTTCTATTTTTATAAGGGGAGAAACTTGTTTTTAAACTTTGCTCTTCATAGGGGGAGTTGTCTCTATTTTCTATAAAGTTGAATTGTTTTGTATTTTCTCTTATTCTCCGTTGCGTATGTTTTCTGTTTACTCTTGGTTTGAGTTGTTTTTGTCAATACATGACAAAAAGGGGGAGAAATAGATGAAAATGTGGGAATCCTGTTTGTATGTGGGAATCCTATTTGTTTGGTTTAGGAGGAGTTGAAATTGTTTTTGAAATGGTGAGAAAATAAAAACTTTTTGATGTATCTACTTAGGGGGAGAGTTAGAGTTTACCTTTTTATATTCTGTTTCATATTATTGTTTATATGTATGTCTTTCCACACATGCATTTATGTGTTTGTTGAGTGTTTTTCAGGAAAGATAGGTACATTCTGATCAAGACCTTCTACCTTTTTATTGCAACTTCTAGGTTAGGAGTCATAGATTAGGATTTGTGATGTAATTGAGCATTTTATTGTATTGGGTTGTTCTTGTATTTGAGCATTTCATTTTGTATGAAAGTTTTGTCACGAATTGCCAAAAGGGGAGATTGTTAGGTTCTAAAAGTTTAGAACAATTGGCAAATCGTAAACGTAAACTTGTCTAGATATAGATCCTAGAATCTACAGGTATTATTAGACAATGCTCAAGGTGATTCATGTCAAGATTCAAGAACAAGTAAGCTTCAGAAAGAAGATTTCAAAAACTACCTTGTTCGATCGATTGAAAGACAGGCTCGATCGATCGAAAGTCGTATCTGCAAAATTTTAATTAAACCCAAATAGCAGTTCAAACCCATTAAGGATTAGGGTTTCTGATCTACTTCTCCCAGTATATAAAGGAAACCCTAAGCACGTTTTTAGTAGGCTTTTCATAGAGAGAAGAGTGTATCTCTTTTGTATTTAGGGTTTTGTTCCTAAAAAGCTCTCTCATATCTTCTACCGGTGTTATTACTTGAAGAATCTCAAGATTCGGTGTTATAGAAGTTGCTGCCTTCTTTAGTCATCAAAGGTGCTGATGATCTAAATCCTCAAGGGTGGTCTTGAAGTCACAAACAGGAGAGTTTATGTTGCTAAACCTTTGAGCGGGTTCTCAAAGTCATAAACGTGGATGTTTGTGTTTTGCAAAGGCCAAAGAAAGAAATAGTTCGTGGACTCGGAGCTATCATGAGGTCGTGGTAATAAGTTTTCTACTCGTGGTAGTAATAGGATGCTAGTGATCTAAGTCACTATTATACAAACTTTAATTCTTTTATAGTGAATTTGCTGTTTTACTTTGAGAATAGCTAGGTTAAATCCTCCCTAGGTTTTTTATCAATTTGATTTTCCTGGGTTATTATATCATTATGTTCTTTATATTTCCACTGTTTTGCATAATATGATTATTTTATTTTAACCTAAATCTGAATAATAAACCTAAGTATTCACTTGGTTAATTAATTAGGTTAAACAATCTAGTTTTGTAAGGGTTTAAAAACGTACAGAAAGTTCTAGCCATGTGTCATAAACTCATAATAACATTGCTATTTAAAAAGCCAAGAATGAAAATGAACAAAAATTAAAAGTGTTTAAAGCTGCGGCACGAGATAGAGTTGTTTTTTAAAAAAATTTAGTGAAAAACGACTTCTAAAAAATTTCATATTTTTAATTGAGTTTTATGTTGATTTATTTATTTTTTATGCTAAAAAATATTGAAAAATATTTTTAAAAAAACCATTTTTATATAAAGTTTTCTATCAAAATAAACAAAGTGTAAACATAACTCTATCTTATTGGAAAAAAGTGAAAAAGAAAACTGTACGAAATTCATAGTATGACTATATTATGAATTTATGAACTTTGTACGAAATTTATGTGCTTTCTCAGCAAGAAAAATTGTACAAGTAGTACTTTTCTTCTGCCTAATTGTGGAAGTAATAATACTACAAAACACGCTTTTATAAGCCACTTTTTAAAACGCGGCTAGACCTTTTTTTTGTAGTGACTGACAATGACAAAAGAGATCACAACGAAATTAATAACTCGATTTACGAGCCTTCCTAGAAATCAATAATTGAGAAGGAGTCTTCCATAATTTTTTTAATTTCAAAAATTCTTTTTTGCTTCAGTTTGTAAAATGAGACTTATATAAAGCCTTGTAAGAGCAATTATTTTTCATTCCTTACAAGTTACAACCAACAAAAGCTAGGGAGAAGAAAATAAAGTTTCTTACATAGCTTTAGAATTTATAATTCTGGTGAGTAAAAATATATGCTTTGTTTTTTTTTCATAAATATTTATTTATATTTTTTTTCTTTGGATACAAAATTTTGTTAATAACTCGTTTTGTGCCACACTTATTGAATTGAAAACCATGTATCATCACCACCATTTTTTTTTCTTCTGTGCAATCTCTTTTCTCCATATAGAATCATAATATATTTTAAAAATATTATTATGAACCATTTTTTTTATTTAATTTGATCAAACTCCAAATTCATGTTTATTTTCACTTAAATTGTCCAGGAATTTTGAGATCCACAAGAAACAGGCCAGGCATTGACTTTTGAAGTCAAATCTTCTGAGAAGATATGGCGAGAATTACTGAGATACAACATCCCAGCCACAGACATCGGCTTACACTGTTCACAAGTATCCAAACTTCTTTTGAGTGTGATGGATGTAAAGAGCAAGGGCTTGAGTCATGTTACAAGTGTAACGAAAGGAATTGTACCTTTCATCTTCATGAATATTGCGCCTTAGCTTCTGGTTCTGGTCCCATCACTCACCAATTCTTCAACAATTGCAGCTTCACATTTCATGGCGAGTATCTAGCTGACAATAGAAACTGTGTTGCATGTGGGAAGAGAGTAAGAGGGTTCATGTACGGGTGTTCAAGCAACGAAGCACTCGTACTTCACCCTCGCTGTTTGAGGCTCCCACATAGCAAGACTACTTCTGATCATAAGGTGAGTGTAACTCTTCGTGAACAGGTCTCACTCATGAGATCAAAGTGTCAGATATGTAACAGGAGGAAGCTTTCAGAAAATATTAAGGGCTGGGCCTATGTTTCCGATTGTGGCAAACACCGATATCATGTGGCATGTGTGAAGGACATGATTTTCAACAATTTGCACAATAGTCAAGTCCTTCCACCAACTGAAGGAAGCAACACAAGTACCTGGAGATTGCAAGTGCAGCAAAGTGTCTTCAATGGGAAGAATTTCCACAAGTATGGTGGAACAATAATAAAATTGATTGTTGAGGTCATTATTTCTGCCATCTTCGGAGATGCATTCTCTATCATTCTTACTCTTGCAGATGCTATACAACGAAAGTAGTATGCTTTCTTCAAAGAAGAATGTTAGGCGGTTCCTCCTTGTGCGCGGTTAAGCAAGCAGCTGATTGGTTTTCTTTTGGAGAAATTTTCTTCAAAATTGGAAAAAGATCGTTTCAATTTCAATACGTTGTTCTGGACGAAGATAGCTCCATGTTGACTGGCGTTGTTTTTAATCTGCTTTTCATTTGCTCGAATGTCAAGACTCAGTTGGCCACATCTTGTTTTTTAGTTAAAATTCACTTTTTCTTTTGTAACCTCTAGCATTTGTTCTACTTGTGATCCCATTATTTTATAGTGAAAGTTTTTAATAAACTAGGAACCGTGGTTTTTTCCTTCTTCATTGGAGAATTTTCCATGTGATAATTCAATATCTTGATTGTCTGAATTTTTTTTTATATTAAAATTATGTTTGGCTAGTTTATTTGGAACACCCGCCATTGCATTTGTACAAAGAGGGGAAAATGATATAATTCCATTGTGTGTTGTATTACTTAATTGGCTATTTTCCCAACAAAGAGTTTCATTTGATAGAGGCGAAAACTCTAATAAGAAGAGTAATTTGATTGTTCTTATGGGGTTAAAATAAGAGTTGTGCAAGAGGGTTTGAGCATTGTTATCCTTATTGATTATAGTTGATAAATGTAGGTTGTTTGTTAAACCAACCAAATTCTTCTATTCTTTATATGTGTACTTGTTTAATTATCTGTTCTTATTGTTACTTCATTATTAGTTTAAATTCTTGAGTTTTATTCCACAAGTGGAAAGAAAAACTCCACCAAATTGAACGACAGTTCTTTATCATCTTTATTAAAGAAAATCCAGTCTTGTAAATTGTAACAAGCTAGCCTCTCAATAGTCAATATTGTCAAATGAGATTTATTGGCCAAAAAAGGAAATTAAAGGAAACCTACCGGTTTATTCACTGATCCAAGACTAGGATTAAGAATTGTTCTCAGGATAATTTAATCTTGGCGTAAATGCACTTTTAGTCCCTACATTTTGACGTTTTTCCATTTTAGTCCCTACATTTTATTTTTACCACCTTTAGTCCCTAAACCAATTAACGCGTGTTATTTTGGTCCTTTCCGTCAATCAACCGACGAAAATAGCTGACGCGGCAGCCGGAGATATTAAAATATTATTAAAAATGCCACGTCAGCAACTTTTTAAAAAAAAAATAATTTTTCAATTTTAATTAAATAAAAAACAGAAATAAAATTAAATAAAATATTTTAATTAAATAAAAAATAAAAGTAAAATAAAAAATCACTCATCCGTCTCTCACTCTCTCAAATTTTCTCATTCTCTCTCTCTCTCTCTCTCTCTCTCTCTCTCTCTCATTCGTGTTTGTCACTGGTGGTGGCTGTGGTGGGTTGAGATCGGGGTGGGGTGGGGTGGGGTGGGGGTGGTTGGGTGAGGGTGAGGGTGAGATCCTGGTGGGGTGGGGTGGGGGTGGGTGGGTGAGATCGGGGTGGGGGTGGCTGGCGGGGTTGAGATCGGGGTGGGGGCTGGTGAGATCGGTGAGATCGGGGTGGGGGTGGGGTGGGGTGAGGTGGGGTGGGGGTGGTTGGGTGAGGGTGAGATCGGGGTGAGGGCTGGTGAGATCGGTGAGATCGGGGTGGGGGTGGGGTGGGGTGGGGTGGGGGGGGTGGTTGGGTGAGGGTGAGATCGGGGTGGAGTGGGGTGGCTGGCGGGGTTGAGATCGGGGTGGGGGTGGGGTGTGGTGGGGGTGGTTGGGTGAGGGTGAGATCGGGGTGGCTGCTGGGTGTGATCGGGGTGAGATCGAGGGAGGGCTGGGTGAGATCGGTGAGATGGGTGAGATCGGGATGAGGTCGGGGTGTGGGCTGGTGAGATCGGGGTGGGGGTGGCTGGCGGGGTTGAGATCGGGGTGGGGGTGGGGTGGGTGGGTTGAGATCTGGGATTGATTTTGGGTTTGTGTTGTTTGATTTTCTGGGATTGATTTTGAGTTTGTGTTGTTTGATTTTCTGGGATTGTTTCTGGGGTTTGATTTTCTGGGTTTTTTTGTTCTTTGATTTTCTGGGATGGTGTTCTTGTGTTCATACCATTTGATTTTGGTGATTTTATTTAATTTTATTTCTGTTTTTTATTTTATTAAAATTGAAATTTTTTTTTTAAAAAGTTGCTGACGTGGCATTTTTAATAATATTTTAATATCTCCGGCTGCCACGTCAGCTATTTCCGTCGGTTGATTGACGGAAAGGACCAAAATAACACGCGTTAATTGGTTTAGGGACTAAAGGTGGTAAAAATAAAATGTAGGGACTAAAATGAAAAAACGTCAAAATGTAGGGACTAAAAGTGCATTTACGCCTTTAATCTTAGCATCCTATCTATCCCATTTGAAATAAATAGATTGGATTTTATTACATTATCAAGTAACTTAAATATTTATTACAATGATGATATTATATTTTTTTACTTTTTGATACATATAGTTAAAAGTTAATATTGCATATTTGTTTAAATGTTGGTAATATGAAAAGAGAATATCATACACTATATAATAAAAGTTGAGCTTAAAAATTGTAGTTACGCCACGTGGCTGCACTAAATTGTAGAAATTTTTTTAGAATTTTAAAAATATATATTATAATTTTTTTTTTATACTTATCTTCTTCTCTTATAATTTCTAAATTGATAGAAATCTTAATTTGATTACAATCCAAACTCTTCATTTAATCATTTTATTATTAAAATTTATAAGTTGATAAATTTTTTTAATTTGATTACAATTCAAACTCTTCATCTAATCCTTTTTTATTTAAATTATATTACCTCCTTTAAAAAAAAAAAAAAACATAATACCATTAAAAAAAAAAAACAGCTACATATTCAACAGCGAGATCTTTCTCTTCACATGTGACTTTTTTTTTAGACAATTAGTGTTCATACCAATTTACCAAAAATGTTTTTGGATAAAGTTAAAAAAAATGTAAATAAGGTAATAAGTATTTCAATTGAAAGTAAACACCTTCTTTTTCTTCTTAAAAAAAAGTATCTATATATAATAAATGTTTATTCTTCTAAAAAATGTTTTTTTTTTTTTTGTTATATAAGAAAAGTTTCATATTTCCCATAAAAAAAATGGTTTTTTTTTCTTTCTATTCATATGAATTCCACTTTTTATAGGATTTATGAGATAGAAACAAACAAATTGATTAGAAATCTTAATTCCAATAGGATTTAAATTCTATATAAAATGAAACTCTACCTATATATTACTCCAGTAAAATATATGTGTGTGTGTGTGCGCTCGCGCGCCTAAATCCCATGACAGGTATGCATTCTTTCTTCATTATTATTTTTTCATTTTGTTTAAGCTATTTTTCTTTAACTTCAAAAAATTTAATAAAAACTTCGCACATACGTTTTAACCCAGTTCATAATATTGAGCTTTTGCACTCATTTATTCTCTTATACAATAATTGATTCAGGTTTTAGTTACTATACTTGGTATAATCCTGAACCCAATGGGTCTTGGGCCCTGGCCTCATGGTATGGTTCGTGACCACATGCCCATTGGGCCTTTAGCCTTGATTCTGACACGCTTTAAGGCCCAATCCCAGCCCGAATACCATAATAGGTCTATTTGGACTTAAGCGTATTAGAAGCAAGCACATACCGATCAATTTATAACTTGACCGGGACAGCGTTTGCTCGGGATGGTCTATGTTCTTGGCAGCCCGGTATTGCCTTGGGGAGTATTGCTGTCAAATATCCATTTGGAGGCATGTACCAGTTCCAATGCCATTATCACTGTTCCCAACAGAGCATATTCTTACTAGAAATGATAAGATTGGACCCCTTTCACACAAGTGAAATCAGGAAATTATCATAACACTTTTACTCATCTTAAGCTATAAATAAGAGAATAGAATGAAAAGTGGGGGTTGGCAGTTGGAGAGAGAAAACAGAGAGTAAGAGAGTGAGAACACCAATACCACTAGGAGGGAGAGCAACATGCAGAGGAAAAGGAAAGGGAATTTGTGAGAGAGAGAGAGAGAGGACGTCATTGAGTTGCTTGGCCAGAGATTACCCATAGTAGGAAACTCTTAACCCACCATACAAATAAGTTGTGAACCTAATCCTAGGCTCAGCCCAGCTAGGAAAATTTGGGTACGCACGGTTACATACTCACATTTTCATCTCTCAAAGTGATAGAGAAAATAAATAGGTTTATTCTTTATTCTTTTTCTTACTTTATATCTTAATTTATAATTTGTGTTAATTTCTTAATTTTAAATTATAAATAAATTTATTATATTCTTTATATTGAATGTACATTGTTGTTTATAGGTTTTTGGTTGTGTTATATTCTTTGAAAAAAAAAAGAAATAAAAGAGTTTATATAAATTTGGAAACAAAGCTAAATAGATAAGTCTAAGAAATGTTTACTAATAATAGTTTTACAATAACTTTTTATTAACATGATTAAAAAAATTGAATAGAGAGATAATTTATTACCATGATTTAAACTCTACTAAAACTTTTTTAAGGGATTGGTTTAAAAAATTTTCAAAGTAATTTTCTAATTATTAACTACTATGCGCTAACTTCTAACTACCAAAACCTACAATTGAAATACTAATTTGTATAAAATACCACTCCGAAAGATTAAAATCTTAGTTATTATATATTATACGTTGGTTTTTTTTTTTTTTCAAAAGAAGGGTTTCTCTCTCTCCTCGCAAAACAAAGGGATTATAACAAGAATTAGCTAAACAAGGGGTAAGACTACACCACCTCTTTTCTACAATAAATGTTAAATTCAGATAATTTTTCACGCATGTACACACGCTACACAAAAAGATTATAATAAGAATTAACTAGACAGGGTTAAGATTACACCACCTCTTTTCTATTATAAATGTTAAATTCAAATTAGTTTTCATACATATACACACACGTGCAGCGTGCAGCGCACTTGCCTTAAACTTGGAAAGGTGAAACTCACTCAAGTTTTAATGCCTTCTTCCATGCTTTCAAGGACAAAAATTAAATTCTTATGTGAGTCTCTCTCTACTTCAAATTTTTAAATGTTTAATAGTTTAGATTGTTCTTAATTATTGAATTGAGGTTTCGCTTAACATGATTTTAATTATTGTTTTGGATAGTTTTTAACTATTAAATTCAAGGGTTTTCCATTTAAATATATGTGATTAATTGAGCCTTAAAGTTCAATATATTATTAAAAATCATTTTATATATATTTATATATATATATATATATATTTTAGGTACCTTTACCATCTTCCAATCAAATATATATTGTAAGGGCACAAATCGCGCTGGGTCGAAGTTGACTTATCAGACCAGCTTAATGAGCCCTAAACAATGAATTTATAGAGAGTGGGTTTCTAATCTAGGGTTTTGAGCGGTAGATAACACAAGAGCTGGATTAAATTACAGAACACATGCATACGTTTCATACATGGATGGAATATAGTTTTATATATTGATGCCGAGGACAATCTTTTGTATTTCCTTACAAGTACTCTCTCTCTCTCTCTCTCTCTCTCTCTCTCTCTTTGCAAGGTTTATCCCCCCCTGTTTTCCTTCTCCTTTACCTTTTATAGGCCTGCATCTCCTTCCTTCCACGTGTGGTTCAGATCCTTCTTTTGGATACTTGTCCCATCGTTCCTTCTTACCAAAGTCTCTGGCGGTAGGTGTGAGGTTGAATTTCAATGTTCAGGCGTCACTTCCTCATTAATGCGGCCAGAGAGGTAGGTGTAGAGTCTTCAATGCGGTGGTGGCAACTTTTTCCTTGATATTTGTCTGTCACTTCCCTTTGTCCCTTATTCTTGCTTTCTCAGTTTCAGTATCTGAGGCCTTCAACACGGACGCCCTTGAACCGCCAGATCACTCACATTGTCCTCGGCAGCATACCGCCGAGGACTAGGCCGTCCTCGGACGTCATGTTTCGTGGTATTTTGCTCATGTATGGCACCTTTCTTCGTCACGTGACTTCATAGGCTGAACTTATTATGTCCTCAGACCATTTCATGATACTGGGTTGGACTTCTCTCCTTGTGAAAGCCTCTGGGCCAGCCCAGTACGTATCTTGGGCCCATTGGCACTACAATAGCCCATCGAAACCCTTATTTCTACCTTACTGAGAGGAATGAGGGTTTCAATATATGCACGCGGGACGTTCCATTTCTGATGCTTCAGTCTGCAGAGTGCGCTTCAATTAAATGTTGGCGGCTCTCTATTCCCCACGTTCAACCGCGTGATGCTCATCCAACGGGCAGGCGCATTTTAAGGGGGCAGGCGGGAGGCTTCCCGCTTTACGCTTTTCCACGAAACAAATACTGCCATTTCAAAGGTTCCCTGTTCATTTCAGAGTCTGTACACCAAACTTAGCCCCTCCTGCAATCTACACGCGTCTCCATACCCTTTCAGTCCTAAGCCGAGGTGACATAGTTGCTCCAAAGTAAGTTTTCCAACTTTCTGTTTTCATTATTGCTGCTCATTCTTTCTCATCACTCTCATTTTTTCTGTCCTCGGCCATCTAAACTTCCCAACCTTATCCTAGTATTCTCTCTTAACTTTTAGAAAATGGGTAGATTCGCACCCTTAGTAGATACCCCTGAGAAAATAGAAGAGTTTAAGGCCAAGTACGAGATCCCATCTAGAGTGACTGTTAAATATTGCAAGCAGGGAGCTTGGCATATTGAGAGAAAGGCCGGTGAGGTAATGATTCTCATGATAGCTTTTATAGAGGGGGGAATGAAGATTCCCATGAAACCAATTACTAGGAGTTACCTCAGAGCGGCGAGATTATCCCCCACACAATGTGCCACAAACATGTTTAGGATTCTTGGGGTCGTAGATGCTCTAAACGAGAGATTAGGGTTAGGACTTACCCACTATGAGGTGAACTGGGTTTACAACCTTCACCACTTAACCGGACAAAAGTACTACCTTAAATCTAGGCACCTTGAGGTGAGGTTAATCCAATGTCTCCCTAGTTCCAACAAGGGTATGAATAAAGACTTCCTCATACTATCTGTGGATTGGCATAACGGTCTCCCCTGTCCGACGACAGAGGGGGAACCAGGTGAATAACTGCACCTCCCTTAGCTACGTATATTCATGCATATATGTATACCTTTCCTGTTTTGTTCTTGTTATCGTTACTTGTCATTTGCTATTTACTTATTTTCTTTTACTTATTATTATTTTTTTTTTTTGAACAATTGCGCAGATCGTCGTGCTCTCACTCGCCACGCCCACCTTGTCGATTTCGCCCGCTTGGACAAATTCTGAAGGCCGAGGTGTATGTACATTCGGACGGCCAGCTCCGAGCAGTGCATCTAATTCTTGAGTACACTCCGATCTCAACCGCCTTTCAAGCGCCGAAGTGTGTTATCAAAAAGAAGGATCCTCGGCTGCCCAGGATTAGCGTAGCGGTAGAGGGCTTCTTGCTCCCTAAGGGTACCCCAGTTCCTCGAGGGGTCCTTATTACCGAGCCTGTGAGGGTTACTCTAGGAGCCTTTCCTCTTGCCGCATCCTCGGCCCGACCCAGATTGGGTGAAAGCTCCTCTTCTCGTCCAATCACAAAGGAAGAAGAGGAAATAGAAGAAGAAGAAGAAGAAAAGGAAGAAAAGGAAAAGGAAGAAGAGGAAGAAGAAGAAGAAGAAGAAGAAAGAGAAGAAGTCGTTGAGCTTTTGGATTCAGACGAAGAATTCGAAGTTTTTGACCGACTTCTATCCTCCAGGAACCCACCTTCTGCCGTCGGCTCGCCATCCATCACATCTTCGGACGACGACGACTAACCATTAGTAAGAATGGGCATCCAGCGTAGACCCAAGCCCAGCCTCAAGGACATGTTAGAAGGTCAAGCTGGAGCCCAGGAGCTTCCCAAGGTGCCCCCGGTAAAACCTAAGGACAAGGGCACCAAGAAGGCTCCTTCAATTAAACTCACTCTTCCTCCTTCCACCCAAATTCAACATCCCGACCCAGCCAACCATAAAAGGAAAAGGGATCAGCATAAGAAAAAGGAGACAATTGAAGGGACCAAAGACCTCCCCACCAAAGAGATAGAGCTGGAGAGGGGAGGAAAGCATGCTCGTCATGCTCAAACAAGGTCGGAGAGACGAATCGACCCTCCGATAGCCATCCATGTGCCCATTTAGGCTCCCCAAATGAACGTAGGCGATCAGGCAATCACCGCTGATGCCTCTATTAGGGGATCCGATGAGGGCATAGCTGCATGCATCGTCGATGCATTGGAGCAAGCACTTCTACTGCCCGAGGACATGGGCGAGCTACGAAGGATGAGGGATCAAAATGTCTTCATGATCCTCAAGAAAGAGTTAGCATGGTAAGAGTTTCAATTGACTGTTCCTTGGTACCCATGCTTTTCATTATTGCACTTGTGGTTATTATTTCTTGTTTGGAGTTAATTGCTTCTACATGCTATTAACTGACAACATTTTGTGTGTAGGCTGTCCAATCTGCACATAGAGCAGAGGAGATCGCCGCTAATTCGTATAAGGCACTAAGGGCCGAAGAGGTGAGGCTGGACCACACCCAAAAGATCCTGGAGTTGAAGGAGAAGAAGCTACAGGAGGTGACAACCAGCCTCGGCAAGGCAGAGAGTGAGAGGTCAAGTTTGGAGGCCCAGCTGAGGACTACTACTCGACAGGCTGAGGATCAGAGGCTGCAGCTTAAACGTGCCAATGAAGACCTTGCCTCGGCCAAGAAATTAGTAGAAGATCTCAAAAAAGATCGCACAAAGTCTGAGAAAGCCAGGCAGGAGGCTCTTAAGGCCAAGGAGGAGGCACTCGTCAAGGCACAGGAAGCCGAGGCGATGGTTGACGAGGCTGAGCAGAGTGGCTATGAGGTAGGGGTGGCAGAAACCACTGACACCTTCAAAGCTCAAGTGCTGGAGGTCTGTAGGGATTACTGCCTCTAAGTGTGGAAGAAAGCCCTTTCTCGAGTTGGGGTTGATGCTTCCTCTCCTCTATGGAAGGTAGAGAATGCCTATGTCCCTCCTGCAATCCGAGTAGCCGCTCCTGGTCAAGCCGAGGATGATACCGGTTCTTCTGCGGCTGGGATACAAGTGGAAGAAGCTGCTGCAAAGAATATTATTGCCGAGGTTCAACCTGAGGATGCTCAGCTTCCACTCACCCCAAAGGAGCTGCCCCCCAACCCCAAGGCCAGTGGGACCTTGGAGTTGGTTTTGGTAACCCTGCCTATAGTGCAAAAAAGGGGCCCCATAAGCAAAGAGGATGTTGGAAGGTCTTCGGCCTCAACAATAGCTCCTTCTGACCCTAAGGACCAGATCCAGCCCAAGCTGTGATAGCTTGTGTCTCAGTTGTTTCCCTTTCATTTTTGTTGCCTTTGCTTTTTGTACTCTTATTAATTAGTTTCAATTTTTACTTTCCTTCCTTTGTAATTTAACAATTTAGTTATGAATGTACTGATAGATCTTTCACTTAATGAGAAGAATTTCCAATTTGAACTACTGCTTCATGTTATACTTGGTGTTGGCAACTTATTCCATTGTTATTCATGTAATATGGCAAAACAACAGTTTGGATTCATGGCATATATTAATAACTCTCTACCAATAACCAAATGAGGATAAAGGAAATTTTTGCGACTCATATACTTGCAAATGCTTTAAGTGATGACCACAAGTTTTCATTTCACTATGGCGATTAAGTAGACACTTAAAGGCGCAAAATATTTGTGTGAAACCAATTTGTTTAGGAATTGTTCTAAAAACTATATTCGCAACAAAATACTGAGATACAAAACCTTAACATTTCTGATACGTTCCACTCTTGAACGAGGAGTGGCTCAAGCATTGTGCTTAATATCTAGTAGCAAATGAAGTTACATTGTACTTATTATGAGCACGTACCTGTTGAGCATCTGCTAGAGCAATTGTACCTGCAGGACGCGTACATGTACTCCAAGGAATCCATGCAACCTTGTTCTTATTATTATTATTTTTTTTACTAAGGTAGAGGATCCGAGGACCCAGCGTAATCTTATTTTCATTTCTTACTAAGGTAGAGGATCTGAGGACCCGGCGTAACCTTATTTTCATTTTTAGAACAAGGTAGAGGATTTAAGGATTTGGCGTAACCTTATTTTCATTTCTTACTAAGGTAGAGGATCCGAGGGCCCGGCGTAACCTTATTTTCATTTCTTACTAAGGTAGAGGATTCGAGGACCCGGCGTAACCTTATTTTCATTTTTAGAACAAGGTAGAGGATTTAAGGATCCGGCGTAACCTTATTCTTATTTTTTACTAAAGTAGAGGATCCGAGGACCCGACGTAACCTTATTTTCATTTTTAGAACAAGGTAGAGGATCTAAGGATCCAGTGTAACCTTTTTTTTTTTTTTTTTTTTTTTTTGCTAAGGTAGAGGATCTGAGGACTCGACGTAACCTTATCTTCATTTTTAGAACAAGATAGAGGATCTAAGGATCCGGCGTAACCTTGGTTTTGTTTGACAATCCATGTTGGCCTTTTGAACATAACATTGTATGCAACATAATAGTAATAAGATTGAAATGGCAGAGGTGCCTTTTATTAATAATAATATCGTCGCAAATTACTTACATTCCAGGGATGGGGTACAACTTTTTCATCTAAATCTGCAAGGTAATAAGCTCTTATTCCAGCCACTGCAGTAATGCGATACGGTCCTTCCCAGTTTGGCCCCAGCTTCCCCCATACCGGATTCCTGGTATTGCCCACGACTTTCCTCAATACTAAGTCTCCAGGGGCAAGTGGCCTTGAGTTCACATGCAAATCATACCCCTGCTTCAGTTTTTGTTAATAGTAAGCCAATTGGATCATGGCCATTTCTCTCCTCTCGTCAACCAGATCTAAGCTCCTTTCTAATAGCCTATCGTTACTGTCCGGAGCGAAGGAGCTTGTTCTCATTGTTGGAAAACCAGCTTCTAAAGGAATAACAGCCTCGGCGCCATAAGTCATTGAGAATGGTATCTCTCCCGTTGATCGGCGGGGTGTGGTCCGATACGTCCATAGAACATGAGGCAATTCCTCCACCCATCTCCCTTTGGCATCATCCAACCTCTTCTTCAGTCCGTTGACTATAACTTTGTTGACCGCCTCGGCCTGCCCATTTCCTTGCAGATAAGCAGGGGTGGAATACCTATTGGTTATGCCGAGGTCACAGCAATATTGCCTGAATGCTTTGCTATCAAATTGCAAACCATTGTCTGAAATGAGAGTATGAGGGACTCCAAATCGAGTGACGATGTTTTTCCACACAAACTTCTTCACGTCCACATCCCTAATGTTTGCTAGGGGCTCGGCCTCCACCCACTTAGTAAAATAGTCAGTGCCCACAACCAACCACTTTTTGTTTCCAAGTGCCTTTGGGAAGGGACCCACGATGTCCAGACCCCACTGTGCAAAAGGCCAGGGGCTTGTCAGAGGACTGAGCACACCCCCAGGCTGATGAATGTTTGGTGCGAACCTCTGACACTGATCGCACTTCTTCACATAGCTTTAAGCTTCTCGTTGCATATTGGGCCACCAATACCCTTGTGTTAGAGCCCTGTGAGCTAAAGACCTTCCCCCGGTATGACTTCCACAAATTCCTTCGTGTAACTCTTCCAAAAGTAGTTCTGTCACTTCAGGATGTATGCATAACAAGTATGGCCCTGAGAAGGATCGTTTATGGAGCTTATGATCCTCGGCCAACCAAAAATGAGATGCTTTCCTGGGACCTTGTCCGCCTCGACCATTTCCTCTGGCAGGACATCATCTTTAAGGAAGGATACAATGGGGTCCATCCAACTAGGCCCCACCCTTATCTAATGAACCTGGATAATACTTCCAATTACCCCTGAGGGTTTAGGTAAGTCCTCAACAAGAATGATCCATGGTAGACCTTGTGCCGACGACGTGACAAGGGTTGCCAGAGAGTCGGCATGCGTATTATTATTCCGAGGGATGTGTGACAAAGTAAAGGATTCAAATTTGCGTTGTAGAACCTTGACTTGATTTAAGTAGTCTTGCATTCTCGGATCTCTGGCCTCCACATTTCCATCCACTTGGCCGACCACTAGTTGCGAGTCCGAGAGCATTTGCACAGTCTTTCCTCCCAATTTCTGGACCATATCCATCCCTTTTAGCAAGGCCTCGTACTCGGCTTCATTGTTAGTAGCCGAGAATCCCAGTCTCAAGGACTTTTCCAGTGTGAGACCCTCTGGGGTCGTAATTACTAACCCTACCCCGGATCCCCTTTGATTAGCTGCCCCATCAACGTATACAGTCCACACTGGGGGACTTTTGCCCGCAATCACGCCAACTGATTTTCCATCAATGTCCGTGTTATTGACATTATCTTCTATTGTGGGCTCGGTAAATTCTGCAACTAGATCAGCTAACACCTGACCCTTTACAGATGTGCGGGGCATGTACTTGATGTCAAAAGAACCCAAGATAGTTCCCCACTTGGCAATCCTGCTTGTATAATCTGCACTTCGGAGTATGGCTTTGAGGGGAAGTTGGGTCAAAATCACCACCGTGTGTGATTGGAAATAATGTGAGAGCTTACGTGTCCCATGCACTACGATTAAAATTGCCTTCTCTAATGGTGGATAACGCACATCGGCTTCATGTAAGGATTTACTCATATAGTAAACCGGCTTTTGTACACCCCCATCGACCCTTATCAGCACCAAGCTGACAACATGGCTCGCAACTGCAATATAGGCAAATAGAACCTCATCCACTTCGAGCCGAGACATAATGGGAGGATGTGAAAGGTATTCCTTAAGATGCTGAAAGGCAATGGCACACTCCTCTGTCCATTCAAATCCTTTCCACTTGTTTAATAATTGGAAAAATGGCCTACACCGATCAGCAGATCTCGAGATAAATCGGTTGAGAGCAGCAGTCATCCCAGTCAACCTCTGCACCTCTTTTAGATTCTGACGCGGCTGTAAGCTATTGATGGCTTTGACCTGAGCGGGGTTGACTTCAATTCCTCTATGTGTCACCATGTAACCCAGAAATTTACCAAATCCCACTCCAAAGGAGCATTTTGATGCGTTGAGGTGTAACTTATGCTTTCTCAGCATTTGGAAGGTATTATCCAGGTCTGGTATATGAGCCGAGATGGTTTTACTCTTAACCACCATATCATCGACGTACACCTCAATTGTTTTTCCCAGTTGTGATTCAAACATCCGCATCATTATTCTCTGATAGATAGCCCCAACATTCTTCAAGCCGAAGGGCATCACCTTATAGTGATAGTTTCCCGTGGGTGTGACAAAGGCTGTCTTCTCTTAGTCTTCTAGGGCTAAGGGTATTTGGTGGTAACCTTGAAAAGCATCTAGAAACTCATCCGAGGATGCCCCACAGTAGCATCCACCAACTGATCTATGCGGGGCATTGGAAACGAATCTTTAGGACAAGCCTTATTCAAATCTGTAAAGTCCACACATACTCTCCATTTCCCATTCTTCTTCTTCACCACCACTATATGCACCAACCACTCTGGATAGAACACCTCCTTAATGGCCCCTGCCTTCTTGAGTTTCAGTACTTCTTCTTTAACGGCCTCGGCGTGCTCTTGGGAAGAGCGCCGAGGTGGTTGCCTCCGCGGTATCGCTGCTGGATTGACGTTGAAGTGATGGCAAATGAAGCTTGGGTCAACCCCTGGGTCTTCGTAAGCGTCCCATGCAAACACATCGATGTTCCGTTTTAAAAACGTAACAAGTTCCTCTTTTTCTTGGAGTGGTAATTGACTTCCCACTTGGAAGAATTTCTCCATATCATCGGCAATAAGCACCTTCTCTAACTCCTCACAACCAAGCACTTCAGCCTCGGCTACACTTGGCTTGGCTGAGGATGTTAGCTGCTATAAACTATTCTCGACTAAGGCTTGGGACTCTTGTTTTTCTTGACGTGTAATTGCTGCCGTGATGCATTGTCTTGCCATTGACTGGCTGCCAATTATTTCTTCAACTCCATCCTCATACGGGAACTTCACCTTAACATGCAGAGTTGACGATACAGCACCTAAAGCGTGCAGCCATGGTCTTGCCACTATGGCCGTGTAAGGGGAATAGGCGTCTACCATGATAAAATCCACATCCACCACCACTAGCCCTGATTGCACAGGTAGCTGGATCAGCCCCTTCGGAATGACAGCCTTCCCTTCAAAGCTTATCAACGGGGAGTCGTAAGCCATGAGGTCCTCTGGTTTCAAGTTAAGCCCCTTGAACAAATCCGAGTACATAATGTCAGCCCCACTCCCTTGATCAACCATTACTCTCTTCACGTCGTAACCCCCTATTCTTAGCATGGTGACTAACGCATCATCATGCGGCTGGATAGTGCCAACCTTATCCCCCTCAGAAAATCTCAAAACGGGTGGAGGATTCCTCTTAATCCTCTTCGGCTCAGAGTTGAGGTCCTCGGCAGAGGGGTGCAACACTGACATTACTCTAGTAGGGCAAGACCCAGTCCGACCTAGTGCAGCAAATATAACATTGATCGTGCCCAAAGGAGGTCTTGAAATGTTACTGCCTTGATTCACGGAACCCGATTGTGTGCCTTGTTCATTAGGTCGGTTCATAAATTGCCTTAACTTCCCTTCTTTAGCCAGCTGATCTAGGTAATTCCATAAGTTTCTGCAGTTTTCAGTGGTGTGACCCTTATCCTGGTGGTAATTGCAATAGAGATTCTGGTTACGTTTTGTAGGGTCTCCTATTATTCTGTTGGGCCACCTGAAATATGGTTCACGACAAATCTTCTCCAACACCTGCTGTACCGGCTCACAAAACACAGCGTTTACTATCTGAGGAGGAGCCGACCTAAACTGGCCAACAAAATCCCTCCTTGGCCATTTGCTGCTGTATTTCTCTGTCTTGAAATCCCTACTCTCCTGGGGGATAATTTTCATTTTCCCTTTGCTTTGCTGCTGATCCTCCTCAACTCTCTTATACTCGTCAATACGATCCATAAGCCGACGGACAGTTTTTACAGGTTTCTTGGTCAAAGATTTTCTTAAGTCGTGTTCAATTGGAAGGCCGCCCTTAAAAGTGTTGACTGCTACTTCATCAAAATTTCCGTCAATCTCATTGAACGCTTCCCAGTATCTATCCGAGTAAGTTTTTAATGTCTCGCCCTCTCTCATGGCCATGGATAGTAACGAGTCCAGAGGCCGAGGTACTCTGCTGCATGTAACAAAATGAGACCCAAATGCCATCGTAAGTTCCATGTAGGAATCAATGAAATCTGCTTTCAAACCATTAAACCATCTCATCGCAACGGGTCCTAGGCTTGAGGGGAATACTTTGCACATCAGGGTTTCATTCTACGAATAGACCGCCATGCGTTGGTTAAAATGGCTTATGTGCTCCACCGGGTCTGTTCTGCCATTATAAATGGTGAAGTTTGGTTGCGTGAAACGACGAGGAAGTTTTCCTCTCTCAATACGACGTGTGAAAGGTGACTTGGAGAGCTGGTGCAGTGCCTTCCCCATAGCGTCACTGCCCAAACCCTTGGGAAGAGACTTTTTGCTCGCCCTACCATGAAGACTTCCCTCTTGGTATGAGAAAGTTTCGCTAGGAGGAGTTTTCGACCTCGGCTTATAGCCACTGCTCTGAGAGTCGTCTGAGGAAGGATTAGATATGGAAGGCGTCCGTTTTCGCTTGGCTCGGGGCAGCTTTCTTTTGAGCTGGTCAATTTCCCTCTGTATGGCCCTAGTACCTCCTTCGTTAGAGCCCCTGCTTCCTCCCCTTGGATAATCACCGGCGGTTCGCCCTGTGTGTACACTGCCTTCTCAATCTCCCATCTGCTCTAACTGCTGAAAAGGATCTTGGTGCTGAGATCCTAAAGATTCTGCACGGTCTGGACCGGAACCCACCATCACGTTATCTGCGCCAAACACAAGAATCCCCACAGACGGCGCCAATTGTAAGGGCACAAATCACGCTGGGTCGAAGTTGACCTATCAGACCAGCCTAATGAGCCTTAAACAATGAATTTATAGAGAGTGGGCTTCTAATCTAAGATTTTGAGCGGTAGATAACACAAGAGCTGGATTAAATTATAGAACACATGCATACGTTTTATATATGGATGGAATATAGTTTTATATATTGATGCCGAGGACAATCTTTTGTATTTCCTTACAAGTACTCTCTCTCTCTCTCTCTCTCTCTCTCTCTCTCTCTCTCTCTCTCTCTCTTTTTGCAATGTTTATCCCCCCCTGTTTTCCTTCTCCTTTGCCTTTTATAGGCCTGCATCCTTTTCTCCTTCCTTCCACGTGTGGTTCAGATCCTTCTTTTGGATACTTGTCACATTGTTCCTTCTTACCAAAGTCTCTGGCGGTAGGTGTGAGGTTGAATTTCAATGTTCAGGCGTCACTTTCTCATTAATACGGCCAGAGAGGTAGATGTAGAGCCTTCAATGCGGTGGTGGTAGCTTTTTCCTTGATATTTGTCTGTCACTTCCCTTTGTCCCTTATTCTTGCTTTCTCAGTTTCTGTATCTGAGGCCTTCAACACGGACGCCCTTGAACCTCCAGATCACTCACATTGTCCTCGGCAGTAGGCCATCCTCGGACGTCATGTTTCGTGGTATTTTGCTCATGCATGGCACCTTTCTTCGTCAAGTGACTTCATAGGCTGAACTTATTATGTCCTCGGACCATTTCATGATGCTGGGTTGGACTTCTCTCCTTGTGAGAGCCTCTGGGCCAGCCCAGTACGTATCTTGGGCCCATTGGCACTACATATATATATATATATATATATGCATTTTATGATACCTTAGTCTTACACAACATACATTCATTATCTAACTTAAAAATAAAATATTCATTTATTTTTATTATTTATTTTAAGTAAATTAATAAAAAATTATTTACATATAAATTTTGATTGAGTATAATGCTAGTATGTATTAAAAGACGTAACTTCTTGTTTTTCTTTTTGTAGAAATTTTCTACGTAATTAGCCACTTTCATATAAAAATTGGCTTTTTGCCTATGTTGTAACCTTTTTGTTATACGTGTGCTATATACTATATAGTACTATATACTTGTATAAAGTATAAACTGCACAATCTTTGTCTTCGGAATAAAAATGACTAATTTTTTAAAAAAAAGAAGAAGAAGAAGAATTAACTGCATAATTAGCCCATTTCAAATCAAAATTAGAAGATCACTTTAATTCCGATTTTGATGAAATTTTTTAGTATGTTGTTACCAACAAAGATAGCTTAATATTGACCGGTGTTGTTGTTGACTATTTTGTTAGCAATACCCTCGAATATGTACCAGCAGAGGGAAAAAAAAATAATAGAATTTTGATGTGTCTTGATAGAGGAAAAGACTCTCAAAAGGAGTGTGATTTAATAATCCTTTTGGGATTGGAATGATACTTGTGATTGAAAGGATACTCATAACAAGGGCTTATAATATATAAGAGAGGTTGAATATTATAGTTCTTATTGAGTTTTGTTAATTTGATAGCCCTTTTATAGAGATATTCATCTCCATAGATTATTTGCCAAACCATGTAAATTCTTGTGCCCTTTTTATGTATGCATGCTTGATGATTTATTTGCCTTTACTATTATTTGCTTAAATCTAGGTTTTTTTTTTTTTTTTTTTTTGGTAATCAGGAAATTCATTAAACTAAGAAGAAGAGACAACATCAGTACATAGTCTGTTACAATACAGCCCACTGCTATCCGACTACAAAAAAGGTAAGATGTCCACAGGTGCAGCATCATACAACACAAAATCCCTATCCTTGTTGGTCCCTATCCTAGCTAGAAAATCAGCACAACTATTAACTTCACGGTAGCAGTGACCAATCCATGCTTGAGTTAGCTGAGATATCATTTGCCTGCAATCATCAACTAGTGGAACAACAGCATTATTGGAGTAGGAAGAATTAGACAGAAGTTCAACCACTGCTTTAGCATCTATTTGAATATCAACATATAGCAAATTGAGATTTATGCAAAGCTGAATCCCATCTCTAAGTGCCCACAGTTCAGCAATGAAGCTAGATGCGGCACCAATGTTTCTTGAGAATCCAGCAAGCCACTCGCCTCGATCATTCCTAATGATACCACCTCCGCCTGCAACACTTGCGGATCCAACTGAGGAGCCATCCATATTGAGGCGAACCCACCCCTATTGGGGTTTCTCCCAATGAACTCGCTGCACTTTTTCTTGTTAATATTCTTTGGAGTAATAGCACAATGAAAAAACTCAGCAGCACTAAACACAATATCTTTATGAACATTGAGCTAAACGGGTCGATTGTTAAACACAACATTGTTCCTATGCTTCCATATCAACCAAATGGCAAAGGGAAAAATGATATTCTAAGGCGGATCGTTGCTATAATAGTTGCTAGCATTGCCAAAACAATTGTTGTGCATCCACTGATGGGTGCTGCCCTCATAAAAATTACTGTCAGCTCTCATTCCCAACCTGGTCCTGAGAGTTTTGACTGCTGGGCAATCTCTAAGCCCATGAATAATAGTCTCAGCCTCTCCTTGACAAAGCTAGCATGTGTTATGATCCCTGATGCCTTGCTTGACAAGACACTCGCCTACCCCGATACTATTGTGAAGGCACCTCCACATGAAAAACTTGATACGAGGGAGGGTATTAATCTTCCATACCCAAGAGCCTAAAAATTGGCTTTGCTTAGTACTACACCCTGTGGCCAGCGCATAAGCTGATTTGAGGTCAAACTCTTCGCGGTTGGAACCACTCCAACTTAATCTATCTTCCCCTTTTGAATTAAGGATGGAGAAGGGAATAGACTTAATGCTCATAAGAACTGAGTCAGGAAGCTGAAATGAAATCCTAGACTAGTCCCACTCTCCATAACCCGACCCAACAACATCAATTATTTTTAAATCCTCCTCTGCCACCGTAAGGGGCCCTTGTATAGCTGCTCTAAGGCTCCCTTGTGAACACCAATTATCATACCAAAGACTTAAGGTACTGTTCCCCCCTGGAATGCATTGAATGCCTTTGTTGAAAACCTTTTCCCCTTTAACCATAGCTTTCCACACTCTAGAACATGGTAGTTTCTCTTTATTGCTGGAATTTAGTTGATGAGACGTGCAATATTTTCTTTTTAGGACCTTAACCCAAAGAGACTTTTCTTCCGTATGGAACCGCCAATTGAGCTTAGCAAGAAGGGCAAGGTTTTTCCCCCTGGCATATTGAAGTCCAAGCCCTCCATCCACTTTAGGCTTTGTGACTTTTTGCCAACCAACCCAATGAATCTTCTTAGAGGAATCCGATGAGCCCCATAGAAAATTATGATTTACTTGATCAATGTTCTCAAGTAACTTCTCTCGAAAAGCTGCACATTGCATAGTGTAAGCAGGTATAATGGAGGTAGAGGCTTGAATAAGAACTGCTCTACCTGCATATGATAGCAAACTAGCCTTCCAACCTGCTAATTTTTGCTTGACTTTATCCAATACAAAATTCAGATCATGGTTACCTGCCCCTTGATGTTTAATTGGAAATCCAAGGTATTTTCCTAGATTAGGGGTTGATTTGAACCCCAATATATCACAAAGAGATTCCCTTATGTTTATGTCTACATTCAGGGAAAAGAAAACTCTGGATTTGTTGTCACTAATGGATTGGCTTGATTTAGCACAAAAAGCATCAAGGACATCCCGAATTGTTGAGCAATTGACATGATCACCTTTTGTAAATAACACCAAGTCGTTAGCAAAGAAGAGGTGGGAGAAGGCCGGGCCACCTTTTGAGCTTTTAACTGGGGTCCAGCTCTTATCACAACATTTTTCTTCAATTAGGTAAGCAAGAACCTCCATACACATAATGAAGAGGTACGGGAAAATCGGGTCTCCTTGCCTAATACCTCGGGATAAATGGATGGCCTCCACATTACCCCCATTGAAGAGAATAGAGGTGGATACAGAGGACACACAACTAAGAATAAGATCCACCAACTTTTTTGGAAAATAGGTATTGAGAAGGACTTCCCTAATAAAACTCCATTCTATCTTGTCATAAACCTTCTCAAGATCCACCTTTATGGCCAAATATCCAACTCTACCCTTTTTGTTACTAATGGTGTGGATGAGCTCCTGAACCACAATGGCATTGTCAAAACCCTTCCTACCCGAAATGAAAGCTGATTGTATGGGAGAGACAAGCTTGTCTAGGTGGGGTCTCAATCTAGCAACAATGATTTTTGTGACCAATTTATACATAGTGTTACATAAGCTAATCGGGCGGTAGCTCCCCAAAGTTTTCGACCCAGCAATCTTTGGAATTAATGTCATATTAGTTCTATTAAGAAATTCAAGCATCTTACTGTCTATGAATATCTGTTTCACTTCCTTTTTGACAAAGTCACCAACAACCAACCAAAATCTTTGAAAAAACCCGGCGTGGAGACCATCGGGTCCCGGAGCTTTAAAAGCTTTCATAGACCACATACCTTCCTTAATTTCAGCATCAGTAATAGGAAGGCTTAAACTAACCTTTTCCTCCTCTGAGAGACAAGCTTGCTAGGGAGAAGGAGTGGTCAGGATTAGAGGGGAGCTCACCAACTTGGTAGTAAATAGGTCTGCAAAGCCCTTCCTAATAAAGTTCACAATCTCCACCTCATCTTGAATCCACTCGCCAACATCACTCTTGATACAGGATATTAGGTTTCGTCTTCTCCTAACAATAGTTGATAGATGGTGGAAAGCGGTATTCCTATCACCAAGGACCAACCTGTTAATGCAAGATTTTTGCACCCACAATTCATCCTCAAGGTTCAGAATATGATTCAATTCTTTGTGAAGTGTTTTCTCCAACTCCAACAAAGAATGGGAGGGATTCCTTGCTATAGCTTTCTGCACTCCATGAAGTCTTGCCATAACTTTCTTCTTTTTCCCAAATATATTCCCAAAATGGTTCTTATTCCACTCGAAGGCATTCTTGGCAAATCTATCAGTGGTATCTTGAAGGGATCTAAAACCTCCCCAAGCTTCAGAAACTACCCGAGGAAATGATAAATCTGATAGCCAACAACTTTGGAAGATAAAAGGTCTTGGAAGAAAAAAAGCCCTTACTTGGATCAGTTTCCAGGAGGATAGGGCAATGGTCAGAGTGGCATCGGGCAAGGTGGGTCACTCTTGCATTGGGGTGAGCAGCACACTAATTAGGATTGGCAAAGAACCTGTTAATTCTTTATTGGATGAGATCGTCAATGCCTCGATGATTGGTCCAAGTAAATCGAGGCCTAGAAAAACCCATATCTATCATATTACAAGTATCAAGACATTCTTTAAACATGAGGGACCTACTAGTACTAACACCCTGACCCCCATATTTATCCCCATCCACAAGAACTTCATTGAAATCACCAGCAACAATCCATGCCAAATCATGGAGGTTAGCAGCAGATTTTAAGGTATTCCAAAGCACACATCTATCATAGAATCTAGGACTAGCATAAATTGCAGTAAAAGTACAATCAAATTTAGATGAAATTACCTTCACCATCACATGGATTTCCTATTCCATATTGGCTAAATGGGTTATTGACACTTTATCAGAATTCCACAACAGCCATAAACCACTAGCAAACTCAATAGTGTCGGTGTGAATGGCTCCATCAAATGGCAACCTATATGTGATGTCCTTGGCTCTCTCTCCACCAATACAAGTTTCCATAATAATCATTATCGCTGGATTGTGATTGCGGCACAACTCTCTCACATAATCTGAAAGGAGAACTTCAAAGCGCCCCTACAATTCCAAAATATGATATTCATAACTAACTGGTGGAAGGGAGTCGAGCACTTATTAGACAGAGGGAAGAGTCTCTTTTCCTCCATCAAAATCCATCCTATCTTCCTCATCAGCTCTTTTGTTTGCTCGTAGCTCAGCATCAGCATCCTATAGTGTGCTACCATCTCCATCATTATCTTGGTGACACCCTAGTGGATGTTGCCCATGTAAGAGGTTGCTATCACTTGGTTTTCCAAAATTCATCTTGCTATCAACCATTCTCTTGGTATCAGATCTCAAAGCTTCGGACCTGAGATGTCTGCAAGAAGGCTCCACCATGGGTTCAGGTGAAGAAATCCCATCACCGTAGTCATCAGAGCCAGCAGAAAGAGAATCGCCCCCACCTTTCGAAGATTGTTGCTGACCTATATCTCCATACTCTGCCCCTCTTTGTTGATTGCCCACTTCTGATCCTTCTTTACTGCCGAATTTGAATCCGCCATTGCTATTAGCTTGAAGTTTAGAGATGGTTGCTTCCCAATCAGCTTTAGCTGAAAGTCCATCCTTGTTTGATGCGGCGCTCTTTGGTGAATTAATTGAGGCCCTATTACGGGCAATATCCTTTTTACCCCTTACTGAAGATACTTCTGACTTCATTTGTTCCGGGCCTTTACTAAATAGACCCAAAGGCCCACTAATGCAAAACTCAACTTGATTTGGGCTATTGGGCTTAGTCCCACTATTAGGCTTGCCCTTTGCCCACCCTCAGTGATCACGTTAGAGTCCAACTTAGCACGTGACTTCCTTTTCCCCTCAGAGTTTTTAGCATTACTCGGTCCAGCTGGGTCTCGGTCCACCCCACCATTTTTCAACGTCTCTTTTTGATTGACTTGCATGGAATCACGGCTTAAAGCGGTAATAAGGTTACCTACGCTTTTCTTGTTGGTCTTTAGTCCTTTCCTTTTGCGTGAAACAACCATCCAGGGACCAAACGCTACCTCGTCTGGATCATCTGCAAAGCCTCGTGCTTCGGTCTACAATGAGGAAGAGCGACCAACCTCGGGAATGGAGGTACCAGCGCTATTCGCATCATCAACAGTTCTTTCCTCGGTATCAGACCTTGCTGGAGGGATAGGCTGTTTAATGGAATATTGACAAACTTCTCATCGATGACCTAGTTGGCCACAGGAGAAACAGAGATTACTAACTCCTTCATATACGACTAACAACAATCACCAATGCAAACAGTTGTAACTAAAGGCTTACAACTATCAATTTGAACACAGAGTCGAGCGTATCTGCCCCTAGTTTCCATAGCAGTATAGATATCGACTCTAAGAACATTTCCTAAAGCTTCGCCAATTTTCCTCAGAACTATCGCATCATAGTATTCCATTGGTATCTCATTTAAACGAACCCAAACAGCCACCGATGAGACCCTCGCTTCTGACGGCTTAAAATTTGCTTCCCACCTTCGGATGGAGAAAAGGTGCCCCCCTATGAACTAGGGGCCTTTTTTCAGAACCACCTCCAAGTCTTCTTGATTTGAAAACCTCACTAAAAAATAGTCCTTACCAAGATCCACCATGTCAAGTCTGCCTGAAGGTTTCCAGAGTCCCATGATTCTTGAGTGAAGGTAGGAAAATCCCATTGTCCTACCGAACACCTTGATGATGAAAGCCTTTGCCCAAAGGGCAATAATACGTTGCTTTGTCTCCTTTGATAGTCTGATGGATGCAAAACCCTCCCTGATCTCAGAACTTTCATCGTCCGAGTCAGAGTCGACATCCATGTGTTCAGAAAAGTCTAACATTTGTGTGTAAACAGCTGGCATCTCTCCCACAAGTTTCACCTTGAAAGAGACTTTGGGAGTACTCTCAATTTCCCCGTGGAGATTAGAATTTAGAAGCACTACCATAGCTTGCATGATGGACTTCCTTCACTTTTTTGTTGCTGTAGACCAGTTCGTTTTCTTCCTCACTAGAGAGGAAAGTAGAGCTTCTAGACATCGCTACCCTCACAGAAAAAATAGGTTTGAAACCTTATGTGTGTGGGATGATATGACTATACATGCTTAAGAAAAATAGTCAGGTACTTAAAGAGCTATGAATATCATTGTTTCTTAAAAAAAAGTTTCAATAGTCAATATTATCACAAGCAATTTAAGAGAGAGAGAGAGAGAGAAGAAAAAAAAGAAAAGAAAATTGACTAGTTTATTCACTAATCTAAGACTAGCATTAAAACGATTAGGAATTTCAAGAGTTTTCAGGATAACTTCAAGATAAAGTTTTTAACATTTATCCATTCTTAAATAAGTTGCTTGATTTTATTACATCATCAATGATCCAAATATGAATCAAAATGATAATATACAATGTTTGTATTTAATAAATATGCATCAAATCCCTGCACCATTGTAATTACCAAAAAATATATTAATAAAAAAAATTGGTCTCATATAATTTATGGATAAAAAGTAATAACTCTAGGATATTTCTGAGTAGATCATGAATTGTCCTTCCATGTTACATTTTCGGAATTTGCAGAATGTCCACCGTTTGTATCTAATCCCTACTTATGGGATCTTTTAAGGCACACTTGAGAGAGTGCTTTGTAAGATATTTGGAAAATTGACACTTGCTACATAACTAAATCTAATTAAATATAATGCATCGCTACATAACTAAATCAAATTTTCTCTCTTTATCTTTAACAAAAAAAACAAAAAAAAAAGTACGTTCTTGTTAGCTCAACTAGTAAAAATTTTTATAGTTGTATAAAAGATCTGAGATTCAATCTCCATATATATCAAAAACTTATTGGTATCTTGATATAAAGCAAACCTTACCATTTGAAACTCTTTTAAAAAATAAAAAATAAATAAATAATTCTAGGGGCACCCAAACACGTGCAAGTCCTAATCGACATTCAGAATACGCATCTTCTACATCCAAACATACACAGTACACCCTCTCACCAGCTGCAATTTACAATCCGAAACACAGAGAAAGATCTCAATTATTCTGATTCCGAAACCCGAAACCAAAAAAAAAAAAAAAATGTTCCCTCAGTTCGGAGCGACGGCGGAGACTCTAAGCAAAGCGTCGTCTATGGTGTTCCGAATCGGCACCGACGCTCATCTCTACGACGATCCCGAAGATGTCAGCATCGCGCCTCTCCTCGACAGCAAGTTCGACTCCGAGAAATGCGAAGCTCTGAAGCGATTGCTCGCTCTCATTGCTCAAGGCTTCGACGTCTCCAATTTCTTCCCTCAGGTTCTCAAAACTACAATCACACCACCCAAAATTTTGCCTAAATCTCACTTAATTCATTGCTTAAATAATCTAATTTCAGGTCGTTAAGAACGTGGCAACTCAATCGCTGGAGGTGAAAAAGCTCGTTTACTTGTATCTACTACATTACGCTGAAAAGTACGTAACCTAGGGATTTTGAATTTTATGTATGTATGTATGTATATGTGCTCTGTTTGGCTAGTGTGTAATTATATAATTTGATGAAAAATTAGGCGTCCGAATGAAGCGTTGCTATCTATTAATTGTTTCCAGAAGGATTTGGGGGATCCGAACGCGTTGGTGAGGGCGTGGGCGCTTCGTGCCATGGCCGGAATTCGTCTCCATGTAATTTCTTCTCTTGTTCTTGTAGCTGTGGGGAAATGTGCTAGAGATCCTTCTGTTTATGTTAGAAAATCCGCTGCCAATGCGCTTCCTAAGCTGTATGATCTGCGCTTAGAGGAACATACCTCTGCAATCGAAGAGGTCCGGTAACTTAACCTGTGTTTTTTAATCCAATGATATGTTTGTTATAACAGTTTTACCAAGTTATGAGTGAATTCAATGTGGGAAGTTGGTTGGGGCAATGGTTTTCGGTTATTGAGTTGTTACGGGGTTGCTTGAGTATAACTGTTATAAGAGATAGGGGGACTGGTAAATTTAATCATTTAATCACATAGTTCTAACGGGGACAACATGAATTGAAAAGGGTTTGTTTTTGTTGGTTTTTTTTTTGATGGCTTATGCAGATTGTTGGAATATTGTTAAATGACCAATCACCTGGAGTGGTTGGAGCTGCAGCTGCTGCATTTGCTTCTATTTGCCCGAGTAATTTTTCTCTCATTGAGCGGAATTATCGAAGGTTATGTGAGATTCTTCCTGACGTGGAAGAGTGGGGTCAGATAATATTAATTGGGATCCTTTTGCGCTTCGTTATAGCTAGGCATGGGCTTGTCGAAGAATCTATTATGTTTTCTTTGCATAGTACAAAGAGTGGCAAGTCTGAAAAGGATGGTGAAGCTACCAAAATTTCAGACACTGGATATGCGAGTGGGAATGATGATTTTGGATTAGGTGCTGACGTGAGTGGGAATGTTGATTTGGAGTTTTCAAATATGGTGTCCAGGTGCTACATTGAAGGGCCGGATGAATACTTATCACGATTAAGTTATGCAAACACGGGTCCTTCAGAACTGAATGTTGCACAATTTACTTCTGGAAAAAGTAATGATGATGTAAAGATCCTGCTGCAGTGTACATCCCCATTGTTGTGGAGTCATAATAGTGCAGTGGTACTTGCAGCTGCTGGTGTACACTGGATAATGGCACCGAGGGAGAATGTCAAGAAAATTGTCAAACCACTTTTGTTTCTTTTGAGATCATCCAATGCCTCAAAATATGTGGTACTTAAAACATCTCTTTGAATCTTTTGGTTTATGCATTTTTTGTATGTTCCTTCTAGTTGAATTACATGTTTATATGACATGCATGCATACCATATCTAAAAGAAAAGGGATACCTTATTTCTTTATGTGGTTAAGAATATCTCCTGCCTTGCTGATCTGATCCTCTATAATAGGATGAGTTTGCTTATATCTGTTATGTAACCCCCATCCTTAGTTCTCCTATGCCCTATCTGGGACCTGTTTGGTGAGAAGCGCTATCTTAAAGCTTTGGTTGGTTAAATAGCCTGCTACCTTTTGATGTGGGTGATACCCATGCATGAAATTCAAAGTTTCTCTGGAAGTTAATAAGCCATGATATTGGATTTTCTTCAATCTTTATGCATTATTTTTCATAAGTGAAAATAATTTTATTTGAAAGAGGAAGCTTGCATTGAACCATGCAATATGAGAATAGATATCGCTTTTGTCAAAGTAAAATCTGGGACTTTATTTACTGTGCTTATACTTTGTTAATTTTCAGTTTAGTTTGTAAGATGGTAAGGATGGTTAAATCAATTGACTTTTGCAGGTCCTATGCAACATTCAAGTCTTTGCCAAAGCAATGCCCTCTCTCTTTGCTCCACACTTTGAAGACTTCTTCATATGTTCTTCAGATTCATATCAAATAAAAACTTTGAAGCTTGAGATACTCTCATCCATTGTTACAGAACCAACCATTTCATTTGTTTTTAAAGAGTTTCAGGTATTTCCCCTTGCATTTTTAATAATCTCGTTTCACTAACTTTTAATTAAAAGTGGCTACCTTTTGGAGGAATGTTTGTCAATGTTGGGCTTTTTTGATCCCTATATATCAGATAAAGTAATGATAATTTTGGTGGGCTGGACTGTAATTGAGTTACTTACCACATCAAAATGTTGTGTTAAATAATTTCATTACAGTTCTTAGTTTTCGGAAATCTACCATCATTTGTTGGAATTTAATTTATGCCGGTAATCCATAATTAACTGTAGTCAGTGACAACTGATGTGTTTAATTTTGCATATATGGGAATGTTTAACAGGTGCAGCTCTAAAATGGCAATGCGGTCATGCACAATCAAAGGTGTAGGGTTCATGCGTTAGGCCAAATTTGAAAATGGTCATGCTTCCCTACATCTTGATACTAACTATTTCATGACCTAGATGCTGTTAGCGTATCTGCTTGGAACTTTGTTGAATGCTTTGCTTTTATTTCTTTTTTTGATAAAGTAATATATATATATATATATATATATATATATATATAAAAGAAAAAATGAGTCACCCAAGTATTCAGGAAATATACGGGGGTGAAACAATCAGTTACAAAATTTCATAAATCTAATAAATCAACAATAGAAAAGAAAGAAAGATTTCTCGAGGCAGTCAGCCCGTCCAATAAAGTTTGGAAAAAGAATAACTTGAGATCAAGCACAGAATGCTTGGTATCTTCAAAACTTCTGCTATTCTTTACCTCCAAATGCAGCACATCAAACAATGTGGGATAATCATCCAAATGTGACCATTTCGATGACTACCAAAGGGACCTTGCTAGAAAGCTAGAAGCTCAACTATAGATTTTGGCATCACCCAGAAAACTCCAAACAAACCAAAAATCATGGACCACAAATCTAAAACGATGGGGCAATGTAGCAAAAGGTGGTCAATAGATTCACCATTACATTTGCACATGTAACACCAATCTATGATCTTTACCTTCCTCTTCCTTAAGTTGTCAATAGTCAAAATATTTTCCAAGGGAAAAGATGATCAGTCGGTAATAAACACCTACCTTGAAGCCCTTTTTCTTATCCGGTTTTCAACACATCTTATCCTCTCCTATCCAAAACACGGTAAGATTGATTGGGTAGACATTGGAATGCATCCCTCTGTGTAATAAAAGAAGTTTCAGGAAACAAATAGAAATTTCTGGCCAATTTGAGGAAAAAGTCATTAGGCGGGATCATCAATTGAAGGGATCTATTTTAATGGTAATATGTCACTTTCAAGTTTGTGACACTAAGACTATGTCTAACACACCAATCCACCATATCCTATGAAAATCTTGAATTGTTGACCAACTCGAGTCACATGCACACATTCACGCACAATTTTTTTGCTGTTGCTTGGATTGGCTATAAAATTAGTTTATAATTTGCGTTTTTGTCCATCACAACCATTGTATCTCTTCTTTCACGTTCTTGGGATTTTAGTGCGTGAATTGATGCTTATCTTTTAGTGTTGCTAGGATTACATTAGAGATCCAGACAGGAGATTTGCTGCAGATACTGTTGCTGCTATTGGTTTATGTTCACAAAGACTTCCCGATATGGCCACCACATGCTTGGAAGGGCTGTTGGCCCTGACTAGACAAGGTCTGTTGCCTGCTACTTGTTTTATACTGAGCTTTGGAAAAATGTTTTTTTCTTTTCTTTTTTGTTAAATGAAATGCACAACAATGCAGAATTTTTGTCTAGTGACTTTGGATCAGTGGATGGAGAAGCGGGTGTTTTAATTCAAGCAATAATGTCAATTCATTCAATCATAAAGCAAGATCCACCCAGTCATGAGAAGGTATTCTTTATTCTTCTGTTGTCAAGATCCTCTCTCACATGTTTCAGCTTTCTATATTCTGTTTATGTTATCTGAATTTTCTGGCATTTTAGAAGGATATGTAGAGGCAAGGCAAGGAACACATTAAAAAGGAATGGATGGCAAATATGACACATTTAATTTCATTTTGGACATAATTTTTGGCATCTTGTGTGTTGGTTCAAGAAAATTGGATGTAATTTTTTTTTTTTTTTTGTTCTTTTTGTTTGTGATGTTACTTGGAGGTGTTCCATGCTATTCTTTTCGTTATTTTATTAGGTTTCTCAGCTTTTTGAATTTCCTGTCATGTTGCATATTACAAATTTATCTAATAAGAATTCAATAACTATTTATAACATTAGTTATGCATTTTTCAATTGAACTATAAGTTCAATTAGATGTAGGGGTGGCAAAGTAAGCCCGAACCCATTTGCCCACCCAAACCCACCCACTCTAATTGAACCCAAACCCACCCAATTATTAGTTGGGTTAAATGGACATCAACCCAATTAGACCCAATGATTATTGGGTTTTAACTAAAAACCCATTAAACCCCATTTAACCCAAAAACAATATACCCAAATTCAACCTAGCCCTTCCATTAAAAAAAAAAACGCACTAAGACAAAATTAGACTCTAATTTTCTTATTTCTGTTTCCCTAACTTTCTCAGCAACCAAACACATTCCAATTTCATTAATATCTTTAACAAAAGCATTAAAAGAGAGCTCACCAGAGTCCATTTCTAGCGGCTTCGAAGCATCAAAGGAAGCATTTTCCAAACCTTGAGAGAAATTCAAGATGGAATCAAAGCTGGAAACGATTGGATGATTGACGGGAAGAATCTGATTGGGATGAATCTCGTCGACGACGACGCCAGCCAACACATCGGCGTAAGCCGAAATCGGTAGCTCTCGCTCCAGCAACCACTCGCAACTCCGCTGCAAGATCTGAACCTTGAAGCTCTCAACAATCTGCCATTGATGGTGAAGCAGAGGAAAATTAGACAAAACGGAGAGATCGTCGGAGGAGGAGGAGGAACTCGAGGTCGAGGTTAGAGTGTGGTGCACGTGCTTCTCGCGGCGGACTCGACGAACATGGACTCATCGAGGCATCCCCAACTGTTCTCCGGCAAGTCAACAAGGTACTTGACCTGACACGCGATGCCGTAGATTTGGGTCCGAGCCAGGTTAGGGTGGATGATGAGCTTGGGGGTTTTGGAGGAGGAGGAGGAGAAAGCTTTTTTTTTTTTTTGGGTGTTGGTTTTGGGTTTGTAAATAATTGGAATCCAATTTTCAAAATTCATTTCCTAATTTTTCTAAATTTTCTTGGCAACCAAACAGTGGACATTCCTCTATTTTCCTTTGGCTGTGCTGTTACTATGTTTATGGGCATTTTGGTAATTTTAATAATTGGGTTGGTTGGGTTTACCCACTATAATTGGGTTGGGTTGGATTTGAGTCAAAAGCAATTAGTTAAATGGGTTTTAATGGGTGAATGGGTTTTATATTCCCAACCCATTTATGCCCACCCCAAACCCGCGCAAACCCACCCATTTGACACCCCTAGTTAGATGAAACAAAAAGTGCTTATGTCAAAGGAGAACCTTCATATGTCATTGCATTAGTTATGCATCTTCCAGAAATGTTATTGGTTAATACTTTCTGTTATTTATGTTGTGGTTGAGTTTTTACGTTGAAGTGCAGGCCTAGTCCTTACATTGCCTTTCTTTTGGGATTAAGGCTCCAGTAACAACTAATTCAAAAGATTGTTTTTGGTTTGGATTGTTCACTACAGCACATATGCTATAGTCATGTGTTCTACAATGGAATCTTATGCATGATCTTAATAATTTGTTCTTGCATTTATAAGTAACCTCTTTTTAACTTTTACAGGTTATAATTCAGCTGATTCGTAGTTTGGATTCAGTCAAGGTACCTGCAGCTCGTGCAATCATTATTTGGATGGTAGGGGAGTATAGCTCTTTGGGGGAGACAATACCAAGGACATTATCCACAGTACTGAAGTATCTTGCTTGGCACTTCACCTCAGAAGCATTAGAAACAAAGCTTCAGATACTTAATTCCATTGTGAAGGTATGTATGAGAACTTTTCTACAGTTCTACTTTAATCTCATCGATTATTTCTATATCTTAGTAGAGAAGATTTTATGTTCTGCATTTTCCCTCTTCTCCGTCAAACAAGCTACTAAGGCTATAAACATTCATTACTTTAAATCTGTAAGGTGTGTGAAGTTTAGGTTGCAGTACTCTTCCAAACTCATGCCCATTCATGAGTCCCTTTATTTTTGTCCATTATGATCAATTCACTCAATACTCAATTGTACTTAAGTGTATATTTGGTCATGCTATTGAGATTATTTATTGGTCAGTTTCTTTTATTATGACAGTTCTTATTCTGATTAGTTAATAGTATTTAAAATATATATATATATATATGGTGGATCCTGATGTTTCTTGTTGAGGTATTGAAATCATATTGATTTTGAATTGTTTGATTTTAGTAGGTTCAAAAAAAAACTGTGCTATATATTTCAAATGCCTTTTTGTACAGGTCTTATTTTGTGCAGAAGGGCAAGACATTCAGAGCTTCAAAAGAGTTCTAAATTATGTGCTTGAACTGGCTGAGTGTGACTTGAACTATGATGTTCGTGACCGTGCACGTTTTCTTAGGAAAATTTTGTCAAGCAATTTAGACTCTCAAGGATTAGAGGAAGAAACAAATATTATATCCCCAAATAAGGACCTGGCATATGTACTTTCAGGACACATATTTGGGGGACAGACAAAATCATCATCACCTGAACCCATAAACTACCGATTTTATCTTCCTGGTTCTCTTTCACAGATAGTTCTCCATGCAGCCCCAGGGTATGAACCCCTCCCAAAGCCTTGTAGTTTGCTACGAGATGACAATTTGGATCAAGGAACAAATGGCCTGGAAAGAGCCAGAAATAGTGACTCCTTCAACACAGATGAAACTGACTCATTATCTGGGTCTTTAGATGAGGAAGGTGCTTCAGATTATGGTTCTGAACATTCTATTTCTGGCTCAAATGTCAGTGGTGGCAGTAATGAGACTGGTTCTGCAA
The DNA here is from genome assembly GCA_032878915.1 of Castanopsis chinensis. NCBI lineage: Eukaryota > Viridiplantae > Streptophyta > Magnoliopsida > Fagales > Fagaceae > Castanopsis > Castanopsis chinensis. The sequence continues at coordinate 27,918,225 of JAVQMG010000126.1, forward strand.
GTGAAGGTGATGACAACACTGATCCACTGATTCAGATTTCAGATGTTGGCAATGCTTTTGAAAATCAGCATGGAGTTTCACATTCCGGCTCTGCTGATTTGGGAGAATTGATATCAAAGAGGGCTCTTGAATCTTGGTTGGATGACCAACCCAATTCATCTAATACAAGTACATCAGAGCAAAGTCAAGTCCGTATATCTACAGCAAGAATCTCCATCGGGGATATTCGGCACCGAGTTAAAACTAAGAGCTACACACTCTTAGATCCTGCAAATGGAAACGGTTTGAAGGTGGATTATTCATTTTCATCTGAAGTTTCAACCATATCCCCACATCTTGTATCTGTAGAAGTTTTCTTCAAAAATTGTTCAGCAGAAACCATGTCAGACATACTTTTAGAAGATGAGGAATCAAACAAAGACTCCAATTCTGCCGATCAAACATTGGTTGCTACTGACAGGTAATTGTTATTATACTTGTCAATGAAGTTGCCATTTTATTTATTTATTTTTATTTACATTCTAGGTTGAACATCTATGTATGTAGATTTGAGGGAAGAGCGTATATTTGATGTAAGCTAGATTGTTGCTAATATCATGGGTTTGTACCTCTGTGAGGTCCATGCCTAAAGTCTAGGTGAACTGGTGTTCATGAAGGTCTGGTTATGATCTTGAATTAAAAAAAATGTGGTTAGATGATTTTTACTGGAAAAGTTTGTGCCACTCCCACTATTCCATAACTTACAGTTTGACACAAATTTAGTTGTTTTAATTATTATTTTTTTTAGTCAAAAAAATTCTTCATAATTGGGATGTTTAAACTTGAGGTCAGATGCGGTTTTTACAAGTTTTAACATATTTTTCTATAAGCTGGTTATGCATGATTCACGTGGTCAAAATTTAAACTTCTTTTCATCCTTGGTAGAATTTGTAATTTGTATTAATATTTGATGATTTTTTATAAAAGTCAAAGAGTTTAGTTTTATCAATATTGTGTTAAAGTTTGAGTTTAAATTTTCAAATATTTTAAATTGTAGTCTTAACTATTAAGGGGTCGCCAGATCTAACTGAGTTTCAGTCACCATTACTAAAGTTTCATGCAAATTGTTTGTTGCTCCCTCTCCCCACCCCTCCTTGTCTATTACATGCCAACCTTTAAAGCACTAAATCTTGTTGAACCTTCTTATCTTGATGCTGCAGCTCCTTGACATCCCATAATAACGTACCAATTCTTGTTCCTATGGAAGAGATCGCTTATCTGGAACCTGGTCAGACAGCAAAGAGGATTATCCAGGTTCGCTTCCATCATCATCTATTGCCTCTGAAGCTGGCCTTGTCTTATAATGGCAATAATCTTCCCGTAAAGTTGCGGCCAGACATTGGTTATTTTGTAAAACCGCTTCCAATGAATATTGAAGTCTTCACTGATAAGGAATCTCGTCTCCCAGGAATGTTTGAATATGTTAGGAGGTCAGTCACGTATTGAATTCTATAATACTTACCTTTCTTCATCTTCTTCAGTATTGCCTTCTTTCCTTGTAATGTCCTGGAGGTGGGTGATGGGATTTGTAAATAAGGAATTTTATATGTAAAAATTGCTATATAGGACCTTTTCAACAGGTGGTAGTGTTAAATATGTTCATTCTCCTTGCTTGATGCTTGGGTTCGAATCTAATACACTCATGTTGTAGTGGGTACCTAATTTTATTGGGTCAGAGGATTTTACCCTTCTTAGGGTTGCCTTTCTAGGCCTGCAGTTAGGAGGTGCCAGCATCCCCTCCTAACCCCCCACTCCCCAATTATTTTTATCTCCATAGCAAAAGGGGGGAAAATAGAGAGAAAAGGAATTGCAATGTATGTTTGCAACTGTCACGACATATTAACAGATAACTGGGATTTGAATTATGGAGGCAGTTCTCTTTCTCTTGGCAATTTTTATTATTTGAATAATAATGGTATTTGATATTTTTTTGGGCTTAACTTCCTTTTGGAAAATGAATCTTCTTTTGTATTCTAAGTTGGATTCTCTGGCTTTACATGCAACAGTTGTACTTTCACTGACCATATTGGGGAGCTAAACAAGGATAAGGGCGACAACCTAGTAGTAAAAGACAACTTTCTAGTAATCTGCCAGTGCCTAGCCTTAAAGATGCTTGGCAATGCAAATCTTTTTCTTGTATCAGTGGATATGCCGGTTTCTACCAACCTTGATGATGCATCCGGTTTACGTTTACGATTCAGTAGTGAGATCTTGAGCAACTCAATTCCTTGCTTGATTACCATCACTGTTGAAGGAAAATGCAACGATCCATTGCAAGTGTCTGTAAAAGTCAACTGTGAGGAAACTGTATTCGGCTTAAATCTGTTGAACAGAGTTGTAAATTTCTTAGCTGAATCCTCTCTTGGCCCCTTGTAATTGGTTGCATTGGAATGTGGGATTATTGATCATCAAGTTTGGGAAGAAAACGGGTGAATACTCAAAGAAATCGATTCATTGTCTTAAAAGTGTAGTGGAATTTGTTATTTCAAAGCAGTTCTTTTAAACAGTCTTGGCCTTTTTCTTTTGTTTTTGCTTCTAAAAAAGTTTGTGTTTAAGCTTAAGCAACTTCGTATTTTTCACGTTATACCCGTAAAGAATAGCCAATGCGAAACCTTTGTATTTTTTTACTAATTAAAACTGCCTCATGCATCTAAGTTCTTGTTCAGAGACTTTATTTATTTATTTATTTGATGCTTCTAGTTTGTACTAATCCAGATATTATGTACTGCCTTTGTTTCCTGTAGAAATGGGTCATTGTCAATGTGGACTAGACCATTTTGTCTCTGTTATCTTTACTTTTGTGTCTATATGTAAGGAATGTATCATATTTTTAACTTTCTACTGCTCAAATAAATACAGTGGTTATATTTTACACATGTACGTTGCCATTTTTCTCAGCAGGAATCGTGTGTTTCTCTCATTTCTTTTTCATTTTTTATTGGATAATGTATCAGCGAAATTATTGTATGAATTAGTTTTTATTTCAAATTAGATTTTTTTGATACATTAATAGTTGGGGGGTGGGGATTTGAACCTTGTATGTCTCTATTGAAAAAACCAAAAGATGCCAAAGCTATAAAGCTCATAGCTTTTTTATTTTTATTTCTAATTAGTGCATAAAATAGTCCATCATGTTCTGCTACGATTTAGCGGTTGTATAAATCAATGGAAATGCCATTGCTTATTTGATACATTATAAGTGGAGGAGGAGGGATTTGAACCCTAAACATATCCATTGGAAACAGATGAAGTATCAGTTGAAACAGTAGTAGATGGTTGTGGAGCTTGGCCTATAAACTATAAATCTCGGTGGACTTTAGCACAATATTCGCCTGCTGTGTAGGAAATCGCTTTGCTTCTTCTACGTGGCTAATCTGGACCTCTATTCCTCATTTGTTGGATATAGACAGGTATGACTGTTTTCCCTCCTCACTCATAAAGCCAGAAGGTAGCGAAACTCAAATTCATAAGGTTGGATTTCTACCATTTTGGTTCTAGGAGATCTTGTTTCCCCGTTTAAGCACTCCATCATTAATCTTTTCAATGACCCAGAACGTGGCAATTGGCTGTAAATCCATTCTAGTAGTGATTCCATGTCATCTGCGAAATCTCTCATGTGCCATTGCAGGAGCTTGGGCACTATGATCTTTCTCTTGCTTGTGACTCCCACTGAAGCTTCCAAATATTCCACTTTGGCCTTCCCCAGTTCATTCACTACTTCATTTGGTGTGTAGACCCTTAACTGCAAAGTAGGTCGTTCTTTCATCAACCTTATTTAATGCACGTGTGTAACTAGAAGCAGACAGGTAAATTGTTTTAGTGAAATGAATTAGGAGAATGTTCTACTTACAGCTGGTGAGGACCAACTTCCTCGGCAAAGAGCAAATGTAACATTGGGTTCTGGATAACCCAGACCATAGGCATGGCGTAGCAGCATTTCCTTCTCATCCGTAAGGCCCTTGCAAATTGCAGTTGTACATGCATTCATTAGCTAAGTAAAGATAAGACTAGCAGAATTCTTTAGGCGTCTAAATGTGACTACCATCATCTTAAATTTGGTTTTTCTGTCAGCTTTAATGCCGGTTGAGATATATGCATTCGTTAGCAAAGTAAAGATAAGACTAGAAGAGTTCTTTATGAATCTAAATGTGTCTACCATCATGTTAAATTTGGTTTTGGTGTCAGCTTTAATACTGGTTGAGATCAACAAAATTTTAGTTATTAGATTATAGTGGTCAAAAATATTGATTGAGATGACTTGAAGCATTGGAAACATAGGAGTTTTATAAGCCTAGGTGCATAGATTAGATCAAGTAGCTAGATTTTAAGTAGTTAACTTCACATACTTGGTTTGATTCCCATGGATGTCGGAGAATAAAATGCTCGATAGCCAAAGCATTCAGTACTATGCCGCCCACATTCACTGCAGCCTTTGCCAAAATAGAGCCATCTTGTGTCAGCTTAATGACTTGAAAATACGTTAGTGATGATTTGCTAGCCAAAGTTTTAGGATAATAGTCTCTCCCAGACCTTAACATACCTTGTTCATAACATCCAGTAGTTTCCCTTGAGTTGAAGGTAATCCATGTTCTAGGTATGCCTGAAATTTGATAAAATTGAAGTGAACTTATATTGCATACTTATGACTTATCTACTCTTATCTTGTGGCTTTAGGGACTGGCTTGCTTCTTGTTCCTGTGCAAAGCAAAGCAAGTAGATCATGCCATGATTGTCAGAATAGTATGCATTAGATATGGCATGATCCGCTGGTGTCCTGTTTGCACTGGAACAAGACGCATGTAGCCCACGGCTAAGATTATCTTACGGTACATGCATTATGCAGGCATTGTAGATGTTGATCCAGAATGCCAACTTCTGTTTGTAGGTCAAGAAAGTCAAGTCAACATTACATAGCCTATGCATCAAAGACCTGCCAAAAAGGTAAAGAACATACAAGATTACTTGGTCTGACTATTGTGTGCGAGTAATTATAACTGTGTTTTAATGTAAAAATACCCAAGAAGCAACCTCAGTTTCCGCATTGCTGGTAAGCACTCTGAAATACGGCCAATGTCTAACGAGCTTCTTGTGACTTGGATGAAGTTCTCGTATGGTCCAAAATCCCTGAGTGTTCCATCGAAGTCTGGTAATATGCCATAAGGATCAAGATTTGAAGTATTGTCATTGAATAGGAATGTGGATGTTTTACAGTTGAATGTGGTCTTTGCCATGAACCCTTTAGATTTCATGCAAGGGAGAGTAAGCTTAGGAACTGCAGCTGATCCTTCTCTCTCCATAGATGCCTGGTTGAGCTCGAAAAATATGCTGATTAGGCACTTTATCAGTTTCTCAGAGAGTTCATTTGGTTTCTCGATGACAGATTCTTTATTAATACGGTGTTGGTTTCGAATCAATCTCCTGGTATGTCTCCTAGACATTTGATATTCTTCTGTCATGACATTCAAAACCAAATTGAGGGAAAACAAATAGTGAAAAGAATGAGGAAGAAATATCTATGTATTTGCAAATAGCTAAATATGTTACTTCACATGATTTTTTTTTTTTTTTTTTTTTTGGGGGGGGGGGGGGTTGGTTTAGGCAATACATAAACATATTTCAGCATGATGGCATGTGACAGGACCATCCAATTTAAGGGTCCAATACAATTCCATCATTTAGATTCTTTATCCCTAACGTAAGCAGGTGGTTTTTGAACATTCTTCTTGGGCAAAGTCTTTGGTTTACCATTGAATCTTGTGGAAGACATGCTTAGGATTTCTGATACAGAACCCTCCTTTCTCATCCTTTCTTTTCTAAACTCATCATAATTTTGTGATCTGGATCTCTGATCATTAAGCACTGACCGGTTCTCTGGTCCAAATAGCAGCTGAGTTTCTTCTGGCAGCCTTGTTAAATGTAGCATTTCCCTTTCTCTATTATGTTCCCTCTCTGTGTACAAAATTAGTTTTAGTTCCTCAACTTTTCTCTCCAGCCTTAATATCTCTTCTTGTACTATTGCTAGTTCTTCCAGAATCAGCCGAACCTGCAATAGAAGTTCGCCTCTAAGCACAAGGCTTAAATGTTTTCCAGAGCATTTTTCAAGAACACCACTAAACGCCATAAAACAAATAATTTTCCTTGACAGAATATGTTTACGCCAAAACAAACGCACTTACCTCAGGGGGGACCATTGAGGAAAGAGTTGGATGGGAAGAAACTGGCCCTTGAAGTGCAAAGCGCAAAACCCTGTTGAGTGCTTGTTCCCCATCAAGTACTCCTTGCAGTTTCTTGACCTACAATTAATATATGCTGTGACGAAGTTACATGCCATTTCTTGTAGTACCATTTTTCGGTGAGTTTTGCATTGGAAAAGTGTTCAAATTCAATTGCCAAAGACAGGAAAATGAGCAGAAGCTCTCTTACCTCTTCCTCGAGGTCAAGTCTTTTCTGCCTCTCGTCACTTCGTTGCATTAGTAAGTCCTCAAATTTCATTGCTTCACTCAAAGAGAAGGGAGCTCTTATAACATAAAAATCTGTGACCAAGTAGTGTATGATAGATTTTTTTTTTTTTTTGATGGGAAGTGTATGATAGATTGAGAGTGCCTACAGGCTATGGACTGTTATTAAAATCAAAATTTGAGGACGTGGGTGCCACTATAGTATTATAGGCAGGTTGAATACTTAGTCGCTGTGGGCTTTTAAGAGGGGGCCCGAGACAACAAGGAAAATAGAGACATGAGAATGTGGGGTGGAAGAGTCGATTAGCTGTGAAATCTGTGATTTTTGAGGTTGGTATTTGGTAACATTTGTGAGGTACATGACTATCCCATGAACTCATATGGTACATTTTTACATTTATTTCATTTTCAACAGTGAGGTGTGAGACGTGAAGCCCATGATTATGAGAACTTTTCTTTAGACTTTTGGGCGGCAACGGGCGACTATGAAGGGGAAGTTAGGTTATTCATCCCAAATATATGGTTCAAAAAAGATCATACATAATAAATAAAGGCATAAACAATTTTTTTTTTTTAATAATATCAAAACTTTAAAATATAGAACAGCACGCCGTCTGTGGGAATCGAACCCACGACCACGTGGTTAAAAGCCACGCGCTCTACCGGCTGAGCTAAGACGGCTTGGATACCCTTTGTTCTACATTTTTAAATTTGACTAATTACATGTCCGAGGAAGATTACAAAATCAAACTCAAAGGAAAACGCCGTCTGTGGGAATCGAACCCACGACCACGTGGTTAAAAGCCACGCGCTCTACCGGCTGAGCTAAGACGGCTTTGCCAATAGCTTTTGTCTTAGAATTAAGAAACCCAGAAATTAAGAAGGTTTGGCTTTTTTTTTTGTATGTGAAGGATGGAATTTTGTAGCAGTTTTGGTAAGATAGGAATTTGGCTCAAGTATCAATGGTCCTATATGACATTGTTTGAGGGGCACAACTAGATACAACAATTTAAGATCATTGTTTTTATTTTTATGAGTGAAATTGGGGATAAAAGAATATACCATTAGAAATATAAGCTGCAAAGTTATGTTACATGAGGTTGTAAGCAACAAGCACAAATACAAATAGACATTGTAAGGCTAAAAGGATCTTAGCCTAGAGTTGGAGGCATTGATGGTCTGAAATTAATGAGATGAACCACTCTCATTTCGGTCTTTGTTATATTGTATGTTGAATTTGTTCTTGTTGAGGGCCAATTTTTTGCAAAGGATTTTTTTTTTTTCTCTTTCTCACCCTGTGTGACCATGTTCACTTGAGCAATTACCAACCTATAAGCTTGTGTAACATTGTGTATAAAATGGTGACGAAGATAATTGTTGCTAGAATCCGGCCTTTTTTGTTGAAACTTGTCTTGCCTTTTCAATCAGCCTTTGTTCCAAGAAGGAAAGGTATGGACAATGCGATAATTGTTCAAGAAGTTATCCATACAATGGCTAGGAAGAAAGGAAAGGGAGGGGTGATGGCAATTAAGCTGGATTTGAAAAAGGCATATGACCGTTTGGAGTGGAGTGGAGTTTTATTAGAGACAACCTTAAACTCTTTAGAATCCCTAATAATCTGATTTATCTAATTATAAGCTGCATTTCCTCCTCGACTATCTCTATTTTATTTAATGGGGGTGCTTTAGAGGCTTTCCAACCCTCCTGAGGAATCAGACAAGGTGATCCTTTATCGCCTTACCTGTTTATTCTTTGTATGGAGGTGTTGGGGGCTCTAATTGAAGATAAATGCAAAGAGAAGCTTTGGAATCTTGTTAAATCTTCACAAAGTGGGCCGGCCTTTTCGCACTTGTTTTTCGCAGATGACCTAATGCTATTTGCCAAGGCAGACCAGAAAAATTGCATTGCAATTAGGTATGTGTTGGATAACTTTTGTTCTCTTTCAAGGCAGAAAATCAGTGAAAAGAAGTCTCGGGTCTATTCTTCCCCTAATGTGGAGCAGAATTCCAGAGAAGAGCTTAGTGAAGTGTTGGGTTTTAGGTCCACCCCTGCCCTTAGGAAGTATTTGGGTTTTCCCATAAAACATAAGGGTACACCGCAAGATTTTGGGTTCATTATTGATCGAATCCAATGCAAGTTAGCAGGTTAGAAGGCAAATTTACTGTCTTTTGCGGGAAGAACTATGTTGATCCAATTGGTGACCTCCACCATTCCCAACTATACTATGCAGTGTGTGGCTCTTCCCCCCAAAATCATTAAAGGCATTGACAGACTAAATAGGAATTTTTTATGGGGTTCATCGGATAGTAAGAAGAAACTTCATCTCATTGGATGGAACAAAGTCACAAGAGATAAGGAGGAAGGAGGCTTAGGCATTCAAGCAGTGAAATCGAAGAATACTGTCCTACTAGCTAAGCTAAATTGGAGGTTTAAAACTGAAAAAGAAGCGTTATGGGTTTGAGTTCTCTCTCACAAGTACGAAGGTGCAACGACCCAAGGAAAAGCGCTAGCTACATCTGCGCTAGCTACATCTGCGCTATATCTCAAAATGACTAGTCACAATTGAAACTCCTTGTAGTTGTTAATAAAGCTCATATTTATCCAGTAAATACCCGATGTGGAACTCATCACACACCCACACAGATCACACAATCAATCAAATTGGGACATCACAATCTCCCCAATTTAAATCCCTAACGTCCCCATTCGGGCCCACTTTGTGGTGTAGTGTCTCTGAGCCCATACAAGATTACCGAGCCGGCTCTAATATTATATGTAACGACCCAAGGAAAATGACTAGCCACATCTGCGCTATACCTCAAAATGACTAGTCACAATTGGGACTCCTTATAGTTGTTAATAAAGCTCAAATCTACCCGATAAATACCCGATGTGGGACTCATCGCACACCCATACACATCACACAATCAATCAAATTGAGACATCACAATTTAATTGTAATGACCTAAAAGGGGGGTCTTGCATTCCATGGAATCCTACATCGCCTGGGGAAGCATATGGGAATGTGTTTATAAGGAATGACCTCCCTTTAATGTGTAGAAGTTTTTTCCCCACTGTTGTGCGCTTTGGGGGAGAACAAAACCGTGAGGGGTATGGGTCCCAAAGTGGACAATATCTACACAATTGGGGCGGAGTCTTTACAGATGATATCAGAGTCATGCCCTAGCCGGAAGTGTGGGCCCCACACGTGAGGACGCATATGCCCGTAAGAGGGGTGCATTATAATGACTCAAAAGGGGGGGCCTTGCATTTCATGGAATCCCACATCACCTAGGGAAGCACATGAGAATGTGTTTATAAGGAATGACCTCCCTTTAATGTGTAGAGGCATTTTCCCCCACTGCTGTGTATTTTGAGGGAGAACAAAACCATGAGGGGTATGAGTCCCAAAGCAGATAATATCTACACAGTTGGGGCGGAGGCTCTCACAAGTACCAAGGATATAAAAAAATTGAACAGGGTCAATCTTATTGCCGGAGTTGTTCATTTTACTAATGGTTTGGACTTCGAAGGAGCAAGACACAAACTTTGATAATAACAATCTTTTAACATATTCTAGTTTCCAAAAGAAGATTGGTAACCTACACATACTATGGATAATCCATCTACTTCTTGAAATGTTCTCTCTACTACCATTGGAATTAAGACCAACCACATCCGGACATGATTCCTTTACCACTCCAGTCTAAAGGCTCCAGTTGATTTGGACAGATACCTTTCCCCCCTCAACCTTAATATTGATCTGTTCCCATCCCACGGATCAAATGGAGCATAAAATTAATATTACATATTAGCAGAAAAAAGTTTCATTGCGGCTTCAATTGTCCAAAATCCACCAACTGCACACAAATTCCATGTGTACCAAACTGGTAGAGGAACTAGCAGTCGTCACTTTGCTTCCACCCTCCCAACTCTTCTCCATGATATTGCTCTTCTACCTACAATATTTAAAAAATGAAAAACCACATTAATCAAACAAGAAATTGTAATTAAGATGTCATATACTCTTTTGGCTAATGGAAATCAATGCATCATTTATCACTCCATGTACCGACCATTTCAATCACAAGCAAAACATATCAGCACTTTCCATCACAAAAAAGGAAAGAAATGACAGCACTATTTTTATCTATTCTAAGTATATTAGTAATATACATCTTAGAGGCAAATATGTAATTTTGTGTTTGAGCTACATTATAAATCAGCAAAACTTAGGTATAGTTCCTCAACGGTTATACCTTAGGTTTCCCAATTAGATTGTAGCTAAGGAACTATACCTAAGTATGTACGTTGTCATGTCAGGATAAATTAATTAACCCTAAACACAGTTCTCTGAGTTAAAACACACGCATTCAATAGGTCTTGAAATGACAACCTCATCCTTTAATCTTTTGAGAGGAGAAGGTACATATATACAGCACTATGTTGTTTACTTATCATTGTAACAAATGAAGCAACCAGCTCATAGCTCATATATAAGATTTAGAAATACCTTTCGGGTGAAAGTGACACCAACTTCAATCTCTCCACAATAACTTTGGTCTTTGCGAACCACACTATATTTGCGAGGGTGTAACTCTGCAGTTCCATTCTCCACTCCTACTGCCATTAAATCCTCCACATAGATGCTGCATATGGAAAATTTGTCTAGCATGAGGGAGAACAATAAAAAAACAAAGATATATAATGCACATCAAATATTGCTTTTCATTCTCGACACTATCTCTCCAGTCACATTTTCTTAAAGATACTAACCTTGACGTTATCCTATCATTCACCCTCATTGTTTAGGTCTAATGTCTTTTCTAATTAGCTTCAAGCCACATAACAAATTATACATTTCGGAATTTGGAGGAGAATTGTTTATGAAAGTCTTAACTCTTAAGAACATAAAATGTAACTAAGAAACGTGCTGTTATGATGTCTTACGTGGCTTGCCCAATGAAGTCATCAGCAGAGAATGTGTCCTTATCCATGATGTTTAGAATAAGTTTGTATTGGTCTCCTTGTCCTGGATACTCTACCCTGAATGTAATTTTCTCATTCCAAACTGGAGATCCACCTTGACCTACACCAATATTGGAATGTCTCATTAACACTATAGAAGAGGCTGCAACTAGAAAAGCAGCATACCATATATATATTTGGTTTGGTGCAGTGATCAAACAATTTAAAATTTGAACTTAGAATTGAGGCAAAATCATAAGGAACAAATGCAAGATTTAGAATTGACAGCAAGCCAATCCCTCTCTCTCTCTCTCTCTCTCTCTCTCTCTCTCTCTCAATTCACCATGGGTGATGATGTAATTTTCTTTAGCTTTTGGTCCACTGGAGGCTTATTGAGCTGATGGGAGTTATGGGACATCTCTAGTCTAGGCAGGATATAAGCCAAGTCTATCGTTCCAATTGAGTTAGCTAAAACCTATAGGTATTGAAGTTATTTTACATAAGAGTGGCTCCAAAGCAATTTGAGGAACACTTCAGTTTTAGAAGAGACCTTAATGTCACCACTCTTCAATTTAGATAAATGTTGACCTAGCTCATGGCTTTCTTTTCAGGTTAACAAAATCCCTTTGAGTTATTTTAGGACCACAATATATCTCATACCCATTTTCACATGGATCCATTACTTTTTATCCATCACTCACGGTCAGCCATATTGGATAATTGTGAATGAGTGAGGGATATATAGGCTGAGGTCCTAGAATTCTTCTTTTCTATTTTATAAGGGCAACACTATGCTATAGCAATAGCATGTATAACTAAGGAACTGCAGCAGAAAATTAATAAAATACGATGTGGTATATTGTATGTTAAATGCACAAAAAAATTATGTATGAAGTGATAATTGAGCTCTCACATTATTCGGTTTAAAAATACTGGATTGTTTTGTAAGGAAAGCTCTCAATGATCACCAAAGATAACTTGGAAGCATCAACATCAGATATTATCTACAATATTGAATTATTGAGGCATAATATATTTTGTAATAAGTGTGAATGGAAAGCAAGGAAGAACCAATTACCTCGGGCCACGTTGCTCTTACGCTCCTGAGTTTTGTATTGTATCAAAACATACGGATCCATTCCACCTACCAAACACATTATACAAAATATGATAACAAGGTTAATTACAACTTACATGCTTACGCCAAAAGTCAACCGGTGTCTAAATCTGATAATAAAAAAGCTCTCGTAAAGAGTGAACGTTTAAACTCCCTCTAAAAAAAGGTTAATTAAAATTATTTGAGCTAAAAAATTTCTAGCTACTTAATAAATCTGTGGATGTTCAGGACGATGCTTAAAATAAAATGATGACTTATATCATGGTCATGCAGCTAGCCAACACAGACCATATGATAAAAATCATCTAAGTTTTTTTTTTTTTAATTTTATTAAATGAATAAATCTTCTTGGTTTGAACAGCAAGAAGAATAAAAATAGAGAAAATTCACACACAAAAAGAAAGGACATGGTCATATATAGTGAGAAAGAAAATAAAGAGATCAATTAGAAGGAAAACCTGAATTTCTTCATGGATGCTTCGATGCTAAATATATATATATATATATATATATATATATATATATATAAAGCTTGGAAGTTTGGAACAACATAAATATATATATATATATATATAGGAGAAGAGTAAAAGAGAAATTCACGTAAATAATACCAAAGAAATCAGTGTCTCCAAGGCCTTTTGCATTCACAAGCAGCACCTCCATTAGCCCAATAGCCATCTTTATCTCTCTCTGTCTCTGTATCTGTGTGCGAAATTTTAGTTTTAGTGAGATCCTCTATGAGAGTTGTCTTCAGGACTGGTCTTAATAGCATGGTTTATATCGAGGAATTATCATAATGGTTGCTTAAGTGACGGGCGGTCAACATTCTAGAATGACCAACGACTGGTAGTTGGCCAACTCTTGGGTTTCCCTCCAATTGACTAATACGAAACGTCAACTGGCTGCTTGTTTGGATTTTAATTATAAAAATATAGGGGCAACTCAACAAGAATGAAATTTTTTTTTCTTTTTTAATATAGAAATTCTTGCATAATATAAGTGTGTGTATATATATATATATATCTGAAATTCTTTCTTGGAGACTTGAATTTCAATTTATTCATAAGCCCAATAAGTTAATGAAAATAAAAATATGAGTTGGATTCAAATTACACAGAGTGTAACTTTAAACAATGTTACACCACTTAATATTTTTTAATTAGATGCAAATTTTGACAAATCTACCGTTAGATTACACTATCTTCAAATATTCTCCATACATGCAAAATTTCAAGATGATCAAAGATTAATAGTCATGTCATCAATCAATTGTTTAAATTAAAATTTTTATAGTTTAAAATTATGCATAAAAGATGAGTTTATGGATCGAATAGTAAATTACATTCAATTGACATGCAAATTGGTATGCATGTTAAGAACATATAGAACATGTAATTCAACAGTTGGATTTTCAAAATATGAATTTTATAACAAGTTATTGGGTAGTGTAACATTACTTAAAATTACACCAAGTGTAACTTGAACCCAAACCTAAAACATATACTTGAAGAACCTCAACCTAATTTTATATAATATATTATCTTTTACATAAAAATTTTTAAGTTTTCAAAACTACATTTCTTAAGAAATACTACATTTTGAGACATTCGATAATGAAATAGAAGATTGATATTTGAGACGGAAAGAGTATTAAATTTGAGATAATGCTGGTAGCTATTGCACAGTGCAATACCCCTAACTTACTCGCAAAAAGTTTCAAAAATTTTCATCTTTTTACTTCTTTTGAACTTTTCAATTTTTTTTTTTTTTTCAACCTCCTTAAACCAATGACTGATATTAAAAGTAATCTTCTTAACTTTTGATCACAACCATTCAAAAAGTATTGTATGGTGCAAATGTACAATAACTATTACACATTTACACCTTATCTTGATCCTTAAATTTGTATGTCACTAAGTACATGTTAGTGTTATTCCACACCAAATGACTGAGTTCATGCAGGTCTTTCATTCACATGCTGTGTGATTAGAGGTTTTTTCTTTTTCTTTTTTTTCTTTTTAAGTTGCGACCGTTCCAAATATTGAAAAAATTGCAAATATTTCGGAAGGAGTTTATCATTGAGAAATTGTGATTATTTTGAATTTCGAATAAAATGCAAATATATGGGTAATCTTTTTCTCTTTTTTTTTTTTTTTTGGGATAAATAAGAAATAATTTGTATTAAAACATCAAGCCACCTACACACCACAATGGTTATACGGAAGGCCAATTTGACCTTACGCAACAAGCCAACAGACAGAAGAGCACCCTCTCTCTGTATTCTTACAGCTACTTTATCAGTTTATCTACAAACAAAAGTTGATTGTAGTATTGTACACTTTAATCTTGACATGTGACAACTCTCCAATAGTATTTACCCATGTACAAAATAATACAATATGAACCCCTGTAATATATAGCCAACTAGCCAAGTCTATTAGAGCACTTGCAGCAGTGGAGCTAAATAGCTATATAGCTATTTTAGCTCCACCAAAACACAAAAAACACCCTTGCAGTAGTGGAGGCATAGTTAAAAATTTTAGATGAATTGCTACAGTGCTCATTTATAAATAAATGAGCACTGTAGCACAAAGCTAAAAGAAAATAATATTATTTTAATTAAGTCCGGATTAAAATAATCAAACTTACTCTTTTCTTCCATTCTTTTTTAATCAAGTCCTGAAGCTCTCTATCTCTCAGTCACTCTCTCAATCTCTCAATCTCATCTACGCCGAAGCTCTCAATCTCATCTACACCGAAGCTCTCACCGTCGATCTCACATTCTCAAGCTCTCAATCTCACCACCGAAGCTCTCAATCTCACCGTCGAAGCTCTCAATTTCACCGTTGATCTCACATTCTCAAGCTCTCAATCTCACCGCCGAAGCTCTCAATCTCACCGTCGATCTCACATTCTCAAGCTCTCAAACTCACCGCCGAAGCTCTCAATCTCATCTACGTCGAAGCTCTCAATCTCACTGTCGATCTACACCGAAGCTCTCACTCTCTCAATCTCACCGTCCGAAGCTCTCACTCTCTCAATCTCACCGTCGATCTACGCCGTCCGAAGCTCTCACTCTCTCAAGCTCACCGTCGATCTACTCCGGCCTGTCACTCTCTCAAGCTCACCGCTGAGACCCACCAGTTGAGACCCACTGTATCACCGCCGCCGAGACCCACTCTATCACCGCCGATCAGGTTAATCCCATTTCTGATTTTCTAGTTTTTAATGGTGATATGGTTTAGTAAAAATGAGAAGGGCAGATTGTACTTGTAGTATAAACGAGACCCACGGCTATGGTGATGGTGTGATGGAATTTGCAGTTTGGAACTCTTCTGTGTGCAGGGCATTGCTTTTTTTTTTTTTTTGGCTTTTTATTCGGTCTTTCCATGAATGGACAGATTGAGCTTTTTTTTTGGAATGAATTGAGATTTTTCAGATTGTATTTGTATTGAAATGTATTGAGAATTTTCTGTTTGAAGGAATTTGGGAATTTTCTGTGTGCAGAGAATTTTACAAATTTTTTTTGGCGGCGGCGGTGGCGGTGGCGGTGGCGGTGGAGGCGGCGGCGGTGGAAGAATCGGTGGCGGCGGTGGCGTCGGGCGGTGGTAGCGATTGCGGTGGCGGTAGAAGAGTCGGCGGCGGCAGTGGCGGTGGTAGCAGTTGCGGGTAGTTGTGATTATTGTTTATTGTAATTGATATATTATTTTATTATAGTGAATATATTATTTTATTGTAGTGAATATATTAATTTATTGTGATATTTATATTATTTTATTGTGTTAAAAGCTAAAATAGATCCACTGCTGCAGCATGTTTTGTAAAGGTAGTAGGTAAAATAGATAAAGTAACTTTTTGTGGAGATAAAAAGCTAAATTTTTAGCTCCACTGCTGTGGATGCTCTTACACTTTACACTGTAGAATACCCTTTTTTTTGTCTGACAACACCCACTTTAGCAGATTTTACCCAATGCCAAATCTTTTGCTCAGTTTTGAAATATGTTAAAAGGCAGGCTCTGAAAAGTGGAAACAGGGTGTTTTAACTGTTTTTAAAATCGACTAGACTGACCGGTTCATCTGAGAAATGAATCCTAATGAGATTTACTAACGTGTGTTTTAGGACATATACATTAGTAAATTATTTTAAAAAATTTTATAAAAAATGAAAAAATAATTAATTTTTTGACAATTTTTTTAATTTTTTATAAATTTTTTTTAAAATAGATAGTTAATATGTGTCTTACAGGCACACATTAATTGAACCATTATGATAAAAACCTATAAAACTAAGAAGAATGAGCCTATCATTCCAATTTTTTTTTTTTTTTTTATAAAGAGGGAATTTCATTAAAAACTAACAAGGGTTAGAGCATTCTTATCAAACCTTTCAAATGCTAAAAATCTTATTTTTTTAGCATTTGAAAGGTTTAAGACCCTCCATCAAACATTTTATATTGCAAAATTTTTGCAATTGATGAATAGTGCCATTTCATTTTTGAAATGGCACTATTCACCAATTGCAAAACTTTAAATTATTTTTTATTCAATGGGGCCCACAAAGGAGAGGGAGGAAAAATAAAAAATTAGTGAAAAATAATAAAGAAACAATATTTAAATGAAATTGTAAAAAAAATAGAAGTTTTGATATAGGTTGGATTGGAAAGTGGTATTGTATATGTTATAAATATAGGTTTTGAGAGAGTAAATGCTAAATTTTTTACAATGTTTGATAAGAATGCTCTTACAAAAGCGGGGGTAAACAATACCTCAAGAGTCTGCCATAAGTTGGAACTTAATATAATCCTGGGGGTGGGGATGAATAACAAAATCAAAATGGGATCGATGTCCTTCTTTCGCCAAAAGGTCCGCGCAATGGTTGCCTTCACGAAGAATGTGCGAGATATGAACTTCCTCAAAAAGAAGGAGGAGGGACCTGCAATCAATTAAAATGACACTAAAGAGGTGAATGGTGTCATGCATAGGATAATCCGCGAAGATAAATAAATAAATTGCCACAACGCTAGCGTCAACTTCCACTAAAAGTTTACGAATGTTGAGATTTTTTGTAATGGTAAGCCCATCACGTAGGCCCCATAGTTCTACTGCCATGGAGTGGGTGCGGACAACCTTCCTAGGGCAACTACCAATCCATCTGCCGTGAGAGTCCCGAATGATTCCGCCAACGCAAGCATCTCCTGGGTTGTCTCGGACCGAGCCATCAATATTAAGCTTAAAGAAGCCATGGGGAGGTGGGGTCCCGCCGACATGCATGGTGGTCTTAGTGATAGTGTTGTGTTTAATAGGGAGGACGAAGAGGAAGTCGGTGGAGGAAATGTTTGCCACTGATTAGTCTACGTCATAAATTCAGTTAGGGTCATGTACAAATTCGGAGTCGATGCAAGTATCAAACACGAGGAATTCAACGAAGTTGAGCTCATGGAGGCTTGGTCTATCTGGTCCGCAAGAAACAATACGGTCATGGAGGCATCCCAGTTCGACAGTCACACCATCCTCAAAAAAATCAACGCCATCTCCACCGACTTCCTCTTCACCCGCCCTATTAAACACAACGCCTTTTATGACGCAGACTAATCTATTACTAACATTTTCTTCGCATCTATAAACGACTAACATTTGGTAGGGTAAATCATTTGTTAGATGTGACCGAATGTTGACACTAACCCAATTAATCTGCTTCACACCATAATGGTTTCATTTAAAATTGTTTTTTCAGTTACATATCCGGATGAACTGCAGAGTTCATGTCACGGCAATTGCATTACATACCAGCATCCCAGAAAATCAACTTAGCTCTAATAAGATAGCATTTTGTAATTCCAATGTCAATTTACTTCGATTTACACCACCACTATTACTAGTTTTGGAGGTGAAGCCACAAATGACAAAACAGTGATTGTTTGACAGGCCTCAAGCCAAAAAGTATCAGTTTAACTTATATAAGGTCTTGTCCCCGCCAATAACACGAAATAATAACCCACCTCATAACAGTAACGTTGAAATTTAAAAAAACAAAAAAAAAAATCTCTAAACCACAGAATTATCAAAGTTGAATCATCATATAGAGTACATTAAACACACAAGTTTTATGGTTCCTACGGCATGTAACACATTCTAGAGCTTAGTTCCTATTGTAGCACACAAGCCAGCAAATGTAGCATCAACCATTTGCAATATGCATACTGCATTTCCATTATCTGCTGCTGCGCCTGGGTGACGCATCGGCAGACCTAGACCTAGAACCAGAGGGTGATCTTGAAGCTCTAACAGGCGATGACCTCCAATGACCTCTTGGTTCCTCAGCATCATAGGTTGGTTTCCTAAAAAGAAATATTTGATATAAGCACCATGCAAGTAGCAGAGACAAAAACAAGTCTTTGAGACAAGACTCCAAAAGTTAATGGAGATACTGCATCATTACAAAGCAATTTAATAAACAAAAATGAAAAAATTAAACAAACCAAAACTCCTGCATTAGACCAACATGGCATAGCTAAAAAGTTGAAACACTTGAAGACACTAAAACTTACTCGCGATATCCATTTTCATTTTGATCAGCAGCATTGGCATAACCTGGAGAATAAGACCTGCGATGATCAGCATCTCGCTCTCTTGGAGGACCTCTTGGTGACCGCGGATGGTCTGCATGCCTTCTACTTGGGGAAACTGAGTAATCACCCCTCCGTCTAGGAGCGGGAGAGTAGGACCTGAAAATTATAATTTTACTTTGCAAACGTGTTAACCAATCAAGTCAAATAATTATGGCATTTGTAAACTTGCAAGTTTACCTAGAGCGGTATCGGCCTCTAGAACCAGAAGGATAGCGGGGGGGAGAGCGTGAACGGGATAATGAACGAGACCGAGAACGTCCTAAGGATGTCAGAGTCAAAAGGAGAGTACTGATTGCTTTAAACAGGAGTAGTTAAAATAATGGACATGAAAACAAAAAATGCAAAGCCATGCTAATTAATAGAAACCAAAAAATGACTCCAAATCAAATAAATTATATAACTTCCAGCTTCCTAACTTCAATCTAATCTCAATTAAATTTCACCAAACAATTCATTTAGCTGTCAACAGCCCTATGATAATTTGATCAAATGAAATATATAGTTCAATCAACATATATCTAAAAGTCAAAGACAAAAATAAACAAGAAATGATAATTAACCTTATTCATACCTTTTAACATGTAAATAAAAAAACCTTGCTTGTGTAATATAACGCCTTCGGAATAGCATTTGTATGATACAACAGTTAAGAGCACTTAGACCTTTGGGCTTCGAGGTTTGAGCTTTAAGCATGCCCAAGTGTTGCTTTTAACAACACTAATATAGCAATAGGAATTATAAAGGTTACAGGATTACTAAAAAATAAATATTTAAATTGTCAGAAACTACATACCATAATAAGATGACCGTTGTCCCCCATAGCCCGAAGGTCCTCTGTATTAAGTACAACAAACCATAGGAATCTCAAAATATATAAAATGTGAAATATAACTCCAAGAGGCAAGAGGGTAGAGAGAGAGAGAGAAACTACCTCACTCTAGTCCTTTGACGCATCTCTTCTGGCCTTTTCCTTGTCTCTGCAGCAACAACCACAGATATCTCTCTCCCAGCAAAAATTTTTCCATTCATATGATATTGAGCCTCTGAGGCCTCATATGCATCCATAAACTGCACAAATGCAAATCCGCGAGGTTCCCTAGAAAGAAGTCACAGCAAAGCTTCAGTTGATGAACAATTAAATTTCACCAAAAGCACTGATTGTACGAGGTCACAGACCTGACACTTAGTATAGTAAGTAGCACGACAATGTCTATTTAGTATACCTTCTTTACACATCTAAATTATCAGCTCCAAGCACTTCCAGATAAGTGCATGCTGAAATTACTTAAAGCAGCTAAATCCAAGCTTAATGGCTGCACTTTTTCTTTACAGTCAAGTATGAAAGCCAACTTCAAAAGAGGCATGTGACTTGAAAATTCTTCACATTCTTGTAATTATAGGATGCACTTGAAATCAACGTTCCCACAAACTTAAAAATCATCTCATGTTGTCTTCAATTGGTCAAGAATCAATCTTCTTCCTCATCAAACCACTATTGATTGTGTAATTAAATAATTTCTCTTCATAAAGCAACATTCTTCAATTGAAGATTACTCTTAAAACTCTTGGGGGACCAACAAGTTAGGCAATGATAAACAGGTCTTCATCAAAAGTGGGGCTTGGGCTTTGTTTTAACTTCAAAGTTCAAACCAACATACCCCCTGACAAGCCAGTTCAAATTTGTAATTCACTATGAAAAGGAAAAATAGAAATTTTCATAAATAGTGTAGAATGTAACTCAATAGACAGCTTTTGCACCCCCTACTTGTATACTTTGACCAAAGGTGCCAAAAAGATAATAATGAAATGGAGTCTCAAATATTAGCAATTTATATCTATATTTATCAATCCTAATAAGTTTGCTTGCAAAGACACCTAATTTCCATCAACATCACAAGAACTCGTTTACCAAATTCATGCTTCTATTCACGCAGACTATTCAGCTTGCCAACCTTAAGGCACATGCTTTGGCTTGGCTCAATTAGGCAAATAAACCTCAGCAGTTTAGTAACCTCTTAAGCATTCAAAATTTCATAAACTAAGTTGATCGGTAATATGAAGCTAGGTGAGGACAAAGAAGGAAAGAAGAACTTCAGAAGTATGTTATGATCATTACTTACTTGCATTGTAAAGTTAGGGATGTTAGATTGTCATGCAAAATCTAACATTATACTAGTTTAAAATCAACAAGCTCAACCAAGCTAGCAAACATGACTGAATACAGGTGAACTATGCTTGGAAATCACAAATTCAGCTCTACTGAAGCTCAACCTTGATTCAAGTGCAAGCGTTCAGAGTTCAATTCCCAAAACTTGCTCAACTTATTTCCATCATCACACACCACTGTCGTATTGAACCAAATAAAAGGGCATATAATCTACTGATAAAAAACTCACCCTGTGTAATAGTCCTTGGGAATATACACGTCCCTGACAGCTCCAAATCTCTCAAATGGAACTCGAAGTTCTTCTGGCCTGCAAAAAGAAGCAAACAATAAAATAACCAACTAGATTTGACACACCAAGGGAGGGATCTTTCACCTCCAAAACAACAATAAACAACTACCCACAAAAAATTACCGGCAATCCAGTGGAATATTGCGGACCAAGAGGCTTCCATTCTGTTCCTTGCGTCTACCATAACCGCCACCGCCGCCACCGCCGCCACCACCGTATCCCCTTCTAGGAGGGCTTCTCCCTCGACCGCCATATGCTCTCCTTGGAGGACTATAGTATGGTGGACTGTACCTCCTCATTATGCTTCCTAACGACACACAATCATAATCTATGTGAACCTACCAAACAAAAACAAAAAAAAGTATACTATTTCCTAAACCCTTTACATGTAAGATATTAAAAATAACATTAATCAACTAACATAATGACATTTAAGCTATAATGTACATACGGTCAATCAGAATTCTTCAAACCCTAGAACGTAAATTTCAAGTCACGTGCTTTTACCCAAGAAAGAAAACTAGATTCCTTGCTTGGTTGCTAAGAAAAATAAAACCTTTAATCAACCAAGAGCCTAATTTACAAAATTGACAATCATACTTCGAAAATCAAAACCTAAAAAACAGAACCAAAGATCGAAACTTTAGTTTTCTTTTCTTCAAATTTCTGGGCCGAAAGAAAACTCCTTGTTGATTAAAATCCCTAGTTTTTTCTTCTTCTTTTTTTATGATTTTCTCGGCAACCAAACAGGGAGGGCTTATTGATAAAATCAAGAGGGAAAAAGTAGATAGATTGATTAGTTACCTGTGAAAGAAGAGCTTTGAAGAAGAAAGAGAAGCTGAGCTTGAAGTGAGATCTCAGGTTCTGAAATCAAATCTGAAGGATGAAAGTGAAACCGTGTCGCAGCTAGTCTCGTCAAGATTCTTTTCTTACTTTTGTAGTGCCAGGTTTCCGAATTTTCCACGAAACCGTGTGTTTAGATTTTAAGCCCTAGGACTACAAGTGGGAATGAAACGTGGCTCGGTTGCCCTGCTTTTTATTAGTACAAAAGTGAGGCCCTATTTTGGGTGACAAACGTTGTGGGCTGGGCTTAAGTCCCCTTTCTTTCTTTCTTTCTTTGGGTGACAAATGTTTTTTTTTTTTTTTATTACACCTCCTAAACTATAACAACAAGGTTTAGAGATTAATTTCATGGGTCAAAATGGCTAGATATCACTGTTTACTAAAATATATATTAATTTATCACTGTTTTGAAAATATGCAAGGGTCTACTACTTTTTAAGTACTAAAGTTCTTTAAAAATATAGCCTTTAAATTTACCGAAAAATTTTTTACGAAACTTGAATACTCAAAAATGATAGATTTATTCATATTTCTAAAACAGTTGTAAATTAATATATATTTCGATAAACATTGTTATTATGCCATTTTGGCCTAATTTCATGCAATATTTATCTCCCAAACACATTAGATGAGAAGAATCTTTCCCGTGATTCATTTAGGGTAGAAGTATTTAAAATGAGAATTTTAGATTTCAGTTTTTAGTATAAATGACTTAATTAAACTATGAGAAAATCTTCTTCTCTTTTTTCATTGATTCAATTTCTGAATAATTTGACTCATTTGAGGGTTCTAAATATATGGGTTTAAAATAATTAGATGTAAGATATTATTCAAATTTGCAACATCACACTAGTGCTTATGGTAGAACAAAATCCTCAAAACTCAATTCATTTTGTATCGTTAAATTTATATAAAAACATGATTTACACTAACAGTTGTCAATCAAAACAAAATTTTCACATTACTTAGGAAGTTCTTTGAACCAAGAGAGTACGGTATGATAGAAAATTTGCTAGTTGCCACATCAATAAAATTTACATCTACAAGGTAAAATGCCTATCTCAACATGCCCATTTAAAGTAATTTTTGAATTCTATGGCCCTGCCTCCAGTGCGGAATAAAGTGGAGCATCACTCAACACTATAAATGCAAGTTACATAGTAAAGAAACTAGCCTAAACAGGCAATACATGACAGTGATGCTATGAGAAGAGGGGCCATTAGTCTACTTGTGACGTTGCAGCCATCCACATACAGTTCTCCCCCAACATCTCATTGTTACGTATGGAAGATTTTGAAATCTGCAGCTGACTTATCATCGTGCCAAACATCATACATTTTTCCCGCAAATAGGAGAGGGAAAGATCCCAACTAGCCTTCTCACCACATGAAGCACCACTTTCATCAAGCTTCATATGGATTGAGGGAAGAGAACATGAAAGTGTACAGTATACAGCAAAATAGGGGGAGGAACAAACAGCGAAGAAACAATGTGGGATCAACATGCAACTGCAATATCTGGTTGAGATTGCAGGTCTTCGGAGTCCAAGAGCAAAGGACTCTTCTGGAATTTGTTTCTTAGCTGACCACAAGCAGCACTAGCATCCAGGCCCCTTGTTTGCCGTGTGCTAACAGTTATTTTACGTGATTCTAGAGCAGCTGCAAATGCCATCACCTGCCAAATGAAATAGAATCCATATATCTATTACTAAAGAACAAATAAAATCAAGTGATGAGGCATATTCTTGTTGAAAATGAGGGCATAATAACATAGGGTCAACATTACAGCTTTCTTGTGTGGTCGCTGATAATCAGAGCCTTCTATTGGATTGAAAGGTATCAAGTTCACATGATAACTACGCCCCCAATGGTGGAGAAGCTCTGCAAGTTCTACCGCATGCTCTGTTTTGTCATTGACTCCAGCTGGCCAAAAGTAACACTAATACTGAGAAAAATGTCATTTACATCAATATTCATGTTATTCAAGCATGTGTGAAGGTGGAGGGATGGGGATACAAAAGTTCTAAAGTGAATGGTACTTATAAAATAAAAAGAACAAAAGTAGTAGTTCCTAAGTGAAACATTGGTACCTAACAGTGCATACTCAAAGGAAACCCGCCGACTGGTCTCAAGGAAGTAGTCCTTGCAATCTTTCATGATAGCATCCAGAGGGTAGGATTTAGCACTTGGCACAATTGCTTCCCTAAGTTTTTGGTTAGGAGCATGTAGGCTGATACAAAAGAAGACAAGAAAATTAACAAGAAAATAAAGTTGCATTTGCATAAAATAATGAAAATAACATATTGGCATCATACATGTGTTAGATATAAAGGTCTTCTCCATAAGTTCAAAAAAAAAAAATTTGGTAAGTAATAAACCATTATCAGTAAATGGGATCACACTCCCAATCGTGTGACTTTTGTGTCCACCCAACCTTCGGTTCCAACTATTGAGGTTGTAGGGACTCAAAAGATGGCCCAAGCCCACCTAGAATAGTGGTACCCAATATTTTAGGCCCAACACAATTAATTTGTAAGAGATCTAAGTCAATTGCAATGCTAAGTAAGATCTAAGCTTGAAATTAAAAGGATAAGGCTTTTAATAGGAATAGATGAAGCACAAATTCAATATAAACACTTCCTCGGGCTCGTCCGAGGATAGATTGTTCATAAAAAGTCAATGTCAATCTCTCTACAGTTTGATACTTAATTCTCACTTCTCAAGTTTCTCCTTGCCAATCCCATTTTCTGAAGGGGTTCCTTTCTTTATATAGTCTTTTCTATTGCATCTCAGCCCTCCACTTGTACGTCTCAGGGAATAATTTGGATGCTTGTCCCGTCAAGACCCTTTTGGAGGTAGTAGAGAGTGCTGTGAGCTGTGGAATCACTATTTAGGTGTCTTTTCCTCATAAATGCGACCAGCTCAATTGGTGCAAAGCATTGAATGTGGAGGTGATGGTTACCTTCTACAGATATTTTCTATCTTCTCTATTTGCACGTCTCTAATGTCTTTCATGGGGTCCTACTTTTGGGTGCAAGTGGACAGCTGGGGCATCCCGAGGTGCTATCTTTCCTCAGGCTCCTCGAACAATGGGTCTACCCGTATCCCGTCCTCGGACCTCTGCTTGCATATTTAGCCTGAACTAGCGTCGTCTTCATGTTTGACTTTCTCGGACTCCATCTATGTGTCAGGCTTTGATTGGCGCTTGAATGGGCCTTTGCCTTTCCTCGGACTGGACATATGGGTTCCATTTTTTGTTTGAATCCCTCCCTCCCACAGAGGTGATCTTCAACACCCTCAGGCACAACCCACTTGACCCGAAATAATGAGAAAATCATGATCCATTACTCATAAGCTGTACGGCAGTGAAGAAGCAAATGATTTACAGTTTCTCCCACTGATTTGCACATACAACACCTATCAGTAATTAGAATCCTCCGTTTCTGTAAATTATCAATGGTCAGAATTTTCCCCATAGCTGCTGTTCAAAGGAAAAAAGCAACATTAGTCGGGACTTTTGACCTCCACGCACTTTTCCAATTAATTGTTGGATAGACCAAAGATAGACCCTAGAGATTGCAGAAATTGGGGAAGCAGTGCAACGTTTGATTTACAGTCAATACTCAAAGCCATTATTTTATTGGGGTTAAAAAGGAAGAAGAACAAGAAGAAAAGAAAAGATATGAGCTAATTCAGAAGTTTGGATTATGAACATTAAATCATAAGGCCTAATGGCAGGCAGAAATCATCACCTCCCATCAGCTTTTACTGGGGTCAATTTATTCTACAGTCAAAATTTCAGGGGTGGATATTTCTGGTTGAAGGACAAAAGGCTTAAAATGTAGCAAGGCACAATTTTGATAATGTGCTTATGAAATTTTGAATGATATGTGCTGCTCAAATTCTGGATTTTAGTAAACTTTGCAGGTAGATTTGCGATTAGCCTACTACAAAAGATTAAGGGTCAAATCTTTTCTGATATGGAACAAAAGGCAGTCCACCATGTTTCTCCCACTCTACATTAGCCTAACCAATGATCTGAAACCCCTTGAACAAAATATGTGAATTGCAGCGTGGAACAGATACACTCTCAAACTGTACATTTGGGCCAGAACAGCAAATTGCAGCAACAAGATTCTGTATATCAAGTCAATTCTATCAATAAAACATATGCACTTCAACAAAAATGGCCAATTGCTCACAAACAAACAACATCAGTAAATGGTACATGGTATTAAGACACAAAAATTCTTGACTTCCTATTATAGATTGCATACCTGACAGCCAATGTTGACTGAAGTTTGTGAGAAGCCAGCTTTCTTATTGTGTTTGGAACCCCCACAGTGGATATTGTGATCATTCTTTGCCCAATTTGCACATCCTTACAAACAAGAAAGACCCACCAAAGTTGACATGATACTCAAAACTTACAGGAAAATGGAATTCTAATACTCTCTTTGTCCCATCTTGCTAGTCCCATTTAGAAAATTCAATTTCTAAGGAACATCATCTTTCTAAGAACAGGTAGAATTTTTCAAATTGCCCTTCATAATTTAAACTCAGTGAAGTATAAAAATAGTGAAAAAGGGGTATTGACTTTTCAATAAATTAAAGAGTAAATTAGGATAGTTATTAATATTGTGTTTATTGACTCTTCAAGAAGGACCATATTTTGCAATAATCCCAAAAAAACCAACAATAAAGGACGGAGTGAGTAAATCACAAAGAATGTATAATATGTTAGTGGAAAAACCCCTTGCAATTATGCAAGTAAAAAACTAAAATAAACAAGTTATTAAAGGTTATCACACACAACAAACATTGGTAATGAAGCAATTGGATAATATGCATAAAACAGTTGTAAATTCACCTTATTCAAGCACTGGTGTGCTTCAAGTACTGACTTCAGGTTCAACATTGGCTCACCCATTCCCATGAACACCACATTTGTCACCCTATGCTTGAAGAGCTCCTCAATAGCTAAAACCTGTGTACACAAATGTATTTACTTGTTCATCGTATACAAAGCCAAGCTTGCTTTGAGTAAATTAATTTTTTCAGCACATTATGAAAATTTTAGGCTTTTAATTTCCCTCTTTTTTTTCATTCTTCGGAATGAAATACCTCTATTCTACTTTGGCCACTTCATTTTTCAGAATTGCGTAAACAATAAAGCATTCAAAGACCCCACCACCCCACCACACAGTGGACTTCAAAGAGTGGACATGGAAAAGATATTAGAGTTACCTGCTCAACAATTTCATGCCTCTTAAGGTTCCTTGAAAATCCACCTTTTCCAGTGGCACAAAATGAGCAACGCAGTGGGCAGCCAACCTGAATATCCAAAATAAAGGCACATAAAACTATAAAAGTCAAGTAAATAAACGAAGTACACTACAATATATATTTTCAATACTGTTGCGCATGAAAACAGTTCCTTGAATCAACAAAAGAATAGTCCTAGGAAAGGGTACAAAAGTTAGCATTGATTGAATCACAGGTCAGAAAATCACCTGCGATGATACGCACGCAGTAAGTCTCACTGAACCTTTGGCATCTTCAACTGGTATGCCCACAGTTTCAATCAACCTGTTGTCCTCCAATTTAATCAATAACTGCATGATCAGTGGCAAGTAGAATCAAATAAGAGAACAGAGATAACTTCCAAATCAAAATGTGAAGCAAAGACATTAGCAACCATACATTCACTCGACAATCAAAAGTTTATGATAATATCTAAAGGACAAAGTTTTCTACCAAACCAAGCTGGAGGAATCTCCTCCAACCGATTACACGGCGGGTCATAAGTCATAACACCGTCTACATGTCTTAAATCACACGAGTTATTAAATTTAAACCAGTCACATTACAATTAAATAGATCATGTGACTAAAAAGTACACGTGCATAGTCTTATGAACTGCTTGGAAAATCCAAAAGTGCCGTTTAACAAATTACAATTAGTAAAATAATCTAATCATACTCTTCTTACCTTAATAGTGCCATCAACTGCAGTTACCGTGTTATGAATGGGCGACCGCCCAACTTTCCATCCAGCTTCTTCAAGATCATTCCTGAATGCTTGAGGCACTATAAACCATGAAAACCGCACCAAAAAAAAAAAAGTCCAGTACAAGTCGCACAATTAACAAAGAGGCTAGAATACATGAAAGAACAAGTGGGGACAAAAAGAAAGGAAATAGAGAATTTTTTCTCAC
Source organism: Castanopsis chinensis (assembly GCA_032878915.1). Lineage (NCBI taxonomy): Eukaryota > Viridiplantae > Streptophyta > Magnoliopsida > Fagales > Fagaceae > Castanopsis > Castanopsis chinensis. Next base: position 27,946,951 of record JAVQMG010000126.1, read on the forward strand.
ATTGACTGAAATCTTGAATTTCTTTGACCTTTCTCTTATAAATTAGATGATGGAGTTGCTTCCCTCTAAAGCTTTGCTAAAACATAATTCCAAAAATATTATAAAAAAAATAATAATCTCAAAAGAACTAAGAACTAATAAGCCTGATTCCTCAACCATGCCCAGTTATTCTAAATGTTATTCAGTTTTGATATTAATCTTCTCGGGAACCAAACGTAGGAGAGGATAAGTGTTTTGCATTTTTTTGATTACCTGACCGAAGTCGAGGGCGACCTGTTGGAGCTCCTGCTCGGACATGCCGAGGAGCACGTGCGAGTTCGCTTGGGAGGCACGTGCGGAAGAAGAAGAAGAAGAAGACGACCTTATAGAGAGGTTGCGGGAGGATATAACAGCAGCAAGGAAGCGAGGTCGAGACGCACGTGCGAGAGGGGCGGAGCACACGTGCTGAATTAGCGCCATTGAAGTGGCAATCATCTCTCTCTCTCTCTCTTCAGTGCTCCGTTTGGGCAAACGCTGAAGTGTGAAGCAGAGCAGAGCAGAACCCCAAGCAAAGGGGCAATCGCTTAAACCTCAGCCTTCGGTTTCAAAATACGATAAAAGCCCTCTATTTGTTTTGGACGACTTGCGTTTTTTATCTAGATGGCAAGTAAACGACTTTCACCACTGATATGTAATGTAATAAACGACAGTGGGTAGAAAATGGGAAAACTATCCTCTTCTTGTGAAAAAAAAAATTATCCTGTGGAGGGATACCAACGGAACAGGGTTGAAAATCAGGTTAGGGGTGCTCGTCATCACTTTGGAGTGGAGAAAAGTATGGATCCCACACACTCTCAAAAGATATATATATTCGATGTATGACATACTTTCTCGTGAAATAATGATTGTGGTGCCCATGGGCCCCAAATCACGTATTGGGCCGACCCAAAAGCCCCCATAAAGAAGAAAGTCCAACCTAACAGCTCAGGATGATCCGAGGACATAATAATTCCCTTCTGCGATGCCACGTGACAAAGGAAGTTGCCATGCATGAGCGTAGCACCACAGGACATGACGTCCGAGGATGATATTGTCCTCGGCAGCTGGTTGCCGAAGACAGTATTAGTGGCCCGGTGGTTCAAAGACTCCCGTATTAAGGACCTTATGTACAAATGACTAAAAGAGTGAGGATAAGGGACAAAGTAAGTTGATGGGCAAATATCAGAGAAAAGGCTGCTGCCACCGCATTAAAGGCATTATATCTACCCCTCTGGCCGCATTAATGAAGAAGTGACATCTGAACATCGAAATTCAGCCCTACCTTCACCGCCAGAGATTTGAGTAAGGGGGAATGATGGGACAAGTATCTAAAAATGAAACACCTGGATTACACGCGGAAGGAGGAAGAAGGAGAGAGGCAGGCCTATAAAAGGAAAGAGAAAAGGAGAGAGGGGGGGTGAAAAAGAGGACAGAGAGAGAAGAGAGAGAGTACTTGTAAGAAATATTAAGGATTATCCTCGGCATCAATGGACACAACCCAATATTACGTCTTTATATGAGATTAATGCATGAATTATAGGATTTAATCCAACCTTTGTATTATCCACCGTCTAAACGATCTAGATTAGCATCCCACTCTCTATAAATCTATTGTCGAGGCCTCATTAGCCTGGTCAGAAAATCTAATTCTGGTCCAGCACAATTTATGCCCCTACAATTGGTGCCGTCTGTGGGGATTCTTGAGCTTTGGCGCAGATAACGTGATGGCGGGTTTGAATCCAGACCATGCAGAGTCTCTAGGATCTCAGCACGAGGATCCACTCCAACAGTTAGAACAAATGGGAGATCGAGAGGGCAGTGTGCACTCGGGGCGAACCGCCGGTAATCATCCGCAGAGCAGAAGCAGGGGCTCTAGTGAGGCAAATACTAGGGCCATGCAGAGGGACATTGATCAGCTGAAGAGGAAGTTACGTCGAGCCAAGCGTAAACGGACGCCTTCCATATCTGACCCTTCATCAGATGACTCCTAGAGCAGTGGCTATAAGCCGAGGTCGGGAACTCCACCTAGCGAGACTTTCTCTTACCAAGAAGGAAGTCTCCATGATATGGCGAGCAAAAAATCCCTTCCCAGGGGCTCGGGCAGCAACGCCATGGGGAAAGCACTGCTCCAACTCTCCAAATCACCTTTCACACGTTGTATTGAGAGGGGAAAGCTCCCCCGTCAGTTCACGCAGCCAAACTTCACCATCTATAATGGCAAAACAGACCCAGTGGAGCACGTGAGCCATTTTAATCAACGCATGGCGGTCTATTCACAGAATGAAACCTTGATGTGCAAAGTTTTCCCCTCAAGTTTAGGACCCGTTGCGATGAAATGGTTCAACGGTTTAAAAGCGGACTCCATTGATTCCTACATGGAACTTACAATGGCGTTTGGGTCCCGTTTTGTTACATGCAGCAGAGTACCTCGGCCTTTAGACTCGTTACTATCCATGGCCATGAGAGAGGGCGAGACGTTGAAAACCTACTCGGATAGATACTGTGAAGCGTTTAACGAAATTGATGGTGATTTTGATGAGGTGGCAGTCAACACCTTTAAGGTCGGCCTTCCAGTTGAACACGATCTGAGAAAATCCTTGACCAAAAATCCGGTAAAAACGGTTCATCGGCTCATGGATCGTATCGACGAGTATAAGAGGGTTGAGGAGGATCAGCAGCAAAGTAAAGGGAAAACGAAGACTGTCCCTCAGGAGAGTAGGGACTTTAAGGCGGAGAGATACAACAGCAAATGGCCGCGAAGAGATTTCACTAACCAGACTAGGTCGGCCCCGCCCCAGACAGTGAACGCTGTATTTCGTGAGCCGGTGCAGCAAGTGTTGGAGAAGATTTGCCGAGAACCGTATTTTAGATGGCCCAGTAGGATGATAGGAGACCCTACAAAGCGTAATCAGAACCTCTATTGCAATTATCACCAGAATAAGGCTCACACCACAAAGAACTGCAGGAACTTGTGGAATTACCTGGATCAGCTGGTCAAAGAGGGGAAGTTAAGGCAATTCATGAATCGACCTAATGAATAAGGCACCCAATCTGGTTCCGTGAACCAAGGCAGTAACAATGTGAGGCCTCCATTGGGCACAATCAATGTCATCTTTGCCGCGCCAGGTCGGACAGGGTCATGCCCTACCAGAATAATGTCAGTACTGTATCCCTCTGCAGAGGACCTCAACGCTGAGCTGAAGAGGATTAAGAGAAATCCCCCGCCTGTGCTGGGATTTTCAGAGGAAGATAAGATTGGCACAATCCAGCCGCATGACGATGCGTTGGTCATCACCTTAAGGATAGGGGGTTACGATGTGAAGAGAGTGATGGTTGACCAAGGCAGTGGGGCTGACATCATGTATCCAGATTTGTTCAAGGGCCTCAATTTGAGGTCTGAAGATCTCACAGCTTATGACTCCCCGTTGATAAGTTTTGAGGGGAAGGCTGTTATTCCAAAGGGGTTGATCCGACTACCTGTATAGTCGGGGCCAGTGGTGGTGGACGTGGATTTTATCGTAGTAGACGCCTACTCCCCTTACACAGCCATAGTGGCGAGACCATGGCTGCATGCCTTAGGTGCTGTATCATCAACTCTACATGTTAAAGTAAAGTTCCCATATGAGGATGGAGTTGAAGAAATACTAGGCAGCCAGTCCATGGCGAGGCAGTGCATAACAGCAGCCATTACACATCAAACAAGATAGGAGTCTCAAGCCCTGGCCGAGAAGAATTTATAGCAGTTAGAGTCCTCGGCTGAACCGAATGCGGCCGAGACTGAAGGGCCCGGCTGTGAAGATTTGGAGAAGATGATTATTGCAGATGATATAGAGAAATTTTTCCAAGTAGGAAGTCAATTGCCATCCCGAGAAAAAGAAGAACTAGTTGCATTTCTGAAATGAAACATCAATGTATTCGCTTGGGATGCCTACGAGGCTCCAGGGGTTGACCCAAATTTCATTTGTCATCACCTCAACGTCAGTCCAACAGCAGTACCGCGTAGGCAACCACCTCGGCGTTCGTCTCAGGAGCACTCTGATGCTGTAAAGGAAGAGGTACTGAAACTTAAAAAGGAGGGGCCAATCAAGGAAGTGTTCTACCCAGAATGGTTGGCACACACAGTGGTAGTGAAGAAGGAGAACGGAAAGTGGAGGGTGTGCGTAGACTTTACAGACTTGAATAAGGCTTGTCCTAAGGACTCATTTTCAATGCCCCGCATAAACCAGCTGGTGGACGCTACTGTGAGTCATCCTCAGATGAGCTTTTTAGATGCTTTCCAAGGTTACCATCAAATACCCTTAGCTCCAGAAGACCAGGAGAAAACAGCCTTTGTCACACCCACGGGAAACTATCACTATAAGGTGATGCCTTTTGGCTTGAAAAATGCAGGGGCTACCTATCAGAGAATGATGACACGAATGTTTGAACCACAGCTAGGAAAAACGATCGAGGTGTACGTTGATGATATGGTGGTTAAGAGTAAAACCATCTCGGCCCATATACCAGACCTGGATAACACTTTCCAAACGCTGAGAAAGCACAAGTTACATCTCAATGCATCCAAGTGCTCCTTCGGAGTAGGGTCTGGAAAATTTCTGGGCTACCTGGTGACACATAGAGGAATCGAAGTTAACCCCGCTCAGGTCAAAGCCATCAATAACCTGCAACCTCCTCGGAATCCAAAAAAGGTACAAAGGTTGACTAGGATGACCGCGGCCCTCAACCGATTTATCTCAAGATCTGCTGACCGGTGTAGGCCATTCTTTCAATTATTAAACAAGTGGAAAGGGTTCGAATGGATGGAGGAGTGTGCTGTTGCCTTTCAAAAACTTAAGGAATATCTTTCTCATCCTCCTATCATGTCTCGGCCCGAAGTTGACGAGGTCCTATTTGCATATATTGCAGTGGCCGCCCATGCCGTTAGTCTGGTGCTGATAAGGGTTGACAGGGATGTACAAAGGCCAGTTTACTATGTGAGTAAGTCCTTGCATGAAGCCGAGGTACGTTATCCACCATTAGAGAAGGCAATCCTGGCCGTGGTGCATGGTACACGTAAGCTCCCCCATTATTTCCAGTCTCATACGGTGGTTATTCTGACCCAGCTTCCCCTCAAAGCTATACTCCGGAGTGCAGATTATACAAGCAGGATTGCAAAATGGGGAATCATCTTAGGCTCTTTTGATATAAAGTACATGCCACGCACCTCAATAAAGGGACAAGTGTTGGCTGATTTGGTAGCAGAATTCGCTGAGCCCACAATAGAAGATAGTGCCATTAATAGGGACATTAATGAAAAATCAGTTGGTATGGTTGCGCGCAAAGGACTTGTGGGTTGGACCGTTTACGTTGATGGGGCAGCCAATCAAAGGGGATCTGGGGTGGGTTTAGTAATCACGACCCCAGAAGGTCTCACATTGAAAAAGTCCTTAAGGCTGGGATTCTCAGCTACAAATAATGAGGCCGAGTACGAGGCTTTGCTAAAAAGGATAGAGATGGTTCCTAAGTTGGGAGGAAAGATCGTGCAAATGTTCTCGGACTCACAACTTGTTGTAGGCCAAATGGAGGGAAAGGTGGAGGCCAGAGATCCGAGAATGCAGGACTACTTGAGTCAAGCCAAGGTGGCACAACGCAAGTTCGAATCCTTTACTTTATCCCATGTCCTTAGAAGTGGCAATACGCATGCTGACTCCCTAGCAACTCTTGCCACGTCGTTGTCGCAAGGACTACCTTGGATTATCCTAGTTGAGGACTTACCCAAACCCTCGAGAATGATTGGAAATGTTATCCACGTTCACCAGATCAGGGTGGGACCTAGCTGGATGGACCCCATCGTATCCTTCCTCAAGGATGATATTCTGCCCGAGGAAAAGGTCGAAGTGGACAAAATACGTAGGAAGGCCTCTCGATTTTGGCTAGCCGAGGACAATAGACTTTATAAACGATCCTTCTCCGGCCCATACTTACTGTGCATACATCCAGAAGCGACTGAGCTGCTTTTGGAAGAGTTACACGAAGGAATTTGTGGAAGTCATACGGGGGGAAGGTCTTGGGCTCACAGAGCCCTAACACAAGGGTATTGGTGGCCCAATATGCAACGCGAAGCTCAAAACTATGTGCAGAAATGTGATCAGTGTCAGAGGTTTGCACCAAACATTCATCAGCCTGGGGATGTGCTCAATCCTTTGACAAGCCCTTGGCCCTTCGCACAATGGGGACTAGACATCGTAGGTCCCTTCTCGCGGGCACCTGGAAATAAAAGGTGGTTGGTCGTCGGCACTGACTATTTTACCAAGTGGGTGGAGGCCGAGCCCCTAGCAAACATCAGAGATGTCGATGTGAAGAAATTTGTATGGAAGAACATTGAGACTCGTTTTGGAATTCCATGTACTCTTATTTCAGACAATGGTCTACAATTTGATAGTAAAGCATTCAGGAGATATTGTTGCGACCTCGGCATAACCAACAGGTATTCCACGCCAGCCTATCCGCAGGGAAATGGGCAGGCCGAGGCGGTCAACAAAGTTATAGTCAGCAGCCTTAAGAAGAGGTTGGATGACGCGAAAGGGAGATGGGTGGAGGAATTGCCTCATGTATTATGGACATATCGGACCACCCCACGCCGATCAACGGGAGAAACTCCCTTCGCGATGACTTACGGTGCCGAAGCTGTTATCCCATTGGAGACCGGTTTTCCAACAATGAAAACAAGTTCCTTCACCACGGAAAGTAATGACGTGCTATTAGAAAGAAACCTGGACCCGGTGGAGGAAAGGAGAGAAGTTGCCATGATCCATTTGGCTCAATATCAACAAAAACTGAAGCAAGGATATGACTCGAATGTAAATTCGAGACCGCTTGCGCTTGGAGATTTAGTGCTGAGGAAAGTAGTGGGTAATACCAAAAATCCAGCGTGGGGAAAGCTAGGACCCAATTGGGAAGGACCGTACCGCATTACGGCAATAGCTGGAATAGGAGCTTATTACCTTGTAGACCTAGATGAAAAAGTTGTGCCCCACCCCTGGAATGTAAGTAACTTGCGACGATATTATTATTAATAAAATGCACTTTTGTCATCTTACTCTTGTCGTCGTTGTTTCGTACGTACTGTTACAATAAAATAAGGTTACGCCGGGTCCTCGGATCCTCTACCTTATTCCTAAATAAAAATAAGGTTAAGCCGGATCTTCAGGTCCTCTACCTTAATTTGAAAATGAAAATAAGGTTACGCCGGGTCCTCGGATCCTCTACCTTATTCCTAAATAAAAATAAGGTTAAGCCGGATTTTCAGGTCCTCTACCTTAATTTGAAGGCAAATATGAGGTTACGCCGGGTCCATGGATCCTCTACCTCAATTTGAAAATGAAAATAAGGTTACGCCGGGTTCTCGAATCCTCTACCTTATTCCTAAATAAAAATAAGGTTAAGCCGGATCTTCAGGTCCTCTACCTTAATTTGAAGGCAAATATGAGGTTACGCCGGGTCCATGGATCCTCTACCTCAATTTGAAAATGAAAATAAGGTTACGCCGGGTCCTCGGATCCTCTACCTTATTCCTAAATAAAAATAAGGTTAAGCCGGATCTTCAGGTCCTCTACCTTAATTTGAAAATGAAAATAAGGTTACGCCGAGTCCTCGGATCCTCTACCTTATTCCTGAATGAAAATAAGGTTACGCCGAGTCCTCGGATCCTCTACCTTATTCCTAAATAAAAATAAGGTTAAGCCGGATCTTCAGGTCCTCTACCTTAATTTAAAAGTGAAAACGGGGTACACCGGGTCCTCGGATCCTCTACCTTAAGCTAAAAACGAAATGGAAGTTACTTCGGAACCCCCAAAAGCGAGTGCAGGGACAGAGGTGGGATTACATAAGTTCTTGTCAAAGCACCTACGCGTTCTATAAAAACGGGTACGTATTAGCAATAAGTGCCTCAAATTTGTATGTCATATGATTTTGCTTGTTATTGAATATTAATGGTCCAAGCATGGAAAATATCAGGAATGTTGATGCCTATCGTTTTAATATGCTAACGTGAAGATAGTTCTTGAGCAAGTCATAAATAAATGGATTCCACATTAACACACTACTTTTTAATGACCTGCTCGTCATCAAAATCAAAAAAGGATCTGTAATCATCACTTAAAGCATTTGCAAGTATATGAATGGCACGAATTTCCCTTGTCCTTACTTAACCAGTGGTAGGAAGTTATAACTATATGCCATGAATCCAAACTGTTATCTTGCCATATTACATGTGTAACAATGGAATAAGGTACCAACATCAAAAATGACACGAAACAACAGTTTAAGTTGGAAATTTTTTTCATTAAGTGAAAAATTTGTCAGTACATTTATAACCAAGTTGTTAAGTTACAAAGGAAGGAAAGTAAAAACTGAAACTGGGAAATAAAAATACAAAGCTGAAAGCAATACAAAAAAGGAAAAAGAAACAACTAAAACATAAGGGATTATGGCTTGGACTGGAGCTAGTTCTTCGGATCAGCAGGAGGCACCACCGAGGCCGAGGACCCCCCAACCGTCTCCTTGGGCTTTATAGGCAAAGTCGCCAAGACTAACTCCATTATACCGCTAACCTTCGGGTCGGGGGGCAGCTCCTTTGGGGCGATTGGAGGTTGAGGATTGTCAGGTTGAACCTCGGCTACGATACCCTTTGCAGCACCTGCTCCCAACTGCACCTCAGCCGTGGAAGAAGCAGCATCACCCTTGGCTTGACCGGGAGCAGCTACTCGAATTGCCGGAGGGACATAGGCATTCTCTGCCTTCCACAGGGGAGAGGAAGCATCTACCCCAGCCTGGAAAAGAGCCTCCCTCCACACTTGGAGGCAGTAATCCCTACAGACCTCTGGCACTTGAGCTTTGAAGGTCTCAGTGGTTTCTGCCACCCCCACTTCATAGCCGCTCTGCTCTGCCTCGTCAACCATAGCCTCAGCTTTCTGAACCTTGACGAGTGCTCCTTCCTTAGCTTTAAGAGCCTCGAGCCTGGCTTCCTCGGACTTTGTGAGGTCTTTTTTGAGATCCTCCACTTGCTTCTTAGCCGAGGCGAGGTCTTCGTTGGCACGCTTGAGTTGCAACCTTTGATTCTCGGTCTGCCTGGTAGTGGTCTTCAGTTGGGACTCCAGACCCATCTTCTCGCTCTCCGCTTTACTTAGGCTGGTGACTACCTCCTGCAATCTCTTCTCCTTAAGCTCCATAATTCTCCTGGTTTGATCCTGCCTCACTTCCTCATCCCTTAATGCTTTATAGGAACTAGCGGCAATCTCCTCTGCCTTATGTGCAGATTGGACGGCCTGCGTGCAAACATCATTAGTATACAACATACGAAAGTAGTCAATGCCGAGCAAAGAAATAATAGCAATAAGTACAATAAAAAAGAGAAGAATGGATACGAAGAAACAATCAAGATTCTTACCATAGCTAACTCCTTCTTGAGGATTATAAAGACGTTGTGATCCCTCATCCTTCTCAGCTCGCCCATGTCCTCGGGCAGCAGAAGCGCTTACTCCAATGCATCGGCGATGCACGCAGCTGTGCCCTCATCGGACCCCTTAATAGACGCATCGGCGATGACTGCCTGATCGTCTACATTCATTTGGGGAGCCCAAATGGGCGCATGAGAGGCTGGTAGAGGGTCAATTCGCCTCTCCGATCTTGGATGGGCATGACGAGCATGCTTTCCTCCCTTCTCCAACTCCATCTCTTTGGTGGGGAGGTCTTTAGTCCCCTCGACTATCTCCTTCCCCTTATGTTGATCCCTTTTTCGCTTATGATCAGCTGGGTCAGGATGTTCAGTTTGAGTTGAAGGAGGAAGGGTGAGCTTAATTGAGGGAACCTTCTCGGTACCCTTGTCCTTAGGTCTCACTAGGGGTACCTTGGGGAGCTCCTGCGCTCCAGCCTGACCCTCTAATACATCCTTGAGGTTGGGCTTTGGTCGGCGTTGGATACCCATCCTTACCAGAGGTTGATTGTCGTCGTCTGAGGATGTAAAAGATGGGGAGCCGACGACAGGAGATGGGCTTCTAGACGGAAGAAACCGGTCTAAGGCTTCAAACTCTTCCTCTGAATCCGAAAGCTCAACCACCTCCTTCTTCCTTTTCTTCTCTTCTTTGTCTTCTTCTTCTTCCTCTTCTTCTTCTTCTTCTTCCTTTGCAACCACCTGTGAAGAAGAACCTTCACCCAATCTGGGTTGAGCCGATGGTGTGGCGAGATGAGAGGCTCCTGGTACCACCCTCACGGGCTCGGTGATAAGTACGCCTCGAGGAACTGGGGTGCCAGGAGGCAGCAAAAAGCCTTCAACGGCTACACTGATCCTCGGCAGCCGCGGATCCTTCTCCTTGATGACACACTTGGGGTCTTGGAAAGCGGTGGAGATGGGCGTGTATCCGAGGATGAGGTGGGCGGCGCGAAGTTGACCGTCTGAATGCACAAACACCTCGGCCTTCAAAATTTTGTTCAGACGATCAAAGTTGACGAGGTTAGCGCGACGGGTAAGCGCGCGACGATCTGCACATATATATTCAAAGAAACAAATTAACACAAAAAAAAAAAAAAACAACAACAAAAACAACGAAAACAAAGGATTTATCATTAACTGAGGCTGACGCTATTCAGATACTTACCAGGGGTCCCCTCCCTCGTCGGACAGGGGAGACCATCGTGCCACTCCCCAGACAGGATAAGAAAATCTTTGTCTAAACCCTTGTTGGAGTGGGGGAGGCATTGGATTAGCCTGACTTCGGGGTGCCTAGACTTTAGGTAGTATGTATGCCCTTTCAAATGGTGGAGATTGTACACCCAGTTCACCTCATGGTGGGTGAGCCCTAACCCCAATCTTTCATTTAGGACGTCTATGGCTCCTAAGATCCTAAACATATTCAGGGCACATTGGGTGGGAGATAACCTAGATGTTCTAAGGTAATCCCTAGTGATGGGCATCATAGGGACCCTCATTCCCCTCTCTAGGAACGCTATCATGGGGATCACCACCTCACCGGTGTCCTTATCAGTGAGCCATCCTCCTTGCTCACAGTACTTGACGGATACTCCCTGAGGGATTCCGTACTTAACCTTAAACTCCTCTATTTTCTCAGGAGTGTTCACTAGGGATCAAATCTACCCATTTCCTAAAACTACGAAAAGAACACTATGCAAAGGTAGGGAGTTTGGATTGCCGAGGACGAAAAATACAAGAATAACTAGAAGAAACTAACAGTAATAACGAAAGCAGAGAGTTGGAGTACTTACTTTTAAGTAACTAGGTCACCTCGGCTTAGAATTGAAAAGACTAGAGACGCGTGTAGATGGCAGGAAAGGCTAGATTCGATGTACAGACTCTGAAATGAATGAGGAACCTTTGAAATGGCAGTTTTCATTTCGTGGAAAGGCGTAAAGTGGGAAGCCTCCCGCCTGTCTCCTCAAAACACGCCTACCCGTTAGATGAGTATCGTGCGGTTAGAAACAGGGAACATAAAGCCGCCAGCATTTAATTGAAGCGCGTCCTGCAGATCGAAGCGTCAGAAGCGGATCGCCTTACGTGCGCATATATCGAAACCCTCATTCCTCTCTAACAGAGTAGAAATAAGGATTTCGAGGGGCTATTGTGGTGCCCATGGGCCCCAAATCACGTATTGGGCCGGCCCAAAAGCCCCCATAAAGAAGAAAGTCCAACCTAACAGCTCAGGATGGTCCGAGGACATAATAATTCCTTTCTGCAATGCCACGTGACAAAGGAAGTTACCATGCATGAGCGTAGCACCACAGGACATGACGTCCGAGGATGATATTGTCCTCGGCAGCTGGTTGCCGAGGACAGTATTAGTGGCCTGGTGGTTCAAAGACTCCCGTATTAAGGACCTTATGTACAAATGACTAAAAGAGTGAGGATAAGGGACAAAGTAAGTTGATGGGCAAATATCAGAGAAAAGGCTGCTGCCACCGCATTGAAGGCATTATACCTACCCCTCTGGCCACATTAATGAAGAAGTGACATCTGAACATCGAAATTCAGCCCTACCTTCACCGCTAGAGATTTGAGTAAGGGGGAATGATGGGACAAGTATCTAAAAAGGAAACACCTGGATTACACGTGGAATGAGGAAGAAGGAGAGAGGCAGGCCTATAAAAGGAAAGAGAAAAGGAGAGAGGGGGGGTGAAAAAGAGGATAGAGAAAGAAGAGAGAGAGTACTTGTAAGAAATATTAAGGATTATCCTCAGCATCAATGGACACAACCCAATATTACGTCTTTATATGAGATTAATGCATGAATTATAGGATTTAATCCAACCTTTGTGTTATCCACCGTCTAAACGATTTAGATTAGCATCCCACTCTTTATAAATCTATTGTCGAGGCCTCATTAGCCTGGTCAGAAAATCTAATTTTGGTCCAGCACAATTTGTGCCCCTACAATGATATTATGGAAATATTTTATTAAAACATTTCAATGAAAAAGACAGTTCTTTTTTTTTTTTTTTTTTGGATGAATAGCCAAGTGGTTCTTAAAGAATAAGTCTACTGCAACAACATTTTTAACAACTTTGGTCACAACTCGCTTTCATTGCGAGTTGTGAGTGATGGAAAAAAATGGTTAATTCATATAAGTTCACAATTCCACTACTCACAAGTTGCCATGTATACAAGTTGTGGTAAAATTGTGAAAATAGTTCTTAAAATAAGTTAGCGTCAACATTCTTGCCTATTGAAAAGCATTACAGATGAGCCAATTGCAGTTTCTGGTCCGGATTCATAGACAAGCAACCTAAGCATTTGTCAATCGGATCATTTTAAAGGATGGCTTGGGATTACATTTGTAAACTTTATGATCTCCTCCTTAATCAGCATTAATAATAATAGTAACATAAATCAATTCTTGTAAACCCAAGGCCAATAGAGGAATGCATCATGAAGTCCAGCTTGTATGACATAATCACACCAACTGCTTTCAATGTAAGAAAGGGAAGTGTACAAAACTGTTCATAATGAGCCTGGATATATTTGTGACAAACTGACAATAAAAGGGTAAAATTTGAGAGTCTGAGACTTGCAAATTTTTGTTTAATAGTAAGTAGTGAGTCTAGTGACAGAAATCTTAATTGTCAGTCATTGCTCATCACACTATATTAGACTCCAGCTGTATTTTCAACTTTCTACACTGGTATGTAGTATGTACTGGAAAAGAAGGTGTTCCCAAGAACAAAGGCTAAAAATCCTGGCCTTTGTACTTATCAAAAAACAAAAACAAAAAATCCTGGCCTTTGCTTTATATATTGATGTGTATCCAACCAAGAGACCGCAACCCAGCTGATCTGAAAATAAGGCAAAAGAAAGCATATATAAGAAAATTTTGAAAAAGATCCAAATAAAGGGGAATATGAATAGAAAAAGAATAGAGGATTAATATATCAAATTATCAACCAAAAAAAAAGCATTTTACCAACGAGTAAATGAATTAATACACATGGTGTAAAATGGAAAACAGTGAAATGAATCAACGAGTATGCAGATGAGGATGACAGACTCAAAATCACCCAAAATATACTTATATAAGGTTTCTTTTTAGGTAAATTAATCTATAATTTTTATCAGGAATAGAAACTTTAGCAGTTCTCAGTGCATTTGGTTCATTCTTTACCGCCTTTATTCATATCCTAGCATCAGTTGTAGTTTTACTTTTCTCACTGAACAGTTATGCATTTGCTTTCTGTCTTTTGTCGTAACCAGCACAATGTTGAAACCTAAGCTGCAATTTCCACCTCCGATATCCATCACAGTCCAACCTCAGCTGTCATCTACGTCTTGATATGAAAAAATATATGTATTTTACCAAAACTTCAAGCTAATATGCCTTCACAAAAATCTATCCATCCACCAGTGGCCATTTGGCCTAGCAATCCAACTAAAACTAGCAACGTGGCTTAGAAATATTCAGCTGCCCTCAATTGGGAAAAATTAAGAGATTTGAGCCCTCAAGTCCCCCCTTACAAATATTTAAGGGCAAGTTAAAAGACCACTCTATTGGCTAGGGTTATAAAAAGAAAAAATTACTACCTAACATACAGAGGATGAGAGAGAATTATACTAGAAAATGAAAGATAATTATCCTTAATTTAAAAAACTGAGCAATCAGGCGCAAAAGCTGTGTATCTCACCCCATCCACTAGAAGAGCCTTGGCACTGATCTCCTTGGTACTTTGCCTTCAAGCTTTAGTCTTCTATATGCTTCTCTAATGTGGCAAGGCCGAATAGGCCCAGAATCCTTCCAGTCAGTCATAACCACTCTAGCTGTAAACAGAAATGCATCAACAGAGAATACATTGAAGACTGAACGAATTTTAAGTATCTGAAAATATGGTTATATAAGACTAAGACGTGCACTAGATTTAAATGTGATTCTGGGGGAACATGATAGAGAAAGCATCAATAGCCCCCAAAGGCTGTTGCTAGGTCCACCACTGCCAAAGGGGATCACTTGTATTTTGGGAAATACATGTCAACTTAAGTTTTAAAATTTGAATAATATATGCATACCAGTCTCAACAATATCACCAACAAACATTTTTGCTGTCGCTGACACTGCAACTATCATTGGCTCGGAAACTGCCCGCATTCCAGTGATGCTCAGTAACAACTACACTTTCACCATATGAGAGAAGCAAACAAAAAATTAGGGAAAACTTTAATTGCACTAATTAATCACCTACCAGTTCTATTGCTGCACTTTAAGAAAGCTGCATAAAAATGCCTACTAAGAGGTCAACAAGCCTAAATGGTCTTTCACCAAATTATTGTTTCCAGACTATGTTGTCCTACATTTTCTTTTTTCCCTCACACATTCATGGAACATGTTCATTGGCAACACTCAGTCCAATAAAAGTGTTTCATTATAGGTGGCTGGCTCCTCAACATACCAAGACTCAGATCACATAAGTGGAGGAACCAATAAATTTTTAGGCAAAAGTAAAAAGGTATTTTGGGTGGTCAATAACTCAACTTGACAAAGCCTTACAAAGACCCAACTACATGGGACAGAAATCAAGGGAAAAGAGAAGGAAAATTCACAGCAAATATATAGAACAAAGTAACAAGCATACCTTTCTCATGTCGGATTTTTTAAATCGAGATCTCCGAAAGAACTCATACCTCTCCATCTGTTCCTCTGTGAATCGTGACAGGATAGCCCTGAAAATTATAGAGCAAGATGCAGTAGTAGTTCTCCATAATAAACACAAAAAAGCAAGATGTCTATCAGTTCTCCGTAAAGTTAAACCACCTATTACATTTTGATTTGCATTAAATTGGTTTTACATCAACTATGACTTCTGAAAAGTGAAAGGGGAAAAATCCCTTCTTTTTTAAAAGAAAATGATAGTGTAAATTTTATTAGATAATGAGTAACTATGCAGTTAGGACATCAGATGCAAGTATATCAGAAAGGCAAGGAGGGTGATCCTCCATCCAGTACATCCCATTTCTTAAAATTATTTAACTTGCAATTAGGACAAGCTTATTTGGTTTCTTTTACCATAGTAAAAGATAACATTCCCATATATGTCTGCAAGACATAGCAGAAAGAATTCAAATAATCTTCTACATACTGTGTCCTGGCAGCTTTGTCAGGGTCTCTCTTATACGAAATATTTCTGATGTTGATGTCCACATTATCATCCTCTTCATCCTCATCCTCATCTTCATTGTTGCCAGTGGATGCATTAGTCCCAGCGGGCGCTATCACAGCCGGCAATGTTAACACATTAGCGGGAGTCTGGATTTGACCTTCAATGTCCATAGAATCAGCAGTAGGGGAATCAGGTGGCAATTCTTCAACATCCTTAAATGCCACCTCAAACGGATCCACGGATTGCCTTGGTTCCATTGTCTCCTTTTCCAACTATAATAACCTCATCAGTCAATGATCATAACAAGATCTACATTCCAAAACACGTCCGTTACAAACTAAATAGCCTAATAACAATGCAAACAATTAACAAGAATACCCTCTTCCCTAATCTCATTCAAGAATTTCAACAAACATATAAAATACAAAATCTAGCAAACCCCAATCGTCTACACATTCAACAGCCACTTAAATAGTATCAAACTCTATGCATATATAATTGAACCAAAATGATTGTATTAAAGGCTATATTGCTATAACAAACATGCAAAACACATGCAAAACACAAACGATAACCAACCCAACATACAGTTTCCCAACAGAGTCACATCTTGGCAGCACTGAGTTGGGTTTTGTAATTGGAATTTGTTAGTATTTAAAGGCTTCATTCTATGATAAAATTCATGTACTGAACCCAGCAAATTGAGGCTGTATTATTAAAGCTCTAGTCCATTTGAGAATCTATAAGCTTAATAGGCACAAAGTATATACGGCATTTTATCAAACACGTAACGTGTATAACGGTATGGTGTTTGCGAATCAAATTCAAACCCATTAGAAATGAAGAAAAAAGGAGATGTTGATACCTAGGGTTATAGAGAGCGATTTCTTTGTATAATGGAATTGTGATGGGAATTGTGAAGCGCCTTGGAGGTTGGAGTTGGAACTTGAATGTTGAAACCGCCTTCCCAACTGTGTGTGTGTGTGTGTATATATATATATATTGAGAATTTGATAGGTATTGGGCTTTAGTTCCTTCTATTATATTTAGACCGGGCCTCAATATTGAGATTTTTTAAGTTCGAAAAATTTCCGGCCCATTATCAAGTACTTGGATGATCATCATAGCAAAAAAAGGTTTAATAATTTTCGACAACTATAATTTGAAAATTGTAATTACTACATTTTTGAGCAAAGTTTTTTTTTTTTTTTTTTTTGTGTTTCTTTTACAATATTTGATATTTACCCAAACTGCACAGTTTGTGTTCTAAATTCGATAAGCACCGTGCTATTGTAATCAAAGAAATGCAATGAGTAAGGCTTAACCCACAAAAGCATATTAAAAAAATGGATAATCATAAGAAAATAAAGAAATGAAGAAGATCCAAAGTCCAAATAAATAGGAGGCTGTTGATTTCTTTATAAAACAAAATAGAAAAGAGTAATGTATATTGACATACCTGTTGGAACAATTTGTACTGCACTTTTGTAAGCAAAATTTTCTCTTTTTTGGATTTTGAATTTAGAAAAGATGATGATGATAGTGTAGAGAAAAAGAAAATGGAACTGAGAGGAATTGAGGAAGAAATAAATAGAATAAGTTGAGTAACTAACTTGACAGTTGTTTCTAAAAATAAATAAATAATAAAAACTAATGTGACAGTTATCCTATTTTGTAGGCAGTGTTTTACATAGGAGTTAGAGGTTATTTTTAGCATATTATTCTTAAATTTTATCTTTACTTCTTCTTCTTTCTTTTTTTTTAAACCAAACATGAGATAAGATTAAGGAGCAAGGGAAACCGGTATTTTAAAGGGAAAAAAAAAGAAAGAAATAAAAGAAGTGAAAACGTGGAGTAATGCTTAGTTTGAAAATCAATTGGAGTTAAATGTGGGAGTTAAACATTGTCTATCTTGTAGGCAAGGTTACACGTGAGAGTAAAAAATGCATTTTTAATATATTATCGTCAAGCTTTATCTCTACTTAAATTTAGGTTGTAGAGATACTTTGGAACCAAAAAAATGTCCAGTCTAAACAGAGAAAACTCCTTAAATATTAGTATAGATAAACAAAATACCTAAACTTTGATGCATATATGATATAACTTTTTTTTTTTTTTTTTGGATAATCTATATGATATAACATATACAAACACTACTTAACCCAAAAGTTTGTCTATTGGTTTGAACTCAACTATGTTAATTCACCATTCACTCATCTCAACTATATAGTGTATAATATATAAAACTTAAAACGTAAAATTTATTGTCGCTAAGCTCCTCATATCAGCGTAGAATTTTGGTCCATTTCAATCCACTTTAGTCAATTTCGGCCCAGTTTAGTCTACTTTGGTCCATTTCAGTCCACTTCCGACAACTTCAGTCCATTAGGTCCACTTCGGTTTAATTTAGTCCAACTTCGTCAACTTCAGTCCAGTTAAGTCCACTTTGGTCTATTTCAGTCCACTCCATCAACTTCAGTCTATTCGGTCTATTTCAGTCTACTTCAGTCTAATTCGGTCACTTTCAGTACACTTTTGTCAAATTCAGTCCATTTCATTTCATTTGGTCCATTTTGGTCAATTTCAGACTAATTAGGACTTAAAAAGTAATAAAGTTGGTAAATATTCACACTAATACCTTAAAATTCGAGTTTCAATAATATAGACATTATGCTTATATTTGGAAAGAAAAAAAAGTGTTAAAATTATAATCTTATATAATAATTTAAATTTTTTTTTTAACACATGTTAAAAGTGTTCCATGGAATAGGGGTGCGCGTTTTTTTATTGATATTATTGGAAATGTTCAAATTAGTCAATTGATTAGTGTGTGTGTATATATATATATATATATTTTAAAAAAAAAGTCTTTTGAATAGCACCTTTCCATTTATATAAAATAGTATTATAATTATATAGTTTAAATTTATTTATTAAATCTAATTATTTGTGTGTGTGTGTGTGTGTGTGTGTGTGTGTGTGTAAAAGCTTAATCTAAGTTTTGATTGTTTATAAAAAGCTTAATCTAAGTTTCCTCATATGGAATGATATTTCCATCCATCCTTTCTTGCTAGTTGCTATAATTATATGACTTATTAAAAAAATGTCACATCATAATTAATACTCCTATATAACTTTAGGACATGTTACTGCATAACACCATACCCAAAGAATACTATCAATTATGCAATCCAGCAATTTTCTTGCTTACAAATTTCTATGTTGCATATGCAGTTAGAAAAAAGGTGCAAAATCATGTAAATGACCCCAAGGCTTTCCTCATGTTTACCATGTTTCAGGCACAACAAGAAAATGAGTCAAAGAAATGTTGTTCTAATATCATTAACTAAACAAAAACTGTACAATAATCAACAGTGGTATACATACTCTAAGCACAAGATATGGTATTCATCCAAATAACCACCCCCCTTCCCCCCCCCTCCCCCCCCCCTTTTCTTTCCTTTGAATGAATAAATGTAGTATAGGCTAAGGCTATATCATTATATATATATATATATGTGTGTGTGGAATGTTTTTTCTTCTTTTATGTTTGAAGGTGAGGAGCAGACGGCCCAGGAGAAGAAGCGGCTTTCTCATTGGAAGCTTCATTTACACTTGAATTGCAAGGTTGGCTGTGATGCTTCGGACGATTGCTTGAATTGCTAGTAGAACTGGGGCTGATTTCATTTTGAGAGCCACCAATGTCATTGGAGTCCTGAAGTTGCTCCAATATCCTTACAACCTTATCCATGTTTGGCCTGAACCTGGGTTCTACTGATAAACATTGAATTGCAAGGTTGGCTACTTTCAGTGCTATACCAAATGAATACTGGCCTTCAATACGAGCATCAAAAACATGGAGAACTTTTCGTTTGCTGGTAAGGTAACGCTTGGCCCACTCAACTAAATTTTGTTCCCCAGCTGGCCTGTTGTTGTCCATTACTCGTTTACCAGATATCATTTCTAGGAGGACAACCCCAAAACTGTAAACGTCGCTTTTGGTAGTTAAATGACCTTCATGAGAATAGAATGAACTGTGTGTCAAAACCCAATATAGAAGGTTACAGAGTAAACTGAAGCATTCACCAAGAGCTCTATAGTCCATACAGTGGGTACAAGATACAGGGCTAAGTATGAAGCATTACAAACATGTGCATGAAAGTGAAAAATAGAGATTTGTGAAGTTGGAATGGAGAAATTGAGTTACAAAGCTTCAAATAGAGTTAAAGAGTGAGTAACTTGGGACTTTATAGTACCCAAATTGGACTTTAAGTCACAAACAGAATAACATGAGAAGGCTAGTTTCACTACAACTTCCTCAAATGCCACAGGTATATTAACCAAGTCTAGTCAAGTTTTTTGGGAAGCCAGAAGTTTGATGGAAAATAATATTAACTTCCCATGTTTCATGTATTTTCATTAGAAGCATCAAGCATGTATAAAAAATCACAAATACAATTACAGGTCAAATAACAATTTAGAAAATTTTGCAGATAGTTGGAGTTGGGACTTAAAATTGATTGCAGAAAGCTCGAGAAAGGGTGTGCTTAATGCAGACAGTTTGTGGACATAATGTTTTTATTTTCCCGAAAATTCGAAGGTACCATCTCTTGAAAATTTATGGAAGGAGAGGGAATGAATCTCAAAATTATGTTGACAGGTGGTCTGTCTAATTTAAGGACAACAGGTAGAAAATTACCCAGCACAATAAACAGAAAATTCAAACTAAGAGTCTTTGTTAAGTGTGAAAAGAAGTGAGAGGTAAAAACCAACACCTATTGGTGCTTTATAATTTAAAAATATGTCACTGTTAATTAATATGCCATTAGCTATCCTATTTGTAAAATAGAGGCCTAGATCAGTGAAGAAAACAAGAAGCAAGTGATGAAGTAATTGTGTCTGGCACAGCTATGTGAGGACAATAGATAAACCTTATGGCAATACTTCAAGCTTATAAAGTTAAACAATACGTGAACATGAACAAAAATCTGTAAAGTTTAAGGTACCTGTGGCCATATACTCGGGAGCTGCATACCCATAGGTTCCCATGACTCTTGTAGAGACATGGCTATTTTCACCTGTTGGACCATCCTTGGCCAACCCAAAGTCGGAGAGTTTTGCATTAAATTTCTGCCATTTACAATGAAAAGTGGGTTAGAGCATGTCCAACTGAATTCTCTAGATGCCTTAAAATTAGAAGAATTGAAAATTTTTTAACATACAGAATCCAACAGGATATTAGAAGTTTTGAAGTCTCGATAAATGACTTTTGCTTCATCACTGTGAAGGAATGCTAGACCCTTAGCAGCACCAAGTGCAATCTTCATACGGTAGTTCCAAGAAAGTGGTTGAATGTAAGAAGCCCCTGTTCCAAGATCTTTAAAATTCTAGATTATGATTTTAACAGAAAAGTTCAAGGTCTTAACAATAGATAAACAATGAGTACATTAAAATAGTGAGAGTAAATAAAGGAGAAGGATTTTAATAACTCACTCCTAAACAGATGATTCTCCAAGCTACCCCGAGGCATGAATTCATACACCAAAAGCCGTTGGTCATCCTCTAAGCAGTAACCGATCAATTTCACCAGATTAGGATGATAAAGCTGCCCCAGGTAGTTGATTTCTGCCTACAGTTGAAGAGGATCCACAAAATTAATCAATGGTAACTCCTGAAGATATAATGTGCAACACCATCTATATAAAATTTAAATAAATAAAAAAACCTACCTAAAGCAAGAATGGTTGAAGACTTCCTATGAATTTATTGCATCGTTGAAAAGAAGCTCATCGAATCCCTTACAAGTTTTTAAACCATAACATTCCAATACTAATAAATTTCTAAAACACTTGGCTCTACCCTACTACCCGACTCATATGAAATACAACTAAGATTCAACACAAAAAGGCTTAGATGATTCTCAAAAAAACAAAAAAAGGCTTAGATAGGTATCAAGAAAATGCAAACAAGCCAAAGAAAAGTAGAAGTAACACTCACCAACCATTCCTTGTGACCCTGGAGACCTTCTTGGTTAAGCCTCTTCACAGCAATAACTATGCCAGTCCCAGGCTTGGCAGCTGTAAATGAATGCTCATCAATCCATCCCTTGAAGACAGAACCAAAACCACCTTCACCTAATACACTGTCAGGACGGAAATTCCTGGTGGCTGTTTTGAGATTGTTAAAGGTGAAACTTTTCAAATTGGAGGACTGCAAGATCTCGCCCTCTGTCCGAGGAGTTGAAGGCACCGAAACAGATGAGATTTTGCTGTTTGAACAGCTCAAATCATTCCCAATTTTTTGACCACATGTTGAACTCACCCCTGCAAACATCAATATCATGTGACAAGTAAATTACGGCATAGAATTGAGAGATCTTCTTACAAACTTATCAACTTGTATATGGTAAAACTAAAAGAAGTAGGGGAAAACCCCATTTTTTCTCTTCAAATTCATTCAGTACAGAAACAGTAAGCCTCTATGGGTTGCCAAATATAACCACAGAAAAGAGCAAATAAAGCCCATATCAATAAATCTATATGACAAATTGACAATGTTATAAGGTAGAAACTTTAGCTGATTTAGTTTTCTCAAGCTCCAATGCAGCCAAAATCTATTGATTCAAAAAAATAATAATAATAACAATAATAAAAACTTTTGTTATCCTAAACAACTTTACCAACCGAAAGGAACAAACTGCAAAACAAGTGTGGGGTGTTTGTGTGTGTGAGAGAGAGACAGAGAAAATTCTCAAGCAAACACCTTCTAACCATTTATTTGGTTTTCCAAGAAAGTATATACCCAGAAATGAAATCCAGCTTTTGAATTTAAGGTTTTTGTTGTCATCAATATTACTAGGAGAAAACAATTGCAGCCTCACCTGAATCAAGCCAACTATGTAGCTTGGACAGCAAACGATTACATAAGTTCTTTTTTTTTTTTCAATCAACAATCACATAAAGATTTAGAATTAAGATTCATAAACCAGTCAAAAAGAACAAAAATTTTCATATAGACCCAGATGGAGAACCAAACAAAGCATCAATGTTCAGCCACAGAGAAAACAAAACAAAGATCCATCCCAATGAAACTTATCAGAAACTATTCAAAAAAGAAAGCAGGGTAGAGATGCTCTATTGCATGTTTCAACAATCAAAAGCCGCAACTTCTTAGCAGAGAACAGGTGAAAGAATTAGATGAGTGAGGTACGTACTGAAGCAGCAAGCTAGCATACCATTGTGAAGAGGACTCTCAGCTTTGATTTTAACACTAAAGCACGAACCCATGAATTAAAATTTGAAAAAAGCTTCACTGTCTCTCAGAATCGGTATATCCTCTCCAAAGGACACAGTGCAGCTTTGTTTTGAGTAGTTTACGCAGACATAGCAACAGCTTTGGTGGTGGGAAATAGAAAAATGTGGGTGAAAAGTGTGAACAACTTGCAGCAGGAAAAGTCAAACCAACTAATAAGCCTTTCAAACTCAAACAAATAAAATGGGCATAGAAGAATTATACAACAAATTTTGCTTTATAAAGCATGGTAAGTTAAAAGTTACACTAATCATTTTTATTGTCATTTCACTTTTTAATCCTTTTTTCTTTTCCAAAATAAAGAATACTTGAGACATAATTATTTTCAAAATCTTTTTCATAACTACTAAAATAACATTGTGTTCTTTTAAATTCATTAATCAAGTTTATTTTTATTACATACTAAAATCAATCTTAAAAAAGCCGAGGTAATGTATTCCTTTAAGACATCCATTAAATTTTTATTTTAAGAAATTTGTTTATTAAAAATTTAAAAACTATCATAAAGTTTAGTCACTTTTTCATTTTTTTTTATTAAAAAACTTTCTAAAATGGTTTATTAAATGCTTGAGAGCATACATTAGTAAAATTCATCGTAAAATTACATCTCAAAATATAATTGAGAAAAAATATTATAAAAATAGTTATTCCCTTGTTTCAAGACAAGTATTTTTAGTAGGATTTTACTGACTTATACTCTTAAGGTATATATTAATAAACTATTTAGAGAAAACTTTTTGACAATATTTTTAATTTTTTTCTAAAATTGATAATTAATATATACCCAAAGCGTTTATATTAAACTAAACAGACCTTTTAAGTAAAGGATTTGAATCAGTGGTGGCTATTGAAACGTGTTATAATCCCTTGCTTTAGTTTTTTATAATTGAAAAGGTGAAAGGTAAAAGATGAAAAGGAATTTATATAGCACAAGCCAAGAAATCGAAGCTTCTCTGCCGTCTCCATTAGACACGTCACCACCTGCTTCAGAATTGAAATGTTAATAGAAAAATAAATGTGAACCACATGCATGCAACTGCTATAAAAGTCAAACTAACCAAGCCCGTGAGAGTTAAACAAAAAACAAAAAAAAAAAACAGGTACTCCCAAGTGTGAAAGCAAAGGCTTCTTTTTTTTCTTTTTCTTTTTTTTCTTTTTTTTGCGTGAGGTGTAGCTGTCACTTATTAACATGCATGACCGCCAAGTTGAGTAGAAAATTGAAAAGAAAAGAAAAACCCCAAGATTCTAGAGATATATAGCAGAGCAGCGTAATGGAAAAGCAGTGAAAACCTTGGACTTATCTTTGCGTATGTTTTCTCGGAAAGTTCTTATTTTTAGAACATCGAGATGGACTAACGTGAAGAGTCTGACTTATCAACTTTTAGGTGACTTTAACATGCAAGTGAGAAGAGAGAGAGAGAGAAAAAGGCCAGGGGGGAAGGAAGAGGTTGGGAAAATGGCAATGATGGTTGGAGCTTTATCCATTTTCTTGTTGGCTTTGCTATGATCTTCCATGCAAATGGCAACTATAAGTCATCACCCTTGTTGGTCTTCGGCTGTTTGATTACTGCATGTTGCTTGTTGAGATTTACCTTTTTAGGTCTCATTTAAGTAAAAGAAAAAAGGTTATCAAAAAGATTACCAAAAGAGATAAAAAAAAAAATTACTAAAAAACTGTTAAAACCTTAAGATTAGGCTTAAGGTTAACTTTTTTTTTTTGGGGGGGATAAAATACTGTTTATTAAACACAAATTATCATATAAATTACATTTTAAAATGTAAAACCGTATAAAATAGTTTGCCGGCACCATATTTAACTCAAATAACTTATTTGTTCATGTAAAGCCACGTTTAGATAAGTACAATTGTACTATAGTCAACATTCAACAAATAAGCTTGAATCATGAAAAAGAAAACAAAAACACTACTACAAACGCACGCTGGCTTAGATGGGCGATGATTTTATTTTAGTCAAAATGGCTTTATTTAGATTTCTCTCTAATAAAGGTGTAAAAGGCTTGCATTTAAAAAAAAAAAAAAAAAAATCATGCCATCCAAATTGCAGTCTATCATCTTCAGAATTTCCATTTAGCTTAAAAACTAAAAAAGAAAATTTTGAAGAACAAAATAATATGTCGTTAAATGTCATCGAATCGGACCACGTTGGGTTCAGTCAAATCAATGAATTTTTTTTTCTTTTTTTATTATGCATTCAATTATAAATTTATGATTGTAGTTTGTGGGTGGGAAGGTTCGAATTCTGTGTCGAAATCATAAAGGGAAATCCTCGTCACACGGTGCCACCAAATCTATCCAGACGGTGGACTTTTAAGGAGCACTGAAGGATGGTTTCCTATACTTGTGATTATAAGATTCATTCACGCGTACCATCATCATTTTGTTCGGTACTCTTTTGCATCAATAGCATCCGTGTCTTACTACTATACTGATGATCTAGAACAAATCAGCCTATAATTAATTCATTATAAATAACCCCCACATGTCAATCAATCATTTATCTTGGCAAAAATCATAGGACGGCCATAAAAAAAAAAAAAAAATTTATAAACATCGCTACTTTTATGTTGATGTAGCAAATTGTGAGTAGTAAAAAAAAAATTGTGAGTCTATAATGACAAATAATCAGTTAAAACATGATAATATGATAGTTATCGTAAAAAAACAAGTAGGAAATTTTTTTAAGAAACAAACATACACACAAGGGAGAGGGAAAGGTGTTCTAACATAAAGATAAATCACAACTTCACTCCAAAGACATGGTAACATTTAAGGGAAGGTGAGACAAGTTATACTATACACAACACACTCTCTTAAGCAGTGTAGTCGATATCGTATCGATATTGGCCGGTATGTACTGTACCGATATATATACCGGTCTCAAAACACCAATGTTTCATACCAGTTTAAATACTGGCCGATTTCGGGCAACACCGGCCAGTATAGAAAAAAAACCTTTTTTTTTTTTTTTTAGTTTTGTAATTTTTGAATTTTTGTTAAGGCAAAATGATAACTTATTTGCATTAACTTATTAGTTGTTTTCTTATGCAATGAACAATTAAGTTTTCTATTTTTTATATTGTGTTTTTTTTTTTTTTAATTGATGCTAAAGTCTAAAACCATGAATAATTTGTTCTTAATTGAGGTAATGTTTTATGGTAACCTTTTATATTTATTAATATATATATATATATAAAATAACAGTAAATCCGAAATGGTACATCGGTATTAACCGATACCGAAATAGATTATTCCACTAGTCAAACCGGTACAGCCTCTAATACGAGATTGACTACCTTGCTCTTAAGTAATGTGAGACAATTACCTTCTTCTTTTTTTTGAGAAACAAACACACAACTTTCAATAGGAAAATATTAGGACCATAAACAACCACACAACTTTTGTCATAATTTGTCACGTGGTAAGTTGTGTTGTGATAAGTGGTACAAGCGTGAGAACCCATATGAATCTACAATTTTTTCTTCACCGTTTACAACTTACCATATAACAAATTATGGCAAAAATTGTGTGATTGTTTGTAATCCTTGCATTGCTCATTTCAACTTACCACATAACAAAATTGTGGCAAAAATTATATGATTGTTTGTGGTCTTTGTATTGCTCATTTCAATATATAGCATTCGACTCCCAGTAATTACTTTTTATAATTAGTTCAAAATACTGGTTACTTTATAACATAAATGAGATTCCAACTTCAAAAGTAGATCTTATATTTGATGATAAGGAAATTTATCAATCGACTAACATGAGTTAATTGGAAACCAAACAAACAAAAACAAAAACAAACAATATTTTGATTGTTTCCACAAATATATAATATATGCTCTCTCGAAACCTTTTTAACTAGTCAAAGAAAATAGTCTTTTACTGTGACTATAGAGCAAATGCAAGCCTCCCGGTTTGGTATCCAATGAGGTCTATCTCACATTCACCGTATCCCAAGACCAAGACCCCTACAATTATAATATTGGTCCCCCTTCTTATCTTCACACACTCAATCACAGACACGTAACTCTACCAACGGAGACTGTCAATCAGGTAAGACCGCAACATAGGCCCATCTCACTCCCAAATATTTTAGATAGAAAAATAATATATTTACAATATTTTCATAATCTTTTTACAACAAATTTTAAATGATAAGTTATTATTGATTATTATTATTAAAATAAAAAAATAATTTTAGTGTTAAATTTAAATTTAAACTAATAACAACCACTTACCTATAATTTATTATAAAATTATTGTGTATTTAGCCCTTTTCTTTCAGACAATTGTAATTTTCATTACACAACCTATGTCAGTATTTCGCCAACATCGACAACTAGCATGTGCTGCAAGCTGTCCTATACAAGCTACAAAGGTTAACAATTGCGCCAGGCATGACGAAAGCAATCCGAAATTATATTAATTTGTTGAACAACTTTAAGGTAAAATAATAAATAACGTCAAATGCATAATTTTCTAACCCTGAAATCCAACCATGACCCGACTGTAACAAGTCACAATCTTTCCTTGCATAGGCAAAAATAGTTTAGCCTATTCTCATCATATCTTTCATAAACAAAAAAAAAAAAAGTCATTTTAACACATTAAATACTTATTTTATTATTTTAACACATCATTTTATAATTTACTATTTATCACATCTTCTATTCTTTGATTCTAAACATTAAAATAATATATACATACATTAAAATAATATTTAACTAAAATTGTCACAAAATCCACAACAATCGTAGACCCACCTTCAACAACACCTCTACCAAGCACCACCTTTAACCACCAAACACAATAACCGGCCGAACCCATCGATCACAACAAACAAAACCACCTGCCAAACCCACAAAGCCAAACTCATTATCGGCTAAACCCACTTTCCAGATCACACCGCCAAGCACCACCTTCAACCACCAAATCCACCAACCACTAGCCGTTGTTAAAACCCATCTACCACCATCGATGAACCCAAGAGAGAGGCAACACCACTGCCACAACCAGCCTGCTAGCAACACCACCACCATCACCACCCCCAGCCCACCTGTAACCACCACCACCCAAAACTTCTAAATTAAAGCCCCAAATCAACTCAAAACCCAAAAAAAAAATACAAAAATACAAAAAAAAAATGTTGAGATGAACCTGCTGCTGGGCAAGAGCCAACTTGGTGAGATTGGCTTCGGGGCATGATCTACCACTACTGGTGAGATCGGCCTCAAGTTGAGCAATGGCGCCCGATGCGAGTCATGGCTAGGCGACGGATTGGTGAAGTCTGCTACTCGGTGAGATCGGCAATAGATGAGGACGGCGGTGTGCTCTAGAAAAAGGAAGAGAGGAGAAGCTAAGACTTAAGAGTGAGAATGAACAAGGAAGAGAGACTCAGTGCAGATGGGAAAGAGAAAAGACAGGTGAGAGAGGAGAGAGAAAAGTAAGAATAAAATAATATTAAAAACTTATACCACATTCGTCCGTACCGTGCCAAACATAACAGCGTACTGTAGCATGTCTCATATTTTTTTGGCATTTAACACACCTCATAAAAGTTTGTTTTTGGTATTTGGTGTGTCAAATGCCAAATATTTGACATTTGGCACATCTTCTATGAATGCTCTTATTATGAACGGGTTGAGTTCAACTTTAGACAAAATTTATTTATACTCATTTGTTTAAAAAACAAGTCAATAGATTCATATTTATTTAAACTTGAGACCGAATGGTATAGATTTATATTTATATTTTCATATGTATATTTGTCTAAAAATATATTTATTTAAACTTGAAACTGAATGGCATGAGTTTGTCAATAGATTCATATGATATTAATTTATTATTTTGTAACTTATTGGTAATATAAACAATTTATTTGGAATAAAATTTAATAAAATTGTACAGAGATAAAACATTTTAGTAATGGTTTAATTCACAATATATAATAAAATAGTAAGTTAATCAACTAGTTTGTGAACAAGCTCGAGCTTGCTTGATAAGAAAATGAGTCAAACTTGAAAATAAAATCTTATTTAGTAATGAGCTCGAGCTCAGCTTGTTTTTGAAAGAAAAAATGAACAAACTTGTATTTTTAATACTCGGCTCATCTCAGCTCGTTTTGCAGCCCTAGGCAAAAATAGGTTTTATTTCGCAAACTATAACTCGCATATCATGTTTTTATTTTATTTATTATTTATGACGTGGAACTTCATCAAGGGTCTTTTGAAATCACTCCTGAGCAGTAAACCACAGATAAACAATTTCATCTTTCAAAACTGTGTTAGGTAATCCAAGAGAATTAGTAGAGATTGAATCAAGGATGTCTATGTCTAGAGTTCATCTCAAGTCTCCAACCAATAGGCTGCACAGTAACGGCTAAAACGTGTAGAGAATGTTACCGCGACAAGTCCAACACGTGCGAAAGACAAATTTTCAGTTTGGTAGCGGACAACTAGAATAATTCACAGAAGTCCTATTCATGCAGCGTTACCAACCGAACACTGTTAATACGACCAGGAACCTGGTTTTGTTGTTAAGGCCACGCTGAAGTCGACAGGCACATCGCACATGTGGTGGTTAGCTCTCAAAGTCCGCATAGGTGGCGTCGCAATTAACGACTGGATTTTACAGAATTGGACAACTCTTTTAAAAGTATAAACAGCTGATAACGACCTGACATAACCTATAGCTATAAAGGAAATCGCTATGCATAACTACCCCTTCTTTTTTTGGTAAAGGTCATAATATGCTAACTTGCTAAGCCATTTCACAAATCACAGATTCACAGTCCACCTAAACAAATGGTGAATTGTGAAATTTACTGGGTCAGAAACATTATTGAGGGCCTCTCTTACCTCTTCGTGTCTATTTAAAAAATTTAGTTTTGAAACTGAAAATTTTTTACTAAAAATATTGAAGATAAACTAAAAAATAGCTGAAATAATACAGTAACACTTATAAATAGTACAAAAAAAATACAACTCATAAATAGTAACAAAAATAAACCGAACAATATAAAATACTAACTTTTTAAACCAATACCAAACACACACTTCATCTTAAAATACTTAAAAAATCGCATATGATATTTCCAAAGAAAGTCATTCTTGTGCACCAGCTTAGTTAAAGGAGGGCGAATATAAAAAACAATGTTACCGATAAAACATTTTTCACAACTTCTTATTGAATATTTTTTATTATTTATTTTTTTCCCAAGGTGAGACAACTTTTATGGTATACTAATCATAAGTCATAACCATCTTAATAGAAGTTTTTAAAAAATGTATAGAAATTTTTGAATCACTATTTTTACTGGAATATAAAATGCAGAGTATAGTCTTTATGCGCAACATTTGAGCCCAGTAAAAAGTTGATAGAGCTAGCCCACCCAAAGTGAAAACTTTATAACATTCTAATTCTTGACCTTCCGCAAAGATTCAAATAGAAGCATGCAACTAAAACACAAATGCATGTTGGGAATGAAGCTACTGGATATAATAAACAGGATTTGAAAGGCAAAAAGAACGTAATACTCGGTAGTACTTATTAATACATAAAATCCAGTTCCAGTCAGGGATGCTGATTTGAAAGCAAAACGAAACTTATTATCTCAAGAAGTAAAATTGTATCCCATGGCTTCTATAGATCCACAAATGAAAGCTCGAAGGTCACACCTACTCACACCCGGTAAATAGCTTAGGAACTTTTCTTAACCTCAGCAGACTTGATAATGTCAATGAACTCCGGCTGAAGATAGCACAGTGGGTAATAAAAAATTAGCTCATGAGAAAGTAGAGACTTTTGAAAGATTAAATATATTAAGCAAGCAACAAAGTCATTACCTTTAAAGAAGCTCCCCCAACCAAAAAGCCATCAACATCAGGCTGAGCTGCCAATTCCTTAGAGTTTGCACCATTCACAGAACCTGAAACAGGTATATCCAATTAAGGTAATGAAACAACAAAGAAAAAACTGGAAAGAATAGATTTTAAAACACCTTTAAATATACTATTCCATTTATACTTGCAATCACTAATCCTTCAACAAAACAGGAATCCAACTAAGTAAAAACCCGCACGTTCAAGCCAACAAGAACATTGACAAAACCAGAAACTATAAAATATAGAAAATCTGAACTCTATAGCAGTGTTGGTAAAGGTGCAGATTCATGAGGCCATTTCAATCTTGGCCTCAGTCACAACTAAAATTATTGCCACAAGAATCAAGAATGACTTGTTAACACAACCATGTAATCCACTACTCATTGCCACCCCATTATTAAAAAATGATAAGACCTCTCCTTAACAATATTGTCAGACTAAATTGGTGGCAATTGGTCTATGAAGATACCAAAGGATTAAAGGCATCTATGGTTTCTAATATATCATATCAATGGAATATAGAATTCTCATCTGTTTTATATGGTCAAGAGGAAAACAATAAAGATTGATACTTCAATACAACACACAGATCAGATTTTTAACAAAGCCAAAGTGTCAACAGAAAATAAATCTTTTTCCCTTTATCAATGGGAAACCAAAAAGAGAAAGGAAATGGAGGGTGCTCCTTCAGGTGTTGATCAAAGTTGAAAGATTGGAAAATGCAGCAAAAACCAGTCCTACCAAGGCTCAAAATTTGCGCAAGATGAGCCTGCCTTGGTAAAAGCTAAACTCAAGCCCTTTTTTTTTTCTTTTTTTTTTTTTTATTGGTGGTTAGACATGCACACAATGGGTCTTGAACCCACAACCTCATCCTCCCCCTAGAACTTATAAGGAGAGGAGGTACCAGTCAAGTTAGAGCTTATTTACTAGTCACACAATTCATAAGCCAATACGATTGACTTATCTTCAAAATTGATATAAGAACTGAATGATATAAGGACAAAGACAACAGTAGGATGAGGGACAGAACAAATGAAGAGACCTCCATAAATAATTCGTATTGTAGCAGCAACTTCAGGACTGATGTTCGCATGAAACCATTTCCTTAATTCAAAATGTACCTGCACATATTCAGAATCCTTGTGTCAGAAAACTAAATGTTCAGAAATTAAGGCAACTTGATGCAACAAGATCTGTCCCACAGTACTACTAAAGAATAAAATTGTCATATGACAAAAAAGTGTAATATATACATGGGAGACACCATGGGAGTTGTTTACATTTGACAGTTATAAAGGATTAATCATTAAGCATCTGGGGGAATTATATAACCATGCAACTGGCTAATAATTACGGTATTCTGGATCAACATTTCATTGGATTGTCAAAGTTCATGAAAGCAACACCTCCACGCATACATGTTTCAGATGCAATCTCTCTCTCTCACGCACACGTAACACTCAAACAAACATAAATCTCATTCTTTGATTGGTAAGCGTACACACACACCCAGCGGTGTTTTGAGGGCGGAGGTACCATTAGAGCTAGAGCTCATTGGCCCCCTCCCCCATAAATCCAATTAGTCATTCTAATTCAAACCAAAGAATATCCATTGACATTGGTATCTTCAAGGTTCAATCCTATTGCTTCATATGCATGTGCAAAAACTTCTCCAGGATATATAAACAACTCTGCCAACAAGGCTGGAAAGGAAGAGTTGAAAAAACGGGAAATAGCTGAATATTTCACTTAAGAAAAAAAAAAGTATTTTTTCCAAATGTAGATCAAGCACCTAAACAGTCTTCTAGCAAAAAAGGTCAACTTCACTATTACAATACCAAAGGAACACCTCAAAGCTAAATGTGAAGATAAGTGACAAAAGATTTAATTTAATGAAAACAAGAGATGAATGCCTTAAAACAAGAGATGAAGCCTTACTTCCTGAGCTTGGGCTGGACTTGCCACCTTTCCAGTACCAATAGCCCACACAGGCTCATAGGCCAGAACAACATTGGCCCAATTTGAAACTCGTTCTGCAAGAGAAATCACACCAGAGACCATCATATAAAAATAAAAATCAATGTGAATATCTAAGCATACTAAATATGCTTAACACTTTGCACATTATTCATCACAAGCATTTAACAATAAAGCCCTTGCAAGGAAAACATGCAACCAGGATAAGGGAGAAAAAAACATTGGTTATTGTTTTGAAAAACTTTTTTTCCCTTCTCTTATAATCTCCCATGAAAAAGCAGATTCCCTTATAGTTGCCAAAAGAAAATACCGTTTTTCAATTATTGTATATATCATTTCTGCAGCCCGATGTTTAAAAAGAAAATAAGGCGCATTAATCAAGAAAACTTTGAACCCAACAAAATAAATAAATTCCTGACTCATAGAATAATAAAGAAACTTTGAACCCAACAAAATGTCATAAATAGAAAAACATAGGGAATAGTGAACTATGTGCCTGAAATTGCTTTGGTTTGTGCAGCAACAACTTCCACAGTAGTTCCAGATTCTCGCTGCTCAAGAGTCTCTCCAACACAAGCAATCACCTTCAAACCTTTTGAAAGAGCATATGCAACCTTCTCTCCAACAAACTGAAATAGAAAGCATGGAGAACGGGAATTATAACTTAATAGGAACCTTAATAAATAAAAATAAAACGAAGCACTCATGAAGCAGTAGTCAATGATAAATCAAATGCAATGACTAAAACTTAAGAAGTTATGGGTCATTAAAAAACAGCTTACCTCATTACTCTCATTTAAGATTAGTCTCCTCTCAGAATGACCAAGAATAACCCAAGGAATGTCCAAATTGACAAGCATCTCTGCACTGCATTGAGATAATAAATCTTTACATATTTACCAACAATGAAATACTCAATACCATTAAATAAATTACACAAAAAGTAAATTACTTATATTAATTTACATAGAAATTCTTCCCCTAAGTAGTTACATAATTATTAAATGCTTATCAAAATAGAAAAGAAATATATTAAATTAAAGAATGCAACACCACAAATTGCATAACAAGGTTGAAACATTTCAAAATACAATTCAGGACTGCAATGAGATGGGACTAGATCACAACATACCTAACCTCCCCTGTAAAAGCACCTCCTTTTTTGACCCAACAATTTTGTGCCGCAACATGGAAATCAGGCCTCAACAAATTTTTTACCAGTGGAAGAAACACGAATGGAGGGCTTACCACAACCTCTGCAAGAACAGGTTTTCAATGCATTAACCAACCAATGGACCAAATGTAGTTACTTTCCATAATAAAGTAAGAATGTAGAAATTATTTCTCCCATAAAAATATTAATATTATTTGAAAATCTGAAGCACAATAACTGGATTGATTTCTAAAATCAAAAGGTGGCAGTTTGTTTTAAACTAACATAATTTTGAAATCTCACCCCATTAGCTGTTTCTTTTTCTTTCTTTATTTTGGGATGGTAAAGTGACTCATGCACACTATGAGATTGAACCATAGTTTTGGGTGGGTGGGGGGGGGGGGGGGGGGGGGGACATTGCTCAGTTTTGAACTTAAGGGGGACACTGCAATTGCACCATAGTTAGGGAGAAAGTGCAAATAACCCATGATAATACTAAGCCAAAGTGTGTAAAAATTATTTTAAATCCTGCATCTAGCCTATAAAACCTTGAGAAAAGGTCACATATTACCAAAAACAATTAAGGGGAAACGGAAACTTGTATTACAACCTGTTTCTCTATTAAATACCAAGTGGGTTTGAGGGGCCTAACAATACTCAAAGGAAAATGCTAAAACTACAACCAATATTACTACAAAAGGCTTACAAATTGAACGTGATTGGTGCCACTTCAACAACATAATATATAAATGTCCAAATAATTTTTTTGTGATTGGTGACGCATCAGATTGTAAGGCTTATATAGTAACATATTTAGTATCCATAGCATTACTCATTTCCAAATTTCATTTCACCTAATGTTCTCAAGCATCCGACAAACTCTAAAACAACAACAACAACCAGCCTTAATTTAGTTAGGGTCGGACGCGTGTATTCTTTTCCTTCATTTTATTCTATCTAAAGTCATATTCTCCGTTACTCTTTTTTTTTTAATTACTTTTACTAATGTAATTTTGGCTCTTCCTAAAATTAAAACTGCATGAAAAGACGCACAGTACTATCAGGAATAGAAGCACTTAAACGGCAATACAACATAACAGTTACCATGCAATTCACTTACCCACAACATCTGAGGGAGGCACTTGGCCTTCATTAAGTGTATACACTATCTTCTTCACCTCTTCAGTGGTTCCATTCTGCATTCACATAATCACATTCAATTTATACAAATCAATCTATTCATTCATACAATCCAAAACTCTATGTGTGTGAATTTATTACAAAGAATCAAAGATAAATAAACAAAATAACACTCTCTCCGTCCAATTTAAATAACAAAATAACTGATTCGCTAATGGCGAATAAGAAAAACGATCGACCATGAATAACAGATCCAAAATATTCATTTAGTTTCTGAGAAAAGACAATCGCAATTTTTTTTTTCTCTAATTAACAAAACATAGAAATAAACTTTTAACTTCCCTTACTGTCTTAAATTTTCTCGGCAACCAAACAGAGCAGAAATCGAATAGTAAGCGACTAAATAAAAACATGAAGACAAAAGATTTTGGATCGGAGACTCACGCATTTCCAGTTTCCACCGACGAAGAACTTCCTGGCCATTTTTTCTCGCGTTAATCGAAAACTTCACAAAAGTCGCAGAGAGAGTGGGTTTTGGAGTTTTGGGACTTCTGGTTTCGGTGAGGTTTTGAGATATTTACGTGGTTTTTCTATGGTTATTACTGGGAACAAGAATATTTGTGGATCTCTGTGAAGGTGTGAAATTACCGATAAGCCCTCAGTCTTGGAATATGCTCCAAGCATCAGGCATCTATTGGCTATTTGAGATCAGACAGGTGGGTAGTTTGGTCAATGTGAGTAAAATAAAAGTTTTTTTTTTTTTTCCTTTTTTAGTTTTATTGGTTTTTGAATTCTGTGACTGCTTTTGACTGTTAGAGCTCACGGAGTACTTATGGCCCACGGGTTTTTGCGTCACACAACAAGTGGGTGGTGAGTGGTGATTATCGGATTAGGTGAAAGGCCCAGCCTGAACCGTGCCCTCATCATGCCCGCCTATGGGGCCACTCATGCCTAGGGTTGCACACTTGAACATTTTATTTTATTTTTCTTTAATTTATTTTATGGATACTCTCAACGAGCATGAAGTATAACTACACAAATTTCCTATCCAAAAAAATATATATATATACACAAATTAATATATAACAAATATTTAATGGACAAAGTTTAAAAGGTATGACCCTACTCAATAAAATATATATCATTACGTATTTTAAAAATTTAATTGCTGAATTAATTATTTTTTATGCTTTTAATACATATGTTGAATTTTGTATCAATCGGATATTATTTACTATATGATTTATGAGCATAAAGTTGTGTACATTTAACATACACATTTTTCAAAAAATGTACACAATTCTATGCATTTAATATACATAATTTTCAAATTATATATGAAATTTTGTAGATTCAAACATACACAATTTTGAAGAAATGTATATAAGTCATGCTCATTTTTTTTAATAATGCAGATAATTTTGTACATTCACGGTAGTACACACTTTTCAAATAATGTATATAATTATGTATATTCAATGTATATAAATGTGTCTATTCAATGTTCACATTTTTATAGAGTGTACATATTTATGTACAATCAACATACAAAATTTTTAAATAATGTACACAATTGTACACATTCAATATACATTTTTTAAATAAATGTACACAATTGCATAAATTTAATATACAATTTTATAAAAAAAAAATTACACAATTATATACATATACACCATTTTAAAAAAAATGCACACAATTGTGTACATTCAACATGCACATTTTTTTATTTTAAAAAAAGGAAAAAAAATGCACACGCTTCTTAAATATTGTATGATGGGAGATGATAAAATACAACTCCAATATCGTCTATGAAGGTCAGGACAAGACCAAGAAAGCAAAAGTTGTAAGAACCTCGTCCATAAAAAGCTCGTCCACGCAGGAAGATGCCTGGACGAGCCTTGCATGGCCAAGTTTGACAAAACCGCACAGTCTTGTCCAAAGGAGCGATCAACCTCGTCCGTAAGAAGGTCGTCCATAGAAAAACGACCTCCTTTGGAAGCGAGGTACGCTCAACAGGAGGACCCCTGGACGAGCCCTTGACACTTAGAAAAATTCTTGAGTGTGTACCACAACTCCTTATCAAGCGCCTAACTTCCAGTGATCGTTATATGAGAAAAATGTAACTCCTAAACAGTTGTGGAAGTTGTTCCTGAACCCTTACACCTCCTCAAATCTAGGAGAGGTTACAGTCTAATAACTGTTTCTAAGACACTATATAAACGCTCATTCAGACCAGACAAAGGTACGTATGAACATTTCCTCAAAAGTTGGAACTCCAAAATTTGAAGAGAGAAAAAGTAACTTTGCCATCAGAGGGTTATTGGCTGGCAACCTTGGTCACCTTTGATCGCTGTTCTTTCTTTTTCAAGCCATCAAGACAACCAATAGTCCTTCCAAATTTGAAGCATCCAGCCTACTGATTTTTTTCACATCATCAATTGGCGCCGTCTGTGGAAAAAAACTTGCATTCTTTCATTTGATTGTTTGTTTTCAACTGTTCGTCTTTCCCAAAGAAAAGGCCGAATGGTTCGAACGAGATCAAGGGCTAGCAGCCCAGCCCACCAGCCCAGCCCACCAGGAGAGTAAGGATGCTTAAGGATGCTTTTAGTAATCCCCATCATAACCGTCGGTCAGCGCCTGTCATGGAACTGCCTTCCGTTCAACATATACAGTCCATGGCTGCCGTTATGGCGGAATTGACCCGCCATAATCAAGAATTGAATAGGAAGATCAATTTAAGGAGGCAACACCATGAAGGGTGAGCCCAGAGTCAGGAGGGTAGAGGAGAAAATGTTGAGTTTGAGAATCAGTCAAGGGGTATTGCTTCAAGAAGAATGCCACACTTGGAGAGGGAAATGGACTAGATGAGAAAAGTTATGGATGAAATAAAGGAGAATATGAGGCGGGCGAACCCCGTGGATGACTTAGTTCATTGAATGGACTCCCCTTTCACGGCTTCCATTAATAGTCATTCCCTACCCCGAAGTTCAAAATGTCTTCCTTGGATTCATATGATGGAAATCATGACCCGTGTGATCACATCGCTACTTTCAAAACTACTATGCACCTTCAAGGGGTTCCGGACGAGATTATATGCAGAGCATTCCCTACCACACTTAAGGGACTTGCGCGGATGTAGTTCAGCAAAATACCTCCAAACTCTATAGGCTCATTTAAGGAGTTGAGTAAGTTGTTCGTCAATAATTTTATTGGAGGACAACACCATAAGCGTTCCTCTTCTATTTTGCTAACTATAGAGCAAGGGAAAAATGAGAGTTTGCAGTTCTTCATTACCCGGTTCAATAAAGAAGCCTTGACGATGGATGAAATGGATGACAAGTTGTTGTTGGCCGCCTTCCATAATGGGGTCAACTCTGACTTGTTCATTCATAAGCTCTATGAGCAAAAACCACAGACTATGGCCGAGCTCATCCATTCGGCCCAAAATTTCATGAATGCTGAGGACACGAACATAGCCAAGAAGAGGAAGACGGCAGAGCGTTCGAAAGCAGGTCACCCGCGTCATCCCAATCAAGCTCCTCGTCCCAAGAAGGCTCAGGCAGAAGAAAAAAGGGAAGAGAGGGTGATTAGGCGACTACAATCAAAAGTGAATAACAAAAAGTGAAGTGACAGCCACAGACGTACCTTTAAGACGAAGGTTCCCTAACTTTCCAGTGTAGAGAGGGAATGGGTCCCTATCAACCTTAATAGGGTGTCCAGCCTAAAAGTTAGAGATGAAGAATAACCCCGTCTTCCATCTCCTATCTGAGGTGACTAAGAACTTAATTAGCTTATAATCTCTCCTTTTAGCTATGAACTGATAAAAGCCAAGGGATTGGTTAATCTTAAAGGGCTTATAGCAGAAGAGGAACTCGTCCACAGTAAGAAGACGATCCCTCTCAAACACCTCCCTACATGAAACTTACATAGAGACAATTAGCCTCTATGCATTAGGGCTGAACTGGCATATACCTAAACCTAACCTAGTAAGCAACTCTCTAGCGAAGGCATTAAGAGGTAACCTCAAACCCCCCAAAAGGTAAGCCTCATAAATGCCAACGCCAAAACGGGGTTGACAACACCACTCCCCGCTCACAGGTACCCTGGGATTTAAGTCCTTAGGAAGTTGATACCAAGTCTTAAGGAGGTCTAATTTTATCTCTTCTGTCTTAGAGGCAATCCCAACAGTGCAGCTATAAAC
Organism: Castanopsis chinensis; assembly: GCA_032878915.1. Taxonomy (NCBI): domain Eukaryota; kingdom Viridiplantae; phylum Streptophyta; class Magnoliopsida; order Fagales; family Fagaceae; genus Castanopsis; species Castanopsis chinensis. The sequence goes on from JAVQMG010000126.1 coordinate 27,986,291, forward strand.
TACCTCTTCCTCGTCTTGAGCAGAAGACTAAGGGGCACTTGTACTAGCCTTAGACCCGGAATCAGCCCTCATCCTAAGGCTTTCCTGACATACCTCTAAGGGAAACCTAGGGATGCCAGACGTATATTCGTCCATAGTGTTTCCCCCACTACTGCTATTGCTACTACTATCACTAAACCCAATAAAACTGCTAGGGTCATGACACTCGTCTATGACTTTGTCAACACTATTGCCAGACAAAGAAATGACTATTTCAGACAATTTTTGAGAAAGCTTAAAACCTGAGGACGAGGGTGGGGAAAATACCTGGGTCTAGATGAAGGGAAGCTATGGACACAAGAAACTTTTAGACAAGACGCTAAGACGAGGGATGTCAAAGAAGAAAATTTTAGAAATAGGAAAGGTAGTGGAGGAATTTAACTATTTATAGGTAGCGAATTCCAGTACCCGAAGCGATGTAACCACCCAAAAGGTGACACGTGGCATGTTTCTAAAAAAATGAGTTAACGTGACCAGTCGCCAATTAAATCATGACACGTGGCACACCTACCCACTAACATAAAGGCACACGTCTAAAGAATGACGTCAACTTATACATTCCCTAGACGACCCATGGACAAGGGGGCAATTGATGGGGGATGATAAAATACAGCTCTAATATAGTCCATGAAGGTCGTCCAGGACAAGACCAGGAAAGCAAAAGTTGTAAGAACCTCATCCATAAAAGCTTGTCCACGCAGGAAGATGCCTGGATGAGCCTCGCATGGCCAAGTTTGACAAAACCTCACCGTCTCGTCCAAGGGAGCGATCAACCTCGTTCGTAAGAAGGTCATCCATAGAAGAATGACCTCCTTTGGAAGCGAGGTACGCTCAACAGGAGGACCCCTGGACGAGCCCTTGACACATAGAAAAATTCTTAAGTGTGTACCACAACTCCTTATCAAGCATCTAACTTCTAGTGATTGTTATATGAGAAAAATATAACTCCTAAACAGTTATGGAAGTTATTCCTAAACCCTTACACCTCCTCAAATCTATGGGAGGTTACAAGTCTAATAATTGTTTCTTGGATACTATATAAACGCTCATTCAGACAAAACAAAGGTACGTACGAACATTTCTTAAAAAGTTGGAACTCCAAAATTTGAAGAGAGAAAAACTAACTTTACTATTGGAGGTTATTAGCCGGCGACCCCAGTCACCTTTAATAGCTATTCTTCTTTTTTTCAGACCATCTAGACAGCCAGTAGTCCTTCCAAATTCGAAACATCCAACCTACTGATTTTCTTCGCATCATCACTATACATATTTTTTTTCATTCAACTTACACATAGTTTAAATAATATACATAATTTTGTATGTTTAACGTACACAATTCGACAAGATTATATATAAATTTTATATATTCAACGTATATAATTTTAAATAATGTACACAATTGAGTACATTTATTGTACACATTTTTTAAATAATGTAAAAAAAAATTGTACATTTAAGGTATACATTTTTCAAAGAGTGTACTAAATTCTATGAACTCAAGGTACATAATTGTTTAAAGAATTTTCTAGCCAAACTTTCCAAAAAAAAAATGCTAATTTAATACTTGGCATTATAAAGAGTGTTACAGAATGTTAGATTATTTTGAACACGAGCCCAAAAAAAAAAAAAAGTTCACGATCATGCTATGTAAATACTGTAGGGGTCAAAAACCACCCTTCTCGGGGGACAAAATATGACTCCTTGGAAAGGAGTTTGATTGACAGGAAATTTACTTTTATATATATTAAAAAAAAAAAAAAGGAATTAACAATTTACAAATGGGAACCTCAAGCAATTGATTTCATGAAACTCAGTTTATACAAATTAGGGCTACTGTATTACAAGTAAAAATTTCAACTTCCCGTGGTGTTACATAGCAACAATACTCTTATGTTTTCTTCCTCCTCTTGCTATCTCTTTCTGTATCTTTTTCTCCTCTTCTTTTCCTATTCTTCATCCCCCTTTTCTTGTTATCCTCTCCCTTATATAGGTGTCTTTTTATTCTTATCTCTACAACTATCCTGTTGCCAGTTACATTCTCAATGATATTTTGTTCCCTTTTATTGGTTTCTTCCCCTCCCTTATCCTAGAACTTGACTTTTGGGGGCGTTTGTACTATTCATATTGTCTCTTATGTATTCAATGCGGTAGGGGTTAGGTGAGAATCTCCTTATTAATGTGGAGGTGGAAATTTTCAACCTTCTTGCGTATTCTAAAAGTCTCCCGAGGTATTAGGTACCTTCTAGAAATCATATAAGGATTATCTGTGCATCCCACCTCGGGCATGGTTAGGATTTTTTTAGCTTATTGTCTTCTTCACAAGAACAATCTTCCCAAGTTCCCTTCCTTCTACTCGGTGCTCAGGATGATCTTATTGTCTTTCTTCCTTATTATGCAACCTGTGCATACCCAAAATGTAGTTTGTTGGGCTTAAACTCTATTTGGGCTCACAATCTATTTATATTGTGGGCTTTTGGATTTCCTAAAATAGGTGGTCCTATGCCCGGCAACCCGAATACCCTTATTCTTATTCCTCTTAGAATTGTTTTCCCTATTTTTCCAGAATGATGACCTTTTTTTCTCTATGTTTTCTCTCAAATTTCCAACCCTTTGTATCGAATTTTCCTGTCTTTTTTATAGCTAAGGTTAGTGGAAAGGCTATGATTATTTTCCTAATGAGTGGAAAGAGAGGTCCAATATTGTTTTCTCTAAGTGGATGCTTAGTTGTGAGTAAGAGGTGGTGAGAGTGGCATTGAAACTTGTTCTGCCGTTAGAGGGACTGCCTGGCAACGACACTTCTTAGGTAATGGAAGGAAGTTTCAATACTATTCCTCTTAAGTGGATGTTTAGTTATGAGTGGGAGGTGGTGAGAGTGGCATTAGAACTTGTTCTGCCGTTAGAGGGACTGCTCGGCGGCGGCACTTCCCAGACGATGCCGGGCACTTCGAGTCTCACCTGCCCGTGAAATGTATTCATCAAATGTGATGGGACTTCACTTTGACCGCTTTATTGTAAACGTTTTTATCCCTTGGTCTTGCGCTTTAGATGAGAAACAAAGCTTGCCTGGAATAAGCTCATGGGTCCGATCAATGTAAGGCCCTACACGTGGAGCCATTACAATGGGTTTTTATGAACAAATGAGCTTGAAGTAGGGTAACGCCCTGTACACAACCCATTGGGCTATAAATATACTTGCCCAGCCCAACTTACTTCACGGGGCTTAGTTAGGACTTGCACTTTAGGCCTAGATGGAGACTTTTCCACTTCTCACAAATGGCAAAACTTAGGTATAGTACTTTAGGTTCCCTACTTAAAATTTTGACATCTGTCAAATTTAACATCGAAATAAACAGCGTTAACCAATGGCTTAAATTTTTTTCTTTTTTCCTTCTTCCTTTTTTTTTCTTGTGCTTTGAGAACCCATAACTTCAAATCTCCACCGAGAGAGAGAAAGAATCATAGATCAGAAAAGAGAAAAAGAATCATAGATCAGAAAAGAAGACAGAAAAGAATCATAGATCAGAAAAGATCAGAAAAGAGAACCATAGATCAGAAAAGAAAGAACGATAGATCGGAAACGGTGAAAGAATCATAGTTCAGAAAAGAAAACAAAATCATAGATCAAAAAAGAAAGAACCATAGATCAGAAAAGGAGAAAGGAACAGATACACATACATACACACAGACCGACACAGAGAGAGAGAGAAAGAAAGAATCATAGATCAGAAAAGAAGAAAAAAGAAACAGGAACATATACATACACACCGAGAGAGAGAGAGAGAGAGAGAGAGAGATAGAGATATGAGATATTCTATCTTTTTTTTTTTCTTTTATGGGTTTGGGGTTTGGAAGAGAAGGGTCCATGGTGGTTTGGAAGAGAAAGGTTTTGGGTTTGGAAGAGAAGCCGTTTGCAGTTACAAGGAAAAAGAAAGAAGAAGGAAGAAGGAAATATGGGTTTTGGGTTTGGAAGGGAAGCGTTTGCAGGTACAATGAAGGAAGAAAGAAAAAAAATTAAAAAAAGAAAAGATATTTTAGTTTTAACGCTGTTAATTTGGTTTGTTAAATTGGACAGATGTCAAAATTTTAAATAGGGAACCTAAGGTACTGTACCTAAGTTTTGCCCCCTCGCAAATATGTTAATTTTTCTTAAAAGACAAAAATATCTCAATGACACAAATTAATACCTATTAAATATTTCAATTATATATTGTAAACATATTTTGTATATATTAACAACTTGTGGTTTTTACAAACAAATTTTTTTTATGGTTTGTTTTTTTATTTTTTGGGTGCACCATAGCTCTTTTTATGTTAGAAATGTATAAAAAGCTTCTTTTATCACTATTCTATTGTATGTATTAGAACTTGGGATTCATCCTAATTCTAAGGACATTGTACATTCCACCAACCAAGGCATGAGGGAATGTCTATGTGGTTGGATCTGGATCCTACACGTGCAGTGGTTGTGAGCAGAGGAAGAGGAAAACGTTAGCTACAAAATCCTATCCTTGGCTTGTGCCAAATGCATGATTATCTTGGGAATGAAGTAAGATATGCATTTGACATGGTACTCAAGCACTCACAAAAGGAAGATAGTGATAATCTAAGGCCAGCAATTATGAGAACAACCATTATTCTTGAGTACATGTTGAACCACTTTAGAGACACGTATATCCCATACAGTACTTCTAATGACCCTCTCATTGTCAAAGAGTTTTTCCCCACGTAATGGCAGAGTCACCTACCCACATGCCACAGTGCCATGTTGGCATGTTCTCTCTCGTCCAATCACAAAATAGCACGCCAGTTGTGGAAAGGTCCAAAAATAAGAAAATGATAACTTGACACCTGTATTTGTACTTAGCCATATTCTTCAAATTATAAGAGGAACATGCAGCTGGACTTTTAGGGTAAGAACTCAAGTAGATCTTTTGAGAAGAGAGTAAAAAGTTGATAAGATAAGAAGGTAGAAAACAATGTCTATCTTTTAAAGAATAACACTCTTATTGTAAAAGAGTTACCTCTTCTTTCCATATAATACAAGGATGAACAGAGCATGCTCAAACTGTGGTTTTTCATACATTTCTTAAGGTTTTCCACGTATATCTTGCGTCAACTTTGTATTCTTGTAATAATTTTCTCCTTCTCCATCCTTAGTAATGTCAAAGCTTGTACCTTTGTCACTCATAAGATTTTTCATTTAAATGTACTATTAGATAACTTATTTCACCATCCATATAAGCTCAAATCAAACTTGCATGTATAGACATTTTTTGAATTTTTTTTTGGGTGCTAATTTCATACTTGGCATTATATACAGAATTATAAGTTCAAAATTATTCTAAACACAATACAAAATCGAGCTTATGATCAAGCGATATTAGATGGTAATGTTTTATTTATTTATTTTTTGTTTGCATAAACTCAAACTTGACAAACTTTACAAGTTTATATTAATGATTAATAAATAAATTATAATTTGAGCTTATGTAACTTAATCAATTAAACATATTTTAATTTACGAACTCATACCAACCTTTTTTTTAGAAAGTACTTATACCAACTTAAATTCATTGATAATGTGGTTTTAAAATCATATATAATTAAGCAATCAAAAAAAAATTAAAAATCCGAATTTTGAAATTTCTAACTTTTTAAAATTTTAAATAAAAAAAAAAAAAAATCCGAAATCCCAATATGCTCATATTTTCCCCGCGAACGAAAAACAAAAAAAAACACAAAAGTGAACATTTCCCGCCACAAGAGAGAATAGGGTTCACGGTACAGTCGGTCACAATTTCACAAATCCACTACTCAACCAGTTCCACGGCACTCATTTTCAAATTCACAATCCCTCTATACTCTCAAACCTCATCACACAAATTTCTCTCTTAGCACAAACCCACAGCCACAGCAATGGCCGGCCAATCTGATCCTCAACTCTCACTCTTTTCTGCCGAAGAGGTATCTCTCCCTCTCTCTCTCTCTCTGTACGCTTTTTCACTTTCTTCACATAATTTGAGTTGCTTTTATGATTTTTTTTTTTTTTTGGATCTGATTGGAAAGTTTGTGGTTCAGGTTGAGTTCATAGCGGAGGACGAAATGGTCGAGATCGTCCCCAATCTCCGAATGGATGCTCTCAATTTCGTCTGCGTAATTTTCTTTTTCCAACTTTACCCTTCCCTCTCTCTCCGTACAAAATCAATTGCATACAATCTGTTAATACATGCGAGTGTGGTTTTGGTACAATTGACAGGGAGATTTTGGTCCTTTTTTCCCACAACTAGCTACTCAGGTCCCGCTTTGGCTAGCGGTGGCGTTGAAGAAGAGAGGGAAGTGCACTATTCGACCTCCTCAGTGGATGTCAATCGGTAAGATTTCTCTATTTTTGTGCGTGTGAATGCGCGCTTGCACGCCTAATTTGTTTGTTTGGTATGTGTATAAAACTAAGTTATTGTTGTATGTGAATTTTGGAATTTTGAAGCTAATAATTTTAGATGTTAAATGTAATCATTTAGGAGTGAATCTCTTGCTAAGAGCTATTGGAGATTAGCTAGATAAGTTACAAGAGAAATTTCTTAAGTTAATGACCAAAATACACTGTTAGTAGCTAAACTTTAACCCATGATTGATGTTAGTCGTTTGAAGTTTTAATTGATCGCCTTTAGTCCCTAACAAACTTCAAGTGATCGATTTTAGTTCCTAACAAACTTAAAGTGATTGCTTTTGGTCCCTAATGTGTCAAATGAGGGTGATGATTTGTCACTTTAAAATTCAGGGACTAAATCACTTATGGGCTAAAATTTAAAGACAAACAGTATATTGATGCCAAAAAAGGAGAAGAAATTTCTTGTGAGATGGTGGTTCCTTTGACAATGCTATGACCTTAAATAAATTGGACTGGAGCGTGCCGTTAAAAAAAAATGTGGTATTGGGATTCTATAGAAATAAGTGAAGTTATTATTTTTATAAATGGTGGTAATGGCTTGTGATGTTCTTACTCCTACCAACGATCAGGGGTTTTGCGTTTTGAATTTTGTATCTAGCAATATAAAAATTTTGTAAAATTATCTTAGACCAAGCGGTTATTAATTATGGAATATATCAAAAGAAAGAGATCTTATCTGTCATGATTTTAGTTGTTTCATAGGAGATGGAGAGGACACTTACCTTTGGGGTTAATGAATTGGGGAGGAGTGGATGTATGAATATGTGTTGATCATTGGCAAGAAGGAAATATTTGCCGGATGTGTTTATCTGCACCATAAATGGAAAAATGAAAGTTTGATTCTAATTGGATATGTTTCTGCAATCTGCATTCTATTTTGATTCAAGAGTCATGATTCAGTTTTGGGGAGGGTTTTTGAAAGTGTGGGTTGACAAGGTTTTTAAACTTAAACCATTCATTTATATATATATATATATATATATATATTTATGGTAGGATTATTGGTTTTTAATATATGATTGGAATAGAATTTTGGGATCTACTGTTATACTAGTATATATTATAATGTATTGAATATTTTTTCTACATACATGCTTGTGAATGTAGGGAAAATTCAATGAGAACAAAAAGAATAAATGTTGATAAGAGGTTTTTATGTAAGGCAGAGATATCACAAACCACTAGCTGTTCAGTGTCCCTCCTCAATTTTGTCTTCATATCAATCTTTTCAGTCGATCTAGAGATCCATGTGGTATTAGTGTATTGCCTTCTTCCAATCAACTGCAAGTAGTAATTTAAATTCTATGATTAAGTGCATGGCCTTCGTTTTGAGTGCTTGTTGTCTGCTTTTGTTCAGTGCTTTATATTGTCTAAATGTAGAGCGAAACTTTTACAGCTGTTCCTGCAAAAGTGCTAATTTGATATCCCTCTCGTTCATGTATTTTTGGAATTCCAAATCATTTAGTCAAACATTTTATACTTTATGGTGTGGACTGTGGTTGTTATTCAGGCTGTAACTAGAAAATTATTGATCTTTGTAACACTGAGGAAGCATTTCTTACCATTTCACGCTTTGTGGACTAGAAAAGCTGACACAGGTTTTGGAAGCAGAGCGAGATTCTCAACGAGTGTTTGAGCAACTACCATTCCATTATGTGGAGATCTCAAGACTTCTTTTTGACCAGTAAGTTTTGAAAATATTACATTCTGTATTTATAAATTAACAATACTGATTTCAACTGTAACTTTGTGGATGATAGTGCACGTGATGACATCCCTGATGTATATATGGTGAGTTTAAGTTTCTCATAACCTTGTTTGAATATGCATGAGAGCTTTTGCAAGGACTTTGATATAGATATCTTATATAGGTGAGGTCTCTTATTGAGGACATCAGGGACGTAAGGTTTCATAAAGTTGAGACTAATTTAGAGTCACTTAATGAGCGTGCCTTTGCCTTGAAGGTATACATTTTTATCTCCCTTTGTGAATCTATAGATGCTGCATATTATAATGTGGTATTAAAAGCCTTGTGGATTTTGAGAGATATCTATCTTTGAGAGATACTGAAAAATGAGAGAAATTTATAGAAACAAAAGGGAAAGAGTTTGAACATGTTCCTTTACAAAGTGGAATCTGGTATACATTGGAGAGGATAATGTTCCTTCTATTTGCTTTGCATTGTTACCATCTTAAGTTCATAAACATTTAGAATTTATGATTTCAACCATCTAAAAATTGATTTGTTCAAGTTTGATATTGCAATGAAACCTATATGCGAGTGAGCCATACGACAAGATTTATGTGGTTTGGCAATGTTCACCTGCTGTGTGGGGTTGATCCACTAGTTGATAATCAGGGTTAAAGTTCTCTCACTTTTTATTTTCTCAATACAGGATTAGATGATATAATTACATATAATAACTAATGCTCATAGGAATGGGGGTAATTCCACTTTACAGCTTAAAATATATGGGTTTAGTTGCATAGTCCCCCAACCAAACGTGCCCCCCCCCCCCCTCCCCAACCAAAAAAACCCCAAACCCAAAAACGACTAATATGAGCCATTGATCTCAAAGTAAAGACTCTTGCTCAAGCATCTCCCTTTTATAACAACTATAAGACTGAATGAAATACCTAACTTACCATATGGGTACAATATTAAAACAAATGTGAGTCATTTTTCATGACACTGTATCATATGGTTAAAGCTAATACTTGAAGGGTACTTGATGGAAAACCTCTTTGTTGGGGCCTGTAAAATGTTTGTGTTCTATGATATTTGTACATAGCATGGATGGTTTTTTTTTTTTTGGGTAATTTCCTCTAAAACTAACGAATTTTGTTTGTGAATGTATTTTACCTTATTTTCATTCTTTCCTTTCATCATTTGAGAGAGAGAGAGAGGTGATAATATATCTCTGATGGCATTTCTTTGTTGCGTATTATGCTCCTAATCCTTTTAACTTCAAATTGCAGATTAACAATCTATCTGCTATGGAAGTGAACATAGTTCGTCCATTTGTTGGGAGAGCCCTACAGGCATTTTATAAGCATGATAGTCCAGACTTAATACCAGATCAAGATAGAGTATCTGATAGACGGCCACAAGTAGCTAACAATGCAACAAGAGTATGTTCTTTCTTATCTTGGATTTTTATTCCTTGTTTCTTTGTCCCTGATTTTACCTCTTGGTTGATGCAATTAGCATATCTAATTGTGGCAAAGTGGTTTGCAAGTCTATCACAGTAGAATATTATATCCAATGGACAAAGGGTTTTATGATTTAACTAACACTTTTGTTTTCCAGCGGCATCTGCGGCGATAATGTCATCTTTTCTGATCACCTTCCATCTCAATTGGAAACACTAATTTTGGCAAGCTAGTTTGGAGGTACATTTGTTCTCTTTGGATAAACTTTCCAACAGAGTCTTTGATGGTGCTTTGGTATTTGTTGCCGTGAAATAGCTGTCATCTTTGTGTTAAACCCTTTACATTTGATAGTTTACGTATTTTCTTAATTAGTAATGAAAATTCTGATTCACTTCTCATGGTCCTGCAACCTTTTTTTGTAGTTAATCCAATTAATTGTTCTTAAACATTAATTTTTAATACAACATTGGTGGGCCAAATTACAAATGTCAACCTACATATTAGCAATCAAACACAAGGATGTTTAAATGTTTAGTGGCAATGAAAGTAGTAATTATTCAGTATTCTGAGAGCAATTCTCCCTCCTATCACTTAATAATTGGTTATGTTAATTAAATTTATGATGAAATCCACCATCCATGTGAGAGTAGGGAACGTTGTTCTCGAAGTATTGAATAATTTTTCCAATGAAAGGAATGATAGATTAAGTGTGAGTTTGGGAAGTGCGTTTTGCGTGTTTTCCAGCGGTTAAGTTTTTTTAGTGGGTCTTGTGCATTGTTCACGAGACTCATAAGCATTTTTTTCAACAAAAATAACTTTAAAGCTAGGTTCTACGACACTATTTACATATTTAAAAATTATTTTGCTACAGTGTTTTCAGCTTTCAGCAATAAATGGTATTTATACAAATCCTAAGGAAAAACAAATACATTAATTAAAAGTTATGTATGTCACCAATTGATGCCAAGATAAAGGTCACCTTGGATGGCTTGGAAAGGTGCAATGAAGACCAATGCACAAAAGTAGGGAGTGATCAAATTTAGTTGAAGGCTTCACAAGGGAAAACCAGCATGACGGTTGAGATGGCAACTGGACTTTATTTTTGGGTCCAAATGGTAGAACATTTGATATTTATTTGAAAAATCAGTTATAACATTGATCCTCATCTAAAATTGGTTATAACCAATCTGGAGGACCCTCAATCCACACAAAAAAGTTTTTACAGCTTGATTGCTAAGGATTTTGTGATATGGTTTAGGTAGAATTAAAGGATCCGGCCGATGGCCTTACAGTTAGCGCTCTTTCCCCTCCCCTTGTCACAGGTTTGTTGTGGGTTCAGTTCTGCCTCCCACCCTACAACTTGCACTCTATGCCACGAAACAAGAAGACAGGAATTAAAGGATTTAACTTAAATTAGTTGGAATGCAGTAATATCTTGTTTGTCCTAGGTTGTTTTATTGGCAAAAATGGGCAAATGCCCTTTTTGCTAAAAAAAAAAAAAAAAAAAAAAACATTATGCCCTATTTTCCAAATTAATTAGGAAAATGCCTCTTTTTTAAAACTCGATTTTCTCAAAATCGAGTTAAGTCCTACAGTGATGTTTTAAGGAGTTTATAGTGGCGATTTGAAACTCGAGTTTATGGAGTTCGAGTTACAAAACACTGTTATAGGTCTGTAAAACGTCGCTATACGAACCTTAAAACATCGCTCTAGGGCTCTAGATTTTTTTTTTTTTTTTTTTTTTAACTCGAGTTTCAAAAGAGGGGTATTTCCCTAATTAGTTTGAAAAATGGGGCATTTGTCCATTTTCGCCTTATTCTATTACTCTATTACTTGTACTAGAGCCTAACATGTTTGGTGTTTAGATGGTTGGTTGGTTTAGTTAGTTGTCTATGATCAATGTAGTTGGAGTTTGCGTCTCTTTTCAGTGCATTTTACGTGGTTCACTGTGGTTGTCAATTAGTTTGATTTGTGTTTGCTCTATGATTCTCAAATCATCATGAGTTAAATTTGGGTCTTTTACATCATTCTGGCGATGATGAGCTCTGAATCTAAATTTGGTTCTGTAACATTATCTTTGGAGAGAAATGTGAATTATAAAAAATATTCTTTTAAAGCTTAATTTAAGATGAATTTTTAAGATTCATGTGGTTAAGAAATGTTTGAAAAGATTTGTTGAAAGTGCTAGGCAATTTTTCCATGATGCCGAAATTCACCAGTAAGTTACGCGGTCCTCATGAGTGCAAAATAAAACCTACACAAACAAAAAAAAGGACCTAACAGAAAGTATCGGTGTGGTGCCGGTCAAAAACCCTCCGAAGGTCAAGTTAGAATCTTTTTCCAACTTTAGAGTGTCAGAGTTGAGTTAATTATGTGTACCTTAATTTATGAGGGTCTTATAGTATTTATAGTAATGTAGAACTGAAATTTATGCCTTGGCCAAGAAGTCCTTTCCTTCTAGGAGAGTAACTCGTGGATTTCGCCTATCTCCCTTCAGTCCTTTTCCTTTAGGATTCTTCTTAGTTAGGGCTAGGCTTGTAGGTCAAGCGAAACTATGACAGTCCTAACGTGATCCGCAAGTTAATTTCTTTGAGGAGACCTTAAAGCCAAACTAATAAACACATGCCACGTGTCACATTCGTCTGTCCACTTATTATCCATCATGTCCATATTTTTTCCTCTTCATTTCCTGCGCTCAGTTTTCAATTTGGAAATATGTTTGGAATTCATGGGTGTTGCGTGCTTATCATTCTAACATCTCGTGATTGTCTTATACACTACAGGTTTATGCATGAAAAATTCTTTAATACGCTATATTATTTTCTAGTCTTTCCCTATAAACTTTCAATTACTTTTGACATTATTATTATTATTATTATTATTATTTTTTAATATAAAAGTGAAGTTGTGGGTACTTTCAATTGCTTCCTTGTTACGCACTTTTTACATTATTTTTAGGGAAATGTTAACTAATGTCTTAAATGCATTGATTTTAAGAATTATTTTTAAAAACATTTTTTTTAAGAGAATGATAAAATAATAAATATTATTGACAGTTTTTTATAGGCGAAAACCACATTTTAGTCCCTACATTTTCACCCGATTCCCATTTTGGTCCCTACATTTTTTTTTCACCACTTTTAGTCCCTGTCCTGAAAAACGCCTTCTATTTTCGTCCTTTCCGTCAGTGCCCTAACGGCACTGTCCTACGTGGCAAACAGAATCATTAAAATAATAATAAAAAATTTTAATTTATCATTAAAAAATGCCACGTCAGATTTAAATTAAAAAAAATAATTTATTAATTTTAAAAAAATCAAAAACAGAAATAAAAATCAAAAAACACATTTATTGAGATCAAAATGTGTCTGAAACAAGAACAATAAGAACACAATATTGAACTCTAAAAAACACAAACCCAGATTTAATAACACAAAATTAAAATCTAAAAATCTCAAACCTAAAAACAACCAAACAAACACAAACACAAACACAAAAACAGAGGGACGAGAGCATCGTGGTGGAGGATCTAAAAAACACAAACACAAACAACCAAACTTTCCACCGAACCAAACACAATTGAAATGGAGGAGAGAACGTGAAAATCGTAGGGACTGTGGGTGGCCATGGGTGGCGTGGGTAGGCGTGGGTTTGTTCTGGCATGGGTGGCCGTTGGTGGGTGGTTTTATTCGCTGTGGGATTGTGGGCCGTCGTGGGTCGTGGGTTTTGGTCGCCGTGGGGTCGTGGGTTTTGGTCGCCGTGGGTCTTGTGTGCTTAGATATGGGGTTTTTTTGGGTTTTTTCGGTGATGAATCAGTGTTTAGATTTGCAAATCCTCATTCTCAATTGTTGTTATAGCTGTTTGTTTGCAAATTTCGGATCTTTTTCTTTTGTCTCGGTGGTGTAGCTGTAGGTGGGTATTTCAGTGGTGCTATTGTGGGTTGCCGTTGTTTTTGGTGGTTGCAGGTGATAGGTTGTCGTTGGTGGGTTGCCGTTCCTGTTGGTGGTTGCCGTTGCTGTGGGTTTGGTGTTACAATGGTGGGTTTGGGGTTTGGTTTAGTGTCTTAATGGGGCTTCGGAGGTGATGGTGGTGGTGGTGGTGTTTGCTCCAAAACTCACAAACCCAGAGGGACGAGAGCATCAATTTCTGGGTTTTGGTTTGTGTTTGTGTTTGGTTTGTGTTGTGTTTGTGTTTGTGTTTGTGTTTGTGTTTGTTTGGTTGTTTTTGGGTTTGAGATTTTTAGATTTTAATTTTGTGTTATTAAATCTGGGTTTGTGTTTTTTAGAGTTCAATATTGTGTTCTTATTGTTCTTGTTTCAGACACATTTTGATCTCAATAAATGTGTTTTTTGATTTTTATTTCTGTTTTTGATTTTTTTAAAATTAATAAATTATTTTTTTTAATTTAAATCTGACGTGGCATTTTTTAATGATAAATTAAAATTTTTTATTATTATTTTAATGATTCTGTTTGCCACGTAGGACAGTGCCGTTAGGGCACTGACGGAAAGGACGAAAATAGAAGGCGTTTTCCAGGACAGGGACTAAAAGTGGTGAAAAAAAAATGTAGGGACCAAAATGGGAATCGGGTGAAAATGTAGGGACTAAAATGTGGTTTTCGCCTTTTTTATATATCCCATAAAAATGTTGTCAAATTTTTTCTATTATAGTTTATTAATAATTACTTTAAGGACATCTATTAATATGATCCTAATTTTTAAGGCATGGTTCCTTAATAAGTTAATATGCTCATTCCTGGTATCATGATGTGTTGCATGCTGATCTATATAGGTATAGGATAACCGCAGTCCTAATTTTATTTTATTATTTATTTTAGAAATAAAAATGTCTTGGAATAAATATGTTATGGGTTTTACTAAAGTATGCTTTTTAGGGCATTTATTAAACTATTTTTTAAAAAAAATTTATGAAAAAATGACTAATTTTTTAAACAAATTTTTTTAATTTTCTTTAACAATTTAAAAAAAAAAAAAAAAGTTTATTAATGGATGACTAAGTGGCACGTTCGGAAAGCCCTTATGTTATATGGTACACTATCTTCTCATCTGGATTGTTGATCCAGTGGCTGTATTTCATCAACATTAGGAAAGGACAGTTGTGAGCTGATCCAGCTATTAAACCAAATTGGACACACCAAAAAGTAGTTTAAAGCATCTTCTGTCTCTTCTTCTTATGTTTATCTTCCTTTCATCAAAGTAGGCCAGATGTCTATGTGCACCAGAAATCATGTTAGCATCCTTTGTGTTTTTAGGGAAAGGAAGATATGTTTTGGATATTCCTTAAGAAGCCAGGTAGAAATAACCGGATCTTGTTTCATGTTCCCTTCTATGTCCCCACCCTAAAATTATTAGTAGTTGTGTGTCACATGTAGGTGGGTCCTCTAGTCTTGTAATCATTGTAATTTCTTTGTAAGACTCGTAAAAGAAGAGAAAAGGATTGGTATTATCCACAATTCTTTGAGAGAGCAAGTGGAGTGGAGGAATTGCCTGAACATGTCCCATCCTACCCCAAAACCGAAACAATAAACATGCACGCACTTGACTAAGAGTTGGGGGTGTTGACAACCACAAAATTACTTAGAACTGGTTTTAGTTGTCTTCTCTTTTGGTAATTTTTATGGTTTAAGAAATTGGTTCAATGTGAAATCAGATGTATTCCCATATAAAAATCCAGCTTTAGTTTTGGTTCTTTAAATATATTTCCTCTAAAATCAAAACTTTAATTTTAGTGTTTTCACATTCATATTCCCACCACAAACTTGTATTAAATTTGATAGTTTTATAAGTTGCATTTTAACTTGATTGGACAGACTATATAAAATAAAATCAGTTGAATTTTGAATTGGTTTTATTGTTGGTTCAACTTATTTAAGAACTGAATCAATAATATGGTTTGCCAAAAACTCTTTTATGTTTCCATTCTTCCGACCAGAACTCTTAATACACTAATGAGGTTTCATGACAACTATGAATGAGGACTCGTATTATTCGTGTAAAAATTAATTTTATATTTTTAATATTTGTTAGGTGCATTAAAAATTCTTGTGCTGTTCTTTAGGCAATTATTAGATTCCCCCTTGAAGGTTTACTTTTCTTGCAATCATCAGATTCCCTTTTGAGAGAATGATCTTGCTTCTTCCAAATTTATTTAGTACTGGATATTAAACTTCAAATCTTCAATCCTCAGTGTTGACACGATAGCCATTTTCGTGTGAAACGGATGAACTGGACTAATATATAATTTTTCTTCATTGGATCCTTCGTTGGGCATGTTATTCATTGAATAAGCTTGCAATCAATGTACGTTTTAATGTTTTGTAAGGCTGTTTCTGACATGTTAGAGTTATTGGCCTAGCATATTCCCTTTCCAGTATGAATGGGTCCATTTCTACTTTCAAGGACCAACTCTCTGGCATTCGGACAAGCAATCAAGTGGAAAGTGTTTTGGAGTATTGATTTTTCTGGAAATGATCTAACAATTTGGGACAAGAAATTATAGCTAAATGATTGTTGGAGTTTAGCCTGAATGGCTTTCTGCCTTTATGCATCAAACGTGATTTTTGTTTTATGGTTGGGAATCAGCCGGGGTACGTATTAAATTTTAGTTATATCAAAATAAAAAATACAGTAATAAGAAAGGCATCAAAGGATTCGAATGTGTTCTTTGAAAGTTAATTTTAAGGGTGAAAATAAAACCTAATTTCTGTTATATTTAATAAAAATGTTTCATTGACTAAGAGTCCGATTGGATATAACTTATTTTGCTGAAAATTGAAAACATTATAGCAAAATAATTTTTAAATGTGTGAATAGTATCGTGAGACCCATTTTTAATTAAAGTTTTCAAAAAAAGATATTTGTGAGTCCTGTGAACAGTGCACGGGATCCACTGACAGTGCCATTTCAGTGGAATGTGTGGACATTCAAAGTGGTAGTAGGTCTCGTGCACAGTGCACGGGACCCACTGGCAAGTCTGTGTTCACATGCTTCAGGTGAAAAAAAAAAAAAAAAAAGAAGAAAGAGAAACGTAAACGCAAAATGCGTTGCTTTTCATCTGAATCCAAACCACACCTAAGAATCTATATATTTTTTTCATCAAAAAAGAAAAAAAAAAATAAAAGGAATATAGATTCCTAGTTCTTAACCACAATCATCACTTTTTCAAATCTTAGCTCTCAAGTCAATTCATCTTTCATCTTGTTAAAAGCTCCTTAGACCTTGTCTAGTTTCAAAAAGAACTTGTCCAAACCATCCCCACCTCAACCCATGGTGAACCATGGTCCCCTCACCCCTACCTTGCGATCCAAGGTAACCAACAGGTACAACCCATCCAATCCTTGTTCTTACACTTATCCAACAATCAATGAAAAAAATGGTTTTTTGATTTATTATTGTTTTCGTGTTCTCACATTCTTTGAAAACATGACTGAGCATTAAAAAAAAAAACAGACATTATCCATTTTCGTTTTGGAGTTAATTATTTTCTAAAAACATTTCTTTAGAAACTAGGGCAAACATAATTTTTTTTACCGGAGAATAAATTTTATTTTATTTTTTTAAAGTTAAAACAGGAAGACATTTCCGGTCATTAAACAGGGCTATAATTTGTTTCTAGTCATAATTGAACCACTTAAACCTGCCTAGGTATGTTCCTCCTTAGCAAAAAAGACAATTAGAGTTCAATACCTAGCTGTCACGAGCTCATCTTGTAACTTAATCGATTACAAAGTATACATTATAAACAACAAATCAGTTTTCCTTGTAAAAACTAAACATAACGTCAAAGGCATTTCGAATGGACAGTATTGCTTGGGGGCCAAATTTTCTCTTTACCCAAAGTCCAAAAGAAGGCATCAAAATTCAAAAGTAACTCTTGGCCTATAATGAAATAAGTTCAACTTAAAAAATAAGACCAAACCCCACTCCTGAAACAGTAAATATTGTCTGCCCTAGCGTATATATTGGTTGGTGTTGTAAATGTAAATTGTAATGCAAAGCCAAAACTTTGCGTGTGGTCCTAAAACTCCTTTAACGTTAATCATAGGATTCTTCTTGGTCCTAATTGGCCGACCATCAAGAAATTTAATAATATGAGCTGGTTCGGTCACTTCTTTAGGGGCGATGATTAATTGCTGGAGTGGCAAATGGCAATTGTCTTTGTTCTTTTTAAGGAACGTATAAAATTTCGTAACTTTTATCACAATTTATTATATAATTCATCATGCGGCCAGTTAGTAGTGATAGAGATATGTACTCGTTATTTTATCTTTATTATTTATAATTTATTAATGAGTTATAGTAAAAGTTATCACTAACATCGAGTCGTTTTCTTACTTAAATGGAGAGGGAGATAAATACCATTACGGAGTGGTGTAGCCCCCACAGTAGCCCCGCTTGTGACTCGTCTTATCTGCACGGATCAACGTCAATTCGTAAAACGCGAACGCGTCTAGCAAATGCTAGCATCTTCTTTCTCAAGTCATTGTCACTCGTGTCATTGGCCCACCATAAGTTTCGACACTATGCAACCAAACATTGTCATACAAATTTAATTGATTGCTCCACTTTTTGATATATATTTATTTTAACAGAGATTCTGAACCGCTCAATTATTGGGTTTATTTATACAGGTAAAATCATTTATATATCGTGACTTTTGCGTGTAAATTGCCAAGGAAGAAGTGATAAAGACTTTTTGTTAAGTGGCCACGGCGGACATGGAGACTTGGTGGACTTAGCATAATCTTACATTTTTAAATCAATTACTTTTTAATTTAATTAGTGTTATGCTATAATATTTTCACAATAAATTTTAGTTTGTAAATTGTTATTAATTTTAATGTAAAATTAGTTTTTTATCCACTAATAACCGTAAGTAAACTATTGTACATTTTTAGTGTGATGATCATTCTACAAGTATAAGTGTTTGTGAGGTGTGAGGCAAATGTCAGAGTTCAAGTCACCAGAAGAAAATTTCGTGCTTATATATACTTAGATTAAACTCAAGCAAAATTTCTATCTTGTATATAAAAAAATAATAAGTAAAATTTTCAAAAAAAATAGTAAGTAACAATTTATCACTTAAGATTTATCATAAAAGTATTATAAAAATGTTTTGAGCATGTTAATTCTCAAATTTTAATAATATAATTCATTAGTTACAAATATTTTAGAATCATTAAGCATTATTAACTAGTTAAAATTTTTAAATTTTAATTAAAGACTTTGATATGATTTTTATTTTTTAATAATGGACTGTCTCTTTTTTTTTTTGTTGGTACAACTTGGAGTGCTATGAATTTTATTTGTTTTAGGAGTATCTTTTAAATTATTTCATATTCACGTCTAGGTAATTAATATTAATTAATACTTTCATAAGAATTCCAAATGATGAGTTGTAAGGTTTTTATTTTATGTTGACCTTGGCGTGCTTCAAGAACATTAAAAAGGTTTAGCAAAAAAAAAAAGTACATTAAAAAGGTATTGGTGAACTACTTAATGAAGTTATGAATTATGAACTGTTCTTCAGTAACCAGTTTATGTTTATCTACTTCTCAAAAAAAAAAAAAAAATATATATATATATATATATATATATTTATCTAAATTCATTTCTGTAAATTGAAAACAATTAACACGATAAGCACAACGATGATTATTATCATTAGTTAAACCTTTTTCTAAAGTCCCTAAAAAAAGTATTTTTTATAGATTATGAGTTCGTTTTGATACTGCTTATTTTTTTGAAAACTAAAAACAATAAAAAAATTACTGTTCACGCGCTTAACACTGTTTATAAGACTAATTACACTGTTCATGTTCCATGAACAGTACAAGAAATGCTGGAAGAAAACAAAAAAACAAAAACCAAAAACACAGAAAACACCATATGCAAGGAGTATTTAAAAGCATACTAAAAAGTCTTACTTATTATTTAACTGAAAAATTCTAAAAACACATAAAATGACACAATTTGTGTCACAATTGTCAAGGTGATAGACTGTGAGCAGTGAATAAAAATATTTATATAAAAATAACAAATAACCAATCATAATTTAACACTTAAAATAATTATAGCAGTTTATGTGGTTTTGAAACTACTGTATTTAACTAGGATTATGTATCATGGCTAATGCCAAACGTCCCACTATGTGTTGCAAAATAATTTGAAATCTGAAAAACGAGGAAACCAGATCCAAGTCACCGGTCAATGTTGACGTCGGTCCCTTTGTGGCTTTCGTCATCTTCCATTTAAGCCTATGACCGCTCCACATACAGTACTCCTTTGTTTTGTTTCTTTCAAGTTGTTATAACTTGGTCCCCAAGAAAATGACATGTTGCCTTTGTGGAATTCACATAATGCCCATGACAATTGCGATATTGACCCCAAATTTGGATCCTTAAAAACCAATTAATCTTACCAAACATTCACCAAGTTTGGTAAAATGATTAATTAAGTTGTTGGTTGGTGAAAGATCAGTAGAGCTTGAGTTTGTTCTTCTCAATTTTGTAACTTGCAAATTTCTATTTCTAGGATTGTTCTAACCGCATAATAACCTTGATCATTCATTTCTTTGTTTTCAAAAAAAGAAAAAAAAAATCATTTCTTAATTGCTTACTTGCTGTTCTATTTTAAAAGAAAAGAAAGAAATAAAACTACAAGGTTATTTATTTATTGGGTATTTGGTTCCTAAGTAATTAATGTTGTTTGAGTGATTTTTTCAATAAGATATTTACCTTTCAATTGTCAAAGAATGTACAACTTTTTTTTTTTTTTTGAGAAACAAAGAATGTACAACTTAGGTACAAGTATCTTAAATTTACCAATCAAATTCGATCATATGTTTGTATTGACTAATAAATTGCATAGTTATACAAACACATTTCAAATTTAATTTTGAATTTTAAGGTAACTTTACCTCATTTTTTAAAATATAAATAACTTTAGGTCAAATAATATGTGTTGGTGTTTTTGATAAAGACACACAAGTTCAAATTTCCCTTGCTCTGCATGAAATATTAAAAAAAAAATGATGGAATTTTATTCTATTATTATATCAATTATGGGGAAAATAATAAAAGATGCATTAACTGTGTGCCGTATGCATTTTGATAATCATTTAAAGTACTAGTATGCAAGATGCATTAATTGTACATTATCATAAAACAATAATTTTTAGTATAATAATTCAAAAAGTGACACCTTAGACCCGAACATTTAAATTCTCAAAAAAATAAAATAAAATAAAATTGAACGGTTTCAAATCAATGCAATTGCTTCTTTAATGATCTTTTATTTTTTTAAGATTAGAAACTTTATTGAGCCAACAGTAATTAAAATTTTTGCCGTCAAAATTGACAACGTCTCTAGTAAATGACCAAAATCAAACTCTTCTATATCAACTATTACTTAGGATATTAGTTCTCACCTTTAATGTAGCCATGATTAAAATGGTTTACATCTTTTTCAGCCAAATAAATTCCTTCAAATAATTTGCCTCCTCCTACTCCTACTCCTACTCCTACTCATCTCTCAACAAGTTTGTTTTACACGTCTAGCAATAATAAACAAATGTGATGATTATCCAATAAGTAATTCAAAACAGAGAGGATTTTAGGTGATAGGTTGTTAAGGATTTTTAATTTAAAGTCACTTCTGAAATTACTTTTTTATTCACTAATAACAATAAATAATAACTTAACAACTAAAATTTGTTACAAAAATGTCGTTAATATAATATTTTTCTAATGGTAAATAGTAAATACACATTTTTATTAAGTTACTTTCAGAAACGAATATTCCTCTATTTCGGTAAAATTATCTCTCTCCCCCCTTATCCACTTTCCCGAGAGAATTTCGAAGGAAACTTGGTCCCAACTCCCAAGCCGGAAACAAAGGGCAAAACCGTCATTTCACAACAACTTTCCCACTTTATATTGAACTCCTTTTCCCGGTGTTTTCTCTTCCAATTCCAAAAGCTCTCTCCCTCTCCCTCTTTCCATCCTTTTGGATTGTAGTATTATTTTCGGAGCAAAATCGCAAAAAGCCAATTTATCCTCTTACATTTCTCTGGCTTCAAACCACAAAACACCGAAAACGTTTTCAAATTTCGCAAAGCAGAATATCATAAATTGTGTATAATTGTAATATTTATTATTATTAATATTATTATTAGTTGTTTTTGTAAAACCAAAAAAAAAAAAAAAAAAAATTCACACGAATACGTAAAATTCAATTTGGTTTTGAATATACGTTTTTGTCTTTCATATATATATATATATATATATATATATATATATATATATATATATATTCCTGAGCTTCTCGTGAGAGTTCTAGGGTTTGGAGAGAGAAAATGAGTTTGTAGTGAATATAATCATATATATATATATATATATATATATAATTTCATCGGTGAGGATGGTTGATACGTGTCGCGAGGAAGAAGAATCGTAGTCCTCGTGGTCGTCGTTTTCTTCGCCGTGGTGATCGGGGCGGTGAAAACGAAAACGACGTGGTTTTTTTTTTTTGTGGGGAGGTGGAGAGATCATGGATTGCAAAGTGTGCGTGCCTACAGGGGATTGGTGGCCGATGAAAGGTGGAGGTGGGGGTCAGATCGTCGGAGGAGGGTTGAGCCTGAGCCAAGAGAGCGAGCACGATTTGGCTCTGATGGTTAGCGATTTCTTGGAGAATGGAAGTGGCGGAACCGAGTCTTGGTGTAGCAGTGACAGCGATTCCAGTCTCTCCGATCTCTCTCGCCTCGCTGATAAAATTCCGGTAACTCTCTCTCTCTCTCTCTCAATTTATATATTTGATAGAATTGTCTATATAAGGAGCTTTCCTTACTAGTTTCACTTTTTATTGGGTTGTATTGAACATCGTTTGTTGATTTTTGGTAATTTTATTTGAGGCTGAAGGGTATGAATTTAATGAAATAGTAAATAATGATTGCTTAATTGAGAAATGAAAAAAAAAAAAAAAAAAAAAACCTCTAAAAGTAATTGAATTTTGGTTTTTTTTTTAGCTATCATTATTTTGTTATCAACATTTAGGGACCCAGAATTTCATCATGTTTAGTTCTTAGAAAGTATAGGGGAAATTAGACCAAAAAATGAAATTGAAAGGAAGAAAAAAGAAAAAAAGAAAAGGCGGAACCCAAGAGAATCAGAGACTCGTAGCTCAATTGGCACCTTCTGGCATTTTTAGCGGGACCTTCATGATTCAAATCTTCTCTCCTCTGTTATAATTATTGAATTTATCACAAAGGGAAAAAAAAAAGGGCTGAAAATGTCTTCCTTTGGGCCTTTTTTTTTTAAAGTTTAGTGTTGGTATTAGACTTTTGTGAACATATATTTGCAGCAATCGGGGGGGGGGGGGGGGGGGGGGGGGGGGGGGGGGGGGGGGGGGGATGTATGTGAAGGCTACATCAGCTCGCTGAAAAATTTGTGCTTGTATTTTTGATTTTCTGTTTCCGTTTATGAGTATACCGCATGAATGGATAAGCTTACCAAGCTCACCATCAGAGGGGTTAGCACACAAATTTTTGGTCTTATCAACGTGTAGTTTGTATAGGATTAGAACTGTAGTATAAAGTGTTTGAAGTCACAAATGTGTATAGCAACTATATGGATAGTATGTACTATGTAGGTGAGATAATTCCTATTGTTGCTCATTTTGGTTGTTGTATCTATGTAAAAGTAAACAGTTGGTTGTTCAATTAATATTGAGGTAGTACAAAATTACTAAATTAGTATGTTTGCTTTTAATTAGGCATATTTTAATGATTTACCTGCTTTATATGTTTGTTCTGCTATTTTTACTACAATTTAGGAATGGTACCTGTAATAATTAAGTGTCAAAGAGGACTTGTCTGGGAGACAAAAGTATGTTACTGAACAAATGATTAGTTTTTTATTTTTTAATTTTTTATACAAACACTGTTAAAATTGCTATAATTTCACTTTGCTTAAAATATATTTCTGCTTTAATTAATGGTTGATTAAGTTTTTTGTTTTTGTTTTGTTAGATCTGAGTCTCGGGAGTCCTTTTAATTAGAGTTTCTTGTTCTTTGCAACATATTGATGGTTCATACACAAGTCCAAATCAAACTTTGGTTCTTTTTTATAACTTTTTAATTAAGGACCAGGGTGTAATCATGTTTTTTCTTTCATTCTTTTCCCACTTAAATCTGCGATTTGTTGCTGTTAATTGCTCACCACTATTGCGTATATAGCACATAATTCAACCTATTTGTGTTGTTTTTGTTTTAAACAAAATATTTTAACAACTGTTAAGCAGTATGAAAATGCTAGTTTTTTGCTGATTCGTTGTTATTCAACCACAGTTTTGTAAGATCTCAGTGCCTCAGTATGAGAGCGACTTGATATCAGTTGTTAATTCTCTTATACTGTCTATGAATGAGGCGGATCTTCACTATGTCAAGTCGGGTGCATGCAATGCCAGCTGCATAAGGTTTTCTCTGGTAAAGCTTCTGAGACGCTCTGGATATGATGCTGCTGTATGTGCAACCAAATGGCAGGGTAGTGGAAAGGTCCCTGGAGGTATGCTGTTGAACTCTTGAACTGCAAATCTTATGTATAACTTGACAAAAACAATATTTTTTTATTAATAAAAAATGATAATAAATTTGCACAATCTTAATTTATTGTGCATATTATCAGGATTTTACTGTCTGGATTGTTGTAACCATATTTCTGGTGCATCTGTTGCCTATATTGCATGAAAATTGGAGTGGGAAACCATCCTTTGCTGAAAGAAATTCTGTTATGCAATTAATATTTGATTAATTTTTTTTTTCCCTGTAATTTCTGGATCGTTTACAATTTATTATGACTACTAAATGAAAGGCAGATGCATATTGATGTATGGAATGCTGATGAAATATTAGTTTGACCATCACTGACATTTGCTTTTGTACAAATCAATTGTTATGCAGGGGATCATGAATATATTGATGTGATCAACCACAACAGCACTGGAACCTCCGAGCGTTTGATCATTGATATTGATTTCCGGAGTCATTTTGAAATAGCTAGAGCTGTTGATTCATATGACAGAATATTGAATTCACTTCCAGTTGTATATGCGGGTTCCTTGACCAGGCTGAAACAATTTCTTCAGGTAATGGTTGATGCAGCTAAATCTTCTCTCAAGCAGAATTCAATGCCACTTCCTCCATGGAGGTCTCTTGCATACCTGCAGGCTAAGTGGCAATCGCCCTACCAAAGACACTTCAATCCAGAAGAACCAAACATTAGCAAAACTAATTTTGTTGACCATAACCAGTGCAGTGGACATTTGAAGAGGCTGCAGTCTTTGCTTCAATCTGAAATGGAAGCAGAGCGATTATTGAAGCCTATAAAGAGCGACAATAACTGGAGGCTGAAGCCTGAGAGGCGGAGGTGCACTTTTTACCGGACTACTTAAGGATGTACAGAGATTTTGGCCTTTGAGAAGAGAGTTACTTTCAAAAAGAGTGTGTTGCGGCTTTCTATTTATAAATTTTTTTGTCCCTAATACTAAATAAGTGAGAAACCTGAAGAGAGGGCAGGTTTCATATAGTCTCCACAGTGATGGTAATGAGCCATGTCATGGTGGAGAAATTTCCATTAATATTATTCCCGGAGTCATACATACCAGTTTTTGTTCATTGCCAACAGCCATCGGACAACGGTTTTGGGTTTTTGGATCTGCTGCTGGTTCTCTAGCATTAGCAACAGCCAAAAGTGACGATTGAGTTGGTATCTTGCGCGACCACTGTGCATCATCCTACACAGATTGTATTTGTTTTTGTCTTTTCAATAGTTTCTATCATGTATTCCTTGCCTTTTATTTTTGTGGGCCTAGGAAATTTTGTTATTATGGGTGCGTTTGTTTGGGTGTAAAATATTTTTCGAGTGTAAAATAATTTCAGGTGAAAATATTTTCAGGAAAGGAAAATATTTTCTAGTGTTTAGTTGCATTTTAAAAATTATATTAGAGAATAATTTTGAGTGTTTGGCAACATTTAGAAAATGCAATTTTTTAGATTTTCTCAGCTATTTTCTCATATTTCAAATAAATTTTATAATAGAAAATTGCAATCCATTAACTTTTAAACAAACAAAAATCAAAACAACACCAATCATTCGATCAAACTGAGAGAGGGAGGAGGAAGAGAGAGATCGGTGGTCGATGGGTGTGATCTCGTGATTTCGCGCCGTCGAGCTCGCGTTGGGTGAGCTTGACGGTGTGAACGCGATCAGCGTGAGCTTGACGGTGTGAATGCGATCAGCGTGAGCTCGACAGCGGGGTTTTGGGTTGTGGACGACGATCTAGGCTTCATCGGCTTGATTTGACCGGATTCGGTGATCTCCCTCTAGCTCTCTCTCTCTTTTTTGGCGTGATCTCTTTGCTTTCTCTCTCCTTTTCTGTTTTCAATCTGAAAAATTCTATTTGAAGGTAAAATAGAAACGGAAATTGTTTTCAATCTGAGAAGGGGTATTTTACGGTCAATGGGTAAGTTATTTTCAGTTGACCAAATTTTCAATTGCTGCCAAACACTAGCAAATGTGTACAATATTTGCTGAAATTGGTTTACCTTTAAAACAAACCCAGCCTATGTCTTTTTTTCTTTTAATTTCTTTTCCTCGCTTAATATAGAGTGGTATTTCTTTTCCTGTGATCAAATGGTTGTTGAACCACAATTTTTTTATAGGGTAAAACTTAAATAATGTAGTTGCTTCTGATGGCTGAGTATTACAATTTACAACTGCTTACTGTAATATTATATTTTTTGTTGCTGAATACTGCTTACTGTAATTTATTTGGTTACTACTTGTTACTTGCATTTCTTTTTCGGTTGTCTTTCCTCTTGATTAGTGTTTGTGTTAGTATTATGGGCTCAAAATTGATAGTCCCTTTGGATTTGTGTGTTGATTTGAAGGTTTGTTGCCCACTTACTCCATTGCTAATCCTTTTTATTTTTTTAATAATCTGAACTAATTAAGCAATCCTAAGATGTGCAACTCTTGTAATCTCATATTCTCATCCAACTGAGTTTCAAGGAGCCACCTCAAGGTTGAATCACATGCATAGGAGTGAGAGAAGGCTGCCATAGAAGTTTGGAGAGCATTGGATCAAGGACTGTTGAACAGCACTCCAAATTTCATTCTTTAGTTGGATTGAGTTCTATAACATGATCTAAATGAGTAATGGTTTAATCTCACCGGTTCTAACACGTTTGGGATTCTTTGATTAATGGTCCAATTGGATTGACCAATGCAATGCATTACTGTTATTTTTAATTTCCCTTTTGCCAATGGAGATTCTTCTGGCTACTTTTCATCAAGGTCTGGCTCCTTTCAACCACAGAGGTCTTCATCAAGGTGATCCGTTGTGTCCCTTTCTATTCACCATTGCTTTTGTGGTAATCTTTTGTTTGCTTTTGGAAGAACAAAAGGTGGTTCTACAAGGCATCAAAATGAGCGGGGCCAGGGCAAGGATGACCATATATTTTATAAACGGTTTTGCTAATAATCATTTCATATTCAGCACAGCTTCTGTCAAAGATGCGGAATGAAATATTTTCTGACTAGACACATGCATGTGGTCAAGCCAAACAATAATCAAGGCAAAATCATTTGTCCATTTCAGTAACCTCATCTGCCTTATCCAACCGTCTCAGGTTGCCTTGATGAAATTAACATAATGCCCAATGCCATTTAGGTTGTTGACCCAATTGCTTGCGTGCTGAGATTGTTGGATTCTTAACAACCAATGAATAACTTACTAAACGTTCACCAAGTTTGGTATTAGATTAGTTAATTGGTTGGGAGATTAATGCTGAAAGCTTGAGTTTGTCGTCAATGTTGTAAATTCCATATCTAACGGCTTACTTGATACTTTGTTAGTATTTCTTTTAAGGTTGCTTACTTGATGCTCTCTATCATATATATAAAAAAAAAAAATAGAAAAAAAAACCACTTGACAAAATACGTCTAACCTGCCCTAATCCCAACCTGTCCAGCATGGATTTACCTTGCCTCGTTGCCATCCCTACGTGAACTCACATCTATTGATTACACTGACTCATCTGAATGCATAGAAAACCCATCTCTTGGAGAGATGAATTCAATGCTTGAAAGTCTTCCGAAGGGATTACATCGCTTCAAAAACTGCTATATTAATAATGTAACCCAATTCTATCATTAAATACTAAATCCATACGTAAGTCCGTGATAATTTGATATCTATCCTTTTAAATTCTTTAAAGAGTTCACAGTCACAGAAAATGTGCACGCACAAATACTGCATATACACCCAAATAAAAACCTCGTCCTAGCATATCCTCAAACCAAAGAAAACTTGATTTTCAATCAAGCAGTATAACTCTTGTGAAGCACCACTCATAATTTGGCAAACCAAAACTTTTAAGGAGAACCAAAAAAGAACACCGAGAAGATATATTGAAAGGGCACTGTAGTACACCATTTCAACCTAATTCTTTTTACCCTTACTCCGTCTGCGTGAAACTTGGACCCATCCATCTTCTGTTTCATCTGCCACCTTTGGCCTAGGGTCATCAACTATCATGTTTACATGATTCAAATTTGATTGGGACTCTGGTGCATCCACCATCATATTTGACGAATTCTCATTCTTATTGGAAACATCTTTGCTTAAATTGTCATCATCGTCGTCGTTGTTGTCGTCGTCATCATCACTCACAGCCTGGCAGTAGGGAAGAAAGAGGAGATATTATATTATTAAAGTCTAAAAAATTTCATTTCAGCCTCACAATTCTTGTACACTGAATCATGGCCTCAAGGCACTCGGTGAGCAAAAGAGATTATGTTTCCACCATGCATGATTACACATCCAAATGAAAGAATCCTAATATCCCATCTAAAAAATATTCGATGATACATACATAAAACGTAGGAAAGCAATCACTGCACAATTTGAGACGTAATGGTAGTAGTAGTGTAAGAAAACACATTTTATATATATATATATATATAAGTAACAAAACATTATTAATGATCAAAAGTATCCCAAGTACACAAGGAGCATACAAAGAGAACAACACAATCAAGTTCTCAAGTTACAATGAAGAAAGATCCATATATATTAATTTTTTTCCTGATTCATTTTTCTTACATAGAAAAGCTTAAGTTTTCTATCAACTCTCTTTGATATTTGACTAGAAACACAGTACTAATATAAAGGGTACCACATAGGTTTACAGAAATTCCTTAGAAAGTGAAAATTGCTGGTCTCACAATATTTCTTACTAGGTTGGCAAACATCGTAAGGCAGGGCCATTCAAAAATTCTTAAGCAGAGCTTACCGCAGAGAAAACACACAAACTTGCCAATCCAAATTCCACTTCAGCAAATGGAAATTGGTTGTTACATTCTCATCTAAGCAACTCACACAATCCAGGAGACTTGAACTCCTGAATTGACCTACCACCCCATTTTTAAAAGAAGTGGGGGAGGGGGGTGGGGGGGGAGTTGCCTTTTAACCCAAAGACCAGGCATAGTTTAGTTATACATGATACCGGGAAAGAACTGATGCGGCTACAGGGGTGCCGCACCAGCGTCCAACGTGGCCTGACGTGGGGTGCAGTGGGCGATGCTGCTGCCCGCACATCAGTGCCGTGTCGGTGCTTTTTTTTTTTGGTTTCCGGATTCCCGCTGATTCGAGTCGATTCGGGTTGAATTGGTTTGTATTGGCCAGCCAAAACCATCCAATTCTGGCCATACCAGCCGATACTGGCTTTGAATCAAGCCAAAATTCAAGTAAGAATTATTATTTTTTTTTAAAAAGTGTGCAAAAACATCTTTAAACAAAAATAAAACCCTAAAACCATCACTGCCTCCCTGCCTTTCTGCTCTCTGCCTCCCTCCCTGTACTCTAATTTCAATGTTTTAGTTTCAAACTTGTGGATTGTATTTAATTTATGAACATCATGTTTTAGTTATCATCTACTATTGCTCTTAAATTTGGAATATGTTTATATAATGTGAAGTGAAAAAGTATGCTTAGCAATATATAAAAAATATAAATAAAAATATTTTTAATAATTTTTTAATCACCACACCCTACTTTTTCAAAAATTGCCAAGTCCCGCACCCGTACCCGAATCTGGAAATGCACCCATGCTATATAGCATGATACAAGAAACTACCTACATCATGTCAACTGATGCACCTCTTGTTGAAACGTTTAAGTTCTGTTAAAAGTTTCCAAATACCTCACAAAGGTAACACCAAAAAAAAAAACTAGAATCTAGGAAAAACAAAAGAATGACAATTAAGAAGCATAAAGGATTTAGGCCAAGATTTCTACACATAAATCACCTGTCTGACATGATGAACGGCAGCTCTATTTTGATTGGCTTCCCTTAGGCTTTCAATAGCCTGAAACTTCCCTTCCAAACATTCTTCATGCATAACCATCAGTTTATAGGCTACCTGTGTAGTTAGACAAAGTGCGGAAAAACCAACACCCAATAGTAAATATTTTAACCTCATATTTAAAAGACTAACCAGAGAACGTAAGCATTCAAATGAGAGACATTAAAATTACAGAAATCCTGACCGAGTAAAACTTAAAGAGCATGAACTATGGCATTCTTATCTAGTTTTTAAAGATACAAACAGGCGTAAATAAAATAAAAAAAAGGAATCCACAAAAAAACTATGGTGATCTCCTAATATCAAAAAAATGTCATACTTAGTGCACAAATCTCCCACTTTTGTAGGGCATGGGAAAGGTAGTTGATAGACAGCCTCACCATAAATTTTTTTTTTTTTTTTGGAGAGGCTGATCTCCTAATATCAAGGCCACCCAAAAAAAAAAAAAAAAAAAAAAGAAAGGACAAGAAAAGGAAAAAGAAGAAGAGGAAAAGAATGAGCTTTATAAAAAAATGTAGTTTCTTTACCACTTTATAGATACTATAATAGGATTGATATATGTAGTCAAATTACAAAACATGATATAATTATCGGAAGTACTAACAAAACCCCATTATCAAATACAATTATGGACTCTTCCAAGTCAAGGTTGAAAATTTAGAGAATGTGTACCTCCTCAATGCTGCCATCATCAACCTCGGTATTGAGGGTCAACAAACCTTCCTCAAGTATAGCTTCTAAATCATCCATATAAAGAGGCTCTGAAAAAAACATAATAAAAAAAATTTATCAGTGAAATAATTGAAAAAAAAAACAGTTCAATTGTGAAATTCATAACATTGGGGACCAAGGTTCCTCACCTAAATCTTAAAAAAAATTAAACATCAACTACATCACAAAAATGAATTATAAAATTACTTGGACCACAAAGCCCATCAAATACTAAACCCCCATCAATCTCAGATTTCTTGAGAAAGTTCTTATCATAGAATACTTATCAATTCCTGCTTTGCTTAGCAAAATGAAGTACTCAACTGAACCAAATAATACTAATAGTAATAAAAATAAGTAAAAAAAAAAAGAAAAAAGAAAAAAAAAAAAAAAAAAAAACAATTCAAACAGAAAAGCAAATTAAATCAAAACCATTTTTCATTACAAAACTTGCTACATTAGTTAGGTTAAAACAAACCCATTTTTAGTTAATATAAAAAAATTAAACCACTAATCCCAGGTCAAAAATAAATCTTAAAAAAAGTAAAAAAAAAAAAAAAACCAAATTTGTGAATTCCAACCAAATATCCAGATAAATAAAAAAAAAAAATTAAAACAAAACAATTATATAATTTCGTCAATAAAACTCCAATCATATCGTATTCTAATCACAAATTAGCTAATTCCAACCACAAAAAGCCAATCAATAACCAAGAAATGATTCTTATGCACAAAATTTTCTATTTCAAATTCCAATTCATAAAACCAAT
Organism: Castanopsis chinensis; assembly: GCA_032878915.1. NCBI lineage: Eukaryota > Viridiplantae > Streptophyta > Magnoliopsida > Fagales > Fagaceae > Castanopsis > Castanopsis chinensis. Next base: position 28,017,855 of record JAVQMG010000126.1, read on the forward strand.
CAGGTTTAATCTAATTCAAAGTTGGTAGAAAGAAGGTAACGATGGATTTTAGTACCTTTGGACTGAGTGAACCAGTAGACGATATCGGAGCCGATTTGATCGGCTTTGAGACGCGAGTCACGGCCGCCCCACTCGTTCTCGACGGCCATTTGGAGCGCCGACCACCGAGAGAAAACTAGACCTATCCCTTCTTTGAATATCGGCAGGCTCTCCGCCGATAAAGCTTTGGGAGGAACACCATTCACATCCATTGCCACACTCTCTATGAAAAAGCCCTAACCTTGAGCTCGCAAAATGTGTTTTATTTTAGCTCTTTCAGCGGCAAAGACTAAACGGCACGTATAGATATTCTTATTATTATTTTATTGCTAAAAGCTCTAGGTTTTGTTATTTTAAAAACTAATCGGCCACGGAACTTACTTATTTGTGAGATAAACTAAAATAATTTTATAAAATTTTAAATTGATTAAAAAACTATATCATTATATAATTTGCTTTTGTATGACTTCTGAAAGCTCAAATGTGTGTTAAAAATACAAGAGCTATTTAGATCTCAAAATAAAAAATTACGGCTCGATTGATTTTACTTTAACTTAAACTAAGTGCGGAATAGAGTAAATACGAGCGAACAACTAATAAAACTACTCTAAACCATTTTCAAAAAAACACAACAGTAAAATGAAAGCTAAAAGAGTAGGGAGGAATAGAGTAAATGCGGGCGAACAAATAATAAAACTACTCTAAGTCGTTTTCAACAAAACACAGCAGTAAAATGAAAGCTAAAAGAGTAGGGAAAAAAAATGCAAATACAAGATAACATGCCGATGTGTTATCGAAGAACTTGGTGAAAAACCTCTCCGCCGCCCTCTAAGTGGTAAATCGATCCACTAGACAATAAGTTGAAATACATGAATAGCAAGAGACCCTCCAAGCCTAGTATACCCAGTGCACGTAAGCCCTTTGAGCTCCTATTCCAATAAGGCTTCTCGAAACTGTGTCTTGTCTAGCTTTCCAGATCCCACAATACGCCCGATTGCATCCGCCAAAACTTGGCTTCTTCCAATACTTTCCAACAACACCAAAAACCTCACTGGACACTCAGTATGGGTGTGGTAAGTATTTGGACTATCAACCTCTCAAGGATTTGAAAATGGAGAGGTAGGAGTAGAGGAAAATCACAATGGAATAGTGTAGAGAATTGTGGGTATGACAATCTCACACTCTCAAGGGTTTGTGGCTAGGGTTTTTTCTCTGAAAAGCTCTTTACTCAATATGTGGGTAATGATGGTATATATAGTGTGTATGAGGATGTAGTGAAGTAGATAGGACAAAATAGCAAAACAGACTGTTTCACGGGTATCTCGTGAAAAAGCCTTACTTGTGAGACACTCGCGAAAACCAGCTATCTTCATCCTATCCTAACTCTTCGCATTCCAGTTATGTGCTGGGCACATGCATCATTTCGTTGGATGGCTAGTCGCGAGTTACCTATGAAAACTCCTTTTGTCTTCAATAGATATCTTGAGTCATCACACACTCTCTCACACACACAATCTTTACAAATAAATCCCATATAAAATATAGGTTACAAAAGATTGAACAAAAGTACAATTAAAATTGGCACGGAATTAAAGCCAATACATAATAGTTGTAAATTACAACTTTATAATTTCAATTTGTGTTACAATTTGATAAAGAAGCCATTGTTTGAATGTGCAATGACTAACAAAAAATTTGTCAGACAATTTCAGATACTGCAAAAAATAACTTAAAAATTCAGATATTAAAACTTCCGAAATATAAAAAAATATTAAAGAATCAAATGATTCATGGCTTAGAAATTATTGAAACAAAACAAAATATATATGACTAAAAAATAGAAAAAATATAAGAAAAAGATTGGGTTACATTTAAAAGAACAATCTATGGCTATAAGTTTGCACCCTATCATAAAATATCGTAGAGAGATAAAAAAAAAAATATCAACCTTTGAGTTTGAATTTAAGTTGGACTTATTAGAGAGATATAGTTTTACTCATTTTTAAGTTTAGATTAAACAAAAATAATTTTGTTTAAAAAAAAATGATGAGATTGAGTTTAAGTTGAACTTGTTAGAGAAATAGAGTCACTTCTTGTTAAGTTTGGCCTAAATAAAAATAATTTTATTTATATAAAATGATAATTTTATTTAAATATTGTACTGATGTGAAAAATTGTGAGAGCTTCATAGGCTTCGGTTATATATATATATATAGATTATTGCAACATTCTTTTTTATATAAATAATTATATTTCAATTTATAAATAATACTGTGGGGGCAGAAACGTCAAAATGGCTATATGGGCCTTGGGCCTGGTCCGAGGACACCGTTCCTCCCAAGAAGCCACGAGAAGGGAGGAGGTTACCAAAACCCAAAGGCCCAGAGGCCCATCGATCAGGTCACTGCCCGCTTGGTAGTGTCCGAGGAGAGCATGGCCTCGGACAACAGAGGCATGAGCCGAGAGGCGCGACATAACACCCATGGAGGAGCTGCTGAAGCTCTATAAGTCGCACGAAATTCCCACGGGATGCCGAGAATGAGGACAAGTGGAGCGTGCGCAGTATAAAGCTACTGCCACCGCATTAAAGGCCTCCCACCTACCCGCTTGGCCGCATTAATGGAGAAATGACTTCTGAGGGGACGGTGGTCAGCCTTATAAGCATAGGGGAGCATTTTCAGGGAAAAGACAGGTGGGAACCAGAGATGGGGAGTATAAATAGAGAAGGAGGAATCACTGGAAAGAGATCCGGATTTTCTCCCATGAAAGAGGAAGGCTCACTCTCTCTCTCTCTCTCCTCCCAATGAACAGAAAGGCAACAAGTGAATAAGCTCCTCGACTCACGTTCGAGGAGAGAAAGAGACCGCCCATCGGTCCGCTACATGCATGAAGTGAACTTAGTCCTTACCCCATGGCTTCCCGGAGCCCCAAGAAGTCTAGGCTTTAAGCCCATTCTCTACAAATTCTATTGTAAGGCCCCTTGGGCCGGCCCGGCTACACATTTTGGGCCCAAGGCCAGCTTTGTGCCCTTACAAATACAATTTTAACTTAATTTTCATAAATAACACTTATTATCCGTTTTGATTGTGTATATTAATGGACTAATAATATATTTGTTTGATTTCAATTCCTCAAATTAATATATTATTTAATGAACAACTAATATATTTAAAGTGCTTTGTATTTGAAAATTAATAAACATATTACTTATTCATGCTTGCTTATACTTTGTTATTTTTTATTTGTATTATAAAATCTGTAAAAATAATAAATGAAATTTGTGAAATTTCTTTAGATATTATTTGCTTTTTTTTTTTTCTCATTTATAAAAGATAGAATTTTACTATAATATAATCTAAGTTTATATGTATGTGAAACTTCTTTATGGAGACTTGAATCCCGGTCCTTGCCCCTCACACCCTATAAGACTAGCGTCTTTGCATGCTTAGAGGCTTTAAAAAAAAATATTAAATATTACTTTTCATTCATCTCAATTTAGAGTTTATCCATTTGTCATTGAAATTTATGCATTTTTCTTATAAAAAAAAAGTCGGTCCACTTTGGTGAATTTCTGTCCATTTGCTCCATTCCGGTCCATTTCAGTCTAAATTGGTCCAACTAAGTGACTTCAGTCTATTTGATCCACTTAGGTTCACTCGCTCCAATTTGGTCTATGTTAGTCTAAATCAGTCCAATTGTGTTACTTTGGTTTATTTGGTCCACTTAGGTTCACTTGCATCAATTCGGTCCATGTCGGTCTAAGTTGGCCTAAACCTGTTTCTTCGGTCTATTCAGATCCATTTTGGTCCAATTTGATTGCATAAGTCCATCTAGGTCCATTGGATCCAAAGTGGACTGACTTGGACCAAATAGACTGGAGTGGCTGAAATGGAAAAAGAAAAAAATAAGAGCTAGAATTTAAGATTTTGAAAATTAGTCATTTTATTCATATAAAACCATTAATTACATTTTTTTTTTTGAGTTCTCAAAACAGCGAAAAGGACATTTTAGTATAGTTGAAATGCCAAACCCGCACTGGGATCATGCTATTAGTAATAAAAAGTATGATTTCATCATGGTTTGATCTTTCATTGAATCTTATATTTTCAAACCTCAAAACCATGAATCTTTTATATCTCTGATTCTTTATTTGATTATATTTTTAAAATATTGGTCATAACTAATGTCATGCCTTAAAAAAAAAACCTTTGGCAAATAATGCAATTGTTAGGAGAGACTCCTCACAACGTTATGAGTCTTGTGATCCTTTCTGAAAGGATGTATGTTCCTTTATGAATAAGGAAATGTGTGATTATTAAGGTCAATTTTATTCCTCTTTGCAAATAGTCCTACCACATTTGATCACCACACTTGGGGCTAACAACTACATCCTCGCTATTAGGAATGAAAGCCAAAATTCCAACACTTCCCTTTATGTGTAGGCTCAAACTTCCCGTTAATAGGTAGGGCCTAATTAACAAATGTGATTTTTAACATTTTAAAATGAGGTAAAGTGAAGAGAGAAATCATACTCAACTTTGATATCATGTTAAATATTTTTTATACTAAAAGTATAAGCTATTAGAGAATAGTAAATTTAATCATTTAACTATAATTTTAACATTCGTTGTGTTATTTATATTGCACACATGAGAACATCTCTTCCTCTAATGCGTCCATCACAAGTTGTATTGGCAAAGTTCATCTTAGCCTTTCAATCCTAGTAATTTATCACACCTAAAAATAGGTGAATCAATTAAGGTTATTCTTAACCTATCCCAAAACCTGGGCATTGCCTTGGAGGAAGTCTCATCCTTCTTCCTCTTTGGTGCCACTGCCATGGATTTGCTATGGATGGCTAGAAAAACAGCTTACCACAACGGCCTAGCTCATTCCTCACCCTCTTCAGTTGTATCACCAAATAAATAGAGTTTATAAAGAACATGAAGAAGAAGCCTAGTGTTGAGCCAATAATACTCATCCTTCATAAATTGTTAGATGGTTCCTTCCACCTATCACATTCCTAAGGCTCAACTTTGACATCCTAAATAATAAATCATCTCCAAAGGCTTAAATTAATAGGACATATATGATGAATGTAATCACTTAATCGTTATTTCCACACATTGTTGCCCTAAAATTTTAATTTCTAAATTAGATGTAAGTTGGAAAAACATGATTTAAACTCAAAACTAACTGCTATGGTATAATGAAAAATTATTACTTAAAAAAAAAAAAGACTTTAATCTAATAAGAAAAGGCGAATATGATAACTTTATCATTATTCTAACACTTATAAGCAGCCATCAACTACCTCATAACTTGGCTGACTGAGCAATTCAATGTCATACCTGGGGCCTTATATATATATATATATATATATATATATATATATGAGAACTGTGATCTCTTCCCCCATTTATGTTTCTCTGGTAGACAACTATTCATGCTTTTCTTTTCTTGTTTCTTTTAATCAGAACAGAAAAGGAAAAAACATCCACAAAGGCACAAACAATTCAAATATAAACTACTTTTGAAATTAGTCTTAATGACTTCAAATATAGAGAAAAAATCCTCAAACACAATCCATGAAAACCATAATAGATATCCAGGGTCCATTTATTTTTGAAGGCTATTCCCTTTAAGATCTGAACAGAAAAAGCCAACATCTAAACGATACCAGGAGGTTCTACATTACTTTCTTCCAAATCATCAAGTTCTTCATCTTAAGCGATCTTTGAATTACTCTTCCTGCAATTGCAATATCATACAAAATCGTGAAATGGAATAAACAACAAAGGGCAAAAGAGAGTAAATAAACACAAACATAGAATTGCTAGTCCATGTGACTTTTTGAACCATTTAAGTATTGCAAACTTGGCTTTTACCAAGCATGGATGTAGCAGCAAGACAGAAATTTTACCTTGAAAAAGTTATTTGTCAACGACAACGATGCCTAGAGCTTCCCAAGCATTCGTGACTTCATGCTGACTGTGGTACAGACGCCCAGAAGGGTCATAGTAGTACTGCGCAACAATGTTAACAAGTTCATTACATAAAGTAGGAAAATTGCAAGGAAATTAAATATACTTCTATTTTCTGAATGCAAAAAAAAAAACTTGAATGTTTATCAAAAAGAAATACTTCAATGAGTTTTTACTGAATTCTGCCCTTTTATAACAAAAACAGGAAAAGAAAAAGAAGAAGAAGCATAGAATCTAAGATTATAGAAGATGTATAATAGCAACCCAGTATCAATGGTGGAGTCATGAGTTTATCTTTGACAGGTCAAAATAAAGTGAGATGATTTTTTTTCTTTACATACTATATATTACGTAATATATAATAAGATTAAAAAAAATTATAAACACAATCCATATGCAAATGAAGTATTTCTCAAAAAAAAAAAAAAAAAAGCAAATGAAGTATTTTATAAATCAATAAATCTATAACAAATAATTGTTTGTCAAACAAATTTGTACTAAAATTAAGAAACAAAAAATTGATACCTTTTATCTATCTTTGATCAATTTTCATAGGCGTACTTGTTAGGTATAAAAACAAATACAAAAACTAAATAACCCCAGTTAAAATTGTAGCCTAAACTTTTTTAGAGAGTAATAAATAATAAAGTGTCAAATTTGAACTAAAGTTCTGACTTCTCAGTAAATTTTCTTCCAATATACGCAAAAAAATTATTTGCAAAAAAAAAAAAAAACCCATTCTTGGAGATTATTAGAGCTTTTTAGGAATTGAACTTTCATTAGAATAATCCAATGTATTGTCGACATATTTTCTTTTAAAAAGTCAAGTAATGATTCTTTAACTGGATAAACCTAAACTATACATGTTAAATATATAGAAAGATAGGACTCAAAAATTTCACTTAAAAATATGGGTGTCTTCTATTGTTGAAAAGATGAGTGAGATTTGCCTAAGATGCTTTAGTTATGTTTAAAGAAGAGCGATTGATGTATCAATGATAAAGAGTAGATGATTCAAGTTGAGAGAACGAAAAAAAAAAAAAGTAGAGGAAGACAAAAAATTAGTAAAAGTAGTTAAAAAAAAAAAAAAGATATGTCAATTAAGGAAATAATAAAGAATATGACTTCAAATAGAATAGAATGATGAAAAATAATTTGTTGCGTATCCATAACCGATTCCAAAAAATTTTGAATTAAGGTTTTGTTGTTTTTGTTATTAAAAGAATAATGAATTTAATTTAATATATTGAATTAATAACATTATTTTAAAGGAAAACAAATATGAATGATAATTAAAATTTATATTTCTCCCTTATAGCCTAGCATTGGAGACAATGGAGAGTAACCATGGTGTGAAAAAAATGTGCGGGGAGATTCTATCACTGATTAGAACTAGCAAAAGTGAAGGGCAAAACAAGCAGAAAAAAAAAAAAAAAAAACCATTCTGCCTTAATCTCTCAAGTATAGTTTAAAAGAAAATGGTGAATTTATTTTACTTCTTGGTTGAGTCACGAGAGAATTAAGTCACTTTAATTTAATTTAATTCTATAATTATATTATTTTGATTAGCTGAAAAGTTAAAAGTTAAAACAAGATTATGGGTTGTGGAATTATAAAGAAGGTTCAAAGAGAGAATTTGAAGGGCTGTGAATTCTAAATACTAAACATTTTGTAACATGCCTATATATATATATATATATATATATATATATTAAAAAAATATCACTTTAGAGGGCCATAGCTCCCTAGCACCTTAGTAGCTCCACCATTGTCTTGTAAATTAGCCAAATCCATAAATCCAATTACACTTGATAACAGGCATGGTATTGTGTTTGATTTAATCTTAGGAAGAATCAAAACAAATCAGAGGTTCACCATCTTGGTCCCTTTAATCTAGTGATGTCTCCTATGACTATGAGTAGGATTGTTTTTACTGTTTGTCTAGTGTAGAGGAAATTGAACCATAGTTTGAATAAATGACTTTCTCTTTAGAAACATTTTATTTATAGATGTTTTGGTGTCCTTTTAAAAATAGTTTAGTTTAGTCAAAATCGATAAGTGATAGCATATTATTTTAATTAGTCCAAGTGATATCAAGAACGTTGTAACTTATAACGTACTCTTCTTTCAGATCTTTGTTAGGAGAATTAGAATTTTGAATTTCCTCGCCCCCACTATTGTTACTAATCTATAATGGTGTTAATTTTTCCTGAAACTACTTCAAACACAATTGGATTATACTTGTGTCCTTTGAACAAAAAAAAAAACTTAAAATGGGTGGAATTTGTTGAACTTGATTGAAACAAATAGTCTGGTGTTGTCAAACCAAGGAAAATATGGTGTGTGTGGGTTAGGGTTGTCCACGGGTCGGGTTTGCACCCAACTTGGACTCCACTCGAATAATTCGGGTAGATTATAAAATAACCCGAAACCTACCCAGAAGATCTGATCGGGTCTGTTGGTTCGGGTCTCGTTGGTTTCAAGTTGTATAGGGTTGGTCTCAGGTTTTATCGTGGGGTTGATATTTGGCCGATTTCGTTGAGATCTAGCTAATATCTAGTCAGTTCTAACGAGATCTGGTTAGATCCGTCGAGATTTGGCCGATATTTAGCTGGATTCGACAAGATCTAGCCTAGATTTCATCGGATAACGACGAGATCTCGTCGAATCTTGAAAGATTTGGACTAAATCTCAATGGATTTCGATGAGATCTCGCCAGATCCTGTTTGAAATCCTTGAAAAATTGCAAGAAACAATAACTATTACGAGTAGGTTAGGTTTCACGGGTTTTGAGAAAGGAAACCCACAATTGACTTGACGGTGTCAGGTTTAGAGAGATTTGAACCTGCATCCGACAACCGAAGCTGTCAAATCGGGTGGTGGCAGGTCAGATTCGGGCGGGTCACTTGGACACCACTAGGGTTGCACATTAACAATCCAAGGGTATAAACCCAAAAAATAAAGCCTTTTTTTGGTGAAAGAAGAAATTTCTTCCTTTGCTGTTGAAGTTTTTTGTTGGAATAATAACATATCACACAATATTATTGTACATCATACGTACATGCACATTATCACTTTCATTTTTAAATGTAGACTATGGAATATAAATATATATAGATATATATATATATATATTTTTTTTTTTTCTTTTTTCAAAACCCATCACGTAACTTCTTTAGGGATCTTATGATATGTTTTTTCTAGATCAATGAAAATCATATAAAAGTCTTTATAGATGGATCGTTTTGGCATAAAACCAAATTTCGATATTCTTGTTTCATGTAAAAATATAATACGTACTTTTTTTTTCCCCTTTTTTGAGTGATAATCTAATAAATAGTTAAATACCCTTGATCAATAACATTTAAGTGATAAATAAGAGGATGCAAGATTATGTTAAAAAAGAAAATTAAGGAAAAGGTGTATAATAAATTAATAATATTGTTAATTTGTTACCCTATAGACCCTGCCAGTCTGCTTGACTCGCTCCTCAGCGACCCACCCTGGGAGCAGCCAGCCAAAACCATTGCAACTGTTGTCATGGAAAGTGCACCTAGTCCCATCGCGGACTCCCCTTCTTCGATTTTGCAGAACTTTGTATATAGTAGACCATGTCAGTGGTGATAGTAATGTGTGAATATGGTTGTTCCTGTTGTTGGCTTGTGCTTGTGCATGGCTTCGCTGCTGATTACCACCACGCTCCATGGCCAACAAAATTTTCTTTCGAATGGGGAATTTTTTTTTTGCCTACTCAGCGATAAGCAGAAGTAATGTGATTGGAAATTCTTGCTTTCATGCCGCTATAAATTGGCTTGTTTTGGAGAGTTAACTCAATTAATTACCTTTCATTTCCTTATATTTCCTTTTTATCACTATTTGTGCCAACATTATTTATGTTTTGTCCCCAACAAAAAAAGAAATTATGTTTTGTTTTCAACACATATAGATTAGTACAAGTTTACTATAGATGACATATACCTAACTCCTTAGTTTTGTGAATTAAGGAAACAGAACAATTCTAACCTAAGATTTATGAAAATTGAATAAGAGACTTAGGGAACAAGAAAACAACATACACACATAATCACTTGATTTATGCGGTTTATCTAAAACTGAGCTTGCGTCCACAAAGTTGCCGCAATTTTTTTATAATCTCCAAATTCTACTATTTTTAGGACTACATAAACGTGTGAGATTAATTTAATAAACTTAGGATTTCAATATATACTCAAATATTAAAAATATCGTAATAATTGTATGAACATTTACCTAACAAGGTAAATCAGGTTTCAGACGTTCCGTCACTAAACACAATTTGTGTCCATTATTAGCAATTCTTATCTGCCAATTTTTTTTTCTCAAAAACTAAAGATTACTTCCTTTTTTTAAGGGTCCCCATGCAAATATCAGAATGTTAAATTTTTTTTTTTGCTACTTGAAAGTCTTAAATGTAAACATATAAATTTTTTTGGGCTGATTAATATGAACACATAATTAACATGCCAGATTTAGAGATGAGTTATTGCTATATTCAAGCAAAAATCCATGTGGATCTTGCTTGTCATCTGGGTTAGATTCCCGAGAAGCACAATTTCGAATATTCTATAACTTTTAAATTTAAATAGTGAGCATAGATTGACTTACTTAGACTCTTTTTTTTGGGCTAAACTTTTTTTGAGAAAACTTGTTTAGACTTTAGTGATGAAGTACCATAATTATATCTCTGAAATGGTAAGTACTTTAGTTCGAACTTCATACAATAATGAATTAAGACTTAATTGGCAAGACAAACAAATTAATTATTTCCTTAATTTAATTAATTGGTATGTATGAACTTACTTACTGGTTAGCTCATTTCTTGCTGTACAAATTAATTAAGTGGAAATAAAGTAACAGGAGTATAAATAATAACAATTGAATGGGTTTATCCCAAAAAAAAAAAAAAAAACAATTGAATGGCAATTATTGGCAATGCCAACTTGGTTATTAAAATACCATGTAAGAACAATGTAATAAAGACCTATTTAATTAGTATTTACAAAGGAAAAAATTAATGCTACCAGTCTACCATAAACAGGTTTCTTACCAATTAAAATCTGTGTTTAGTACTTACTAGTGATTTTCTGGCCATGTACAATAGTTAGGAAGTTTAGTTAAACTCGATCAAGTGGTGCAAAACTAAGATATGCATCCTATATATACACATAGACCATATACATATTTCAATATTCAAAATTTGGCTTGTGTGGATTTCAAACTTGACAGTGTAAATAATAGGAGGCAAAAGTAACATAATTACATAATCCCCCAATTTTGTCACTGAAAGATCATATATAACACTAGTAACAATCATCACAACGAGATAGAAATCTATTTGGAACATCAAAATCCATCTAAAAATTAAAGGGCCGCATTCGAACGTATATATAAAACAAGCAATGTGATAAATTGAAATTATCTTTAAAAAAAGAAAAAAGAAAAAAAAAAAGCGACGCATTACCCAAACACTAAGTTTTGGGAAGATGAGTTTCTAAGGTAGATTTATTTGAATTACAAAGCATAAAATTTAAAAAGCACACATAATCCAAGCATGTAATAGTAATACAGCTATCCATGCATTATAGATGGCAGTTTTTTTCCAAACTGAGCTTAATACGTAAAGAAAACTATGAAATCAATGAACACTTGCAATGCAAGAGCAGTGAAAAGAAAATCTTAAGAACACAGAGAGATAAAGAGAAAGAGAGAAAGAGAGAGAGAGAGAGAGAGAGAGAGAGAGAGAGAGAGAGAGAGAGAGAGAGAGAGAGTGATATGAGTTAAAAAAACTCTTTTCTTGATTGATTAATTATTAACAATGTACACCACTTATATATATATATACCCAGCCTAACACATATAATCTTCTCTGTTAAGGACTGTAACAGACTCCAAATTATGCGGAGCTAACTAACTAATTAACTACCCTCTAACTACTTTTCGATCTCAGAAATATCTAACCCATCTTTGATCCAAAGTATCTGATCTTTGATCCAAAGTATCTGTCTGGCTTAAGAGACGGCATCCCCTGGCTTTAGTTCTTTACTGGATGAAACGTCGTCGTCTAGGTAAGTGACTTCCCGTGTCATGGATTGTTTCTTATCTCTCCCACGTGCGTCATTTGCTTGATAAGAAACGACATCGTTTCTATTATTGTCAACATCCCCCCTCAAACGAATGGGGGAAGAACCAACGGCCATGAGTTTGTGAACAATGGAAGAAAATAAGGGAGCAGTCAGCGGCTTAGTGAAGATATCTGCAAGATTGTCTTTGCCAGAAACAAAATGCACTTGAATATCACGCCGAAGAACCTTCTCACGGACAAAGTGAAAATCAACCTCGATATGCTTGGTACGGGCATGAAAAACTGGATTGGAAGCAAGAGCCAATGCAGAAACATTATCACACCAAAGTCGTGGAACATAGGGGAGTACAAGATGAAGTTCACGACACAAGGAACGCAACCAAGATAATTCAGCTGTGGTAGTAGCGAGAGCACGATATTCAGCCTCTGTTGAAGAACGGGAAACAGTGGACTGCTTCTTAGCGGACCAAGAGATGGGGCTAGAACCAAGGAACACAAGGTAGCCCGTGGTAGATCGACGATCAGAAGGGTCACCGGCCCAGTCTGCGTCAGTAAAGGCTGAAAGGGTCAACGGGCCAGGATTGAATTGAAGAGAATGATTGAGGGTGCCACGGACATAGCGTAAGACCCTCTTAGCAGCGGCAAAGTGTTGATCAGTTGGGGATTGCATAAACTGACAGAGTTGATGGACAGCAAAAGAGAGATCGGGCCGAGTGAAAGTGAGATATTGGAGACCCCCAACCATACTGCGATAAGAAGACGGGTCAGAAAGAACTCGTCCAGAAGTAGGAGTGAGTCTAGTCGAGGGACAACAAGGTGTCTTCACAGGCTTAGCATTGTCCATGTCAAATTTATGAAGAAGATCCAGAGCATACTTGGATTGGTTGAGAGAAACACCAGTGGTAGTGGGAAGTATCTGAATCCCAAGGAAATAACTGAGAGGACCCAAGTCTCGAAGCTCAAAGGCCCTGCCCAAGGCATTGACAAGAGAAGTAATGTGATGAGGATTGGGGCCAGTGATGATAATGTCATCAACATAGAGGAGGAGGTAGAGCAAGACATGTGGAGTATGATATACAAATAAAGAAGGATCAGCAACAGAAGCCGTGAAGCCAAGGTGAAGGAGCTGACTGGTGAACCTTTCAAACCAATCCCTTGGAGCCTGTTTCAAACCATAGAGAGATTTATGGAGGCGACAAACATAGTCAGGATGAGCTGAATCAATGTATCCAGGAGGTTGAACCATGTAGACTTCCTCTTGAAGGATACCATGTAAAAAGGCATTGCTGATGTCCAATTGTCTCAAAGACCAGTGACAGCTAACGGCAAGGGCAATAATAAGCCTCACAGTGGCAGGCTTGACAACTGGACTGAATGTTTCTGAGTAATCCAGGCCAGGTTGTTGATGAAAACCTTTTGCAACCAACCTAGCCTTATATCTGGATATTGAACCATCACTGTTAAGTTTCAGTTTATACACCCACGTGCAGCCCACTAAATTTTTATGTGGAGGATGGGGAACAAGGGACCAGGTGCCTTGTTTCTGCAATGCTTGAAATTCGGAGTCCATAGCGGAACACCATTGAGGATATTTTGAAGCAATCTTAAAGGTAGGTGGTTCAGTATAGGTGTAATTAAGAACAGAAGCATAACACATTTTGGACTTGGTAATCCCATTCTTGGACCTAGTTTGCATAGGGTGAGAATTGGTAGTAGTGGACACAAGTGGGAGAGTGGATGTGGCAGAAATAGTTGGAGGAATGGAATCAGGAGGAGATGATGCAGGCAGAGAGGTAAGAGGACTTGAGACAAGAGAAGTGATAGGGTCGGAAACAGCAGTAGGAAGAGGAGTAGAAGCTGAAATGGGCTGAGGAATGGGACCTAGAATAGAAGGAGCATTAGAGGAATGTGTGTAAAGAAGGTTGGACAACCAAGTGTTAAGCTGAGAAAGGGAATCAGAATGAGATGAAGAAGGGGCAGGAACTTCTGAACCGAAGGGAAAAACTTCTTCATTAAACAAAACATGCCTAGATGTGTAGATAGTTTTAGATGACTGATCATAACAAAGATAACCTTTGGATTGAGGGGAGTACCCCAAGAAGATGCATTCACGAGTTCTAGGTTCCAATTTATGAGAAGTGTAAGGTCTAAGGTAAGGGTAGCAACTGCAGCCAAATATTTTGAGTTGAGAGAGATTTGGGGTATGACCATAGAGTAGGGACCAAGGGGATTGAGAATGAAGAGTGGGTAACAAATTAATTAGATGTATGGCAGTAGAAACTGCATAAGACCAGAAAGAATATGGTAGGTGAGCATGTGAGAGTAGGGTGACTGCAGTTTCTATAATGTGTCTATGTTTTCTCTCAACAAGGCCATTTTGTTGTGGAGTGTAAGGGCATGAAATTTGATGAATAATGCCATTATTAGCAAGAAAAGACTTAAAGGCAGTAGAGGTGAATTCACCACCACCATCAGATCGAAAGGTTTGAATTTTAGTAGAAAATTGTGTCTCAACCATGGATTTAAATTGAACAAAAGTAGAGAACACATCAGATTTATGTTTCAGCAAGAACAACCATGTATAACGAGTATAGTGATCTACAAACAGAACATAATAGCAAAATCCATTAATAGAAGGAGTAGGAGCAGGGCCCCATACATCAGAATGAACCAATTCAAAGGCATGAGAAGCAACAAATTGAGAGCTATGAAAGGGCAATTTGTGCATTTTTCCATGAAGACACGAAGTACAATGAATCATAGTAGTATGAGTTTTATTTCTAGAGAAGCCTAGGGAAGAAAGAACATTATTAAGAACAGAATGATGGGGATGACCCAACCTAGAGTGCCACAATTTCCAATTGGGCTGTGTTATTGCAGAGAAAGCAGTAGAGTGGACACGGTCTTTGGGAGGTAGCTTGAGGTGAGGAGCCAGTAGAGGATAGATGGGATAAACCCCTCTTTCACTCTTGCCCTGGTAGAGTACCTTCCCCGTGAGGAAAGCCTGAATGGAAAGTTTATTTTCATCAAAATAACACCAACAGTCATTATCACGACACAGTTTGTGTACAGAAGCTAAATTGGAAGCAATTTGAGGAACTCTTAGCACATTTCTAAGTTTAAGAAGTGAATGAGAATTAGGTAAATCAACATTACCTATATGAGTAATAGGAAGACCCTGACCATTGCCAACAGTTATGTGTTCTTGACCACCATACGGTTTGGGAAAGGACAAATTGTTCAAGCTGGAGGTAAGGTGATCTGTTGCTGCACTGTCAGCCAACCATGGTTCTTGAGTATGATTAGCATTAGATGTAGCTGCCATTGCTGCTAATTTGGTGGGTGGATGTTTGCCTTGAAAGGCAAAATCCATCCAGTGATAGCAGTCTAAGCCTGAATGACCCATCTTGCCACAGATTTGACAAGTCAGCCTAGAGTAAGAACCTTGAGGAGAGAATTGGTTGTATTGCCCTTGAAACTGATTGAATTGTCCTTGGCCTTGAAAACCTTGAAAGTGAGATGCACCATGAGATGCACCATTTCCTCGACCTCTGCCACCACCACGAGTGTTATTGTTTTTGCCTCTTCCTCTTGACTGATTAGAGTGGTTAAAATTGACATTCGTTGGTCTGGTATTTGCAGCTAAGGCAAAAGCATCCTTGATTTCAACATTCTTAGTAAGTGATTCTTCTTCTGCACTTAATAAAGTGGTCAACTCATCAAAGGTCAGTTGTGTACTCCTGGTACGAATAGCAGATTTGAAGGAATTATAGTCCTTTGGCAGTCCTTTGAGTGCTATGTGAAGCAGTTCTTCATCATCAATAAGAACACCAACAGCCATAAGTTTGTCCCTTACCACTTTGATTCTTTGCAGATAAACATCAACACTGTCTGTTCCTTTCTTTATATTGTGGATTTCACCTTTCAGATTCAGGATGTGAGATCTTGATACTGAAGAGAAACGATTTTCTAACAATTTCCACACTGCTTGAGCAGAATTGCATCCCACAGTAAGAGCAAGAATTGTTGGGGACAGAGTTGAGCTGATGAAGGTCAAAAGTGCCTTTTCTTTGGACTTCCATATCTGAAACTCAAGGTTCAAATTGGTTGTCACAGCACCTGAACTGTCTTTGAGAAACTGATCTGGACTGGATTGAGAACCATTGAGCAGTTCAATCATCGAATAGGTTTCAAGCACCATTGTGATCTGATGTTTCCAAACTATATAATTGGAATTTTCCAATTTTACTGTCATCATATTTGACATATTTGACAGCAAGAGTAATGGTTGATTTGTAATGTTTGTGGCAGAGCTTAAATTGGTCGAGGACGCCATTGTTGAAGTTGTAGAAGCAGCAGTAACTGTTGCAGCAGGTGAATGTGTTGTAGGAAGAGTGGTTGAATGAACCGTAGGCTCTGATACCATAAAGAAAACTATGAAATCAATGAACACTTGCAATGCAAGAGCAGTGAAAAGAAAATCTTAAGAACACAGAGAGATAAAGAGAAAGAGAGAAAGAGAGAGAGAGAGAGAGAGAGAGTGATATGAGTTAAAAAAACTCTTTTCTTGATTGATTAATTATTAACAATGTACACCACTTATATATATATACCCAGCCTAACACATATAATCTTCTCTGTTAAGGACTGTAACAGACTCCAAATTATGCGGAGCTAACTAACTAATTAACTACCCTCTAACTACTTTTCGATCTCAGAAATATCTAACCCATCTTTGATCCAAAGTATCTGATCTTTGATCCAAAGTATCTGTCTGGCTTAAGAGACGGCATCCCCTGGCTTTAGTTCTTTACTGGATGAAACGTCGTCGTCTAGGTAAGTGACTTCCCGTGTCATGGATTGTTTCTTATCTCTCCCACGTGCGTCATTTGCTTGATAAGAAACGACATCGTTTCTATTATTGTCAACAATACGGAGGAATAACATCATCAACAAAAGCATGGTAACCTGGGTCACATAGCCAGAGGCTTGTTAGGTGAACATGAGAAGTGCAACGCCTGTGGACTTCTTCCATGCCCCAGATGATAGTTTCAGCTTTGATAGTATTAATGATGTTAATTATTGGCTTGTCTTCGTCTTCGGCGCCAATCCTCGACTCATCCCACTGCTTTACAAGAACATGTGTTAAGTAGTGCAATGGCTGCCCGTAAAATTCCATCATGGATCTCGCTAATCCTTGCCATGTGATGAAGACAACATCAGATCCATGAGTTGGAGGGATTGGAATTTGTTTCATGTGTTCTTGATACTTTTTTGCTTGTTCAATCACCGAATCTGCATTACTAAACACAATCATGTTTCATGTATCTTATTCTTGGTACTGGATTGGAATTTCAGTGGAACAATTTCGTGATTAACATTGGGTTTAAGTATGACTTATATAACAATTAATTAATATAATTTTTTTCTTCATTAGAAGCAATATTAGAACCAAAAACTTAATTATATCTCCAACTCAAATCCACTGATTACCAGCTAAACCATAGCAAAGAGAGATTTGTGGAAAATCATGATTTTCATTGAGCCAATGTGTTAGGCTATTGTGAGGGCAAGCACATGTATCTTGACTGTAATGAACATAATTATACTTAGCAAGATAAGTTATGACATTATGTGGAAATTGGAATAGCCTTTGATTCATACCATTAATTTCATGCACGAATAATTCCCAATACAAACAAAAAAATCGTTCCTCAAAAAAAAAAAAAAAAAAAAAAAGAGTGAGAACGAATTTATGAATTTACGATTTTTTTACTTCTATAAAAAAAAAAAAAATTACGTGTGTGCATATAATATCAAAGTCATCAATCATGTACTCAAAATCTTGATACCAATATTTTGAATTCTTTATAGCATATTTCACATCAATATTATTCACCTTATACATTTGAGATAAGTATTTTATTCTTTAATATATCTTGAAACTTAGGCATGGTTATAATTTGAACTATTTAGATCTAGATTAGTAGACTAGTACTTCATACTCATGAATCAAAATATTGTTGGATCCATTATGATTTTTTATGTGAATAGATTCGATCTGCCACACCTATCTCAAACTAAAAAGTAGTGTTATTGATTAAATCTGTAAAATTGAAGCTTGATTAAGCTTCATATCTAAAGTTTGAACTTATTGATAGACTCATTAAGTATATTATCCATTTTATCTAAGGATAAAAAGATGAAAAGATTCCTTTAACGAAATTAAAAATGAAAAGATATTTAAGGTTTCTAATTTGTATTCATTTTTCTTATGGACTTAAAGCATGGATTTTTGGTTAGGATGCAGAAACTTGGACTAGATGTAACATTAGGGAAAAAAATGTCCAAAAGGAAAGACCAAACTTAAAAAGTAGATAGTAAAAGAATTTTAGCATTCTAAACCTGGATCTTCCTTGAATGCCTTGACATTCTGGCTACTTTCCCCATCACTAATTTTTTCTTTTTTATTTCTCTTCCTTTTACTACATTCCCATTCAATTTCCTTTCCCTCGTCGATATCATTTCCCTTTTTGTTTCGCTTTAATGCTCGAGGACCAAGATAGTCACTTAGATTATCGGACTCTGTATCTGAATCCGATACCAATAGATGCTTGTTGCATGCAGGAACCTGTCGCCGCAACATCTGAGCACTTGAGCCAAACAAATTAGAGCAAGAGAAGACGGAGAAGGGAGAAGATGTGTTATCGGATTTTTTTGATGAGATTAGATGATATTTATAATCCTATTATATAATATATTTGGATAAATTCAACTACAACGATTATTTATTTATTGGCATTTTTTTAATATAGAGCCTGACATATGTCAAATCGTGTTATGTCAGTTTTAATTTTGGTTGAAAAGTTATTTACTTGAACCCAACTTAGCATTGATCCAACTTTCTTCGATTCAAAAACCTTCTTACCTAAACGCATTTGTTATTTTAGGTTTTAGCGGTTAGGTTGATTTAATACATAAAAATGACTAAGTTTGGTTGATTTCTTGATTTAAGGTCAACTTGAACCCCAACTCATTTAGTAATCAATACAAGTTGAAGTTGACACAATTTCCGTCATGTAATTAACTAAATCTCTATGAAAGTAATGCTTATTGTTACTTAACTGTGAGACACTGAGACGAAAATTCTTACATATTAGTTAATGATTTTTTATTATTATTTTTACTTAGCACTTTTGAATTTTGATCAACTAAACTTCCCTTACAAAAAGTTGTCAAAATAGTTCTTATACCATCCGAGAAATAAACTGAAATCATATTACACGACGAGAGAATATGAATACTTTTTTTTTTTTTTTGAGGGGGAGAGAATATGAATACTTAATCAAAATATTTCATGCCACCAATAGAATCCGACATTTTCTTTTGAGATTCCATTGTTTTGGTAGGATAATATCAAATTGGAGTCATGCTAACGAATGCCCTTAGCGCATTAGTTAACAATCTATTTTAGGAAAGTTTTGACACCACTTTTTTGGGAAATGAAAAAAGCTGTCAAAACATTAATTGCTTTATTTCATTTTTCCATAAAAATTTTTTTTAAATAGATTGTTAACCAATGCCCTAAAGGCATTCATTAGCATTTCCCTATCAAATTGAATGCATTTCCAAATAAAGAGAGTTGCCAAGGTTGTCCTTAAAAGGAAATGACAACTCATTCACCTTAATTATGTATAAAGTGAGCCATTAAATATATTTCCTTTTAAAGATATATATCTAATTAATAAATTACCATAACTATCCATGGTAGTATTTAATTACAAATAATGATTCTGCTATGTCATTAATAATTCATTGAAGATGAATTAAAAATAGCACTTTCCTGTCATTATTAAAAATTAAGACTAATAACTTCTTCATAATGATCCCATTAATTGAACTTAGACAATTTAAGAAGTAGAATTCCAAAAATGAAAAAGAAAAAAAAAAGAAAAAAGAAAAAAGTTAGGATAAGGTTGCAAAGGAATCAACTGAGCTCGTGCATGTAACTGTGGCACAAAATACCAAGATGCTCTTGGAGTTTGAAATTTGAGAACAATGCAAAGTTAGAACGGTTAGGTTCCTTAGAACCTATTCAGGTCCTAGCAATGGAAGTGAATACTTTTTTTTTTTTTAATAAACTATGGAAGTTGATTGTAAACTGATTCAGAAAAAGCAAAAAAGAAAAGAAAAGTGAATTGTAAACCAATTGGTGCAAAACTTATCAATTTTCTCAATTGGTTTACAATCCACCTTTTTTTTTTTTTTTTTTTTTCTGAATCGGTTTACAATCAACATCCATGGTTAATTAAAAAAGAAAAATTGTAATCACTTCCATAGCTAGGACCTGAATAGGTCCAAAGGAAACTAACCGTTCTGCAACAAAATCCAAACGTGGCTAATATGCAGGTCTAACTTTGGGTTATTCTCAAATTTCAAACTACTATGGAAGCGATTACATGGTGCAAAACTTATCATTTTTCTCACTTGGTTTACAATTCACTTTTCTTTTCTTTTTCTTTTTATTTTTTTTATTTTTCTGAATCAGTTTACAATCAACTTAGATGAGATTCAAGTCCAAAGATGTGTACACCATTCTGTATTTATTTTTCCAATATTATTTATTGCATAGCTTGGTGAACATGTATAAGATCTTCCTTTGAAACATATTGCTCAAAATATTCGTCAATATAACAGGTGTAGAGTCAGGAATTTTTGTTTGAGGGGCCAAGTTTCGACACTAATATATTAATCAAGATAATCCCTCACACACACACACACACATATACACATTTTTTTATTTGATAAGTTATATATATACACAAAAAAAGAGCTTAGTATTTTCAATCAAAATTATGTTTGATGGCGAGTTTTTATAAAATAAAATTCATTTTTTCCCATTTTCATAGTGAAATTCTTAAAAAGTTTCATATTTAATACAAATTATCAAATTTTATACTAAAGTAAGTAAAAATCTTTCAATTGAACTAATGAAATTTTCAAAAAATATGAATGATTCAAACCTTGGAGTAATAAGTTATGCTCCAAATATATTTGAAACTATCTTACTCTAACCCATTATGTGACAACTAAAGAAACATTTTATGTGTAATTTTAGTGACAAGATTTTTTTTTTAATGAGTCAATAACTTGTTAATTGCCACATAATGGGTTGAAAAAGATAGATCCAAACATGTTTGGTGCCAAATTTTATCAAATTTTTAATAGATATAAGAGCACATTTTATAATAAAAGATAAAATTGCGAAAAATAAACTTATGTCTTTATAACTATTAGACCAAATATTTTTTTTAAAAAGCATTATTGGACTAATTCAAATATTTGGGAAGGCCAACTCTTATTTCTATAGGCTAAAATTTGAAAACATTAAGATAATTATATATATATATATATATATATTGAAGAAATTTTCACAATTTTGGGGGCTCCGCCCCTCTTTACTAGTACAAATTATTCTAATTGATGATTTGATTATGTTGCAATTGGAATGTTGACATTGTGCAATGAAAACAATGCAATAAAGGAAGAAGAGATTCACTATATATAAATAAATTGTAAAATTGTTTCATTTGATAGAAATTGCAACTAACATTGTTTAAGAATGGGATTTTTTTTTGGGGGGGGGGGGTTGTGGGGTGTGAAAAATGAAAATGATTATTCTAGTGGTGGGATGTTCAACTCGTAATTATAATTACTGAGTCTATTTTTTTATGGACAAAATTTAATTACAAAATTAATTGTAACTTAAAACTATAACCTTACTCAATATCTTTTTATTGGAAATGAATTTTGACAAATCCACTATTAGATTATATATTCTTCTTATATCCTTCATGCTTGCAAAATTTCTATAAAATTAAAGATCAATACTATGTCATCAATAAATTTTTTAAATTGAAAGTTTTTATAGTTTAAAATTATGCATAAGATATAACTTTATAATTATATAGTAAATAATATCTAGTTGACACAAAATTTGGCATGTGTATTAAATAGCGTAAAGAACATGTAATTCAACAGTTAGATTTTCAAAATATGTAGTGTAAGGACGCAGTTTTGGTGCCTAAGCCCAAAAGGAAAAGGATCTAGGCCCAACGAGCCCAATACAATGAATTTGTAGAAAGTGGGTTAGAAAACTAAGCTTTAATGAATTAGATAGTAATTACAGTGAGCTCAGATGATAAGAAAACAAGAATAAACTGGTTTTGCCCAAAGAAAATTGTCTTCGGCACAGTTCAAGGAGGCTAGTTCTTTTATATATATATATATATATATCTTTTAAAATTTGTTACAAGTCCAATTCTTGCTCCTATGGTGTTTTTTCTCTTAAATCTCTGATCCCCCCTGCAAGAGGCTTCTTTCTCTATTATATACCCCTCTCTTCTTCATCTCCACTGTCCACGTGTAGGTCAAGTTGTTGGTTTTGATCATTGTCCCATCAGCACCTTCTTGAAGTCTTTGGGAGTAGCTGTAAGGCTGCTGTTCAGGTATCACCTCCACATTAATGCGACTAGAGTGTTAGCTGTAGAGAATTCAATGTGGTGGTAGCATCTTTGCCTTAGATATTCTATTTATCCTTATCAGTAGAACCTTCCAAAGCATTGCCCTCGAGGCCAGACCAATCATTTTGACTTCTGCTTTGCTTAGTCGAGAATGCATTCTTCCTCGGACTACCTTCTCAAACCTTCGCAGTCATAGTTTGCTCGTGGAGCTCTGACTCTTACGTCTTCCCTATTGTCTATCTGTCCTCGGACTACTAAGCGTCCTCGAACAAGGCCTATGACCCAATATATACTCTTGGCCGCCTTATCCCTATATGTAGTAATGCTTATTTTATTGAGTAAGGTTGTAGCCTTATGCTACAACAAATTTTATAGCTAAACTTTGTCATTTTCTTATATTTGTTGATTTCTATACTTGGAATATATATTTAAGTGTTTTTTTTTTTTAAATTTCTTATAAGCGTGGTAATTATGTTAAGTGTGACATGTATTCAAACAAGATAACTTAGAAACCATACTTATAACTTAAAGAGATTCACAAAATTTGTACTTTTGAATGAGAAAAATGATCCTATCAAATTTCAAATTTTGTCTATTTTGTCATTATTAATAATTTAGAAGATTTTTTACTTATCTCGAATCTCAGGATGGATGATCATGATAGACTGATCCAATGGCCATAAAATCACAGCTATAAACTAATGCCATTTGGATTTAGACAAGATAACTTAGAGACCATGCTTATAACTTAAAGAGATTCACAAAATTTGTACATGTGAATGAGAAAAATGATCCTACCAAATTTTAAGTTTTGTCCATTTTGTCTGTTTCATAGTTTAGAAGACTTGTTACTTGATGATGCCGAAAAACACCAGCAAGCTACGTGGTCCTCACAAGACGAAACTAAAACCTGTACAACAAAAGAAAGGACCTAACAGAGAGCACTAGTGTGGTGCTAGTCAAAAACCCTCCGAATGTCAAGTTAGAAACTTTTTTCAACTCCAGAATGCTAGAGTTGAGTTAATTATACGTACCTTGATTTGTGAGGGTCTTGGGGTTTTTATAGTAGTATAGGGCCGAAATTCATGCCTTGGTCAAGAAGTTCTTTCCTTCTAGGAGAGTAAGTCGTGGATTTTGCATATCTCTTTTAGTCATTTTCCTTATAAGAGTCTTCTTAACTAGGGTTATGCGTGTAGGTTAAGTAAAGCCATAACAAATCTAACATGAACCGCACGTTGATTTCCTTTAGGAGACCTTGGAGTCAAACTTAGAAAAATAACTGCCACGTGTCGCCTTCGTTGTCCACCTTTGGTTCGTCCTCCTTAAATCCGTTAGCAATAAACCTTCCATCTCTATTACCGTCGCATTCACCAAGTATCTTGGATACATTCATTTTTATTCCCCTTCAGTTGCCCCCTCATTCCATGAATCCGTCACCCATTTTTCATAGGCTCATGGAATGACGGATAGTTTTGATTATATGAATCCGTCACGTATCTTTTGTGGGTGCGTATTGATTGCCAGGCTGGAACAGGATCATAAATGTATGGGGGACATGTGGCGGGACTTGATTGATGGTTCGTTGGAACCAAGGCGTCTCTTCGTTTTTCGCGCCATTCTCTCTCTCTCTCTCTCTATATATATATACTGTCCATCCTCTTCATTTTTACATTTTGAAAAAAATTTGGCTGTCCAGAGCATTACCGTCCACTTTGTGTGATCTATCACCTTACGATGCTGCTGTTCTACCGTCCACTCAGTTCTTTCGTTGCTTCTTCGCACCGTCCAACTGTGAGTATCTTAATTTCTTTTTTCATTTCTTCCCTTCTCTTTTTTTTTTTTTTTTTTGGTATGTTGGTCCGTCGCCCGTGTAGATCTAGAGTCTTAGGTTTCCTTTACCTGTTATTTGTAGGTGTCCGATGTCTAGTGAGATTTCCAGTGATCAATCTTTTATCCGTGAGGGAGCGGGCTACCAGGAGGTGTACCCGTCAGGTCAAGCAGACCCGGACACCTTCGTTGAGGAAAGGGAACCGTCAGCCAACTCTCCTTCCAATGTGAAAGATGAAGGGCAGGATGAGGACGGGTCAGAGTATGATTCTAATGATGACCTAGATGGTGTAGACCCTCCCGTCCAGTTCGTCATAGGTACTGATGGGTTTAGAGAATTCATCATGCTCCCTTTATGGACGGTGAATGACTTCGTTTCTTCCATCAAACAACAACACTTCAACACACTTAGGGAGAAGTACCAAATACCTAATACCATACCCATCCGTCTACTATTTAAGTCCGAGAAATGCTACTACAGGGGTCTCGAAGACGTCGGTGTATATGAGCAAATGTTAAAAGCGGGCCTGCACTTTCCTTTAAGTGCCTTACACCGTCGTCTTCTTCAGTACCTGGGTTTAGCCGTCACCCAGATTTCACCAAATGCCTAGAGAGTTTTCCTGAGTGTTGAGGTTTTGTACGACGTCATGTCTAATGGGACGAGACGGTTAACAGTGGAGGAATTCTTTCATTGTTACTGTCCGTTCGAGATCGTCAAGTCGAGAGGCATGTATAGCTTCGTACTGAGGAGTCCGGTGCTTAGGCTAGTGTCCGAGACCCCAGACTCCAATCGCAACTGGGAAGGTCGATATTTCTTCCTTCAAGGGGACGATTGGATGGGTCGTCTCGACGATCACGAGTACATGCCTATCGATAGGACTTGGGGCATAATGCCACCGTCTGGTATGTGTCCGTCCTGCTTAGCTTCTTTTCAAGTATTGAAGTTATTCTAACCGTCCATTTTTTGCAGCGCGTAACCGTCCACAAGTTACCACTGAGCAGTTTGGATTTCTAGAAAGAATCTTCTAGAAAACCAACTTGTCGGAGAGAACGTGGATAAAGATCGTCATTTTGGATACCCTTCACTGGTATTGTGACGGTCCAGAATCGACAGCTGCTGCCCATAGATACGATGTACGAATACGCAAATGTAAGTCTCTTTTAACCAAAAACTGCTGTTCTTTATGTTTTTATTGTATTCTTACCTGTCTACTATTTGTAGAAATGGATGACGCTAGGAGGAGGACCATTATCAAACAACAGGCCGCCAAGAAAAAACACGGAGGTGATCTTCCTCCCAAGACGGGCTCATCCCATCCGTCTATAAAAAGTGCTTTAGAAAAAGTTGACCGTCTTGGCAAAAAACAAAGAGTCGTGATGGGATTACCAGCTATCCAAGGGTCCGGCATAGTGAGGTTGCCCCCAAGCTGGGCATAGGTAAAGGTAAGGGTCTCATGACCAATCCCGACCCCGTCAAGGAAAAAGCTCTCGTCTTGCTTCGAGAAGACTCACAATACGCCCTCAATCAATTGACTTCCATTATCAAAGAGGAGGATTATGAGGAACTCGACAACCATGCGACGAAGGCTATGGGGGAGACGGCTTTATTTAAACTTGCTCAGGTTAGTATTTGTCATTCATTTTTACCGTTATATTCTTCATACTATATATTGACCCATCACAATATTCTTCATACTATTGGTGTAGACGGTTCTAATGGTGAAAGGCTTGATGAACCGTTGCCTAGCTCGCGAGAAGTCGTTAGAGCGCGTCCGTGCAAAGTCAAGGGCGATGGTGGAAGAGCTTGACAAGCTGAAGCTTTGGAAGGTTCATCATGAGGAGAAGCTAAAAATGTCGTAGCAAGCTCATGAAAACTTGGAAAAGGAGGTCAAACTGTTGAGGGAGACCGTGAAGGCCAATGAAGATAATATTCGATGAGCAAAGGTTGAGGCCGTCTAAGAGTATTAAGATTCCGACGCTTTCTTGACGGAACTGGGTACTTCTTTTGCTGATGGATTCGATGACTGTCTTCGTCAGGTGAAGGCATCGTTCTCTGACCTGAACCTTGCTCACATTAATATTGATGCTGGAGGTCAGACCCCTGCTCACCTCGTCGACTCAGAAGGAACGGACGAGATTTTCGGTGAACTTCCTGGTGATGACGAGGCCCCAAAGGGTGTTGAAACAGGGCTCGTCGAAGACCACACCAGTCAGTCTTCACCAAAAGATCATGGTGCCCAAGATGATGTTGTCATAGCTGATGAGTAGTTATATATTTGTACTTTTTTTGTTTTCAATTTTAACTTTATCGAAGAACAATTAACTTCAGCTGTTGTCTTTTGAACGTCGTATCTTGATTGTACATATGTTTCTTAAACAATTACTTAATGAATCCATCTTTATGGTTTTTAATTTATGTGGTCTTCCCTTTGGGATTTTCTTTATGTACTTGTAAGATTTTTATTTTTTGGATGATCCATATACTTTTTTGGACTTTCTAAATTTCATCATTTCAGATGATCCGTCCACTTTGTTGACTTGATAAGTTTCATCCACTTTGTCGACGATCCATCCACTTTGTGGACTTGATAAGTTTCATCCTTCTTTGGATGATCTGTCCACTTTATGGAGTTGATAAGTTTCATCCTTTTTGGATGATCCGTCCACTTTGTAGACTTGATAAGTTTCATAATTCTTTGGATGATCCGTCCACTTTGTGGACTTGATAAGTTTCATCCTTCTTTGGACGATCCGTCTATTTTGTGGACTTGGTAAATTTCATCCTTTTTGGATGATTTGTCTACTTTGTGAACTTGATAAGTTTCATTCTTCTTTGGATGATCTGTCCACTTAGTGGATTTGGTAAAACCTGGTTAAATACATTTCGTATGTTCTGAATAAACTCCTCTTATTATAATGGATAGGTAGAATATTGTTCATAAAAAATAAGAAAACTGACATTCAGGCTTTAAAAGTACTATAGAAAATAAAAACTATAATTATCTGCTGGAAAAGATAAATTGGAAATGAGAAGGGTGGTGCTATTGCCGTCTTTGTCCATTTTTTTATTGATAGTACTTCTTCAGGTGCTCCGCATTCCATGGGTGACTTAACTTCTTCCCGCTCAGTGTCTCTAGGTAGTATGTTCCCTTTCTATTTCATGATGTGACCCTGTATGGTCCTTCCCAGTTAGGTCCTAGCTTCCCCTAGGAGGCATCCTGTGTAGCACCGAATACTTTCCTCAAGACAAGGTCTCCATCCTGAAAGTCCCTGTGCTTGACCTTAGAGTTGTAATGCTTCACCATTGGGTCCTAGTACCGCGCTAATCTTTGCTCTGTTGCTATCCTGACTTCGTCCACTAGATCAAGCTGTAAGCACATGACCTCATCATTCTTGTGCTTGTCGTGGTTTTCAACCCGGTAGCTTGTAAGCCCTACTTCTGCTGGGATGACTGCCTCACTACCATATGTCAACTGGAATGGTGTTTCTCCTGTTGGTGTCCTTGTAGTTATCCTATACGCCCATAAGACACTAAGTAACTCGTCCGACCATACACCCTTTGCCCCCTTGAGCCGAGTCTTGATGATTTTGAGCAAGGACCAGTTTGTGACCTTAACCTGTCTGTTGGCTTGCGGATGGGCGGGTGATGAGTAGTGGTTCTTTATCCCTAGCTGGAAGCAAAAATCTTTGAATGCGTTGTTGTCGAATTGCTTCCCATTATCTGAAACCAGCACCCTTGGTATGCCATACTTGCAAATTATATTCCTCCATAAAAAGCTACAGATATTTTTCTTTGTGATAGTGGCCAAAGCCTTTGCTTTTACCCATTTGGTGAAGTAGTCAATGCCAACCACTAAGAATTTCAGCTGCCTTACCGCCATTGGGAATGGGCCCATGATATCTAATCCCCACTGTGCGAACGGCCATGGGGCCGTTATGGGTGTGAGCTCCTTTATTGGCTTCCTTATGAGGTTACTAAAGTGTTGGCATTTGTCATAGGATATGACCTATGTGTTAGCATCTTTCTACATCGTTGGTCAGTAGTATCCTGCCCTGATAAGCTTGTGCACTAAGGACCTTGACCTCGAGTGATTTTCGCAAATCCCTTCGTGGACCTCTCTCATGACATAATCCGATTCTTCAGGGGCCAGACATCTGAGGTAGAGTCGAGAGAAACCCCTTTTGTACAGGATATTTTTAATTATGATGAACTGGGAGGCTTTAACTCTCAACTTTCTTACAGCTTCCCTGTCGTCTGGCAACTTATCGTCCTTTAGATATGCATAAGGGTCGTTAATGGGCCAGGTTGGGCTGGTCCTACCCACTTTTATTTGGCCCATGGGCACAATGGACTGGGCACAATGGGCTATTAACTAGTTAACGGGCTGGGTCGGGCTGGGCTAAAAGAGAAAACCTTAGCCCATGACCCTGCCCATGGGCAATGCCCATTTTATCTTAAGCGAGTTGCACTATCGGGTTGGGCCTAATGGGTTACTCATGGGCTTGTGTTAGGATATTATTATATTATTTTTATAAGGAAAAAATCAATTTTTTATAAGGAAATAATCAATCTATTTTTTTAAAGGAAAAAATTGAAGAATTTAATATTTAATTACAAATTTTTACAGTTAAATCTATTTAATTTTTTGTTTTGTTGATGGAAACCTATTTAATTTTTTTTATTAAGGCTTTAAATAGTTTTTTATTTTTATCTTTAATAAAAAAAAATGTCAAATGGTTAATTCAAATTTGCTAGACTACTAGAAACATATATATTTAGTAAACTAAGTTTAGCACAATTACTTTGAGTATCTTAGTGGTTGAGGGAGTTTTCTTAAGAAATTCCTTTATAATATCTCAAGATCAATCCTTCATACATTTCCTATATATTTTTGTTATGAATTATGAGTTATTGGTTTGGCCAACGGGCTGGGCTATTAGGCTAGCCCATCGGGTACCCATGGGCATAAAAACTAGTCCACGACCTAACCCACTGGGCTAGTGGGCTACCCATGAGCCTCAATAACAACGGCCGGGTCACCCATTAGCCCAGTGGGCCGTCAGGTTTTTGGGTTAGGCTATGGGTCGTGGGCTATTTGAGTCATCCAACAATGCTTTCTATTTACCTTTTGCATGCTAGTACCATTAATTGGTGATGAGAGTTGAACGAAGGATAATACCTGGTCGGAGACGATCATTGTTTTTGCGGAAGCTACTTTTGCAAGTTGGTCGGCCTCTTGGTTTTCTTTCCTTGGGATTTGGACTAACTTGATCTGGAGACTACTCATTCGGCTTTTTACTTCATCGAGATACCTCTTTATTCTTTCAATCCTGTACTCGTATTCTTCAGTAACCTTACTGGTGATGACTTGAGAATCGGAGTAGACGACCACACTTTCAGCTCTTGCAGCTATTGCGAGGTCCAATCCCGTTACTAAGGCTTCATATTCTGCTTCGTTATTTGTTGTCAAAAAGTCCAGACGAACTATGCACTTGATCTTGTCCCCTTCTGGTGTTCGGATTACCATGCTGGCTCCACTTGTATGTTTGCTAGAGGATCCGTCTGTGTGAACACTCCACATGGGAACTTCTTCTTCGCCCTGGTCCTCCATAGTGGTGAACTTTGCAATGAAGTCTGCTAAGATTTGTCCTTTTACTGCCGTTCTCGGTCGATAACGAATATCGAACTCACTTAGCTAGACTGCCCACAGTGCCATTTATCCTGCCACTTCGGGACTACTCATTGCTTTCCGTAAGGCCTTGTTTGTCATAACATTTACGATGTGTGCTTGAAAGTATGATTTGAGTTTTCGTGCAGCGGTTACTAACGCGAAGGTTAACTTTTCC
Source organism: Castanopsis chinensis (assembly GCA_032878915.1). Classification (NCBI taxonomy): domain Eukaryota; kingdom Viridiplantae; phylum Streptophyta; class Magnoliopsida; order Fagales; family Fagaceae; genus Castanopsis; species Castanopsis chinensis. Next base: position 28,048,196 of record JAVQMG010000126.1, read on the forward strand.
ATTTGGGGGTACCTTTCTTCTGCTCCTCTGAGTGCTCGGCTTATAAAATACACGGGTCTTTACAATTTATCTTCTTCTCTAATGAGAACCGTACTGACGGCCGTTGGGGAGACAGCTAGATACAGAAAAAATTCTTCCTCCGGCTTGGATGGGCTAAGTAATGGCAAAGAAGAGAGGTACATCTTCAAATCTTCAAACGCTCTTTGGCATTCGTTTGTCCATTCAAATGATCTTCTTAATGTGCAAAAGAATGGGAGACACTTGTCTGTCATCCTTGAAACGAACCTGTTCAGGGCTACTATCTTGCCATTCAAACTTTGAACCTCCTTTACCGTCTTTGGGGGAGCTAAGTCCATTATTGACTTTACCTTCTCCTAGTTGACCTCGATACCTCTTTGGGACACCATAAAACCCAAAAACTTCCCTGCTGTGACCCCGAGCACGCACTGGATGTAGTTTAGCTTCATTTTGTAAGACTGAAGGGTGTCGAAAGTCTCCTAAAGGTCGCTCAAGTGGTCAAATTCCCGAATGCTTTTTACTAGCATGTCATCTACGTAAACTTGTACATTTCTTCCGATTTAGTGCGTGAACATCCTATTCATCAACCTTTGATATGTGGCCCCAGCATTTTTGAGTCCGAAAGGCATCACTTTATAGCAAAAAAGCCCTTGACTTGTATCAAACGATGTTTTTTCTTGATCAACTTCATCTAGCATGATTTGATTGTAGCCAGAGAACGCGTCCATGAAACTTAAAAGTTCATGTCTTGTGGTTGAATCCATTAGGGTATCAATTCATGGGAGAGGATAACTATCTTTCGGGCAAGCCTTGTTTAGATCCGTGAAGTCGACGCACATTCTTCACTTTCCATTTGCTTTCTTAACCATCACTACATTTGCCAACCAATCCGGATAGTATACTTCTCATATAAAATCTGCTTCTTGTAACTTCTAGACTTCCTCGGCAATAGCCCGGTCTCTCTCAGGAGCGAACACTCGCTTCTTCTGTCGGACAGAAGAGAATGAATGTGACACATTCAACCTATGGACTATTACTGACGGGTCGATCCTCGGCATGTCCTCATGACTCCATGCAAACACCTCCTGATTTTCCTTTAGAAACGTTGCAAGGATTTGCCGTACTACTTGGCTGGCCATTGTACCAATTCTAGTTGTCCGTTCGGGTCTTGAGTCATCAAGTGGTACTTCTTCCAATTCTTCCACCGCTTCTGCTATAGCCCGCTGTCCTTCGACATTCAATGCTTGTAGGTGGTCGTCCATTTCTATCATGGCCACATAGCATTCACGTGCCACAGCCTGATTTTCGCGCAGCTCTTTAACTCCAGAATCGGTAGGGAGCTTGATCATCAAATGGTAGGTTGAACTTACAGCTTTCTATGCATTAAGGGTAGGCCATCCGAGGATAGCATTATAGGCAGATGAGCAATTGATTACAAGAAAAACCACATCCTTAGTAATTTGTTAGAGGTGATCTCCCACTGTTACGGATAATGTGATGGTACCAAGGGGGTAGACTCTAGTCCCTCCAAATTCGACAAGGGGAGCGTTGGTTAGAACCGGTTGTTCTCTACTAATCCCCATCTGTTGAAACGTGGGGTAATAGAGAATGTCTGCTAAGCTTCCGTTATCAACCAATACTCGATGCATATTGTAATATCCTGCTCGTATGCTGATAACAAGCGCGTCGTCATGTGGACAGTGAAGACGTCGAGCATCTTCTTCTGAAAACCCGATGGTTGGGATATCAATTCACGCCATCTTTCGTGCTGGGCCCGTCTACTGGACGTTCTGAACCATTCGCAGGTACATTTTTTGAGATTTTTTGGATGATCCTGCATTAACGGTACCCCCGAAGATCATCCTTATGTCTGCAATAGGTGGTCTGGGGCGCTCGTTCTCTTGTCGGGGGGGCTGGTCTTGTGGCTGATTCATCTTTTCTTTACTGACGAATCTCTGCAACTTCCCTTGCCTTATAAGCGCCTCGATTTGTTGCTTCAAATCATAGCAGTCAGATGTATCGTGGTCGTGGTCACGATGGAAGCAGCAATACTTACTACTTGACCTTTTATTCGGATCCCCTCTTAACTTTCCGGGGAATGTTAGGGCTTCCTCATCCTTTATCTGCATCAACGCTTGGTCGATTGTGGCTGTCAAAGGGGTGAAGCTTATGAATTTTCCTGTGGGTGGTTTTGAACGTCTATCCTCCCGTTGTTCTCCTGTTCTGGCCATTTTTCGTCCCCCTTCTAACCACACTTCCTCTTGCCTCTCCCTTTTCCTAGGCTTTTCTTCTCTTGCCATCAATGCGTCCTCTGCGTTCATATACGTTGTCGTCCTGTAAAGCACTTCGGACATAGTTTTTGGGTCATTCTTATACAAGGAGAAGAGGAACTTACCCTTTCGCAGCCCGTTGGTGAATGCTGCTACTAGTATCTTATCGTCTGCCTCGTCTATTGAAAGAGCCTCTTTGTTGAACCGTGTTATATACGACCTTAGTGTCTCGTCTTCCCGTTGTCTTATGCTCATCAGACACGTTATGGACTTCTTGTATTGGTGAACCCCGATGAAATATGAAACGAATTGAGCGCCTAACTCCTTAAAGGTGCTAATCGAATTAGGTGTCAACCTGCTATACCAAACCCTCGTAAATCCTTTCAACATAGTAGGGAAGGCCCTGCACATGATCTCATCTAGGACTCCTTGAAGGTGCATTATAGTCTTAAAAGATTCCAAGTGGTTCAAGGGGTCTTTGGACTTGTCATAGCTCTCCACTTGAGGCATGCGAAATTTTGGAGGAAGAGGACATGAGGTGACATGTGCCATGAAAGGTGAATCAGTTCGTTGAACTAGGTCGTTAAGGTTCTGGATACCCTTCCTCTGAGGGCATTCATCATCACGTCCATTCGTTCCTGCATCTCCTACATCACCATGGCGATGTGAGGTGGTAGAGTGTCAGAGATAGCTGGCCGATTGGTGTCCTGCCACTCCGGTCTGCTTGGGGCGTTGCTACCCTCGGGCATTTCATGGTTCCTCCTCTTAGCGCTTGTTCCTTCCTGGTCTTCCTCTTGCGTGCCAGGATGTACATTCTTTTGACGTAACTGTTCATTCAAATCGTGATTCTGTTTGTTTAGGTGTTCAACCGCCGCCGCAAGCGTTTGGACCTGTCTCTCCAGCGCTGTAGCATGCGGTTCATCGCCCAAATTATTGGTTGTTGCCATCGATCTAGTGAGTACCATGTAACTTTTTGTCTCAGGAATAAGGTAATGGCTGATTACCAATGCCCCATAGACAGCGCCAACTGATGATGCCGAAAAACACCAGTAAGCTACGTGGTTCTTACAAGACAGAAATAAAACCTGCACAACAAAAGAAAGGACCGGTGTGGTGCCGGCCAAAAACCATTTGAAGGTCAAGTTAGAAACCTTTTTCAACCCCCGAGTGCTAGAGTTGAGTTAATTATACGTACCTTGATTTGTGAGGGTCTTGGGGTTTTTATAGTAGTATAAGGCTGAGATTCACGCCTTGGTCAAGAAGTTCTTTCTTTCTAGGAGAGTAACTCATGGATTTTGCATATCTGCTTTAGTCCTTTTCTTTATAGGAGTCTTCTTAGCTAGGGTTAGGCGTGTAGGTTAAGCAAAGCCATAACAGACCTAACGTGAATTGCACGTTGATTTCCTTTAGGAGACCTTGGAGCTAAACCTAGAAAAATAACTGCCACGTGTCTCCTTCGTCCGTCCACCTTTGATCCGTCCTTCTTAAATCCGTCAGCAATAAACCTTCCATCTCTATTACCGTCGCATTCACTAGGTATCTCGGATACATTCATTTTTATTCCCCTTCATTACTTATCTTGAGTCCTAGGATGAAAAAAAGTATTTTATATCAAACTAGCTTCGGTCACAAGACAAAATATCAACAAATACAAATCTTCTGAATCGCCAAGCTAGCATTTCTTAGTTTTAAAAACCAAACCAGAACTGTAATCCAGCCACAAGTCCAGTTCCGCAAACTGGCCAATCCATCTCTCTTTTCCTTCAATCGTCTCAAAAATCATCCAAAGTGGCCAAATCTGCAAGTCACGCTCATTAGTGCTTTGGTGTTGCGATGAGCATGTCTTCCTTCGGGCATTTGTTAATGAACTATTTTAGGCTAGTTTTGATACCACTTTCATCTATAATCCCTTGTTTGGGATGAATATTTCGGTGGTTCAAAAATACTCTTTGCACTTAGCAACTTTATGTAGTGGAATCAAATAAGTTAAACTAAGGACAATAATTTAATGATTTAATGATTAAAAAAATAATTTAATGATTAAAAAAATTAATGTAATTGCATATTACTTAAGTTGAATTCTCAATGCTTCAAAAAAGTTAATATGTGGTGGTTTAAATAAAGTTAGATTGTAGTAGCCTTTATACTTGCTCAGAAAGTCTAATATTTTTTTAAAGTACTTTCCATTCATCATAATTTGAGATTGCTATATCTTTCAATCACAAAATTAACTATGGGTTTGATGAGATTTATGGTATTATTTGTTTGTATTTAATTTGGATTCTTTAACGCGGGTAGTGTATAGCAAAATGACTAGTATGAGGTAGGATGATAGCCATTTGACTCTTTCATGGTAGAGTCAAGTAACTATTATCCTAATTCTAACCTTTTTTTAGTAGGCACGAAGAAATGGGGAGGGAAAAGCCAAAATTAGGAGGAGAGAGAAAATAAAGTGTGTTTATCTCAAAAATAATCTATTTCTATATTCTTCTCACAAATTATGAGGCTGGATGTAAAGATGAGATCTTAAAATAACTCTAGCTTTGAATTCAGTTGGTTTTTCTAATAAAGAAAAAAAAAATGAAATTTGAAACTGTTTTTTAGGTTTTGTTAGTCACAGTTTCTTAGAGTTAAGCTCCATCAAAAAAAAAAAAAAAAAAGCTCCATCACGGTAGATGATTAAAAAAAAAAAAAAAAACTCCGTGTTAAAAACAATGTCAACATGAGTATAAATGGCAAGCTAAATTTAACCATTATTTCAATGAGCAAACTGTGAAGAAAAAGTAGTATTGATTTGTAGGAGTTCATCCATATGGCACAATAAAATCAAAATGGTATTGAAAAGTATAATCTTTCAAACTTTTTCTTCTTTTAATTTTAGATGTATAATTAGATATATGATTGAGTTTCTTAATTCATATGATTTATTTATATTGGACTTCTCATAATTTGCATTAAATTAACTCACTTGACATAAAAATTTTAAAGTTTATATGAGAGTTTAGATGAGACAGATGACACAAAATTAAATTCTAATTAAAATCCAATTTGGATTTTTTTTTTCAACATTGGCTTCATATATATATATATATATATTTGTCAACATAATTATACAATACTGGACTCATCACACGCACTTCGCGCGTGCGATGAGGCTTGTTTTTTTTTCCTTTTCTTTTCATAGTATCATAATTTTTCATTCATTACAATTTGAGATTTATACTTTTTTTCATTAATATTACGCATTTAGAATTACTAATACAACCAAGAGAGTCATGAAGTTAGCTTCAAAAAATAAACAAATATTACATGTTTATTTTGTAGCAAAAAAAAAAAAACTTGTGTTTTTATTTTATATATATTATTTTTATTTTGAGAATCTAATTTATAAGTGTATAACATATTTGAAAATCAATAGAAAAGTGGTCCTATTTTTTGTAGGAAAAAAAAAAGATTTGTGCTTTTATTATATATATTTTTTATTTTGAGAATCTAATTTATAAGTGGATGAAGAAATTTGTTAACAAGAGAGTAGTCTTATTTTTTAGGCAATGTTTAAATGGGAGTTAGAGTTGCATTTTTACCAGATTGTCATTTAATTTTGTCTCTACTGAAACATAGGACTGTATAGGCATTTTTTAATTAAAAAATGAGGAATCCAAATAAGAGAAGCCATTTAAATAGTAATATAGATGATACCACGTCATTCGTATCAAAATTCTATAAATGAGAGATATGTGTGCAAAAATAACTACCTACTAATACATGTCTTTCATTTGTTATTGAGTTAGTTATTTTTTGTTAATGTTTCACACTTACTAGATTTTGATACCATTAACATGTTATCATTTGATACTAAATACTTTTTCCAGAGATGGGTGATCATGAGACTGATCCAATGGCCATAAAATCATAGCTATAAAATAATGCCATTTGAGCCCAAAATGTATAAGCCCTTTACCACCACTTCACCTTAGTTTTATAGACAAAATTATTCAATCAAGAAGCTCATTCTGCGTGCTCCTTAGCCAAAGCAATTCTTAGTTCTTATTTCTTACCCAATCAAAGGTTGAATTGGACTTGGATTTGAACTCAAGAACCAAGTCAAACCAAGTTAAACCCAAGAAGGGCAATTAGCCCAAACCCAAATTCAATTCTCCATGTATTGTAGACTGTGAGAGATCTGACATTTCAAAAATCCGCGTTATGCGCAAAACACTTGGGTCACTTTTTAGATTTTCTTTTACAAGGAAAAGCGCGTACGTTATCGGAGCACAACCTGGAATAGAATGATGTTAAAAATAGTCAAAAAGATGTGGTGGTCGGTTTCATACTTAAAAAATTCGAAAGAGCTATATTCGCGTTTACAGCGCGTGTATCATACGAGCAAGGATCAGGAAGTCGAAGTCATACTTTTTTAAATGATTCAGCAAAACTAGGACTGTTGCCAATTTGTACCATTGACTGTATTGCCTTCTCCAAGACTCTCCTACAGACCAGAATTTGGACTTAGAGACGTAAATATTAAACAACCACCATTTTTCATTGATTCTCAATAAAATAAAAAGAAAAGTAAAAAATTAACAAATGATTTCAAATCCTATAGTGTTTGTTGGGGTACCATCCATAATTTTCAAATCCTATAGACAATGTCCCTTTAGATTGATTCAAATTGTTAGTGTCCTTTGTAACTAAATTAATGATTATAGTGTTGAAACCATGGCATAATTTTAAAAAATAAAATGATAAAAAAAAAGTAAATAGAGCAAAGTTCATTTGATTTTTTTTTTCAAATGTATAAATGCATTGTTGTCTAAATTTCTTACTACGAGTTGAGCATTCTATTGTGAGATGATATACATCATGCATTAAATGTATGTTTCTTCACTCTCATATGGAGGTGAACCCCACATGTGTAGATTGGTATACCTTCTTCTATCGTTGGGGGTTAAAAAAAACCTAAAAATTCTCTCAAAAATGTAAAATTGTTTGAGATTGGATAGAATTGCACCAAAAAAAAAAAAAAAATACATGGTCCACAATAAAACTAATAGTTTTAAAGGTTAATTTTAGTATGTAAAAAACAAACTTGATCCACAAAAATATTAGCATTAGCTTAACCAATTTAGAAAAAAAAAAAAACAAAAAACAAAAATTATCCAAAAACAACCGAATCACGCTTGCAATTGTAATAAAATCCTTCTCCTCACACTATAAATATACCACAATTCCCTTCCTTTTCACTTCTCTTTCGACACCCACAACAACAACAAAGGCCACAACCATGGCCTTTTCTCAACGCGTCTTCTTCCTCTCAACTCTTCTCTTTCACCTCTTCACAATCTCAAGCTCCATAGGCATAAACTATGGCACCCTCGGCAATAACCTCCCACCACCAGCTCAAGTCGCCAACTTTATCAAAACTAGGACCATATTTGACAGTGTCAAAATCTTTGACACCAACCCTGATGTGCTCCGAGCCTTTGCCAATACTGGTATTTTCGTGACCGTGACTGTTGGCAATGGGGATATTCCAGCCCTTGCAGACCTTAACAATGCTCGCCAATGGGTTGCCAATAACATTGTCCCTTTCTACCCTCAAACACGGTTCCTTTATATTGCTGTTGGTAATGAAATCTTTAACACCGGTGATAACAACCTCATCTTCAAGCTTGTTCCTGCCATGAGGTCAATCCACAAGGCTCTTCTTCTCGCCAGAATCTATAACATCAAGGTTAGAGTTAGAGAAAATTCAGCCTCTCTTTTTAATTTTGTATAGGCGATTGATTTAGGCAATTTTGATTTTTTTAATGGAAATTTGGTTTCTTGTATTTTAAATCTAAAATCCAATCTAAACAAAAAAATTCATCTAATCAAACAGTAAAGTCAACAGATGAAATTATTGAAATTGAAAAAGAAACATTACAATCACATAAAGGTGTCTTATTAAAAGAAAAATATTTAAATAACAACTTTTCTCTGATTAGATGTCATGAAAACAAACAAATTAATCCTATTTCCAAACAGTAAGCTCAAAAATTGAAATTGAAAAAATAACATAATAATCACATAAAAGGGTCCTGCTATAATAAAATCTAAATGATTAACATTTTTTGTCTGATTATATTTTCATGAAAACAAACAGATTAATCCTATCAAACAGAACTAAGGTCAACAGTTAAAATTATTGAATTAAAAAAGAAACATAATAATCACATAAAAATGTTAAACACAACCTCTTTTCTTTTGCATAGATTTTAATAACAAACAAAAATAGTATTAAAAGCTCAAAAAAATTGAATCTAATTAGTTTTAAAGACCATTTAATCATCTGATTGCTTTTGTCTTGACATATTTAATTTTTTTAAATTATTTTCTTATGCCTTTAATTATATGAGATCATTCTGATCTTAATTTGGCATTTTAATATCGTATTCAAAACATTGCTCCTCGATTATTGAATAATTAACTTTTTGATTTTCTTAAATTGCATTTCATCACTAGGTAACATCCCCTCATTCTGTTGCCATACTCGGAAAGTCGGAGCCACCAAGTCAAGGCCGATTCAGGCCAGGCTACGACCGGATCGTCTTCGGACCCATGCTCAAGTTCTTACGCCAAACCAAGTCACCCTTCATGGTCAATCCCTACCCATACTTCACCTACACACCAAATATGGCAAGCTACGCTCTCTTCAAGCGCAATGCGGGTATCCGTGACAGATACACTGGCCTTAGGTACACAAACATGTTCGACGCCATGATGGATGCTATGCACTCAGCCATGAAAGCTAGTGGATATGGAGACGTGAACATAGTTGTGGGCGAGACCGGTTGGCCAACCAGCTGCGATGGCTACGTGGCCTGTAGCTTGAAGCATGCGTCTCTTTATAATGGGCATTTGGTTAGGCATGTTAACTCACGTAGAGGCACACCATTGATGCCTAATCGAAGATTTGAGACGTACCTTTTCGCCATGTTTAACGAGAACCTTAAGCCAGGTCCAAATGCTGAGAGGAACTGGGGTATTTTCCAACCAGATTTCACTCCGATTTATGATGCTGGGCTTTTGCGCAGACAGGTTTGATATTTGTGTTTCATTTTGGTTTTTTTTTTTCGATTAAAAAAAAAAAATATATGATCAGTCCTGATGATTCTGTTGATGAGCTATGGTTGATTCCAAGATTTTGGGATTAAACCATTAAAGTACTTTGTTGTTGTTGTTTGGGTTTAATCTATATTGTAAGTATATGTTGGGTGTAAGAAATCATGGTCGATTGAAGTATCTATAACATGGAAAGAAAAGAATATATATCTTTTTGAATTTATTGAGGAGAGCAAGTTCGTTTCTTTAAGAGGGCCATAGAAGAGTATGGAGAAGTTTTAGCTTTTAAGTATGTTTGTTTGGTTTTAAAAAATAGTTGTTCGGATTTGATTGTTGCTTTTGCCTTAACAGCGGAAATAAGAGTGAATTTTAATAATTTAACGTAAAATTTCTTATTATCGAATAAAAGATCTAAAGTTCAATTCTTACCGTTTACACCAAGAAACTAATTATAGTCTTGATTTGATAATAAAAGAGTATTATTAGGAACCTATGTTATAGGTTGCAACTAATTAAAAAAAAAGTAAAAACAAAAAAATTATTATTCCGTGCAATGTGGACATGAAGTAAGAACAATCTCTCTCTCTCTCTCTCTCTCTCTCTATATATATATATATATATATATAGACACACACACACTCACATATATATGATCCATATATACATACATATAATGATCCATACAGCTATATTGAACGTATACGTGTTGGCGCTCCTGATTTTGTAAATTTATTCATCATATTATTAATATTTTGGTCACAATATAATTTTTTTGCTTGAACAAATTAGTATAAGAATTTAATGCCGACTTTGAATTAAAAATTTTTAAGTTTTTTTTTAATTATTTATTTTTTTTCCTATCATCTCCTTAAAAAAAATGGTAAAAATTTTTTAAGCTTGCATTTTCCCCTTTTTTTTCAATTTTTTGTAAACGACTGCTGCTAATGTGACACATTATAATTACAAACGTAAGGGGTTTTTTTTTTTTTTTCCAATGAATCAAAGATAAGGGTTTTAAGCTTGGTAAGGGATAAACTCTAAACGTATGTTTGGATTGAGGGGGGAGAGAGGTTGAGTAGAGTAGAGTAGGTTGAAACTAGGTTAATTTTGGGCCAATTTTTATCTACTCTACTCCCTTTCCCTCCCCTTCAATTCAAACAGACTAAAAAATAATCAAGAAGCGAAATAGAAGAAGTGAATATCTAATGTGCATCGAGTGAGAAGCATAGCTGTTACTTTACAAAAATTGTAATTTAGCTGTCATCAGATTCTCAACTAACTTAAGCTTTGAGCCTTTGAGTCCTGCATTTTAATTAACATACATCGACGAGACTTTATGAAGGAGTTTCAAGTCATTTGGAGAAACATATAAAGAGTTCCCAAAGCCTAAAGGAGAGGGTCCTTAACTTATGATTTTTTAGATTTGAAATTAGTGAAGAGTTTACATGAAAGTGCTTTTAATTTTTAATTTTTATAATTTAATAGTTCGGGGAGAGGAGATTTGATTCTTAAACATTTTCATTGAAAACATTATAAGGTGTCAGTTGAACTACGAATTCCTTAAAAAAAATAGAGATTTTAAAATACTTAAAAGATATTTGATCACATATTAATATTTTAAAATTAAAACATACGTAATATATATGCAAGTTAGAGAACAAAATATTTTCTTTTAAAATATTAAATTCACGTATCTTAATGTTTAATAAAAACCACTTGTCAAAATAAAAATTAGTGATTACATAGAAATTAAAAGATAGAAAAAAGTGATACTGAGGCATTTTTAAAACTTAAATAATTAAATTGAAGTATCCTTTAGCTCTTGCATAAAATTTAAATCAGCTACATGACTTGGAGATAGAAATCATAATTTCACTATTTTTAATTTTAGTTTCTATGCTTCAACCAAAAAAGCTGTGTTGTATAAATTGCATAAAGTTCATGCTGATTGAGTTAAAAACTACATGTAAAAATATGTGAGATTTAAAAAAAAAAAAAAAAACTTTGAAAAGGAACAATTTCAAAACGGATTGGCAAACCTACAGTAGTTTTTTCAAATTTGATCAGATCTTGTAGCCTTCTTTTATATTTTTTCTTTTTCTTTTCTTTTCCTTTTCCCTGGAATCTGATGAGATCTTGTCTTGTTAGTATTAAATTGCTTACACAAGGGACCACATGCTGATTGGTTTTTTATTTTTATGCTCCATATCAAATTGTCTTTTAGATTTAGTTCCAATGCTATGTTTATAAGTTATTAAATTAATAATTATCATCAGGAGTTGAAGTCATAGATTGAAATTCTCTAAAAACTATATATAATTAATTTTTGCATTTTCATAAATATTTCTTTAAATAGATACAATAATATTTTAAATTTATGTCCTTCGTTCAATGGTGATCGCTCTTTATCATTATTTATTTTTGGTATCCGCTGCATATATCATAATCTTTTTGTTTTTTGTTTTTATTGTATAGACTGGTGGAGGGAGCACGCGGCCCCGACACCGTTCCGCAGCATGGTGTGTGCCAAAAGCAGGAGTTAGCAATGCAGCGTTACAGGCAAACATAGACTATGTATGCAGCCAAGGGGTGGATTGCAGGCCCATTCAAGCTGGTGGAGCCTGCTTTCAACCCAATGATGTTAGGTCCCACGCATCCTACGCCATGAATGCTTTCTTTAAGGCCAAGGGTCAACATTCTTACAACTGTGATTTCTCTCATTCTGGAGTCCTAGTCTCCCACAACCCAAGTAAGTGTGTTTGGTCTATATCACGATTAAATTTAAGTACAGTTACTTAATTGTTATATTATATTTATCAGTATAATCACGTGGTTGAATTTAATTAAAAAAAATTAAGTACAATATTTAATTAAAGAACAAGGAGTAGAAATCTTATTGGGTTCGCTAAACTTTAAGCAAAATTTGATATTTCTTTTCTTTGTGTGTGTCTTGTGCAGGTTATGGCACTTGTAGATTCGCATGAGATTTTGAGATAAAGGTTGTGGGTGTAAAGACTGCCAGGTATCTCTAACCGAGGAAGTATTTAATTATATGCGGTTATATAATTAATTGTTTTATAATAATTTATTTGACAGTGAATTGCGCTGTGCATAAAAGGTGCGCTTGTCTAACTCCCATGACAGGCCATTATAGTTACTGTAGGCCAATAATGGGAAGAACTGTGTAAAATTATAAAATTTTGAAGAATCAAAGAATGATACTCCCGATTTTATGTGAAATGAAAGTGTAGGGTTTGGGATTCTAAATTGTATTATTGGAAGAACAGGCCAATGACGTTTGTATAGTTCAGGTTGCATTTTTTTTGGGTAGATCGACTTGCATTTCCTTTTCTTTTAGAAGGTCTTAATGGATATTGAAACAAGCATAATGTTAATATTTAGTCAACCCTGATATAATCACACAAACACACACAATTGCTTTTTCAATCAATGATTCAAAATCTTATTTATCATTGTTAAAATCAGTTGAAGGGAATAGAAATTTGTAGAGAGATTTGTAGCCAGCAGAAGCAAATCGAAAGAATATAAAAAATTACGTGGTTTAGCTCGACGGCTTATGTTTATAATGTAAAGTCTTAAACGTCTTCATTATTTTATATGATTAAACATGTAATACAGAAAACACTAGTAAGATATATGAAGATAATACCCAGTTAATAAATAAATTAGCAATGTTATGTGTTATACCATGTTGTATACACTAGAGTTGATGCGGAAGTGGAAGTATAGAATAAGAACATCGAGAGCACGAGGGTTACGTGATTTAGTCTTGTCGGCCTACATGAATCTGATAGGGAGAGGCACAGATTGCTTGGGCTTGAGAATCTTGACCCAGCAGTGAGCTATGGCGGTTGCGTGATATTGTGGAGTCTAGATCTAAAGTTAAGCAAGGACACTGTGAATCTGTGCTATGCATGTATGTACCTTCTTTACTATGCAGAGATGTTTGTTTGATGCCAAGAACGGAATTTGGCTTTGAACCATGTTAAATATATTAGCAACGCGATGTGTTATACTATGTTGTATATGTTAGAGTGGATGCGAAAGAGGAAGCATAGAATAAGAATATCAAGAACACAAGGGTTATGTGGTTCAATCTTATCGGCCTACATAAGTAGAAGTATGCTTGAGCTTATTACATTAGGCTAATATATTTAATATATCTCGAACACCGATTTAGAGTTAAATTTAGACGAATTTTACACTCTTTTTTTTTACCAAAATTTTACACTAAATTGGTCATTTTGGGCCGATACATAATATACTTCTATATTATCTATCATTATACATACATCCCTATTGATCAGTCTGTCACATGCGTTGGTACGTTCAATTAAGGTAGTCTTTGATCTGCTCTGACCTCCCAGAAATTTGGGCCCTAATCGAAGACTTTAATGATGTTCTCACTAACTCTTCGGTGGAAATTATATGCTTCATAGAGTAGCTTATAGCCCCGTAGAGTTTGTCATCTTAATCAACGGGATAGAATTGGGTTTTAAATATTGTTTTCTAATCTAAAAAAGCTAGTGCACTGTTTTTAGTCTAACCTATGGAGAAATTTCATTTACTAAACAGAGTAGAAGTTGAATTTTCAATCATTTCAGTCAAAAAAATAATAATAATATGTTGAATTTTCTTCATATTGGGGGATCATGAATCATGTTCGAACGGAGAGAAAGAAGAAAATTTCTCAACTTGTTTTCTCACGTCTAAATTCTAATGATCAATTGGATTTCTATTTAGTGGAAGGCTAAAGAAAAGTTTCCCTCCAAGGCCTTTAGTAATTTGTAGACTTATCGGCCAATTTTGGAGGATGTAGTAGGCCTGGGCCTCGCTATTCAAGATTACATGACAAGACATATGTCCTGAGATTGCATTTGGTGGTACTAATATGTTTCCTCAAATCACGAGATTGATTTCTTTTCTTAAAAAAAAATCATGAGATTGATTTTACTAATTGTTGGAACATTTTAATAAATTAATAATTTGGTGAATTAAATGAAAAAAAAAAAGAGACTTTGAAGATTTTTTTTTAAAAAATCCTAATTTATTGTAAGTTTAATAAGTTATTGAGCTTAAGCGTAATGTTGGATAAAATAGGAATTAAGGAGAGTACTAAGTGGAGGATATATGAAAATTTTAATTTTTTAGTTTGATTTATTTTGGTTTTATAAAAATTAATTTTGATAAATTTGGAATATAATTTAGACATGTTATATGAGTTGTATTGATTTTATAAAAAAACAGTGCTAATTAAATTGTTGATGAAAGCTCATTTTTTTACAAGAAATGAAACATGTAAACACAACCCACTAGTCCAACTCAACTCAACTCATTTGGGTGAGGTTCTACACATGAGTTGGATTGGGTTAAGAATTTTTCAACTCAACAAGGACAAGTTGAGTTAAAACAAACTCTCCAAGCTTGCTCATGCTCACTCGTAAGCGTATTAGATAATTTATGGGTAAAGAGATGTTCTTGGGGTCAAGTCTTGGGTTCACCCATTTGTAACATACTTGGTCTAAGCCTAACAACATTAATTGTTAGATTGCCATATCAGGGAGGAGACAAGTCAGGATAAGGTTTAGGTTTGTTGTTCCGATTCTTGAGCCTTGCCAATTATAGAGCGCTTGAATCTCCTTAAAGAGAGCATGTTTTTCGCACCTTAGTCTAATTCTATTTGAATTAATTAATAAAATTGTTGTGATTTTCAAATTTTCATTTTATTTATTCTGATATTCACCAACGCTAATCAAAAAACAATAACGCGGTTGTGGGGAGTGGAATGGAGTGGAATAGGCTAGACCCATATGCTCATGGGAGGGCCCAATAGCTTACAAGATCTGGTGGAATGGAATAAGGTTATCATGGGCATTCAGGAGGGAAAAGGAATCCACATAGATTATTCCTGTGAGGTAGGTAGTAACCTACATGGAGCAAAGTCGTATCCGAGGAAATGTACAAGGATGATCCACATCTTGCTTACAACTGGCATCTAAAACCTTGGGAAATTTTTCAAAACATGTAAGAAGGATAGAGATATTCACCTCTGCATTAATGAAGGAATTTTCACATAACCTCTATTGCATTGAATGCATATGAGACAACCTAAACAGTACAAACACCCTCAAAAGTCATGTTCTAGGATAAGGAAGGGGAGGAAACTGATAAAGGAGAGGAAAATATCCCTGAAAATTCGGCTGCAGATAGGGCAGTTGTAGAGATAAGGGTAGGAAATGTACCCAAATAAGGGGGGATAGGCGAATAGAAAGGGGCTGGAATAAAGAGACTAGAATCAAAATAGAAAGAGAGCTATCTATTTGATGTAGTGTAACACCACGAGAAATATAATTTTTCTTATTGTAATACATGAATCTCATCTCAAAATATATGTGTTCTTCAAATTAATTGTTTGAGTTTTCCATTGTGGAGTGCTTTACCTTATTTCTCTTTTGTATAAATAAATTGTGCCCGTCAATTGAACCATATCCCAGAATACCTTTAGTATTCCCAGTTTGGTAAGTATTTGACCCCTATGCTTCTAGGGGATATTTTGTTTGTTTGTTTGTTTTTGTTGTTGATGTTGTTGTGTGTGCAAGGGTGTTTGTAGAATTTACTTTGATTTTTTATTTATTTATTTTGCCCTAACTATTTTTCTTTAGAAGAATTTTTTTCTTGGCCCTAACTTCAATGAAAAAGAAGGGAGGGATAAATACCATAAAGTTGCACCAAAATTAGTACAACGAATTCTATCATATGGTAATTTAGACATCTATTACAAGATAGTATACATCTTTGCTTCTTTGTAACGTAAGACAGTGCTCACAAGTCACAACTTAGCCAAAGAAAAAAAAAAAGTAAGACAACGCTCACAGAGGACACTTTGAGGGTCTTTCTTTCAATAACTAATTTGAGAAAAAGAAAGGGAGGAAGTAGCTTAATTAATTACAAGCAATCCCATTAAAAAAAGAAAAGGAAAGAAAAGGCATTTCATGACCAATCAAACAGATGTTAGTTGACCATTGTCATCACATAATAACTATAATAAGCCCGAAACTTCTGGTTCACTGGTGGTTGGACCTATGGAGTTTGGAGTGATCCAGGATTCTAGATCCATCACATTGCTAACAAAGAGAGAGAGTAAAAAAAAAAAACCACTGTATATATGTGGGCTAAGGCTATTAGCTATATATGGACAACAATTGCTAGCTAACTATTGATCGATTAAACACGTTATTACAAGTTGATTCTTCCTATTGTATGTGTCCCATAATCAAGTTAATTTGAAACTGATGATGAGCATTATTAGATATGAATATGAGTAGTGATTGACCATCATTACATATTGATATAATGGAATACATGAAATGGTTTTATTTTATTTTATTTGATGAGATGGTTTTAGTACATAAAAATATATAATCACATATGATTTATATTATATGATTGTAACACTGAGAAAAGTTATCTATGGATTGTGAAAATCTGTTGTTAAAAAAAGAAAAATAAAAAACCATAACATTACTAAGGGACCCCCGGCATCACTGGATATTATGTTACATTGACAATGAAGTAAGATTATATTATAATATTTAAATGTTTCTAAAAAAAATTATGATAATTAAATCGATTAATACGGAACTTACTGTACTAGGCTCCTAGCTAAGTTAGTTGCTAAAGGAAAATTATAAATCAAGTAACTAAAGGTCCATTTGGTAATGTTGTTCTAGCAATGTTGTTTAAGTGTTGTAGAAATATGTGTGGATGAAAAAATGTTGTGAAATTACGTATTGTGTTATTTAAATAACAAAAATTGTTGTTTAAATAACACAACTAAATACCCCTTAAATGTGCAAGAAGTACACAGTTAAAACGATAATCATCAAACCTAACGTGCTTGAGAATAACAGCAAACCTGCTTTGTCCATCTATAATAATTAGAATCATGACTTTTCATAACTCATTTACATTGAAAAAAAATGCAACATTTATAATATTTTCACTATAAATCTTTTATGACATGTTTTTATTGGTTGTTATTAGTTAATAGACAAAAAAATAAGTAAATAATAAGTGATGGACTTATATTAGAACTAGTAATAACTTATTATCTATAATTTGTAATAAAATTATTGTGGAAATAGCATTGCTTTTTATCTGATCTTTTATTTATTTATTTTTTGGGTTTAGATTTTATAGCTTATTGATGCTGACCACTTCAAAACTTAATGTCGAAAACTAATTTAATTTAATATCCTCAATTGAGATGCTTCTTTTGCTACCCCGTTTATGGTTCAAAATTTCAAATTCAGACAAAGAGAACATTAATTTGTCGGAAAAATCAGCTTCGCTGCACTTATTTCATGGAAAAATCAGCTTCTTTTGCATGTTTGATAATTGATGCTTATTGGTAGGTTTCGCGTCAATCAAGTGGATTTGGACTCAAGCTTTCGGGTAAGCTGTAACCCTCTTAATTAATCCAAGCTAACTTGTTGGACCCTTAGCAACCAACTTACCTATCAATTCGTTTCTCCAAAAGACCAAAATAAATAAATAAATAAAACCTATCTCTTTATTTATTTATAGAGTTTCAATTTTTGATATTATTATTGTAATTTGGATCATACTAACGAGTGACCTTAAGGCATTGGTTAACAATTCATTTTAGAAAAATTTTGACATTACTTTTATGAGAAATGAAAAAAGCTGTCAAAATATTAATTGCATTTTTTTCTTTTCCCATAAAAACTTTCTTTAAATAGATTATTAACCAATATCCTAAGGGCATTCGTTAGGATTTCTCTTGTAATTTTGCTCTTTATAGTAATTTTGAGGTTCGTTATTATAGACGAGGATTAAATTTCAGATTTTTTATTTAATTATTAAAAAATTTACAAGTTGAACTAACTGGAGCTTACAAAAAAAAAACCAATAATATTAATTTTGGGTCTAAAAAATCTAGCAATTAATTTATATAAATTATAGTACACTTAAAGAAAAAAAATAAACGTGATCGATTGGTATTGTTTTCACTTGTAGTCATAATGACTTAAGTTTGGAATCACATAATTTGGAATCTCAGAAGTCACTTTACGACCATATGTTTCTCTTAAATATTTATTCAACACAACGAAATTCGCTAGACCTTTATTAAAGGACGATAAATAAAAGCATATATAGCATCCCATAGTAGAAAATTGTGTTGGCTAGGACATTGTTTGAGGCCCCTCTTGTCATTGCTTTATAGGTTGGTCTTTCTCACGAGTCACTGACCTCTGGAATTTCTTTCCCATGAAATTATTAAAGGCAAGTGGTGCCTTTGGAAGGAAACAACTTTAATCAGAAGACTTTCGGGTTGTCAAATGAGGTAAGCCAACCTTATCTCTCTTTCTAACAGAAAGAATGAAGGCAACCACTTGTTTGCTTAATTTGTTCATCTCTCTCATACTGAACTTACATTTTAATATTTATTTATGACTAAAATTTAGTATACTTCCTTAATGGTTGTATCTTAATAAATTCTTCAAATAATTTTTTTAAAAAGATAATATTGTTTGTGTCGCATTATTAATTAGTCAATGCAACCACATATTTGAATTTAGTTTAAAAATTTAAAGCATATTGATTAAGGAATTGTATTTAAATTTTCAGTTTACTTAATTAGTAAAGTCTCTAATGGTTGAATAAAAGGTTTGATAAACAATTTCTATCTACAAAAAAAACCGATAGGTGTCTTGATCTGATAATAAATAGTACAATTATTAAAAAGTGAACACCATTGATTGGAAATATATATATATATATATATATATATATATATATAAATATATATAGTACATTTCTTATTGGCAACAAAAATGGTTGAGTTTGGGTAGATTGAATGATTGAGATATTGGTGTTTAAAAAAGTTGTTAGCCAGCCGATGCAAGGACTGAATAAACAGATGGCCTTAATTATGATTACGGGAAACAAGTCAGTTCTAGATTAGGGCAATTTCCTTTATTGTGGATTCATAATGTGGTCCCAATCCTAAGTTAGTGTGCATAAATACCATATTAAGTGTGTAATTATCATTTATGAGCCCGAAATCATCTAATTGCACATGTTATGCTTAGTTATTTATTTAATTAAGCACTTTTCTCCGCCATTGGGTTTGGAAATGATCGAACCCGGCCAGAAAAAGCTTTGAGAATGAATAGATGTAGCTAAACGAAATTGAATTTCATATCTAGTAAAAAATCTCTGTCATCCAATGAAATCTTTTGATGGTTGGGTTCCTGATATATATGACCACAACTTTGTGATAATGCACACCTGACACATCTCTCTGCTCTGCATGGACATTATTTTGTGAAGAATTTGACAAAACTGCATTTACATTAATGTATGATGTATTTAATTGTGAGTTTCAGCTTCTTCTTCTTCTTCTTCTTCTTTTTTCTTTTTTTTTTTTATTTAATTATTTTATTTGTGGTGGGAGAGAGTACTGGGTGTTTAAAGCTTCAACCACAGGAAAAAGATGATACATAAAAGGTTTGGGCTTGCTTCTAGTGCCATTTGTCAATCTTGTCTAGTGTATTGTATGAAATGAACTAGCAACATCATGAGCTATTACTCATAAAAAAATAAAAACATCATAAGCTATTTTATGTAAAAGGAAAAAGATTTAAAAAGAAAAAGGAAGTGTACTCAAGAACTCCAACCAACTGCATCTCAATCTCAAAGCTCATCTGTAAAATAGTACAATGACAATATAAGAACAATATAAAATTGACAACAAAAACTAAAGATACTTTTTTTTTGGAATAAAAAAATTAAAATGAAATTTAATTAAAGTGGTTGTTCATTACAGAGTTACTCATCTTTTTTTTTACTGTAATATCTCCCTCTCTCAATTTAGATTCAATACAAAGTTAGTGTAAAAACCTTTATTTATATTTCCTAAAAAAAAAAACTTTTATTTATATATACATTACAATAATATTATGTTATGGTTTCAAAAAAAAAATTATGTTACATAAGATTTTTGTAAAAATGAAAGATAGAGGTTAATAAGTACAATTACACATTCTCATTAAAACTCTATTACTTAATATAATTGAATTTTAAAAACTTTTTTTTGTTTGGTAGATAGTCAAAGAGGTGGAGGTAGAATTCGAACCATGGGGCTCAAAGCCATGGTCATTGGAATATCATTTGAGCCCGTTAAACCGCTTTGATATTATCAAACGTCTGAATTAATTAATGAAAAACTTGTTAAACAACACTTTGTTTTTTAATTTTTATGTTTTTTGAGTGTATTTATATAATTTAGGAAGATGATATCAAAAAAAAAAAAAAATTAGGAAGTTTATTTTAACCAAGATTGGGTTTTAATTTTCTAATTATATTAGATAATAGATTTTTAATAAAAGTATGATCGAGTATATTAGTCTTTTTTTTTTTTTTTTTTTTTTTTTTTTTTTGAGAAACGAGTGTATTAGTCTTATAATGTATGTAAAGCTTTTAGTACACCCTATTCTTATTAATTTAATCTCAAAAAGAAAAACCCATTATTGTAATTTTGTAAACCACCAAAAGCTTTAGATTGGTTTGTTAGTTATCATACACAAACAAAAACCCCCCACCACCACCAAAACCCAGCCATGGAAAAAAAAGAGAATAAGAAGAACAACAAGAAGCAGAAGCACCAACACCCAAATGACCAAACCACCAAACCCACCTCAGATTTCTCTTTCAAGCCTTGCTCCGACGTAAAGGGTCTCCGATTCGGTGGTCAGTTCATCGTAAAATCATTCACAATCCGTCGTGCTAGGCCTCTTGAACTTTTACAGCTCCTTTCTTTTCCAGTACCAACCAATACCAATACCAAACCCCACAGCAATAGCAGCAATAATAAACTCCCATTTCCTTCGACCACAGCTTTCTTGCCCACAAACTTTACAATCTTGGCACACCATGCCTGGCACACCCTCACACTAGGCCTTGGCACCAAGAAATCCAAAGTACTTCTATTCGTTTTTGAAACAGAGTCCATGAAGTCAGCTATAGACCGTGTTTGGCCATCGGAGATACCACTTGGAGAAGTGAACAAGAGGCTCATCAGAGGCTTGACTGGGTCCGAGATGGCTAGGTTCAAGTTCAGAAAAGGGTGCATAACTTTTTATGTGTACGCAGTCAGGAAAGTTGGAAGCTTGAGCTTTTCATGCGCTGATGATCTCAGGAATATACTGCAGTCTGTCGTTGCACTCAATGATTTCTTGGATCACACTGCAATGCTTGCTATGCCTAACCAAAGAAGCATTAGCTACGCCGCTCCACCTCCTGTGGCCATGGCTCACTAGGCAACATTTCCTTTCCCTCTTCTTTCTTTTTTTTTTTTTTTCTTTTTTATTTTTTTTTATTGTCATCATCATCTTGTTTAAAGAATATCAATGCCATCATCATCATCATCTTCGTCATCTTATCTTAGGAATTTTTTTTTTTTATATAATAATTTTAGTTTGACTTTTTTAATGATTTTTTCTTGGTTATGATTATGATGGGGGGATTGGTTTATTTGTTGGAGATCTTGTTTTTGTTTTCTTTTTTCTCTCTTTGAAAAAGACACTGTATTTTAGTAAGAATAAATTGGATCTACTTCTATATATGACAGAGAATTGTAATTGCAGTGTGGCACATGTTACAGGTTTAGTGATTCTTATCTTGAATATAACAACTATGTAAAAAAATATATATATATATATATATATATTTCTGTCAATATTTGTTGTTTCCTTTTAAAAAAATAGTAAATAATTTTTTCTTATACATATTTCCTTTGCCGCATCAATTCTATTAGTATTTTTCATTCTTCCATTTTCTTTGCACAAATAATAGTACAAAAATGATACAATTGACTATATGTGTAGGGTAGATAGTTATGACTGTCCTTTTCAATGCCAAATACTCTCATTTGGGACCTTGATGCCTGCATATTCTCAGTTGTCTTAGGATGAGCTTTGGATTATTGTTATTATTATTTTTTGGTTGATTTATATATATATATATATATAACTTTTTAAAAATTCACTTTTAATAAAGGAAAAAGTTAATCTAAACGCACACTTGGACGTGAAAATTCATCGTTTGCACATCAAGTCCATAACATCATACTTTCTCAAAAATGAAAAGTCCATAACATCATAAATCCCTTGGCACTGAATTGCTTAATTAGTGACTGTTTTGTTACTTTTGTTATAGCCTGAGATTAAATATTAACAACCATATTTACAGTAAATTTCAGGGTCTAATTAATTGCATATGAATAGTTGAATAGCTCAAAAAAAGGAAGCTTGTATTAATGGTATCTCAATTTCAGGTACAACCCAATCTCTCCCTCCAGTAGCACTGTTTTCTAGTAACTTGTGCCTAGATATAAACCGCGAACGGTGAACCCAAATCCAAATGTCGAAGCTACACATGCATTCTGGCAATTGGTCTAGAACACGTGCCATAGATATTATTCGACTGTTTTACATATTTTAATACTCGTTCTATAAAGCCAAATTTCTCGAAGGTTAAAAAATAATTTCCCTAATTAATAAACATGTGAGCTCAAATTGTAGTAGTCAGAACTCAGAACTATGATAAAGTAAATAAATAAATGGATGATATATATATAACTGCAATGATGTGTGGTGCATGGATGAATGTGATGAAGATGATGGAGGTGAGAGGGAAAAAAGGCTGTTTGGCATGATGGAAAAGCAGAAATGGGGTATAGTAAAAACTAAAAAAGCAAAAGGGCCACCTTCTCCACCTCTCTGGAATTCTGGTCTACCAAAAAAAAAGTGAGGGGAAAGGAAAACCATTCTTTTTTTTCTTCTTATTTCCACCTCTCTGGTCTTAATCATGGCCATGAGAGAAGGCCCCATGCCAATTACCTTTTATCACATGAACCTTGGGACATCTTTGTCCTTCTGAGGCAACTGGAATAAATATGTGTCTGTACTCTGTACAATTCCATGTTCTTGGTGTAAGGAGTAGTGAGCAATAGGAATCACATGCAATATATAGTTTATATACAGAATGATTTTCAGTACCAAAAATAACTACGAAGGATAGTACTATACTATTGTACTGTAAATAAACAAATTTAAACTTAGGATAAACAAATTGTATATAAATAATTAAATATGTTGATGTTTCCAAAGAGATCAAAGTTTTAGGTTATACGTGCACGAAGTGCATTAGGATTTAATGGTGAAAAGAGTTTGAATTACGTAATTAGCAACATATTGTAATTATCTTTTAAAAAAAAAAAGTTTCGGGATATATGTACCGTGCATAGTGCATATAATATATATGGAACTTATTTGAAATGCAGGGCTACTCTTTTTGACTGTTGGAACATGAAATTTGGATTTCACTTTGTAAAAATTGGAGAGGAACAAGGACTGCCGAACCAATCGGAGATGCCCTAAAACACCTGATATGACTTGGACCTAACAAGCCTAAATTTCAAGAAAAGGGTTTAAACAAATGAAGCTAGTCCTATTCAATAGTTGGCATAAAGCAGATTGAGAAGCAATCATCAATTAGTAGAATGTGCTGTGAAGCTGATACATGAAAATACGTTCTTAACAACTATCTAATTAGTAATTACTACGAATCATACGTAAGTCTAAGAGGGAGAGTCATTGGGAACCAAACTAATGCATGACACCTCAACCAATAAGGTAGAGAATTTCCTTACTTTATTCTTCCAGAGAGCAGTTGTAACGCGACTAATTTAGCTAGGGGTCCAATCAATGAAAAAGATACGCAATAAGCTCTAATTGCTCTTCCATAACAACTACAGTCCATTCCAACAATTATTCCAAATCTGTCAGCTCCATCACCTTCTCCTATAGGAAATTTGTTTGGGTAATTGTAACATCATGCCTTTGAGAGGTTCTAGTGATTTGGTTATATGTTGCAATCCTAATCCTTGACTAAAGGAAAAATACCTCAATTTTATATATATCTTGATTGGAACCCAACTGTCTTAACATGTGGAAATTGGGAAGGAAGGAAACTGGAAAGGAAAGATATTAACATTTGGTTTTCATCCCCCAAATGGTTCAAGTTACAGACTGTTATGATTCAGACAGAGGGAGGAGATAAGCATGCATCAGATAAGGAGTGAGCTGACAGGGAGTTGATGGCTATTTGATTGTTATTTCAAATGTTATTTCAAGTTGTTGATTAGGATGAGTTGTTGATTAGGATAAGTTGTTGGTTAGGATTGTATTTGTTGATTAGGATGAGTTGTTGGTTAGGATTAGTTGTGATTTGAAGTTACTACAGAACTATCAAGATGTAATTTAAATTTCCTAGTTGGGCACTCTGCTTGAGACTATTTAAGAGCAGATGCAATTAATAAATAAGCAAGCAAAGTTTAATCCAAAATTCTCTTCTCTCACCCCCATTTAGAAGATGGGTCATCTCGAACACGACTAACTTATCATTTTATTTCTAGTTCATAGAATTTGGTATCAAAGCCAGATGACGAACAACCCACCACCCACAGGTTCCACATCCAATGACGATTGCTTGTCGGCTTTGGAAGTTAGCAATTATTCTTTACAGAGACAGTTCGACACCCATAGGGATGAAATTGCTAAGGAGTTTACTAACATAAGGGAGAGCATGGAGGCCCTTTCCAATGCTATAGCTCAAATGGGATGCAGACTTGGTAGCCAAGAGAGCGACAACCAAAATGGTGGCTCCACTAGCAAAAATCATGAACTAGAAACAGGTTCAGTCAGCCGTAATAACATAATAGAGGTATCCAATGTAGGAACTACAGGAGGAATACAAACTTGATTTTCTCAGGTAGACTTTCCGCAATTCAATGGTGAGGATCCAACATGTTGGATTATAAGGCGGAGAAATTTTTCCGGTATCAGAGTACTGCGGATAATGAAAAGGTGTTGCTTGCTTCTTTCAATTTGCAAGATGATGCTCTTTAATGGTACCAGTGGTTTAAGAAACAACATGCCGGTGTTTCATGGCAAGCTTTTACTCAGGCCCTATGTGTTCGATCGATTTGGACCCTCTGATTATGAGAATTTTGATGAGGCCTTAGTGAAGGATGAGATTCAATCTGAGGTGAAACTTTTCCATCCCACTACCTTGGTACATGCTACCAGCCTTGCCCGTTTACAAGAAGATATGATGCAGCGACAAAGGCGTGGCCTCACATGGCCAGGACTTCTTCCAACACCACCAAAGCCCCCCAATGTCCCAACCACCACTCCAAAATGGCCCTCAGGAACGGGATTCAAAAAATTGTCTTGAACTGAGCTGCATGATTGGGAAAAGTTGACAATGGAGTTTCACGTCGGTGAAGAGAAGCACTTCATTCGCGGTGATACAACCAGAGAAATAGTTGCAGAATCCCTACAGATGATGCAAAGATTAATGGGTAGAGAGGTTGATGCTTATTTTATGCAAGTAGTAACCACAAGGGACTCTATATCTACTACCCATGAAATAGCCAAAGACAATAAAGCATTGGGCCAACTCTTTGGTTCGATATGGGGCGATTTTCCAAACACCCATAACTCTGCCACCCCCAAGGAAGCACGACCATCACATTAGACTTGGGCTTGGATCCAACCCAGTCAATGGTAGGCCCTATCGCTACCCTCACATCCAAACAAATGAAATTGAGTGTGTTGTGAAGGAGGTGCTTGCCACCAAGATTATCAGGCCGAGTTCGTGCTCTTTCGCATCCTCGATATTGTTAGTGAAGAAGAAAGACGGCTCATGACATT
Source organism: Castanopsis chinensis (assembly GCA_032878915.1). Taxonomy (NCBI): domain Eukaryota; kingdom Viridiplantae; phylum Streptophyta; class Magnoliopsida; order Fagales; family Fagaceae; genus Castanopsis; species Castanopsis chinensis. The sequence continues at coordinate 28,074,411 of JAVQMG010000126.1, forward strand.
TTTGTGTGGATTATCGCACCTTGAACAAGGCAATAGTCAAGGATGGGTACTCGATACCGGTGATCGATGAGCTCTTGGACAAGTTATATAGGGCAACCTATTTTACCAAGTTGGATCTCAAATCCAACTATCATCAAATCCGAGTTCAACTTGCAGATGTTCACAAAACAACCTTTCATACTCATGACGAACATTATGAATTCTTGGTGATGCTGTTTGGCCTCACTAATGCATCGGCCACATTCTAATCTCTGATGAATGATATGTTTCGTACAACATTGAGGAGGTATGTCTTAGTCTTTTTTGATGACATATTAATATATAGCAAAACATGGGAGGAGCATTTAGTTCATTTAACAATGGTTTTTGATACTCCATTGCAAAACCAATTATATGTCAATCGTTCCAAGTGTTTGTTTGGCCAGCAAAAGGTTGATTATTTAGGACATATTATACGTTCCAATGGAGTTTTGGTTGACCTTGAAAAAATTCAGAGCATGGAATCTTGGCCTACACCTACCACCATCATTGCCTTGCGTGGTTTTCTTAGCTTGACCGAGTATTATCAGAAATTCATCAAAGGCTATGGAGTCATTGCTGCCCCACTCACAAGTCTCTTGAAAAAGGATGGGTTCAAATGGACTCAAGAAGCTATAGAAGTATTTCAGCAACTCAAATGGGCCATGGTCCAAGCTGCAGTACTCGCACTTCTGAACTTCACAATGAAATTCATTGTTGAAGTTGATGCATCAAGCAATGGTTTGGGGGTAGTCCTTACACAAGATGGTCGTCCTATCCCCTTTTACAGCAAGGCCTTATCCATCCATGCCTTAGGCGGATCCACATATGAGGAGGAGCTAATGGCAATTGTCAAGGCAGTCCATAAATGGAGTTATTTGCTTGGCCGCAAATTCCTAATTCGCACAGACCAATGTAGCTTGAAGTATCTACTTGAAGAGCAAATTACTACTCTGGATCAGCAAAAATGGATTGTTAAACTGATGGGCTTTGACTATGAGATTAAGTACAAACATGGGCGTGAAAACAAGGAGGCCGATGCTCTATCTTGGTTACCTAGAGATTTACTTGCTATGTCATGCCCAAAACTTGCTTGGGTAGATGTTATTTGAGATGAAGCTCGTAATCATCCAGACTTGGCGGTGACAAGAGAAGCAGTTGCACGTGGTGACCCTTTTGCTGCAAGTTTTACAGTAAAAGATGATCTACTATGGCATAAGGGAAGGCTGGTACTACCATTAACATCCCAACATAAGAAGCAAATTATTCATGAATTTCATAATACTCCAGTTGGTGGCCATTCAGGGATGTTGGGAACATATAAGAGGTTATTGGCGGATTTCTTTTGGGTTCAAATGAAGTCAAACATCAAGGCATTTATTCAACAATGTGATACTTGCCAACGTAATAAGTATGACACACAAACTCCGGCGGGGCTACTACAACCCTTACCAATTCCCAATAGAGTTTGGGAAAACATTTCAATGGACTTCATTGATGGTCTTCCTCACTCCGTAGGATTGTCAGTCATTATGGTTGTGGTTGATCGGCTATCTAAGTATGGACATTTTGTTGCACTTAAGTATCCTTACTCGGCCAAGACAGTTGCAAAGGTCTTTGTTAAGGAAATCACATGCCTTCATGGGATGCCTAGATCCATAGTGTCTGATAGAGATCCAACATTCATAAGCCAATTTTGGGAGTATTTCCGACTGTAAGGTTTGGAGTTGAGGATGAGTTCGACTAATCTTCCACAAACTAACAGCCAAACTAAAGTCCTTAATCGATGTTTGGAGACTTACCTTTGTTGCTTTGCAAGTTCAAGACAAAAAATGTGGAGTCGTTGGCTACTGTGGGCCAAATATTGGTACAACACTTCGTACCAAACAGCCATGCATATGACGCCTTTCGAAATTGTCTACGACCATTCCCCACCCACCGTACATTGCTATGAATGCGGGTCTACTCCGGTGGCGTAGGTTAAAGATAATTTACGTGAGTGAGATTCTTTTTTGAAACTATTATGGGAGAACCTTATAGCAACCCAAGCTCCAATGAAGTTAAATGCTGATCGCCAACGTCAAGAGCAAGAATTTGCACCAGGGGACTTTGTGTACCTCAAGCTCCAGCCATTTCGACAATTATCTATTCGTGTTCTAGGAAATATGAAGCTATCACCAAGGTTCTATGGCCTTTTTCAAGTCCTAGAACGAATTGGTATAGTGGCCTATCGTTTAGAGTTACCACCCCATTCTCGGTTCTATCTTGTTTTCCATGTTTCATAACTCAAGAAGCAGCTTTGGCTATCACACTGAATTGTTACTGATTTTTGCTGGAGGTCACAGATGAAGGCGTAGTCATTTTACAACCCAACTGGTTAATAGATTTCTGTTGGGTGAAGCGTGGGTGCAAGGTGGTTCAGGAGGCCTTGGTTCATTGGACAGGCACGAGTGCAGATGATGCTACATGGAAGGCATATGATGAGTTGCAGTGTCGCTTTCCTCAAATGAATCTTGAGGACAAGATTCGTCTTTAAGGGGACGAGAATGTTATGATTTAGACAGAGGGAGGAGATAAGCATGCATCAGATAAGGAATGAGTTGATAGGGAGTTGATGGCTATCTGATTGTTATTCCAAATGTTATTTCAAGTTGTTGATTAGGATGAGTTGTTGATTAGGATAAGTTGTTGGTTAGGATTGTATTTGTTGATTAAGATGAGTTGTTGGTTAGGATTAGTTGTGATTTAAAGTTACAGCAGAACTATCAAGATGTAATTTGAATTTCCTAGTTGGGCACTTTGCTTGAGATGATTTAAAAGCAGATGCAATTAATAAATAAGCAAGCAAATTTTAATCCAAAATTCTCTTCTCTCAGCCCCATTTAGGAGATTGGTCATCTCAAACACAACTAACTTATCATTTTATTTCTAGTTTATAGCACACACAGGCCTGCAACTTCTTCTATTTGCATATGGCAAAGTATAAATGTAATTTAATGTTTTTACCAAAAACAATTGAAAAACGGTATTTTAACCTTTTATATGAAATAAATAAAAGGGTAAATTGCACTTCCCCCAAGTAAGGAATCAACTATAATATCACCCAATTTTAAAATCGAGCAATGTCCCCTTGATTTATTGCTAATTTGCAAATATTCCTTAGTATCAAATTTTCCATTAGATTCAAAACAAATATACAAGAACTTTTTTATCATTGAAATTGAGCAATATCCCATTGATTTTCTATTTAAATGCATAGGTAAGGAGGTTGGGGAATGGGTAATCGGTTCGAGGGAGGAAGGGTTTAGGATGTTAGACAACTAGCAAGGTATATGTGGCATTTTTCAATACAATCTCCATGGTAGTGGCTCAAATTACCAGATAATGCATGCTCTTCATTCTGCAATTGATAGAAAGGTGAAGAATCTTCCCAAGAATAAATAATACTTATGTAACCCCAAATATCTTTAGAAGTTGCAAAAGAAGTTATGATGTAATAGTCTCCATCCTCACTTATTGAGGGAAGGTTTTTATTTTTTGAATTTTAGATATTAATCCACATAATTTTCTCTAAAGCTTCTAACATTTGAATCTAGGTGATTAGAGTTGTATTCCTTGTTTGGGAAGGATGAATTGCTTTCAAAAAGGAAAAAAATTGATTGTCTCTTAATTGGTTGGACCATAGGTGTGGTAATTTTCTCCATTGACAAGGTCTCTTGTTCAAGTTTAGGATTACCCAGTTGCGCCAGGTAAAGGCTTAGAAAAAGTATATGACTCCTTCAAGCATGCTTCACCTGGCTCAAAGGGAACATGACTAAGTTGTAGAGCTCCGCTTGTACTCTTGGCTTGAGCCTACATTGCGGTTGTCATGACAAGAATAATGATGTTTGTGACATGGTTGCTAGTGAGAGGAGCAACTAAGGAGTTAGACGGAGGACTTGAGCCTAATGAAACCAATGAGGGAGATACAGTTGAAGGAGGATGTTGGGTTGGAGCCATGGTGGTGGGAAATGCCAGTTTTGCTCACCAATTTCTTAAAGGGGTAAAAATTATTATTGTTTCGTTTTCTCACAGATCAAAAAGATTTTTGGGATGAAAAATAGTTTGGCTTATTCCAAAGATTTTTTTCCCTCTTCTTATGATTTTTAATAAGAAATTTTGTAGAATTTTAATAGGAAAATAATGTTGTCTTTGATTTTTTTTTTTTTTTTTTTTTTTTAAATTGTTGCTAAATGGATTGATTGTGTTGAATTGCTCAATTAGTCAATTTGGATATTTAGGGAGGAAGGAATGAAGTCAATAGTTTAGGGAAAATGCAATTAATCCAAAATAAAATGACTATGTGAAGTTAAAAAAGAACATCGCCCACCGTGGGGCTCGAACCCACGACCACAAGGTTAAGAGCCTTGCGCTCTACCAACTGAGCTAGACGGGCTTTTGTTGTTATCTGCTCTCAAATAATGATATATAAACAAATCAATACAAGCTCTTCATCCATTTTATTCAGTAGTTAATCAAATCAATTCCAAGGTCAGCTAGGCCTAGCTGACCAAAACGTTCACGAACTCCGCAAACCGAAAATGGGGTTTCTATGGACGCTGCTGGAGCTCTTGCTCTTCTTCATTATCATCGCACTCTTTGCTTTACTTTCTGCAATCTTCATCGAAGCTTCTCGAAGAAGCCACAACCACACGTACCCAATCTAAACCTCTTTCATTTTTCTCTTCAATTCACAATCTCTTGCTTTAGTTTTTGGTTTTTGATTTTGTTAAATTAAATGTTGTTTGATCTAATTTTGCTTCTTTATTTGATTTATTATTGGCTAGGCATGTCGAAGCTCCCGCGATCTTCGAGGACCCTAATTCGTTAAAGCAGGTAAATCTACATTGCATGTTGTTTTTGCGATTTTAGCTTCAAATTAGGGTTTTTATGAGATTTATAACCCTCTGGTTGGTTGATGAGAATATACGAGAAACGAATTTCGAATTCCAGCTATTTTGGAGTTTTTTTTTTTTTTTGGAAATTTGTTTTTCAACTACGGTTTTGTCTGTGGATGTGAATCTTGGAGGCATGGGATTGAGATTAGGTTTATGCCTAAGTTTCAAAATTCATCTTGGAAACTAGTGGTTTGAAATGAATGCTTTTTCTCGTGGTGCACGGTCGGTTCAATTCTATTGAGGAAATCTGTGTCGCCGTTTATGTGTTGAAGACATTGTTTATAGTGTATTTAAGAGTTCATAAAAGAGTGGAAAAAGAAAAATGAGGTGGGAAATGAAAAAGAATATTATGTTCCCCTCACTGTTTTAGAATCTTTTGTTTGCTAGTTTTTAATAAGGAATGGAAAAAAATGTGATTACGAAAAATTGGTGTTAGCTTTTGTTTTGTTTTGTTGTGAAATTTGAAGGATAAAAGGTAGTTTTAAATATAAAGCATATAATGATCGCCTTGCATTCTGCCTGATTTGGGAGGACCGAAAATATGACCGTTGCAAAGAATGGAATGGAATGGAATGGAATGACTGATTTCATTGTCTCTCCTTTCTGTACTCTGAAAACGCACCTTGCAGGACATATGATATCACAAAATTGGAACGATAGAAACTCCAACTAGCTTCATGCTCTCTTGGTGTAGTCATTCTCTGATGATATATCTTTATTTTCAAGAATAAGGCATAGCTTTTCAGAGGATGACAGTTTTCTGGTTGGACCATAGGCTTCATGAAAACAGAATCTGTGCTTCTAAAAGAATATAATAGAGACATAATCCAAGCTGCCCCCTCCTGCACCTTAATGACCTACACCTTCCAACATGATATTTGAAGTTCATATGAAAGACTTTAACATTACTATATAATGAAAAGGATAACTTACCAAAAAGGATATATGATGTTTGTTTCTAAATTTAATAAATGCCTTGCAGATGTATAAACTTCTGACATCAAGTTTCAATTATTAGTGAGCAATATGTTGACTTCAAAAGTATCTGTGAAGGAATATTAGAATTCTCTTGGTCTTTTTCTAGAAATATGTTGGTTATTGTAATAGACTCTTTGTTGTTATTATTGTGATAAGTTTGTTCACTGTACAATGTTATGTTGTTATGGATATCATGGACTGTCTGTGGTCATTTTGGGTGATTCTGACATTTCTGAAGGATTTTGTTCTAGGTTCCTTGCCCTCATGTTTCTGATCCGGCAGAGAAGTATATATCTTTGATAATACCTGCATTCAATGAAGAGCATAGACTTCCTGGAGCACTTGAGGAAACTATGAAGTAAGTTCTATTATAAGTAATTGCACTCTACTTTCTCTTTCACCAAGCCGTGTGTTTTTCATATTTGCTTGAATTTTAGCATGACAATCATAAAAGGTGTCTACTATCATATCATTTTTTTCTTAGTCAGCTCTGTGAACTCTCTCTCTTCTTAATTCTTTTTTTCCACCCGGGCTTGGGGGGGCGGGGGGGGGGGGGGGCAGTGTTGAGCTTTCAGAGCTTGATTTTGAACCAATTGAGACTTGGCACCTGGAATGATATATGGATCTGTGCTTGCTCAAACTCATATTTATTGACTCACAAAGGACGCTTTCATCCTTTTATTTTGTACAAAAAAATTTATCTATGTGTAGCATAACTACTTATTGTTATGTAGTAGTTCATAATGAAGATGGGGGGCTTTGCATAAATTTGTGTCTGGTTGCCTAAGAGCTGCACTTTTGAAGTAGTTAAATAATATCTGTCGGTGGCTACCACTGAGAGGGTTGCATTTTGAATTGTACTGATAATTATGTCTGTTCTTTGTAGTTATCTTGAACAACGTGCGGCAAAGGATAAGTCATTTTCTTATGAGGTATCATTTTGTTCCCTCCATTAACTAAATCATCTGAGTTGGCTATCATGGCCTATGATTATATTATTGCACCCTGAGATTGTATCTGGTGCTGTATTTATGTTTTATAAAAGAAATTCAAATAGGGATATTAGTGTTTCTAGTTCTTTACCGGATTTGTAATGAGGGTTATCATACAAGCAGATGCTAGACAGGTTTTCCCATTTTGTGCTCTGCAGTATTTTTTTTTTTTTTTACAAAATGAGATCTTGTGTGCTTCATCATAAGGTTTAATAATTTTTCATAAATTCTATTATGTCAAGTTCCTAATAACAAGGCATTAAAGCCTGTTGAACTAATACTTCTATTGCATTAGCGTGTTTAATTGAGTAAACGTTGGCCCTAATATTTGAACTCTCACTTCTATGAGTATCACCTCTTCCCCCTGGCACCATTAATTCTCAGCTATCGCTTTTCCTCCTGCTCTGTAGGCCTTCTTGTTAATTTACATAAGTTCTCATAAAAAGGTAGTGGAAGAAAATATTTTACATTGTGTCTGCCACTCATTCTACTGTATATGCGTTTTTCTTTCCTTCGATAAAATTATGTCAGTTGTTTTGCTAGCTCAGGTTTGTACTACGTTTTTTTGCTGCTGCTTAACTTTTGAATGGATGAATTTGTACCAGGTGGTGATTGTTGATGATGGAAGTTCTGATGGGACTAAAAAAGCAGCTTTTAGCTTTGTAAGGAAATACACTGTAGACAATGTGAGGGTTATCCTTCTTGGCAGAAATCATGGCAAGGGAGAAGCTATTAGAAAAGTGAGTCTAACTTTAACAATTCACTTATAAACGTGTTCTGATGTTATTAAGAAGCTTCCATCTTTCCTGTTTTATGCATGACGACAATTGATTGAAGCGCTTTACCTCTGTGAAAGCATTGTAAAACAGGGAATGCTTCATTCACGTGGTGAACTGCTTCTAATGCTGGATGCTGATGGAGCAACCAAGGTTAATGACCTAGAAAAACTTGAAAATCAGGTTTGTATTATCCCTCATGTATACTGGTACTTTTGTATAAACTTTTTAGTCATCAAAATTTTGGTTCAATGTGGAGATGTTAATAAAGCTACTGCAAATTATCTGTTTTTATGCCTACCAGATTCATGCTTTGGCCAGAAAAGAGTATCATACTGGGGATTCAGCAGCCAGTGATTCGAGTATTAAGATATCTGATATCCCAATTGCTGCATTTGGTTCTCGTGCTCATCTTGAGGAAAAGGCTCTAGCTACAGTTGAGTCTGCTAACCTGCTCGCTCTTTTGATGTTTTATGCACTTTTCTTGCCAAATGTGTTTTAGATTTTGCTTTGCTGAATCATTTCACTTGAATGTCACAGAGGAAATGGTACCGTAATTTTTTAATGAAGGGTTTCCATCTTGTGGTTGTCTTAACTGCGGGACCTGGAATTCGTGACACTCAGGTATTTCTGCTTCAATTTTTTATTTTGGTATTTCTGCTTCAGTTTATTTATTTTTTATATTTGAGGTCCAGTTTACTACCACTGTAGAAGTCCAGTACTTCATTTCTGCTGTAAATGAAGCTTGTGTGATAATCTTGGGTAAAATACACTTAAATGTTTATCCTGACGTTGACTCTTCACTGCATCACAGTGTGGGTTTAAGATGTTTACTAGGGCTGCTGCAAGGAAGCTTTTCACAAATATCCGTTTGAAGAGGTAACTGCATTTATGTTCGTTTTTAAGGATATTTTAGAAATAAAGGATCCATTTACCTCTTCCATGCTATCAATCTTTTGTCTAATTTGTAGAGTTGAAGGAAACTCATGGTATTCAAGTATTATTCTAATATTTTTTGTAAAACATGCTGCGAGAACTGACTTACAATGTGGACTCTGTGCAGGTGGTGTTTCGATGTTGAGTTAGTTTTTCTGTGTAAGTGGTTTGGCATCCCAATGATGGAGATATCTGTGAACTGGTCTGAAATACCTGGATCCAAGGTGAATCCGTTGAGCATACCAAATATGCTTTGGGAGCTTGCGCTAATGTCTTTTGGATATCGAACCCGTATGTGGAAAATTTTTAATTGAGCCTTCGTATTGGAGTTCATCTGGAAGAATTAAAGAAAAGTGACACCTGATTAGGCGTTAGGGTATACGCTTCCTTCGTTCAAGAACATTTGCATTGAGAAAATTTTACAATTTTCGGAGCTTGTTTATTCAAGCCATGATCTAACCTCGCAGTTTCGGCATGTAAGATAATTTGGGGGTACTTTCTTTTTTGTTTATTCCCGATCCATTGGATTAATTCCCAATCTCCCCCCTAAAGTAAAAAAAATTGAGCAGTATCGTTCAGGATGGATTGGTTATATGCAAATTGACTTCTTAAAATTTTAATGGAAAAGATAATTTATATTTGAAATTGGTGATATATACTTTTCACTATGAAAATGCCCATGAAAACCATAAAAAATCTCAAATAGAGATTTTGCACTCCATGTCAAGGGGTAAAATGGGGAGGCAAATTTATGGTATAATGTCCTCTCCAACTGAATTCTCAAATTTCTTATATATTTTTATATATATACATGCAAGACACATGGTATTTAAAAATCAAATAAATGTCCCGTCTCACATCTTCCTAAAAATGGAAGGGAACTGGAGGGTTTAATGATGGGAGGAATAATTTCCCAAAATCTATAACTAATATACATGTTTCCAAATATCTTCGAATATACATGGATAAACACGTATATGTATTTCTGTATATAATATTTAATACTAATCTAAATAATAAAATTTCAATTATGATCGATTACGTAATACGTAAAGATATGGCATATTATATTTTATGTTTAAGAGATTTATATTTTTGTTTATAAATAAGTCGTATTGTATATTTTTTTCTTATCTAAATCAAAATTTTACTTATAATTCTCATTTAATGATTTATAGTAATTTTGTAAATCTCAAATACAACTTAGGTTCACTTTTGTTAAACTCATGTATTGATTACATTATTACAATTTAAAACAAAAAAGTAATTATTTGTGCATGTACTTTAGAATTTAACTTGAAAATGACGTCAACTTGGGGAGTTTATTACATAATTTTTTTCAATGTTTTATTACTTACTCAATTCTATGTGAAGAGGACAAAATAAAGTAAACGGTCTCGTTTTACTGAACCTACCATGAGCGATTGCTCTAAGTGGTGGATGGATTCTCTATGGCGGACAGATAAGAAAGCAGACGGATACAAAGTGGACGGTGGCAAAATCACGTGGCACCCACGTAGTTTAATTGGTCCTCAAGGAATTTCAAATGGAAATGTCTTGTAGTCCACTATTAGTCATAGTCAACAAAATCTCTATATGGAAAGAATCTCATAAAATACGTCCATTTATGAGGATATTCCCTACAAGGAAAAATGCCTATTTGCTAAGAAATGAAAGTCGGTTTTGCTCTACTATAAAGCCCAAAACTCTCAGAAATCAAGGTACAGATAATTCTCCCCTACTCTAGCATTCTAGAGTTGTGAAAAGTTTTCTAACTTAACCTTCAGAGGGTATTTGGTCGGTATCACACCGGTACTCTTTGTAAGGCCTTCTTCTTCTTCTTCTTCTTCTTTGTTGTGTAGGTTGCGTCTAAAGCGTGCAAGGATCATGTGACTTACTAACGATTTCGACATCATTACTATGAAAAATAATAAATTATAAGTCTCAATACTTAAAAGGTTATGCTTTATTTTTGGATGGACAGAAACAAAATCGGGCGTTGACAAAATCCATCAAACTACTTGATTGGATTGAGTGTTTTAGATCAACAATTAATTATAATAGTTTCATCGGGGAGCTTGGCATTGAATGAAGCGCAAGAAAATTAAAAGGAGAGCGGTAGACGGTAGGGAGAAAAGGAGTTTGGTGCCGTTGGTTGAAGATCTAGAATCTTTGGTGCGAGATTTGTGGCCTCTACTGCTAGGGATGCCAACTGGAGGCTTGAAACGATGACTCACGATTACAGAAGTCAATAAATTGTGAAAATTGGTGTAAAGATGATTGTGTCAGTAGTATTGTTGAATATTTCAAGTATTAGATATATGCACATCCTCTTATAATACTTGAGGTTTTACAATTGTGGAACTCATACACTATAAGAAAATGATGCATATATCCACATATTGTGTGCACAAGATGAGCGTATGTAATCTCTTTTTTGTTAAAGGTAATTTTTTTTTCCCTTTTGAGATGGCTGCAGAAAATGACTTCGGATTGAAACAGAGCTCATCATTTCACTTTCTAGTCCTTTTTTTTTTTTACTTTTTGTAAAATAAGAGAGAATATGGAAAATTGAAGAGAGAAACTATGATTGAATATTTCTCAATTGATTGAATTGAATTAAGTTATCAAGGCTGTATCTGTTTTTATATACAATAGCAGAGCATCATTCCCGCTCAAAATAACAAACTAACTAACTTCTATTCACACGTGCAGCTAACTAACTTTTGTTCCTATCACACGTATCATTAACTAACTTCTTCTACACGTGTTTTATTTATGCTACAAGTCGTTTTGTCCTTGAATGTCTTGGTCTTTTGCCGTTTACTCTCTGCCTTACTTTCTTCAGTATGTTCAACACTCCCCCTCAAGTCACAATCTTGGAGACTTGTGACTTGAATTGCATCACCTTGCCTGGGACTAAAGATGTCCTTCAATCCCAATCTCTCTGACAGTCTTGTGAAAGGAGAATGGCCTAATGCTTTGGTGAATATATCTGCTACTTGAGAGTTTGTGGCAATGTGAAATGTCTTGATCATACCTTCCATAATCTTGTCTCTTGCTAAGTGACAATCCACCTCAATGTGTTTTGTCCTTTCGTGAAAAACAGGATTAGCAGCTATGTATAAAGCTGCTTGGTTATCACAGAACAACATTGCTGGTTTGGGATGTTCAACCTTCAAATCCTTGAGCAATTGCAACACCCATGTGATCTCATAAGCTACACTTGCCATGGCCCTATATTCAGCTTCAGCCGAGGACCTTGAAACCACCCCTTGCTTTTTAGACCTCCAAGATATCAATGAATCACCCAAGTAAACTGCATAACCAGTCAATGATCTTCTTGTGTCTGGACAGCCAGCCTAGTCTGCATCACAAAATGATTTAATGTGTAGCTCTGAGTTGCTTGGAAAGAATATACCTCTGCCTGGTGAACCTTTGATGTATTGAAGCACTCTATTAGCTGCAAGTTGATGAGGTTCCCTAGGTTGTGATACAAATTGGCTCAATCTATGCACAGCATATGTGATGTCTGGCCGAGTCAATGTTAAGTATAACAATCTTCCAATCAATCTTCTGTACTGTCCAGGATTGGCAAGTGGCTTACCTTCATATTTAGATAATCTCAAATTCTGTTCCATAGGGAATTTGACAGGTCTGCTCCCAACAAAACCTGAATCTTTTAAGATTTCTAGAGCATATTTCCGTTGATTTAAGCTAATTCCTTCATCTCTTCTAGCAACTTCAAGTCCCAAAAAATATCTTAGGGAACCAAGATCTTTCAAACCAAACTTAGCATCAAGTAATTGCTTTAAACTTTCAACACAAGATGGGTTGTTTCCAGTAAGTAATATGTCATCAACATATACTAACAATACTGTGAAAGAAGTTCCAGATGTGTGTGTGAACAAGGAATAGTCAGATCTTGATTGGAGAAATCCCATTTGCAAGATTGTGGCAGAAAACTTCTCAAACCACTGCCTAGATGCCTACTTAAGACCATATAAGCTTTTATTCAATTTGCATACAAGATTAAGATTCTCCCCCTTACTGTGAAAACCAGGTGGAAGGGACATATAAACATCTTCAAGTAAATCACCATGTAGGAAGGCATTATTGACATCCATCTGATGTAAGAACTACCCTTTCATAGCAGCCAAGGAAAGAACAATCCTCACAGAAACTGACTTTGCAACAGGTGAAAAGGTTTCTGAGTAATCTAAGCCATGTTGTTGAGTGAAACATTTGGCAACCAAGCGTGCTTTGTACCTTTCAATGGTGCCATCAGCATGATATTTGATACGGTACACCCATTTACAGCCAACAACAGACTTACCAGAAGGTAATGGTGTTAAAGTCCAAGTGTTGTTGAGCTCTAAGGCAACAATCTCCTTATCCATGGCAGTTCTCCAATGAGGAAACTGGACTGCTTGATTGAAAGTAGCAGGCTCAGAAGGAGTGGAACTGACTGCCAGGATAAAAGAGTGAAAAGCTGGACCAAGATGAGAGTAATGCAGACCAACTGAAACATCATAAGGTAAACCAGGAGCAGGCTTGGTACAGGCAGACTTGCAGGAGTATTCTGAGAGGTAGGAAGGTGGGTTGTGGGGTCTAGCAGATCTTCTAAGATTAATGGAAGAAGAAGGATGAGAGGCAATGGAGATATGAGGAATAGGTTCTGCATTAGAATCAGTAGCTGCAGAAGGTAAAGGAACTTCAGTGGCTGCAGAAGGTAAAGGAATTGCAGCAGTTGCAGAAGGTAAAGGAACTGGAAGAGTGTCTTGGCAAGGAAGTGAAGAAGGAACAACCAGATCAATAGGTAAAGGAATAGAGGAAGAAGTTAAAGGAGGCTGATCAGAAGTGCAATCAATGTGGGAAGAACCACAATGAGGAAAGACAAAAGTATCAAGAAAAGAGGCAGAAGGTGAAACTGAATCAGCAAGAGGGTAAATATGTTCATAAAATTGAACATCTCTAGAAATGAAAATGGAATTGGAATCAATGTCCAAGAGCTTATAGCCTTTAATGCCATGGGGATAACCTAGAAACACACATTTTCGAGCCCTAGGTGCAAACTTGTGCCTATTATGTTATAAAGTGGAAGCAAAACATAAGCAACCAAAGCATTTTAAATGAGAACAAGAAGGAGTAGATTGAAAAAGGAGTTCATAAGGGCTTTTGCCATCCAAAGACTTTGAAGGAACTCTATTAAGCAAGTAGACAGCAGTCAAAATACACTCACCTCAATAGCACAATGGAACTTGAGATTGAAAAAGCAATGCTCTAGCAACATTGAGGATGTGTTGATGCTTCCTTTCAACAATGGCATTTTGTTGAGGAGTATCAACACAACTTAATTGATGTAAGATGCCATTGGTATGAAAAAAATCTTTTAGAAAAAACTCAGTACCATTGTCACTCCTAATGATTTTAATTTTGGTGTTAAATTGAGTTTGAATCATGTTAGCAAAATGAGGAAGTAAAAATTGAGTGTCAGATTTTTGCTTAACAAGATAAACCCAAGTACACCGGGTAAAGTCATCCACAATTGTTAAAAAATACTTGAAATCATCAAAAGTGCAAGTATTAAAAGGACCCCATAGGTCACAATGTATTAGCTCAAAAGGTTTATTGGATACATGATTGCTACAAACAAAAGGTAATCTTTTCTGCTTAGAAAGATGACAAACATCACAACAATCAGGTTTATTTGAAACATCAACATCTAAGACAGGTTTTAACAAAGAAAACTTGGAATAGGAAGGATGGCCTAGTCTAATGTGCCACAACTTTGAAGAAGAACCAGCTGTGACAGCAAAAGCAGTGTGCATTGAGGAGGTCTGCAGCAGGTACAGTCCATTACATTCTTTACCCAGACCAATCATGCTCTATTGAGCAAGGTCCTAGATAAAACAACAATTTCCAAGAAAGATAAGACAATAATGTAGATGTTTGGTAAGTTTACTAACTGAAATCAAGTTGAAATTGAAGGAAGGAACACATAAGACTTATGTGATAGTAAAAGTTGAGGAAAGTTGCACAGTGCCTATGTGAGTGACCAAGGCCTTTTCCCCATTTGGCAAATAGACATAAGAATGAACCATAGAAGTAATGGAAGTAAGTTGAGAAACAGAATGCACCATGTGATCTGTAGCTCCGGTATCAATAATCCAATCATTGGATTTAAAATCAAGTTTATTTGTGATTCGAGCAGAAAAAATTGAATGAGATGAATTTGGTGGAAGCAGAAAGGGGTTACCTGAAAAGGTTGAAGAAGAAAGAGAGGTGACAGAACTAGAAGTGGTGAATGAAGGCTGTGAAATTGTGGAAGGCATCATATAAGTCATGACAGAGGCTGCTTGATGTGAAGTCTGTGTACCATTACCTGAACCAGTCATCGAATGAAGCTTTAAAAAGTTCAACAATTGCTCACATTGATCTTAAGATATTGGACATTGAGCCAAAGAAGGTTGTTGGATTTGCTGGAAAGAAGCAGTTCCAAATGGATTGCCAAAATTGCTTGGTGCTGTCGAAGAGGCAACTGATTGGAAAAGATTGGGTGAGGGACTACTATTGACTTGAGAAGCAGTCAAAGCTGTGACAGGATCAAAACTTCCAAAATTCCCAACCACCTGGTTAGCCATGGCCTTATTACCCCCTTTAGGTTTATATCCTGGTGGATATCCATGCAACTTATAGCATTTGTCAGCTATATGACCTACAAGACCACAATAGGTGCAAATAGGCCTTTCCCTCTTGGACTGCCCTCCTCCTTTGCCACCATAGTGATTCTGACATTGGCCTTTAGCCTGATTGACAAACATAGCAGCTGCTGCTTCCAAGTTGTAACCAGTATTACCATGACCAATATTCCTTCTTTTCTCCTCTTGCAATATTAAAGAACACACCTTACTTAAAGAGGAAAATAGCTCAATCAACAAGATTTGACCAATGAGATTGCCATAACTGTCATTTAGGCCCATTAAGAACCTAAAAACATGCTCTTTGTGTTGAGCATCCAACTGAGATGCTTTAGATCCACAGACACAAACACAAGAACAAACAGTGAAAGGCTGATAATTGGCAAATTCATCCCACAATGTCTTGAACTTGGTGAAATAAGAATTAACTGAAAGAGAACCTTGTGAAAGGTGAGAAATCTCTTTCTCAAGCTCAAACAAACGTGGAGTATTACCTTGTGATAGCCTATCTTTTAGGTCAAACCACAAATCCTTTGCATTGTTGATATACATCACACTAGCCTTCAATTCGACACTCAGAGAATTGGTAAGCCAAGAAAGAATTGTGGTATTGCAACGACTCCAAGAATTGAATAAAGGAGAAGAATGATCTGGTTCTGTAATTGATCCATTAACAAATCCAAATTTGTTTCTGGAGCTTAAAGCCAAAAATACAGAACGAGCCCAACTCATGTAGTTCTGTGGACCTGTGAGAGGCTGAGAAGTGAGAACAAATCCTGGATTTTCATTTGCAGGAAGAAAATAAGGATTGTTTGCATATTCATCTGCTATTGCTGTGCTCGAATTAGACACAGATTGAGAAGGATTGGTTGTGGAATCTGGTACAGATTGTGAAAACCATTTGCGGAAGCCATTGAAATGTTTGGAAAAGCTTGAAATCAAAAAAAAATTAGGGATTGAAACACAGAGTAACACAGAGTAAAAGTATGCTCTGATACCATGTAAAATAAGAGAGAATATGGAAAATTGAAGAGAGAAACAATGATTGAATATTTCTCAATTGATTGAATTGAATTAAGTTATCA